>CM054127.1:82277401-84677401 GCA_028751855.1 Ambrosia trifida
GGTAGCCAATCCATTATTCGATTCTGAGAGTTGTGAGTTTGCGGGTAGGATTCTAGACCTAGGTAGTTGCCTTCCATATTATCTGAGTTTGATCCAGTGTTCTTAGCTTCTTGTTTTCATCTCTGTGGTATTTGTTTTAATTGCTTTTATCTTATATACATTTAGCTTAAAATTAATTCACAAAAATCCAAATTAATAGGCTAGGAGTCGACAGAGGTTTAGTACCGAGAGTCGCCATATTGTGTCCATGGTTCGATATTCCGGACTTACTTGCTCTGCTACACTGCGACTGGTACACTTGTCGTTAGTGTGTGGTTTTGTAGGTATTTTCCATTTTTAAAACTTGACCGATTTATTTACTACACATTTCACACATCAGTGTGTATGCATAGAGATGTGAGTGTGTCTTAGGTAGTGTCCAAAACAATGCTTACATTCTTTCCTTGGGAAATAGTGAACCGCAAATTCTATTGGGAAAGAACAAGGCATTTTTGGCAAGTCAACATGTGTAAGTGTTGTTCACTAAGGTGGACTAGATCCTCTAAAGGCTATAGTCTTGGATTTGATGGGATCATTGTTGTGCATGTATGTATATATAGCCGTAGGCATGTATATATGCATGTTAATGTATTTGTTTGATCCTCATGTTCATGTAATTCAAGATGGATCAAGTTCAAGGTTACAAATGGACATTTGTTTGTACACGTACTAGTTTACTACATGTATGTTAGTAACCTCTTTTGTTAATGATCATTGTTTGATTTTGTCCTACTCGGGTAACAAGTTGGGAATTCTTGTTCAATTGCATGGATTTCCTATAGTCTAGTAAGGCATATTTAACTATCTGAGGCCTTGTACTAACTAATGTGTCTACTGTTAGACTGCATGTCTCGGGATTGTCTCGTTGGAACCCTGTATGATCCAATTTTGACAGAATAGATGGCATGGAATGCTATGCACAACGTATTCACGTGTAGTTAGATGTACGGATATGACCTGTGATTTCGACGGGTGTCACATTCTCCCCCTGTTAGAGGAATTTCGTCCGCGAAATTTTCGGTGTTGGTCATCTGAACTAGTGATCTCCTGGAAGTGATGTGGGTACTTGCGTTTCATCTGATCTTCGTGTTCCCACGTGTACTCTAGTCCACGCTTGGAATTCAGTGTACTTTGACCAACTTGACTTGACTGCGATGAAGTTTTTTAACATTCCAGTCGGTTATCTCAAGTGGTTCCTCAATGAAATGAAGTTGTTTGTCGATTTGGATTTCCTTTGGAGGAATAACTAATGAGTCATCAGCAAGACACTTCTTGAGGTTCGAGACATGAAACGTGTCGTGAATGCCATTGAGTTCTTGTGGTAACTTGAGTTTGTACGCAACTGGTCCAATTCGTGCAAGGATCTCGAATGGACCTATGTATCTAGGATTGAGCTTCCCACGTTTTTCGAACCTGGGAACTCCTTTCCATGGAGATACTTTGAGCAAAGCTCTGTCACTCACCTGAAACTCTAAAGGCTTGCGCCTCTGATCTGCGTAACTCTTTTGCGGTCTCTGGCGGCTCTCAATCTGTCCCTGATCTGGAAGACCTTGTCGGTTGTCTCCTGAATGAGTTCAGGACCTCTTAGGTGCTTGTCTCCTACCTTATCCCAACACACGGGCGATCGACACTTGTGTCCATACAACGCCTCGAAAGGAGCAGCTTTGATACGAGTATGGTAACTGTTATTGTAGGAAAATTCAACCAACGGTAGGTGTGTATCCCAGTTTTCCCCAAAATCAATTACACACGCTCTAAGCATGTCCTCTAGTGTCTGGATGGTTCTCTCGCTTTGCTCATCGGTTTGTGGATGGTAAGCGGTGCTCAAATCTAACCTGGAACCAAGAGCTTCCTGCAACGTCTGCCAAAACCTTGAAGTGAAACGACTGTCTCGATCAGAGATTATGGAAGTAGGTACGCCATGTCTTGACACAATCTCATTGAAATATACCCTGGATAATTTCTCTGTTTTGTCTGTTTCCTTGATCGGTAGGAAATGTGCAGACTTTGCTAAACGGTCGACAATTACCCAGATCGTATCATGTCCACGAGGCAACTTGGTGATGAAATCCATAGAGATTTGATCCCACTTCCATACAAGAATTTCTAGCTGGTGAAGCATTCCTGACGGCTTCTGGTACTCTGCCTTCACCTTTGAACACGTTAAGCAACGTCTAACGTAGGTCGCAATACAACCCTTGATGTTAGGCCACCTATAGAATTGCTTGAGGTCTTTATACATCTTATCTGCACCGGGGTGTACTGAGTACCCGGACTTATGCGCTTCATCTAGAACCAGAACACGCAATCCTCCATACAATGGAACCCATATTTTCCATCAGGTTTTGTCTTTAACAGATGAACCTGATTATATAGAGCCTATTGTCCAATGTTACTATCCTTAAGAGCTTATTGCTGAGCTTGACGAATACGAGTAGTCAGATCGTTGTGAATGGTCATGCCTAACGCACGAACATGCAACGTCTTGGCACGTTCCTTTCGGCTTAGCGTGTCTGCCACGACATTTGCCTTCCCTGGATGGTACTTAATCTCACAGTCGTAATCATTGAGTAGCTCAACCCATCGTCTCTGACGTATGTTCAGATCCTTCTGGTCAAAGATATGCTGTAAGCTCTTATGGTTAGTAAAGACTGTGCACTTAGTCCCATATAGGTAATGTCTCCAAATCTTGAGCGCGAACACTACTGCACCCAACTCTAAATCATGGGTTGTGTAGTTTCATTCACGCACTTTTAGTTGGCGAGAGGCATAGGCTATAACCTTGTTCCTCTGCATTAAGACACAACCGAGACCTTGGTGAGATGCATCGCAGTAAACTACGAAGTCATATGTTCCCTCTGGCATTGAGAGAATCGGTGCACTGCACAACTTGAGCTTCAAGAGCTAGAAAGCGGATTCTTGTGGATCTCCCCATTCGAATTTCTTGTCTTTTAGGGTCAAGAATGTCAGGGACTGGGCTATCTTTGAAAAATTCTCGATAAATCGCCGATAGTAGCCAGCTAAACCTAGAAATTGTCGAACTTCTGTTGGGGTACTGGGTCTAGGCCAGTCTTTGATCAACTCCACTTTGGCTGGATCAACATGTATACCCTTCTCGTTCACTATACATGATCGAGGAAATGAACTTCGCGGATCCAAAACTCGCATTTGGACAGCTTGGCATACAGTTTTTCCTGCTTGAGTAGATTCAGAATCACTCTCAAGTGTTGCTCATGTTCTTCTCGAGTTCATGAGTAAATCAGAATGTCGTCAATGAAAACGATCACGAACTTGTCGAGGTAAGGCTTGCACACCTTGTTCATTAGATCCATGAACACTGCTGGTGCGTTGGTCAAACCGAATGGCATAACCAGAAACTCGAAATGGCTATACCGCGTCCTGAAAGCAGTCTTTGGTATGTCCTCTTCGTGAATTCGTAACTGGTGGTAGCCTGATCTCAGATCAATATTCGAGTAGAAACTAGAGCCTTGCAGCTGATCAAACAAATCATCTATGCGGGGAAGAGGGTAGCGATTCTTCACCGTAAGCTTGTTCAACTCTCTGTAGTCGATGCACATGCGAAACGATCCATCCTTTTTCTTGACAAAAAGAACTGGAGCTCCCCATGGTGACGAACTCGGTCGAAGGAATCCTTTGTCGAGCAACTCTTGCAGTTGGTCAGACAACTCTTGCATCTCAGACGAAGCTAAACGGTAAGGCGAACGTGCTACGGGAGCAGCTCCGGGAATGAGATCAATGCGGAATTCGATTTGCCTCAGGGGCGGCAATCCTGGCAGATCTTCAGGAAAGACTTCTGGGAAATATCTCACGACAGGGATGTCTTCGATCTTGCTCCCCTTTGGCTTTTCCTCATGCACGAATGCTAAGAAAGCAGAATGACCTTTTCGTAAGCAATTCCGTGCCTTCATGCTAGACACCAATCGCAATGGGGTTTTCCTGCACTCCCCCTGTATGGATAAGACCTCTCCATTGGGCAATGGGATTCGAACCACCTTTGCGAAACAGATGACTTCTGCATGGTATTTCGATAACCAGTCCATGCAAACTACGATGTCGAAACTTCCCGATTCGATTGGCAAAAGATCGATACTAAACTCATGACCTCCTAACTTTAACGCACAATTCCTAAATACTTCCTTAGACCAAATTGTCTTACCATTGGCCAACTCTATGGAGAAATGTTCATGCAACTTATGTGACTCTGATCCGAGGGTTCGTTTAAAGCCAGGTGACACGAAACTTAGATCGGCACCGGTATCAAATAGTACAGAAGCAGTATGGTTGTTTACGAGGAACGTACCCGTGACTACGTTAGGATCCTCGTGTGCATCATTAGTTCCCATGACAAATGCCCTGCCACGAGCCTGGACTTTCAACTTGGGGCAGTCCTTCTTGAAATGATCAGTAGATCCACACTCGAAGCATCCCGGCTTGCCGTCAGTGTTCGCAACTGCCTTGGCCTGGCACTGCACTGTGGGATTTCCCATCCGCTTGCAGTTCTCGCACATGATGCTGTCGCACGTCCCCATATGGTGATACTTGCACTTGTTGCAGAGTGGGTGGGGCCCGTTGTACGGCTTGCGAGTCTTAGTAGCGGTGGCAACAAAAGCTTTGACGGTTTCGGGCTTCTTGCTGGGATTACCCTCTGCACTTATTCCCTTCTTGAAGTGAGACCACTTATGCTTGTTTCCAGAGCCTTCACCCTTGTTGGATTCCTTTTAGGTCAGGGATCCCATGCGTACCGCATCGTCGGTAAGACTATGAGCAAGGGTAACTGCATGTTGGATGGAAGCTGTAGCAGCGGTGGTAACCATGCTACGGATCTTAGGAGAAAGTCCCTAGATGTACCTCTCTTTCCGTTTGTACTCAGGGATAACCATGTGTGGAACTAGACGAGAAAGCTCATGGAATCGGGTGGTAGAGGCAAAGATATCTGCACCACTCATGGTCAAATTCCAGAACTCGGTCTCCAACTTCTACAGTTCGCTTCATGGGCAATACTTGTCCATCAGCATCGACTTCAACTCAGTCCACGAGAGGTTGTAGGCAGCTTCGCGACCCAAGGTCTGCACTTGTAGGTTCCACCATGTCAGTGCCTCGTCTTGGAAGGTACAGGTGATGTACTTGATCTTCTGGTCCTCAGAGCAGCCACTAATGTCGAGTACAGACTCCGTTTTCTCAATCCATCAGACAATACCAATTGCTCTATCTGACCCACGAAAATTCCAAGGCTTGCATGCCATGAAAGTCTTGTAGGAACACCCACGTATGGGATTCTCTGCTTCTGCAGTGTCAGAAAGATTGGTTTGCCAACGAAAGGATTGGCATAGGGAAACGATCAAGAAAAGGGGAAATAATAGACGAAAGCTTTACCATTCTCAGGGTCCTGGGTTCTGCGTCGGCCTGCAGCGCCCGAACCGCCACTAGAATTGGCGCGGTTCGCCTCATGTTGCGCAATAGCCTCTGCGATTACCCTGGCTAGATCCGCTGAGGTGGTCGGAAAAGCTTCTTCCTCGAAAGACGAATGAGTAGTTCTCTTAGGAAGCACGTTTCTTCTAATTCATCCGATTAAAAGAAAAGAGACACATATTACTGCATAATATTGTCGCATATGTACTAAACTACCAACTAACCAAACATCAAAAACCATAAGCATAATAATATGTCACCACACAACCATCAAGCAAGAACCAAAATACCAAATTTTAATTAATAGTTAGCCATAGCAATTTAGGTTCATACATGACCAAGTAACAATACAAGAGTACCAAAATAAGTCAATTACTACTACCAAGTCAACTACAACACATAAGGTCCTAAGGAGAAGGGGGGTGGGAAAGCAGCGGACAAAGCTGCAACGGCGGCTGTCATCCTGGCCTTGAGGTCATCAACTCTCGCCTCTATCTGGGCAACACGCTCCTCGGCTGCAGCGCGTCCCTGATCCGCCTCGTATACGCGAGTGTGCCTGATCTAGAGCAAGATTGGAGATTTCAGAAGGTTTCTATATTTTTTTTTGCATTCGGAGTTTATGCAAGATGTGATTATAAGACTCGGTTTGGGAAAACAATGAAGCTGAGAACTGAATTGAAGAAACGTCCATCGAATGTTGAAGGAACGAGCATGAAGAAGAAAGTCAAGGTTGTTTTAAAGAAGAAACAAACCAAAGAATCCGAGCAACAGACAAGGGGGAGATTGTAGATGCATTATTGTGTCTGTCGCTTTTGGATTCACATAATAATGGCGAAGATTTCACGTTTCGGAAGTTTTAGATGTTCATTCGAACCATCGAGGGGTCGAATGAAGTTTATCAAGGGTCGAATGAAGTTTTTGTTATGATTATTTCTTGGTTCGAGTCATCAACAGGTCGAACCAACTTGTTCAAGCCTGTGTTAGGTCGAATGAAGAAGTCTATATATATATATATATATATGTTTGAGTTGTTTAGAGTTTGTAATTGTTGGTCATTCGAGTAGATGTTTGTGTGTGTGTGTTTAGGAAGTTTCTGGAAAGCCTTTGTTTTCATTAATATTGCGTTGTAAATGTTATAACTTGATTATATTAATGGAAAACGTTTTGAAAATGAACTTTAGCGTGTTCTGATTACGGTTTATATCATTTTGCATGTGAATTAGGGTTTCCGCACCTGATTCATAGTTACTTGTGTGATATCTTGTGTTCTTTGTGATAAAACGATCCTACAAAAACACCCAATATAACTTCTGATTTTTTGTACATCAGTAGTTTCTCTTTTTAGAAAATATCCCCATATAGATATTTTGTACATCAGTAGTTTCTCCCTATATTGTCATCAGAGGTTTATGACAGTTGAGTAACAAAATAAGTGAAATTGAAATATGTACAGAAAAATGAAAACACTTACAAAATTACTCCAAGTTTAGTATCCCAAGCATGGATACTAAACTCTAAAGGTTGTTGTGTCAAGGGGTTTTGTGAACACATCAGCTATTTGATTAGCTGTTGATACATATTTTACCCCAATTTTACCTTTTTTATAGCAATCCCTGATGAAATGATACCTGACTTCAATGTGTTTTGTCTTTGAAAACTGGACAGGGTTTTGAATGATGCTAATGGCTGAGGTCTTGTCTAGGAGCAATGGTGTCTTGTTCTCTTTGATTCCTTAATCAAGTAATTGATTTTGAAGCCACATACGTTTGCTTCTTTGATTTCCAGGATACTAGACAGTTTCTAATGAATTGACATCCACCAAATGTTGATTTTCTTGACATTATATACCCTGCATAGTCACTATCGGAAAAGGCTATTAATCTGATACAGCTGATAGTAGGATACCAAATTCCTAGGTTAGGAGTTCCTTTCAGATATCTAAAAATTCTTTTGACTACCATAAGGTGTGATTCCCTTGGAGCTGATTGATATCTAGCACAAACACATGTTGAAAACATAATATCTAGTCTAGAAGCAGTCAAATAAATAAGGGAACCTATCATACATCTATACATGGTTTGGTCAACCTGTTTTCCAAGATAATCAGGTTCAACTTGTGTGGTTAGGCTAATGGGAGTGGAACATGATTTACAGTCTTGTAAAGAAAATTTGTTCAATAATTCTTCAACATATTTTGATTGATGTATAAAAGTTCCATTTATTTGTTGTTTGATCTGTAGTCCTAAAAAGTATTGCAGTTCCCCCATGGTACTCATCTCAAATTTAGATTACGTGAGTTTCTTAAATTCTTCACACAGTTTTGCATTTGTTGAACCAAAAATGATGTCATCAACATAAATTTGAACAAGGAGGATGTGATTTCCAACATGTTTTATGAAAAGTGTTTTATCAATGGAGCCTCTTGTGAAGTGATTTTTCAATAAAAAATGTGGAAAGTGTATCATACCAAGCTTTGGGAGCTTGTTTTGGCCCATATAGAGCCTTGTCAAGTTTGTACACCCAATCAGGATGAGCAGAATCCTCAAACCCAGGTGGCTGACAAACATACACTTCCTCTTTTATTTTTCCATATAAAAATTCACTTTTTACATCCATTTGAAAGACTTTGATTTTGTTGGAAATCGCATAAGCCAAAAATAACCTGATGGCTTCAAGCCTTGCTACTGGTGCAACGGTTTCATCATAATCAATTCCCTCTTCTTTGGAAAAACCTTGGACCACCAGGCTTGCCTCGTTCTTAATGATCAAACCAGTCTCATCTTG
This sequence comes from Ambrosia trifida, assembly GCA_028751855.1. Classification (NCBI taxonomy): domain Eukaryota; kingdom Viridiplantae; phylum Streptophyta; class Magnoliopsida; order Asterales; family Asteraceae; genus Ambrosia; species Ambrosia trifida. The sequence continues at coordinate 82,285,655 of CM054127.1, forward strand.
TGTGTTCCTGAATACCCATCTTGTGCCAATTAGTAGCTTGTAAGGAGGTAAGGGACAAATTTCCCAGACCTGTTGCTTCTTGAGTTGCATCACCCAATTGTTGTCTTTGAGGGCTTCCTGGTATTTCTTTGGTTCCAACTGAGTAATGAAAGTAGAGAAAAAACAGAAGTTGGAAAGCCGGTTTCATGTAAGTACCCCTGAAGCAATATCACCGAGGATTTGTTCCAATGGATGATCTCTGTGTTCTATCAATTGTTCTTCTGTTGTGGGAATAGGCTCTTGAACTTCTTCAAACAAACCACTGAGGTTAGTGATGTCTAATTCAGCTGTTTGAATACTTTTAGTAGTTTTAGGAGCTGAATCAGAAGTTTGGGGTTCTGCATCAGTAGTTGTTTGGTTTGTTGAATTAGAAGTTTGAGAAACATCTAAAGGTTTGGAGTTGATTTGTAGACTGCATTTGGAGTCCATGAGGGAGGACCATCATCAAACCATTGATCACCATAATAAGTGGGTTTAGATGAAGTGATTGTAGTCTTTTCGGGTCTGAAATTAAAACTGTCAAGGTCAAAGAGTTCAGCAGGATATGCTGGAATGAGTGTATGTTTTGGCTCATTTAACTTGACATTCAGTGTTTCTTCAACAATCTTGGTTCTTGAATTGAATACCTTGTAAGCTTTTCTTGTGGGAGAATAACCAAGAAATTAACCTGAATCAACTTTAGCAGCAAATTTTGAAATGGAGTTCTTGATGTTTAGAATAAAACATTGACATCCAAAAGCCCTGAAAAAGGAGATAAGGGGCTTAATGCTATGAAGAACTACATAAGCAGTTTTGGAATATCTTTTATTGATAAGGAACCTATTTTGAACATAGCAAGCTGTGTTGACTGCTTCAGCCCAGAAATACAGTGGTATGCCTGAATCAGCTAACATTGTTCTTGCTGCTTCAATCAATGTTCTATCTTCCTTTCTACTACAACATTTTGTTCAGGAGTTCTGGGAATGCTAAACTGTCTAAAAATCCCTTTAGATAGGCAGAATTCATCCAGAGTTTTGTTCCTGAACTCTGTCCCATTGTCACTTCTTATGACTTTGACAGAGAGTGAATATTGTTTCTCTACTTGTAGAATGAAGAATTTGATAATATCTGCATCCTCATCCTTGGAAAATAAGAAGAAGACCCATGTGAATCTTGATTTCGACTTGGCCAAATAAGTCCATATGGAGTAGTTGAAGACACGTAATTGTTTTTTATTCTTCAATAGACTTATAATAGGACTTATGCTGTTTTCCCTTAAGACAAGAAACAAAGTGTTCTTTACACTGGTATTCCTTCAAGGGAAGACATCTAACCAAGCCTATTTTTGTGACTGTGTTTATGGTTTTAAAGTTTACATGGCCAAGTCTCCTATGCCAAAGGTCTCTTTCAGAAGTTGATGCCTTTGAGAAGAAACATGCAGTGTTGTTCAATACTTTGTCTTTTTCAATGTCCACTGCATAGACATTACCACATCTATTGGCAATCAGCAAAGTATGATCTTCAATAATCTTCTCTATCGACTTTTGGCCTTCTGGTGAGATAATATTTCAAGCAATTTTGATGAAAAAGAAAGAATATCCTTTATCACACATTTGAGAGACACTCAACAAGTTGTACTCCAAATTTTCAACCAGATTGACCTTGTCAAACTGCACTTTACCAGAGGATACATTGCTATATCCAAGTGTATATCCCTTGGCATTGTTCCCAAAGGACACATATCCTTCTCTTTCACTTATGAAATTGTTAATTAGGTACCTGCATCCTGTCATGTGCATTGAGCTTCCACTAACAACGTACCAAATGCTATTTAGACCTCTGGGGACCCTCTGAACAAATAGTAAATTACTCAGTTTTAGGAACCCAAGCCATTTTGGCTTTAGGTTTAATCTTGAGAACTGGAAGAGTAACAGTTTGTTTAGGACCATTTTTAGAAATCCATGTCATTTTAGCCATGGACTTGCGTTTAGGAGTAATGGTAGAAACCTGTTGAGGTTCACCATCAACTTTGGTCATCAGAAGTTTGACCATTTCAATCAAGTTGTTAACTTTAGCAATTTGTGAAATTGCTGATGGTTTGGGTCTAACTTCTGAAATTGAATTTTGAGAAAAAGACTGATGTTGAGATTTAGTCTTTTTCTGAGGAAAGTTTTTACTTGGTTGTTTATTGGGATAACAGGTGGTTTCAAAATCTTGTTTGATTTATTTTCCCACAACCAGTTGTAAAATTTTCTTGTTGTACTGATTTCCTTTCCTATATCTGCAAAATTCTGTTATGTGGTTAAACAGACCACGTACTTCACATCGTTTTGCCTTTCCTTTCATTTTAACATTTTTAGGAGTTTTGGAAGGAAAATCACTGACAATTTCAGCATTTTGAATTTTGTCATCAGTAGTTTTCAGGGTCTCAACTAATGATGTAGATGAAACTACTGAGGACTTGTTGTCAACAGTTTTAACTTTTGCAGAACTTTCATTTGCATTTTTTAGAAGGTTCTGATGAAAAGATGTGCATTCTTTCATTTCAGAAGTTTGTTCTTTTACTCCTATTATCAGTAGTTTTGGGAGTAAAATCAGTTGGTGATTCTGTGTGGTTATAGCTAATGCCAAACTTAACATTTGATGCAGTTTGTTTGTTAAGCAACTTTGATAACCTCTACATGACTCTACCTAATTTTCACAATCAACCTTAGTGTCAGCAAGTTCTCTTATGACATTTCCAAGGTTTTCTATCATGATTTTAGTTTGTGCTTAGGTTTCAACAGCATTTTAGTTAATTTAGAAATTTCTTTTGATTTTGAAGCAAGTTTTCTTTCTAAATCACATTTCATTTGTGTAAATTTTCGTTCATAGTCATTGGGTTTGCCTTGTTGATGCACATTGGTATCTCTTATCAAAGCAAAAGCTTCTTTGCATGAATTTGAACACAGTTTTAAGAGAGATTCTTTTGATACATGTGATGATGCAGAATTAGAGGAAGATCCCTCAAAAGCTATCAAGGCAAAGTTCTTTCTGCCATTGTCAGGTTCTCCCTAGTTGATATCAAAGACTTTGTTGTCTGCACCTGGATTGCATTCAGATGTATCATAAGGAAGACTACTCCAGTCAACAAACCCTGATGTGAACAAACTTTGTTGGTTGGGTTGTTGAGGTTGTGGAGGCTGAGCAGCAGGAGTGGATGGCATATGTTGTTGGCCCTGTTGTTGAGTAGGAATCTGGACATATTGTATTTGTAGCACATATTGGATTTGTGGAGCTTGTGCCTGTTCAAAATGTGCACTTCCCTGTGTTCCTAAATTCCTATTATAGCTGGAGTTTGTTTGATTTCAGATTGTGGTTGGTTATAGTTAGAGCTTCTACATTCTCTAGCAAAGTGTCCCAACTTTTGACAATTGTGACATCTAAATTTAGACTTATCAAAACCAACTTTTGTTTGATTATTCAACCCTAAAAATTTTCTACCTGACCTTTTGTAACATTGATTCATTTTTATACTTAACATAGCCAGTTGATGCAGTATGTCCATTTCTTCTAAATCATCAATACTAAAAATTTTCAAGTCATCAAGAATGGAACACATATGATCGGTAGTTTGATTTATTTCTTCATTGCCAAAAGCTGTATATGATCTTTCTAATGAGATCCTAGCAGTTCTGTCAATGTGGTCAAAAGATCCGAAATCATTAGAACAATTTAGTGAGTCTTGTCCTAAAAGTGTTGTATTACCTGGAACATAGTCATCAGCAGTTTTGCCAGAAGTTTTGCAACTTTTTCTTTTAGTTTATTTCTCTATCAAAAGTTAGTAATCTCCCATGTAATTTTGTGAGTGGAAGGGAGTCAAAATCAGGTCCTGATCTGAGGACTATTAAATAAGTTTCCCATTTTTCAGGTAAAGACCTTAAAAATCTATGCAACATATATGAGTTTGTATAGTTCTGGCCATTAAACTTTAACTCAGATATTAATGAAGAAAATCTTTCAAATTGTTGTGGCGATCACCTCACCAGTCCCTCTAAACTGTTCTTTGAGGCAATCCAACAACTCTTTGGCACTCTCACAATGTAAGAGACCAACATAAATTTCATTTGGGAGAGCCATTGCCAACATTGAAAAAGCCTTTGCATCGCTCAAGTTTTAGGAAATCTTCATCAGTGTAGTCTTTTGGTTCTTTTTCTTTTTCAACTTTAGTTTCTAAATCTGCAGTTACTAGTTTATGGGGTCCATATATGACAGACCTCCAATAACCAGTATTTTATTGTTACAAAGTGTGTGTCGTCCTTCTTTGCCAGATGTTATATTCATTTCTGACTAGCATGGGCGACTTATTTGCAGATTCAGTGTTATGAGGATCCATTTTTAAGAAGATTGATTGATTAACATTTTCCTAAAGTATTGGATTGTTTGATAAAGTGAACTTTTATCCTTGATTGAATATAAATAAGAGCATGTGTCTGATTCTCAATTTGTTAGATTGATATGTTATCAGATGAACCAGAGCTCTGATACCAATTGTTGGAACCGTTTAAAACTTATCATAGATTCTTTCTTACGAACACTTGTATTAGATATATCAAAGTAAATGCACAGCAGAATGTATTAAGTGTTCTAAGTTAAAGTTTCACTTTTAACAGGAGTAAATGCCCCCCCCCCTCAAATATAGAACTAAAGTACTATAATGAGAATCAAACAGATAATGAATAAAACAATTGTAAATGCTTCAAATGATTCTGATATATTAGAAATGGTTTACTACAAAAGATGTCTAAAATAGATGGTGTGAACCTATCTATTTATAGACAGAACAATATGTACATTAGAAGTATTGAAACTAATATAATAATACTACAACAGGCTGTAGTATTAGAACTTGTACATAAAGTAACAAAAACTAATATAAAACTAAACTACTAAAGTTAAGGGCGGTGGGAAGCTTCTATTGTATTTGCTGAAGAACAAACAACTTCTGATGACAAAGTTGTTCTTCAGGCATTATGTCTGGTTCACCTTCAGCACTTTGATCTTCAGTACTTGTATCAGCTTCTTCAGTACTTGTCTTCTTCTTCTTTAGTAGATTCCATACCTAGCAAAATATGCAGAGAACAATTAGACTACGGTTGATTAGGCTTGTCAATCCTCTTTGACCCAACAATACGTCTAAACAATCAAGCGAATAAGGTGGATCAGGTACTATGACTGATGTTAACATATAGAGGCTTAGAAAGATGATTAAGAAAGGACGGGTTTCTTTGGAGTTCACTTCTAAGTTTCCGGAGATATTTGTGACTAATGATATGAAGAGGTATTTGGAGTATCAAGATCCCGAACTAGAAGATGGGGAAGTCATCGCAGAGATGACTAGTGAAATTATTAAAGGCGTTGCACAACGGGCTATTATAACTTTTGAAGAATTGATCAACAAGAAGGAAATTTCAGACCTGCCAATGATAGAACCTGGAATGCATTCAGATGATGCAAATGTGGATAATTTTAACGAGATAAAGATTAAAGACATCACTCATGAAGAATATCCCGAGTACTTTAATATCAAACATAACACAAGTGTCCCATTTGTTGATGAAGCTATTCTAAAGGATGTAGAAAAGGTTGCAGAAAAGGTTGCAAAAGAAAAAGAGAAGGTCGCTATTGATGAAATGTTTGAGGATACTGAAAAAGAAGATGTATATCATCAATCCGATGCCCTAAAAGATTATATGAGAAGATTAAGAGAAGAAGCTGATAACCATCCTATTCTACCAATCCAAGCAAGCTTTTACAAATATCACAGCACAATTAGTTGGAAATTCTTTCCACAATTGAGGTGTGTTGGAGTTAAAGGGGAACATGGAATTCAGTGTTTCAACAAATTCCATGATTTAAAGACACCACCTTATTAGGCTATTAGAGATTTATGTCGTCATACGTTGATCGGGGCAAGTGGATTGTTAGAATATATGGCTTAACATATGACACGTGAAAGTCAGACAAAATGGCATGTTTTAAAGCCATAGTATAACCCAATAATCCAAGACAAACGCAAACCCCTAAACATAGCCCAACAATATCCAATGCTATGTTGCGAAGTTTGATCTTGATTTTCTTCTTTTCACGCTCAATCATTTCAGGTTCAGCTTGTCGTTTTAGTGTGCGTTTCTATGGTTCAGCTTTCTTGATTGTCTTTCTTAGCAGCTTCTCATAATCACAATCTGAATGAATTCCCCCAAGCAAAGCAGAATATGGCAACTCTTTGAAAATACCATGCAGGTCCTATGTCACGAACATCAAAATGTATCTGATTGTAATACAGTGCGTCGATATCTTCTTTTGCATACTTAAGCAACCACAAAAGATCAAACACGCGTACCTTTTTCACCATTAGCTTCGGATTTGCATCTCTTAGTATAATCACAGCTTCTCCAATCACCTAATCATAATACCAAAATTCAAAATATTTAGCAAAGTGTTGTTGAATCAGCATCGAAGGAATACGCTTCATGACTTTGGGTGGTTTATACTTCAAAGTAACCTTTGGAAGACCATTCTTCGGATCAATATCATTCTTGTGAACAATACGCTTTGGATATTGTGGTCTACACTGGCCCTCCCTTGTCATTCTTTCTACCATCCAATGAACAATATTGTTGTGATCACAGCCTAATATCTGATGTCGTACAATGTCTCTAACAGCCCAGTATGGTAATGTCTTAATCTCATGAAAATGTCAAAAGTACAAGATACCCTTCTCCCATTTAATACCGATGCAACGTAGCTGTGGAAAGTATTTCCATGCTAATGCACGGCCCTTGAATATCTTGTTGCTATATTTGTAGACATCTCTTTGCACTGCTGGTTTAGGCTAATTCTTTTCATTCCCTCTCAGCTTAGTCAATAACTCTTTCAGTAAATCGGATTGCTTGAAGACTTGCTCTTTTTCAGCTTCAGTCTCAAAAACCTCATCAATAATCTTCTTACTTTTTTCTTTAGTAATGTCTTCAGCTTGTTTGAGAGTTTCTTCATTTATGACAACTGGAATGTTGGTATCTATGTGAATGTTGTAGCATTTAGGATATTCCTCATGTGAAACATCTTAAACTTCCACATTGTTATACTTGTCAGCTTCAATATCTTCAGCATTTCTTTGATTTGGATCTACCACTGGAACATATGGAATCTGTTTCTCACTAAGACTATCAACTAGTGACTTTCCAACCTGTTTAGCTAACCCTTCAAGTATCTCTCTTGCAACAGCATTATAAATTTCACCATCTTCTAATTCTGGATCATTATACTCGATCTCATATCTCATATCATTGTTTATGAAGATCTCAGGAAATCTACCAGTAATATCCAGAGTATAACACCCTCTCTTCATCATCTGCTTCAACAGTTCTTTGTCAGCATCAGTCATTTTGCCATGTTTCTTCTTAGAAGTACCCTTATCACCTTCATCTTTCTGGTGTTCTTTAAATGATACTGTGAAGGATCATCATCTTCAGAATACTTTGAACTAGTGGGTTTCTCCTTATTAGAATTTCCCCCACCTAATGCATTATCATCATCATTATCATCAGAACTGTCATCTTTATCATCTTTCTCATCATCATTATCATCTTTTTCTTCATCAACATCCTCATCTGTTCCACTATAATCAACTTGTTCCTCTTCCTCTTCTTCTTCAACACCTTTGAGTTGTGGTCCTTATTCATACAACTTGTCAATGATCTTCCACATCTTGTCATTTTCCTATTGCAACACCAACAATGTCTTCATGTTTCTCTTGCTTCTGGTGTTCAACTATTTGGTCTCACCCTCTAGCAACAATACTTTCTCATTCAAGCTATCAACTGTCTTCACCTTCTCTTCCAACTCATCTTGACGTTTCTGAGAAGTTAGAACAATCTCAAGCATGTATTTCTCATTCTCCTTCAATTGTCTTATCTCAGAAACTTGCTGATTCAAGGCTTTCATCATGTTAGAAATCTGTCTATTAACAGCTTCCATCACATCACTAGAAACAGTTGCTTGAGGAGTTGAGCTTGATTCAACAGCAGGTTTGGCAGTTCTCTCTTTCATACTCGCCAATACCTTCTTCAAAGATAAAGAACAATTTTCTTGACTAGTCTGTGATACAAGATTTGTTGTAGCAACTTCTTTAACAACTTTCTGCTACTTTCTTGCTGGGAATGCTGCTTTTGAACTTGAACTAGCAGCAGGCATCTTCTTGCCTTTCAACAATATATCTAACTCCTTCTCTCTTATCTTTCTTGCTGGTTCTCTCTTAGATATTTTCTTTCCTCTGCCTCTTTTCACTTTAGCACCTGTAACTGGAGAACATTCAATATCTACATCAACATCTAAAGCAAACTCATGTTTTTCAGCAGGTAACACTCCCTGTCTGTGTTCATGAGCAATCTTATTCAATGCTTCAGGATTACTAATCTCAGTGGCCTTGGGATTAGTAACCTTTGCTGTTTCAGTTTCTAAGTCCCACTCAGCATCTTCTTCAGTCTTTTTCTAAATCCTCGTCAACTAGCATAGTCTTTAATTTCCCTTTCTTTCACAACCTTCTTCTTAGGTTCAACTGCATCAATCTTTTGTTTTCCTTTCCTAGACTTAGCGCCTTTATTGATCACTTGTCTCTTTCGTTTTGCCTTTCTATCAACAGGTACAATCGGACTATCAGAATCAGAATTGCTATCATCATGCCTCACTTTATCCTTTCCTGGATCTTTGTAAGCAACTGAATTCAAGTGTCCAAACAGACGCTTATGTGGTGGCTTCTCATCATCAGCCTGACCCTTATAAACTTTCATTCTTCCCAATGTTGTCAAGTTCATATGCATTTGATTGATAATCTGCAATGGATCTTTATTCAACATTTAAGTGTACTTTCTATTAAACACCATTTGCAGAAATCATGGGTACATCAAGAACTTGTCACTCTTCAATCCCTTGAAAAATCATCCCAGATACGTTGAATGGCTTGTTAAGAATCAATGCAACAGATAATGAACGCAAAGACTTCCTCGGCACATCATATCCTCCACTAACAGGTCCAAATACGTGTAGTATCACATGCAACAAATCCTTATACGGAGGACACAACTTGGCTTTATGTAGTTGGCAGTCTGTCATTGGACCGTTATACTTCATCCTGAGATAGCAAGCTCTCTGCACCGACCATGAAAACTCTATCGGATCAACAGGAGAATCTTGTAACTATAACGCTTCCCTAATATCTTATTCAGACACTAACACCATGTGACCCTGAATTCTGCTTTGGATCACAAACTTGTTCTCCCAGAAAGTAATAGCTGCTTTCTTCCAGAACTCTACTTGGTGGTCTTTATAGATTGTAGCTGGTTGTGCAATAGCATGTACAACTCTGGATCTTCTCAAGAATTCAACAATGCCTGTAAATTCTTCGTTCTGTGAATCCACCGGTCCAATGTACGCACAACAATTGTGTTTTGTTTCAAAGTTCATCTCTTTAGGTGCTGCTGCCTGTTGTTGTGGTTGTTCAGACATTTTATTTGCAAAAACATAAATAAACAATACAAAAACACGTTAATTAGATAAAACTTGAAAAATGGTCAACATCATTTCTTCATTCGACCTGTCGTAGGTTCGAATGGGTTTTGATTATGTCGGATGAACATGAAAGTTGTTTATTCGACCCTATTATTCTTTATTCGACCTTTCAGAGTGGTCGAATGGACACTTTTGAAATTTGAATTAATCAAATCACTGTTTAATCCATTTTAACCTCTCATTTTGATTGCAAAACAGTCTAATATGGCCGACTAACACAAAATAACCATCAATTGTAACAAACATTCAATTTTTAGATGGTTTTCAATTGATTCTAGGGTTTAAATAATCGATCATCATAATCAAACATGTTAAACCCTTGAATATGTGATATTCTCCCCCCTAAAACCATCGAACCTTGAATGTATGGGGTCAATTGTTATTAACAAACAGTTTTAATCCATCAATTTTAAGCTTAGGATTTGGAAACTTTGTTCAATGATTCTGATCCGTCCAGTGGTTCAATACCTGTGAATTTTGTATAAAAATGATCACCAAAGCACAAGGAACAATATTATCAAGTCTAAAAATCAAATGCAATAAGTGGGCGTATTGAGGAAATTTGAGAACTGTTGATAATGGGGTTTGAATGGGGTGAAAGACATATATAGAGTCTGTTCATTCGACCCTTTTAGGGTTCGAAAGAGAAGCTATAAAGTTCATTAGACCTAATGAAAGGGCGAAGGAAGATTACAGGGGTTCGAATGAAAAATTTTATAAGAACCACTCTCATTCGACCTAAAAATTGGTTCGAATCAACACTTCAGAAGTTCATTCGACCTAACGAAAGGTCGAATGGAAATCTGGGAAAATTGATTTTTCCATTTTGGCCAATTCGATTGCCGTTTTGACATTTTGAAACATTTAAACATATAAATTCTCAAAATTTCCCATTTCAAGATACAAAACTCAAATTGGCTTGTCAAACTTCAGAAAATGATCATCATTCAACATCGGTTATCTAAAATAACGCAGAAGTGTAAAATATTTTGGATTTTCTGAAATTTATGCTAAAACACGCCAAAAATCTTTTTCAGTTTTTGTATATGAACTAAATCAATAGAAAGCACTTAAATTTTTGTGATTTTCTGGTAAGAGGATCATATCAGTTTTATGAGAGATCAACTCACACCATTGTTCTATTTCAATTTTAACTTTTTTGATTGTGTAACTTGGCAATTGCTTATATTGTTGTCCATGTAAACTCACATGCAGACTGTTATGCAATGCTTTAAAATGATACTCTTAGGTGTATTAATAACTAACTCACCTGTGGTTCCCACACACACGACATACTCCCGTATCAAGGAAGTTTGCACAAAGATTCATTGTAACGCGTGATTATACTGTTGTTTTCCGTATTTACAAGGTATGAGGCACAAAGGTGTACAGGTAAGCAAATCAATGCCACAGAGTAACATGTGCACTCTACCAGGTTGAGGTCTTAAAGGTTCAAGCATGTGATCCAAGATCATCCCAGACACATTAATCGGCTTGTTTAGCACTAGTGCAACCATTACCGAACTGATGCTCTTCCTCATAACGTCATAACCACCACTAACGGATCCAAAAACGTGTAACATCACATGAGCAAGATACTTGAACTGTGGGCACAATTTTCCTTTATGTAAAGCTCCATCTGTGATAGGTCCGTTATACTTCTTGCGGAGAAAGCATTTTCTATGTTCAATCCAGGACAAACTTCTAGGATCTGTCGGCTCATCCTTCAGTCTCAAGGCTTTCCGAATATCACTCTCAGTAACTATTGCAAGTTGTCCCTGAATGTTGCTTACAATAGCAGTCTGATTATCCAAATAATCCATCTTCGCATTCTTCCAGAAATCTACTTGATGATCTTTATAGATAATGGCAGGTGTAGCTATTGATTGCATCAACGACTCTGCATCGCTTTAGAGACTCTATGATGCCAGAGAATTCTGTGTGTTTCTTGACCTTGCCAAGAAATGCACAGCGATTGTGGGCTTCTTCAAAAGGCAATTCTTCTTCTGGTTTCTTTGCAGCAGCTTTTCCAGAAGATCCAGCTGGTATATCTGTGCTTTGTGGTTCTGCCATTTGGAATTCTGCAAAAACGAAACATGAAAATTCATTAAAAACGGACAAAATTTGCAAAACTTGAAATTTGGTTTTTGAAAGTCCACATTCGACCCATCGGGGATTCGAATGAAGAATTTCCAAGGTTCGAATGTGAAAGATAAGGTTCGAATGTGAAAAATCTGTTTAAAACTGTACATTCGACCTTAAATCCACATTCGACCATATGAACAAGTCACCTTCAACCAGAAAAGCCACATTCGACCCTTCTTGAATGGTCGAACTTGACTGTTCATATGACCAAAATTGCCGAGTATAATCCAGTCCATTTTAACATTGGATTTTCATTTGATTATGATCTAATATGACCGATTAAGCCTTTTCAACATTCAATTGATTCAATTATTTAGTTTTATATTGTTTTTACCAAAATCTAGGGTTTGTTCATTTTTAAACATTCAATCAAGTAATCTGTGATGTTTTAAACCTAGATTTTGTTATATTCTCCCCCTAAAACAATCAACAACTAAATCCTAAGCATCAATTGTGTCAATAACACCATGTAATTGATCAAACAGTTCAGTCTAGGGTTCGAACACAATATAAATCATTTTGCCTTCATTTGTTGATGATTTCCTGTATATTTGGTATCAAAATGATCAGGATCAAAATGCTAAGGTCTAGAAATCACGAGCAACAAGGTTTGGTTATCTCAGATTTTTGAAAAAAAATTTTGAATGGGAGGTTTGAATGTGCAGAAGGTATATATAGACTCCCACATTCGACCGTTTTGTAAGGGCGAATGTGAAACTATTTCTACATTCGACCCTACTGAAAGACTCGAAAGTAGAAATAGGGTTCGAATGTACAAAATACACTGGAACACTCACATTCGACCAAAATAAAAAGCTCGAATGTAAGAAAAATTCCACATTCGACCCATCGAAGGGGCGAATGAAGATTGGAATTTTTGAAATTTTTACCAAATCTCAAAATCGAATCCCGTTCAATCTTTTTCACACCTTTTAAGCTTCAAACATTCATCATTTCACATTTAAAAGTTACAAAACTCAAATTGGTTCATCAAGTTTCAGAAAACGACCATCAATTACCATCAGTTATCAAAACTAACGTAGAAATGTAAAATCTTTTTGGTTTTTCTGAAATTTTTGTTAAAACATACCTAAAATCTTTTTGAGTTTTTGTAAATTTTGAACAAATGTAAAATGCAGAAATGTAAACATAAAGCAATAAACATTTTGTGATTTCCGGTAAGAGGATCATATCAGTTTTTTGAGAAATCTGATCACACCATTGATCTTTAGTGTTTATTATCATTAAAGACAATGTGTGATCCAGCAATTGCTGATATTGCTATCCACATAAGCTCACATGTAGACTGTTATGCAGTGTTTGATACAATTATCTATAGTATAAACAAAATTGTCTGCGGTTCCCACGCACAAGACATACTCCCGTGTCAAGGAATAATTGCACAAATACTCATTGTAACACGTGATTATGCTTTCGTTATCTGTAATTTACAAGGTATTGAGGCACAGAGGGATACAGGTCAGCAAATCAATGCTGCAAAGTAACGTATGCACTCTACAAGGTTGAGGGCTAATATCAATCATGATTTTCATCAATGATTGGATACGATGCATTAGATAATCTTTGATTATCGTCATACATGGAAAGTTCCTCAATTCGGTAACTTTAGGTTTTGGCTTTAAAGCTGTTTTATGAAGATACCCTGTCTGATCTAGGTCCGTAAAACCTTACGACAGAAGATTAGAAAGGCTATCCCCCAGATAACTAGTAACATAACGACCCGAAACCTTCGAATTTTGTACAAAAACCCTGTCAAACGAAATTACGATACTAAAACCATATGCCATCCACATAACAATTCGTTTGATATGTATATATCTAACACGCAGTAATAGGTCTACGAAGACTACCAGCACATCACATAGACTCAAGACACGGCTTATATAACATTTCAAATCTTTAGCATGTGTCAGATCCCCACTGATGTACTATCATTTTCTCTTTTAATCCTGGAAAATCATTTTGGTTTTCTTATTTTTTATGTCTTTTTGGATTTTTCAATGTTTTTGGTTTTTCTGAAAATCTAGCGACTCCCCCTAAAATGTAAAACATATTTTTGGGTTTTTGGGTTTTTGGATTTTTTTTGAAAAACAGTAAACCTAAAACTAAAAGTGATAAACCGAGGTGATGATCAGTCTTGTTTCTCTTTTATACCGTTAGCTTTTAATAAAAATTCGAATCAAGATTTATCGAAAGCTTTGGTAAAAAGATCTGCACGTTGGTAAATAGTGTGGATTTTGACCATATCAATCAACTCTTTGGCATAACAATCACGGATAAAGTGATACTTAATCCGGATATGTTTAGCTTTCGAGTGATTGACCGTGTCTTTAGTTAATGTAATAGTGGCTTCGTTGTCATAGTGAATAGGGGTTTTCAGAAATTGCAAACCGTAATCAACGATCTGCTGTGAGCAACAACTCGAGGCTACCATATTTTCTACTTCGCAAGTAGATAGTGAAACTGTTGTCTGCTTCTTACACTGCCAGGTCACGAGCCTGCTCCCCAAAAATTGACATCCAGCCGTTGTGGATTTTCTGTCTTTGTCACAACCGCCCCAATCTGCATCACTAAAAGCAACAAAGTCAAAATTATCATCATTAGGGTACCATAATCCTCTCGACGAACAACCCTTCAGATATATTAGGATCCATTTGACGGTTGCAAGATGACTTTGTTTCGGCTTCGACTGAAATCGTGCGTAGAGATATGTAGCGAACATTATGTCGGTCTAGATGCGGTGAGATACATCAGAGATCCGACGATTGCTCTGTATATAAAAGGATCAGTCAGCTCCCCCTTAGCGTCAACTCCAATCCCGTGATTAGGTTGTATTGGGGTATCCATCGGCTTCGAATCTTCCACCTGGAATCAGCTCAAGACTTCAGATACGTATTTAGTTTGGTGAAGAAAGATCCCCGTTGGTCTTTGTTCCACATGCAAGCCGAGGAAAAACTGCATTTCTCCCATCGCACTCATCTCGAACTTTTCCTGCATCACTTTTTCAAATTCTTTGCACAAAAGCTCGTTAGTAGATCCAAAAATAATATTGTCAACATAAATCTGGACGAGAAGCAAGTCATCCCCTGTTCTTTTGGTAAACGGAGTGCAGTCTACCAAACCGCGTTTGAATCCTTTGGACAATAGGTACGTGCTCAGCTCCTCATACCATTGACGTGGAGCTTGGTGCAACCCATATAGTGCTTTGTTGAGAACATAGACCTTATCCCGGTGGATAGGATCTTCAAAGCCTGGAGGTTGACCGACGTATACCTCCTCCTTGACCACACCGTAAATAAACGCACTCTTGACATCCATTTGGTACACCTTGAATTTCTTGTACGAGGCAAACGCTAGAAACATACGAATAGCTTCTAAACGTGCCACAGGTGTATAAATCTCATTGTAGTCAATTCCTTCCACTTGGTGAAAACCTTGAACTACCAGTCGAGCTTTGTTTCTCATGATTACGCCTCTGTCATCCTTTTTGCACTTAAAAACCCATTTAGTTCCAATTTTCTTTCTGCCTGGGGGTAAATCTGTTAGTGTCCACACACCCAGTTTTTGAAACTGCAATAACTCTTCTTGCATCGCCTCAACCCAAGCGTCATCTAATAAAGCGTCTTTGTATGTCCGCGGCTCCACCTGCGAAACATAACAAGCAAAAGACCAGTCATTCCGACAACCAGATTTTTGAATTTTTGCATATAAAGCTAAAGCGCCAAGATTTGCAGGTGAGTTTGCACTACAAAGTTGTCCTCTAGTCATAACAGTGCTTCCAGGATCACCAATAATTTGCTCGAGTGGGTGAACATGATGAATCCGAGATTCCGGATGATCGGGCACTTGAACTCCCGTTTGAGTAGTCAAATTCTCTGTCGAATCCAGATCATTACCCATATTAGAAGATGAAGCAACATCTGGATTTGGGTTCACTGGTGGTGTCTCTGTTGCCTGTTCTAGAATAGCTTCACTTGTGACATCATCATCATCTTCCGATTCTGATGAATTAAGAGTAGTGGAAGCTTCCTAGAAAACTTCTTCTTCAGCTGTAGGAACATTGATATCATTAGAAGATGTTGGAGGAGTTACGGTGATCGGACGCACCAACGGTGAGGTTCTTCAGCTGCAGGAACATTGATATCTAGAATGAATGATTCAAAGAAGTCTTTGTAATCAAACATCCAATCTGGACCGCTACCCTGTACGTTCTGAGTATATCGTTGAACTTCAACGTTAGTCCACTCCTCTACCTGATGAGTTCGTTTGTTGAATACCCGTTTGAGCGGGGTTGCATATCCAACAAAGAATCGCTCTTCATCTTTTGGTGTAAACTTCTCAAACGGATTAAGCATAGTACACGGTGCTCCAAATGGTTCTAGATACTCCAAATTCGGCTGTCGTCTGTTCAATAGTTCATAAGAAGTTTTTCCAAACTTCTTCACTGTTAACACATGATTCAATGTGTAACATGCTGCGTAAATGGCTTCATTCCAGAATATTACTGTAAGGTTGGAATCCGCAAGCATTGTTCTCGCCGCCTCTATTAGAGTTCTGTTTTTCCTTTCTGCGACACCATTCTGTTGAGGGGTATACGGAGCACTGTATTCATGATGAATTCCTTTATCTTCACAAAGAGCATCCATCTGTGCATTTTTGAACTCCGTCCCATTATCACTCCGAATTCTTTTGATTTTCAAACCATAGACATTCTCTAAACGAGTTAACAAAACTTTCAAGTTGTTAAACGTGTCGCTTTTATATTGCAAGCACATTACCCACGAAAATCTAGAATAGTCGTCAGTAACCACAAGACAGTAAAGCTCTCCGCAATGACTCTTACGCTTGACAGGCCCGAATAGGTCCATGTGCAAACGCTCAAGTGGAATTTCAACAGAGTTCACTTTCTTTGGTTTGTGGGACTGTTTGTGCTATTTTCCCTTCTTGCAACTCACACACTTGTCATTGAGATGAAACTGTTTGACATTAATGCCTTCGACAAGTCCATTCTTCACCAAATGATTCATTTTCCTTAGATGAATGTGTCCCATCCTCCTATGCCACATAATTGATTTTTTCTCTGTAGCCTTAGAGAGGAAACATGTAACTTGGCCCTGAGTTGTCATCGCCTTTGACATATCGAGAATGTAAAGATTATTCACTCTCGGTGCTTTCAGCATGATCCATTCTTTTGGAATAACAAAGCCTGGTTTGAGGATATAGCAAGATTTGACATCGAAGTGTACAAAAAACTGTTTGTCGCAGATTTGGCTCACACTCAACAGATTATAGTCTATCTGTTTCACATACGAAATCTTCTCAAAACTAACCACTCCATTAATCACACTTCCCTCTATTGTGATGTAACCTCCTTTATTTCCGGTAAACGCTACATATCCTCCATTGATGTTTCTGATATCGAATAGCAGCGACAAATCCCTTGTCATGTGACCAGAAGCTCCATTGTCGCCAATCCAAAGACTGCTAACAGGGCCAGCTGGAGCTCCCTGCACATATCAAGAAATGTTTTTTCCATAGCAATCCGGTTATGACGATCATATGTAGATTGACGATTATCCATCCTTTGAAAATAACTACTTTGATTGTAAAACGGTTCTGGTTGAGGGACAACGTCTTTTTGGATAACAATGATTGTCGACTGGACTTCTATAAGTCTGCTTCATCTCAACTTCGTGCCTCTTATGTCTCACGTACGGGCAGTGAGCAAGTAAATGGCCCTCTCCCCACACTTGAAACATGCACGGTATTCCACAAAAATATTCTTGGCATTCGACTTAGCATAAGAAGTGATAGGACATTGATCATCCACACACCTTCGTCTCAAACTCTCAGGAGCTGGATCCTTTGAGTAAGTCAGCTCAAGAAAACGATTAGCCTTTTCTTTCAGTTTGATGAACTCAGTGACGTGAACCTTAGGTTCTTTTGGAATATCCAGATATAT
Source organism: Ambrosia trifida (assembly GCA_028751855.1). Taxonomy (NCBI): domain Eukaryota; kingdom Viridiplantae; phylum Streptophyta; class Magnoliopsida; order Asterales; family Asteraceae; genus Ambrosia; species Ambrosia trifida. The sequence goes on from CM054127.1 coordinate 82,303,410, forward strand.
TTTCTTTAAAATTTTTGGAGGTACATCATTGGTCCTCTCATGTTTAGGAAACCAAATAGTACTCTCCTGCCAGATTTTCTCGATCATTGAGTAATTGGCAAATTTTATCGGATATTCCTTGTCAGAGATAATCTTATCGGATCCTTCCATTTGATAAAATACTTTAGGAAACCAACCGGTTCATTTTTCTCAACTTTCTTTACTGACTGATTCACTCGATGAGCACTTTCCCTCGGATGTGAGATCTGAGAATGTGATACAGGTTCATTTGTAATAATGTGATTTTTCATGGGAATATCACTCACTTTCTCAGGTTCCTCATCATCTGAGTCATAATCATCAGTCACAACAATCACTCCTTCATTATTCAATCCCAAAATCGGTCTAACATCGGAATATGGATCCCCAACACTAGAAGTGTTAGATTCATCATCCGATGTAGAATCAGATTTGATTGAACTCTCCGGTGTTATTGAATGTAAAGTCTGATTCTCAAATAACACTAGGGATGGAACAACCTTGTATTTTGCACTACTAGGTTGTGAGGGTTCTTCAATGATATGGTCAACAACATAAGCAATGTGTTTATAACTTTCAAGCTTTTTGTTGACCTTTTCAGCAAAGCATTTGATGGTTGCCATTTCTAGTTTAGTTTCTTCAAGTTCATTGATATAACTGTTTATGGCCAGTAGTTTTAAAGAGAGAGTTTTCTTAAGATCAGAAATGTCCTTTTTATAACCATCAAGCACTTTATTGAACTCGTGTGCTTCTTTGCGATAAGATTGACAGTTGATTCTAGCACTCTCAAGTTGAACCCTGAGTTGCTTTGTGATACCCCGCAATTTCAGGTTCTCACTTTAACTAAACTCTAGTTACGTTCCTTGCATTCTACTTAACTAGGGTTAGCTAGATAGGACACACGTTGCACAGTTATAGGTTAATAACTACATGAAGTGGTAATTCGGGGAATTACCAGATTGTATACATGATTAGTGAACCTCGGACATTGGTGAACCATGAAGTTAAATAATTGTGAATTAATTGATTGAGATTGATTGCAATTACGTGCTTCTACGATACTCTGTGAAACTATGTGCAAACTGTATGTGATTACGTGAACTTAAACCGAATACATTAATAAAAACCATAATGGATGGACCATTAGGATGGTTGGGGTCTTAACACATAGGGTTACACTTGTTACGGTCCAAAATAGCGAAAACATCGAAGAAATCAGGTTGTACAACGAAGCAGGCCACCCGAAGCGGGCCGGGGAGGAGTGAGCGGCCGCTCACTCTCTCCGAGCGGCCGCGCGCTCCCTTTGAGCGGTCGCGCGCTCCCTCCGAGCGGCCGCGTGCAGCATTCTGACGCAACTAAACCGACTTAAAACCCTATTTAAACAATCTTAAGCCTCATACAACCCCTAAACTCAACCCTAATCGCCCCCTACTGCCCTATTACGAAATATTAACCCCTAAACACCTGCTAAGGCGCAAGAACATCGATCGGGAAGCTTCAAGAGCATTCGGTTGATTGTTTCGAAGAGCTTGCGGTATAATCTTTAATCTATTATGCTTTAATCTTCTTAATATGTTATAAAAACCTTATAACTAAGTTTTTCCAGGTCTAAAACCTTTTTATAAAGATTAAAACTTGATGTTTATAAAGATTTAATGGGTTAAACATGATCCGATGCGATTAGTGATATGATACGTTGCTTGTTGCGCACGTTTGTGATGTTTTGATCTTTAGGGTTGTTGATTTTGCATGTGTTATGATAGGTTCTGATCATGCTAGGTCATATGAATGTTTTATGATGATTCTTGATTGTTGTTGATCGATTATATGCATACGTGAGTAGTTTTAACAAGAGTTTATGCATGAATAAAATCTGGACAGATTGTTTGGGTCGACTTGTAGGGTCTGTTAGGTGACATTAAAATATAGATTTTGATCATTTCTTAGCATGGAAGTATTACACATGGTCTTATCTTTTTATAATGGGTAAAATCAAGTGATTTGGACGTCGTTTAAATAGTTTTTGGTATATTCTTTGAATAAAGGTCATATCAGATTTTCGGATTAACAAACTTAGTCAACTTTAAACAATCATAACTCGAGTTTTACAAAGAATTAAGTTATGAAATTTTTACAGTAGATTAACATTGGAATAATTTGGCTTTTCCAAGTGGATTCATCCCGTTTGGTTAAATACACAATTTTTGGGAATTTTTCCACGAACCTGACCTGTTGTAGAAACTTTCTGGACATACCTGTGATGTACGATTTTTCATAATTTTTGTGTTTAGTTTTTAGACAAAACAAAAATATGGCTTAACAAGAGAACCCCATAGAATATTTATTAAACATTTTGGAGTTTAATTCGTTGATTAAGTATTTTAAATAAATTAGTTTTCATGGTGCATAATCTGTCGTAAAAACACAGATTGTGTATTATGTGTTTATGTGACTAATTGGAGTCCTATGTGGTACGTATTTGACATTTACTTGAATGGGAACTTATATGAGACGCATATGAAGTGTAGAACTAATGATAACCAACATATTCACCAACGGGTCCGTAGGGTTTACTTATGCATGTAGAATCACTAGGTGTCACTTACACGATTTTGAACATTTAAACGTCTTGGACAAACGGGTTATATGGTGTAATGGTATTACACATATACTTACTTAGTGACACATATACTAGGGAGTTGGTAGCACACCCTACTTTGGAGTTTGGATTTATTTGCTTCTATACAATGGTGAGTTTCACTACTTTTTCTCAAAAGCATGCGTCTCGGGTGGAGACAACTTTGGTAAACGTTTTCTAGTCCAGTTCGGGACTACTCAGGTTTTGACTCCTTGTGTGGGTCCGAAATGACTCCTTGTGTGGGTCGGGTTTTACGATTCCTTGTGTGGATCGGGTTTTGATCAGTTTAAAACTTATTGGTCCTTTGTGAACTAAACACTCTATCACTTGAAAAGTCCTTGCATATTATTGGGTTAATCGCTGGAGGCGAGCAGGGTATTAGTTGATAGCGCTATTAGGTTGTGCAGCAACCTCATGCCTGAGGTGCTTGGGTTACGGGCATGAACTTCTGACCACATTGGAGAACTAGTGTTGATAGACACTAGTTATCAAGGCAAATTATTATACTACTGAAGGTGTCCCAATAATACTGTTTAGTTGCATGAGTTGGTTAGCTACCCCTGACACGCTTAAACTGATAACACTTGAACATTTTGGTCTGGAGGACCTACGCTTTTACTTGATTACGTGGTTTTGCAAACCAGCACAGTTACTTACTCATTTTCTTTACTTAGTGAACTCACCAACATTGTTTGTTGACCCATGATATACATGCTTTTGCAGGTAGTTACCTTCCGATGCCACGATTAGAACGCACTGCACACTTCACTGCATTTGGGGTCTTGGGCATACACCTAAATTACATATTATGCTTTTACATTTTCTTTCATATGGTTTTAATTTGGGCGCGTTGTTTTGCGCATGGTTTTAAAAGGTTTAAATTTAGTTTACGCTTCCGCAGCTTAACTAAACTTGGTTTTTGAAAACGAACTAAATGGTTTGGGCATTTAGAGTTCGCTCATATGACTTATGGCTATGGGATCCTGATATGTCATGCGACTCTCGGTATAAACCCCGCAGTGGAAATTTGAGGGTGTGACATGCTTGTTTTCCTCTGTCAATCTATCACAAGTTCCACAATATTTATCACTGTTCATATCTATAGTGGATTCAAAACTTACCTGTTTTAGAGGATTAGTCATAGCCATCCCTTAAAATGCGCTTCCTTTCCAGCAAAGAATTTGGTGTAATCAATCCTTGTGAAAGCGTCATCAACTATGCATGACTTCCGATTCATAAGAAAATCAGCTTTAGTTAGGAGTTGATCAATATCATCATCTAGTGAATTGACACTAGCTTCCAAATCTAGCTCACTCTCTGAATCAGAATATATCGAATCACTCTCTTCAGGAACATCAGTGACTGAATCAAGAATCATTCCTGTAGTCTTCTCAACCAGTGATTCTTCAACAGAAATATCAGTTTATTCTACCATCTCCTCAATCTTCACTTCAGAAACCTTCTCATTCTCCAAAACTTCTTCAACTAACACCGGCTCCTCTAAATCAATCTTCTGAGCAACACAAGCTACATTACCAGCAGTAATCTCTTCAACACCCAGTTGCATCCCGGTCCAGTCAAAACCTTCATCCTTTTGTATAACCAAAGCCTGATTTTGGTTTTCAGGTTGTTGTTGGCTGTTTGGTGTGGAAATAGGAATAATAGTTCTAGTTGGGTTATGTGGTGTTTGAGTTTGAGTCTGGTTGGGTGTAGTTGTTTGTCTATGAGAGTTGTTCTGTGAGGTGTTTTGTCGGTTTTGGTAATTGTTTTGTGATTGATAGTTGTTGTTGTTTTGGTTTTGATAGGTTACTTGGTTATGAGATTGACGGTTTTGGTAATTAGAATTGAAAGGTTTTCTATTACCTTGTTGAGCTGGCTGAGTGCATTCCCTCTTAAAATGACCTTTACCACCACAGTTAAAACAAGTAACTTTGGCTTTGTTGAAGCTGTATGTGGTGTTTGGTGATGTGGCCAAATCAGTCCTTCCGGTCTTCTCAATAAACTCGGTCGCTCTTCTCATTACACTAGCAAATGCCCACTGAATATCAATAAGCTCAATCTCCTCCTTATCGATCTATGCATAATCTTCATTAGTCAGACAATTGTTTCCAATCTGAGTTGCCACCAGTCCATTATACGATGCAACCATTGCTGAAACCAATGCAATGTGTTGCTGAGCAACTTCTACAGTTACATTATCCATGTTGGAAGTTTCCAACATGATAGGACTTTGGCTAGAAGATGCTTGTGTAGTGTTAGGAACAAAAGGTTGTTGTTGACATGTGTTGGATGAATAACATGCGGTGGACATTTGAGGTTGAGGTTGAGGTTGTGGTGGAATGTAAGAATTTGTGGTGTAGTTTGGTGGATAAGTTGATGTTTGTGCAAGACAGTTAATGGGTTGTCTGGGTGGTTCCATAACACTTGACACACAAGATATATGTGGCGCAACATTTCCTGCCACACTTGAACTATTCACAGAAGTAGATGAAGATGCATGATACAATTCCGGATTTTGTGGGAATTGTGATCGCCTCGCTTTTCTCTTCTCCTTCAACTCCTTGTTCTCTAACTTCTGGATCAACTCATTGATGGTCCAATATTGATAAGCATCTTTCTCTTTCAGAACTTCAATGTGTTGATTCCAGTACGGTGGTAGAGAATCAGCAAACTTATCGACCAACTCAGAGATGGGAATCTTAATGTCATAATTTGACAATTCAGTCAAAAGATGGCAATAACAAGGAATCAATTCCTTCAAAGTCTCGTTTCCCACATAACTAAAGTTCTCAAATTCCTTCCTCAATTCCTCCATTCTCAACTTTCTGGTTTTCTCATTACCATCATGACGATTCTTCAACATATCCCAAAGCTGCTTGGAAGTAGTACGTGAACCAAACTGATGTAGAAGATCAGTGTTGATAGCTTCAGATAGTTGGGAGAACGCCTTTTTCTCCACTACAAACTTTTTCTTTTCATCCTCAGCTAAACTCTCCAACGGAATTGGTTCTCCTGTGTTCTCCAAAACCGGTGCAACATAACCCTTAGAAATCATTTGCCATGCCTCGCTGCCTTCCAGTCCCATTCCCTCCAAGTGAATCTTGAACTTTTTGTGCCTTTGATTGTAATCCACCATCTCCATCAGCTTTGGTGGACGGTTTCCACTACCTAAAGATAAATCATTTATTAGAGTAGAAATGGCATTAGAAGTTTGAGTGTGTACCGCAACTGCTGCAACTCCCCAATAATCATTCATGGGTTGTTGTGGAGGTTGAACTACAGTCTGTGGCATCGAACTAGTCATAGCAAGGTAATTGATCAGCTGAGATGGTTGACTGTTCGTCTTCTACGCAGCTATAGTCCAAGGATCCATAGTAACATGTTGTTGTTGTGTAGTATTAGGCCTAGGTGTTGTTGGAAAGCTCCACATATCGTCTACGGAGTCCAAAATGCGAAACACTTAGAAAAATTTTCAAACAGCTTCTACGTTCGACCCTTTTTCACAATCGTGGGTTCGAATGTGGAAATATTCCTGGTTCGACCCTTAAAACTGACTCGAATGTAGAATGTATGAACTCTGTCTCACTTTCGACCACTAAAATCCCACTTTCGACCTCCCGTAGGGTCGAATGTACCAAATACTGGTCGAATGTACAAAACAACACTCACAACCTCTAGGTTCGACCAAAAATGATTCACTTTCGACCTAAAAATCTCAGGTTTGACCCAACACACTACACGTTCGACCTTTCTCTCCTAGCTTCGATCCTGTTCATTTGAAAAACGGTTATTCTTTGAAAATCAGTTATTTTGATCCCAATTTTTCAAAAGTTGATGAATTTTGATGATGTTTTGCAGGTTTTACTTCGGAATTGATTTGGAACAACTTTAATGAAGAGAATTCTTGTTTTTATCCCTAAAATCTAATTCGAATTAATCAATTTTCATCAAAAACCATTGTTCATTCAAAACAGCAAAATTTTGATCAAATTTAGGTCCAAATCAGTTCAAAAACTATCAAATCGTGGCTGTATGATCTGTATACGCTCTTATACCACTATGTAGAGGATCGTTTTTATCAAAAACAGGTTAGTTGATGATACAAGTCTACCAATTTAGATGCGGAATCCCTAAACCAGTTACGAAATGATAATAATCGAGTCAAAACACGCAATTCACCTTTTAACTTCCAGTTCATTAATAAAGAAGTTGATAAATGCTTTACAATGATGTTAACAATGAAATAAACAAGTTTCAGAAGTTTCTAAACACCTAGAAAGAATAACAGGTCGAACGGGACAAACAAATGACAAAAAGTTAACTTGAAAAATGAAATCAAACAATATATAGGCCTGCACATTCCCCCCCCCCCCCCCGGTAAGGGTCGAATGTGCAGGTTTGATCCTTCAAATGATCGAACAAACACAATAACTTCAAATCTCCACGTGCGCCTGAATTTTTCTACCTTTGACCTCCATAAGCCACCTTCTACCCCACGATATAGACAAAACAACTTTTCATGTACAATCCAATAGCACTAGTCGCAAAACGTGTATCAATAGAAAATAAGATCTATTTTCTTATACAAACTATTACTTTCAAGTAATAGATAGTTGTCACCAAGAAAAGCTAAACTAACATATCACTAAGGATCGGGTGAACCATGAGTACCATGGATTACCTATTTGCATAGATCTAAGGTACCATGTATGTATATAGGACGAGATATCTAGTTGTCGGACATACACTTTGCTAGACTACATGCGGACTTGAGGTGAGTTCTCACGGACCCTTTTTACTGTTTTCCATTTTGGGGAAAAACATGCATTGTTTACTCATTTTTAACATGAAATCCTAGCCGACCGGTGTACATGAGACAATATGTTTAAGAGTACTCGCTAAAGCCCTCGTATATTTGTTTAACATAACCATTAGCTATGGATATAGCCTAGAAACGCATGAATAGATCTATTGGGTTGACACCCCCACTCTCGGTTAGTCGCTCTAACCAATTTATGATATATGAGAGTTCTTGCATTTCTTTTACGGCGATTCATTGCATGGATGTGCAATGTGCGAGGCACCACTCGTCAAGGTTTGGTTATGGACTCATGATGGTTTACCAACGTTGTTCTTGATCAGACAACAATGGGTCATTCAAGGATTTCATTAAACTTTACATTGGTTTACAAAACCCGTGAACTCACCAACATTTTGTTGACAAAGTTTTTATGCATGTTTTTCAGGTAACTAAAGCATGGGCGAAACTTGGTTAATGATTGGGCAATCATTCACAACTACCACACATCGTGTCATTAAAACTTTTGACCCCGCTAAGGGTTTAAAACTGTCTCTTATGAAACTTGTTGTCATTGAACACGTTTGGTACTTTTATAAATAAATAAATATGAATGTTTGCTCATATCTTGTGCTTGAAAACCTTTCGTGGTTACACCTCGTGTTTTTGCCTAGACGGGGTGTGACAAATCCCGTGATTGGTTTGTATGGGAGTATCAACAGGCTTCGAATCCTCCATCTGGAATCGACTCAAGACTTCAGAAACGTATTTCGTCCGGTGGATGAAGATCCCTGACGTCAATTGACCGACTTGCAATCCCAGAAAGAATTGCATCTCTCCCGTTGAGCTCATCTCAAATTTGTCCTGCATAATCTTTTCAAATTCCCTACACAGAAATTCATTAGTAGAACCAAAAATAATGTCGTCAACATAAATTTGCACAAGAAGCAAGTCACCCATTATTCATTTTGTGAACAGGGTGCAGTCTACCAATCCTTGTTTGAATCCCGTGGAGAGAAGATATGTGTTGAGCTCCTCATACCACTGTCTTGGAGCTTGGTGCAAACCATACAAAGCTTTATTCAGCTTATAGACCTCCCGGTGGATAGGATCCTCAAAACCTGATGGTTGCCCGACATATACTTCTTCCTTGACCACACCGTATAGAAAAGCACTCTTTACATCCATCTAATACACCTTGGATGTCATGTAAGAAGCATACGTAAGAAACATTTAGATTGCTTCAATGCGCGCCACCGGTGCATAGATTTCATTATAGTTAATTCCTTCAGTTTGACGAAACCCTTGTACCACCAATCGAGTTTGTTTCTTATAATAATGCCTCGATCATCCTTCTTGCACTTAAACACCCATTTTGTGCCTATCTTTTTCCTGTCTGGTGGTAAATCGGTCAGCGTCCACACTCCGAGTTTCTGAAATTGTTGTAATTCTTGCCTCATCGCTTCCACCCATGATTCATCTAGTAAGGCATCCTTGTATGTTCTTGGTTCAACCTGCGAAACATAACAAGAAAAAGACCAATCATTTTGACAAGCTGATTTATGGATTTTGGCATATAGGGCAAGGGCTCCAATGTTATCATGTGAAGTTGCACTTCTGAGTTGACCACGAGTCATCACATTGCTTCCAGGATCACCAATAAACTGTTCTAGCGGATGAATATGATGAATCCGAGATTCTGGATGTTCAAGAACAGGAATCACCGCTTGAACATTCAAATTCTCTGCCGTCTCCAGATCATTACCCGTTTTCGATGAAGATGGAATATCTGGATTAGGGTTCACTGGTGATGATACTGTAGCATTATCCACGACTGCATCACTAGTAACTTCTTCCTCATCTTCCGACTCAGAAGAATCAAGAGTTGTTGAAGCCTCCTGGAAAATCTCTTCTTCAACTACAGGAGCATTGGCATCACGGTGATCGGACGCACTAACGGTGAAGTTACTGCTTTCTTACCGTCGTAATATAATCGTAAAACAACTTCTTCAACCAAGCTTTTTAGATTAAATGACTCAAAGAGTTCCTTGTAGTCAAACATCCAATTAGGCCGATTTCCTTGAATGCTCTGAGTGCAGCGTTGAACATTAACGTTCGCCCACTCTTCAACTTGTTTAGTTCTTTTGTTAAACATGCATTTAAGTGGTGTCGTGTATCCAACAAAATAACCTTCTTCAGCTTTCGATCCAAACTTCTCATTAGGATTCAACCTCGTACATGGTGCCCCGAATGGCTCTAGAAACTCTAAATTTGGTTTTCGTCTGTTAAGCAGTTCATAAGAAGTTTTTCCAAACTTCTTCATTGTCAACACACGATTCAATGTATAACATGCTGCATGAATAACTTCGTTCCAGAACATAACCGGAAGATTAGAATCTACAAGCATAGTTCGAGCCGCTTCTATTAGAGTCATGTTCTTTCTTTCTGCAACATCGTTCTGTTGTGGAGTGTATGGTGCACTGTACTCATGATGAATACCCTTATCTTCGCACAGCCCATCCATCATAGAATTCTTGAACTCCGTTCCGTTGTCACTTCTAATACGTTTGATCTGCAATTCATATATATTCTCCAATCGGGCAAACAGAACTTTCAAGTTGTTAAATGTTTCGCTCTTGTGTTGCATGCACATCACCCACGAGAATCTTGAGTAATCATCAGTAACCACAAGACAGTAAAGGTCTCCATTTATACTTTTACGCCTAACAGGTCCGAATAGGTCCATTTGTAAACGTTCAAGTGGAAATTCAATCGAGTTAACTTTCTTGGGTTTATGGGAATGTTTGTGCTGTTTTCCTTTCTTGCAACTAACACATTTATCATTCAAATGAAAATGCTTCACATTAATTCCTTCTACAAGCCCATTCTTCACCAGATTATTCATTTTCCTCAGGTGAATATGCCCCATCCGTCTATGCCACATGAGAGATTATTTCTCTGTAGCTTTGGACAGAAAACACGTTACTTGACCATGAGTTGTGATTGCCTTGCTCTTGTCAAGAATGTACAGATTGTTCACTCTTGGAGCTTTAAGCATGATCCACTCTTTGGGTATAACAAAACCGGGCTTCAAGATGTTGCAAGATTTATCGTCAAAGTGTACGGAAAACTTCTTGTCACAAATCTGATTGACACTCAGCAGATTATATTCAATTTGCTTCACATAAGATATTCGTTCAAAACTCACAATTCCATTGCTAACACTACCCTCCATCGTTATATATCCTCCTTTGTTCCCAGCGAACGCTATATATCCTCCATTAATATTTTTGATATCAAAGAGTAGCGACATATCCCCGGTCATGTGCCCAGAAGCTCCACTATCAACAATCCAGCGACTGCTAACAGGGCCAGCTGGAGCTCCCTGCATCGATCAATACACGATTAGTTTTTACGAGGGACCCAAGCCTTTGTGGTCTTGGATCTTTGAGTGTTAATATTCAAAGATTCCTTTTCACAAACGTTTTGTTTTGAATCAACCTTTTTCTGGTAATTCAAAACCTCGTCGCTCTTAACTTGAACCTTAGCAGATGAAGTAGAAGCATATGGAGAACCCTTTGGTGTCCATGTTTGTTCAGAATGTTTAAGAATCCTAATTTAAGGTTGTTTAACCTAAACAGGTTTCTTTGTATCGTCCTTGAATGAAACTTTCTTGGCTACCTTGTCAGATTTAACAGACACAGGTCCAACTAATGACTTAACAGCAGGTTTTGGGTAAACGTTTTGTTTATCGTGAGTTGCGTTCACCATTGGTTTCTTCAATTTCCACTCCAAGGCAATTCGGTTGCGATTGTCATAAACAATCGGATGGTTTTCTCTCTTTGGATAAAAGCGATTTTGGTTATAAAATTGTTTTCTTTAATGATAAAACTGTCTTTGTGAAAAGACTGTCTGTGAGAATAACCAACAACCGAATTCCTTTGGTTCTGTCTGCTCTCAACCCCGTGCCTTTTATTAGCGAATGATTTAACCGAGTATTGATCATCAATAGACTTTCGTCTTAAACTCTCAGGAGAGGGCTCCATTTAGTAAGCCGGTTCATAAAATCTGTTAATCTTGTCTTTCGGTTTAACAAATTCAGTGACATGAACCTTGGGTTGTTTAGAGTCATCACCATACAGTCGCTTGATTAATTTAGGTGGAATATCATTTGTTCTTTCATGTTTAGGAAACCAAATGATACTCTCTTGCCAAATTTTATCAATTTTATAATAATTTGCAAACTGTATGGGATACTCATCATCTGAAATTATTTTATTGGATCCTTCCAGTAGATAAAATACTTTCACAGGTTTTTCACTTGACTCGATCTTTTATCCTTGGTTAGCTGATGGATTCTTTTTTTTTTTCAATCTCTTAAGGATGTGGAACCTGAGAAGGTGATATAGTCTCATTTGTTCGAATGTGATTTTCCAATAGAATATCATCATTCTTCTTAGGTTCCTCATTCTCGGAATCAGAATCATCAGTTACTGCAACCACTCCCTCATCATTCAATCTGATAATAGGTCTCACATCGGAATCCAGATCGCCAACATTTGAAGTGTTTGATTCATTTTGCGATGTGGAATCCGATCTATTCGAACTCTCTGGTGTTACTGAATTAAGATTATGATTTTCAAATAACACTGGGGAAGGAACAGATTTGTAGTTAACACTACCAGATTGAACTAGTTCCTCAAAATGTGGTCCAGAACATATGCCACATTCTTATAACTCTCTAACTTCTTGTTAATCTTTTCAGCAAAACACTTGATTTTAGCCATTTCCAATTTGGTTTCCTCAATTTCATTTATATAGTTATTAATGGCTATCTGTTTGAGTGAAAGAGTTTTAGTCAATTCAGAAACATCTTTCTTATAGCTCTCAAGTGTTTTGTTGAAATCGTGCTCATCCTTACGATACGACTGAATGACGATTTTAGCACTCTCAAGTTGATGCTTAAGTTGCTTAACCTCATCATTAAGTCTATCACAAGTACCACAATATTTTTCATTAGAAGCAAAGTTAGGACTTACTGGGTTTGGAGGATCTGTCATGGCCATTAAAGCGAAATGAGCTTCCTTTCTAGCGGTAAACTTAGAATAGTCCACCTTAGTGAAAGCATCATCCACCATGCACGATTTCTTCGTCATCAGAAAATTTGCTTCAGCTAGTAGTTGATCAATATCATCATCAAGAGAGGTAACACTAGCTTCCGAATCAGATTCGCTTTCCGAATCAGAATAGATAGATTCTCTATCATCAGAGATATCAGCAACAGAATCGATAATAGTCCCTGAAGCCATTTCCGTAACCGGTTCCTCAACCATCTCAGCAACAATTTCTTGAACCTCATCCTCAATAATCTCTTTAATAACCGCCTTCTTAGAAACCTTTTCTTTTTCCAAATCTTCAACTATCACTGACTCCTCTCTTTCCATTTCTTGAGCAAAGCATGCAACATTTCCACTTGTGGTCTCATCAAGACCAAGTTGCATGGTATTCCAGTCAAAACCTTCATTCTTTTGTATCACTAATGCTTGATTCTGATTCTGTGGTTGAGTGTTTGGTGTAGAAATAGGGACAATGGTTCTTGTTGGATTTGGTGTTGTTTGAGTTGTATTTTGGGAGGTGTTTTGTCGGTTTTGATAATTGTTTTGGTTCTGATAGTTGTTGTTTTGACTTTGGAAGGTAACTGGATTTTGGCTTTGACGATTTTGGTAGTTAGAATTGAAAGGATTTCGGTTACCTTGTTGTTTAGGTTGGGTACATTCACGAGCAAAATGTCCTCGAGTTCCACAATTAAAACACGTAACCTTGGTATTGTTGAATCTATTGGTTGTGTTTGGTGAAGTAGCAAGATCTGTTCTACCCGTCTTCTCAATGAACTCTTTTGCTCGCCTCATGACACTTGCAAATGCCCATTGAATATCAATCAGTTCCATTTCTTCCTTATCTATTTATGCATAGTCCTCATTAATCAGATTGTTGTTACCTATCTGACTCACGTCCAGTACGTTATAAGAAGCGACCATTGCTGAAACCAATGCAGCATGTTGTTGTGCCACTTCTACAGTCATGTTCTTCATGTTGGAAGTTTCCAACACAATCGGACTTTGTCTTGAGGATTCTTGATTCATCATCGGTGCAACATGTAGTTGTTGTTGTTGTGGAATACTTGCCAATGATGTTTAATAACAAGCAACTGACATAGGCGGTTGAGTTGTTGTATATGAAGTTGGTGTGTATGATGGTCCTGAAGTATAATAATTAACTGCAATCATTTGTGGTTCAACATTTGATACAAAAGCAGTTTGAGGTGCAACACTCGCTCCTCCTGATGGATTAGAAACAAAAGAAGATGATGGACCAATACGAAAAAGCATCTTTTTCCTTCAGTACCTCCACATGTTGTCCCCAATACAAAGGCAACGAATCTGCAAACTTCTCTACCTCTTATGTCATGGGAATAACAATCTCATAATTCGACAATTCTGACAACAAATGAAAGAATCTTGGTATAAGCTCCTTCAGTGTTTCATTCCCAATGTAACTAAAGTTCTCAAACTCCTTCTTAATGTCTTCCATACGAATTCTCCTAGTTTTCTCATTACCATCATGCCTGTAAGATAATAGAATACTGAATAATATTATTGAAAAGTTAGGTTACAATATATAAAGATCACATGGAATCCTAGAAACCTAACTTGGCTTGTGGGCTTATCTTAATTAACCATAATAATAATAGGGTCCAATACTCCCCCACTGTCAAAGCGGTAGAAAATCGGACACTTAGACTGAAAAAAAACATAAATAATAAAAAAAGAATACATAAAAAAAACTAGTCTTGATCTCAGTTCTTGACTTGACTTGTAAGTCCAAAATTTTGCCATAAATCTACAACCTTCAGGTCTGGCCCGTATTCCTGGAATCTTCTTTGCGAAAAAAACATACCCGTACTTTTCAATAATGACTTTACTTTGGTCCACAAGTTCCCTATGTTTGTTTTCGTTTCTTATTTCCCATAATGACAAACAAGATCCACTAGATCCCAATAAAGTCGCAATGCCATCTTTGTTGGCCATGACAATACAAAAGATAAAAGAAAGGATAAAAGAGAGAGGCTGTGGGAAAGAAAGAAGGAAAAAAATAAAAATAAGAGGAAGAACAAATAGACACCCTACGACTTTTTTCGTGAGGCGGCCTGTCAAAGAGATGAAAGAGATAGTGAAAGCCCGGTGACCGTTGTCAGGCGGCAGTTTTGAGAAGAAGTGAGATGCTTAGACCAAAGAAAGATGTCCGAGTAAACCGTCGTTTAATCTGCTGAGATCGGTGGTAGCGGATCGTGATCTGGCTAGAGAATAACGATAAGAAAAGAAATAGAATGGAATAGAGACAGAAAAAGAAAGCAACTAAAGATCAGAGGGATGGAACTCAAATAAGAGAAAGGAAAACAATAAATAAATAAATAAATAAATAAATAAATAAAAAGAAACAGAGGATGTTTGTGGCGAGTGTGTTTGACTTTTGAAAAAAATAGAAGAAACAAAGGGATGTTGGTGGTGGGAAGAAAAGACAAACAATATGCGGCGACAAAGGGATTTTTTTTTGTGGTGTGGAGAGGTAGGATGGATCAAAGGAGATAAATAGTGGGCGATTATAAGAATAATGGTTGGGATCTATAACCAAAACTGAGGCTTTATTTAGAATTAAATATAAGAAAAGAATAAGAAACAAACAATGGCCAGACAGGGCGGCGGCGGCAATGGCAGCACGCCGCCCTGTCTAGGGTTTTTCTCAAAGTGGTGATGGCTAGGGTTTAATTATTTGTGTATGGCGTTGTGGAGACGGTAGAGAGCCTTGGCTGGCTCTGATATCATGTAAGATAATAGAATACTGAATAATATTATTGAAAAGTTAGGTTACAATATATAGAGATCACATGGAACCCTAAAAACCTAACTGGGCCCGTGGGCTTATCTTAATTAATCATAATAATAATAGGGTCCAATAATGCCTACTCTTCAATGCGTCCCATAATTGCTTCAAAGTTGCACAAGGTCCAAACTGGTGTAGTTAATTTATAGTTAAGGTCTGAGATAACTGTGAATACGCCTTCTTTTCTACTACAAACTTCTTCTTTTCATCGTCTTTTAGGTCTTCTAGAGCAATTGGTGTGTTTGTGTTTTCCACCATCGGTTGACTATAACCCTTAAAAATCATTTGCCAAGCCTCTCCATCTTCTAAACACAAACAAGATGAATCTTGATTTTCCTTTGCCATCCATGATACTAGCTCATGTCCAACAATTTCGGCGGACGTTTTCCACTTCCCATAGATAAGTAATTAAACAAAGTAGTAATCGCATTGGTGGTCTGACTTTGAGCTACGGTTGCTGCTGCGACTCCCAAATAATCTGGCATTTGTTGTGGAGTATGAGTAACAGTCGGTTGTAATGCTAATTGTAGCAAAGTAATTCGGCATCTGTGGTGATTGTGTGTTAGCTTTCTGAGTTATAACTGCCCAAGGGTTAGTGGGTACTTGCTATGGTTGTGTCATAGCAAGTCTCGGTGTCATCGATAATCCCCAAATGTTGTCCATGATGTTCGCGATAACAACACTTAGAAAATCTGAAAATATGAAATCTGGTTCGACCTAAACTGTATGATCGAGGGTTCGAATGAACAATTAACCACTGGTACGACCCTTTGAATGAGTTCGAATGAGTAACTGATATGAAAGAACTTCATTCGACCTCTCAAAGAAACTAGTTCGGTCTCTGGATGGTTCGAATGAACAGAAATATGTTCGAATGGACACCATCACACTCTGAATGATGAACAAACACCTGATTCGACCTAAAACTCACTTGGTTCAACCTAGAAATGATTGATTCGACCCAAAAATCAAACTCGTTCGACCTAAATCAACTTGATTCGACCTGACCCATTTCAAAATCAGTTTTTCTTCAGAAATCAACCAATTTGATCTGAATTATGCAAAAGTTGATGGATTTTGATGAAAATGATCATGTTTTGGTTCGGATTCAATGGAGATCAAGTTTTTTGAAAGAAATTTTGATTTTAACCGTAAAAACAAGTCAAAATCAGTCAATCTCCATGTTCATGCAAAACAGAAAAACTTTTGATATTTTTGATGAAACACCTTATTGAAAACTATCAATTTGCAGTTGTGTGATTGAGCAATGCTCTGATACCACTTTGTAAAGGATCAAATTTGTCAAATCAACAAGTTTATCACACAAATATAAGCAATCTAGGTGCGGAAACCCTAGATCACATGTAAAATGATAATATCCAGATCAAAACACAATAAGATCCATTTTAAACATGTTTTCATTAATAATCAATTGAAGATTACGCTTACAACACCATAGATTAAAATGAAAACTGACTTTGGAACCTTCTAGACTCTGTATAGAAAACACACACTAACACACACGAAAATGGCAAAAGTTCTAACTTACAAACACATCAAACATATATATATATAGGCAATCCCATTCGACCTCTGCAGAAGTCGAATGAGTCTATTCAACCCTTACATAGCTCGAACCAACATAATCAAAACAAACTAACCAACATCAAACTTCATTCGACACAATGAATCTCCATTCGGCTTCACGATAGGTCGAATGAGTCATTCCAAAACTTGAAATCTTCTAAAAATTCGCAATCTCGTTAAATCCAAAAGTGATAGCCTCATATATGCGTCTACACCATTCTTGAATCAGGACCTGTTCTCGAATCTGAACACTATTCTTGGATCAGAACCTGTTCTCGAATCTGAACACTATTCTCGCCTGTTCTCGAATATGAACATTGTTATCGGATCAGGGTTTGTTCTCGGATTTGCACACTGTTCTCAGATCAAGTCTTGTTCTCAAGTCTGAACAACGTTCTCGAATCAAGTAACTGTTCTCGGGTCTCAGTCTTGGTCTTGGATATTAAAACTTTTTCCGAATTGACCAAATGTTCTCGGATTCTGTTTAGTTCTGGAACTTCATAACCGTTCTTGGATCACCAAACTATTCTCAGACTGTGCCTATTGGACCTTTTAGACATCTGGACTGTTAAATATTGGACCGTGGACAAATTATTCGACCTAAAACTTGGACTTAAACATTCAACTATAATTGTCTAATAATTTTCAGTTTGATTTTCAGAAATGGAACAAATTAACCGGACTAACATGAATGGACTAACTGAGGATCAACTACTAGTAGCTGCACAAGTTGACAAAGCTATGGAGTCTGTTATTGGGACTCATCAGAAGATACCTGTTCTTTAACTTGGAATGTCATATTCTAAGTGGAAGTTCAAATTCATTCAGGTTATGAAGATCAAGGATGCAAAGGCACTGAGATCGATTATGAACGGTCCGTGTGTGATCTCTTATGTAGTGAATGATGTGACTGGGACCACTGCCATCAAGCCCAAGACTATGTACACTGATGAAGACCATGAAAAGGCCGATGTTGATGAACGGGCCATTGCTTACCTCCATCAAGGACTATCTCTTGAAGTTTCCATCGGGGTTCGTGACAATTCTTCTACTAAAGAACTCTGGGAAACCCTCGAGAATCTCTATGAGGGGAATGAAGAGATGAAAGAAAGTAGAAGAGAAATGTTAAGTCAGAAGTTTAATGCTTTTAACCACATTTCTGGTGAATTAATAGAGAGTCAAATTCAACGTTTCGTTACTCCAGTGAGTGAAATGAAGTCAAATCATATGGTGGTGGACAATTCGGTGATGAACAAGAAGCTATTGAACACGTTGCCAAGAATCTGGGATTCAAATGTGACTTTGATCAAGAGAACCAAAAACATGGGAAGACTTACTCTGTTAGAAACTACCTCCTTGATCAAGTCATATGATCTTGATGATAAGCAACGTTATCTAACTCATATTGCAAGCTACAACAATGTTGTCGTAGCTTCCTCAAGCAATGCTCTCATGCCTCAACTAGATAAGTAGCGTGCTTCAATTTACTCTTACCCTGCTAGTAGTTCCTCATATCCACCGATTTTTGGGCCTGTTTCGTCAACAAACCAAGTTAACTCTGTCTCATCAGGAGCTACTGCTACTCCTTCATCCAACTCTACTTCACAAGCATCATCTACTGCTGCACCCCAAACATCTGCTACATACCAAAGGAGCTTACTGATAACATAGGGTTGTTTGCCGGATTCATGAACTGCTACAATGCCTTCCTCATCGGTCAACTAACTTCAAAGGATGTTGGGGCTTGTGATCTAAATGATGTGAACCAAGAAGACCTGGTAGAAATGGATTTGACCAGGCAGATCGCCATGGTAGTGCACAGAGCAACAAAATTTCTCAAGTAGACGGGAAGAAACGTATGGGAGAATCCAACAAAGAAAATGGGGTAGGAAAAGAAGTAGATGAGGTATTACAATTATAATGAGCTTGGTCACTTTGCTAGGGAATGTACGAGGCCGAAGAAAGAGATGACTCCCACTGCTCCTACACGGGCTGCTCCTTCCGTCACTACTTCTGCTTCAACTCCAAGCAATGCTATTGTTGTTCAAGAAAGAGCTGGTTGGGACTGGTCAACACAGGTTTAAGACTTGAAGATAACTGAAGATGCAATTTACAATGCTCTCATGGCACAGATGGATGATGACTATGTGCCTTCTGGAGCTGAGGTACACGCTGAAATTTTAGCTGAATCTTGTTATACTGAACGTTGTAGGTTAAAAATCAAAGGGTTTAGGGTAGAAACTCTCTCTGACTATAAGACGCTTGAATACAAGAAAATGGCCACTTGGGATATGAAAAAGAAATATAATTCATATAAAGAGATGTTCGAAACACAGAAACTCAATATCAAGCGCTTACATCAAGAGGTGAGCGACCTACACTTCAAACGACTGTCTGATACTTTAACTGCAGAATTGATTGATTTAAAATCTCAATTTGAAAATGCCGATTTCCACTTTAAAAAATTTGAATGTTCTAGTGAAAAGGCCGAAAAAATGATCGAATCGCAGTTAAAGTTCAGACCAAAGAAGGAATTGAGAAATAAGGGTCCGGGATTTGTGGAGATTCCACCTCCTTTCAATGAAAACTATTCCTCAATTCCCATGTCGGATGAAGAATTGCTAGCTTTACTAGTTATAGGATATAAACCTATAGTGGAAGAGCCAGTAAATCGTGCAGAGAGAGATCAGCTTAAAGTCACAAAACCTGAACAAGTTAAGATAAGAATCACTAAACCGAAAACAGAGAAGTCTCAACCACATCCATCTTCAGCAAATGTTTTTGTTAAACCTCAGGATTTTGAAAAACAAACTGAAATCTTAAGATTTGAGAAAAATAAAGAGGTTGACCGAGTTTTTGAGATTATGAAAGATAATGTACCAAACTAATTAGTAACTGAAGTGAATGAATCTAAAAATGAATCGGTACAAATCTATGAAAACGACTGTGAGGAAACTACTTCCACAAACTCTAATGTGCCTTATGAGTTCGAATTTATGAAAGAATTTAGAGAGATTTGTATAAAGCAAATGGCGCAAACTGATAGTGAATCAACTGTTTTGGAATCATGTTCAAGTGATTCAGAATTGAATGAAGCTTCATCTTTCTCAAAGATAGATTCTGCTGACACAAATGAATTAGAGTATCAGACTTGCGAAACAGCTGAATCATCTAATAACATATCTGAATCACATGAATCAGTCTCGGTGTCTAATTCTGATTCATCTGATTTTGCAGTGGATAGTTCAAATTCTTGTGACTCTTATGTGACTAATGAACCTACTGCAAGTGATTGTGTTGATTCGGTTGTTGTTTTAAATGATACTAACCCAATTGATTCTTGTGCAGACAATGTAATTTTTAAGGATTGGGTAGATGATGGGGATGAAGTCAGTGATTCTGAATCAAATGAACTGAATAATAAGATTCAGAAAAACAATTTTACAATTTCTGCTAAAGAAAATAATTTTTGTGTGGGCTCGTTTGTTATGAGCATTAAACATTGTGATTTGATTACATCATCGGATTCTATTATTTTATCAAATGCATGTGATTCAACTAAAATCTCTTGGTCAAACAAACAAGTTCAAGTGGGGCTGGTAAATATATTCCACCTAAACATGTTTTATCAAAGTACAAAAACAAAATTCGTCAAAGGCGACATCTCGAAGCCATCGAGCTCCATAAAAATCTTATAGATCTAAAAAGGAGGCAAGACCTTAGGGGATCCACATGTAAAGCGCCAAATTTGTTATTCATGAGGAATCCCTAGGAACATAACTAGAAATTGCAAGACTCGTTTGGCTGTCTCTGAAACACGGAGCATCAGAAGGCTCCAAACGGGAAAAAAATCACTCAGAGCTAATGAAGGTTGAAAAACCAAAAGCTGTGAAGAGTTATAAATCCAAGGTGAAGCCTTCTGATGAAGATTGAAATAGAAATAAGAGGCTCAACAAAATTGGTAAGGTGCCTCCTAAACAAGTAGAAACCTATAAGGTAAGTACTAACAAGAAGAAAAAGAAGGTTTCAAAAGGTAAATCATATTGGAAACCAAAGAATTCTATTCCGAGTCCTCCCCCGTCTGTAGGATCATCACAATCTATTAATCAAAATTTGAATGCGTGTGATGATAATCATGAATCTGTTTCTACTGCTGACATACACTGGATGGAATTCTAGTACATGGATAAAAATGGGGTACCCAAAAAGACTATGGCATGGGTACCAAATATTAACTAATTCCGCATCATGTGCAGGAACGGCTATAGAGGACTATCATTCGTCTTTGGTACATTGATAGTGGCTGGTCACGACACATAAGTGGGGACTTATCCCAGCTCACCGAATTGGAATGTTTCAATGGTGGATTTGTCTCATTTGCGGGAGGTGAAAAGGGTCAGATCACATCAAGAGGGACAGTAAGAAATGGTGGACTTTGTTTAACAAAAGTAAATTATGTTCCAAAGTTGAAGCACAACCTTTTGAGCGTATCACAAATATGCGATAATGGCTATTTGACTCATTTCACTGATAAAAGATGCATGATCTTATAACCTAGAGTTGTGATTCTAGAAGAATGGGTTTCATTAAAGTCTAAACGTAGAGGAAATGCTTATGTCATTGACATGAACAAACCTCCCTTTAAAAATGTTACGTGTCTGTTTTCAAAAGTTTCTCAAGACAATGCCATATTGTGGCATCGTCATCTTGGACATGCTAACGCTAAAAACTTGAACCGTCTTGCTAAATTGGGCTTGGTAAGAGATTCACATGTTAAAGATTTTATAACTATTGAAAAAAATGTGTTGCTTGTGCAAGAGGAAAACATCATCGAAAGCCTCATCATCCTAAGTTGGTGAATACTATTGATTCTCTGCTTTAGTTACTTTACATGGACCTGTTTGGCCCAGTGAATATAATGAGCATTTCTCGCAAAGCTTACCGTTTAGTGATTACTCACATGTTACTTGGGTTTTCTTTCTAGCTAACAAAAGTGAGACTGCAGAAATAATTAAACAATTCATTGTGTTAATGGAGAATCAGACCAACATTAAGGTGAAGGGGATCCTTTGTGACAACGGGAATGAATTTAATAATGCAGAATTGAACTACTACTGTGCTTAGAAGGGGATCGCTCGTCAATTGAGTAGCTTAAAGACAAAATCGCACACTGATCGAAGCTGCTCGTACAATGTTGTGTGCTTCCAAACTTCTGAATTTCTTCTGGGCTGAGGCTGTGAACACGGCATGCTATGTGCAGAACCACGTTCTGGTTAATAAAGCACGAATGAAGACACCCTACAAAGTCTTATTTAATGCAAAACCCTCCATCAAGCATGTTCGCACTTTTAGTTGTCCATGTACTTTATTGCACTTAGACGCTACACCAAAATTTGATTCAACGGCTGACGATTGCTATTTTGTTGGCTATGCTGGCAAAACTACATATAGGGTTTGCAACAAACAGACTAGACAAATCGTGGAGTCGTTTGATGTTGATGCACGTTTTGCTTGTTATGTTTCGTAGGTGCAGCCGCGAACTTACAAGGATGCTCTTTTGGACGATGCTTGGGTGGAAGCAATGCAAGAGGAGTTGTTGCAGTTTCAGAAACTTGGCGTCTGGACACTGACAGATCTACCCCCAGGAAGAAAGAAGATTGGAACGAAGTGGGTTTTTAAGTGCAAAAAGGATGATAGAGGAGTGATCGTAAGGAAAAAAGCTCGTTTGGTTGTACAAGGATTTCATCAGGTCGAGGGAATCGATTACAACGAGATCTATGCACCAGTTGCACGCTTAGAGGCAATCCGAATGTTTCTGGCGTTTGCATCATACAATAAATTTAAGGTGTATCAAATAGATGTCAAGAGCGCATTTCCTTACGGTGTGGTCAAGGAGGAAGTGTACGTAGGTCAACCACCAGGCTTTGAAGATCCTATTCACCGGGATAAGGTCTACATTATGAACAAAGCTCTCTACGGGTTGCACCAAGCTCCAAGGCAATGGTATGAGGAGCTGAGCACGTATCTTCTCTCAAAAGGATTCAAGCGAGGTTTGGTAGACTGCACACTGTTCACTAAACGAACAGGCGATGACTTGCTTCTAGTCCAGATTTATGTTGACGATATTATATTTGGGTCTACTAACGAACTTCTGTGCAGAGAATTTGAACGTGTTATGCAGGAAAAGTTCGAGATGAGCGCAATGGGAGAGATGCAGTTTTTCCTAGGCTTGCAGGTGGAACAAAGACCAACGGGGATCTTTATTCACCAGACGAAATACGTTTCTGAAGTCTTGAGTCGATTCCAGATGGATGATTCGAAGCCGATGGACACCCCAATACAACCTAATCACGGGATTGGAGTTGACGCTAAGGGGGAACTAACTGATCCTTTTACATACAGAGCAATCGTCGGATCTCGGATGTATCTCACAGCCTCTAGACCTGATATAATGTTTGCCACATGTCTCTGTGCACGTTATCAATCGAAGCCGAAACAGAGTCATCTTGCAGCTGTCAAACGTATCCTTAGACATCTGAAGGGTTGTCCGTCGAGAGGACTATGGTACCCTAATGATGATAATTTTAACCTAATCGCTTTTAGTGATGCAGATTGGGGCGGCTGTGACAAAGACAGCAAATCCACAACGGCTGGATGCCAGTTTATGTGGAGCAGGCTCGTGTCCTGGCAATGCAAGAAACAGACCGCAGTTGCATTATCCACATGTAAAGCAGAATGTTTCAGCATCGAGCTGCTGCTCACAGGTTCTTTGGATCCAACAACAGATGGTGGACTACGGTTTGCAATTTCTTAAAACCCCTATTTACTGTGATAATGAAGCCGCAATCGCATTAACAAAAGACTTAGTAAATCACTCAAAGGCTAACATATCCGGATTAAATATCATTTTATCCGTGATTGTTATGCTAAAGAGTTGATTGATATGGTCAAAATCCACACTGATTACCAACGCGCAGATCTTTTTACCAAAGCTTTTGATAAATCGAGATTTGAATATCTTTTGAAAGCTAATGGTATTAAAGAAAAACAAGACTGATCACCACCTCAGTTTATCGCTTTTTAGTTTAATTTTACTGCTTTTTTAGAAAAATTTCAAAAATCCAAAAACATTGAAAAATTTCAAAATCCATAAAAATTAGAAAATTTCTTTGCTGACTGCTATATCTTCTTCCCTTAGATTAATGCCGTCAGATTTCTGTGAACAAACGATATCTGGGCAGTCACATATTTGAAATACTCCAGCTTATCCTAGGGAACAGTAAATTCAAAAACATATAAAAATCAGAAAAACCAAAAATGATTTCCTGGAGAAAAAGGGGGAAATGATAGTACATCAGTGGGGATCTGACACATTCTAAGAAATGTAATGCTATAAAGGGCGTGTGTCTGAGTCTGTGCGATGTGCTGATAGGCTTCGTAGACCTAATACTGCGTGCCTGATACATACATATTAAACGAATTGGTGTGTGGATGAACTCCTCATTGGCATATGGTCTTAGTACCGTAATTTCGTTTGATAGGGTATTTGTACAAAACTCGGAGGTTTTGGGTCGTTATGTTATTAGTTGTCTGGGGATAGCCTCTCTGATCTTCTGCTGTAAGTCATTACGGACCTAGATCAGATAGGGTGTCTTTATAAAAGAGCTTTATGTCAAATCCTAAAGTTACCGAATTGAGGAACTTTCTATGTTTTATGACGATCAAAGATTATCTATTACATCGTATTAATCACTGATGCAAATCATGATTGATATCAGTCCTCAACCTGGTAGAGTGCACATGTTACTTTGCTGCATTAATTTGCTGACCTGTATACCTCTGTGCCTTATACCTTGTACATTACAGACGACGAAAGCATAATCACGCTTTACAATGAGTCTTTGTGCATTTACTTCTTAATACGGGAGTATGTCGTGTGAGTGGGAACCACAGGCAATTATGTTTCTACTATACATAATCGTATCAGTTTAAAGCACTGCACAAAAGTCTGCATGTGAGTTTATGTGGATCACAATATCAGTAGTTGCCAGATCACACATTGTCTTTAATGATAATAATAAAAAAGATCAACGGTGTGATCAGATTTCTCAATAACTGATATGATCCCTTTACCGGAAATCCCAAAAACATTTACTGTTTTATCTTTACATTTCTGCATTTTATTTTCTAGTCAAAAATTGCAAAACTCAAAAAGATTTTAGGTGTGTTTTAGCATAAACTTTAGAAAATCCAAAAATATTTTACATTTCTATCTTATTTTTGATAGCTGATGGTGGTTGATGGCGATTTTCTAAACCTTGATGAACCATTTGAGCTTTGTTATCTTTAACTGAGAAAATATGATTGTCGGATGCTTAAAAGTTAAAAAATATTTTGAACGGGACTCGATTTTGAGATTTGGTAAAATTTTCAAAATTCCTGATTCACCTTCGCCCATTCGCTTGGGTCGAAGGAGGAATTTCTTGATCATTCGTACGTTACATTTTGGGCGAATGTGAGAGTTCTTAAGTTGTTTTCTCTTTCGAACCCTTTTATCTCATTCGCACCTTTCATTAGGGGCGAAGGAGACAAAAGCTTCACATTCGATTGGATAAACGGGCGAATGAGAAGTCTATATATATCCTTATCTGCTCATTCGACCCCTTACAAATTTTTTTCAAAATTTCGGATTTAAAGTCCACTTGTTGCTCGTGACATTTAGACCTTACCATTGTGTTCGTTTGCTAATCCTGATCATTTTGCACTCATTTATACAGGTTAACATCCAGTTTTGAGTGATTAATCCGTGTATTTCGGTTCAAGCCCTAACTGACATCAAACTATGATTTAAACATGATAATTGCTTTTGTTTTTTATTAGGATCCATTATATCACTGTTTTAGGGGGAGAAAATCCAAAAACTAAGGTTTCTAATCCATCAGAATGATCAATTGATCATCTTTTTCATTCGAACCCTAGTTTTTATTAGAAAACATTGAAATAATGAATGTTTGATAAAATTGATTGTTTGGAAACATTAGTCGGAGGTTTTACTTGCCTAATGATTCAAAATGACAAGTTTAAATCCACTTAATTTCAAAAATTAAAATTTGAAATGAAGAACAGTCTCTTTCGTCCATTTCGAATGGTTGAATGAACAAAAAAGGGCGAAGGAGATATTTTCTTTGGGCGAATGAAGTTCAAATGGGCGAATGAAACATTTATTCAAAATTTTCACATTCGAACCCTTAAAACTTCTCATTCGCACCCCCAAAAACTCTCATTCGCACCTCCGAATGGGCGAATGTAGAGATCAAAAACCAAATTTTCAATTTTTGTATATTTTGTTGATTTTTAACGTGTTTACTTGTTTTGTTTTGTAGTATAAACTATGTCTGAACAGGAAAAACCTAGTGAACAAGCTGGATCATCTGCACAAGCTGCTGAGAAAGGAAAGGAAGAGATCTTGCCGTTCGAGAATGCGCATAACTGTTGTGCATATCTTGGGGACGTGAAGAAGCACACCGAGTTTACAGAGATTATCGAGTTTCTAAAGAGGAGTCGGGTGATAGATGCAATTGCTACACCTGCTATTATCTACCGAGACTTGCTACAAGAGCTCTGGACGAACGCGAAGATGGATTTCTGGGAGTGTGAATCATCTCTGGTTAGCAAGATTCAAGGACAGTTAGTTATTGTTTCAGAGAATGATATCAGGGAAGCTTTGAAGCTTAAAGATGAAAAGACTGATCCTAGAGAACTTAGCTTTACTGAACAGAGGAAATGCTTTCTAAGGATGAAGTATAACGGGTCGATTACTGATGGTTCGTTACACAACGGAAAGCTTTGTCCCTAATTCAAGTACTTGGCACATGTCATGATTCATGTCTTTGGTACAGCAGCAGGAGGTTATGACTTGATGAGGAAGAGTATTAGCTCGATGATGGTTGCACTGATATTGAACAAACCGTTCAACGTAGCAGGGATGCTTATGGAACATTTATCGGAACCTGTTAGAGGAACAAGGAATTTGAAGTTTTTGTTATATCCAAGATTCCTTTAGATGATATTTGTTTCAACTGTGGTGAAAAAGGTCATTTTAAAAGAGAGTGCACACAGCCAGCACAACAAGGTAATCGAAATCCATTCAACTCTACATACCAAAACCGTCAAACTCAAAACCAAAATCAAGTATCATACCAAAGTCCCAACAACATTTCAAGCTTTCAACCTCACAACAACTATCAAAACCGCCAAACTAACCAACAAAACAACAATGCTAGACAATCCACAACACAAAACCAAAACCAAACACAACAGAACTCAAACCGAACAATTATTCCCATTTCTACACCAAACACACAAACCCAAACTGAGAACCCAAATCAAGCTTTGGTGATACAGAAGGATGAGGGTTTTGATTGGACCAATATGCAGTTGGGTGTGGAAGAAATTACAGCTGGTAATGTGGCTTGTGTGGCACAGCAGATGAACTTGGATGAACCGGTGGAGGTTGAAGAAGAGATTGTGTCTAAGAAGATGAGTGAGTTGAAGATTGAAGAGTTGAATGATGAGATGAATGTTGATGTTGATTATGCTGAGAAGAAGACTGGAATGATTATGGATACGGTTGCTGATATTCCAGAACAGTTTGATTCTACTTATTCTGATGAGGAGAGTGATTCTGACTCTGAATCTAGTGTTAACTCACTGGATGATGACATTGACCAGTTGCTTGCTGAGGCAGACTTCTTGATGACAAGGAAATCATGCATAGTGGATGATGCTTGCACCAGAATTGACTATTCCAAGATTTTCGCTGGGATGGAAGCACACTTTGCACTGATGGCCATGACAGAACCTCCCAAACAGGTAAGTACTGAATCTACTGTTAATTCTAATTCAACTTGTGTTAAACAATGCAAAACTTGTGATAAATTGACAGATGAAAATAAGCAACTCAAGGTTCAACTTGAGAGTGCAAAAATCAATTGTCAATTGTATCAGAAAGAATCAAAAGAGTTTAACAAAGTACTTGATGGGTATAAGAAAGATATTTTTGAATTGAAAAAGACTTTGTCTTTAAAACAAATGGCCATAAATAACTATATCAATGATTTAGAAAACACAAAATTGGAAATGGCCACCATCAAGTGCTTTGCAGAGAAAGTTAACAAAAAGCTTGAAAGCTATAAGCACATCACTTATGTTGTTGACCACATCATAGAAGAGCCTTCATAGCCCAGTAGTGCAAACTACAAAGCTGTCCCAGCTCCGGTGCTGTTTGAAAACCATAATTTGCATGCTATAGCACCGGAGAGCTTAGTCAAATCTGACTCTACATCAGATAACGAGTCAAACACATCCAGTGTCAGAGACCCGTATTCTGATGTTAGACCTGTTCTGCGAAACAATGAAGGTGTGGTTGCTGCTGATGATTCTGATGAAGAGGATGAACAGTCTGAGACGGTTGTTGAAAAAGTGAGTGATATTCCTAATGAAAATCACATCATCACTACAGAACCGGTTTCACCATCTCAGATTGTCCATCCCATGGCTAACGCTCACAGAAAGAATCAATCAGTAAAGAATGTTGATAAGAAAGTTGAGAAGCCTGTTGTTAAGTCTGTTGAAAAGAAAGTTGAGAAGAAAATTGAAAAGTCAAATGATGAGAAAAATGAATCGTGTGATAAACCTGTGAAAGTTTTCTATCGGATGCAAGGCTCCGATAAGATCATGTCTGATGAAGAATATCCGATTCAATTTGCAAATTATTCTAAAATTGAAAAGATCTGGCAGGAAAGTACCATTTGGTTCCCGAAACATGAACGAACAAATGATATTCCTCCAGCAATTTTAAAGAAAATTCATTCGGATATTCCTAAAGACCCAAAGGTCAATGTCACACAATTTGTTAAACCAACAGACAAGTCAAATAGTTTTATTGAGCCGACTTACTCAAAGGACCCCGCTCCTGAGAGTTTAAGAAGATAGTGTATGGTTGATCAATATCCCATTGCTAGTTATTCTAAGTCGAACATCAAGGAAAACTATGAAGAGTACCGTGCGTGTTTTAAGTGCGGGGAAAGGGGGCATTTACTTGCCAACTGCCCGTATGTACGACACAAGAGGCACCAGGTGGAGATGAAGCAAAAGTATGATTGTCCGGTTGATAATCTCAGTTATCCATAGAGACGGTTTTTCCCTCAGCCAGCACCTATTTATAACCAAAACAACTATTTCAAAAGGAGGGAAAATCGTCCGATGACTTATGATAGACGCAACCGGATAGCCACTGAGAAACCGTTAAAGAAACCTATGGTGAACGCAACTGCTGACAACAAAAAGGTTCATGTTAAACCTAATGTCAAACCAGCAGTTGGACCTGTCTCTGTTAAATCAGAGAAGGTAACCAAGAAGGTATCGTTCAAGGATGAAGTAAAGAAACCGGCTGAGACCCCAAAATCTCAGATCCGGATCTTGAAACGGACTGAACAATCTTGGTCATCAAAGGGTTCTGAGGGTGCTTCAACTTCACAACAGAATGTGAAATCTGAGAAGGAAAAAGATTTGTGTGATAAGAAAAAGGTTGATAAAACCCAAGATGTTTGTGAGAAAACTAACTCTTTGAAACAATCTGTTCAAAGACCCAAGACCAAACAGGCTTGGGTCCCCCGAAAAGTCTAACTTCTTTACTTGATATGTGCAGGGAGCTTCAGCTGGCCCTGTGAGCAGTCTTTGGATTGTTGACCGTGGAGCTTCTGGCCACATGACTAGGGATCTTTCACTACTGTTCGATATTCGAAACATCAATGGAGGCTATGTAGCGTTTTCCGGAAACATAGGAGGCTATATTACCATGGAAGGTAGTGTGAGCAATGGGATTGTGAGCTTAGAGAGAATTTCGTATGTGAAGCAGATAGATTACAATCTGTTGAGTGTCAGTCAGATATGCGACAAACAATTTTCTTTGTACTTTGACGACAAATCTTGCTACATCCTCAAGCCGGGGTTTGAATTACCAAAAGAGTGGGTGATGCTAAAGGCGCCGAGAGTGAACAACTTGTACATTCTGGATATGTCAAAAGCCATGACCACCCAAGGCCAAGTCACGTGTTTCCTCTCCAAGGCTACAGAAAAAGAATCGATAATGTGGCACAGGAGGATGGGACACATTCACCTCAGAAAGATGAATCAATTGGTGAAGAATGAAGTTGTCACAGGTGTGAACGTCAAACATTTTCACCTAAATGACAAGTGTGTGAGTTGTAAAAAGGGTAAGCAGCACAAACAATCCCATAGACCAAAGAAAGTTAATTCCGTTGAACTGCCACTTGAACGTTTGCACATGGATCTGTTTGGACCGGTCAAGCGTAAGAGTCATGCTGGGGGGTTATACTGTCTTGTGGTGACTGATGATTATTCAAGATTTTCATGGGTGATGTGCTTACACAGGAAGAGCGACACATTTGATAACTTGAAAGTTCTGTTCACTCGTCTGGAAAATATCTATGGTCTCAAGATCAAGAGGATTAGGAGTGACAATGGGACGGAGTTTAAAAATGCACAGATGGACGACCTTTGTGAAAACAAAGGTATTCATCATGAATATAGTGGTCCGTATACCCCACAACAGAACGGTGTCGCGGAACGTAAAAACAGGACTCTAATTGAAACGGCGAGGACAATGCTTGCGGACTCAAATCTTCCAGTAATGTTCTGGAACGAAGCAATTTACGCAGCTTGTTATACTCTTAATCGTGTTTTAACGGTGAAGAAGTTTGGCAAAACTTCTTATGAGCTGTTGAATCGTCGAAAGCCGAATTTGGAGTATCTAGAACCGTTTGGAGCTCCTTGTACTATGCTTAATCGATCTGAGAAGTTCGCACCGAAGGCTGAGGAAGGATACTATGTTGGATATGCAACCCCGCTCAAACGGGTATTCAACAAAAGGACTCGTCAGGTCGAGGAGTGGGCTAACGTTGAAGTGCAACGGTACACTCAGAACTTACAGGGAAGCGTACCTGACTGGATGTTTGATTACAAAGATTTCTTTGAATCATTCAACCTAGATATCTTGGTTGAAGAGGCTGTACTACGTTTATATTACGAGGTCGAAAACGCAGTGACTTCACCGTTAGTGCGTCCGATCACCGTGAATCCTCAAACAGCTTCTAATGATACCAATTTTCCTGTCGTTGAAGAAGTATTTCAAGAAGCTTCCACAACGTTAAATTCATCAGAATCAGAAGATGACGACGATGATGTTACAAGTGAAGCTATCTTAGATCATGCTACAGTGACACCGCCAGTGAACCCAACTACAAATGGTGCTTCAACATCGAATGTGGGTAATGATCTGGTTTCAGCAGAGAACTTAACTACTCAGACGGGAGTCCAAGTACCCGATTATCCGGAATCTCGGATACATCGAATTCACCCGATCGAGCAAGTTATTGGTGATCCTGTAGCAGTGTGATGACAAGAGGACAATTGAGGAATGCAAACTCACCAGAAAACCTTGGCAATCTTGCTTTATATGTCAAAATACAAAAATCTGGTTTTCAGAATGACTGGTCTTTTGCTTGTTATGTTTCGTAGGTGGAGCCGCGAACTTACAAGGATGCTCTTTTGGACGACGCTTGGGTGGAAGCAATGCAAGAGGAGTTGTTGCAATTTCAGAAACTTGGCATCTGGACACTGACAGATCTACCCCCGGGAAGAAAGAAGATTGGAACGAAATGAATTTTTAAGTGCAAAAAGGATGATAGAGGAGTGATCGTAAGGAACAAAGCTCGTTTGGTTGTACAAGGATTTCATCAGGTGGAGGGAATCGATTACAACGAGATCTATGCACCAGTTGCACGCTTAGAGGCAATCCAAATGTTTCTGGCGTTTGCATCATACAAGAAATTTAAGGTGTATCAAATGGATGTCAAGAGCGCATTTCTTTACGGTGTGGTCAAGGAGGAAGTGTACATAGGTCAACCACAAGGCTTTGAAGATCCTATTCACCGGGATAAGGTCTACATTTTGGACAAAGCTCTCTACGGGTTGCACCAAGCTCCAAGGCAATGGTATGAGGAGCTGAGCACATATCTTCTCTCAAAAGGATTCAAGCGAGGTTTGGTAGACTGCACACTGTTCACTAAACGAACAGGCGATGACTTGCTTCTAGTCCAGATTTATGTTGACGATATTATATTTGGGTCTACTAACGAACTTCTGTGCAGAGAATTTGAACGTGTTATGCAGGAAAAGTTCGAGATGAGCGCAATGAGAGAGATGCAGTTTTTCCTAGGCTTGCAGGTGGAACAAAGACCAACGGGGATCTTTATTCACCAGACGAAATACGTTTCTGAAGTCTTGAGCCGATTCCAGATGGATGATTCGAAGCCGATGGACACCCCAATACAACCTAATCACGGGATTGGAGTTGACGCTAAGGGGGAGCTAACTGATCCTTTTACATACAGTGCAATCGTCGGATCTCGGATGTATCTCACAGCCTCTAGACCTGATATAATGTTTGCCACATGTCTCTGTGCACGTTATCAATCGAAGCCGAAACAGAGTCATCTTGCAGCTGTCAAACGTATCCTTAGACATCTGAAGGGTTGTCCGTCGAGAGGACTATGGTACCCTAATGATGATAATTTTAACCTAATCGCTTTTAGTGATGCAGATTGGGGCGGCTGTGACAAAGACAGCAAATCCACAACGGCTGGATGCCAGTTTATGGGGAGCAGGCTCGTGACCTGGCAATGCAAGAAACAGACCGCAGTTGCATTATCCACATGTAAAGCAGAATGTTTCAGCATCGAGCTGCTGCTCACAGGTTCTTTGGATCCAACAACAGATGGTGGACTACGGTTTGCAATTTCTTAAAACCCCTATTTGCTGTGATAATGAAGCCGCAATCGCATTAACAAAAGACATAGTAAATCACTCAAAGGCTAACATATCCGGATTAAATATCATTTTATCCGTGATTGTTATGCTAAAGAGTTGATTGATATGGTCAAAATCCACACTGATTACCAACGCGCAGATCTTTTTACCAAAGCTTTTGATAAATCGAGATTTGAATATCTTTTGAAAGCTAATGGTATTAAAGAAAAACAAGACTGATCACCACCTCAGTTTATCGCTTTTTAGTTTAATTTTACTGCTTTTTTAGAAAAATTTCAAAAATCCAAAAACATTGAAAAATTTCAAAATCCATAAAAATTAGAAAATTTCTTTGCTGACTGCTATATCTTCTTCCCTTAGATTAATGTCGTCAGATTTCTGTGAACAAACGATATCTGGGCAGTCACATATTTGAAATGCTCCAACTTATCCTATGGAACAGTAAATTCAAAAACATATAAAAATCAGAAAAACCAAAAATGATTTCCTGGAGAAAAAGGGGGAAATGATAGTACATCAGTGGGGATCTGACACATTCTAAGAAATGTAATGCTATAAAGGGCGTGTGTCTGAGTCTGTGCGATGTGCTGATAGGCTTCGTAGACCTAATACTGCGTGCCTGATACATACATATTAAACGAATTGGTGTGTGGATGAACTCCTCATTGGCATATGGTCTTAGTACCGTAATTTCGTTTGATAGGGTATTTGTACAAAACTCGGAGGTTTTGGGTCGTTATGTTATTAGTTGTCTGGGGATAGCCTCTCTGATCTTCTGCTGTAAGTCATTACGGACCTAGATCAGATAGGGTGTCTTTATAAAAGAGCTTTATGTCAAATCCTAAAGTTACCGAATTGAGGAACTTTCTATGTTTTATGACGATCAAAGATTATTTATTACATCGTATTAATCACTGATGCAAATCATGATTGATATCAGTCCTCAACCTGGTAGAGTGCACATGTTACTTTGCTGCATTAATTTGCTGACCTGTATACCTCTGTGCCTTATACCTTGTACATTACAGACGACGAAAGCATAATCACGCTTTACAATGAGTCTTTGTGCATTTACTTCTTAATACGGGAGTATGTCGTGTGAGTGGGAACCACAGGCAATAATGTTTCTACTATACATAATCGTATCAGTTTAAAGCACTGCACAAAAGTCTGCATGTGAGTTTATGTGGATCACAATATCAGTAGTTGCCAGATCACACATTGTCTTTAATGATAATAATAAAAAAGATCAACGGTGTGATCAGATTTCTCAATAACTGATATGATCCCTTTACCGGAAATCCCAAAAACATTTACTGCTTTATCTTTACATTTCTGCATTTTATTTTCTAGTCAAAAATTGCAAAACTCAAAAAGATTTTAGGTGTGTTTTAGCATAAACTTTAGAAAATCCAAAAATATTTTACATTTCTATCTTATTTTTGATAGCTGATGGAGGTTGATGACGATTTTCTAAACCTTGATGAACCATTTGAGCTTTGTTATCTTTAACTGAGAAAATATGATTGTCGGATGCTTAAAAGTTAAAAAATATTTTGAACGGAACTCGATTTTGAGATTTGGTAAAATTTTCAAAATTCCTGATTCACCTTCGCCCATTCGCTAGGGTCGAAGGAGGAATTTCTTGATCATTCGTACGTTACATTTTGGGCGAATGTGAGAGTTCTTAAGTTGTTTTCTCTTTCGAACCCTTTTATCTCATTCGCACCTTTCATTAGGGGCGAAGGAGACAAAAGCTTCACATTCGACCGGGATAAACGGGCGAATGAGAAGTCTATATATATCCTTATCTGCTCATTCGACCCCTTACAATTTTTTTTCAAAATTTCGGATTTAAAGTCCACTTGTTGCTCGTGACATTTAGACCTTACCATTGTGTTCGTTTGCTAATCCTGATCATTTTGCACTCATTTATACAGGTTAACATCCAGTTTTGAGTGATTAATCCGTGTATTTCGGTTCAAGCCCTAACTGACATCAAACTATGATTTAAACATGATAATTGCTTTTGTTTTTTATTAGGATCCATTATATCACTGTTTTAGGGGGAGAAAATCCAAAAACTAAGGTTTCTAATCCATCAGAATGATCAATTGATCATCTTTTTCATTCGAACCCTAGTTTTTATTAGAAAACATTGAAATAATGAATGTTTGATAAAATTGATTGTTTGGAAACATTAATCGGAAGTTTTACTTGCCTAATGATTCAAAATGACAAGTTTAAATCCACTTAATTTCAAAAATTAAAATTTGAAATGAAGAACAGTCTCTTTCGTCCATTTCGAATGGTTGAATGAACAAAAAAGGGCGAAGGAGATATTTTCTTTGGGCGAATGAAGTTCAAATGGGCGAATGAAACATTTATTCAAAATTTTCACATTCGAACCCTTAAAACTTTTCATTCGCACCCCCAAAAACTCTCATTCGCACCTCCGAATGGGCGAATGTAGAGATCAAAACCAAATTTTCAATTTTTGTATATTTTGTCGATTTTTAACGTGTTTACTTGTTTTGTATTGCAGTATAAACCATGTCTGGACAGGAAAAACCTAGTGAACAAGCTGGATCATCCGCACAAGCTGCTGAGAAAGGAAAGGAAGAGATCTTGCCGTTCGAGAATGCGCATAACTGTTGTGCATATCTTGGGGACGTGAAGAAGCACACCGAGTTTACAGAGATTATTGAGTTTCTAAAGAGGAGTCGGGTGATAGATGCAATTGCTACACCTGCTATTATCTACCGAGACTTGCTACAAGAGTTCTGGACGAACGCGAAGATGGATTTCTGGGAGTGTGAATCATCTCTGGTTAGCAAGATTCAAGGACAGTTAGTTATTGTTTCAGAGAATGATATCAGGGAAGCTTTGAAGCTTAAAGATGAAAAGACTGATCCCAAAGAACTTAGCTTTACTGAACAGAGGAAATGCTTTCTAAGGATGAAGTATAACGGGCCGATTACTGATGGTTCGTTACACAACGGAAAGCTTTTTCCCCAATTCAAGTACTTGGCACATGTCATGATTCATGTCTTTGGTTCAGCAGCAGGAGGTTATGACTTGATGAGGAAGAGTATTAGCTCGATGATGGTTGCACTGATATTGAACAAACCGTTCAACGTATCAGGGATACTTATGGAACATTTATCGGAACCTGTTAGAGGAACAAGGAATTTGAAGTTTTTGTTATATCCAAGATTCCTTCAGATGATATTTGATCACAAGTATAAGAAGTTGAAGAGGGATCCGAAGCAGATCATAGTTCAAGAGCATATGTCCATTAATACATTGGCAAGAATGAAGGCTTATAAAGGCTTGTCGGTGAATGAACGACCACCTGTTAGACGTTTATATGGTCATTTGGCTAGGATTGATTATGTGGATCCGGGTAAAGATGAGGTAAGGCATGCTGACAGTGCATCGGACGAAGACAATCCATTACATCCTGTTGACCCTGAGGCAAAGCGAAAGCGACAGGTTGTGAATGTGGGAGCAAAGAGTGGCAAAGGTAAAGAGAAAGAAATCAGGATTGAAGTTGTTCCTGAGACTGAGCCTGCAAAGAAGAAGAAAATGTCGAGAAGGCAGAAGAGCATGGCTAGAAAGGTTTACACCTTGTTGATGAAGCATCAGTTGATTCTGAAGAGACGCTAGAGGATGAACGTTGGGATTCTGAGACTGAGACTTTAAAGACTACCACGCCCAAGGCCACTGTGGTTGGTGAGTCTGCCAGTTTGAATAGATCAGTGGAAGAACAGAGAATGAAGAGCCCTATTCACTTAGATGAAGAGGATGAGGGATTAGGTTTGGGAGCAGGAGATTTTCCTGGTTCACCAGTACAGGGGGAGAAACCAAAGAAGCCCCAATTCAAGAAGAAAGAAAAAATATTAAAGCCCGCAGAGAAACGAGCTAGAGAGATTGAATCGTTAGTAGCAGGAAGAAGTTGCCACCTGCTTCAAGCTTGAAATCACCAATTGCTACTCCAGCTTCTAAGAAGCAGAAAACCACAACTACTTCCAGTACTGAACAGGGAGCTGATGTACCTGTTGACGCTTTTAACGAGACATTGGATAATGTTCTGAAGAAGATGAAGAAGGGTAAATTGCCTGAAGTTGCTGAAGTTTCTACTCAAAAGGTTACAGTGGATAGTACTGTGCTGAACATTGTTAACCGGAATCTTACTGAAATGATGAATATTATAAACAAGCAGCAGACCAATTGAGAAAGAACGACTCAAAGATGTTTGATGTCGTTGTTACATCACATGAGAACAATGAAGAGCTGAAAAAGAAGATTAAACGGTTGCAGAAGGATAATAAGAAACTGTTAAAACATGAGCAAAGAAACACCAGAAGGTTTATAGCTTTGAAGGAAGAAAATAAGAAGCTAAAAGAGAGTAATAAAATCATGGATAATCTGATT
The DNA here is from genome assembly GCA_028751855.1 of Ambrosia trifida. Lineage (NCBI taxonomy): Eukaryota > Viridiplantae > Streptophyta > Magnoliopsida > Asterales > Asteraceae > Ambrosia > Ambrosia trifida. The sequence continues at coordinate 82,340,741 of CM054127.1, forward strand.
AAAGATTTATACTCTCGAGCTCCTCAGCTGAAAGAAGGTGAAGAGGATAAAGATCAAGACAAGGAGCAGGTTGATTTCGAACTGTCTGATAATGAGGAGGAGGATGATGAGGATCTTGATGAAGATGCTGGAAAGGCTCCTAAAAAGAAGAAGGATGATGGAGATGATGATGGTTCGAATGATGAATCTGGTGATGGTAGCAGCTCTGCATTTGATGATGATGATGATGATGATGATGATACACATAAATACAAGTATGAGAAACGGGAATCTGGAAAAGGAGGAGAATCTAGTTCTAAAGCTCCTGGAGGATCGGTTGATGATGATACGATCTTTTGGAATGAAAAGCTGAAGTTATTGTCTGAAGATGATAAACAGATGTATCGCCAGATGCTTACTGATCGAGTCTGGACGATTGATTTGACCAGCAGATTTTCGGAGATCTTTGAATCTAGTGACAGGGTGCTTGAATTAGAATATAATGATCCAGATTTAGAAGATGGTGAAGTTTCTGCGGCAATGACAAAAGAGATTTTGGAAGGTTTGGCGAAGCAGGTTGGGAAAACGTTAGAAGAACTATTGACTTATAACCAGATTCCTAATCTACCTGAAAAGGAAGCTGGAAATCATTATGATGATCGTGACGTACCTGTGTTCGAGGATATTGAAGTTGAAGATGTAACCAGTGAAGAGTATCCAGAATATTATAAGAAAGATAAAGATTCTGGATTTACTGCATTCACTGATGAGCTATTGAATGAAGCCGAGAAACTTGCAAAAGAAAAGAGCGAAAAGTTTGTTGATGAAGTGTTCAAAGGGCATGATAAACCGCATATCAAACAATCCGATAGCAGAGATTCAAGGAAGCTTTTATAAACTCCACAACGAGATGTTTAAAGGAAAAGCGTTGGGTTAGAAGTTTATTAAGCAGTTGAAGTGTGTTGTTGTGAAGTGGGAGAAGGGGATTCTTTATTTTGATAGACTTCATGATTTGAAGACTCTCCCATACTGGGTTATTCGTGATATTTGTCGACATAAGTTGACTGGGTCGTCAAATGATCACATTGCCTACTTTGCTGATAAAATGGCAAGAGAAAGCAGGACGAAGTGGAATCTTTTTGCTCCTCAGTATCCGAAGCGGATTGTTCACAAGAAAAACATTGATGATATAACCGGTTTGCCCAAGGTGACTCTAAAGTACAAGCCACCGAAAGTGTTGAAACATATTCCATTGTTGCAGATTTCTCAACACTTTGCAAAAGACTTTATCTGGTGGTATTATGACTGGAAGATTGCAGAGGCTGTGATAGTATTGAAGGATGGTGAAAAGAGTTTTAAGAAAATACACATATTCGATCCTATGTGGTTAGTGAATTGTTCACATGAGGACATCATTATGTTGTATTACAATCCCATATTCAGCGAGCGATGTGAAGGATGCTGAACAAGCAAGTAAATACCAGCGTGTGGTATTTCTGTGCTTTGCTCATGACATTAATGCCGGATGCGACTACGATAAGAAGCTTGGAAAGTTTGTTAAAGTTCAAGAAGTTCCTGAAGTGAAGAAGAAAAAGCCAAAAAAAGTATTTGAAAAGGTGATGACTTTGGAACAGAAGAAACAACTGCGTATAAAGCTAATGAACAAGATTATGGACCAAGAGCGTAAACAATCCAAGCAATAGTCGAGGGGGAGTTTGTAGATGCATTTTGTGCGACTAATGCTTTGGATTACAATAAACATGTGTTAGTGTTGGTTATCGAATGGGCGAATGAAGAATCATTGGGCGAATGAAGATTATAGAAGGTGCGAAGGAGAAGTATTGGTGCGAATGAGAGACTAGGGGGCGAATGTAGTTTAGATTGTAATGTATTGCTTGGTTCGCACACTGTGTTTGGGCGAACCTGCACATTCGACCATGCAATATGGGCGAATGTGCAGGCCTATAAATAGGTTAAGCACTTTTTGAAAGTTAGTTGTTGGTCATTTTATTCCCTCCTGTTTTGTCTCTCCCTAGTGTTTGTGTCAACTTATTTTCACGTTAGATTTGATTGTAAACATTATTAAAACGTGTAATTCAAGTTGTTTATGAATGAGAAAAAGCTTTGAAAGATGATTTCTGTGTTTTGATTGTTTGATTATCATTATTGTGATTGATTCAGGTATTCCGCACCTGAATCAAACTTGTTTGATCAATCGCTTTGTAGATTTGACGATCCTAAGCGCATACAACTGGACAATCAATGAGTTAATCCAAAAGTTAGAGAACAAGGAGTTGGAGGAGAAGAAGAAAGCAAGGCGATCACAATTTCCACAAAATCCAGAAATGTATCATGCTTCTTCATCTACTTCAGTATCCAGTTCAAGTGTGGCAGGTAATGTGGCGCCATATATAGCTTGTGTGTCAAGTGTTATTGAACCACCGAGACAACCAATTCACTATCTTGCACAAACACCAACTTATCCACAAAACTACACCACAAATTCTTACATTCCACCACAACCTCAAATGTCTACCGCATGTTATTCATCCAATACACCTCAACATCAACCTTATATTCCTAACACATCACAAGCTTCTGCAAGCCAAAGTCTAGTTGTGTTGGAAACATCCAACATGAACACTGTCACAGTTGAAGTTGCTCAACAACACATTGCTTTGGTTTCAGCAATGGTTGCTTCATACAATGGATTGGTGGCTAGTCAAATTGGTAACAACAACCTAACCAATGAAGACTATGCTCAAATTGATAAGGAAGAAATGGAGCTTATTGATATCCAATGGGCTTTTGCAAGTGTTATGAGACGAGCAACTGAGTTTATTGAGAAGCCAGGAAGAACTGATCTAGCTACATCACCCAATACCACATATGGCTTCAACAAAGCCAAAGTCACTTGTTTTAATTATGGTGCTAAAGGTCATTTCAAGAGGGAATGCACTCAGCCAGCTCAACAAGGTAACTGAAATCCATTCAACTCAAATTATCAGAATCGTCAATCTCAAAATCATGTAACTTATCAAAACCTAAATAACAATAACTATCAAAACAATTGCCAAAACCGACAGAACACCTCACAAAATAATTCTGCTAGACAAACAACTACACCCAATCAGACTCAAACTCAAACACTACATAACCCAACCAGAACCATTATTCAAATCTCAACACCAAATAGCCAACAACAAACAGAAACTCAAATCAGGCGTTGGTAATCCAAAAGGATGACGGTTATGACTGGACGGGTATGCAATTGGGTGTTGAAGAAATTACTGCTGTGAATGTAGCTTGTATTGCTCAGAAGATTGACTTAGAGGAGTCGGTGATAGGTGGAGAAGTTTTGGAGACTGAGAAGGTGTCCGAGGTAGTAATTGAGGAGATAGTTGAAGATATTCCTGTTTCTATTGCTGAAAAGAATGAAGAGCTTACTAAAGATAAGGTTTTAGGAACTATTATTGATTTTGTCACTGAAGTTTCTGATGAACCCGAATCTGTGTATTCTGACTCCTAGAGTGAAGCTAATTCAGAAGGAAGTGCTAATTCTTTGGATGATAATATTGATCAGTTGTTAGCCGAAGCTGATTTCTTGATGACCAAGAAATCATGTATTGTTGATGATGCCTTCACCAAAATTGACTATTCCAAGTTCTTTGCTGGAAAGGAGGCTCATTTTGCTTTGATGGCTATGACTGATGCTCCAAAACCGGTATGTTCTGAATCCACAACTGACATGAATAGTGATAACTATTGTGGAACTTGTGATAGATTGACAGAGGAAAACAAGCAACTCAAGGTTCAACTTGAGAGTGCGAGAATCAACTGTCAATCTTATCGCAAGGAGGCCCATGAGTTTAACAAAGTGCTTGATGGTTATAAAAAGGACATTTCTGATCTAAAGAAAACTCTTGCTTTAAAACAACTTGCTATAAACAGTTATATAAATGAACTTGAAGAAACAAAATTAGAAATGGCCACCATCAAATGCTTTGCTGAAAAGGTCAACAAAAAGCTTGAATGTTATAAACACATTGCTTATGTGGTTGATCATATCATTGAAGAATCCTCACAACATAGTAGTGCAAACTACAAGGCTGTTCCATCCCCAGTGTTATTTGAGAACCACAATTTACATTCAATAACATCGGAGAGTTCAATCAAATCTGACTCTGCATCGGATAATGAATCTAACACTTCTAGTGTTGGAGATCCACATTCTGATGTTAGACCGATTTTAGGGTTGAATGATGAGGATGTGACAGTAGTGACTAATGATTCAGACACTGAAGATGAGAAACCAAAAGAAGGTGGTGATATTCCTTGGGAAAATTACATTATCACTAATGAACCAGTTTCACCTTCTCAGTTTTCTCATCCTTAGGAAAATGCACATCGAGTGAATCAATCAGTAAAGAAAGAAGTGAAAAATGAATCAGTTGACAAACCCATCAAAGTATTTTATCGGATGGTAACCAATAAAATTTGCCAATTATTCAAAAATCAAGAAAATCAGGCAGGAAAGTACTATTTGGTTTCCTAAACATGAAAGGACCAATGATGTACCTCCAGAAATTTTAAAGAAAATATATCTGGATACCCCAAAAGAACCTAAGGTTCATGTCACTGAGTTCATTAAGCCGAAAGAAAAGACTAATGGTTTTCTTGAGCCGGCTTACTCAAAGGACCCAACTCTAGAAAGTTTGAGACGTAGATGTGTAGATGATCAATATCCAATCAATTCCCATGCTAAGTCGAATGCCAAGAATGTTTTTTGAGGAATACCATGCATGTTTCAAGTGCAGGGAGAGAGAGCATTTACTTGCTCACTGCCCGTACGTGAGGCATAAAAGGCACGAAGTTGAGATGAGGCAAACTTATAGAAGTCCAGTCGACAATCATATTTATCCTCAAAGACGTTTTGTCCTTCAACCAACACCATTTTATAATCAAAGTCATTATTTTCAAAGGAGGGATAATCAACAATTTACTTATGATCATCGAAACCGGATTGCTATGGAAAAACCATTGAAGAAACCAGTGGTGAACTCAACTATTAATAAACAAAAGGTTCCTCCAAAACCTGCTGTTAAATCATCAGTTGGACCTAAATCTGTTAATTCAGAGAAGGTAACCAAGAAAGTTTCATTTGAGAACAATGTTAAGAAACCTGATGTGACTCAAAAGTCTCAGATTAGGATTTTAAAACGTTCTGAACAACTTTGGTCACCGGTGGGTTCTCCGGGTGCTTCCACCTCAACTGCAAATGTGAAAGAAGAGAAAGGTTTGATAGATCATAAAAAGGTCGATTCAAAACCTAATGTTTGTGGAAATGAATCTTTGAAATCTAATGTTCAAAGACCCAAGACCAAGCAGGCTTGGGTCCCCGAAAAAACTAATATTTTCCTTGATATGTGCAGGGAGCTCCGGCTGGCCCTGTTAGCAATCTCTGGATTGTCGACAGCGGAGCTTTTGGTCACATGACTGGTGATTTAACGCTGTTATTCGATATAAAGAACATCAATGGAGGATATATAGCGTTTGATGGTAATAAAGGCGGTTATATCACGATGGAGGGAAGTGTTAGTAACGGGATTGTTAGTTTTGAGAGGATTTCATATGTGAAACACGTTGACTATAATCTGTTAAGTGTGCGCCAAATCTGTGACAAACAGTTTTCTGTGCACTTCGATGATAAATCTTGTTATATCCTCAAACCCGACTTTGTTATTCCAAAGGAGTGGATTATGCTGAAAGCACCAAAAGTGAATAATCGTTACATTCTTGATATGTCTAAGGCGATGACAACTCAGGGCCAAGTTACGTGTTTCCTATCAAAGGCTACAGAGTGGTGTCGCAGAAAGGAAAAACAAGAATATAGTGCTCCATATACCCCTCAACAGAATGGTGTCGTAGAAAGGAAAAACAAGACTCTAATTGAGACGGCGAGAACAATGCTTGCAGATTCTAACCTTCCAGTAATGTTCTGGAATGAAGCCATATACGCAGCTTGTTACACATTAAATCATGTGTTAACAGTAAAGAAGTTTGGCAAAACTTCTTATGAACTGTTGTGTAAGCCGAATTTGGAGTATCTAGAACCATTTGGAGCACCTTGTACTATGATAAATCTGTCTGAGAAGTTTGCACCAAAAGCTGAAGAGGGATTCTTTGTTGGATATGCAACCCCGCTCAAACGGGTATTCAACAAACGAACTCATCAGGTAGAGGAAGAAAAATCTGGTTGTCAGAATGATTGGTCCTTTGCTTGTTATATTTTGCAGGTGGAGCCACGGACATTCAAAGACGCTCTATTGGATAATGCTTGGGTTGAGGCGATGCAAGAAGAGTTGTTGCAGTTTCAGAAGCTGGGTGTTTGGACACTTACAGATTTACCTCCGGGAAGGAAGAAAATAGGAACCAAATGGGTTTTCAAATGAAAAAAGGATGATAGAGGTGTAATCGTGAGAAACAAAGCTCGGTTGGTAGTTCAAGGTTTTCATCAAGTTGAAGGAATTGACTACAATGAGATCTATGCACCTGTGGCACGATTAGAAGCTATTCGTATGTTTCTCTCGTTTGCCTCGTACAAGAAATTCAAGGTGTACCAAATGGATGTCCAGAGCGCGTTTCCATACGGTGTGGTCAAGGAAGAGGTATACGTAGGTCAACCTCTAGGCTTTGAAGATCCTATCCACCGGGATAAGGTCTACGTTCTCAACAAAGCACTCAATGGGTTGCACTAAGCTCCACGACAATGGTATGAGGAGCTAAGCACGTACCTACTGTCCAAAGGATTCAAACGAGGTTTGGTAGACTGTATCCTGTTCACCAAAAGAACAGAGGATGACTTGCTTCTTGTCCAGATATATGTTGACGATATTATATTTGGATATACTAACGAACTTTTATGCAGAAAATTTGAAAAAGTAATGCAGGAAAAGTTCGAGATGAGTGCAATGGGGGAGATACAGTTTTTTGTCGGCTTGCAAGTGGAACAAAGACCAACGAGCATCTTTATTCACCAAACCAACTACGTATCTGAAGTCTTGAGCCGGTTCCAGATGGAAGATTCGAAGCCGATGGATACCCCAATTCAACCTAATCACGGGTTTGGAGTTGATGCTAATGGGGAGCTGACAGATCCTTTCACATACAGAGCAATCGTCGGATCTCTGATGTATCTCACAGCATCTAGACCGGATATAATGTTCGCTACATGTCTCTGCACACGATTCCAATCGAAGCCAAAACAAAGTCATCTAACAGCCGTCAAACGGATCCTACGATATCTGAAGGGTTGTCCGTGTACCCTAATGATGATAATTTTGACTTTGTTGCTTTTAGTGATGCAGATTGGGGCGGTTGTCACAAAGATAGCAAATCCAAAATGGCTGGATGTCAATTCTTGGGGAGCAGGCTCGTGACCTGGCAGTGTAAGAAGCAGACAGTAGTCGCACTATCTACTTGCGAAGCAGAATATGTAGCAGCCTCAAGTTGTTGCTCACAGGTTCTGTGGATTCAGTAGCAGATGGTGGATTACGCTTTGAAATTTCTAAAAAGCCATATTCACTGTGACAACCAAGCCGCAATTGCATTAACTAAAGACACGGTCAATCATTCAAAAGCTAAGCATATCCGGATCAAGTATCACTTTATCAGTGATTGTTATGCCAAAGAGTTGATTGATATGGTCAAAATCCACACTGATTATCAGAGGGCGGATCTTTTTACCAAAGCTTTTGATAAATCCAGATTTGAATATCTTTTAAAAGCTAATGGGATAAAAGAAAAACAAGACTAATCATCACCTAGGTTTATCACTTTTTGTTTTCAAATTTCTAAACTTTTACTGTTTTTCAGAAAATTCAAAAACCCAAAAATATGTTTTACATTTTAGGAGGAGTCTTTATTCAGAAAAACCAAAAACATTGAAAAATCCAAAAAGCCATAAAAATCAGAAAAAACCCAAAATGATTTTCCAGGATTAAAAGAGGAAATGATAGTACATCAGTAGGGATCTGACACATGCTAAAGAATTGAAAGGCACTATGAGGCGTGTGTTGAATCTATGTGATGTGCTGGTAGGCTTCGTAGACCTATTACTGCGTGTTGGATACATATATATATATATATATGTATATATATATATCAAACGAATTGTTATGTGGATGAACACCTCATGGGCATATGGTCTTAGTACCGTAATTTCGTTTGATAGGGTTTTTGTACAAAATTCGGAGGTTTCGGGTCGTTATGTTAATAGTTATCTGGGGATAGCCTATCTGATCTTCTGTCGTAAGGTTTTACGGACCTAGATCAGACAGTGTATCTTTATAAAAGAGCTTTAGTGCCAAAACCTAAAGTTACCGAATTAAGGAACTTTCAATGTACGACGATAATCAAAGATTATCTAATGCATCGTATCTAATCATTGATGCAAATCGTGATTGATATAAGCCCTCAACCTAGTAGAGTGTATAAGTTACTTTGTAGCATTAATTTCCTGACATGTACACCTCTGTGCCTCAATACCTTGTAAATTACAGATAACGAAATCATAATTACGCGTTACAATGAATCTTTGTGCAACTATTTCTTGATACGGGAGTATGTCGTGTGCGTGGGAACCACAAATAATGTTGTTTATAATATAAATAACTGTATCAAGCACTGCATAACAGTCTGTATGAAAGTTTATGTGGATAACAATATCAGCAGTTACTGGATCACACATTGTCTTTAATGATAATATACACTAAAGATCAACGGTGTGATCAGATTTCTCAATAACTGATATGATCCTCTTACCGAAAATCACAAAATGTTTACTGCTTTATGTTTCCATTTTCTGCATTTTACATTTGTTTATACAAAATATACAAAAACTCAAAAAGATTTTAGGTGTGTTTTAGCATAAATTTCAGAAAAACCAAAAGATTTTACATTTCTGCGTTATTTTTGATAACCAATGGTGTTTGATGGTTATTTTCTGAAACTTGATGTACCAATTTGAGCTTTGTATCTATCAAATGTGAAATGATAAATGTCTGAAGCGTAAAATGTGTGAAAATAATTGAACGGGATTCTATTTTGAGATTTGGTAAGATTTTCAAAAATTCCAATCTTCATTCGCCCCTTCGAAGGGTCGAATGTGGAATTTTTCATACATTCGTCCTTTAAAAATTGGTCGAATGGGAGTGTTCAAGTGTAATATTGTACATTCGAACCCTTTATTTACATTTGAGCCATTCATTAGGGTCGAATGTAGACTAAGCTTCTCATTCGCCCCATTCAAACGGTCGAATGTGGGTGCCTATATATACCTAGTTTCACTTTCGAACCCTCATTCGAAATTTTTCAAAATTTTCTGAGATTACCAACCCTTGTTTCCCTTGTTTGTTTGACCCCAGATTATTGTTCTTCATTCATCTCTGGTCATTTTCATCTAACTTTTACAGGTATTCGATCAGAAATGAAGTCAGATTGTTGATTTTTGTGTTCGAACCCTTGTGCTTGATTGTTGGACCATTTTGGAACTGTTTTAGGCATAATTGATGATTGGATTATTGTGTTATATAGTTTTAGGGGGAGAGTATATCAAAATCTAGGATAATTACATACCAGATTGTATGATTGATCATTCAAACTGTTTAGAACCCTAGATTTTATTAAAAACTATCTAAAACAATATGTTAGTAACAATTGATTGTTTAGAAAGCTTAATCGGTTAGTATAGGACTTGAAGAAACAAAAACCAGATGTTAAAATGGTCTGAATTGCATTTTGAAAATTTGGTTATATGAACAGACAAGTTCGATCAGGAACAAAGGGTCGAATGTGGCCTTAAAAACGGTCGAATGAGACTTTTCTAGTCGAATGTAGCTATTCATACGGTCGAATGTGGCTATTTAGGTCGAATGAACAATTTTACTCAACAATGAACAGACAGATCCCAAAAGCTTATCTTGGATTGAACAGAGGTTGTGTTTTCTACGCATGAAGTACAACGGACCGATAACAGATGGAGCATTGAACAAAGGAAAGTTGTGTCCGCAGTTTAAGTATCTGGCAATGTTTTTGGATCCGTTAGCAGTGGTTATGATGTGATGAGAAAAAGCATCAGTTCATGATGGCTGCTTTGGTGCTAAACAAGCCGTTTAATGTTTCGGGAATGATTTTTGATCACATGCTTGAACCTCTAAAAGGTTTGAAGACAAATAAGTTCTTGATGTACCCCAGATTCTTAGAGATGATTTTTGATTTGAAGTATTCTAATATGAAGAAAGATCCTACTCAGATTTTAGTTCAAGATCACATGAATTTGAATACGTTGATTAGGATGAAAGGTTACAAAGGGTTTCCTAAGAATGAAAGACCACCACACAAGAACTTGTTTGGACATTTAATTAATCCAGGTTATAAGGATTTGGGTGAGAACAAAGCAAGAAATGAGAAAAGTGATTCAGATAATGATGATCCTTTGTTTCATGTCAATCCAGAAGCAAAGAGAAAACGTCAAGTGGTGAATATTGGTGCAAAAAGTGGCAAAGGGAAGGGTATAGCTAAGGTTATTGAAGTTGAACAACCAAAGAAGACAATGAGGAGAAAGAAAAGAATGGCTAGAAAAGGAACGATGTTGGTTGATGAAGATTCTGCCGATTCTGAGGAGACTCAAGAAGATGAGAGATGGGATTTAGCTGATGAGACAGTCAAACAAACCAAGCCTAAGGCCACTGTGGCTGGTTAATCTGAAAGTCTGAACAAAACCATAGAAGAACAAAGACTAAAGAGTCCAATTGCTGTTGATGAGATAGATATGGATCTTGGTATTGGTGAGCAAGATTTCAGTGGATCTCCTATGGTTGGTGAGAAACAGAAGAAGCCCAAGTACAAGACAATGTCAAAGAAAGAGGAGAAAGAGAATCCTAAGAAAAGACGTGCTAAAGAAGTTGAGATTCTACCTGCAGGAAAGAAAGTTCCTGAAGTTAGTAGTTCGAAAGCTACGACACTCGTGACATCCTCGGTAGCAAAAAAACTGAAGAAATCTGCTGTAGAAAAGCCTGTTGATCCTACTGCAAATTTTGAAGCTACTTTGGAGAGAGTGATGAATAAGTTTAAGAAGAAAACTCCTGTTGCTAAGGCTTCTACACCTCAAGTTACTGTATCTAGCAATGTGATGGATGCAGTAAATCAAAAGCTTGCTGACATGATGAGTTTGATTAACCAGCAACAGCAGGAGATTGAAAAGTTAAGAGAGAATGATAAAAATACAATAGATGTTGTTGTTTCTTCTCAAGAAAGTCAAGAAGAATTGGAAGCAAAGATAAAACAACTTCAAGAAGAAAATCAGAAGTTGTTAAAGCATGAACAGAGAAACACAAGAAGATACATTGCTTTGAGACTCGAGAACAAACAGGTGAAGAAGGACAATAAGAGTCTAAGGAAGCTTATTGATGATCTATATGAGAAAGCTCCACAGTGGAAAGCTGGAGAGGAAGATAAAGAACCTGAAGAAGAACAAGTTGATTTTGAACTATCCGAGTTTGAAGAAGAAGAAGAGGATGATGAAGAATTGGATCAGGATGCCAGTGATGCTCCTGAGAAGAAGAAAGATGATGATAATGATGGATCTGGAGAAGGTTCTAGAGAGGACAGTTCTGCTGCTGATGATGATGATATAGAGAAGTATCGATGTGGAAAGAGAGAATCTGATAAAGACGCAGGTGAATCTAGCTCGAAAGCACCTGGTGGAAATACTGATGATGACAGTATTTTCTGGACTGACAAGATAAGAGCTTTATCAGATGAAGATAAGAAATTATATCGTCAGATGTTGAAAAAGAAAGTTTGGACGATCGAACTGACTGGAAAGTTTCTAGAGATTTTTGAATCTGAAGATATGAGATATGAACTTGAATATAATGATCCTGATCTAGAAGATGGTGAAGTTTCTGCAGCCATTGCCAAAGAAATTCTTGAAGGATTGGCGAAACAAGTTGGTAAATCTCTTGAACAGTTGATGAGTGATAATCAAATTCTAGATATTCCTGAAAAAGAAGCAGGAAATCACTCTGATGATAGAGATACTCCAGTATTTGAAGATATAGAGATTGAGGATATTACTAGTGAAGAATATCCAGAGTACTTCACGGATAAACAGGATGATGCATTTCATGAATATACTGATGAGGTATTGAAAGAGGCTGAGAAACTTGCACAAAATAAGAGCAAAACATTCGTTAGTGAAGTATTCAAGAATGCAGAGAATCAGAAACCGAATGCTAAACAATCTGATGATCTGAAGAGTTTGTTAAGGAAATTTAAAGAAAAAGTAGCCAACCGACCCATGACTGAAGTTCAGGGTGGTTTCTACAAGTATCATAACGAATTGTTCAAAAGGAGAGCTCTTGGTTGGAAGTATTTAAGACAGCTAAGGTGTGTTGCTGTGAAGTGGGAAAAGGGAATTCTGTATTTCAACAAATTCCATGATATAAAAACATTACCATACCGGGTTGTGCGAGATATCTGCTGACATACTTTGTTTGGAGCAACTGTGAACAATGATGCAGCTGGTTATTTTGCAGATCGTATGGCAAGAGAAAGCAGAACTAGATGGGATGTGTTCACGCCGCAGTATCCTAAAAGAATCGTTCACAAAGAGATTGATCAGGTAACTAGGCTGAACAAGGTGACGTTAAAGTATAAACCACCGACTATATTGAAACATATTCCTTTGATGCCGATTCCACAATACTTTTCAAAAGAATTCATGTGGTGGTATTATGATTGGAAGACCGCAGAAGCTGTTATCTTACTAAAGGACAAGAGAGATGAGTTTAAGAAGATTCACGTTTTTGATCTGATGTGCTTGATTAACTGTTCTCATGAGGATATCATTATGCTGTATTACAATCCGATATATCGTGAGGAAAAGGATAGCGAACAAGCATTGAAATACCAACGTGTGGTATGCTTGTGTTTTGCATGGGATGTCAATGCGGGATGTGACTATGATAAGAAACTGGGAAAGTTTGTGAAGATTCAGAAAGAAAAGAAGAAATAAAAAAAACTTTAGAGCCAGTTATGACGAAAGAGCAAAAGACTTTATTGCGTATCAAGCTTATGAACAAGTAAATGGATGAAGCACGAAGGCAATCCAAGCAATAGTCGAGGGGGAGTTTGTTGATGCACGTTTTGCGACTAATGCTTTTGAATTGTACATTCAAAGTTGTTTTGTTGATATCGTAGGGGCGAACGTGGATTTGAGGGAGGTCGAATGTAGAAATAAAGGTCGAAGGTGGAGAGAAAATGGACGAATGTGGAGACTGATATACATGTGTGCTGATTCGAACCATATTGAAGGGCGAAGGTGCATATTCGACCCTTACGGGGGGGGCGAATGTGCTGCCTATATATAGTTGAAATTTTGTTTTAAGATTAACTTTTTGCCATTTTATCATGATGTTCGGTCTGTATTCTCTCTAGATTTTCAGGATGTGTCTATAACGTGATTATTTCATCTTAAACACTAATTGTAAGGTTTATATCAATTGTTTATGAATGAAATGGATGTTGAAAAGGTGAATTTGCTTGTTTGATTCATTTACTATCATTTTGTAACTGATCTAGGGATTGCGCACCTGGATTAGTAGACTTGTATGATCAACTAAACTTTTTTTGTCAAAACGATCCTCCACATTTGACGTGCGTTGGCTAGAGGAGAATGATACGAATGCTAGAGTGGGCCCCGATTGGTTATTTGATTATGAATCTCTCTTGCAGGTTCTGCATGTCAATGTGATCAACAGATCCAAAATTATTTGAACAAGAAGGTGAGTCTTGTCCTAAAAGTGTTGTACTACCTGGTACATAGTTATCAGCTGTTTTGCCAAAATTTTGCAACTTTTTCTTTTGATCTATTTCTCTTTCAAAAGTTAACAATCTCCCATGTAATTTTGTAAGAATGAGGGAGTTAAAATCTGGTGTAGATCTGAGAACTATAGAGTAAGTTTCCCATTTTTCTAGTAGAGACCTTAAAAATCTATGAAGCATAGATACATTTGTGTAGGTCTGACCATTTAATTTTAACTCAGAGATTACTGAGGAGAATCTTTCAAAATGTTGTGTCAAAGTTTCCCCATTAATGTGAGTAAATGTTTCATATTGCTGAGCAAGGATTTCTCTGGTGTTAGCAATCACCTCTTCAGTTCCTCCAAACTGTTCTTTTAGGCAGTCCCAAAGCTCTTTGGAACGTTCACAATGTAAAAGTCCATAGTAGATTCCATTTGGGAGAGCCATTGCCAACATAGAAAAAGCCTTGGCATCAAGCTCAAGTTTAAGGAAATCTTTATCTGTGTAGTCTTTTGGGTCTTTTGGTATTTCAACTTTAGTTTCAAGATTTATATTTACTGGTTTATGGGGACCATACATGACAGATCTCCAACAACCAGTGTTTGTCTGAGACAGAGTATGTGCCAGCCTCTTTTGTCATATGTTATATTCAGAACGAACAAGCATAGCAGGCTTATTGGCAGATCCAGTATTATAAGGATCCATTTTTTAGAGTATTGATTTGTCAAGTTTTTCTCAAAGTGATGGATGTTTTGAAAAAGTGAACTTTTATCCTTTATTGAATATCAATAAGAGCTTGTGTCTGATTCTCAATTTGTTAGATTGATATTTGATCAGATAAACCAGTGCTCTGATACCAATTGTTGGATAAGTGTTTCCTTTAACAGTTCTTATTCATGAACACTTATGTGTTGTAAGTTTATCAAAGCAGTTTGCACAGCGGAATAAGTGAAGTGTTCAAGTTTAAAGAATCACTTTCAACAGGAGTTATTACTCCCCCTAGATATAATGAAGTAAAGGCAATTAATGAGAATCTGAACAATTGAATGCATATAACAATAAGTATGAAAAGAGATTCTAAGATGTGAAATGGTATTTCAATTAAAAGCCTTTGAAGGATTTTAGTTTAATAAAATCGATGTCTAAAATAGTGGGATTAACCCATCTATTTATAGACCCGCAAATACATACAAGTTGATACAAAAGCAATACTACAACAGGCTATAGCATTGGTACTTGTACAAAGACTTTAACAAAAGCATAAAGTAATATTATTATACTAAACTACTGAAACATAAGGCGGTGGAAAGATTCCATCAAAACACTTGATGAGTGACAAACTACTGATGAGTAGTTTGTCTTCAGTAGTTCTTCAGTAGACTTGTCTGGTTTGACTTTAGAACATCTATAGTTGTGGACTGATTGCGAAATCAACCAGTCCTATCGCACATCTGCATGTCATAGGGTTTTGCTAACTTTCGACGACGTCAAAAATTTCGGCCACTGATCATGACCGAGGCAGCGTTTGTCAGTGTTATGATGATGGCATGTAGTGGAAAAGCAAGCCCCAGCCTGCATTTGGCTATGGACTCACTCGGAAGTGCATACAATTAACCCATGGGAAGCCACTGCTAGATGTGTTGAGTGTTCATGTTTAGTTCAACACCCCTCGTGGTAGCGCTGGATCGTATTCTGGAGGATGATACCTAATGGACTTATTAGCCTAATGCTTATCTCATACTACTACCGTGAGATGCGAAAGTCATCGTAAGACTCCTCTACCTGCATCCACCTGTTTGTTTTTTTGGGGATTATTGGTAGTCTTGATTCAGTCGGTGAACGCCCAGTATGTTCGAAGCGTGTGCTGTGTCTGAATCCTTCATAAATCCTGGGGAGTGGAACCATACTTCGGGAGCTGTAATCGTAAAGTGTGTGTTCGGTAGTTGTCAAATGTCACAAGTCGCCTTTTTCTAACATTGAAGTCCCCTCGAAAATCAAGCGACTGACTGCCCGGAGCGGTCGCGTTATTCTGTTAAATTAAATTTACCCCTTGAATTACTATTCCACTGCTCCTGTTGTAATGTTGAATGTTAGCCATCGTCATCACGACAATGAGAGTAGTTATCTATTTGGGCGACAATTGATGCAAAGTGTTTTCCATCAATCTCCATAGATATCGAGATGTTGCGTCCCCTCGTCTTGGTAGTTTGTAAACTAAGGATGTGAGATCCATTTGTTATGGACAATGTGACCTGTCTAATCTCTTGTCGTATTTCGATACTCTCACTGCGTGTCATATCAGGAAAAAAGTCCATCGGCCTCGCTTAGATGATGGAAAAGCACATAATCAGATGACTGTCGGTGCTTGTTCCATGAGAATATAGAAAAGGACCCCAGTGAGAAGGACGACTCGGCTGGTCCGCCAGAGTCGGTATCATTTCCAATTTATCGTGGTGTCTCGATAAATCATGATCCTTCTACCTCTACTTATTGTTACTGTTGTTGTGACCACTATATTTGATATTGGGATAGACGTTGGTTGGTTTCTAGGTCCTATGGATACTATTTACCACACATCTAGTAACTACGACGAGTCTAAAGCTCCCGCCGAGCCTGTTATTGTTACTGAGTGAAATCCTATTGTCATTGCTAAGTGTGTAGCTCTTGCTGAGTGTGTTGTTGTTTCTATGGCTCTTGTCGAGTTTGATGTTGCTGTTGTTTTAGAGGCTCCTGTTGAGGTTACTATCGTTGACGTGGACGCCTATATGACCCTTGCCAAGCCACTATAACCATGTTTGTGTCTCGGTGGAGTTCATTGTTTTTAACTCCACTTTTTAAGGCTTTCATTGAACCACTCGTTATCATTTCTTGGGCTCCTGCCAAGGATAATATTGGCGATGGTTCTCAGGCTTGGGTTGAGTCTGTCGATGCTGTTGTTGCCATTATTCGAGTGACTTATCTTGAGCCCACGGTAGTTTCTCTATGAACAATATCGGCATGATAAGTCAGCTAAATTATGTGGAATCCATCGTTCCCATTTCTGTTGTGATGACGGAATCCCTTGTTTAACCAACCAATCCCTTGTTTGTGGTTGAGGACACGGATAAGGATTCCACCCCCACAAGTGAGCAGAAACACATCGGGGTGCGTTCGCACTGCAATGGAGCTTCTTGTAGTTATGTATAGTGGATTCGCTAGGTTGTGTGTCATCCTGTTATTGTGAATTCACGTTGTTGTGTTACCCCTAGCGATTGTGCATTCTTGTAGTTGCATAGTTTTGCCGACTGCGTATCCATGTCGTTGCATTGCACTGTCGATGATGCATGTCTGTTGTTGTTGTGCTGCCCCTGATGCGGTATTCCCTCATTGATGTGTTTCGCAGACGTCTTGCTATCATTGTCGTGTTGTCCTTGCTGTCGTGATGCGTCGTGAACGTATTGCTACAACAGTTGGATTGACTTGATGATGTGATAACTTGTCGTTTGTTTCACTCTTGGTTCCCTTGGGATAAAGACATCACCTCAACCCCTCGTTGCCGTCATTGTTATGATAATTTAATCGTGTGGTGTCGACATTGATTATGTGGGATTTTGGGTGTCTAATGGATTTTCCAGAAGTCATAAAAAGACACTCCAGTCTTAGTGTTAGCACGTGTATCCCCATGAAGTCTGAATCACGTGGTCGTTTGAGTAATTGACCAAATTATGTGTCGACCCCTTTATTTGCTCGCGCATTACGTGAACATTATCTCCTCAAAATCTAAGGCATCAGTGACGTCGTGTCCAGCCTTAATCCCTTTACGTGCATTTTCGACGACCAATGATCGGCTATGCAAATCAATGTTGGGAAGAAATCCTGTGATCCCCACATGACGAGGCGAGACTCGTCTTGGTGATAAGGGACTTCGAATGCACCTCAAACCCCGAAGGTATCGAGGGTGAGCGATGTTATGGCCCATACTTTTGGGACTAACAAGTGATGAAGGACTCACTTAACTATTGCTCGTCCTACTGGATTAATTTGAAATCATCTCTATTGACGTGTGATGTGCTCAAAGTGGTTTAGTAAAAACTAACTAAATTAACCTAAACTAGACACTCTAAGTTTTAAATTTATAATCTAAGACTCTCTAAACCTAAACCACACAACCGGCAAGTGTACCGGTCAGTGCAGTACAGCTAAAGTAAGTCCGAGTATCGAACCCACGAGACTCTACTGGAAAACGTAAACTAGACTCGATTACTTATCCTAAATACTGACTTAATAATGTTTTATTGCTTAAAGGGGGGCTTTTCTAACGAACTAATGCAAATAAGTAAAATAAAACTTAAAATAACTAAAGATACAAGCTGGAAACTGGAGTTCGGATCAGGTGATGGGTAGGCACTACCTAGGCTAGAATCCTACACATGAATGATAAAGCTTCTAATGGCTATGGAACTGGTGTGGAACCGGGATCTTAAAATACTAAACATCAAGAATAAACTAGACACCCTCGACCCTTCTCAAGGGGAAACCCTAGAATATTGTTGTGCTGTTAAACCACCGGTTGAGAGGTTACCCTCACAGGCTTACCTACTCGAATCTTAAAGTACCCGCTAGACAGTCTACCTCACAGCGCGAAAGTCACAGTACACCCTAAAGTGCAAGGGGTAACTACAATATTTCTGATAAGACTTGGCCTACAAGGAATGCTAGGGAAACTAGGAAGATCTTCTCACAAAGCCTCTAGAACTAGCAATTTAACACCCTAGACAGACCAACAATCTCGCACCTCACAGCTATTGAGAATTGGTAGAACACTTAGAATTATCTAACTAACAAATACAACTCCTATGGATAACCTGCAGAATTAACCATAAACTAGTCGCTAACACTCAGTCCGCAACCTAACCCGCATTCATACATGAAAGACATTCACAAAAACGCAAGTGGAGTTTATAAAAATTAATTAAATAAAACTAAATACGCATACACATCAAACCAGAAAATAAAAAGTTCTTTACTTTAAAATTCAACCCACAACCAAAAGTTCCAAGACCAAAAGAAAATAAATCAAACATGTGCAATCATCTTTAACCTAGGTAGCGAAAAGGTCTAGCCAATAAAAGTCATGATAAAATCAAAACAATAAAAGCCAGTTAAATTCATGGTGTTCACTACGGGTTTGAATAAAATAAATAATAAATAAATAAATTGGAACCGACCCGTGCTGACACCTATACTTCAACCCTTGACCAACACCTCCTCCTCTTGATGCCAATATGTCGCTGCTACCCTCTGTTGATGTCCCACCTCCAAAAACTATATTGTGCGCCGCTCCAAGTTTTCCTCCCCTTCAATTCTATATGCGGCCCCCCTCCTTCATTTATTAATGATCTGCGCCTTTATAATATTTCCTCCACTGCTTGTTGTTCCACCAAAGAATAATGATACCCTCTAATAATTGGGTTTGGGCCCAAAAGGTTCATGACTTTTCTAAGTCACGTTTTTTTTTCTTGTTTCATTATTTTTTCTTTATATTATTATTATTATTATTATTATTATTATTATTATTATTATTTACTATTTAATATATATAGTAGTATAACTCCGTGCTCTCGACTCGGGTGTTCTTGACTTGACTAAAGTTGCTCGTTTACGCTCCAACGTTGACACGAACACCTACCAAAATATAAAATAAAATAGATAAATAATAAAAAAGACCCAAAACAAATAAAAATCTATAAAAACCTATAATAAATAAAATAAACTGGTACAAGCCTAAAACTAATAAAAATACTATTTAAATGACTCGAAAACTATACAAACTTTACACTGGAAATAGATGTATTTTACAATACATCAACGTGTTATGCTGATGATTACGGAAATGCGAATGTGGACCTTCCCAAGGCTTGCACATTGGTGCCTATATTATATTACGTCTTTTTACCGTTAAAAAGGGTGTGGTTTGCCTATCGTCATTACAATTAGAACTTATCTAGCTATAATTTTAGTTTTTCGGCATTATCCCTAACAATTAGATATTAGTGTTTTTTTACAGGAAATTATATTTCTTATTTACAGGATATTGTATTTCTTATTTACATTTTGAAAGTTATAAAATAGGTTGGTTTAGCATAGATTGACTAGTATTTTTTTTGTCTGCATCAAAAAGGAGCAGGAGCTTCAAGACACTTGGCTGTTAATAAATGAATTAAAATATGGGTTTTCAATTATAATCACAGGAAGCCAGAATGTTGAAGTATTTTTATGGATGATAGGTGAATTGAATTAAAGTTGGCAAGCCTATTAACGAAACTGAGATGGGCTGAAGTACCTGGGACAGAAAGAAAAAGGATTTTAGGGCGTGAGGATTTGGTATAAAATAGATGGTAATGTGTTTATTTTGTTATTACATATATGAAAAAAATGCTCAACTTATATATATTTGATTTTGAAACTGTTTATGGTAATGTTATTTGTTTCACAGTTTGATTATCTAAAAAGTGTTGATATCGAAGAGAAGATGAAATGGTGTATGACCTTGAATAGATCGTTCTTATTGTAAAGTTGGTGATTTGAAATCGGTGATTGCAAGAGACACTCCTGTAGATCCCAAGGTGCACGCTGGTTTGTTAACAGGAAAAGAAAACAATGATGGTTTGTGATATTGAGTGTGATTATGACTGTTTTCGATTGTGGATTAAATGTTCTACAACTGTTTTGTGTATGTTAGTGCAGGTAAGGCTAAGATGCGTCAATGGAGCCAAACCTAGACTTAAATGGACACCGGATCTCCATAAACGGTTCATATAAGCCGTCAACCAGCTTAGAGGAGCTAAAGAGTCATCTCCAGGTAAAAAAGACATTCCAATCATAATACTTTTAGTTATAGTTGGGTAACGGCTCGGGTTGGGTATATAATTTTTTTTACAAATAGTTAGTGTGTAAGACAAGGTTTAAAAATACATAGAATAAATGATTTTGGCGGTTTTAAATGTTATACATAGACATTAGGCAACCTTTGACCTGTTTCCATTTTATATATATGCAACGACTTAAGACATACAAATAAGAAGTATAGACTGAGTAAGAATCAATATGCAACTACTTGAATTTTGTGGACGAAATGGTGGATGGGTAATTGGTTAGAACTCATAAGATTTGGGGTTGAAAGTTGAATCGGGTCAGTTTCAAGTAATGGTTAAAATGGACTGGGTTGGGTCGATCCACCACTATTTTTTGTTCATAACTTTCATATTAAAAACTAATGATAATTGTGTTAAATAAGGTTGTGAAAATAATATTATGGCAACAATAAGCTACCTTATGATTTGATAATAGTTATCTTTATGACACATTTGTGAAGGCTAAAATGCGGTGCGCGTCTTGGTGGGCCCAGTTTTTTGTTCAGGCAAGCCTTGAGGAGAACGAAACTGCTGCAAAGAGTTCATACAAGCCAAAGTGCCAAGATTTCCACTTGAATTCATATCATTGATGTTGAGATGTTAACGATTTATAATCGTCTTAGTTGGGCTCTTTTTTAGCCAAAAATAAGACTTTCACTTAGTTGTATAATAGTGTTGGCAAACTCTATATTAATCAAAGATGAGACAACGCGTACAACTGAACAAGAAATTATTGGCTTGACACTTTCAAACTCAAAGAAGGATGAAAATAAAAAATGCCATATAACAAACAACTTAATTTTGACGCTTTGCTATGTTATTCGAAAACACTAATGCAGAATTGTAGTAACAAAATTACAAGGAGCGCATCATGCGCGGTAGTTACTTGGTTGATACTAGCTTCTTAGTGTTTTGGATATAACAAAATTGTAAGGCGCTCAACGTGCGCCTTTAAGCCCACTAGTTTTATTTATTATTGAAAGTTAGTAATATGAAAATATCTAGTGGTTGGATAATAAAAGTTAAAACACTTTGGTGCACATAAAATAAAATGACATTTACGACAACATTTAAATTGAAATTTAATACCTATCATCATTACTCTTCTTCCCCGTCTTTTGACATACAAAACAAGACATTCTCCCTATTTTTTATCGTCACACATTCCATGTACACCAAGTATCAATATCAAGTTATAATCTCAAACATCATCATATGTTTTAAACAGTTACAATCCTTCAACATTTAGCATTGATCTTTATACCCCTCAATTTTTTAAGGCTATCTGGTGAGAGGATTGTCCTCAGGCACGTCCGAATTGTCCGAATTGTCCGGGATGTCCACACTGCCCTTGGCTCGGCTAAAACGGCTAATGTTGGACGATTGGGACGAGTCGTGGGCATTAAATGGCATTCAAACGGCTACTTTGATTAAAAAAACTTTTTCAAATTATAAAAACCACTCCTTTTGATTTTTTTTTTTTTTTGTTTAAACAAAATCCCTCTCTATCTCAACTCAAATCTCTCAAATTTCTATAAAAAATGATCATCTACTCTAAAAAAACTCACGGGCCCATTCAATCAAACACCCCAAATACAACGACGTTTACGAGCTGATGCTACACCCCGATATAAGATCTGTCTCTCTTGCAACAAGTACAATTTTTTTTACATATATATTTACAATTTTTCTGCTAATATATTTTTTTTCCTCAATAAAATAAGTTGAAACAAATCTAGAAAGTTAGGATCGGAAGCGGTTCCAAGCTCTACGGTTTAACACCCAAATATCAACCGAACCCAAACCGTAAAGTTACGTGTGAAGACCGAAAAGCTCAAGTTGATAGAAGAAGTGAAAGCGGTCAAAAAATTTAAAATAATTACGACCAACGTATCAATTTTTCAAGAAAAAATAGAGCTAGATTTTAAAATTTTAGGCAATCGTGTATTTTTTTTATTTTTTAAGAGTATTTTTTTTATTGTAAGTTTATTTTATTAATTTTAGTATTTATTTTAATCTTGTATTTATTTATTCCTTTGAATTTAAATTAAACAAAAATATATATAAAATGGGGAGGACCACCATTCTTGATGATGTGGCAACTTATGTGGAGGGTAATCCTCTCTCGAATCGAAAACTCATCCCAACACCCACTAGTCTAAAAACTTTGTAAAATGTCTTTTTAGACTCATCGAGTTTGACATGCTTATTTTATGTATGTGAGTCATGTATAATACGTTTTATGCTTACTTTTATGTACGTTTTTTTTTTGTTAGTTTATGTGACATCACATAAATTTTGTTCGAAAATGAGTGGGATCAAATTACATTTTCACTAGGCGGTATAAATTCAAGTTGTTTTACGTTTCGACACTGCCGCAATGCGTGGTACCATTCTTTAAAGTAAACAGCAGTATTTCCTAAGTTTTATTTTTATGTATGTTTTGTTAGAAATTTAAGTTGGTTTATATTTTAACATAATTTTTTATCGGTATTGAGTCATGTCATTGGTTTAGATATTTAATTTTGTTAATTTACGATGTGTTTTTTCTTTTCTATTTAACTAAACTTTAAGCATTGACACTTACACTCTTCAACTTTGTAAAATCATTTCGACTCTTTCGAGTTTACGTGCTTATTTTGACTTTGTCAATAATGATTTAGGTCAACTACAACATGTTTTCATGTCCGTTTTCTATTAGTGTGCGTTGTGATGTTAATTTTGTTTGAAAGCAAATTAGGGGAAATAATTATTGGTATAAATTAAATTTATTTTAAGTTTGAATAATGTGGCAACATGTGAGGGTTCAAAATACATTGTTAGACTATAAGGAGTGGTGGGGGGGGGGGGGGGAAGAGGTGGGGGGAAGCGCCATGTGTCACTTGTGGGTCCCTTTTGGGGGGGAAAATAATTGTGGGGAGTGGAAGGGGGGGGAAGAGGTGGGGGGAAGTGCCATGTGGCATTTCTTTTTTCTTTTTTTTTTCTTTTTTTTAACTTTGTTTTTTTTAATAAATATAAAACAAAATTTTAAAAAACCATAATATTAATTCATAATAAACTACAAAGTTAAATAAAAAAAAACACTAAAAACCAAAATTACATGAAATTTAAAAAAAAAAAAAAAAACCTTAAAAAAAACAACTTAGTTATCGCTAACGTTTTCATCAGATGGGTAATCTCTTGGTATACTCCAAATATGATCAACCAGATCCGCTCGAAGGTTGTGATGTGTTTGGCTATTCTTAATTTCAGAGTTATTGACGTTTCTTTCTTCATCCGTAATGTTTTCTTGACTTTGCTGCGTTTCCTCACCAAAGTACTCGCATATTGCACGTCCTTCATCCTCCAAAATCATGTTATGTAAAATTAGGCATGCGTACATCACATTTCGTACATGCGTTTTTTCCCACAGTCGGCAAGGTTGGGCCAAAATGTGCCATCTTTTTTTCAACACACCAAAAGCACGCTCAACATCTTTCCGTGCAGCCATTTGTGCTTTGTTAAACTTTTTTCTCTTAGGGTCTAACGTAGTCCTCCGTGTAAACGATTTTACGAACACAGCCCAATCAGGGTAAATTCCATCTGCTAGAAGATACCCGTACTTGTATTCTGTCTCGTTTAAGAAAAAAGTTCCTTTTGGTGCAACATCGTTTATAAGATCGTCGAAGACTGGTGATTGATTAAGAACAGTCCTATCGTTCAACGAACCTGGCACACCAAAAAACGCATGCCAAATCCAAAGATCTTGTGAGACAACCGCTTCAAGCATCATACACGGCGATTTATGAAAACCGCTAGAGTGTTGGCCTTGCCACTCAGTTGGACAAAGTTGCCACTCCCATTTCATACAATCTATACTCCCGAGCATACCGGGAAAACCATGTTTTTCTTCGTGAAAGTCTAAAAGTTGTTGGACGTCACTAAATGTTGGTTTTTTTAAATATCTTTTTAAATATAAATCAATGACGCCCGCACAAAAAAACTGAGTACTTTCTCTAGCCGTTCGCTCGGCCATCCTTAGATACTCATCCATTACGTCGGAACTGCTTCCGTACGCCAATGCTCTAAGCGCGGCTGTGACCTTTTGCATCGCGGTAAATCCCATCTGACCACGTGCATCGGGCCTTTGTTTGAAATATTCATAATTATTTTCTAAATCATTTGTTATTCTTAAAAATAAATTACGACTCATACGAAAACGCCGCCTAAAAGTTCGTTCATCGTATGTTGATTCGGGTGAGAAGTAATCACGTACCAATGACTCATTTCCGGTTTCGCGTTCGCGAACTATATACTTTCTACGCTTGGGTGGTTCGGAGGTCCCTTCGTCGTCCGCTATAGCTTTAACGACGTTCTGAACGGTTGCCATTAACATTTCTGCGGCACTTTCGCCAAAGTCATCCAAAGCGAGTTGATCAAACATATCGTCTGAACTCGAAGAATCGCTCGACATCTTGCAATTTTTTTTAAAAATATATGATAGTATTGGGAGGATTATATGAAAAAAATGAGTGTGTTTGTGTGTAGAAAGTTATTGTTATATATATATATATATAAAATAAATTTTTTTTATTAATATAGCCGTTATTTTCAAACGGATACTTTTTTTTTTCTTTTTTTTTTTTTTTTTTCAAACGGTAATAATATAGTTTCACCCAATCAAGCCCCGCCACCTGTCCCTCCTCTCCCCCCCACGCCAGTGCTCCCCTCCCCGCCCTCAGCCCCACGCCGGTCATCCCGCCCCTATGGCGGCGGTGTTCCCCCCTCTCCCGCCCCTCTCCCGCCCCCACTCCCGCTAGTCTTAATATAAATAAATAAAAACAGGACCGGCAATCATTTCCACATGGATGTTCAAAGAAGGGTCGCTAGGTATTGACGTTTGGTAGATCACACGGTCCAAATTTATTACAACAAACTTTAAAAGCCTTATTATTATTATTATTATTATTATATAACTAACCACCAATCAACCACCTGTATTCACCACCTCCACAATGAAGTTGACCACAATCCTCACGGGATGTTTCCTTCTTCTGGCAGTTTATTGTGGACTAGACCCATTCCGACACAGCGCTATCGTTGATTTTCCAGAGTTTGAAGCGGTTAAAGTGGAGCTGGTGCCGTGGTCCGAAGTGCCTAAGGATAAGGACACTGAGAATAAGCTTGTGAAGTCGGAGATTAAGTTTTTGAATGAGGTTCAAGGGCCTGAGAGCGTTGCATTTGATCCGAAAGGGGTGGGGCCGTATACGGGTGTTGCGGATGGTCGGGTTGTGGTTTGGAATGGCAAGTCTTGGTCTGATTTTGCTTACACTTCACCCAATCGGTAATATTATATTATATTATACTATGTTATGTCTAATTAATTAAATTAAATTTCAATAAGTGTTTTACGGGGTATAAAGCGGATCATGAGATGGAAGCTCGAGTAGGCTAAGACCATCCATATTGGTCAACATTTGGTTGTAAAAATCAAGGGCATGTTCGGATAAACTTATTTAAGTCGACACACTTTTGATTAATTTTCAAAAATGAGTTTTAAAAATATGTTTGGATTAGCTTATGTGATGTGGAAAACCAATAAGTTATTTTGTAAAAGTTGTTTGGTTTAGCTTATGTTGCTCTCTACAAAGATATAAGTAGGGCATGTGGGAAAATACCAACTAACATATTCTAGAAAATTCTTATTATACTCTTGATTTCCCTACTCTTTCCTATCGTACATTTACTTTTTGTTTGATTTAAGAGTTACATTACAAAACACGGGGCCTAAATACTACATTATGTTATAATAAAAATTTAATTATAAAGATATATTAAAAATGTTTTTTTACATGGGTTTTCGAAGGTTTTCCCAACTCAAGCGGGTTTTTATTTATAATTGACCTATATATATATATATACTATATAGGGAAAGGATAATGTGGAAACCTTGTTATATGGTAAACTCTGGAAACTATGACTTCCCAATTTTTTTTTTTATTTTTGAAAAAAATAGGGCATGTAATATACATGATTTTAAGCATTTTGAGCCAAAAAAATCAAAAAAGCGCCAAACACTTTTTAAAAAAAAAATAATAAAGTTTTGACTAACACATGTTAAGCGAAACTAACACGTGTTAACCATTTGTTACCCGAAGACGGTTTTTTATTTAAAAAAAATGGCTTGGCGCTTTTTCCATTTTTTTGGCCCAAAATGGTTAAAATCATGTATATTACATACCCTAAAATTTTCATATAAAAAAAAAGTCTGGAAGTTAGAGTTTCTAGAGTTTACCATATAACAATGGTTTCCAATATAACTTTATACTATATATATAGGGGCGGTTATCGTAAAAAGTAACTAAAGCGTGCGAAGTACATCGTAATAATTACGAATGATAAAGACAAATTACTCGTGAGCCGAGCTCAAGCTTTGAAACTAGAGTTTGAAACGAGCCGAGCTTGGGCTTGACTCGGCTACATATAACATCAAATCAACAATGATGCGTGATTAGTGTTAGTGCATAGATCTGCCCATCCTGCAAATGAATAAACACACCTAATTGTAATTGTATATATTTGGTGATGAATCTGGTGGAAGTTGGCATATTTAGCTAGTGATATATTTCATCTGAAATGAGGTTTATGTTTCAGGTCAGAATTGTGTGACCGGAAACCAACAATCATGGGTTACATCAAGAATGAGCATATATGTGGTAGGCCTTTGGGGCTGCGGTTTCACAAGAAAACTGGTGATTTGTATATTGCAGACGCGTATTTTGGGTTGCTAAAGGTTGGGCCTGATGGCGGGCTGGCCACGCCTCTAGTAACCGAAGTGGAAGGAGTTCATCTAAAGTTCACAAATGATCTGGACATTGATGATGACGGAAATGTATACTTTACAGATAGCAGCACAAAGTACCCTCGAAGGTATGTTGTTGATTTTAGTACTTATTGATGTGATGGCATCAAACGCTATTGGTTATGTTCTTGCAGGTAGATTATCTAAATACCAGAGTAATTGCATCCTTTAATGTCGTAAGGTGTTCCTGCCCATGTGGTTTAGGGTTCAAGTCTGATGGTGGACATTGGTGTAGATTTAGGACTAGGATTAAAGAGTTTGTTAGTTAGCCGTTCCCAAAGAAAAAAAAAAAGAAAGAAAGAAAGAAAAGAGTTACAAAACTTGTTGCAAGTAAGAGCCCCTTGTTGATAAAGTCTGTCCTTTTTGTTTTAAGGAAATCCAAATCCATCCATTTTTAGTCAGAAGGCTTTAAAACACGGTATGCAGGCATTGCATAGAAATAACAAAAGGAGTTTTTTGGGCTTCTTGATTATCAAAAACATTAGTACCAGAATTGTTGTTAAAAATTTCACACAGTTTAGCTTATTGAGCTTATCCATTCTGTACATAATTACTGTGACGAGTTATTAATCTACACTTCCAACTTATTTCAACAATTTTAACCACTTGTGGAATCTAAGTCCCAACAATTTTTATTAATGCACATTTTGGTTCTAAAGACAAATCCTCACCAAGTCTTGATTTATTATGCTAGAACACCTGTGTACATCAGCCATTATTTGTTTTTTTTTTTTTTTTTTTTTTTTTAAAAACCTTAATGTTAACAATTAACAAAATTTTAAACCGTTTTGACCCATTCACCTTCTTACCGAATATTTTAAACAATGGTTGACCAATTTGGTCAAATTAGTCTTGAATCACCAATTTGTTTTTCAGAATCCTTCAATCGAACATATAGTTACCTAAATTTTGTTTCAAAAACTTAGTGGTGAGCTCTTTATCACTTTAAGGTCACTAGATTATGGCAACGAAATACTTCTCCACCTTTGCTTTTACATATTTAATATTTCTTTTGAGTTCTCTTTTAAATCACTAACAGCACACTTTTTCTGCATATAGAGATGGTGACCCCTCACCATTTCATTCATTCGATTTACTGTCTTTATATAAAAGTGAACGAGATCTATGTGGTCAAAGGCGCAAGGCACACTTAAGGCGTGCATCGGCCCTTATAAAATTATACGAAGAAACCCTAGGAAAGCCTACAACGGGGCAATGAGCTGTGGATTAATAGACTAAATACAATATACACAAGTAACACCTTGTAACCACTTTTCATCTTAAGTCACTTAAAATTTAAGTTTAATAGTGGACACCAAGGCATTAAAATTTCAAGTATTCTTCATTTGTCCTCATTTGGCATTTATTTCTAACTTGAAAACTATAAATTTACCATGACAACTCAACAATATAAAGATAGTGAATTTTAAACAAAGAATTCACAAAATACTTCATTTCTTCATAATAGAATATCGCATTGCATTTCGTGTTGAAGGGAGATGTGCAATTAAAATTTAAAAGCATCAAGTAATTAGGAACTTTTGGCCTTGGATCATATTGCAATCAGTCTCCATGTATGATGTCTTTTCTACTCCACGCATCATGGTGATCCTCTACTTTTGTCCGCCTCCATGATCAAAGGGCAAAAAGTGGTTCATTAAGTATTTGTCGACTATCATTTGAACTCAGTCTTAGATATATGTGCATGTGTGTATGTATACTGAGTCACTAATTATACCTCGGCCCTCACTGAACGAGTTGGTTCTCTTATTCTATATATATTCAGATCTTAACAGGTTAGCCGTCATATCATTTATTCCCTATACATTGAATCGTTTTACCATATGTGTTAACCGTTCTGGCCTGAATTATAATATATACTATTTATTTTTCAGGAACTTTATGCATGTAGTTTTCTCAGGGGACGACACTGGTAGACTTCTGAAATATGATCCTGTCACAAAGAAGACAACTGTTCTTCTTCGCAACCTCCAGTTCCCTAATGGCGTGTCCCTAAGCAAGGATGGTTCTTTCTTCATATTTTGCGAGGGGTCCAAAGGCAGGTGAGAACAGTGGCGGATCTAGGCCACAAAATCATTAGTAACGTTTTTCATTTTTTTCATTTTAGTAGCAAGGTTTTCCAAATTTCGTAAAAAAAAAACCAAATTTTTCACTACGCGCGCGAATTTGAGCCGCAACGTCTGCGACCCCTACTTAAGCCCTATGTCCGCCCCTGGGTGAGAAAGCACCTTAGCAACTGAAAAACCTATTTCCGATTGCACTGTTTCGATGTATTAATTGTGTTGCCTTTGGTGCATAATTATATCTAAATATACAGACATATAACTATAATCGCACACGTTTACTCAACTCATTTTTTATTATTGTAAAATTTACTCATAAAAATTAATAGTTTTCGTGTACATATAGTTTGGGTGATTTTGGCATATTTGACTAGGTGTGTAAACGAGGGGAGTCAAACACTCGAGTTCGGCTTGGGATCAACTCATTTAGTATTTTTTAATTAATAATTTTATTTAGATACATTAATATTAAATATCATATATATATATATTTATTTAAAAAAATAAATAAGTTGTGCATCGTAACATATGTTAGCATATGTTTACACTGGTAACGTATGATACGATACAGAACTTATTTATTAAAAAAAAAAACGATCGGCGTTTTTTTATTTTTTTGGCTTAAAACTCTTAGAAAGGTGTATATTACATGCCCTAAAATTTTCAAACAAAAAAAAAATATCGGGAAGTAGGTTTTTCTAGAGTTTCCTCAAATTTTTGAGGTTTTCTATTAATCCTTGCCCTATATATATAAATAGTCTTTAGTTATCTTAATCTTAGTTATATGTAAGATAATAATAATAAGAAGAAATATATAAATAGCAGGCTTACTTAAGCCTAAAGCCTAGTCAAAGATATGTGAAGCTTGATCTTGGACACAATTCCGTTTTGTAAATGAGTAGCTGATGAGCAACTCGGCTCATTTACAACCCCCCTTTTGTTTCACTCATTTCCTTTTAAACTATTATCTATGAATTTTCCCTTGACCTGCATGAAGTTCATGTTAATGTAATTGTGTTTTTACCCGGCTACATTCTTGATTTGATGCTATAGGTTAATAAAGTATTATATAAAGGGAGAGAAAGCATGGACATCCGAAGTTTTTGCCATTCTGCCAGGTTTCCCAGACAATGTGAGGACAAATGAAAAAGGTGAATTTTGGGTGGCAATTCATACTCGTCGCTCAATGTACAGTTACATAAGCGGCTTATTCCCAAAACTTAGAATCTTTTTGCTAAAGCTACCTATCCCGATCAAGTTTCAATACCTTATGACCATTGGCGGTCGGCTTCATGCCCTTATTATCAAGTACAACTCAGATGGCAAGATCCTGCAGGTATTGGAAGATGCACAAGGTAAAGTGGTAAAAGCTGTGAGTGAAGTTGAGGAGAGGGATGGCAAGTTATGGATGGGGAGTGTCTTGATGTCGTTTATTGCGGTATATGATTTGAACTGAACACTATTTAAGTACGTTTATGTTATGTTTCACGCTATGCAGTCTAAGACAGTTGGTTGCTAGTATGTCGCAATTCTGTTTTTAGTTACTTAAATCAAATATTGATTTAGGGATGTGGTTTATTAATTTGGTACAGCCTGCAAAACGGACATGTCACTTTAAGATGCAGAGCCTAGAATTTATTCAACCAGTATTAGATTTAATTAATCCAAACTAAACTATCAACTATTGGTCACTACTCATCTCAATTATCAAAATATGTGTTGCCGGTCCCATCTTTTAATATATTGGCCACCAACGGATTATGACTAAAAATAAATATGTTTCCTTTAGATAATCAGTTACTAAATCATAGTCCGTTGGTAGCCAATATATTAAAAGTTGTGACCGCCAACACATATTCCTTAGTTGGGACTAGTGACTGACCAATTGCTAATAGTTAGATTTATTTAAATCCAATACTCTTTTATTCAATGCGAGGATTAAATCATCATTTTTAAGATGACCTAAGTAGTGTGTTGTTTACGTATTTTAAACGGTCAGTTAATAAGTCCAGTCCGGTTAAAACGGTTCGTGTCTTAACAGGCCCTGTCGGGTCGTTATCGGCTCGGTCCGGTCGATTTTAGTTTTTTTAATTTTATTTTTATTTTTAAAATTCTTATTTATTATCTAATATCTTTTATTCTTTTAATATATATACATTTTAATTTTTGTTAGTTTGATTATGTTTAATATTTTTAAGCCATCTTAATCCGAGCTCATTATGACTTGAACATACACTAACCTCATACCAATCAGACCATTGGGTGTGGAGAGGAGAGGCATCTTGATGATGGGCCGCCACGTAGGAGTGGGAGGAGAGACATCTTGATGATGGGCCTCCAAGGGAGTGGTGTGCACCATGATGACGGGCCTCCTCATTGGTCAGAATTATTAAAAATAATAAAAAAATCAATTAAAACCCAAATTTTGGCCCGGCATCAGCGGCAAATGAATGCCTCCCATGTCGTCCCTCCACCTATGCCGCCCCTGGGGGGTGGTGTAGCTAGGCCCGGCAAATCAATGCCTTCCCTATGCCGCTCCCCATACCCAATGGTCTAATAAAAACCCAACAACAAACTTAATCTATCCCACCAATTTTACCACCCTAGTTAATAGTACATCTCGGTACACAAACATATAGTTTTGCGTATAAGCAAGTGAAACTTCATTCACAATAGTGTAGTTGAGCACAAGTACATGAAGCTAATAACCTACTTGCCAAAGAGAATAAGAAGATGATTTGCCTATCAAGGGTGAAGTTCTAGAACGGTGAGATGGATTTTGGTAATCAAACTCTTGGATCTCTTGGAAAACCTTGTCTCATGCCCATCTTTACATGTTACTTATTATCTGTTGTGTTGTGTTGTGTACCTATTATTTGTTGTATCCATTACTCATCACCTGTTACGTTTTGTGGTTTCCCTACAATATTATATAATTTTATATGGTTAAAAATATATTTACTAAGATCTCCGTTACCTAATATCCACTTGAATATAAATCTATACTATATGATAATGCATGAGGGGGGAGGGAGGGTAACAACTCTAAAATTAGGGTAAAATAATCATTCAAACACTTTTACACTTTAATACATCATTTTAGTTACTTTAATTTCCCTCATTTTTTCTTAGTCAATATCGGCATGTAGATTGAAATGTACAAGAAAGAAATGCGTTATGTACAAGTGATTATCGCATTTCATGTTTGACCGAAAGAATCTAAAAGAAATGAATATTTATTAATTAACTGAAACAATCCAAATTTCACCTACAACGAAATGCTTTATAGCTAAAACTTTTAAAGATGTAACTAATATTGTTATAAGTTACATTCCATTAATGTAGCAGTAAACATAAAACAGCTAACGCGTTTTTTTAGGAGAAGGTAATATAAAACTTGAATAGACATTATATTAAAAACTAACATGTACGAGAAATTTGGATTGCAGATCAACATAATTTGGACGCAATTAAAGAACTTAGTCATGTATATTGTTAGTATGGATGTTGAATCAAACCACTATTTCATGATCAAGTAAAACTCAAAATCGTAATATTGAATTTGGTTCTAAATACTGTTCAATTCAATAATGAAACATCACATCAATAAAATGCAACGATTCAAAAAACTAAATAGGGCAGTCGAAATCTGCATATCAGCTCTGGCGATTCTTAATATATGATAATGTTGTTAAACATTATGCTTTATCCTTGCTTTGGCATACAAATATTCGTCACACGGTAACAATACTGCAACACAAGCTTGGGCGTTAAGAATGTTTTATCATATTTGTTACCATTAGCTTCAATTGTAGTACCCTGTTTAAATAATCAACATTAGTAATATGTGCATATGTATATGGGTATACATGTATATATTAATAGGTATACATAAAAATATAATTAACTAAAAGAAATCTCATTAAACTTCTAAATATACATAATTAGCTATATATATAAAACTTTAAAATAATTAAGTTTAGAGAATATAAAAATGCATTGTAGATATTAATTGTACGTAAATTTCTTTTAAAAACCTCGGTTGCATCAATTTGGCAGAAAACACATGATGTATATTATATATCCATGTGATATTAACTCCCTAATTTGAAAGGATTATGTTTAACAACGTTTAAAAAAATAAAAGATAAAAGCACTGAATTCTGTATTCACAGAAAACATAATAATTTTTTACACTTTAGTTAAAGATAAACAAAATTTCCTAATAAAAGGGGTGGGAAAATCATGAATTTTAAAATTTAAACCATATACTAACCTACTAAAGTTTATCTTATAAATACATAATAATGCACACTATTTCACTTGCTAATATACTTAGGCATGATCTAAATCTGAGTTCAAAGGTTGAAGCTTCTGAAGAAACAATAAGTATCTCGGAGATTATCAGTAATCACCGAGGGGTTAATACTTATGTGACTACAAATACTATCCTTTACCCAAACCTTTGGTTCAACCCGAGGGTGGAAATATATGTGAGTGTGAGTGTGGTGAAAGTAAGAACACGAAGATGTAAGTGGTTCGGTCTAGTTCGAGCTATGTCCACTGTGAAGAGCCGATTATCTTATTACTTTGGAGAGTACAAAGTGTTACAAATAGACCTAGCTCTATGATACATATGAGTATTTTTTGGGATACTTTTCTAAGGAGTTGATGTCTCCTATTTATAGTGGAGATCGTGGGCTTGGTAAAAAGCCCACGAGAAGTCTTGTATGCCTTAGGCCTAGCTTCGGCCCAACTGCTTTTGGCCCCTGGAAAGGGCGAGAAAAGGACGGTCCTGTAGCTGACGTCATCGGCAGTTGAGACTGCCTTGCCTGGAGGACACGTGGCGGCTTGTGATTGGCCGCTGGCGGTATGTCGTTCTGACACGGCATGGTTGACTTACCTGTTGGTGTCTGACGTGACCCCTGACCGTAGGTAAGCATGACTGGTCAGCACTGTAGAAGCAGCAATGTGGAAGCATGGAAGCAGTCACGTCACTGTTGAACGTTAGTGGTTCTTGGACCACTGCGGACACATGTCACCTTCCAGTTGGTGATACTTCTGATCCTTGATCTTCTGTACCTCATACTTAAAGCTGGTGTGTATTGGAATATTCCGCGCATGGGCGGATGCACGTATGCTCTTCCTAGGTAAAGTGGGCAAGACTGCTTTGTGTGCAGTCTTTCCGCTCCTTGCGAACTGACTTCCGCGTGATTGCTCCGCAGATCGTTATGGAGATGGATAGAGACGCCGCCTCCGCGCGGATTAGGCTCTCCATCCCTTCAGCTTCTAATGCTTGTTATTTGTTAGTTTATAGTTTTCGTTCGTCTCATTTTACTAATTATACCTTTTTATACATATCTTAGTCATTTAAATTTTAACTTCTTTGTTTTGCAGATTTGTTTAGATGAAAAACATACATAAATAAACAAAACAATAGCTATACAAGCATCTAAAGTAACATCAAAGGTTGTATTTATTAATGTTTACTTTTTAATATTAACATGGTTATCATTTTATGTGGTATATTGTATGTGTTTTATTGCAGGATAATGGTGATAATAGTGCAATGTTTAGTCCCTACAAATTTGATCTTCAATGTGAATTTAGTGAAGAGGTAATATCAATATTTATTTCATCTTCTATTAATTTGTGTATAAAATATTTTTAATTTATTTTAAGGATCAGATGCATGAAACTAATAGGAAGATATCCAAGAGGCTCTTTGAATGGAAATCGAGTCAAGTTATTGATCTAGACAATTCCGATGATGTTAGTCCAAGATCCTCTTCACCGGGTATCAAACAAACAATCGAGTGCGGAAAAACAAGATTGAATGTAAAGAACAAAGAAAAAACTTGAAATAGAATGATTTTATTGATTGAGTGCACACGTCTTCAAGGAGACGTCTGGTACACCAAAGCCGAATACAATATCACAACCCACAAAAGGACTAGCAACCCAAAATTGGCTTAGGAACCTCCTATTTATATTAGCATAGGGCGGTCACCTTACATGGGCCATATAGGCCGAAACCCACTAAAAAACTGACAAAACCCAAGACAACGCAACCTCTAAAGTCTAGCCCAAGAATATCCCCCTAGGTTTGTGTTGACTTGTGGTGTCTCCCGCTTCTTGCTGCGCTTCTTAGAACTTTTCTTCTTTTCTTCCATTGCTCTCTTCCATTCCTCAGGCGACTTGCCAACATATGGTCCAAATAGTTCAGTTTCCACTCGTCCTCTTTTATCAGACGCTAACCCCAGTCTATCAACCTGAGCTACAGCACTGGTGAATGATTTCGCACACACTTCATAAGTGGGATCACACTGAATCTGATGTCTAGCTAGAACTTGTACGTCTTCATAATGTAAACTCATCAGATCTCTAGCGTCAGATATTCTAAACTCATCAGTATCACATACGATCACTACAGATGCAGAAGTAGGATCATAGACCCAGAACCTCATATCCTTCAAGCAACCCCTATCCATTGGCTTGGTCAATGGAATGGTCTTCAATTTTTCAGTAGGTGGCCACTGAACCGTCTTGAATGGCTTTCCATCAGCACCTCGCACACCTTTATAATCCATTAACATTGAGCTAGCAGTCTTCATATCCCTGATATTCACTTTCGCTTGCTCCTGAATCTTCTTATGAAACATGAGGCCAATCTTATTTCTTGGATTTCTCGTCTGATTTATGAAAGGAGCTCTTGCAAGTTCTGTCAAATCAATCTTGATCCAGGAGTTGAAGGCAGAAGTAGAAGCATAGTACTCAACCGCTCCATTGCCTCTATGAACAACAAGCACTCCCTTATCATCATTATATCTCCAACACTCTATTCCAGTTCTATTACCATAAGTGTCATAACGATCACCGGTAATTGTAACATATCTTTCAAGATGCTCCTCCATTGGGTGAATAGATGGTTCAGCTAAATTCTTGAGAACATAGGCACTTCCAGGACGACGATCTCTCACTCTGGGAACCTGATCTTCGAAATATTTCTTCATGTGTTCTTCATGTTCTTTTTCAGATCTTTCACGTTCAGCAGGAGTCAATACTTTGTCAACAAAAGATGATGTCTCTGAAAATTCCTTTCCAAACTTGTTCTCTAGTTTCTGAGTCAAGTTGAGTAATCTGGCTGAAACATCACCCAATCCAGTTTCCAATTCAGTAATCTTTTGCTCCTTTTCAATGACCGTCTCCATCAAACTCTGCACCTGGGCAGTTAGCCATACATTCTCAGTCTCTAACTTCAGCACTCTAGCTTGTAACCTGTGAACATCCACTTCAGCAAAAACATCTTCATCACTGTCGATCTCTTCTTGATTTGCCTCTCTTTCTTCTGTCGTCAGGAATTCAACATCCACACGTTTTCCCTGCTCTTTATCCGCTAGAAAAGCCATTTGGGCCTTTTGAAAGGCTTCCTCATCAAAGAGAACCTTACTTGAACCAGAAGCACCAGAAGATCCGGCTTCCTCATTTAGTCTTCCTGTAATTGGTGCCTTACTCATGAATTGAGAAAACGATTCGGTTGCAGTTGCAGGCAGAGTAGTGGAGCTTATAACACCAACAGGAATATCAATCGAAGCACCAGCATCAGTCATGACAGTATCAGCAGCAGTAGAAACAGTCTCAGCTACAGGAATAGAAACATCAGCAGTAACATTCAACCTTGGATCTCTTTTGCTTCTCTTCCTTGGCCTTAAATCAGAACTTGGGTCTTCAGCAACTTCAGTATCAACAAATGTCTCAGCTGCAACATAAGATGGATGAATCCTTTGTTCAGCCTCTCTAACGGTATTTAATATGCTTGAAAGCACTTCTGCTTGAGGAATAACAGGCTCAGAAGTAGTAGTGTCAGTAGCTTGAGTCACGATCTCTTCTCCAATTAACTCTTTCTCAGCTTCGGTTACCGACTTTATTTCAGCATTTTCAAGAATAAAGTCATCTATCTCATCATCATTTAGATAATCAAACTCAAAGTTCTCAAACTGATCGTCGTCATTTCCTGTAGTCTGCTCATCATCTTTCAATTCTTCCGCATCCTCACTTTCCACCTCATCTTCACTTTCCACCTCAGTCAAATCTACATTTTCAGGAGGAGAACGTTGTTCTGTAGGTGGTGGTTCGACAATCTGAACATCATGCTCTTCAGCTACCTAAGCAGATGGAGGAATTTGTGCTTCTTCAACAATCTCAACAAAATTTCCAAATTTCTCCAATGGAAACTTTCCTTCAAACATTTGCTTAGCATCCTTACAATTCTGCTTTATGAGTCCAAAAGCCTGAGGAGCCATACACTTCTGATCATATGTTTCAATAGTTCTTTCCAGACTTGGATATTTGTGCTCCAGTATCATTTGTACGAATCGTGGAAACTTATAAAAATACTTCTTGTTCAGTGTCTTCACAGTCATTATCATATCTTCAAAAATGCACCTTGAAAAGTTAAAATCCTAGCCTTCAATCAACGCTACCACTCCCGAAGTGTACTTCAAATTCATCTGATCTAAACCACTCTTGTTTCCTCCCAAACTTGCCAGAAATATATGAATCAGTATTCTCCAGTAGCTGGGAAAAAGTTTCTTGATATATGGAGAAGCATGCAAATCACCCTCATATCCCATCCTTCTCAATGTTGGAATAACCTGCTCTCTTGTGAAACTAACCGGGTCTTCATGAGAATCACCAAAAAGCAGCACCTCTCGAATATCCTGTTCTGAAATGGTCACTTCAGTTCCCCGAATCTTTGATCGAATAAAAGTATCTGTCTTTCGTGCCGTTGCATTGTTCCAGAATTCAGATATCCAGTCAGCAAGCACCACAGGATTTTCTCTCAAAGCGTGAGCAATTCTGCATGTATTGAGTCCCACTATCAGCGACTTGAACTCCTGCATATGGTCTTTAGGAGGGTCAGACAAAGAACAGACTATGTTGTGATCCCTTTCAAACTTTGGTACATAAGCGGCCATTTCTGCACTAAAACGAGCTGTATCAGTCAATATCATTTAAAAATTTTCAAAGTATTTAAATAGCTTCATGCCTCCCCTTTTGTCATCTTGATCATGTTCGGGCCCGTATCTGATGGCCTAATGGGCCTTAGGTCACACAACAATACATTAAAGTTGTGTCCGAGTGAGTGGAGTGTGTCCGAGGGCAAAAAGGTAAAAAACCAGGAGTGTCCGAGTTAAATTTGGGGTGTCCAGGTAAGGTGTGTTCGAGGGTAAAACGGTAAAAAATCACGGGTGTCCGAGCTCAGGTTGAGTGTCCGAGGTGACGTGTCAACCAGAGTGTTCGAGTGGTGAGCTGTGTCCGAGTTGCCAAGGGATGTCCGAGTTGCCAAGGGATGTCCGAGGGCAATTCTGTCAAATCCCATGGGTTTCCAAGGGCATACTTGCAATTTATCTTGATTGAGTTCGAGCTCCAGGCGCGTGAGATTCACGCGCCGCTTGATCTTGAAATTTCCAGCGCGTAAGTCCCACGCTCCGCCGTCTGGGACACCAAACCGCCGAAATCACCGTCTCCGATGATCGTCTTTAGCCTTTCTGACTTCTCGTGTACCTGCAAGTCACTCAGAGGGCACCATTTTCATAACATACAATTAAAACATTGAAGTTTTACCTTTGGATTCTCTAAATAATCGTTGATGATCTTGAATAAGGAGAATTGGCGAGAGTGTGTATGTATGTGTAAAGTTTAGATAAAACAAAAACCCTTTTTGATTTGTGATGATGAATAACCAAACGCCGCCCCCCTTTTTGGGTGAATCAAGATTCGTGTGGCCCACCAAATGTGTGGTGGGCCCCACGTGAATCCCAAGCCTCTTTTAAAAACATTTGAGGTGTGTTTTGCAACCGGGTCCAAGTCAGATCGTGAACTGGTCTAACAGAGGCTTTAGCTAAAATTATTTAAACGAGATACCAAATTTTTTTTTTGTCACGAGATCAAATCACTGTGTTTCAGGTTGAGCTACACTTATCAACTCTAATCTACTTGGGTCGGTCTTAGCAATTGCCAGTATATTTGTCCCCTTAAGCTTATTTCCTTAGGCCTTCTCGTACGATGATCTGTGATATTATTTATCATGTTTTGGTATATTTGGTACGAACACTCAAGCAAGTCATAATCAAATCCTAGAATATCAAGTGGTACACTCTATCATGCAAGCAGTTTCCCTACCACATATTTTTCATAGTATCTGTTCTAGAATTCCGAAACCTTGACTGGGACTGGATTGAGAGAAGAAAAGAATAGATCAATAAGAGATTTAGAGTAATATACAAGTTAGATGATTTCTCAAATGACAGGGGCTTTGGGTTTTGGACTCTAGAGGGTCTCTTTTATAACATCCTGACTGTGTCCAGGTCAGCATATATCTGGATGCAGCAGAGGAGCAGCCAGGACATCTTTGGACACTGAGGTCTCTTTTAGGTGAAAGATGATCTATAGCACGATAATGAAAAACTAGGTCAGCATAAATCTAGATGCAGCAGAAGCTTTCGTTGCCTAGCATCTCTAGGTCTTTGCTTACATAAAACATGTAACATTTTGAAATTTTCGAATTAATAAAGTTGCCGTTTTTATTCATTCAAGTCCCATTCACATATATTTTATAACGTTATTATTTTCCTTTCCTATAAATTTTATACATGTCAAAGTTATTAATTTTTTTTATAAACACAAACCTTGCTCGATAAAACTAAATATTTGAACCCTCTTTATTTTTAATAATAATAATAATTATAATAATAATAATAATAATAATAATAATAATAATAATAATTTTCAGATTTCATTAAGTTTATAAAAAAATTTTGTTTTATACAAATACCATCACCATGACTAAACTAACCACCCTAAACCTTTAATTATTGGAGCCCACCTACAACCCACTTTTAAGCCCAAACCACCCAGCCCAAACCCAACCAAAACCCGGCCCAATGCCCCTCCTCCTTCCCTTCT
The DNA here is from genome assembly GCA_028751855.1 of Ambrosia trifida. Classification (NCBI taxonomy): domain Eukaryota; kingdom Viridiplantae; phylum Streptophyta; class Magnoliopsida; order Asterales; family Asteraceae; genus Ambrosia; species Ambrosia trifida. The sequence continues at coordinate 82,381,372 of CM054127.1, forward strand.
CTGCAGCGAATAAAAAAAAGGGGGGGTGTAACCTCACGAATTTTCCCATTTATTTTGCATTAAAGTATTTCCCAATCCATGATATAATGTCTAATTTATTTCTAAGTATTCTTATCTTTATCCGTACACTCTATTTTCCTAAGTTCCTTTTATCATTGTACTAAAAAAAATCTTCAATCATGACATATGTCCTATCCTAATTCTATTTATAAAATCGTCATTTTATAAGACGATGTTTTTATTTTCTAATTCAAACTAATGAGTTTTTTTTATTTATTTCTTATTTAAAGCTAATCATTTTTCCAATTACATTTATAATCTCAAACAAGGAAGATATAAATTCATTTCAAAATAAAGCCTTGAGTCAAGAGTCAAAGTCTTGACAAACATAATTCTTGGAGTCAAAGTCTTAGTCATAGTCAAAGTCTTAGTCAAACAGTCAAAGTCTTAGTCAAATAGTCAATTCATCATAAAACCTTACTTTATGGTGTTGACCAATTTTAATGGCTAATTGAATCCAAAACTAGTATAAAAACCCATTATACTTTGCACCTCTAAATCGATTGTTTCAATCCGATTAAACTTTCCCTCATACCTTTCTTCTATAGTCTATTACTTCTACAATTGAAGCTTTGATTATAAGCTCTTGTAATTGGCAACTTTGGGGCTAAACATATTCCATTTCTCGAGACTTAATACTTTGCTAAGGTGAGTTTACGTAACCATGTTATTGCAATTCTTTATACTTGCAACATTATACTTAAGCAATTCTACATGCATGTCTAGTTGTAAACTTTAATGCCTCATGAATTAGACAACAACAACAGTTTCAACGAGTTTCAACGAGTTTCAACATTACATAATCATTAGCTATGGCCAAGCCGGCGATACTCAATAATAGATCTATTGGATTGACAATCCCACCCGGATACGTGTACCTCCTACATAGGTAGTGTGGGTGATTGTTATCGTTCCAACATATTATTAAGGTGAACCGTGGATGACGGGATGGACCTAAACTAGTCGGAGGTTTGATTATGTCGATTCAACATATTATGCTTATTCATGTAGACTTAAACTTACGATAGACATATGAATTGCTAAACTTTTATACTTAAACTATTTGCTTGACATGGGTTATGTATTCTCACCAACTTCTAGTTGACCCCCCCATTTTTACAACTCAACAGGAAATAACGATGCATGAAGACTAGAGTATTTTCATGAGAAGGCAAATTTGAAGTCTATGCTTGTTTGGTTTTTGTGATGTATTAGATTTCCACTTGAAACTCATTATGTATTTCCATTTTTGGATATTTGCACTTTAAATTAATTTCAATTAAAATTTGGTTACCATGTGCTACTGTATACTCATTCTTACGTGACACCTCGATGTTTCCGCCATCGGTTGGGGTGTTACAGATTGGTATCAGAGCCATGGTTATAGGGAATTAGGTTATTAGAAAAAAAAATAATCTAGTCTATAACCATAGGATTTTAATCAGTACTTGCTCCTTTTACTTGCAACCTTACTTGTTTATATTCTCTATCCTACTTCTTATCCCTACTTTAGTCCCTACAAGAAGATTGTTCTCCATCACAAGATCTACTCTTAGACTAATAGGACAAATCCTCAGGTTTAGCCTGAACCACCTTGAAGATCTCGTCGAAGTTCTAGATTTTAATAATGAACACGTGCAATCTGGAAGGGTGAACGCATGTATTCTGAGTTTTCTGTCTAGGACTGGCATTGCGCATAAATCCCAATCAGACGAGGGACCCGGATGCCTACCTGGGAATTCTCGGGATGAGTGTTCACTTATAGGCTAAAGCATGTCTTCATTATGTTATTAGAATCTAGAAGTTTTGATAAGTCAACGTTTTCGTTTATTCGTTTTAATTAATGAATAAATGATTACACTCACTTTCCTTAAACTAAGCTCTAAAATCTCAAAATTTTACAGCTTAAATCAATCTCATTTCATAACCATCTATGGATTTCACAATCACACTTCACCTTACCATCTTTGCCACTTTTTAAATATTCAACACCCTACCCAAATCATATTATTTCATTTCTCCACATGTTACTTATTTTTTTTAAAAACTATAACCTCATACCTTAGCACAAACTAAAGATTTCTAAATCTTGTTGCATTTTCATTACCTAGTAACTTTACAAAGTACATATTTTTGTCAAAAGATGTCCTCGAACTTAAATTCAATTGTTTATTTATTGACATAACAAACAATTTTCTATATAATGCTTTAAACTATTAAAAATCACTTAATAGAACCTTGATCTTCAAAACCTAATGTCATGTTTGAAATCTCCAACTAACGGGAATATTTTAATCAAAGCCTACTTAGCTTGTACTATTTAACAACTTTTGCTTTATGTACAAAACCAATTTTGAAAATAATTTTTTTTTATCCATAGGAATAATATCTAGTCTCTAGATTCTCCATCGACACTCACTCATTTTCAACTTGTTCAAATTTTTACAATATTTGGCATATACCACAATCATGTTTTCTTATACACTTGATTATAACCTTTGATCCAAACCCCAAAATTTACACTGCTACATAATCTCCTTACTATAAAATAAACTCTTTATAAACTATCTTCACATTCACTATCTCTCACAACCTTGATTCTGCTTCAAGATTTTTCATCATCCTCTCAAGAACTAAATTCATATCCTTCACCTTCTCACACATGAGCTAGTTACCTATGATAACCAAACTATTGAAACTTGATTGTGTGTTGCATCAAACATAATCCTAAGTTATACACGAGGATTCGACTATCTACCATATTTGAACATTTGAAACTAGAATTCATGGAATATAAACTATTTGCTATAGACACACCTAGAGTCATTAACCTTGTCTAGGGCAACTCTATTACAACTCGTATGATATATTTGATACTTGACTGCTTACATGTACAAATTATCAATTTGCAATTCATGTGTGTAATAATTGGTGCACTTAATCAAACAACTGATAGAGGATGAAGTACTTGCTCAACAGTTAGTAGAGTACCAAATAACCTACTCAACAATTGGTAGAGGTCATCATGCCTGCTCAACAGTCGGTAGAGGCCCTACAACCTGTTCAACGACTGGTAGAGGCTATCGCACCTGCTCAACAATCGGTATAGGTTCTTACTCACTGACTGGTAGAAGTCTTTTTCCTGCTCAACAGTTGGACTCATTTTTGGATACATTGTATACGATTCAATCACAAGGTTATTTTGCATTACTTACATGTGTGTTTAGAGTCATAGAAGGACACAAAACCCTAATGTAAGGTAAATTGGTGATTACGGTCCGGAACGTAATCATGAATTTACAGGTACGTTAAGGCAGTGTGAATTTCTATCAAGGTTTTTGGTAGATAACCAATTATAAACTCTAGTTACCTGTTTAGTATTTCTATAGTCAATTAACTCATGCATTTCTTTTTAAGATTCCTAAAACATAAAGTTTAGTGTTTTGCTAGATTCTTATTCTCCTTGCTATTTTAGACGAACCTAATCCAACCCTTAAAACCCACACCTATCAAACCTCTTACCAAATTATTCGAAATAGTTTATTCTGTTACCTATAAATTCATGTCATGTCTTAACACAAATTTTCCAAACCACAGTTGCCCTAATTTCTACCCAATCACTGTCAACCCGGTGTTTTTTTTATAACTTCGGGACGAAGTTTCTAAAAGTAGGGGAGACTGTAACCTCACGAATTTTCCCATTTATTTTGCATTAAAGTATTTCCCAATCCATGATATAAAGTCTAATTTATTTCTAAGTATTCTTATCTTTATCCGTACACTCTATTTTTCTAAGTTCCTTTTATCATTGTACTAAAAGAAAAATCTTCAATCATGACATATGTCCTATCCTAATTCTATTTATAAAATCGTCATTTTATAAGACGGTGTTTTTATTTTCTAATTCAAACTAATGATTTTTTTTTATTTATTTCTTATTTAAAGCTAATCATTTTTCCAATTACATTTATAATCTCAAACAAGGAAGATATAAATTCATTTCAAAATAAAGCCTTGAGTCAAGAGTCAAAGTCTTGACAAACATAATTCTTGGAGTCAAAGTCTTAGTCATAGTCAAAGTCTTAGTCAAACAGTCAAAGTCTTAGTCAAATAGTCAATTTATCATAAAACCTTACTTTATGGTGTTGACCAATTTTAATGGCTAACTGAATCCAAAACTAGTATAAAAACCCATTATACTTTGCACCTCTAAATCGATTGTTTCAATCCGATTAAACTTTCCCTCATACCTTTCTTCTATAGTCTATTACTTCTACAATTGAAGCTTTGATTATAAGCTCTTGTAATTGGCAACTTTGGGGCTAAACATATTCCATTTCTCGAGACTTAATACTTTGCTAAGGTGAGTTTACGTAACCATGTTATTGCAATTCTTTATACTTGCAACATTATACTTAAGCAATTCTACATGCATGTCTAGTTGTAAACTTTAATGCCTCATGAATTAGACAACAACAACAGTTTCAACGAGTTTCAACGAGTTTCAACATTACATAATCATTAGCTATGGCCAAGCCGGCGATACTCAATAATAGATCTATTGGATTGACAATCCCACCCGGATACGTGTACCTCCTACATAGGTAGCGTGGGTGATTGTTATCGTTCCAACATATTATTAAGGTGAACCGTGGATGACGGGATGGACCTAAACTAGTCAGAGGTTTGATTATGTCGATTCAACATATTATGCTTATTCATGTAGACTTAAACTTACGATAGACATATGAATTGCTAAACTTTTATACTTAAACTATTTGCTTGACATGGGTTATGTATTCTCACCAACTTCTAGTTGACCCCCCCATTTTTACAACTCAACAGGAAATAATGATGCATGAAGACTAGAGTATTTTCATGAGAAGGCAAATTTGAAGTCTATGCTGGTTTGGTTTTTGTGATGTATTAGATTTCCACTTGAAACTCATTATGTATTTCCATTTTTGGATATTTGCACTTTAAATTAATTTCAATTAAAATTTGGTTACCATGTGCTATTGTATACTCATTCTTACGTGACACCTCGATGTTTCCGCCATCGGTTGGGGTGTTACAGGGGGGGGGGGTTGTTGACCGGACTCGAACCCTTGTCTGGAAGGGTTGGAACATAATACACCACCACTACACCACTTTGGGTGTTTGGTGAATTAGCTAGAAACAAATTGTATATATATACACGCATTTCACGAACCCTTGGACCTGTAGACGCGTGAATTATCACTCCAATTGGAAACCATTGACACAATTTATGGCAGATTTGACTGAGAGCAATTATAGCACTATCATTGAACGCGTTACAACGCGATATAAGGATCAAATTGAATATAATTATAACCATTTATAACCTTCCATAACCCAATCAATTGAATTCATACTTATAGACCATGAATAAGCAATTCAACTCGCACACAGAGGAAGAGACGTGCGACTAAGAGAACCCCATCATCCTTGCTCATTTTCGAATTCGTTACAAAGCATAATCAGGATTTTTCTCCTTCGTGGGCATCGGTCCTTCAATCCACGAATTACCCAACCTTCGGTATGTGTTAGGATCAATTTTTATGCTCTTATTGTTCGGTTTTCAGTAGGGAATAAAAGCCCCATAGTTGTTTTGATTACCATAATCATTTAATGGGTTAATTGACCGGGTTAGGATTCTAGGGTTCATAGGAATTTGGGGCAATTCTAAACCTGATTTTTAAAAATTCTGAGTTGGCTTTATTATCAAACAAAGTAGCAGCTCAGTTGGTTAAAGCGTGGGAGTTTGGACCTGAAGGTCTGGGGTTCGAATCCCATAAGCAGCATTATTTTTTTTAACCCTTTATTTTTATATTTAACCTTCTAATCATTTAAAATAGTTTTAAAATACCGAAAGAGGGTTATAAATTCTACAAAAAATATTTTATGATGTTCTAATAGAAGAGTTTATCATACAATTTTCAGTTTTTCAAAAATCTTTTATTTATTATATATAATAAATATTACAAGTTTATTCAATTATAATTATAAAATTCTATAAAAATATCAAAACGATTTTATAAAATTCCCCAAAAATTATTCTGAGTTTATAAAACAATAAACATTCCAGAAATGATTTTTATTTCTGAAAAATCATTTATTATTATTTTTAAACGATTTTTGTTAATTTAATCATAAATAAATCATAATAAATTCATTTTTCATTATTTTTACATCAAAATTTCACATAAATTATGATTAATCATTTAGATCAGAAATATAAATTTTTGATTCGAAATTTATAATATTTAATATTTTTAAATATTAAGTCTATATTTTGTCAAATAAGTATTTATATATAAATATTCATTAATTAAGAAAATAATTTTATAAAAATTATTTTTACATTTATTACATTATAAATCAACTACTTTTAATTAATTTTGATCAGAAAACATTTTCATTAATTATTTCTTTCTTTATTTAAATTATTCAAATTTAATCATAAATCAATTAATTATCCCCAAATTAGGAACCCTAGCACATTTTAGACTAGAAAACTTAGAATGATTAAGTTTTCCTTAACATTTATTTATTACCTTGAAATAGGGTGATAATTGGATACACAAGCCACATTTACTTATATAACAAGGGTCATCATTCTAACGCTAAGGTGAGTTTACATAGCCTATTTTTCTGTTTTACATTTCGGGGTGAAACATGTTTAAACATTTATACACTATCATTTACTCATTTTTACATTGTTGAAACTCGTGATTCAACTACACTATCATTTACTCATTCTATCATTTGACTGTAACAAAAAGACACAGTACAATCATTAACATTGATCAAGCCGCATGTTTAGATTATAGCGCTATAGGTCTGACAAACCCATCCCCCCGCATAAATTCAGGGATGATCGATAACAGTAACAACATTTAACTAACTTGCGAGTTAGTCCTCAGTCGACACAAGGTTTGATTGTACAAAGACGCATTGTTACATGTCGGACTCATACTCTATCATCATACAACTGTGATTGTTGTACAAACTATTGTTATCAATTAATTTCAAAAACCTATGTATTCTCACCAACTTTTGTTGACCCAAAATATTTTCAAACTTAACATGTTTCAGGTTCTACTTGCTTGAAGATTTGAGTTAATGCTTGAAGATGTGTGCATAGTATTATTCATTTTGATGTACGAATTCTTGTAGAACAATTGTATGTAATTTATTTAAATCATTTAATGAAATTTATTATTCACCATGAGCTACTGAACAATCATCAATATGTGACATCCCGATGTTTCCGCCATCGGTTGGGGTGTTACAGATTGGTATCAGAGCCATGGTTATAGGGAATTAGGTTATTAGAAAAATAATCTAGTCTATAACCATAGGATTATAATCAGTACTTGCTCCTTTTACTTGCAACCCTACTTGTTTCTAATCTCTATCTCCCTCCCACTTCTTATCCCTATCTTAGTCCCTACAAGAAGATTGCTCTCCATCATTGGATCTACTCTTAGACTAATAGGACAAAATCCTCAGGTTTAGCCTGAACCACCTTGAGATCTCGTCGAAATTCTAGATCTTTTATAACGAACACGTGCAATCTGGAAGGGTGAACGCCTGTATTCTGAGTTTTCTGTCTAGGCTGGCATTGCGCATATATCCCAATCAGATGAGGGACCCGGATGCCTACCTGGGAATTCTCGGGATGAGTGTTCACTTATAGGCTAAAGCATGTCTTCACTATGTTATTAGAATCTAGAATCTTTGATAAGTCAACGTTTTCGTTTATTCGTTTTAATTAATGGATAAATGATTACATTCCTTATATTACCTCATTCATTTCATTGTGTCTCTTACAGATCATGCCTCCACGTCGCAGCGCTCGCCTTAACAGTGGTGACAATCATGATGAAGGGAGTACAACACTAATCACAACAATAACAACAACAATGGCATTGATGCCCAGCTGGCTGCAATCATTTCCCAACAAATGGCGCAACAAATAGCAACTCTGGTTCCTAACTTACTGGCCCAAGTCATTCAGATGAACGGAAACGACAATGGAAACGGAAACGGCAATGGAAACCACAATGGAAACCACAATGGGAACGGGAATGGAAACGGGAATGGTCCCAGCCTGCACTCTTAAACACTTTAATACATGTTATCCTCCTAAGTTCAGTGGAGATGAAGGAGCTACTGGTCTCCTACAATGGTTCGAGGGTATTGAGAATACCTTCATTAACAGTGAGTGTCCCGATAACTTTAAGGTCCGTTATGCTATGAGTGTTCTTCACAAACGAGCACTCACTTGGTGGAATGAGGAAAAGCGCACCCGAGGAGATGAAGTTGCACTTACTATGACCTGGGATCAAGTCAAGGAAATAATGAAAGCTGAATTTTGCCCACGTAATGAGGTCAAGAAATTAGAGGACGAGTTCCACACCCTTGCTCAGGATAGTGGGGAAAACCTTGCTTATAATACCCGCTTCCATGAGCTCAGTCTGTTGTTGCCTCATAAGGTCACTCCCCTACCTGTAGCCATTGAGAAATATATCGGTGGTTTACCCATGCAGATTCAGGACACGGTATGGGGAAGGAACCCTGCTACCCTCGAAGAGGCCAAGCGTCTGGAAGCTACCTTAACTGACAATCACGTAAAGAACGGGACATCAGTTCGGAAAAACGAGAAAGCAAGTATTGTAGCCGCGGTAACTACTGAGAACCAGAAGCGTAAGACCAGGGATCCTGATGCAAACCTCACTACACAAGCTTCTAACAAGAAACCTTATATAGGAAACTATCCATTGTGTAACACGTGCAAACGACATCATCCCACTGCTTCAGCGTGTCGTTTGTGCACCAATTGTGGTAAGTATGGCCATCTAGTCAACACATGTCACGAGACCCCAAATCCTAATGCCAACCAACCCACCAACCCTGCTCAGGCTGCTAATCCTAATCGATACAACTATGGTCAGTGCTATGAATGTGGAGACCTAAATCACTTCCGTAACCGATAGCCTAAACTAATCCGAGATCAAGACCCTCCAGCTACTTAACAGCAAGTCCCACCATTTGAATGTTGTTTGCTTTTAAATTCTATGTATTGACGCTTTTGATTCAAGTAATAAATTCTAGTATTACCATAACACCTGGATGCATGCTTGTCTGAATGAGAACTAATTGCTATAACAATATCTAAATCTATACAACTACAACTCCTATACTATACTCGTTATGCTTATAAACTTGCTTGCATAAACATATTATCAATTTGCAATCTATGTGTATAATAATTGCTACACTTAAGAGGATAAAGTACTTGCTCAACAGTTAGTTGAGTACCAAATAACCTACTCAACGATTGGTAGAGGTCATCATGCCTTTTCAACGGTCGGGAGAGGCCCTACAACCTGCTCCACGACTGGTGGAAGCTATCGAACCTGCTCAGTCGGGAGAGGCCCTACCACCTGATCCACGACTGGTGGAGGCTATCGAACCTGCTCAACAATCGGTAGAGGCTCCTACTCACTAATTGGTGAGAGTCTTTTCCCTGCTCAATGGTTGGAATCATTATATACAAAGGTTCAACCACATGATTATTTCTGCATTACTTACATGTGTGTTAGAGTAATAGAAGGACACAAAACCCTAATGTAAGGTAAATTGGTGATTGCGGTCCGGAACGTAATCACGAATTTACAGGTACGTTAAGGTGATGTGAAATTCTATCAAGGTTTTCGGTAGATACCCAATAATAAGCCCTAGTTAATTAGTAGTTCATTTAGCCTTAATGGTCATCTTGTGTATCCCTGTTTTCCATTCCTAGAACTCAAGCTTAGTGCTCCACCACAGACCAATATCACTCAAAACCTTGATCATGTTACTTCTAAACTTTTACTATACTCTAAACCATTGTCACCTCAGCTTGTACCATGTACCCTCACCTATCCCCAATGGTCTCTCCAACATTAACTTCGGGACGAGTTCCTAAAAGTAGGGGAGACTGTGACATTTTGAAATTTTCGAATTAATAAAGTTGCCGTTTTTATTCATTCAAGTCCCATTCACATATATTTTATAACGTTATTATTTTCCTTTCCTATAAATTTTATACATGTCAAAGTTATTAATTTTTTTTTATAAACACAAACCTTGCTCGATAAAACTAAATATTTGAACCCTCTTTATTTTTAATAATAATAATAATTATTATTATAATAATTATAATAATAATAATAATAATTTTCAGATTTCATTAAGTTTATAAAAAAATTTTGTTTTATACAAATACCATCACCATGACTAAACTAACCACCCTAAACCTTTAATTATTGGAGCCCACCTACAACCCACTTTTAAGCCCAAACCACCCAGCCCAAACCCAACCAAAACCCGGCCCAATGCCCCTCCTCCTTCCCTTCTCTGCAGCGAATAAAAAAAAGGGGGGGGTTGCTGACCGGACTCGAACCCTTGTCTGGAAGGGTTGGAACATAATACACCACCACTACACCACTTTGGGTGTTTGGTGAATTAGCTAGAAACACATTGTATATATATACACGCATTTCACGAACCCTTGGACCTGCAGACGCGTGAATTATCACTCCAATTGGAAACCATTGACACAATTTATGGCAGATTTGACTGAGAGCAATTATAGCACTATCATTGAACGCGTTACAACGCGATATAAGGATCAAATTGAATATAATTATAACCATTTATAACCTTCCATAACTCAATCAATTGAATTCATACTTATAGATCATGAATAAGCAATTCAACTCGCACACAGAGGAAGAGACGTGCGACTAAGAGAACCCCATCATCCTTGCTCATTTTCGAATTCGTTACAAAGCATAATCAGGATTTTTCTCCTTCGTGGGCATCGGTCCTTCAATCAACGAATTACCCAACCTTCGATATGTGTTAGGATCAATTTTTATGCTCTTATTGTTCGGTTTTCAGTAGGAAATAAAAGCCCCATAGTTGTTTTGATTACCATAATCATTCAATGGGTTAATTGACCGGGTTAGGATTCTAGGGTTCATAGGAATTTGGGGCAATTCTAAACCTGATTTTTAAAAATTCTGAGTTGGCTTTATTATCAAACAAAGTAGCAGCTCAGTTGGTTAAAGCGTGGGAGTTTGGACCTGAAGGTCTGGGGTTCGAATCCCATAAGCAGCATTATTTTTTTTAACCCTTTATTTTTATATTTAACCTTCTAATCATTTAAAATAGTTTTAAAATACCGAAAGAGGGTTATAAATTCTACAAAAAATATTTTATGATGTTCTAATAGAAGAGTTTATCATACAATTTTCAGTTTTTCAAAAATCTTTTATTTATTATATATAATAAATATTACAAGTTTATTCAATTATAATTATAAAATTCTATAAAAATATCAAAACGATTTTATAAAATTCCACAAAAAATTATTCTGAGTTTATAAAACAATAAACATTCCAGAAATGATTTTTATTTCTGAAAAATCATTTATTATCTGCATAAAGGGGTAATTCGAGGAATTACCAGACTATATACATGATTAGTGAACCTCGGACGTTGGTGAATAATGAAGTTAATAATTGTGAGATAATTGGTTTGGATTGATTGCAATTACGTGCTTCCGTGATACTCGGTGAAACTATGTGCAAACCATATGTGATTATGTTATAAAAATCGTTAAAGGTGGACCATTAGGATGATTGGGGTCTTAACACATGGGGTTACACTTATTACGGTCCAAAATAGCGAAAACGTCAAAGGAAAACACGTCGGGTGACGAAACGGGCCACCCACGCGGGGCAAGGCCCTGTGAGCGGCCGCTCACAGGGACCGAGCGGCCCGCTCGCGGGTGTGTGACGCCACTAAACCGACTTAATCACCTATTTAAGCAACCCTAAGCCTCTTGTATCACTTAAACTCAACCCTAATCGCCCCTACTGCCCTACCTACGAAATATTAACCCCAAACCACCTGCTAAGGCGCAAGAACATCGATCGGGAAGCTTCAAGAGCATTCGGTTGGTTGTTACGAAGAGCTTGTGGTATAATCCTTAATCTACTACGATTTAATCTTATTATTATGTTATAAAAACCCTATAACTAAGTTTGTCCAGGTCTGAGACCTTTTTATAAATATTAAAACTTGAAGTTTTTGAAGATTTAACGGGTTAAACATGATGATAGGCGATTAGTGATATAATAGTTTACTTGTTGCTCAAGTTGTTGATGTTTTGATCGTTAGGGTTAGGATTTTTGCATGCATTATGATAGATTTTGATCTTAATAGGTCTTAGGAATGTTTTGTAATGATTTTTGATGATTGTTGATTGATTATACGCACACGTGAGTCGTTTAAATAAAGGTTTATGCATGATTAAAATCTGGACAAAATGTTTAGGTTAACTTGTAGGGTCTGTTACGTGGCATTAACATGATGCTTTTGATGTTTTCTTTGCATGGTTAAATCACATCTGGTCTTAGCTTTTCATAATGGGTAAACTCGAGTTAACAAACTTAGTCGACTTTAAACCATCATAACTCGAGTTTTATAAAGAATTAAGTTTTGAAATTTTTACAGAAGATTAACATCGGAATAATTTGGGTTTTACAAGTGGATTCATCCCGTTTGGATGAATACACAATTTTTGGGAATTTTTCTACTAAACTGACCTGTTGTAAAACTTTTCTGAATATAGCTGTGTTGAACGAATTTTAATAATTTTTGTGTTTGGTTTTGAGATAAAACAAAAATATGGGTTGTTAAAGGAATCCCAAAGAGTATTCAGTAAACATTTGGGAGTTTAACTCACTGATTTAGTATTTTAAATAAATTAGTTTTGGTGACGCACAATCTGTCCTAAAAACGCAGATTGTGTATTATGTGTTTATGTGACTAATTGAATGGGCACTTGTATTAGACGCATATGGAGTGTAAAACTAATTATAACCAACGTATTCATCAACGGGCCCGTAGGGTTTACTTATGCATGTAGAATCATTAGGTGTCACCTACACACTTTTGAACATTTAAACGTCTTGGACAAACGGGTTATATGGTGTAATAGTATTACCCTAGGGAGTCGATAGTGCACCCTACTTGGAGTTTGGATTTACTTTCTTGCATACTAAGGTGAATTTCACTACTCTTTTCTCAAAAGCATGCGTCTCGGGTTGAGACAACGTACTTAACTTTTTCTAGTCTGGTTTGGGACTACTTACACATCCTGGGTTGGGATGCTATGGATCCTTGTGTGGGTCGGTTTTTGACTCCTTGTGTGAGTCGGGTTTTGCTAGTTTGCAAACTGTGTCCTTGATGAACTAAGCCAACTCTATCATCTGTAAGTCCTTTACATACCGAATGAGTTGCCGGGTTATAGCAAGCGGGTTTTTAGTTGATAGCGCTATTAAGTCTTACAAACCTCACACCGGCTCGGGGAGGGCGGGAGTGAAATATAACTTAACCGATTTTTTCATTGTTGATAGGCAATGATGTAAGGTATGCAGCTCACATTTGTGACTACACGCACATCAGCAGTTCGGTATATCGGTGTTAGTTATCATGAATGAGTTAGCTACCCTTGACATGCGATGAACTAGTGTTTACATGGTTCTTGGAACCAACTCAATTACTTGTTTACTTGGTTTTGGAAACCAACACATTTATATACTCATTTACTTTACTTCGTGAACTCACCAACTTTATGTTGACACACGCTAGCATGCTTTTGCAGGTAACTAGGTATGGAGCATGACTAGGACATGCATCATAGTATATCATGGGTTTACAAACATATAAACTATTTTAACATTTAACTATTTACTTTTGGTTTTGGGCGCGGTGTTTTGCGCAGACTTTTATTTAACTGTTTGTCATTCGCTTCCGCTATACTTAATTTGGTTTGGTTAAATTTTACAAATAACGAACTAAATGGTTGGGCATTTAGAGTCGTTCATGTGACTTATGGCTATGGGATCCTAGTTTGTCATGCGCCTCGCGGTATAAATCCCGCAGTGGAAATTAGAGGGTGTGACAAATTGGTATCTGAGCCATTGGTTACAGTGAACTAGGATTTGCATCTAGTCTATTATCATCATAGCATAAGTATTAGTACACTCACTATCCTAAGCACACTACTAGTTACTTCTTGGATACGTATACTGATCTAACGCATTGCAGGAAAACGTGACAAACCCTGCTCATCGTAACTACTCTTCTTATCCTCCTCTTGGGAGTTCGCAAAACATATCTTTGAACCCGTATGAACAGCCAACTCAGGCAGGGAATCCAGATGAGAATACAAATCGCTGGGTGTGGTTCACAGACATGCTGCACTCGTGAGTTGTAGGGTACGGAGTGCCAGCTCAGGTCCCTCTCATTATTGACTCATTGGAGAGGTCTTTGGCAGGGATGGTTAGGCACGTGCATACAGAGCTAGAAAATGCCTATAATGCTGTAAGGCAATTTCAGTCTTGGAGGCAGAATGCCGATGGGGCTATTAAGCGCATGGAAAGAGAAATCGACCACTTATTTGGTGAATTGGAAAGGGTTAATAAGGAAGCTGCAGAGGATAGACATGAGAGGTCGATTGCTATTCAGGAGACAACACACTTAAGGGAGGAGTTGACCTTGGTCCGTAACAAGCTTGAGGAAGCTTTAGCTCAAAATGGTGTAGAACCAGAGGAGGATCCAGAAGAGGATCCTGAGGAAGAGCCTGCAGTAGGAGGATTTGATGCTTTTGGGGCAGCGATGGATGCGGTGTAACATTTCGCATTTAATTTTTGTGTACATTACGATTATTATCGAATAAAACGCCAAGTTTCATCATTTATAGTCTTTTAAAAATACTTTGTGACGCACTTGGACCCCTAATACTATGATATATATATATATATATATATATATATATAACATATATATGTGAAACAATTATAAAAAAAATAAAAGGCCTGGGCCAGGATTCAAACCCGAGCCCATGGCCGGTTCACCACACCAAGCAACACAACCAGCTGGTCTACACAACACACTTGATTAATCTTCAACACGTATTAATTATATAATGAGGTTGGTTCATAATAGTTGACTAGGAAACTCAACTGTGACAACGATTTACCTTAATTAAACCATTCAAACGCGTTTTGAATCCTGATATGGAATGATTGTGATTGCCTTGACTATTTTCGCATCAATTACACGATCAATCCTCATCAAAACATACCTAATTCGTGTCAATTAACGCGTCATAGGTTTTAACACGGTCAACTTTCCAATTCGTTCACCCGAGCCCTCACCCTATAAATTGAACCATCCAATTCACTCTCAACTCGCCGATCTCTCTCTCTTCACCTCCAATTTCTGGTTTAATTCAGCTATCAAGGATTTTTGATCGAGCTTTGACCTTTCTGTTTGACCAAGCGTTTTACACGAATTCGTTTTTGGTAATACTTGGCAACTTTGGGGCTACACTTATACTTTTTTCTCGAGACTTAATACTTTGCTAAGGTGAGTTTACGTAACCATGTTTATGAAATTCTTTATACTTGCAACATTATACTTAAGCAATTCTACATACATGTCTAGTTGTAAACTTTAATGCCTCATGATTTAGACAACAACAACAGTTAGACTCGTTTCAATAATACATAATCATTAGCTATGGCCAAACCCGGCGATACTCAATAATAGATCTATTGGATTTACAATCACACCTATATTCGTTGACCATCTTTTATGGGGAGCGCGGGTGATTGTTATCGTTCCAACATAATATTAAGGTGAACCGTGGATGACGGGATGGACCTAAACTAGTCGGAGGTTTGATTATGTCGATTCAACATTTCATGTTTATTCATGTAGACTTAAACTTACGATAGACATATGAATTGCTAAACTTTTATTCTTAAACTTAATTGCTTGACATGGCTTATGTATTCTCACCAACTTCTAGTTGACCCCCCCTATTTTTACAACTCAACAGGAAATAATGATGCGTGAAGACTAGAGTGTTAGCATGAGAAGACAAATTGAAGTTTATGCTTATTTGGTTATTTTGATGTATTAGATAAAACTCATTATGTATCTTCACTTTTGGATATTTGCACTTTAAAATAATTTCAATTAAAACTTGATTATCATGTGCTACTGTATACTCATTCTTACGTGACACCTCGATGTTTCCGCCATCGGTTGGGGTGTACCAGATTGGTATCAGAGCCTTGGTTATAGGGAATTTGGTTATTAGAAAAATAATCTAGTCTATAACCATAGGATTATAACCAGTATTTGCTCCTTTTACTTGCTATTCTCTATCTCCCTCCTACTTCTTATCCCTACTTTCATCCCTACAAAGAAGATTGCTCTCCATCACTAGATCTACTCTTAGACTAATAGGACAAAATCCTCAGGTTTAACCTGAACCACCTTGAGATCTCGTCGAAGTTCTAGATTTTAATAACGAACACGTGCAATCTGGAAGGGTGAACGCCTGTATTCTAAGTCTTTTGTCTAGGCTGGCATTGCGCATATATCCCAATCAGACGAGGGACCCGGATGCCTACCTGGGAATTCTCGGAATGATTGTTCACTTATAGGCTAAAGCATGTCTTCATTATGTTATTAGAATCTAGAATCTTTGATAAGTCAACGTTTTCGTTTATTCGTTTTAATTAATGAATAAATGATTACATTCCTTATATAACCTCATTCATTTCATTGTGTCTCTTACAGATCATGCCTCCACGTCGCAGCACTCGAAATAGAAATGGTGAGAACAACGAGTAAGGTGGCGACAACCATAACCATAACCACGACGCTAACCACAACCACAACAATGGCGTTGATGCTCAACTGGCTGCGATCATTTCTCAACAAATGGCGCAACAGATCGCGACTTTGGTTCCTAACTTACTGGCTCAAGTCATCCAAATAAACGGAAACGGCAACGGAAACAGTAATGGAAACCACCATGGAAACGGGAATGGAAACGGGAATGGTCTCCCAGCTTGCACTCTTAAGCACTTTAATACCTGTAATCCCCCTAAGTTCAGTGGAGAAGAAGGAGCTACGGGTCTTCTGCAATGGTTCGAGGGTATTGAGAATACCTTCATTCAGTGAGTGTCCCGATAACCTTAATGTCCGTTATGCCATGAGTGTTCTTCACAAACGAGCACTCACTTGGTGGAATGAGGAAAAGCGCACCCGCGGAGGTGAAGTTGCACTTGCTATGACTTGGGATCAAGCTAAAGACATTATGAAGGCAGAGTTCTGCCCTCGTAATGAAATCAAAAAGTTAGAAGATGAGTTTCATGATCTTGCTCAGGACAGTGGAGAAAACCTTGCCTACAACACTCGTTTTCACGAACTTAGTCTACTCCTACCACACAAGGTCACCCCCTTGCCTATTGCGATCGAAAAATACATTGGTGGCTTACCCATGCAGATTCAGGACACGGTGTGGGGAAGGAACCCTGCTACTCTCGAGGAAGCAAAGCGTTTGGCGGCCACCCTAACAGATAACCATGTGAAGGCAGGAACTCTGACTCGGAAAGGGGAAAAGAAAACTGTTGCAAAGGATACTCCCCAACCTGCCGTTGAAATTAAAATTGAGACCTCAACCAATGGAAGGCGCAAGGTCAGGAATTTTGCAATAGACGCCACTGTTCCACCCAACAAGAAACAATATAACGGGAACCAACCTAAGTGTGACACCTGTCAGTATCATCACCCAACCCAAGTGCCCTGCCGTCAGTGTACCAATTGTCAAAGGTATGGGCATCTTGCGGATGCTTGTCGAATTCCTGCTGCAAATGCCCTTGCTGCTCCAAATAATCCTGCTAGGGACCCTCCAGCTACTTAAACAACAAGCTCCACCGTTTGAATGTTATTTTGCATTTAAAATTCAAAGTATTGACACTTTGATTCAAGTATTGGAATTTTTGTCTTTTACATGAGAGTCATTTATCTAGTATGATCACAACACTTGGATACATGCTTGTTTGAATGTGAACTAATTGCTATATCAATATCTAAACCATACTCGTTATACTTATAAACTTGCTTACTTGTACAACAGTTAGTTGGCTACCAAATAACCTACTCAACGATTGGTAGAGGTCATCATGTCTTTCCAACAGTCGGGAGAGGCCCTACAACCTGCTCAACGACTGGTGGAGGCTATCTAACCTGCTCAACAATCGGTAGAGTCATAGAAGGACACAAAACCCTAATGTAAGGTAAACTGGTGATTGCAGTCCGGAACGTAATCATGAATTTACAGGTACGTTAAGGTAGTGTGAAATTCTATCAAGGTTTTCGGTAGTTGACCAATGAAGAAACAAATAGCCTAACCTCCTTATAGGGGTGATAGCCTAGATGCAACCACAAGATTGATCCTTCACTAGCACTTCCTGGATTGGAGTAACCTGCAAACAAGATTGAGTGGGTAGGGAGACGACTACACGAGGTAGCAGTTTATAACAAAAACGTGGGTGAATGAGGATACTATCAAGTGTGATAACTCATAGGGTTAGCCAAAAGTGTCCTCTCTATTAAGGATATGATCCTTTATATAGAGATGGACGTATGCCACCATTACCCAAAACCCTAATCGTAATGGGCCAGGCCCGATTAGGGTTGTCTCCACTACCCAAGGATTATATTAGTAAAGTAGTTAAGGGATACCCATAAATAAGGAAACATGGAACGATTACCGCTTTTACCGCTTACGCGCGCGGGCATTACTCCGTAATTATAGGATAGCCGTTACTGCTTTGCTTGCTGGTGAAGTTTACTTTGCACTCGAGAAGCCTCTCCGCGATATTGCAATCCGGGTTTGGGTATGCTTTGCGCAGTGATGAGCACCCAATCCCATCAAGTCCCCCCAGTCCAGTGTGTACCCTATTCTCGAGTGTATGAGGGAGGAGGGTGGATGGTGGACTCATAGTATTGATGCTCTGATGATAGCTCATCCTGTTTTGGTAGCGAAAATAAGGTTGTTGGTGGAGAGTTTGTCCGGATTAATGAGGACCCGGAGTGTCGCTAACGCGGATTGCGGAGAACGGTACTTTATTTGACGTAAATTCTCCGCGACCGCGGACGTGCCACGTTGGTGGAGGACAGTTGTCTACATCTGAGCGAGGCGTGGTGGGTGGCGTCTGTTACAAGCTATGCCTGTGTCAGTGAGCATCCCATCAGTTATGGCAGACGGCTGCGTCAGTCGCGTGAAAGCGCGTGCTTAGCGCGTGTGCCGCCTATTTCGCTATTCAACGCCACGTGTCGTGTGGAAAGTCATTTCCACTTACCCAGGCTGACGTCACTGGCAGTTATTGCACACAGTATAAAGGTATTTCAAAGTTTTCTCAACTGACACATTTCCCACTCCTTTCTTGACCTGATTTCTTTTCCTCCATCTTCCATAAAAATGTCTCAAGAAATTTCTGGTGCTGCCGACCAATCCAAAGTGACCAAGAAGACCGAGAAAGGTATTACCACCACCGTTGTCAAGTGGGATGCGTCTTCGTTTTCCACATTTCTTGACCAGTACGGGATTGAAGCCGCCTGGGAGCCGGAATTACCTGCCGCCGGTAAAACGGCGTTGGAAGCTTCCCCTGGCAAGATTGCATTATATGAAGCGTTCTTCACCCGGTGTTGCTTCCGTCTTCCAATTACGAAGTTTCTGGTTAGTGCCTTTATGAAATATGGGGTTCATCCCACACAGATGACTCCTTTTGGGCTATCAAGACTGGTACATTTCGAGGCGACCTGCCGATCATTAGACTTGGAGCCGACCTTTGACATGCTGAACGTGTTCTACGTTCTGGAAGAGGCTCGTGGGGGACCCGGGTGGTATAGTGTATCACCACGACGGAATCGGACTCAGGTTGTCTCGGAGAGTCCAAAGTCGATGTATGACTGGAAGGAAAAATTTTTCTACATTCATAGGGGGGTAATCCCTGTTGCTCTACAGTGGATGAGCGTTGGAGTGAAGGAGAGAATTGCGGAGTTCCCTCCGATGAAAGATTACAAAAACCAACCTTGGTATGAAACCCTGTGCGCCCATGCTACTCCTTTGTCTATGGAGAAATGCCCTGAGGGAGTGCTTGTAATGTTGGGTCTCAGCCGTTTGGGGAACCCGGAGGGTCGTGAGCCTATCGCGGCTGATGCCAGTAAGTGACATGTCTACTCCCCTTTCGCTTAGTGGTTTACTTCAATGTGGTATTTTCTCCTTATATTTCTGTCTTTGTAGAGATGACGAAGTTTGATTTATTCGATGCTCGTGGTGCTGCTAAACTAAGTTACATAGCTCTACCTCCTGGTGCGCCTTCAGTCATGGAGCGATTGGAGCGCAATTTCTTGATGCCTCAACTTAAAGATGCTCCGCGCCATTATGCGCGTACAGGTATTCCCTTCCCTTTGTTGCTATGTGTCAGTTATGACAGTCACGGTAGCGGACTGTTCCTGCGCCAAAAAGGGTGCGGTGTGATCCGCGCATTTCCTACACTGATCCGGCGTGCCCTTTGTTTCAGGCGCAGGAATCCACTCCGTGAAGAAACCTGGGGTTGGCTAGGGAGAGACCTCCCCAAGTCGTAAAAAGATGGCATGTACAGGTAAGCCTGTTTATAGTTGTGTGAATGGTGATGGCTTCTGAAACTTCGTTCGTATGTGATTTTAGGAACTGGGCCAAAACGCCAGCGCAAAGAGTCGCGCAAGGGGAAGAAGGTGGCCTCGAGCTCCGCAGCGTCTAAGGGAGATGATGAGGCAACGGAATCCGATGAGGAGGTTAAGCGCCAATGTACCGGCGGGCCTACTCCTCCGGACGATTCCGTTGAAGTATCAACTGAGTTGTATCAGAAACGCCTTGACGAACTTGCCCAAACGCAAGTGCAAGTCCCGAAGCCAACTTCGGAGAGCGTGAAGGTAGCACCGTCAAGTGTGGGTGCGGATCCGGCTACTGGTGGGGAAACGAATGCTATGCCGAGCGGAGTGAAATTGGTTGTTAAGCCTCCGCCCAAACGTCAACCCCTGTTCATAAAATCTGTTAAGCAAGCCTCTGGTGAGCTACCCAGTTAGATTTCGTTATCTCCCTCATTGATGGAGAGCATAAGTTAATTGATTTCCCTTGTTTGATTTTTCAGGTAAGGGTCCTGTTCAACAAGGGACTATGAAGAAACCGGCTGTGAACGTGAAGGAGGTGAGTGAGCCCGTCCCCGAAAACGCGGAAGGGACGAATTTGTCTGTTTTGGGGACTCAGTCGGCTGTTCAAGTTGAAGGAGTGACGTTGACTCATGAGGCAAGCAAGAAAGCTGGGAAACGTCCGCTGATGGAGCCATCGCATGTGGATGTTGATGTTGCAAATGTGGCCACTGACGTTTGTCATGAGGAGGGAGGTATTCAACTTGATCAGCCTCCTGCACCGAGTGTACTTGTTACCACAGAGGTGCATGCGGAGAAAACGTCTGCGGGTGTGATGTCATCCGCCTCAACCCCTAAAAGGAGTGCAACTGAGACACTGCAGGGATCAGGGAGAACAAGTGGAGGTAGGGGAAGAATAGCTCCCCCGGACAATGATCCAAACAGACCTTATCAACCCCGATGGGACATTAAGCAGACGACTCGGTTTACCAATCCGCTTGTCGTGGAAGAGTTCATCGCCTATGCTGTGCCGCCTAGCGAACGAGACTACCAGGATGGCATAGACCGTCGTTCGCTGATGTCTGATATGAGCTTGAACCTAGCGCTCTGCTTTAGTAACTATGGGTTGATCATGAGGCAAGAGGAAGAGTTCCAGCGATCTTGGCAAGCTTTGAGGAGTGCAGAGGATGCACAAAGAAAAAGGGAGGAGGAGTTCCAGCGCTCCCGCGTGGATTCTAGTTCGGAAGTTGAGCAATTGAGGGGTCAACTTCGAGCAGCCGAAGGTGAGATTCAAAAGTTGAAGACGGAGAAAGCTGAAGCTGCCAAGCAGTGGAAAGAATCTTGTGAGCGTACCAACCTAGACCTTGAGCGTAGGGGGAAGGCCGTTGAGAAGGTGAAGAATGATCTTGCCCGAGTGGTGCTCGAGGCGGAAGAGAAGCAGAAGGCTCTTGATGCCAAACAGGCTGAGTTGTCCGACACTGTGATAAAGTTGAAGGAACAGCATGAAGCCCCTGTAACTGCCACAACGCGGATGTCCGAGTTGGAAGGACAGGTTAAGGGGCTTGCTAGTGAGAAGGCACAGCTTGAAGAGACGAATGCTTTGTTGGATTCTTTGCGCGTGCAATTGGATGTAAGCCTTCAACAGACTCAAAATGAGCTTCAAACTGCCGTGCAAACTTCTCGAGCTGCCCAAGAGCGATTATCTTGGATGATGCAGCATGGTCTTCAAGGGGTGAGATTATTCGTAATTTAGGTCTTATGCTTTTGCTATGTGTTTTTAACTTGACTGGTTCATGTGGTGTGCAACAGGGATTTGCTGAAGGCTATCATCATCATGCTGCTGGCTTAGCGCTCGAAGATGGAGAACATTTTGGTAAGCCATATGAGGATGAAGCCGTTGCTGCGCAGCAAGAATTTGAGACCCTTACATTTGACGTCTTTGATGTGGTGGACCAATGCTTGAGAACGGAAGATCCCATTGGGCAGCTTCGCAGCTACTTCGAAGAGTCTGACCGCCTTGGCGCGGAGATGGAAGAGAAAGAGCGCAGGGAGGAGGAGGCGCGGAGAGCTGCGGCGCAGGGAGGAGGAGAGTCATCCGCTGCTGGTGCAAGCTCTGGCGCAGTGCATGAAGAAGCTGAAGATGACACGTACATAGATCTTATAGACTATGAGTGATGTTCGTTGTCTTCCTTTGTTGTTTTAACTTTTGTTGCTTTGCTGAACAATTATCTGCCCCTTTGTATTCTGTATTTTTTGGATCTTTGTGCTTAACTTGAATTTGTGTGATAATTAAATTAGTCATAATGATTGTATGACGTCACCATTGAAACGGATGCCACTTGTCCCTGTGTGCTGACGTCGTCTGACAGTATTGACGGCGCTTCAGGTGACTGATGTGACGGTTAGCCTCCCTACTCGAGTATTAACCATTAATGGTAATTAATGGGCTGCCCTTTTCTTCCTATAAAAGGTTAACTATTGTTTACCATCTTTGATACAATACTTTTCTTTTCCTCACTTCTTATTCCAATGGCTTCTCCTTTAAGAATCACCAACATTGAAGTTGAAGCACTCCACGGGATGTTAATGTTATCCGGTCATCCTCCTGTGATCAAAGTTCCTCCTACCCCCATGCACCAGCTGGCCACCTATTGCGGTTATCTCCTGCTGACTGGAGATCAAGTGAATCAGGAAGGTCCGTCTGCTGCTCCGGTGAAGATGAAGAAGTTGGATGAGCTCAGTGATATGCCAAAGATTCCCAAACTTAGGCTTCGTCGAACATCCACTGGCTGGCAGCATGCCGCGTAGCAGGGATGGTTGTCTTTTGTTGCTAAGTAATTAATGATGCATATATTGTACTAATTAGGCCACCCCTTTTGCTTTTTGTATGTGTCTTTTTGGTTAGTGGCATGTATGTAGTATCAGCTTGTCGTGTTGTTTTTTGCAGCTTGTTGATGCTTCGTAACTGACTGTAATGCTTTTTGGTCATGATTGTCATTGCATGTAATCGACATTGAAATATTATAAAGTAAAATGAAAGTTTCCTTTTATTGAAATTGAAATGAACGTAGCCATAGGCTGTTTATTACAATCATGAAATAATGCCCTATAGGTAACAAATGCGTAACTGGGCTGCATTCCATGTGCGCGGGATGGGGGTACCATCCAAGCGCTCTAGAGCATAAGCGCCCTTCCCCAATACTTCTTGCACCTTGTATGGCCCTTCCCAGTTTGGCGCGAGCTTGCCTGGCTTCGCTTGATGTGGTTAACCTTGCAGTATTCAAAATCACGCATGAGAACTTTAACTTGCTCTAGGTACAAAATCATCGATGCCTCGCGCGCTTCGTATGAGCCGTCGATGTGGTTTGCTACCAGTTGAGAATCGACGTGAGCTTCCAAGTGTTGTACACCCATCTTTTTTGCGATGCGCGACCCGCGAGCAACGCTTCATACTCCGCTTCATTATTTGTTGTTGGGAAATCGAGCCGGATTGCGTACGTGAAATCCTTCCCCTCCGGAGTGATTAGGCGCAAGCCTGCTCCTGCGTCGTCCTCATTGCATGCCCCATCTGTGTATAGCTCCCATTTCTCCGCTGGTTCGGGAGTGGGAGAATTAACGTGTGCTTGTTGGCATTCAGTGATGCTTTCGGAGGGGACCTCTGCGGCAAAGTCTGCGAGTATCTGCCCTTTAAAGGATGTTCTGGACTTGTACTCAATTGTGTGCTCTCCCAGCTCAATGGCCCACTTAGCCAGGCGGCCTGATAATTCTGGCTTGCGCAAGATATCATTAATACGGAAGTCTGTGAGGACAATGATAGGATGTCCTTGGAAGTATCTCCGCAGCCTTCGTGATGCGTGAACCAATGCCAGCACCAGCTTTTCCATCATGGAGTATCGGGTTCCTACGTCGAGCAAAGTTCTGCTGACATAATACACTGGGGTTTGAACACCCTTTCGATCAACCAAGAGAACAACACCTATTGCCTTGTCCGTTACCGATAAGTATAACGTTAATGGCTCCTTTGGAAGTGGCGCTGTGAGCGTAGGCAAGTGACTTAAACATTCTTTCATTTCCTTAAAGGCTGCCTCGGCCTCATCTGTCCAAGCGAAATTTGATTTCTTGAGGCAACTTTTCAATGTATTCACGAAAGGGAATGACTTGGAGGCATAATTTGAGAGAAAACGATTGAGGGCTACTAGGCGCCCCATGAGTGTCTGAACTTCCCGGACCGAAGATGGAGATGGCATGCGTTCAATTGCCTGTACTTTATCGGGGTTCGCTCGGAAACCATCTTTAGTAACAACCACTCCTAGAAATTTGCCTTCCTCCATTCCAAAGGAACACTTGCTCGGATTAAGTTTCATTCGGACTGTGCGGAGTTGATCAAAGTTTTTTGGATATCCACAAGCATTTGGTCTTCTTCCGTGCTTTTGATAACCAAATCATCCACGTATACTTCGAGATTGACTCCGATTTGTTTGCTGAACACGGTGTCCATTAAACGCTGATATGTAGCACCTGCGTTTTTCAATCCGAATGGCATCTTGGTATAGCAATAAGTCCCCGTATCCGTGCGGAAGGATGTCTTGTCTTCATCCTCCTTTGCCATTTGGATTTGATGATACCCTTTATAGGCATCAAGAAAACACTTGAATCTAAATGGTGCCAGTGAGTCTACCTTTAAGTCTATCTCGGGTAGTGGATAACAGTCCTTCAGACATGCCTTATTTATGTCTTTATAATCCACGCACATCCGCCAGCCCCCATTGGATTTCGCTACCATGACCGGGTTAGCAACCCAAGTTTGGTATCTTGTCCTTCGCAGAATGCCTGCGTCTAATAATTCAGCAACTTGTTCGTTCATGGCCCTTGTTTTCTCTGGCCCCATACTGCGTTTTTTCTGGACGGTTGGTTCGACAGACTTGTAAACGTTGAGCCGATGTTCCGCAATATGGAGTGGAACACCCACCATGTCCGGAGGTTGAAAAGCAAAGACATCCATGTTCTTGGTTAATAACTGCTTCAAGTGCGCACGTATGGTGTCTGAGATTACTGGGCCTATGACAATCGTCTGATCTGGGAATTTAGGGTTTATAACCCATTTTTCGGGATCAGTGCGGTTTGCCGGTTTCATTATCTTGGGGGGCTTGCATGTGTCTGTTGCATGGCAGTGCTTGTTTCCCCGTATGAAAGCCACTCCTCCGCGCGTTGAAAAACCGACCATCTGGTGTGGTGTGGACGCGTTACAATTAAACTTTGCCAATCCCTCTCTTCCTATGAGGACATCGTGCGAGGAACTCATTGGTAAAACCATGAAGTCACAAACCTCCGTGCGAGAGAGTTGTCCGTCCGTCCATGTGACGGGAAGTGTGAGTATGCCCAATGGGAGGATCACCTCATGGATGAATCCGGATATTGGCTCCGTAGTTGGAACGAGCTTTGCTTTGTCGTCCGCGTCTAACTGATCAAAACACTGTTGGTACATGATGTCGGTACTACTCCCGTTATCGAGGAACATATACCTTGTGCGGTAGTGCCCAATGACTCCTGTTATGATCAGTGGTGTTGTGGAAGACGTACCTCCTTTAACCCGTGGCATGACGACAGGTGTTTCCTTCCAGGAATCGTCTTGAATAATGGAGTAAGATCTCTTCTTTTGACTCCTGTTGTGAGTCATGTAACAGTTGTGGCGTCCTGAGCGCTGCACATGGTGCGCGTTAAGGTTTTTGATCCTCTTGTTATTGGGATCGGCCTCCCCCTGCGAGTCCCTGGACTTCTTCCGCATGTTCTTTACTAAATGGGAGAGTTGGCCTGACTTGATTGCATTCTCAATCTCCATCTTTAGACTGTAGCAGTTGTCCGTCAGATGGCCGTAATCTTCATGGTATTCACAATACCTTGACGTGTCCACATTTCTTCTATCTTTGCTTAGTTCCCTAGGCTTGGGGAACTGGATTTGTTCAGTCTTCAAAACTTCCGAAGGTGTTTTTGACAGTGGGGTCTTAACACATGGGGTTACACTTATTACGGTCCAAAATAGCGAAAACGTCAAAGGAAAACACGTCGGGTGACGAAACGGGCCACCCACGCGGGGCAAGGCCCTGTGAGCGGCCGCTCACAGGGACCGAGCGGCCCGCTCGCGGGTGTGTGACGCCACTAAACCGACTTAATCACCTATTTAAGCAACCCTAAGCCTCTTGTATCACCTAAACTCAACCCTAATCGCCCCTACTGCCCTACCTACGAAATATTAACCCCAAACCACCTGCTAAGGCGCAAGAACATCGATCGGGAAGCTTTAAGAGCATTCGGTTGGTTGTTACGAAGAGCTTGTGGTATAATCCTTAATCTACTACGATTTAATCTTATTATTATGTTATAAAAACCCTATAACTAAGTTTGTCCAGGTCTGAGACCTTTTTATAAATATTAAAACTTGAAGTTTTTGAAGATTTAACGGGTTAAACATGATGATAGGCGATTAGTGATATAATAGTTTACTTGTTGCGCAAGTTGTTGATGTTTTGATCGTTAGGGTTAGGATTTTTGCATGCATTATGATAGATTTTGATCTTAATAGGTCTTAGGAATGTTTTGTAATGATTTTTGATGATTGTTGATTGATTATACGCACACGTGAGTCGTTTAAATAAAGGTTTATGCATGATTAAAATCTGGACAGAATGTTTAGGTTAACTTGTAGGGTCTGTTACGTGGCATTAACATGATGCTTTTGATGTTTTCTTTGCATGGTTAAATCACATCTGGTCTTAGCTTTTCATAATGGGTAAACTCGAGTTAACAAACTTAGTCGACTTTAAACCATCATAACTCGAGTTTTATAAAGAATTAAGTTTTGAAATTTTTACAGAAGATTAACATCGGAATAATTTGGGTTTTACAAGTGGATTCATCCCGTTTGGATGAATACACAATTTTTGGGAATTTTTCTACTAAACTGACCTGTTGTAAAACTTTTCTGAATATAGCTGTGTTGAACGAATTTTAATAATTTTTGTGTTTGGTTTTGAGATAAAACAAAAATATGGGTTGTTAAAGGAATCCCAAGGAGTATTCAGTAAACATTTGGGAGTTTAACTCACTGATTTAGTATTTTAAATAAATTAGTTTTGGTGACGCACAATCTGTCCTAAAAACGCAGATTGTGTATTATGTGTTTATGTGACTAATTGAATGGGCACTTGTATTAGACGCATATGGAGTGTAAAACTAATTATAACCAACGTATTCATCAACGGGTCCGTAGGGTTTACTTATGCATGTAGAATCATTAGGTGTCACCTACACACTTTTGAACATTTAAACGTCTTGGACAAACGGGTTATATGGTGTAATAGTATTACCCTAGGGAGTCGATAGTGCACCCTACTTGGAGTTTGGATTTACTTTCTTGCATACTAAGGTGAATTTCACTACTCTTTTCTCAAAAGCATGCGTCTCGGGTTGAGACAACGTACTTAACTTTTTCTAGTCCGGTTTGGGACTACTTACACATCCTGGGTTGGGATGCTATGGATCCTTGTGTGGGTCGGTTTTTGACTCCTTGTGTGAGTCGGGTTTTGCTAGTTTGCAAACTGTGTCCTTGATGAACTAAACCAACTCTATCATCTGTAAGTCCTTTACATACCGAATGAGTTGCCGGGTTATAGCAAGCGGGTTTTTAGTTGATAGCGCTATTAAGTCTTACAAACCTCACACCGGCTCGGGGAGGGCGGGAGTGAAATATAACTTAACAGATTTTTTCATTGTTGATAGGCAATGATGTAAGGCATGCAGCTCACATTTGTGACTACACACACATCAGCAGTTCGGTATATCGATGTTAGTTATCATGAATGGGTTAGCTACCCTTGACATGCGATGAACTAGTGTTTATATGGTTCTTGGAACCAACTCAATTACTTGTTTACGTGGTTTTGGAAACCAACACATTTATATACTCATTTACTTTACTTCGTGAACTCACCAACTTTATGTTGACACACGCTAGCATGCTTTTGTAGGTAACTAGGTATGGAGCATGACTAGGACATGCATCATATTATATCATGGGTTTACAAACATATAAACTATTTTAACATTTAACTATTTACTTTTGGTTTTGGGCGCGGTGTTTTGCGCAGACTTTTATTTAACTGTTTGTCATTCGCTTCCGCTATACTTAATTTGGTTTGGTTAAATTTTACAAATAACGAACTAAATGGTTGGGCATTTAGAGTCGTTCATGTGACTTATGGCTATGGGATCCTAGTTTGTCATGCGCCTCGCGGTATAAATCCCGTAGTGGAAATTAGAGGGTGTGACAGATTGGTATCAGAGCCATTGGTTACAGTGAACTAGGATTTGCATCTAGTCTATTATCATCATAGCATAAGTATTAGTACACTCACTATCCTAAGCACACTACTAGTTACTTCTTGGATACGTATACTGATCTAACGCATTGCAGGAAAACGTGACAAACCCTGCTCATCGTAACTACTCTTCTTATCGTCCTCTTGGGAGTTCGCAAAACATATCTTTGAACCCGTATGAACAGCCAACTCAGGCAGGGAATCCAGATGAGAATACAAATCGCTGGGTGTGGTTCACAGACATGCTGCACTCGTGGGTTGTAGGGTACGGAGTGCCAGCTCAGGTCCCTCCCATTATTGACTCATTGGAGAGGTCTTTGGCAGGGATGGTTAGGCACGTGCATACAAGCTAGAAAATGCCTATAATGCTGTAAGGCAATTTCAGTCTTGGAGGCAGAATGCCGATGGGGCTATTAAGCGCATGGAAAGAGAAATCGACCACTTATTTGGTGAATTGGAAAGGGTTAATAAGGAAGCTGCAGAGGATAGACATGAGAGGTCGATTGCTATTCAGGAGACAACA
Source organism: Ambrosia trifida (assembly GCA_028751855.1). Classification (NCBI taxonomy): domain Eukaryota; kingdom Viridiplantae; phylum Streptophyta; class Magnoliopsida; order Asterales; family Asteraceae; genus Ambrosia; species Ambrosia trifida. Next base: position 82,410,973 of record CM054127.1, read on the forward strand.
CACTTAAGGGAGGAGTTGACCTTGGTCCGTAACAAGCTTGAGGAAGCTTTAGCTCAAAATGGTGTAGAACCAGAGGAGGATCCAGAGGAGGATCCAGAAGAGGATCCCGAGGAAGAGCCTGCAGTAGGAGGATTTGATGCTTTTGGGGCAGCGATGGATGCGGTGTAACATTTCGCATTTAATTTTTGTGTACATTACGATTATTATCGAATAAAATGCCAAGTTTCATCATTTATAGTCTTTTAAAAATATTTTGTGACGCACTTGGACCCCTAATACTATGATATATATATATATATATAACATATATATGTGAAACAATTATAAAAAAAATAAAAGGCCTGGGCCAGGATTCAAATCCGAGCCCATGGCTGGTTCACCACACCAAGCAACACAACCAGCTGGTCTACACAACACACTTGATTAATCTTCAACACGTATTAATTATATAATGAGGTTGGTTCATAATAGTTGACTAGGAAACTCAACTGTGACAACGATTTACCTTAATTAAACCATTCAAACGCGTTTTGAATCCTGATATGGAATGATTGTGATTGCCTTGACTATTTTCGCATCAATTACACGATCAATCCTCATCAAAACATACCTAATTCGTGTCAATTAACGCGTCATAGGTTTTAACACGGTCAACTTTCCAATTCGTTCACCCGAGCCCTCACCCTATAAATTAAACCATCCAATTCACTCTCAACTCGCCGATCTCTCTCTCTTCACCTCCAATTTCTGGTTTAATTCAGCTATCAAGGATATTTGATCGAGCTTTGACCTTTCTGTTTGACCAAGCGTTTTACACGAATTCGTTTTTGGTAATACTTGGCAACTTTGGGGCTACACTTATACTTTTTTCTCGAGACTTAATACTTTGCTAAGGTGAGTTTACGTAACCATGTTTATGAAATTCTTTATACTTGCAACATTATACTTAAGCAATTCTACATACATGTCTAGTTGTAAACTTTAATGCCTCATGATTTAGACAACAACAACAGTTAGACTCGTTTCAATAATACATAATCATTAGCTATGGCCAAACCCGACGATACTCAATAATAGATCTATTGGATTTACAATCCCACCTATATTCATTGACCATATTTTATGGGGAGCGCGGGTGATTGTTATCGTTCCAACATAATATTAAGGTGAACCGTGGATGACGGGATGGACCTAAACTAGTCGGAGGTTTGATTATGTCGATTCAACATTTCATGTTTATTCACGTAGACTTAAACTTACGATAGACATATGAATTGCTAAACTTTTATTCTTAAACTTAATTGCTTGACATGGCTTATGTATTCTCACCAACTTCTAGTTGACCCCCCCTATTTTTACAACTCAACAGGAAATAATGATGCGTGAAGACTAGAGTGTTAGCATGAGAAGACAAATTGAAGTTTATGCTTATTTGGTTATTTTGATGTATTAGATTTCCATTTAAAACTCATTATGTATCTTCACTTTTGGATATTTGCACTTTAAAATAATTTCAATTAAAACTTGATTACCATGTGCTACTGTATACTCATTCTTACGTGACACCTCGATGTTTCCGCCATCGGTTGGGGTGTTACATGCGGCGCTCGAGGAAGAGCTTGAGCTTGAGGAGGAGGAGCCACTGGAGATAGAGATCGAGGATGAGAGCGAGGATGAGGGCTCATGTATCTCCATGGATCGCGGGGATGATTGATTATTTTTTTATCTTCTTGTTATCTTAGTATTCCATATGCATTCTTATTACGACTTCTGTTTTTATTGTTGTGAGACTTGAGGATCGTTTATATTATGATTGGATTCTTATTTACTACTATTAATTGATTTCTTTATTCTATTCTCGCGCATGTTATTTATATTCTAGTTTACTTGTACTATGTGAACGATTGTATGTGGGACATATTATTGTTTTCTCATGAGTATAGTGTAAATGTAGAATTACTATGGCGGGAAGAGGACACGAGAGAGGCAACATCAACATGACTCAAGCGGAGTTGAATGCACTTATCAACGACTGGGTGGTGGAAGCCCTCGTAGCTTTCCAAGCTGGTAACTCTATCTCGCTCTAAAATTATCTCTAGACTCCAACGTTACGCTCTTTTATTCATTCGTGGTTTCTTTGCTATTTGTAACTCAAGTCAACCTGGGCATCACCCTCCAGTCTGCACCTACAAGTCCTTCATGGACTGCAAGCCGCAGAACTTTGTAGGATCTGAAGGGGCTGTCGGGCTACTGAGGTGGTTCGAAAAACTGGAATCTTGCTTCGCCATGTGTAACTGTCCACCAGCAGACAGGGTGAAATATGCCACTGCTACTCTCGAAAATTTGGCATTATTCTGGTGGAACTCTTAAGTGCAGATGCTAGGTGTGGATGTGGCTAACGCAACACCTTGGGTGGATTTCAAGGAACTGATGAAGGAAGAGTACTGTCCTCGAGATGAGATTCAAAAGTTAGAGACTGAATATCTCAATCTGAAGATGGTGGGATCGGAGATTGAGAAATATAGCACTAGATCGCATGAACTGGCGGTGATGTGCCCAAATTACTCAAATCCGCCCTACAAAAGAATCGAGTTATACATCAAGGGCTTGGTGCCCCAAATCAAGAGCATGGTTACTGCTGCTAACCTCAACACCATCCAGCAAGTTATTCGTATGGCTCACCAGCTGACTGATCAGAAGGTGGAAGAGGGATTGTTACCTCCTCGTGGTGCTTCATCTTCTGGTACTAATGATAACAAGAGGAAGTGGGAGAATGCATCTGGCAAACCCCCAGGAAATGGCAGTCAGCAGCAACAGCAGAATAAGAGGCATGACAACCATGGCGGTAGTAACAACCGCAATAACTCTCAGGGAGGTTATCAGGGAACCCTACCTAAGTGCAATAAGTGCTATAGGCATCACTCTAGGGCATGTAACAATAACAAATGTGATCGATGTGGTCGGATGGGACATTTGGCTAAGGAATGTAGGGCTAACCTTCGTGGAAATCAGCCAACAGCTCAGCAAGGGCAGCAATAGAGTAATGGTAAAGGTTGTTTTTAGTGTGGAAGTGGGAATCATTTCAGGAGGGACTGTCCACAGCTGAATGGTAATGGGAATGGTAATGGTAATGTCAACAACAGGGGTAATAACAACAACGATGGTGGTAACAGGGCAGGAAACAACAACACCACTAATGCTGGAAGCAACAACAACAATAACGGGAACAACAACGATGGGGCTCGTGGGAGAGCATTCGTGATTGGCTCTGGGGAGGCTAGGACTGATAATAACGTCGTGACGGGTACGTGCTTCTTGAACGACACTCTTGCTTCTATTTTATATGATACTGGCGCAGACTATAGTTTTGTGTCATCAAAACTTAGTAAACAATTAGGGATGGTTCCTACTCTTCTTGACACCCCGTACTCTATTGAATTGGCTGATGGGAAGCCTGTCGAGGTAACACATGTACATCGTGACTGTAAGCTCGAGTTGAATGGACAATTGATTGTCATCAACCTCTTACCTATCAGCCTAGGTAGCTTTGACCTCATGGTTGGCATGGACTGCTTGTCCAAGCAACATGCTGAAATTCTCTGTCAGGAGAAGATTGTTCATATTCCCCTCTCAAATGGAGAACTTTTATCTATACAGGGTGATCGAGGTGGTGCCATGGTGGGCATCATCTCCCTTTTGAAGGCCCAGAAGTGTATTCGTAGGGGCTGTCCAGCCATTTTGGCTAACATATCTGACATTCGAGTTGAAACTGAAACCAAGATTGAGGACATCCCAGTAGTCCGAGATTTCCCATATGTCTTCCTAGAGGAATTACCTGGACTTCCACCTGTTCATCAAGTGGAGTTCCAAATTGATCTTGCGCCTGGATCAGCTCCAGTTGCACGCGCACCATACCGCCTAGCACCAGGCGAACTTCAAGAACTATCTACCCAAATCCAAGAGCTATTGGATAGGGGTTTCATTAGACCTAGTTCTTCGCCATGGGGAGCTCCAGTTCTATTTGTTAAGAAGAAAGACGGGAGTTTTCGCATGTGTATTGATTATCGGGAGTTGAACAAAGTGACGGTTAAGAACCGTTACCCTTTGCTTCGTATTGATGATTTGTTCGACCAACTGTAAGGGTCGATTTTCTACTCTAAAATTGACTTGAGGTCAGGATACCATCAGCTGAGAGTCCGAGAGGAGGATGTGGCAAAAACAGCCTTTCGAACTCGTTATGGACATTATGAGTTTTTAGTGATGCCATTTGGGCTAACTAATGCACCGTCTGTGTTCATGGATCTAATGAACCGTGTGTGCAAGCCCTATTTGGACAAATTCGTCATAGTGTTCATAGATGACATACTGATTTAATCCAAGAACAGGGAAGAGCACGAGCAACACCTGCAGCTGATCTTGGAACTATTGAGAAATGAGCAGTTGTATGCAAAATTCTCTAAATGTGACTTTTGGATTCGAGAAGTCCAATTTCTTGGACATGTGGTTAACGAGGCATGAATACATGTTGATCCCACCAAGATTGACGCTATTAAAAAGCGGGAGGCTCCTAAGACTCCTACTGAGGTGCGCCAGTTTCTTGGTCTCGTGGGATACTATCGCACATTCATTGAGGGATTCTCTAAGATCGCTCAACCCCTCACCGCCTTGACACAGAAGGGTATTACTTATAAGTGGGGAGATGCCTAAGAATCTGCTTTTCAATTATTAAAGTCGAAACTTTGCAGTGCACCTATACTATCATTACCTGAGGGTACAGAGCACTTCGTAGTGTACTGTGATGCGTCCATCCAAGGGTTAGGGTGTGTGCTGATGCATCGTGATAAGGTAATCACGTATGCCTCACGTCAATTAAAGGTTCATGAGAAGAATTACACCACCCATGACTTGGAACTAGGAGCAGTGGTTTTTGCTCTAAAGATCTGGAGGCATTATCTCTATGGGACGAAGTGTACGATCTTCACTGACCACAAGAGCCTCCAACACATATTCGATCAAAAGGAGCTGAACATGCGACAGCGTCGATGGGTCGAGCTTCTGAACGATTATGACTGTGCCATCAAGTACCACCCAGGGAAAGCTAACGTAGTAGCTGATGCCCTCAGTCGAAAGGAAACAAAACCTAAACGGGTGCGAGCCTTACAACTTACCATTCATTCTAATCTTCCTGATAAGATACGTGAAGCCCAGGGCGAGGCCTTGAAAGGAAATAACATCGGGCTTAAAACATTACATGGTGCTGATAAACACTTGGAACTAAAGACAGATGGTCTTCAGTACTTTATGGATCGAGTCTGGATACCACGTTTTGGGGATCTCAGACAACTGGTGCTCGATGAAGCTCACACCTCTCGATACTCGGTACATCCTTGTTCGGACAAGATGTACCAAGATCTTAAGACTCTTTACTGGTGGCCAAACATGAAAGCTGAAATAGCCACTTATGTTAGTAAGTGCTTGACTTGTGCGAAGGTTAAAATTGAATATCAGAAACCTTCAGGCCTACTCCAGCAACCAGAAATTCCTATGTGGAAATGGGACGGGATTTCTATGGATTTTATTACAAAGCTTCCTAGAACGCCAACGGGCCATAACATGATTTGGGTTATCGTGGATCGTTTAACCAAATCAGCACACTTTCTGGCAATAAAGGAAACAGACTCGTTGGAGAAACTAGCAAATCTCTACATCAAGGAGGTAGTCTCTAGGCATGGGGTGCCTACTTCTTTTATATCTGATCGCGATGCGCGATTCACTTCTCACTTTTGGACTACTCTCCAAAACGCTTTGAGAACTCGCCTAGATATGAGCACAGCCTATCACCCACAGACGGATGGACAGAGTGAACGTACCATCCAAACATTGGAAGATCTACTATGAGCGTCCGTGGTGGATTTTGGAAACAGTTGGGATAAGCACTTTCCTTTGATTGAATTCTCTTATAACAACAGCTACCACACTTCGATACAGTGTGCGCCTTTTGAGGCACTTTTTGGACGCAAGTGTAGGTCTCCCATCTGCTGGACTGAGGTTGGGGATAGCCAGCTAACAGGTCCCGAACTCGTGCACGAAACTTCTGAGAAGATAGTGCAAATCAGAAACCGGATGGCTGCTGCTTGGGATCGACAAAAAAGTTACGCTGATAAGCGTAGGAAACCTTTAGAGTTCCAGGTTGGGGACAAGGTTCTATTAAAGGTGTCACCTTGGAAGGGGGTGATACGCTTTGGGAAACGGGGAAAATTGAACCCACGATACGTTGGACCATTCGAGATTGTCAAAAGGATTGGTCCGGTAGCTTACCAGCTAAACTTGCCTGATGAACTCAGTGGAGTGAACAATGTATTCCACGTATCAAACTTGAAGAAATGCCTATCGGATACGACACTAGTAGTGCCACTGGAGGACATTCAGGTTGACGACCAGCTACGGTTCGTGGAAGAACCAGTGGAGATTCTTGAGCATGGCGTCAAGAAATGCCTATCGGATACGACACTGGTAGTGCCACTGGAGGACATTCAGGTGGACGACCAGCTATGGTTCGTGGAAGAACCAGTGGAGATTCTTGAGCATGGCGTCAAGAAACTCAGACAAAGGACTATACCTATTGTTAAGGTACGGTGGAATTCCCGTCTAGGACCGGAATACACGTGGGAGCGCAGAGATCAGATGCGGCTCAAATATCCACACCTCTTTACTGAACCTGAACCTGTGCATATATCGACTGCCGAACATAAAGCATCTTGCTCAAAGAGAATTTCGGGGCGAAATTCCTTTCAACTTGGGGATGATGTGACATCCGGGAACCAAGCGCACACTTTTCTAGCTGGCTTTATTGTTTACTTGCTGAATTTCGGGACGAAATTCTTTTCAACTTGGGATGATGTGATACCCCGCAATTTCAGGTTCTCACTTTAACTAAACTTTAGTTACATTCCTTGCATTATACTTAACTAGGGTTAGCTAGATAGGACGCACGTTACACAGTTATAGGTTAATAACTGCCTAAAGGGGTAATTCGAGGAATTACCAAACTATATACATGATTAGTGAACCTCGGACGTTGGTGAATAATGAAGTTAATAATTGTGAGATAATTGGTTTGGATTGATTGCAATTACGTGCTTCTGTGATACTCGGTGAAACTATGTGCAAACCATATGTGATTATGTGAACTTAAACCGAATACGTTAATAAAAATCGTTAAGGGTGGACCATTAGGATGATTGGGGTCTTAACACATGGGGTTACACTTATTACGGTCCAAAATAGCGAAAACGTCGAAGGAAAACACGTCGGGTGACGAAACGGGCCACCCACGCGGGGCAAGGCCTTGTGAGCGGCCGCTCACAGGGACCGGGCGGCCCGCTCGCGGGTGTGTGACGCCACTAAACCGACTTAATCACCTATTTAAGCAACCCAAAGCCTCTTGTATCACCTAAACTCAACCCTAATCGCCCCCTATTGCCCTACCTACGAAATATTAACCCCAAACCACCTGCTAAGGCGCAAGAACATCGATCGGGATGCTTCAAGAGCATTCGGTTGGTTGTTTCGAAGAGCTTGTGGTATAATCCTTAATCTACTACGCTTTAATCTTATTATTATGTTATAAAAACCCTATAACTATGTTTGTCCAGGTCTGAGACCTTTTTATAAATATTAAAACTTGATGTTTTTAAAGATTTAACGGGTTAAACATGATGATAGGCGATTAGTGATATAATAGATTACTTGTTTCGCAAGTTGTTGATGTTTTGATCGTTAGGGTTAGGATTTTTGCATGTATTATGATAGATTTTGATCTTAATAGGTCTTAGGAATGTTTTGTAATACTTGTTGATGATTGTTGATCGATTATACACACACGTGAGTCGTTTAAATAAAGGTTTATGCATGATTAAAATCTGGACAGAATGTTTAGGTTAATTTGTAGGGTCTGTTACGTGGCATTAACATGATGGTTTTGATGTTTTCTTTGCATGGTTAAATCACACCTGGTCTTAGCTTTTCATAATGGGTAAAATCGAGTGATTTGGACGTCGTTTGAGTCGTTTTTGGAATTTTCTTTGAAAATAGGTCATATCAGAATTTCGGGTTAACAAACTGAGTCGACTTTAAACCGTCATAACTCGAATTTTATAAGGAATTAAGTTATGAAATTTTTACAGAAGATTAATATCGGAATAATTTGGGTTTTCCAAGTGGATTCACCCCGTTTAGATGAATACACAATTTTTGGGAATTTTTCTACTAAACTGACCTGTTGTGAAAGTTTTCTGAATATAGCTGTGTTGAACGAATTTTAATAATTTTTGTGTTTGGTTTTGAGATAAAACAAAAATATGGGTTCTTAAAGGAATCCTAAGGAGTATTCAGTAAAAATTTGGGGGTTTAACTCACTGATTTAGTATTTTAAATAAATTAGTTTTGGTGACGCACAATCTGTCCTAAAAATGTAGATTGTGTATTATGTGTTTACGTGACTAATTGAAGTCCTATGTGGTATGTGTAACACCCCAACCAATGGCGGAAACATCAAGGTGTCACGTATGAATGATTGTTCAGTAGCTCATGGTAATACATATGTTTAAATAATCCTTTATTACATTACATTATTGAATTACATTAAGGTCTAATACATCAAACAAACAAATGAAACTTAAAACTTCAAATAACTCCTCATGCTAGCTTTAGACTTCAAGCATCAATATTTCCTGTTGAGTTGGAAAAATGGGAGGGTCAACTAGAAGTTGGTGAGAATACATAAGCCATGTCAAGCAATTAAGTTTAAGACTAAAAGTTTAGCAATTCATATGTCTATCGTAAGTTTAAGTCTACATGAATAAACATGAAATGTTGAATCGACATAATCAAACCTCCGACTAGTTTAGGTCCATCCCGTCATCCACGGTTCACCTTAATAATATGTTGGAACGATAACAATCACCCGCGCTCCCCATAAAAGATGGTCAACGAATCTAGGTGGGATTGTCAATCCAATAGATCTATTATTGAGTATCGCCGGCTTGGCCATAGCTAATGATTATGTATTGTTGAAACTTGTTGAAACTGTTGTTGTTGTCTAAATCATGAGGCATTAAAGTTTACAACTAGACATGCATGTAGAATTGCTTAAGTATAATGTTGCAAGTATGAAGAATTGCATAAACATGGTTACGTAAACTCACCTGAAATTCACTGTGCAAGTACTAGCAAGTAGCAACAAATCTGAACTTGGATAAATTGAACTCTTGTATCCTATTACAAATAAACGATGCCTTAAATTCTAATGCAAATACGCTTGTTTCGTTTCTTGGTTGTAAAGATAGTTGATTCAACTACCTAGACTCGTATTGTAAACAATACTCGTCTTAAAGTATTTATAACTTAACGAACCGATAGGATTTGGTTTTGATTTCTCGAAAATATGTGAATGTATAGTTATATAAAATATATACCTTATTATGATATATTTAGGATTTCGCGACTTGAGACTAATTGTAAAAGGGTACTTAGGATAGTGAAGATAATGTACATGTAACATGACTCACGTTTAGTTTGTTTCGAAGACCGGATGATATATGCATTATGTTTATTTATGTACGCTTTTATGACAAAATAAAGTTTGAATAGCGTTTATTTGTAAAACATAGTTTCTTTTGTACAAAGTTATAGTTATATTTTGTAAAAATTTGGGCAGAGTCTCCTCTATTTTTGTAAGAAACCGGACAACTCAAGTTGTCTATATTTTCCCAAAAATCAATTGTTCAATTTGACGACACATACTTTGACTAAGCTCTTTGACACGACAAGTGTTTACTCATTATAAAACAGACGAGGAACTAAACTTTTCGACAAGTAAAATAAATATATAGTCCAACATTTGATAGTCGTCATAATAATACGCATAACTATAAGTTAGTCATTAATCGATAGTCCGAAAACAAAATAATAAATCGATTAGTTTTAAAACTTGAATAGTCGTTTTTTTTATAATTATAAATATACACGTAGGTATTATACACTTTGGCTATTCCAATGTCCCATATATTACTAACATATTACTTGTCTATTTCTTTAACACGCGACACCAACTCACCAACTTCTTAAAGTATAGAAATATATGTTTCGCTAAAAAAGTTTATATATCCAAATATATATTTGAACAAATATTTTTACAACTTAATGATTCGTCACAAGTAGGTTCGGTTCGCTAGCTTTTATGAGTCATATACATATACGATATAATTGAAAGGAGAAAAAAAATAATAATAATAACTTAAGGCGTGTTATACCTTCTTGTTAAAGTCTCGCGAACCGACACGTTCCTGTCTGGAAATACGTGTTGACCAGATTTGGAATGTTTGACCGAAGGTTGACCATGGTTGACTGATGTTGACTGAATTGAATCTTGACCAAGTCTGAAACGGGCATAACCCGAAACAAATGGGAACTCACACAAAACGAACCACAGTTGTAGTCACCACCAATTATCAAAACAAGCCCCCCCTTCATCTAGAATCGATTGTCCAGATCTGACCGGAACCAGACAATAACACGAACCTGGAACCATCTGTTGTTAAAAAGAGATGAGAAGGGAGAGGTAGGGGCCAGAACACGACAAGAGGATACACCCTGGTGTACCTGTTCGGAACCTGCAACTCGGCCCGTAATGAGGTGTCACCGGTCATGAGTCAAGTGTCGAGTTCTGATGGTGCTGTCGTTGTTCATTGTTGTTGTAACAAGGACGAGGGGGCGAGGAGAAAGTAAGGTGGTTGGCGGCGGCGGTGAGGTGGTTAAGGGTGGTGGTCCTTGCTCCTGCCGCTACTGTTGTCTAGAGAGGGAGAGGGTGTGCGGGAGACAAGAGAGAGGGGAGAGATTGAGGGTGGTGGTTCAGGTGGTTGTGGGTGGATGGACGACGGGGATAAGGGGGTTTGGTGGCGGGTTATGGTGGCTGCCGCCGCTGCTTTTGTAGAGGGGGAGAAGAGAGCAGATATGTTGAGTTTTGAGGGAGGTATGAGGGAGACTTGTGTTAAAGAGAGGGAGGTTTAAGAATATGTAGGGGTTAAGATGTGTGTTGGTAAGAAAATGGAGGTGAAGGTGAAGTGTAGGAGGCTGGGGTTTTTCTTTGGGGAAGAAGGAAGAAAGAAAGAAAGAGATGTTTAAATAGGTAGGGTTAGGTAGTTTAGGTGGAAGATTACATCGTATACGAACCCGTTAAAATCGTGTCTCTCGTTACATCCCACTCGTATAGTCGTTTAAATATTAGAATCACGTATTTAATTTATATGAACCAACTAAAATCGAGTATTTGGACTATATATTCGTTATATATTAATAATAGACGTATATATATAGACGTGTGAACATTTATAAGAATTAATAATAATAACAATAATAATAATTATCATTATTTATTGAAATAGCGAGGCGTTACAATATGTATTTGATATGTAATTGAATGGGCACTTGTATTAGACGCATATGGGGTGTAAAACTAATTATAACCAACGTATTCACCAACGGGTCCGTAGGGTTTACTTATGCATGTAGAATCACTAGGTATCACCTACACACTTTTGAACATTTAAACGTCTTGGACAAACGAGTTATATGGTGTAATAGTATTACACATATACTTACTTAGTGACACTTATACTAGGGAGTCGATAGTGCACCCTACTTGGAGTTTGGATTTATTTGCTTGCATACTAAGGTGAGTTTCACTACTCTTTTCTCAAAAGCATGCGTCTCGGGTTGAGACAACGTACTTAACTTTTTCTAGTCCGGTTTGGGACTACTTACACATCTTGGGTTGGGATGCTATGGATCCTTGTGTGGGTCAGTTTTTGACTCCTTGTGTGAGTCGGGTTTTGCTAGTTTGCAAACTGTGTCCTTGATGAACTAAACCAACTCTATCATCTGTAAGTCCTTTACATACCGAATGAGTTGCCGGGTTATGGCAAGCGGGTTATTAGTTGATAGCGCTATTAGGTCTTACAAACCTCACACCGGCTCGGGGAGTGCGGGAGTGAACTATAACTTAACAGATTTTATCATTATTGATAGGCAATGATGTAAGGCATGCAACTCACATTTGTGACTACACGTACATCAGCAGTTCGGTATATCGGTGTTAGTTATCATGAATGGGTTAGCTACCCTTGACATGCGATGAACAAGTGTTTACATGGTTTTTGGAACCAACTCAATTACTTGTTTACGTGGTTTTGGAAACCAGCATATTTACATACTCATTTACTTTACTTCGTGAACTCACCAACTTTATGTTGACACACGCTAGCATGATTTTGCAGGTAACTAGGTATGGAGCACGACTAGGACATGCATCATATTATATCATGGGTTTACAAACATATAAACTATTTTAACATTTAACTATTTGCTTTTTGTTTTGGGCGCGGTGTTTTGCGCAGACTTTTATTTAACTGTTTGTCATTCGCTTCCGCTATACTTAATTTGGTTTGGTTACAATGTTTAAACTTGGTTTTACAAATAACGAACTAAATGGTTTGGCATTTAGAGTCGTTCATGTGACTTATGGCTATGAGATCCTGGTTTGTCATGCGCCTCGCGGTATAAATCCCGTAATGGAAATTAGAGGGTGTGACAGATACTGATTTCCTTTTCTGTATCTACAAAATTCTATTTTGTGGTTGAACAAACCACAAATTTCACATTCTTTCGCCTTTTCTTTCTCATTTAAAGGCAAATTTCTGACTGTCTTGATTTGATTTAGGTCATCATTAGCTTTCAGGTTCTCAACTCCTGATGTAGATGAAACTACTGATGGCTTAAAGTCAGATTTGATCAGTACTTCTGAAGAACTTTCTTTTTTCAATTTTTAGAAAGTTTTCATGAAAAGATGTGCATTCTTTCTCTTCAAAAGTTTCATTTTGAACTATTCTTCTCCCATCATCAGTAGTTTTGGGAGAAAAATCAGTTGGTGTTTCAGTGTGATTGTACCCTATGCCAAACCTAACATTTGATGCACTTTGTTTGTTAAGCAGCGGTTGGTACCCTTTACATGACTCAACCCATTTTTCACATTCAACCTTGGTGTCAGCAAGCTCTTTTCTGACATTTCCTAGATCTTCTATCATGATTTTAAGTTGTGCTTGGGTTTCAATAACAATGTTTGTTAATTTAGAATTTTCTTTTGATTTTACAGCAAAGGGGTACATGCACCGATCGGGTTTGTCCCGATTGCTAAGTGTTCTGTGCCTTATGTCCAAGGCTTGATATCAAACCACATCGAGCCGGGGGTCTCACTGGAAGCAGCCTCTCTATTCTTAGGGGTAGAGGTAAGGCTGTCTACATCTTACCCTCCTCAGACCCTACCTTAGCTTTGCTATAGGTGGGATTAACTGAGTATGATGATGATGATGATGATTTTGATTTTACAGCAAGCTTTCTTTCTAAATCACATTTCATTTGAGTTAATTTTCTCTCAGAGTCATTGGCTTTGCCTTGTAAATGCACATTAGTCTCTTTTATGAGAGCAAAAGATTCTTTGCATGAGTTTGAACAAAGTTTTGTCAAAGATTCTTTTGATATCTGAGATAAGGCAGATTTTGAGGTGCAGCCCTCAAATGCCATTAAGGCAAAGTTCTTTCTGCCATTGTCAAGTTCTTTCTAGTTGATGTCAAACATTTTGTTGTCTGCATCAGGATTGCACTCAGTTGTGTCAAAAGGAAGACTGCTCCAGTCAACATACCCTGAAGTGAAAAGACTTTGTTGTGAGGGTTGCTGAGTTTGTGGAGGTTGTTGAGCAGCTGGAATGGAAGGCATTGATTGTTGGCTCTGCATTTGTTGAGCTGACATCTGTACATATTGTATTTGTGGCAAATATTGGATTTGTGGAGCTTGTGCCTGTACAAAATGTGCACTTCCCTGTGTTCCATTACTCCTATTATAAGTAGGGTTAAACTAATTTCCAGACTGTGATTGGTTATAGCTAGAGCTTCTACATTCTCTAGCAAAGTGTCCCAACTTCTGACACTTGTGACATCGAAGTTTAGATTTGTGAAAACCAATTTTTTTTAACTGTTCAGTCCTGGAAATTTCCTTCCTGATCTTTTGTAAAATTTGTTAGTTTTTATACTTAACATGGCCAGTTGGAATGGAAGGCATTGATTGTTGGCTCTGCATTTGTTGAGCTGACATCTGTACATATTGTATTTGTGGCAAATATTGGATTTGTGGAGCTTGTTCCTGTACAAAATGTGCACTTCCCTGTGTTCCATTACTCCTATTATAACTAGGGTTAAACTGATTTCCAGACTGTGATTGGTTATAGCTAGAGCTTCTACAGTCTCTAGCAAAGTATCCCAACTTCTGACACTTGTGACATCTAAGTTTAGATTTGTCAAAACCATTTTTTTTAGCTGTTCAGTCCTGGAAATTTCCTTCCTGATGTTTTGTAAAATTTGTTAGTTTTTATACTTAACATGGCCAGTTGGTGTACAATGTCCATTTCTTTTAAGTCATCACTGCTAAAGTTTTTCAAATCATCCATGATAAAACACATGTTATCAGCAGTTTGACTATATTCATCATTGTCATAAGTTGGATATGATCTTTCTAATGAGATCCCAACAGTTACGTTAATGTGGTCAAAAGATCCAAAATTATTTGGACAAGAAGGTGAGTCTCGTCCCAACAGTGCTGTACTACCTCGTACATAGTCATCAGTTGTTTTACCTGAACTTTGCAATTTTTTCATTTGATCAAATTCTCTTTCAAAAGTTAGCAATCTCCCATGTAATTTTGTAAGAGTAAGGGAGTTAAAGTCTGGTGAAGATCTGAGAACTATAGAGTAAGTTTCCCATTTTTCTGGTAAAGACCTTAAATATCTATGAAGCATGAATACATTTGTATAGGTCTGGCCATTTAATTTCACTCAGATATTAATGAGGAAAATCTTTCAAATTGTTGTGTTAAAGTTTCCCCATTAATGTGAGTAAATGTTTCATATTGTTGAGCCAGGATTTCTCTAGTGTTGGCAATCACCTCTTCAGTTCCTCCAAACTACTCTTTTAGGCAGTCCCAAAGCTCTTTGGCACTTTCACAGTGTAAAAGTCCAGAGTAGATTTCATTTGGGAGTGCCTTTGCCAACATATAAAAAGCTTTAGCATCAAGCTCAAGTTTTAGAAAATCTTCATCTGTGTTGTCTTTTGGGTCCTTTGGTATTTCAACTTTAGTTTCAAGATTAATGTTTACTGGTTTATGAGGACCATATATCACAGATTTCCAACAACCAGTGTTGGTCTGAGACAGAGTATGTGCCATTCTTTTCTGCCATATGTTATATTCTGAACGAACGAACAAGCATAGCAGGTTTATTGGCAGAACTAGTATTATGAGGATCCATTTTATAGAGTATTGATTTGTCAAGTTTCTCTCAAAGTGATGGATGTTGAAAAAGTGAACTTTTAATTCTTTATTGAATATCAATAAGAGCCTGTTTCTGATTCTCAATTTGTTAGATTGATATTTGAGCAGATAAACCAGTGCTCTGATACCAATTGTTGGATCAGTATGCTCTTTAACAGTCTACTTGCATATGAACACTTATGTGTTTTGCAAGTTTAATCAGTTTTGCACAGCGAAATGAGTTGTAAAGTTTCACTATCACCAGGAGTTATTACTCCCCCTGGATGTTTGCAAATTAAAGACAAGTTAATGAGAATATAAGTATTGAATGTATATGACAATTAATAAGCAAATAGATTCTCAGTTAATGAAATGGAATAACAAGTATAAGCTTTGAAGGATTTCAGTTTTCTATTAAAATCAATGTCTAAAACAGAGGGATGAACCCATCTATTTATAGACAAGCAAATACATGAACCTTGTTACAAAAGCAAGTCTGCAACAAGTTGCAGTCTTGGATCTTGTACAAAATGATAAAGTAATAATAAACAAATAAACTACTAAAACATAAGGGCGGTGGAAAGATTCTATTACAAGTGCTGATGAATGACAAACTACTGATGAGTAGTTTGTCTTTAGTATTTATTCAGTAGACTTGTCTGGTTTGACTTCAGAACTTCTGATCTTTCTTCTTCAGTACTTGTTGAATCCTTCTTCAATAATTGTGTCTGCTTTCTTCAGTAGTTTCATGCTTAGAATATTTGGCAGAAGTATGAATTAGACTAAGGTTGGCAAAAAGAGGTTTTTTCAATCCTTTCTGTCCTTACAGATACCCTGACTGAATCTAGGTCCGTAAATCAATACGACAGAAGATCAGTTAGGCAAAAAGAGGTTTCTTCAATCCATTCTGTCCTTACGGTACCAAGACCATATGCCCATGAGGTGTTCAACCACAAAGCAAGCAGTTCGTTATATTTTTATCACTAAGACACACATTAATAGGTCTAGAAGCCTACCAACACATCACACAAAGTCATCACATGTCAAATTTTGATTTTTTCAATTCTTTAGCATGTGAAAGATCCTCACTGATATACTATCGTTTCCTCCTTTTCTCCATGAAAAATCATTTTGGGATTTTCTGATTTTTATGGCTTTTCAAAATTTTCAATGTTTTTGGTTATCCTGATAAGAAACTCCCCCAAAAATTAAAAACATATTTTTTGATTTTTAATTTTTGAAAAGAGAATAACGAAAGAAAATTTGATAAATCGATGTGGAAACTAATGTTGCTTTTCTTTAATACCATTAGCTTTTAATAAAAATTCAAATCTTGATTTGTCAAAAGCTTTGGTAAAAAGATCGAATCTTTGATAGTAAGTGTGGATTTTAACCATATCAGTCAATCCTTTAGTATAGCAGTCCCGTATAAAATGATAACGGATTCGAATATGCTTAGCCTTAGAATGATGAATGGTGTCTTTTGTGAGTACAATGGCTACTTCATTATCTTAATGAATGGGGGTTTCAAGAAATTGCAAACCGTAGTCCCGCATTTGTTGTTGAATCCAAAGCATTTGTGAATAGCAACACGAGGCCACCACATATTCAGATTCACATGTTGATACGGAGTCTGACGTCTGCATCTTGCACTGCCAGGTGATTAGCCTGCTCCTAGAAATTGACATCCAGTCGTTGTGGATTTAGTGTCAATATCACAGCCACTGAAATCTGCATCACTAAAAGCAATGAGGTCAAAGTTATTATCATTAGGATACCATAAACCTGGTGATGGATAACCCTTCAGATAACGTAGAATTCATTTAACTTCCATGAGGTGAGATTGTTTCGGCTTCGACTGGTATCGTGCTCAAAAGGCAAGTAGTGCACATTATATCTAGTCGGGAGCGGTCAAATACATCAATGATCCAATGATGGCTCGATAAATGTAAGGGTCAATAAGCTCCCCCTTAGCATCAAATCCAATCCCGTTATTAGGTTTTATGGAGTGGCAATTGGTGTAGAATCCTCCATCTGGAATTTACTCAAGACTTCAGAAACATACTTCGTCTGGTGGATGAAGATCCCCGACGGCAATTGATCCACTTGCAATCCACGAAAGAATTGAGCTCATCTCGAACGTTTCCTGCATGGCCTTTTCGAATTCCCTGCATAGACTTTTGTTAGTCGAACCAAATATAATATCATCTATATATCTGTACCAGGAGCAAATCACCCTCTGTTCGTTTCGTGAACAAGGTACAGTCAACTTGTCCTCACTTGAAGCCTCTTGAAAGTAAGTATGTGCTGAGCTCTTCGAACCATTGTCGAGGGGCTTGGTGCAACCGTACAACACTTTGTTCAATTTGTATACCTTATCCCGGTGGATAGGATCCTCAAAACCCGGTGGTTTCCCTACATATACTTCTTCCTTGACCACACTGTAATGAAAAGCACTTTTAACGTCCATCTGATACAACTTGAATTTCATATAAGATGCGTACACAAGAAACATTCGGATAGCTTCTATACGTGCGACCGGTGCATAAACTTCGTTGTAGTCAATTCCTTTTGTTTGACGAAAACCTTTAATAACCAAACGAACTTTGTTCCTTACCTCCATTTGAAGAAAACCTTGTACCACCAATCGAGCTTTGTTTCTTACAATAACGCCTCGATTATCCTTCTTGCACTTAAACACCCATTTAGTGCCTATCTTCTTTCTGTCTGTTGGTAAATCAGTCAACGTCCAGACTCTGAGTTTCTGAAATTGTTGTAATTCTTGCTGGATCGCATCCACCCATGATTCATCTTGTAAAGCTTCCTTGTATGTCCTTGGTTCAACCTGCGAAACATAACAAGCAAAAGACCAATCATTTTGACAACCTAATTTTTGGATTTTGGCATACAGGGCAAGGGCTCCAATATTATCATGTGATGTTGCACGTCTCAGTTGTCCTCGTGTCATCACACTGCTTCCCGGATCACCAATAACCCGTTCTAGCGGATGAATCTGATGAATCCGAGATTCTGGATGTTCAGGAACAGGAATCACAATTTGAACATTTAAATTCTCTACCATCTCCAGATCATTACCTGTATTTGAAGAAGATGGAATATCTTGATTAGGGTTCACTGGTGGTGATACTATAGTATTATCCAGGACTGCTTCACTAGTAACTTCTTCCTCATCTTCCGACTTAGAAGAATCAAGTGTTATCAAGCCTCCTCGAATACCTCTTCTTCAACTACAGGAGCATTGGCATCATCAGAAGCTGCTGCTGGAGGAGTCACCGTGATCGAACGCACTAACGATGAAGTTATTTCATTCTCACACTCGTAATACAATCTTAAAACAACTTCTTCAACCAAGCTTTCTAGATTGAATGACTCAACGAGTTCTTTGTAGTCAAACATCCAATCGGGCCCATTTCCTAGAACGTTCTGAGTGTAGCGTTGAGGATCAACATTCGCCCACTCTTCAACCTATTTAGTTGTTTTGTTAAACACACATTAAGTGGTATCGCGTATCCAAAAAAGTAACCTTCATCAGCTTTCGTTCCTAACTTCTTTGTAGGATTCAGTATCGTGCATGGTGCCCCGAATGGCTCTAGAAACTCTAAAAACTCTAAATTCGGCTTACGTCTGTTAAGCAGTTCATAAGAAGTCTTTCCAAACTTCTTCACTCTCAACACACGATTCAATGTATAGCATGTTGCATGAATAGCTTCGTTCAAGAACATAACTGGAAGATTAGAACCTGCAAGCATAGTACGAGCCGCTTCATTTAGAGTCCTGTTCTTTCTTTCTGCAACACCGTTCTGTTGTGGAGTGTATGGTGCAATGTACTCACGGTGAACACCCTTTTCATCACACAACGCATCCATCATAGAATTCTTGAACTCCGACCTGTTGTCACTTCGGATTCGCTTAATCTTCAAACCATAGATGTTCTCCAATCGGGTAAACATAACTTTCAAGTTGTTGAACGTTTTGCTATTGTGTTGCACGCACACCACCCACGAAAATCTTGAATAGTCGTCAGTAACCACAAGACAGTATAGGTCTCCATTAATACTCTTACGTTTAACGGGTCCGAATAGGTCCATGTGTAAACGTTCAAGTGGAATATTAACCAAATTCCCCTTCTTGGGTTTGTGGGAATGTTTGTGTTGTTTTTTCCCTTCTTACATCTCACACACTTATTATTCAAATGAAAGTGTTTGATATTCACGCCTTCTACAAGCCCATTCTTCACTAGATTGTTCGTTTTCCTCAGGTGAATATGCCCCATCCGTCTATGCCACATGATAGATTATTTCTCTGTAGCCTTAGACAGAAAACACGTCACTTGCCCTTGTGTAGTGGTTGCTTTGATCATGTCAAGAATGTACAGATTGTTCACTCTTGGATCTTTAAGCATGATCCACTCTTTAGGTATAACGAAACCAGGCTTCAATATGTAGCAAGACTTATCATCAAAGTATACTAAAAACTTCTTGTCACAAATTTGCGATACACTCAGCAGATTATAATCAATTTGCTTCACATAAGAAATCCTCTCGAAACTCACAATCACGTTGCTAACACTTCCATAGTTATATAACCTCCTTTGTTTCCGACGAATGCTACATACCCTCCATTGATATTCTTGATGTCAAAGAGTAGCGACATATCTCCGGTCATGTGCCCAGAAACTCCACTGTCGACAATCCAAAGACTGCTAATAGGGCCAACTGGAGTTCCTTGCACCAATCACAAAATGATTAGTTTTTACGAGGGACCCAAGACTTTGTGGTCTTGGGTCTTTGATTGTTAACATTCAAAGATTCTTTTTTCTCAACAATTTTCTGTTTTGAATCAACCTTTTTCTGATTGTTCAAAACCTCTTCATGGTTAACTTGAACCTTAGCAGTTGAAGTAGAAGCACCTAGAGAACCCTTTGGTGTCCAATTCTGTTCCGAACGTTTAAGAATCCAAAGTTGAGGTTGTTTAACCTCAACAGGTTTCTTTGTGTCGTTCTTAAAAGAAACTTTCCTGACTACCTTGTCTTAGTAAACTGACAAAGATCCAACCGATGACTTTACAGCAGGTTTAGGGTAAACCTTTTGTTTATCATTAGTTGTGTTCACCATTGGTTTCTTCAGTTTCTTCTCCAAGGCAATTTGGTTACGATTGTAATAGAAAATCGGTCGGTTTCCTCTTTGTGGATAAAAACGGTTTTGATTATAAAATTGTTGTCTTTGAGGATAAAATTGTCTTTGTGGAAAAGATTGTCTTTGTTGGTAACGATCAACCGAATTCCTTTGGTTCTGTCTGCTTTCAACCTCGTGTCTTTTATGTCACACATATGGGCAATGAGCAAGTAAATGTCCTCTCTTCTCACATTTGTAGCATGCATGGTATTCCTCAAATGAGTTCTTGTCATGATGATTAGCGAATGATTTTACTAGGTATTTATCATCAATACACTTATGCCTTAAACTCTCAGAAGCGGGCTCCATTGAGTAATCCGGTTCGAAAAATCCATTAATCTTGTTTTTCAGTTTGACAAACTTAGTAACATCAACCTTTGGTGTTTTTGAGTCATCACCATACAGTCGCTTTATCAGTTAAGGTGGAATATCATTTGTTCGTTCATGTTTTTGAAACCAGATTGTACTTTCTTGCCAAATTTTCTCAATTTTAGAATAGTTAGCGAACTGAATGGGATACTCATCCTCAAAGATTATCTTATCGAATCCTTCCATCTGATAAAATACTTTCACAGGCTTGTCACTTGACTCATTCTTATCACATTGCTTAGCTGATGGATTCTTTTTGTTTTTAACCCTTTGAGGATGTGGAACCTTAGAAGGTGATACACTCTCATTAGTTCGAATGTGATTTTCCAAAGGAATACCATCATTCTTCGTAGGTTCCTCAATTTCAGAATCCAATTCATCAGTTACAGCGACCACTCCCTCGTCATTCAATCCTAGAAACGGTCTCACATCAGAATTTGGATCACCAACAGTAGAAGTGTTTGATTCGTTCTCCAATGTGGAATCCGATCTATCTGAACTCTATGGTGTCACTGAATTAAGATTATGATTTTAGAATAACACTGGGAAAGGAACAGATATGTAGTTCATACTACTGGATTGAACTGGTTCCTCAATAATATGGTCCAAAACATAAGCTACATTCTTATAACTCTCCAACTTTTTGTTAACTTTTTCAGCAATACACTTGATTTTAGCCATTTCTAGTGTGGTTTCTTTAATTTCATTTATGTAATTATTAATTCCTATTTGTTTAAGTGAAAGAGTTTTAGTCAATTCAAAAACATCTTTCTTATAGCTCTCAAGTGTTTTGTTAAAGTCTCTTTCATCTTTTCGATACGACTCAATGACGATTTTAGTACTATCAAGCTGATGCTTTAGGTGCTTAACCTCATCATGAAGTCTATCGCATGTACCACAATACTTATCACTATAATTAGAGTTAGAACTTACCGGTTTAGGAGGATCTATCATGGCCATTAAAGCAAAATTAGCTTCCTTTCCAGCGAAAAACTTGGAGTAATCCAACTTAGTGAAAGCCTCATCAACCATGCATTATTTCTTTGTCATCAGAAAATCTGCTTCGGCTATAAGTTGATTAATATCATCATCAAGAGAATTCACACTAGCCTCCAAATCAGATTCACTTTCAGACTCAGAATAAACAGATTCTCGATCATCAGAGACATCAGCAACATAATCAATAATAGTCACTGTAACCGTTTCTTCAACCCGTTCCTCAACCTTCACAGAATCAACATTAGCAACCTTCTCTTCAACTATCTCCTCAATCACAACTTTAGAAATCATCTCAGAAACTATTTCCTTCACCAAGTCATCATCAACTTTCACCGGCTCCTCGCTCACCACCTCTTGAGCAAAGCATGCAACATTACCACCAGTGACATCTTTAACACCCATTTGCATTGAGTTCCAATCCAAACCTTCATCCTTTGGAATCACCAATGCTTAATTCTCATTCTGCGGTTGAGTGTTTGGTGTAGACACTAGAACAATGGTTCTAGTTTGGTTGTGGATGTTTGTCTTTGTGTGGGGCATTATGTGAGGTGTTTTGTCAGTTTTGGTAATTTTTTTGATGTTGATTGTTGTTATTTTGGCTTTGGAAGGTAACTTGGTTATGTGATTGACAGTTTTGGTAGTTTGATCTGAAAGGGTTTCGGTTACCTTGTTGTTTCGGTTGGGTACATTCTCTAGCAAAATGACCTCGTGTCCCACAGTTGAAACACATAACCTTGGCTTTATTGAAAGCATAGGTAGTGTTCGCTGAAGTAGCAAGATCAGTTCTTCCAGTCTTCTCAATAAACTCAGTCGCCCTTCTCATCACGCTAGCCAATGCCCACTGAAAATCAATTAGTTCCATCTATTCTTTATCAATCTGGGCATAATCGTCATTGGTCAGATTGTTGTTGCCTATTTGACTAGCCATAAGTCCATTATAAGAAACGACCATTGCTGAAACCAATGCAATGTGTTGTTGTGCCACTTCTACTGTCACATTGTTCATGTTGGAAGTTTCCAACACGATCGGACTCTGGCTTGATGAGGCTTGATTAGTGCAACTTGTGGTTGTTATTGTGGAGTACTCACCGATGATGTATTGTAACAAGCAACTGATATAGGAGGTTGAGTTGTTGTGTATGAAGTTGGTGTGTTTGATGGTCCCGATGTGTAATAACTAGTTGCACTCATTGGTTGTTCAATCATTGATACAAAAGCAGTTTGAGGTGCAAAACTCGCCCCTCCTTTCTTCCACCTCTTTGTAGCATAATAATGCTCAGAATTTTGTGGACTGCGCTCTTTTTGCCTTTCTCCTTTCTTCAATCTCTTTGTTTCCCAGCTTCTGAATAAACTCATTGATGGACCAATACGGAGGCAATGAATCAACAAACTTTTCAACAACTTCAGTCATGGGAATAATAATCTCATAGTTCGATGACTCAAGCAACAATTGAAAGAATCTTCCTTCAATGTCTCATTCCCAGCATAGCTGAAAATCTCAAACTCCTTAATTTCTTCTATACAAATTCTCCTAGTTTTCTCATTCCCATCGTGCCTACTCTTCAAAGCATCCCATAGTTGCTTCGAAGTCACACATGGACCAAACTGATGTAGTAGATCTATGGTCAATGCCTGTAATAACTGAGAATACGCCTTCTTTTCAGCTGCAAAATTCTTCTTCTCATCGTCTTTCAGGCCCTCAAGTGCAATCGGTGTGTTCGTGTTCTCCACCATTGGTTGACTATAACCCTTCATAATCATTTGCCACACTTCCCCACCTTCTAGTCCCATGCCTTCAAGATGAATCTTGAATCTTCTTTGCCATCCATGATACTCGCTCATGTCCAACATCTTCGGTGGACGGTTTTCATTTCTCATTGATAAGTCATTAACCAAGGTAGTATTGCATTGGTGGTCTGACTTTGAGCTACTGTTGTTGTTGCGACTCCCCAATTAACTAGCATTTGTTGTGGAGGATGTGTAATAGCAGGAACTTGATGTAGCAAAGTAATTCGTCATCTATGGTGGTTGTGTGTTTACTTTTTGAGCTGCAACGACACACGGGTTAGTAAGTACTTGCTATGGTTGTGTCATAGCAGGTCTCGGTGTCATCGGTAATCCCCAAATGTTGTCCATGATGTTCGAAATAACAACCCTTAGAAAATATGAAAATCTAGAAGTACGTTTGACCTAAACACCAAAGTCGAGGGTTCGAATGAATTTGGAATAACTGGTTCGACCCTTGACTACAAGTTAGAATGAGTAACTGAACTGGTAGAACTTGACTCAACCTGACAAAGAACTTGGTTCGACCTCTCGATGGTTCAAATGAACTTGAAAGGTTCGAATAGACAACAACACACTGTGAATGATGAACAAACAAACTGATTCGGCCTAAAACCCAACTTGGTTTGACCTAAATCCACTTGATTCGACCCAAAAATCACACTCCTTCGACCTAACTCAAACTCGTTCGACCCGACCTGACCCATTTCAAAATCAATTTATCTTCAAAAATGAACCAATTTGATCTGAATTATGTAAAATTTGATGGATTTTTATGAAAATAAGCAGGTTTTGATTCGGATCTAATGGAGATTAAGTTTTGTGAAAGAAATTTTGATTTTATCTGTAAAAACAAGTCTAAATCAATCAATCTCCATGTTCATGGAAAACAGAAAAACTTTTGATGTTTTTTGATGAAAAATCTGATTAAAAACTATCAATTTTCAGTTGTGTGATTAAGCAAATCTCTGATACCACTTTGTAAAAGGATCTGATTTTAGAAATCAACAATAGTATCACACAAGTATAAGCAATCTAGGTGCGAAAACTCTAGATCACATGCAAAATGATAATGATCTGATTAGAACACGATAATATCTATTTTCAAAGTCATTTCCATTAATAATCACTTGATATAAACCTTACAATGTTTAAATGATAATGAAAATACACTTTAGAACTCTCTAGAACACTTTCTGAAAAACACACACAAACACACTCGACAATGACCAAAAATTCTAACTTCTAAACAACTCAAACATATATATAGACTTCTTCATTCGACCTCTGCAGAGGTCGAATGGACTCCTTCGACCAATTCAATGCTCGAATCAACAAATCATAAACAACCTAATACTGACAAACTTCATTCGACCCTCTATGAACTTCATTCGACCCCGCGACAGGTCGAATGGACTTGACAAAAATTTGATTTCATCAAACTTCGGAAATCTTGTACAATGCAAAAGTGATAGCCACACATATGCATGTACACAAAGTTGAACAACTTGCTGATATTTTCACCAAACCTTTGGATGAAAAGCATGACAGCTATATCATAATAATGTTGGGTACACTAAACATGGATTTAAGTCAAGAATCTAGTATGAAAATAACAGAATTTGGACTTGAAACCAACGAATCAATTTTAGATGACACACAAATTGAAAAATCTGGAGAACAAATCTCTTGTGATCATCTGAAAACTGAGACAGTTGTCATAAATGACAAGCCAGAATCTGGAACTAAAATCTCAGATAATGAGAATTCTAGTGAACTATTGGACAAACACAGAAATCTAGAATAGAAACATTTGAACTATTCTAGATTTATAGGAGAGAGAAAACATGACGCATACTACATGCATGCATGCACGTATATATCTATAGCTCTAGTTAGATATATATTAGTTTTTTTTTGTTTTTTGTTATTTTTTTAGATTCATGCTTATCTAAAACTAATATAGTTTTATTATATTTTATTTTTTTAGAGATAATGATTAGTTTTATATTATTTGTTTATAACATATACACAAAGTCTAGGTCTACAAAATAAGTAGCTTTGCCTTATGTGGGATAAGTAAATGAGGAAGAATAAATAATAAATGCATGGTCTCTCACAAATATTTCCAAATACCGAAGAGTACCCTGACATAACTACTTGAGTGCAAATATCAACTCCAGTAAGGGGTGCAAATGGATTTACCAAATCTAACCATTAATGGACAGATGATATTGTCAATAAATATACATACACTTGTGATCACTTTCACTGCACATTCTCTGTATTTCTTCTTTTTCTTCTAAACAAAAACCCTAATTTTCCTTTACCAAAAATGGCACTCGAAATGGCCGAAACTCACAACCTAAGAGTGAGAACCAGTTTGGACAGGGAGTTCTAGCTGGTTGCACCGATGATGGCCTTCCTCTTGAAGAGCCCTATTGGTTTTGCCATCAGTGTGCACATTGATGTGTTTAAGGATGTAACACCCCAACCGATGGTGGAAACATCGGGATGTCACGTATTGATGATTGTTCAGTAGCTCATGGTAAATAATAAATTTCAATAAATGATTTAAATAAATTACATACAATTGTTCTAAGAATTTTGTACATCAAAATGAAAAATACTAGCTACGCATCTTCAAGCAATAACTCTAATCTTCAAGCAAGCTATAACCTAAAACATGTTAAGTTTGAAAATATTTTGGGTCAACAAAAGTTGGTGAGAATTACATAGGATAATCGAATAAAATTGTTGTGCAATTCATGTGTCATGGCAAATCTAGTCCATATGTGAAAACATACTAGAAGTAAATCGAGTGCATAATCAACCTTGTGACTGTTGTATTGTGGTACATCCCATACGCTCATGGTTCACTCGTTTATATTGCAGTAACAAGCACCCACGTAACCTTTGTAGGAGGCACGTATCCGGGTGGGATTGTCAGTCCAATAGATCTATCAATGTATACCGTTTGGCTGATGAATGTTTATGCTAGAATTGTGCTTACCCTAGTCATGTTCAAGACATAATGCAACATAGAAATACACATAGACACATTGATGATTGAATTGCATAAATATTGTTGTAGCATGTTTCACCCCAAAAATGGTGATAAATAGAAAAGGGGCTATGTAAAACTCACCTTAGCAAAATGTTATGTCTCGTGAAAAAAATAGAATAATGTGTTGTGAATGTATGCGAGGCGAATCCCAAAGACTCAACAACGTAGCTAGTCCAAATTGAAGAAAACGAAAAAGAAAGAATATCAAGCTTCCAATTCGCCAATTACAAGAGCTTATAATCAAAGCTTCAATTGTAGAAGTAATAGACTATAGAAGAAAGGTATGAGGGAAAGTTTAATCGGATTGAAACAATCGATTTAGAGGTGCAAAGTATAATGGGTCATAGGTGGGTTTTTATACTAGTTTTGGAGTCAATTAGCCATTAAAATTGGTCAACACCATAAAGTAAGGTTTTATGATGAATTGACTATTTGACTAAGACTTTGACTGTTTGACTAAGACTTTGACTGTTTGACTAAGACTTTGACTAATCAATTTAAGGAATGTGTTAAGTTTATTTTCTTCTGAAATACTACACAAGATGATAGTTGGCTCAGTTGGTTGTCACTGTGTGTTGGTTGGCTGTGGACGCGAGTTCGAGTCCCGGTCCACACAAATCTTTTTTTGGCAATTATTTCCCTAAAACTATATTATTCTAAATTCATAATATGATTATATAAGCCCGAAAGTGACTCGAAATATTTTTAAAACGTACAAAAGTGTCGAGATACAAATAATTATTAGTTTAAGGTATTTAAAACATATATTGTTTAAAACAATACATTCTTTTTATCAAAAAAAAAAAATTAGTGGAAATTTGCGATGTTACAGTCTCCCCTACTTTTGGAAACTTCGTCCCGAAGTTATTAAAAACACAGGTTTGAGGTTGATTAGGTAGAAATTAAGGCAGCTGTGGTTTGGGTTAAGGCACGACATGAATTTATAGGTAATAGAATAATTTGTTTCGAATAATTTGGATAAGAGGTTTGAGATGTGAGTTTAAAGGATTGGATTAGGTTCGTCTGAAGTAGCAAGAAGCATAAGAATCTAGCAAAATACTAAACTTATGTTTTAGGAATCTTATAAGAAATGCATGAATTGATTGGCTATATGAAAACCAAATGAACTACTAAAACCTTATTAGAATTTCACACTACCTTAACGTACCTGTAAATTCATGATTACGTTCCGGACCGCAATCACCAATTTACCTTACATTTGGGTTTTGTGTCCTTGTATGACTCTAAACACACATGTAAGTAATGCAAAATAACCTTGTGATTGAATCGTTTACAATGTATCCAAAAATGAGTCCAGCTGTTGAGTAGGAAAAAGACTTCTACCAGTCAGTGAGTAAGAACCTCTACCGATTGTTGAGCAGGTGCGATAGCCTCTACCAGTCGTTGAGCAGGTTGTAGGGCCTCTACCGACTGTTGAGCAGGCATGATGACCTCTACCAATCGTTGAGTAGGTTATTTGGTACTCAACTAACTGTTGAGCAAGTACTTCATTCTCTACCAGTTGTTTGATTAAGTGTACCAATTATTTCACACATAAATTGCAAATTGATAATATGTACATATAAACAATCAAGTATCAAGCATAGCATGCGAGTTGTAATAGTGTTGTCCTAGACAAGGTTAATGACTCTAGGTGTGTCTATAGCAAATAGTTTATATTCCATGATTTCTAGTATCAAATGTTTAAATATGGTAGATAATCGAATCCTCATGTATAACTAAGGATTAAGTTTGATGCAACACACAACCAAGTTTCAATAGTTTGGTTATCATGGGTAACTAGTTCATGTTTGAGAAGGTGGAGGATATGAATTTAGTTCTTGAGAGGATGATGAAAAATCTTGAAGCAGAATCAAGGTTGTGAGAGATAGTGAATGTGAAGATAGTTGATAAAAAGTTTATTTTATAGTAAGGAGATTATGTAGCAGTGTAAATTTTGGGGTTTGGATCAAAGGTTATAATCAAGTGTATAAGAAAACATGATTGTGATATATGCCAAATATTGTAAAAATTTGAACAAGTTGAAAATGAGTGAGTGTCGATGGAGAATTTAGAGACTAGATATTATTCCTATGGATAAAAAAAAATCTTATTTTCAAAATTGGTTTTATACATAAAGCAAAAGTTGTTAAATAGTACAAGCTAAGTGGGCTTTGATTAAAATATTCCCGTTAGTTGAAGATTTCAATCATGACATTAGGTTTTAAAGATCAAGGTTCTATTAAGTGATTTTTAATAGTTTAAAGCATTATATAGAAAATTGTTTGTTACGTCAATAAATAAACAATTGAATTTAAGTTCGAGGACATCTTTTGACAAAAATATGTACTTTGTAAAGTTACTAGGTAATGAAAATACAACAGGATTTAGAAATCTTTAGTTTGTGCTAAGGTATGAGGTTATAGTTTTTAAAAATAAGTAACATGTGAAGAAATAAAATAATATGATTTGGGTAGGGTGTTCAATATTTAAAAAGTGGCTAAGATGGTAAGGTGAAATGTGATTGTGAAATCCATAGATGGTTATGAAATGAGATTGATTTAAGCTGTAAAATTTTGAGATTTTAGAGCTTAGTTTAAGGAAAGTGAGTGTAATCATTTATTCATTAATTAAAACGAATAAACGAAAACGTTGACTTATCAAAACTTCTAGATTCTAATAACATAGTGAAGACATGCTTTAGCCTATAAGTGAACACTCACCCCGAGAATTCCCAGGTAGGCATCCGGGTCCCTCGTCTGATTGGGATTTATGCGCAATGCCAGTCCTAGACAAAAAACTCAGAATACAGGCGTTCACCCTTCTAGATTGCACGTGTTCGTTATTAAAATCTAGAACTTCGAGTAGATCTTCAAGGTGGTTAAGGCTAAACCTGAGGATTTGTCCTATTAGTCTAAGAGTAGATCTTATGATGGAGAACAATCTTCTTGTAGGGACTAAAGTAGGGATAAGAAGTAAAATAGAGAATATAAACAAGTAAGGTTGCAAGTAAAAGGAGCAAGTACTGATTAAAATCCTATGGTTATAGACTAGATTATTTTTCTAATAACCTAATTCCCTATAACCTGGCTCTGATACCAATCTGTAACACCCCAACCGATGGCGGAAACATCGGGATGTCACGTATTGATGATTGTTCAGTAGCTCATGGTAAATAATAAATTTCAATAAATGATTTAAATAAATTACATACAATTGTTCTAAGAATTTTGTACATCAAAATGAAAAATACTAGCTACGCATCTTCAAGCAATAACTCTAATCTTCAAGCAAGCTATAACCTGAAACATGTTAAGTTTGAAAATATTTTGGGTCAACAAAAGTTGGTGAGAATTACATAGGATAATCGAATAAAATTGTTGTGCAATTCATGTGTCATGGCAAATCTAGTCCATATGTGAAAACATACTAGAAGTAAATCGAGTGCATAATCAACCTTGTGACTGTTGTATTGTGGTACATCCCATACGCTCATGGTTCACTCGTTTATATTGCAGTAACAAACACCCACGTAACCTTTGTAGGAGGCACGTATCCGGGTGGGATTGTCAGTCCAATAGATCTATCAATGTATACCGTTTGGCTGATGAATGTTTATGCTAGAATTGTGCTTACCCTAGTCATGTTCAAGACATAATGCAACATAGAAATACACATAGACACATTGATGATTGAATTGCATAAATATTGTTGTAGCATGTTTCACCCCAAAAATGGTGATAAATAGAAAAGGGGCTATGTAAAACTCACCTTAGCAAAATGTTATGTCTCGTGAAAAAAATAGAATAATGTGTTGTGAATGTATGCGAGGCGAATCCCAAAGACTCAACAACGTAGCTAGTCCAAATTGAAGAAAACGAAAAAGAAAGAATATCAAGCTTCCAATTCGCCAATTACAAGAGCTTATAATCAAAGCTTCAATTGTAGAAGTAATAGACTATAGAAGAAAGGTATGAGGGAAAGTTTAATCGGATTGAAACAATCGATTTAGAGGTGCAAAGTATAATGGGTCATAGGTGGGTTTTTATACTAGTTTTGGAGTCAATTAGCCATTAAAATTGGTCAACACCATAAAGTATGGTTTTATGATGAATTGACTATTTGACTAAGACTTTGACTGTTTGACTAAGACTTTGACTGTTTGACTAAGACTTTGACTAATCAATTTAAGGAATGTGTTAAGTTTATTTTCTTCTGAAATACTACACAAGATGATAGTTGGCTCAGTTGGTTGTCACTGTGTGTTGGTTGGCTGTGGACGCGAGTTCGAGTCCCGGTCCACACAAATCTTTTTTTGGCAATTATTTCCCTAAAACTATATTATTCTAAATTCATAATATGATTATATAAGCCCGAAAGTGACTCGAAATATTTATAAAACGTACAAAAGTGTCGAGATACAAATAATAATTAGTTTAAGGTATTTAAAACATATATTGTTTAAAACAATACATTCTTTTTATCAAAAAAAAATTAGGGGAAATTTGCGATGTTACAAAGGAGATCCTTCGGTAGTTCTAGAACAAAACTGTGATTGAGGTTATTGTTTTAGGAGTCAAGATAGTAGTGAATAAGCAGACCATCAGGACTGCTCTTCACTTCAATGACAACTGCACTACTTTAAGGGTTAATAGAGAGAAAGGTACCAACACCTTTAATCTGATGGGATACAATGGTGTCTGAAAAGCTCAATAGGTGGAGAAGACTTCTCTTGTCTGCTTTAGCAGGAAGACATCCAACTTCAGCCTAATCATTTGACTGTAACAAAAAGACACAGTACAATCATTAACATTGATCAAGCTGCCTGTTTAGATTATAGCGCTATAGGTCTAACAACCCCCCCCCCCCCCCCCCCCGCATAAATTCAGGGATGATCGATAACAGTTACACTTTTACTAACTTGCGAGTTAGGTCTCAGTTGACACAAGGTTTGATTGTACAAAAGACGCATTGTTACATGTCGGACTCATATTCTATCATTTCTCATTATTTTACTTCAACTATGATTGCTATACAACATATTGTTTTCAACTATATTCAAAACCTATGTATTCTCACTAACTATTTATAGTTGACCCCCCCCCCATATTTCCAACTCAACATGTTTCAGGTTTTACTTGCTATTAGAAGTTGTACAAGTCTTGGATCACATAGGAGCTTTGGACCTAGTTTATGTAAATCAAATTTATGTATTTATTAAATTGTATGACAAATTGTAAATTGTTTAGTAATATTCAACTTCCATTTAGTACCATGAGCTATTGAACAATCATCACTACGTGACACCTCGATGTTTCCGCCATCGGTTGGGGTGTTACAAATTGGTATCAGAGCCATGGTTATAGGGAGTTAGGTTATTAGAAAAAAAAATCTAGTCTATAAACTTAAGATTTTAACCAGTACTTGCTTCTCTTACTTGCAACTCAACTTGTTTCTATTCTCTATCTTCATTCTATTTCTTATCCATACTTTAACCCCACAATTTACACTGCTACATAATCTCATTACTATAAAATAAACTCCTTATCAACTATCCTCACATTCACTATCTCTCGTAACCTTGATTCTGCTTCGAGATTTTTCATCATCCTCTCAAGAACTAAATTCATATCCTTCACCTTCTCAAACATGAGCTAGTTACCCATGATAACCAAACAATTGAAACTTGATTGTGTGTTGCATCAAACCTAATCCTTAGTTATACATAAGGATTCGATTATCTACCATATTTGAACATTTGATACTAGAAGTTATGGAATACAAACTATTTGCTATTTGCACACCTAGGTTCATTAACCTTGTCTAGGGCAACTATATTACAACTCGCATGCTATACTTGATACTTGATTGCTTACATGTACATATTATCTATTTGGAATTTATGTGTGTAATAATTGGTACACTTAATCAAACAACTGATATAGGATGAAGTACTTGCTCAACAGTTAGTAGAGTACCAAATAACCTACTCAACGATTGGTAAAGGTCATCATGCCTGCTCAGGTCGGTAGAGGCCCTACAACCTGCTCACGACTGGTAGAGGCTATCACACCTGCTCAACAATCGGTAGAGGTTCTTACTCACTGACTGGTAGAAGTCTTTTTCCTGCTCAACACTTGGACTCATTTTTGGATACATTGTATATGATTCAATCACAAGGTTATTTTGCATTACTTACATGTGTGTTTAGAGTCATAGAAGAACACAAAACCCTAATGTAAGGTAAATTAGTGATTGCGGTCCGGAACGTAATCATGAATTTACAGGTACGTTAAGGTAGTGTGAAATTCTATCAAGATTTTCGGTAACTAATGAATTATAAACTCTAAATACCTGGGTAGTTCATTTAGTCTTTCTATAATCAATCAACTCATTCATTTCTTTTAGGATTCCTAAAACTTAAGATTAGTGTTTTGCTAGATTCTTATTCTCCTTACTAGGTCAGACCATCCTAATCCAATCCTTAAAACTCACACACATCAAACCTCTTATCCAAGTTATTTGAGACAAATTATTCTACTACCTATAAATTCATGTCGTGCCTTAACCCGAACCACAGCTGCCCTAAATTTTACCTAATCACCCCAACCCTATGTTTTTAATAACATCAGGACGAAGTTTCCAAAAGTAGGGAAGACTGTAACATCGCAAAATTTTTGGATTAGTAAAACCACCACTTTGTCTATTTTATTCTTTTGTACAAATATAACAATGACTAGATCTTGAGATTATTTCAAAAGTGGTATAAATTCAAACAAATACAAATTTCCTCAATAAAATATTTCTTTTATATATATATATATATATATATATATATATTTAAAATAATAATAATAATAATGTTAGTTTTATAAACAAATTACCAAACCAAACCCAAACAAGACCCAACCATCCCTTGAAAAATTCTGAGCCCAACTCTTAGAGCCCAACAACCAGCCCCTCCTTTTTTACTGTTAAAAACAAAAAAAAACACACGTTGGTAACCAGACTCGAACCCGAGTCTGGTAACAGTTCGACTTTATCTTACATCACACACACCACTCGGCCAAGATAGGCTTTTGATTGTTATTAGATTCGAATTATATTTATTAACAACTTGATTTCCATCCAAGTCAACATCAATACCTCAATTCACGCGGATCACAGATTGTTTTGGAAACAATTTAATATTCTTTATGATCGTTCAACATCTCTGCACATTCCAAACCAAGTATTACACGCTAATTATACTAAATCATTGACCAATTTACCTTATAAACTCAAAGCGTGAAAACGAAAGTTAATAACTATACAATTCATTGGTTTCTAGGATAACCGAGTACAAATCCTGATCTTAAACCTTAGTTCGACACCCTCTGTACACATATAATCAATCAATTGCAGCTTATTCACCATGAAATTGTTAGTTTTGGTCGGTTATGGCTTGTAAACATTGAGCCGATGCTCCGCAATATGGCGTGGAACGCCGACCATGTCTGCAGGTTGAAAAGCAAAGACATCCATATTCTTAGTTAATAACTGCTTCAAGTGCGCACGTATGGTGTCTGAGATTACTGGCCTATGACAACCATCTGATCTGGGAATTTAGGGTTAATAACCCATTTTTCGGGATCAGTACGGTTCGACGGTTTCATTACCTTGGGTGGCTTGCATGTGTCTGTTGCATGACAATTCTTGTTACCCCGTATGAAAGCCACTCCTCCACGCGTTGGGAAACCGACCATCTGGTGCGGTGTGGATGCGTTACAATTAAACTTTGCCAAACCCTCTCTTCCTATGAGGACATCGTGCGAGGAACTCACTGGTAAAACCATGAAGTCACAAACCTCCGTGCGAGAGAGTTGTCCGTCTGTCCATGTTACGGGGAGTGTGAGTATGCCCAATGGGAGGATCACCTCATGAATAAATCCGGATATTGGCTCCGTAGTTGGGACGAGCTTTGCTTTGTCGTCCGCGTCTAACTGATCAAAACACTGTTGGTACATGATGTCGGTACTGCTCCCGTTATCGAGGAACATATACCTTGTGCGATAGTGCCCAATGACTCCAGTTATGATCAGTGGTGTTGTGGAAGACGCACCTCCCTTAACGCGCGGCATAACGACAGGTGTTTCCTTCCAGGAATCGTCTTGAATAATGGAGTAAGATCTCTTCTTTTGATTCCTGCTGTGAGTCATGTAACAGTTGTGGCGTCCGGAGCGCTGCACATGGTGCTCGTTAAGGTTTTTGATCCTCTTGTTATTGACATCGCCTTCTCCCTGCGAGTCCCTGGACTTCTTCCGCATGTTTTTTACTAAATGGGACAGTTGGCCTGACTTGATTGCATTCTCGATCTCCATCTTTAGACTGTAGCAATTGTCTGTCAGATGGCCGTAATCTTCATGGTAGTCACAATACCTTGACGTGTCCACATTTCTTCTATCTTTGCTCAGTTCCCTAGGCTTGGGGAACTGGATTTGTTCAGTCTTCAAAACTTCCGAAGGTGTTTTGGACAGTGGGGTCCAATCATAATTCTTCTTGCTTGGCGGTTTCGAATCACGTGAGTGCTTGCTATTGAGGAATTGCCGCGCATCCTGCCCCGAAGAGTACTTCCCTTCATCTGCGGTACCCGAAATTCTTGACCACACAGATTGTTTTCCCTTGCCTTTGTCGTGCGTGTTCGTACCTTGATTGTTGTTGTGATAAAGGTTTTTTGAGCGTGTAAACGAGCGTTCCGACGACGCATATACCTTTGCTGCCTCTATCAGCTCATCCCATGCTTCAGGCACGCCTTCTTTCCCAGTCAAGCATCTCATGAGATCATCGTTTCGCACTCCATGAATGAATGCGGCCCTGGTAAGTTCTTCACCACACCCCAATTGTAGAGCTTCTTTGTTATATCGGACAATATAATCTTCCAGGCTCTCATTATCTTTCCGGGAACATAACATAATCTGAGCCTTGTCTTTCTTGTGCTTCCTCAGGTGGGAGAAATGATTCTTGAATTTCTTTATCAGATCATCAAAGTCGACAAGACTTCCGACCGGTAAACTTTCATACCATACTCTTGCCGCGCCTGTTAAGGTTTGAACAAACAGATGGCACCAAGCTTGAACCGGCCATGGCTTAGAACTGCCTGCGCAGTCAAATGCGTGCAAGTGATCATCCGGATCGCGCAAACCATCATATTTTCCGATCGTGTTCGGCAGCTTACATTCGACTGGCATAGGTGCCAGCGCAATTCTTGCACAGAACTTGGATCTTTCCGCAAATGATTTTGGACGATATGGCTTGTGCAGATCATCGTCTGGGTTAGTCTGATTGCTAGCCACAGACTTATTACGCGGCTTCCAAGTTGGATCGGAATTGATCTCATTCTCAGATTCATAACTGTCAGGTTCCCCAGTCAGGTTGACGTGGTCCTGAACGTGAGTATTCTTACCACGTTCTCCACCACGTACCGCCTGGCGGGGTTTAGCTGTATGATGAAAAGCAGGTTGTTCTTCGTTTTGAGAGTTGTCTTCGGCGTCAAAGTTCAAAGTTTGTCTTGCTTCCAACCTGGCCTTTGCTATCAGTCTCTTCTGGTACTCTGCTATAGTCTTAGCATTTTCTTGAGCCAACCATTCTTCCAGGTCTTCAACAGGCTCTTCTGCCGTTTTCTTTTGCGCTGCTAACGCCGACTTTCTTGGTGCAAACATTGGAAAGTTTGTGGTAGCCTGTCTCTGATTCACGTTCTTAGTCACCGTCGTTGGTGCTACTGTGTCTTGATTCGCTTGGACTCCATCATCAACATTGATGGGGTCGGCACGTTGTTCGGTTCCATAATCCATTTGCACTAGTTTGAAAAATTGGTAGACCGTAAGGGATGGCGCCAATGAAGAAACAAATAGCCTAACCTCCTTGTAAGGATGATAGCCTAGATGCAACCACAAGACTGATCCTTCACTAGCACTTCCAGGATTAGAGTAACCTGCAATAAAGATTAAGTGGGTAGGGAGACGACTACACAAGGTAGCAGTTTATAACAAAAACGTGGGTGAATGGGGATACTATCAAGTGTGATAGCTCTTAGGGTTAGCCAAAAGTGTCCTCTCTATTAAGGATATGATCCTTTATATAGAGGTGGACGTATGCCACCATTACCCGAAACCCTAATCGTAATGGGCCAGGCCCGATTAGGGTTGTCTCCACTACCCAAGGATTATATTAGTAAAGTAGTTAAGAGATAGCAGTAAATAAGGAAACATGGAACGATTACCGCTTTTACCGCTTACGCGCGCGGGCATCACTCCGTGATTGTAGGAGAGTCGTTGCTGCTTTGCTTGCTGGCGAAGTTTACTTTGCGCTTGAGAAGCCTCTCCGCGATATTGTATTCCGGGTTTGGGTATGCTTTGCGCAGTGATGAGTACCCAATCCCATCAGACACCCTCTGTACACATATTCAATCAATTGCAGCTTATTCACCATGAAATTGTTAGTTTTGGTCGGTTATGGCTCGTGACTTCTGCCATCCTTTTGATCGTTAATTAGAGCTCGTAAGTCCTATATCTTTTGCCTCCTAGGATCGATTTTAGATGTGGAACAATAACCCTAACCTTAATTACATAAACAGAATGTGGTGATGGGTCAATTGAATCGATCTCCATTCTAGGGTTCTTAATTTTTTTTTTTTTTTTTTGGCAATCTGATTAAGACAGACGTGGGTTTTAAAATACTGATTGGCTTTTGAAACATA
Organism: Ambrosia trifida; assembly: GCA_028751855.1. NCBI lineage: Eukaryota > Viridiplantae > Streptophyta > Magnoliopsida > Asterales > Asteraceae > Ambrosia > Ambrosia trifida. Next base: position 82,448,537 of record CM054127.1, read on the forward strand.
ACACCAAGGCATACCAGATGGTTTGGAAATCCATTTTAAAAACTCAAGTCCGTTCAGATTCAGGTTCGAGTCCCATGAGGCTCAACCTTCTTTCTTTTTCTTTTTTTGTATTTATTATATATATATTTTTGGATTTTTAATTTTTCTTATTGTTATTTAAACTTTTAAAATGCAAATAAATTATTAAATTAAAACATGCTTATAAATTCTACAAAAATTATTTTATGATATTAACTAATGATCTTTATTATCAAATTTTTATTTTCCGGAATTTCATTTATTTTAAATATTTCAAGTTAAATTACAAATAACTTGTAAAGTCTAAAAACATATCTAAAAAAAAACTTTATAAAATTTCACAAAAATTATTTTAAACTTATAAACCAATAAGTATTCAAGAAATAAATTTTAATTTTAGAAAAACATTTATTTAGTATTTTTAATCAATTTTTACTATTCTAATCATAAATAATTCATAATAAATTTATTTTTCATTATTTTTATTCCAAAATTTTACATAAATTATTTTTGTTTATTTAGAACAAAAATATAAATTTTAAATTGAAACTTTATTAATATTAATATTTTTAGACATTAATAGTATATTTTGACAAATAAATATTAATGTATTATATATTCATTAATTAAGAAAACAATGTTATAAAACTTATTTTCATATTTACTAAATTTTAATACAACTACCTGTAATTAAGATTTGTCAAAAAAAAATCCTTTTTATTAATTATTTCTTTATTTGTTATGTCATTAACTATTATTCTAAATTAATTATAAGATAATTGTCAATCCCCAAATTAGGAACCCTAGAATACCAATAGATTAGAAACTTAGACTTTTAACTTTTCCTAAATACTTATTTTATTGCCTTAAACATAGGGTGATACTTGGATACACTCGAGCCACATTCATTCTATATCAAGGGATTCGATACTATCATTAAGGTGAGTTTACATAGCCCCTTTTTCTGTTTTACATTTTGGGGTGAAACATGTTTAAACATTTAATACACTATCATTTACTCATTCTTACATTGTTGAAACTTGTGATTCAATTACACTATCATTTACTCATTCTATCGTTTGACTGTAACAAAAAGACACAGTACAATCATTAACATTGATCAAGCTGCCTGTTTAGATTATAGCGCTATAGGTCTGACAAACTCATCCCCCCGTATAAATTCAGTGATGATTGATAACAGTTACACTTTTACTAACTTGCGACTTAGGTCTCAGTCGACACAAGGTTTGATTGTACAAAAGACGCATTGTTACATGTCGGACTCATATTCTATCATTTCTCATTATTTTACTTCAACTATGATTGCTATACAACATATTGTTTTCAACTATATGCAAAACCTATGTATTCTCACCAACTATTTATAGTTGACCCCCCGTATTTCCAACTCAACATGTTTCAGGTTTTGCTTGCTATTAGAAGCTGTACAAGTCTTGGATAACATAGGAGCTTTGGGCCTAGTTTTTGTAAATCAAATTTATGTATTTATTAAATTGTATGACAAATTGTAAATTGTTTAGTAATATTCAACTTCCATTTAGTACCATGAGCTATTGAACAATTATCACTACGTGACACCTCGATGTTTCCGCCATCGTTAGGGTGTTACATGTTGAGCCTGATTCACAAAGGCAAGGAGAACTTCATGTATGATATGCTCAATGTGGAGGAGGAAGACTAGACATAGTGATAGGTGTTTGTAGTTTTTTTTAATTTTTTTTGTTTAATATATATATATATATATATATATATATAGGATCAAGATCGTTTACAAAGTGTTTTTTCATGAGAAGTGTGAGAAGTATTAAAAATTGATACTTAGACATCATTTTTTGAACTTAGTCGTGATGTTTTGGATTGTTTTGCCTATAAAAACACCAAACATAACAATTAAAAACCGAAAACAACGTATTTTAGGCTTAAAACTTAAAACACCATGCTAAGAACATTAGTAGTGTGTTTTAGCTGTTTTTTAAATTTAATGACTATAATGCATTGTATTGTGTTTTAGATTGTTGTGTTTGGTGTTTTTCAAGTTAAAACAACCTAAAAACATCATTCCTAAATCCAAAACATGATGTCTACATGTCAATTCTTAGTCCTTCTCACACTTCTCACGAAAAATGTACTTTTACAGGATCCTAAACATATATATATATATATATATACACACACACACTAGTACAAAACCCGCGTGATGCGGCGGTGACAACAATTTACAATGTGGTAATTGTTTTATGTTAGTTTATCAATTTTCTTGTGACATATTGTAGTATAGCACGACTGTTAGTGTTCTTATTCATTGCTCATTACTTGTATATTTTTAGTGATGATATTGATCATGGGTAAAAAATGGTTGTCGCAAAAGATATTGAAAGAAAGACCATCAAAAAAGTAATTGCTCATTACATGTATATTTATTAGTGATGATGTTTATGGATAACTCTTCTCAAATAACTTCTATTTGGCGAACCTTCGGTTCTAGCATACATTATTTAACGTGGTATTGCATATTTCATGTGGTACTCAAAATGACGTCAAGGGAACAATGATATCAATCAAATAGCCAAAATTGTAATGCTTGACCCACAAAAGTAACCTTAGTCCACATAAACCGAGCATAACCATATTAGATAAAATGTTTAATAAATAAATATCGTAGATACATGATAAACTATGTTCCACCACTATTTCATTCAACGTCCAAACAAAATCACCCGAAAATGCTTGTCCCGATTGACTTATTTGTTCTTGTACTGCCACATAAACTGATAAGTCATCACCATCGTCTACACTTGGTAGAGGAAACGTATCAAGAGAAATTTGCAAAACTACCGTTACACCACCAACTGCACCCACATAACCTTGCAACCGACGTAATGTAAATGGGACAGGTTGTCCGCATATTCCATCAGAGTAGAGTTAATGCTACATTAAAAAATACATTTAAAAAAATAAATTTTTGACACTACATATGAAAATATTAAAAAGTAAAACAATAAATTGTTAACACTTCATATAGTCAGTAATTACGAGTAAACACTTTATAATGAAACATTATGTAGACCATATAAAGACACCAATTTGCAGCACACTAATTTGGATCTCATTATTAACCATATACAAGCCAGAGGCTACACCAGAGTTTATACAACCCATTTTCATGTAAATCAATGGGTAGACCATACGTTATGCACATTATTGAACTATAAAAATACTATACCCAAAACAAATACATTAAGCCCATGAAAATATAATACCAAACAACAAATAGAATACATACTTGAAAATTACTTATGCCTAGAATCTTGTGGAATATTTATAATTAATGATTGAGAAGCTGCTTTTAGAAAATCATATGGTCAAAATCCTAAAGCATGTAGTTTGATAACATCCAGATTATTTTATCTTTAGTAACTATATCATGAAAATCCTAAAAAAAGCATGGGCAAAACAGATAGATGGCAAAAAGAGAGCACATCCCTGATTCGTATGCAATATGATAGTAGATCAATCAAACACAATGAAATCCATGATAAACATCTCTAATCATTGATAATCAAATAAGTTTTAGCTTGAAAGACTCTATTACAATGATTAACTTGACCTTAGGAACCTCCTAGACACACACTAAAAACACACACAAACTCTGGTTCCAATGACACAACTGAATAATATTCAAAACAAACTTTAAGCTTATATAGACCTGCACATTCGACCTATGCATTGGTCGAATGTGTACGTTTGACCTCATCAAGGCTCGAACCAAAACATTACATAGACTAAATCATCATTCGACCTTCAACAAACTACGTTTGACCCACCGCTGGTTCGAACATGCCTTCAGATCTTCATTTTTCATACAAAATCGCCTATTACTACAAATCCAAAGCATTAGCCCCAAAATGTGTATCAACAATTATCTATAAATAGTTTTGGGCAGTTATTGATTGTAACAGTTGGTCATTTAGTGTGTGTGTTTAGGAGAGTTATGGAAACTTCTGTTTTTCATAATATTCTATATTGTAACGATTATCTTTATAATATTATTGAAAAACGACTTGAAAATGGATCTTAACGTGTTCTGATTACGATTCGTATCATTTTGCATGTGAATTAGGGTTTCCGCACCTGATTTACTAATACTCATGTGATCTTTGTATGTTTTTGTGATAAACCAATCCTACAAAGTGGTATCAGAGCCATTGCTCAATCACACGACTGCAAATTGATAAAAATTGTTTAGATTTTTGGTCAAAATCATCAAAATTTTTACTGTTTTGCATGAACTTTGAAAAACAATGGGTTTTGATTGATTCGGACTAGTTTTTACGGATAAAATAAAAAATTCTTTCACAAAACTTGATCTACATCCAATCCGAATCAAATCCTAACAATTTGCATTGAAATTCAACAACTTTTGAAAAATTCCAATCAAAACCATTGATTTATGTTGAATAGATGATTTCCAGAATGGGTCGGGTCGAACCAACTAGGTGTTGAGGTCATATCAGTGACTTTTAGGTCGAATCAGGTCTTTCTATGTTCATTCGTGGAGTTTTAGAGGTCGAATCGGTTAGAGTTTCATGCATTCAAGTGTTACCGTCTTTATTCAGGGCGTCGATAGGTTGAACAAGTTTCTTTGAGGTAGAATCAGATCAGTTTGTATACATTCGGGTTTGTCTCCTTAGGTCGAATCAATTCTACTTTGTTGATTTGACCTCACGATCGGTCGAACCATTTTGACAGATTTGAGAATTTTCTAATTGTTGAGTTTTTAGACATTATGGACAATATTTGGGGATTACCTATGAATACCATACCTGTTATGACTCAACCACAACAAACACCGATGAACCCATGGGCTGTGGCAGCTGAACGAGGGAATACACAACCACAATCTATTCTGAATTACTCGGGTGTGTTCCGACCAACTCAAATCATTGTGTGACCTCCTCCACAACAAATTCCAGACTATTACGGAGTCGCAGCAACTGCATCAGTTCAGATCCAAACTACTAATGCTATTACAACTTTGGGGAATGATTTATCTGCCGGTAATGGGAATAGACCGCCAAAGATGTTGGACATGATTGAATACCATTCGTGGCAAAAGAGGTTTAGAATCCATCTTGAAGGTTTGGATGGTTGTGAAGCGTGGCAAATGATTGAGAAGGGATATACGCCACCGATGATCGAGAATTCGAATACACCAATAGCACTTGATGATCTTAAGGACGATGAAAAGAAGAAGTATGCGGCTGAAAAGAAAGCATACTCACAGTTGTCTCAGGCTTTGACAACTGATTTATTACACCAGTTTGGACCATGCTCTACTTCTAAGCAGCTTTGGGAAGCATTGAAGAGTAGACATGATGGAAACGAGAAGACAACGAGAATTAGAGTTGAGGAGTTAAAGAAAGAGTTTGAAAACTTTAGCTTCGTGGGAAATGAAACTTTGAAAGATCTTACTCTAAGATACTTTCATTTGTTATCTGAATTGTCGAATTATGAGATCATTTAACCCATGAATGAGGTAGTTGAGAAGTTTGCTGATGCGCTGCCTCCTTATTGGAGTCAACATGTGGAAGTGCTAAGAGAGAAAGATTCCTTTCCATATTGGACCATCAATGAATTCATTCAGAAGCTGGAAAATAAGGAAATGGAGGAAAGAAGGAAAGCGAAGAGATCACAGATTCCACAAAATCCGGAGCTTTACTATGCTAGCTCATCTTCTTCGGCTATTCGAGGTGGAGGTGTTATTGTTGCACCACAGACTACATGTGTCAAGTGTTGAACCAAACAGTGCAACTAGTTACTATGGTGTGTCATCTGGACCATCTTACACACCCACTCAACCTCCGATGAAAGCTTCGAGTTACTATGGTACTTCGCCGGTGAACATGACACAACAAGCTAGTCAAATTGGGAATAACAATTTGACAAATGAGGATTATGCCCAAATTGACAAAGAAGAAATGGAATTGATCGATATTCAATGGGCATTTGCTAGTGTTATGAGAAGGGCGACTGAGTTCATTGAGAAAACGGGAACAACAGATCTTGTAACTTCACCGAATACAAATTATGGATTTAACAAAGCAAATGTGAGTTGCTTCAATTGTGGAACCAAAGGTCATTTTGCTAGAGAATGCACCCAACCAAAACAACAAGGAAATCACAATCCATTCAACTCAAACTATCAAAATCGCCAAAACCAAAACCAAGTCAGCTTCCAAAACCAAAACAACAACTATCAAAACCAAACAAATTACCAAAACCGACAAAATACCTCCCAAAACAGCCACACCTAACCAAACTCAAACCACACCAAACCGTGATAGAACCATTGTTCCAGTTACTACACCAAACACTCAAAAGCAAAATGAGAATCAAGCTTTAGTTATCCAACAAGATGAAGGGTTTAATTGGAATGATATGCAACTTGGTGTCGAAGAGGTTACTGGGGAAAATGTTGCATGTTTTGTCCAAGACGTGGTAAAAGAGGAGTCGGTGATAGTTGAAGAGAAAGTTGCTAAGAAAGTGATTATCGAGGAAGTGATTGAAGAGTATGCTGAAGAGGTTATTCCTGAGAAGGGTGAGGAACAGATTGTTGAAGAAACCGTATCTGAAGCGATTGTTGATTCTGTTTGTAAAGTTTCTGAAGATCAAGAGTCTATTTATTCTTATTTGGAGAGTGAATCTGATTCTGAAGCAAGTGTCAATTCCTGATTTTCCGATGACAAAGAATTATGTATGGTGGATGACGCTTTTACGAAAGTGGACTACTCCAAATTCTTCTCGGGGAAGGAAGCTCACTTCACTCTTATGGCCATGACTGACTCAACGAATCTTGTAAGTTCTAACTCACTTCCTAAGTGCAATGACTGTGTTACTTGGCTTGGTAAGTGTGATAGGCTTGAGAATGAAAACAAAAGTTTGAGATATGATCTTGATAGTGCTAAAACCGCTATTGAGTCGTATTGAAAGAGTGAAAAATTGTTAAACAAAACCTTAGACAATTATAAGAAAGATGTTTCTGAGTTAACTAAAACACTCTCAAACAAACAAATTTTCATTAACAATTATATAAATGAAATTGAAGAAACCAAATTAGAATTGGCAAAGATAAAATGTTTTTCAGAAAAGGTTAATATGAAACTTCAGAGCTATCTAAAGGTGCCCGATGTTCTAGATCACATTGTAGAAGAGCTAAGCAAAGAAGGCACATCAAAAGGTCCAATTTATAAATATGTTCCAGCTATGGTGTTGTTTGGTAATCACAACTATGATGTTGTGACACCGGAGAGCTCAGAAAAATCAGACTTAGCATCGGAAAAAGAATCGAACACCTCTAGTGTGGGTGATCCGAATTCTGATGTTAGACCGATACTTAGACTGGACAATGAGAATGTGATTCTTTAATCTGATGATGATTCTGATTCTGACAAAGTCGAACCAAAAAATAATGATGATATTCCACTGGAAAATCACATCGAGTGCGATCCTGCACCTAAGGTTCAACTTCCTCCTAAGGTTGAAACAAATCCATCATCATCATAGAAGAAAGATGAGAAAAATGAATCAGATGATAAATGGGTAAAAATATTTTATCGGATGGAAGAATCCGATCAGATATTTGCTGTCTCTGAGTACCCAATACAGTTTGTTAGACTAGTGGGAGTGGGGGCGGGAGAGGGGCGGGAGAGGGGGGGAACACCGCCGCCATAGGGGCGGGATGACCGGCGTGGGGCTGAGGGCGGGGAGGGGAGCACTGGCGTGGGGGGGAGAGGAGGGACAGGTGGCGGGGCTTGATTGGGTGAAACTATATTATTACCGTTTGAAAAAAAAAAAAAGAAAAAAAAAGTATCCGTTTGAAAATAACGGCTATATTAATAAAAAAAATTTATTTTATATATATATATATATATATATATATATATATATATAACAATAACTTTCTACACACAAACACACTCATTTTTTTCATATAATCCTCCCAATACTATCATATATTTTCAAAAAAAATTGCAAGATGTCGAGCGATTCTTCGAGTTCAGACGATATGTTTGATCAACTCGCTTTGGATGACTTTGGCGAAAGTGCCGCAGAAATGTTAATGGCAACCGTTCAGAACGTCGTTAAAGCTATAGCGGACGACGAAGGGACCTCCGAACCACCCAAGCATAGAAAGTATATAGTTCGCGAACGCGAAACCGGAAATGAGTCATTGGTACGTGATTACTTCTCACCCGAATCAACATACGATGAACGAACTTTTAGGCGGCGTTTTCGTATGAGTCGTAATTTATTTTTAAGAATAACAAATGATTTAGAAAATAATTATGAATATTTCAAACAAAGGCCCGATGCACGTGGTCAGATGGGATTTACCGCGATGCAAAAGGTCACAGCCGCGCTTAGAGCATTGGCGTACGGAAGCAGTTCCGACGTAATGGATGAGTATCTAAGGATGGCCGAGCGAACGGCTAGAGAAAGTACTCAGTTTTTTTGTGCGGGCGTCATTGATTTATATTTAAAAAGATATTTAAGAAAACCAACATTTAGTGACGTCCAACAACTTTTAGACTTTCACGAAGAAAAACATGGTTTTCCCGGTATGCTCGGGAGTATAGATTGTATGAAATGGGAGTGGCAACTTTGTCCAACTGAGTGGCAAGGCCAACACTCTAGCGGTTTTCATAAATCGCCGTGTATGATGCTTGAAGCGGTTGTGTCACAAGATCTTTGGATTTGGCATGCGTTTTTTGGTGTGCCCGGTTCGTTGAACGATAGGACTGTTCTTAATCAATCACCAGTCTTCGACGATCTTATAAACGATGTTGCACCAAAAGGAACTTTTTTCTCAAACGAGACATAATACAAGTACGGGTATCTTCTAGCAGATGGAATTTACCCTGATTGGGCTGTGTTCGTAAAATCGTTTACACGGAGGACTACGTTAGACCCTAAGAGAAAAAAGTTTAACAAAGCACAAATGGCTGCACGGAAAGATGTTGAGCGTGCTTTTGGTGTGTTGAAAAAAAGATGGCACATTTTGGCCCAACCTTGCCGACTGTGGGAAAAAACGCATGTACGAAATGTGATGTACGCATGCCTAATTTTACATAACATGATTTTGGAGGATGAAGGACGTGCAATATGCGAGTACTTTGGTGAGGAAACGCAGCAAAGTCAAGAAAACATTACGGATGAAGAAAGAAACGTCAATAACTCTGAAATTAAGAATAGCCAAACACATCACAACCTTCGAGCGGATCTGGTTGATCATATTTGGAGTATACCAAGAGATTACCCATCTGATGAAGACGTTAGCGATAACTAAGTTGTTTTTTTTAAGGTTTTTTTTTTTTTTTTAAATTTCATGTAATTTTGGTTTTTAGTGTTTTTTTTATTTAACTTTGTAGTTTATTATGAATTAATATTATGGTTTTTTAAAAATTTGTTTTATATTTATTAAAAAAAACAAAGTTAAAAAAAAGAAAAAAAAAGAAAAAAGAAATGCCACATGGCACTTCCCCCCACCTCTTCCCCCCCCTTCCACTCCCCACAATTATTTTCCCCCCCCAAAAGGGACCCACAAGTGCCACATGGCGCTTCCCCCCACCTCTTCCCCCCCCCCCCCCCCCCCCACCACTCCTTATAGTCTTAATTATTCAGAAATTGCCAAAATATAGCTGAAAAGTACCATCTAGTTTCCCAAATCAGAGAGGACTAATGATTTTCCTTAGAGTTAATTCGACAACTGTACGGACATGAAGCGAAAAAGGAAAAGGTTCATGTAACTCAGTTTATCAATCCTATAAACAAAGTGAATGGATCTGTAGAACCGGCTTACTCATTGGAGCCAACTCCAGAGAGTTTAAGACGGAAATGCATTGATGACTAATATCATGTCAATTCATTCACTCAGTTTCAAGAAGTATATCCCTTTGAGGAGTACAGAGCCTGTTTTAAGTGTGGGGAGAGAGGACATTACTTGCTAACTTCCCATACGTAAGACACAAAAGGCAAGAGGTTGATAATAGGCAACACTATAGGAATCCGAAGGCAATTTTATAATCCACAAAGGCAATTTTATAATCAACAAAATTTCTACCAATGAGGAAACCAACCGATTCTTGTGAAAACGTTTTAGGATCGTATATACGAGCCATGATCTCCCGAATACCAACCATAGGGTGCGGAATCCCCTCCGGTTGTGCAAACCGAGTAAGATATAATCAGTAAAGATCGTGATGAAAACAAATTACGAAACACCGAGCAAATTCCATAACTTTACTTGTGTATTAGATCAATTATAGAATATTACAAATCGAAACCTAGACCTAATACATAGACTCTCTCAAACTGGGGATAAGCTCAAATGATCAACAACACCAAATAATAAATAACTTATCCTCTTTATATAGACCTTTCCATTCGACCCATCATAGGTACGAATGGGTTCATTCGACCCTTCGTGGGTTCGAATGAATCTTTCTATTTCTCATTCGACCTAGACTTGTCACGAACCAAATTCTGATAATTTGGTTTGACCTCACGTCCACTCGAATCAAACTTTATAAAAACATCTCCTTGACATATAGTACCGGATCACTATCTAGTGATGTTCTAAACTAGAAAGTTATCAATTCTTCAAATCCAGCATTCATCATCTTGGAAGACTTGAAAACTTTCCTTTTCTTGTAAGCATGTGTCGAGGCTTCATCAAATCTCGCCTATCTCTTTAGTAAGCTTCGAAATCTTTGACAGACTCAAGAAATCTTGGCTTTATCATTTGTTGGTCCAGAGATGAAGACAGAGAACAATCTTGCAATATCTTCCCTTACATGATTTCACTTATAACATCTTTTACAACTTCCGACTAGTTTCTGTTGTTCTGGTTATCTTGATATTCAGGTTTGGGTCTTTTTCAATCTACACACTTTGTCGATGAATCTTGAATAGTGCACCTATTGTGTTTGAATCAGCAGAAAAAATTTACTAAAAACTGCACAAACTACAACCGGCATTAGACACGACAAAAATCTCGGAAGTAATCTTTACATCCAATTTAAGCCTCAGTATTTCTTCACGTGAACTATTAAACATTTTCAATAGGCACCAGAAACTTGAAAATTTGCAATTTGATTTCCCTTTTACAATTCTTGAGCATCTGAGCTTCACATTAAGTATCCCAATATCGGCTATCAAAAATAAACTAGAAATGTAAAACTTTTGGATTTTCTGAAGTTTATGTTAAACACACACCAAAAATCTTTTTGAATTTTCATAAATTGCATGAAAGTAAACCAAACATATTTTTGTGAATTTTCTGGTAAGAGGATCATATCAGTATTGGAACAGTCAGTCAAAACTCTATTTGATCATTTTTTTTGTTTTTGACATTGAGCATCCTACAACCATTGCCAGTATGTTTGTCCATTTAAACCCAAAATCATCATTCATTGTTCAGCACTTTAGATACATTAAGGTAATATTAGATACTGAATTGCGCAAAGGTTCATCGTAATACATGATTATATTGTAGTTATCTATAAGTTACAAGGTATGAGGCACATCGGTGACAGGTTAGCAAATTAATGCTTCAAAGCGACTTATGCCCTCAACTAGGGTGAGGGCTAATATCATACATGATTTTCATCATGATATTGATATGATGCATTAGATAATCTTTGATTATCATCACACATATTAAGTTCCTCATTCGGTAACTTAAGGTTTGTCATTTAAGATCTTTATAAAGATACCCTGACTGAATCTAGGTCTGTAAATCAATACAACAAAAGATCAGTTAGGCCATCCCCAGATAACTATCAATATAACGACCTGAAACCTCTGATTTTGGCAATCTATCAAACGAAATTTTCGTACTAAGCCATATGCCAACGAGACGTTGATCCACATGATTATCAGTTATTGTTTTTAGGTTTATATCACCATGCTGAACTTTAAACTTTGATTTCAAGCTTACCTATATATAAATGTAGTGGCTACTCAATGTTTATGCATTCATTTTGTTTTCAGAGTAGTTTGACAGTCCACTAATGTACTATCATCTACTCTTTTTCTCCAAGAAAAATCATTTTTGATTTTCTGATTTTTAATTTTGATTTTTATGAAATTTTCTCCCCCTAAAAATCTAAAAATAAGCACATTTTTGGATTTTTAAACATTATGAAAAAACAAAATAAAATGATACCCGATGAGGTTTACTCATTGTTCTTTAAAAACCATTTTCCACTCAGATTACTTTACTCACTAAGATCTTTCAATTAGTAAACCATTAACAAAGATAAGAGAGTTTAGAATAAACCGTATTGTCGCATCTGTTGTTAAACTCTAAAACCTGAGAGCAATTGCATGAGATTAAAATGTTTTCTGACTTTTCAGATAGCAAACAGATGGGAAACACTCTCCTCTTTGTTGACCTCATTCTTTTCATTTTCAACCTAACTTGGTGACACCCTCCAATTTCACTAGTTGAGTCCGTACAATTAACTGGTTTGCTTCATTATGTGATTATAATAAGTGTGTTGGTGCGCCTCATTATTTGAATGATTATGAACTTTACCCAAACACCATGACCATAAGGATAAACAAAAGCGTATGGATCTATATATAATATTTTGTAAGACAAAAACTATATTGTTATTTTTCTGGTACAATCGGTTGGACACACACATATACGCATGAACATATCGCTTCATATACCCTATACCTACCTATTATAACCTCCACATTATTGGATCCATCCTACATAATGAGAGATATGCTTAACTACGCATATATATATATACACACACACACGCGCATATGTACACACACATGAACAAAGACACATGTCATCCCCATAAGTCTTAGTTCTTGATATGTCACATCCTAGACTTTTAATTATCTAGTGTATTTCTACATTTGTTTGGACACCTATTTGGCTAACTAACAAGGAGAAAAAACAAGGAAACTACACTTGAAAGGGACATGTCCATGTGTGACACCCGTCGAAATCACAGGTCATATCTGTACACTTAGTTACATGTATACAGTGTGCATAGCATTACATTACATGTCATCATTTTCACCATAGTTGGGCCGTACAGGGTTCCAAGGAGTCAATCCCGAGGTATACAGTCTAACAGTAGACACACTAGTTAACACAAAGTCTTATTTAGTCAAATAATTCATGATAGATTTTAGGAAATCCATGCAATTGAACAAGAATTCCAACTTGTTACCCCGACAAGAGAAAAAACAAACAATGGTAACCTACATATTCACATGGACATACATAGACAAGTGGATGATAAGCAAAATTTGAGGCCATATAACTATGTGTATATGTATGCGAATGCATATACATGTGTGTATAAATGCTTGTATCAACAAAGAGTCCATTCCCATTCCCATGTATGTATATATATATATATATATATATATATATATATATATATATATATATCCACGATCACATACACACATAGATACAATACAGTCACAACTTATCCTACACATACATACATCACGACATGCTCACCAAGTTCCAAGCTATCATTTCACCAAAGTAGAACTCTAGCAATCTACCACACAAAACCATGCTTGGATGACTACCCTAACACCCACATTTTAATTTCCAAGATCAATTAGAAGCATGTAAATATAGCCTTGGTAGAAACTACTCTCATTCCTCACCTATGTATATATATACATGACACACATACATACATTCATAACCATATCACCATTCTTATCCTTCCAAGCTACCAAACTTAAACCCTTATACCAACATGGAACCAACACAAGCCCTCACAACCTCCAAGCTAAGTTGACTAGCCAAAAAAACCTTTCTGTGTCCCATTATTTTCGGCTTCTAAAAGTCCAAGAGGTGTGCACATACACAACTAAAAACAGTAGTCAACTCTTTACACTAAAGTACAAAAGATAAAACACATGAACCATATTGCTTTGTCAACCTTGCCACAAAAGATTTTCCACTTCTCCATAAGGTTTCGACCGCTACACCACCCCTACATGTCAAACCAAAACCTCCATGTCAACTCTTTTCACTTATAAGGCTTCTAGTGAGATGAACTCCAAGAAAGCAAATGTTGACCTTTTACAATTATGCACCAATGAACTATTGGCTACCTTCCCCATTCTCGGCTATATATAGAGACATTAGAGCCTTTGTGATCACACCACAACAACACAATTCACACTAACACTTGAAACACGTCTTTCCCTCTTGTTAACCACTCGGCCAAAGGAGTCCACACCTAAGGGACTTGTGGCGAGCATTCACCATCATTATTTAAGAGTTCCAAGCCTTTAACAAGCATCTAGGAGTTGCATTGTGAGGAGTTAGCTTATTTTTCTTTGATATTTTTGGCTACACAAGTAAGGTATAAAAACCGAACCATCTCCTTTATCTACATACAATGCTCGATCATGTAGAGTCCAGCCGAGGCATACACACACTCACACACACCATTAACAGTTAGTTTTTCAAGTTAAACTAACTTAAACACATAAGTTTTATGTTAAAAGTTCAATGTTTTAGCTTATGTATACACACCTAAATATATACGATTACATACACCTTGGAACACTTATATGGACATACGCGTACACCCACACATACATATGAAGGCATGCGTGAGTGTATAGGGTCGAGGCCGGCCCAAAACAAGTCAATCTTGTTTAGTTTTGTAACATATACTAAGCTTTTGTTTCAAGAACATGTGTTAAAGACCATAAAACATGTGTTAACAAGTTTAACACAAGAATTTTCTTGGAAACCAATGATATATACTAACATATGTGTATATCCAAGGACAAAGTACCTTAACATGTTATTTTCATAAGAAACTGTCGAAAGATATGTCCATATCCCACCCTACACTTACATAACTGAGGCATAAGTAACACTCGGTAACATTAAGTAAGTCAAGACACTTATTTTACCAAAAACAGACTAAACATAGTCACATTAACAACAAACGAACATTTTCTAACACATACAGTGTATGACACACGTGGATAGTGGTACAGAAGCCTCTTGTCGGTGTCCTAGTCAGGTGAACAGTTGCATGGTAGTTAGAACATAACATAGACTTAAGAGGCCTCTACATTGAATTTAGGGCTTCCCAGACCAGACACACTGCATCAGATTCAGTTCAGTCTAGAATCCAGTTACCAAGTGAGTATTTCACGGCCCCTTTTTATAGTTTTTACATTTTTCTAGGGGAAAAACATGCATACAGTTCTCAGTCACAATCATAACTATTATGTGAATATGAGACATTAAGGTTCAGGATCCATTAAGCCCTCGTGTCATACATCATACCATAACCATTTAGATATGGACTTAGCCATGAAACACTGATATAGATCTAATGGGTTGAGACCCCCACTCTTGGTCCGTCGCTCTGACCAGATGACAGATATCAAAAGAGTCCTTGTATTTCACATTATTTCACTGTCTTTAGTGTACAATGGGCGAGGCACAACATGTGAAGGTTTGGTTATGGGCTCATGTTAGATCACATATCAATTATTGCCCTAGCTAGGCAATCATTTAGTTGGTTTTGGATTACATGTCCACTATATAGAAAACCCGTGAACACACTAACTTTATATTGACCTATATTTCCTTTAATGCATGTTGTTCAGGAAATTAGCATGGATAATGGAACTTGCGGGGGTCGCGTGCGAGCATTTATGGGATACCATCTTTTGGACCGTTGTGTTGTTTTAACTCTAGACATTTACATACAATTGTTTTAATTTTAAACAATTAATGTTATGTTGGAGAAATTTGGTTGTTTAATGAAAGTTCATGCTTTATTTTAATTAATGCTCATGTGAACTTTGTGCTTGGAAATCATTTGAAGTCGTACCTCGCGTTTTCGCCTTGGCGGGGTCCGACAGATTAGTATCAGAGCACGAGGTTATAGCGAACTGAGATTCTTTTGAGTCAAACTATAATCTAAACAAAAGATGATTTGGAAATGTTTTCCAAAGAAAGAAACACAACACTTACCCCTATGAGCTACGCAAGTTCCATGCCAGTTACATATCTCACTCATTAGTAGATATACTGTTTGGACAAAAAGGATTGAGGAATCCACTTTTGCAAACCTTAGTCTAATTCATACTTCTGCAAATATTCTAAGTATAGAACTACTGAAGAAAGAAGACTAAAGTACTGAAGAAGGATTCAACAAGTACTGAAGAAGAAGTATCAGAAGTTCTGAATTCTAACCAGACAAGTTCACTGAAGAACAACTGAAGACAAAATACTCATCAGTAGTTTGTCATTCATCAGCACTTGTACTAGAATCTTTCCACCGCCTTATGTTTCAATAGTTTATTTGTTTAGTATTACTTTATCTTTTTGTGCAAGTTCCAAGAATGCAACTTGTTGCAACTTGTTTCAGACTTGCTTTTTGGCAAGGTTCATGTACTTTGTAAGTCTATAAATAGATGGGTTCATCCCTCTATTTTAGACATCGATTTTAATAGAAACTGAAATCCTTCAAAGCTTATTATTGTTATTTCCATTTCATTTATTGAGAATCTGTTTGAGTATTTATTATCATTCACATTCAATACTTAGATTCTCATTAAACTTGTCTTTTGTTTTCAAACATCAAGGGGAGTAATAACTCCTGTTGATAGTGTAACTTTACTTACTCATTCCGCTGTGCAAATCTGATTGAACTTGCTAAACACATAAGTGTTCACTAGCAAGCAATACATCAAGAGCATTACTGATCCAACAATTGGTATCAGAGCACTGGTTTATCTGATCACATATC
Organism: Ambrosia trifida; assembly: GCA_028751855.1. NCBI lineage: Eukaryota > Viridiplantae > Streptophyta > Magnoliopsida > Asterales > Asteraceae > Ambrosia > Ambrosia trifida. The sequence continues at coordinate 82,465,417 of CM054127.1, forward strand.
AATCTAACACATTGAGAATCAGACACGGGCTCTTATTGATATTCAATAAATGATTAAAAGTTCACTTTTATCAACATCCATCACTTTATGAGATATTTGACAAATCAATACTCTTTAAAATGGATCCACATAATACTGGTTCTGCCAATAAACCTGCTATGCTAGTTAGAAATGAATACAATATCTGGCAAAGGAGAATGGCACATACATTATCACAGACCAACACTGGTTGCTGGAAATCTGTGATATATGGTCCTCACAAACCAGTAAATTTTAATCTTGAAACTAAAGAACAAATACCAAAAGACTATACAGATGATGATTTCCTAAAATTTGAGCTTGATGCTAAAGCTTTCTCTATGTTGGCAATGGCACTCCCAAATGAAATCTACTCTGGACTATTACATTGTGATAGTGCCAAAGAGCTTTGGGACTGCCTAAAAGAACAGTTTGGAGGAACTGAAGAGTTGATTGCCAACACCAGAGAAATCCTGGCTCAACAATATGAAACTTTTGCTCATACAAATGGGGAAACTTTAACTCAACAATTTGAAAGATTCTCCTCATTAATATCTGAGCTTAAATTAAATGGTCAGACCTACACAACTGTATCTATGCTTCATAGATTTTTAAGGTCTTTACCTGAAAAATGGGAAACATACTCTATAGTCCTCAGATCCTCACCAGACTTTAGCTCCCTCACTCTTACAAAATTGCATGGGAGATTGCTAACTTTTGAAAGAGAAATCGATCAAAAGAAGAAACTGCAAAGTTTTGGTAAAACTGTTGATGACTATCTACCAGGTAGTACAACACTATTGGGACAAGATTACTTGTTCAAATAGTTTTGGATCTTTTTACCACATTGACATAACTGCTGGGATCTCATCTGAAAGATCAGTCCCAAGTTATGACAATGATGATTATAGTCAAACTGCTGATAACATGTGTTTTATCATGGATGATTTAAAAAATTTCAGCAATGATGACTTAGAAGAAATGGACATCTTACACCAACTGGTCATGTTAAGTATTAAAACAAACAAATATTATAAAAGGTCAGGAAGGAAATTTAGGGCATCAACACTTTTCTTTAATAAGTTGGTGTTACATCATCTCAATTCTAAAAAGAAGTTTTTGTTGTATCCAAGGTTCATTATGCAATGCATAATAAAAGAACTTGGAGAAGAGGTGCTTGTGGGTAAAACAACTGTTTTAAACCGATTAACCTCACAAGCATACTCTAGGCACAATAAACCGGTTGCCTGGCTAGAAGATGACCAAGGGGAACATACAACAGTCCCCATGGAACCCTCATCTTCCAAACCCTCACCCAAAAAGGCTAAGAAACCTAAACAGTAAAAACAAAAACCCACCAGCCTTAAAAGAAAGGCAGTTCAGGAAGTTGAGATGCCTGAACTTGCCAATGTGCAATCTGCACTTGATAAAGATGTGACTGAAACATCCTCTCAGTCTCATCCATCTCAAACCCCCACTAGAGCACCAATCACAATTCTATTCAAATGAAAGAAATTTAAGAAAATAATCCCCATTGACTCTTCTTTTGAAACTGCTGAACCATTAGACCAAACTACTGAACCCATACCACAAACTTCTGAACCTGAAGCCATAGAAATTGCCAAACTTCTCTCTGGGCTAAAAGAGACCATCCCATCAGAACATGTCAGTCCCCAACAACCACATCAAACAGGGGACATACCTTCAGACTTTGACATGGATGTGGATGTCCATAGCCCTAACCCAAGAGATGAGGATGAACCAGGGTTTCTAAGCCCAAAGTTAGAGACTTTAGGTACATTTGAGGCTGCTACTACTCATATACCACCCAGTGGTGGATCTAAGGACAGAAGTAACATTGCTAAGACCTCATTTGGGGCAACAAATGATGAAGGCTTGTAGATGCAGTTGGGCGACTAGTGCTTCGGATTGTTCAATAAACTTGTTTTGTGAATTGTCGAAGGTGCGAAGGAAGAAATATGTTTGGTCGAAGGAGAATCAAAAGGTGCGAAGGAGTGGTTTTTGGACAAACTGTTTGGGCGAATGTGCAGTCAATAAATAGTCAAGCTGATTTTTTGAATGTAACTTTAAGTCATATTATTCCCTCCACTTTCTGATTCTCTCTCTAGGATATTATTTAGCTTAATTCACGTTCATACCCTGTTTGTTTCAATCTGTAAACGTGTAATTGAGTTCATAATTAATGAAAAAGCTTTGAAATGATGATTTACGTGTTTTGATCAGTTTGACTATTATTTTGTGATTGTTTTAGGGATTCCGCACCTAAAACAAACTTGTTTGATCATTCTTTGTTGATTATACGATCCTTATAGCACACACAAAGTGGTATCAGAGCCATTCTGGATCAAACAACCACAAATTGATAGTTTCTCTGTTGATTTGGACCCAATTTTGGTCAAAAAGTTTCTGTTTTCATTGAACAAACTGATATGATGAGTTTTTGATTGATTACAACTTGTTTTCATGGTTAAAATGGATAATTCTCTTTGATAAACTTGTTCCAAATCAATTCTGATTCAAAACCTGATTTAGATCATCAAAATCCATCAACATTTGATAAACATGATCAAAATTAACAGATTTTCAAAGAATAACCGTTTTTGAATTACCAGGGGTCGAACGTAGAGAGAACGGTCGAAAGTGTGATTTTCTTTGGTCGAAAGAGTGATATTCTAGTCGAAGGTGTTGTATTTGTGGTCGAACGTAGACTTTCATTGCTTATTTGTGTTCATTCGCCCGTCTGTGTTACTTTCGACTGATCGAACGGTCGAAGGAGAGGGAAAACGGTCGAACGAGAGAAGTAAACAGTCGAAAGAGTTTGTGTGATATCAGTCCACATTCGTACCCTTCAAAACGGTCGAAGGAGAAGGATTTTTCTCATTCGCCCGTCCGATAGTGCGAAAGAGTAGTCTGTTTTAAAACTTTTCTAATCTTTTCGTGTTTGAACATTTACAGGTAAAGATGTGGAACTTCCCAACAACGCCAAGACCTAATCAAGCACCACAGCAACAGACAACAAGAGATCCATGGTCAGTTGCAGCCCAGAAGACTAGTCCACCATCCCAGCCAATCAATTACATGGCTATGACTAGTTCTGCTCCTCAGCAAGTTGTGCAACCGTTGCAGCAACCAATTAACAACTATTGGGGAGTAGCAGCAGCTGCCGTTCATTCGCAGACGACCAATGCCATATCTACACTCATTCATGATCTATCATCAGGACGTGGCAATCGTCCACCAAAGCTCATGGATATGATGGAATACAACACATGGAAGACAAAGTTCAAAATACATGTGGAGGGACAAGGTTTAGAGGGAGCTGAGGCATGGCAGATGATAGTGAAGGGTTATGTTGCTCCTATTCTAGAGAACACTGGAGAACCAATACCATTGGAGAATTTGGCTGATGATGAGAAAAAGAAGTTTGCGATCGAGAAGAAGGTGTTTTCTCAGTTATCTCAGGCGATCAACACTGACTTGCTGCATCAGTTCAGATCGTGTACAACATCAAAACAATTGTGGGATATGCTGAGAAACAGACATGATGGTAATGAGAAGACTAGGAAGCTGAGAATGGAAGAGCTTCGAAAAGAGTTTGAGAACTTTAGTTACATGGGCAATGAGCCTCTAAAAGAATTGGTTCCACGGTATTGTCATTTGCTCACAGAGCTTTCGAGCTATGAGATCAGCATACCGATGTCAGAACTGGTGGATAAATTTGCTGATGCTTTACCACCATACTGGAACCAACATATTGAAGTGTTAAAGGAAAAAGATCCATACCAGTATTGGACTATCAACGAGTTCATACAAAAACTGGAGAACAAAGAAATGGAGGAGAGGAGGAAAGCCAAGAGAGCACAGATTCCACAGAACCCAGATCTCTATGTGAGTGGTACATCTACTTCGCTTTCTACTTCCAACTCTACTTCAAATGTTGCACCTCATATTGCATGTGTATCCAATGTTGTTGAACCCACAAAAGCACCAATAAACTATCTTGCCCAAACTTCGTCATACACACCACAATCTTATCAAACACCAAATTTCATTCCACCTTTTTCACCTTTACAACAAGTTGCTTGTTATACAGCAAGTCAACCTCAACAACAACAACCATATAATCCTCACATGAACCAAATGCAGATCACTCAAACACAATCAAATCAAAGCCCGATTGTGTTAGAGACTTCTAATCTTAACAATGTGACTGTTGAGATTGCTCAACAACATGTTGCATTAGTATCTGCTATGGTAGCATCATACAACGGTTTAGTTGCTTGTCAGATTGGAAACAACAATCTTACCAATGAGGACTACGCACAAATCGATAAAGAGGATATGGAGCTTATGGACATACAGTGGGCATTTGCGAGCATAATGAGAAGAGCCACTGATTTTATCCAGAAAACTGGAAGAACTGACCTTTCAACTTCTCCAAACACCACTTACGGCTTCAACAAAGCCAAGGTTACATGCTTCAATTGTGGTGAGAAGGGTCATTTTAAGAGAGAGTGTACACAGCCGGCTCAGCAAGGTAATCGAAACCCGTTCAACTCAACCTACCAAAACAGACAAAACCAAAACCAGAATCAGGTATCATACAACAGTCCTAACATCTCTAGCTTTCAACCTCAAAACAACTACCATAACCGTCAAAACACACAACAAAACACCAATACTAGACAACCCACATCTCAAAACCAACCACAACAGAATCCAAACCGAACCATTGTTCCCATCACTACACCTAACACTCAAACCCAAACTGAAAATCAAAACCAAGCACTTGTGATTCAAAAAGATGAAGGTTTTGATTGGACGGGTATGCAATTGGGAGTGGAGGAGATTACTGCTGGAAATGTGGCTTGTGTGGCACAAAAGATGAGTTTGGATGAGCATGTGAAGATTGAAGAGGAGGTTATGATAGAGAAAGTGTCGGAGTTGAAAATAGAGGAGTTGAATGAGGATGTGAATGCTGAGAGTGAAGACAAGAAGTCTGGAATGATTCTTGATTCTGTCACAGATGTTGGAGAGCACTATGATTCAGCTTATTCGGATATGGAGAGTGATTCTGACTCGGAAGCTAGTGTGAATTCACTAGACGATGACATTGATCAATTGCTAGCTGAAGCAGATTTCCTAATGACCCGCAAGTCGTGCATGGTGGATGATGCCTGCACCAAGATTGACTACTCAAAATTCTTTGCAGGGAAGGAAGCTCACTTCGCGCTGATGGCAATGACAGAACCTCCTAAACCGGTAAGTTCTGAATCTCAATCTAAAGTTTGTGCTAAATGTTCTGATTTTGATAAATTGACAGAAGAAAATAAGCTTCTCAAGGTACAACTTGAGAGTGCCAAAATAAACTGTCAGATTTATCAAAAAGAATCAAAAGATTTCAACAAAGTACTTGATGGTTACAAAAAGGATATTTCTGAACTGAAAAAGACTTTGTCAATAAAACAACTTGCCATTAATAACTATATTAATGAAATGGAAAACACCAAGTTAGAAATGGCAATCATCAAGTGCTTCGCTAAAAAAGTGAACAAAAAATTAGAGAGTTATAAGCATATTGCGTATGTAGTTGACCACATCATCGAAGAACCTTCACAGTCAAGTAGTGCAAACTACAAAGCTGTCCCATCTCCGGTGTTGTTCGAAAATCATAATTTACATGCAATAGCACCGGAGAGTATAGTCAAATCGGACTCCACATCAGATAATGAGTCTAACACTTCCAGTGTCGGAGACCCATATTCTAATGTGAGACCTGTATTGGGAAACAATGAGGGTGTGGTCGCTGCAGATGATTCTGATGAAGAAGATGAACAGTCTGAGACGGTTGTTGAGAATGAAAGTGATATTCCTGATGAAAATCATATAATCACTACTGAACCAGTCTCACCTTTTCAGATTGTTCATCCCATGGCAAATGCTCATAGAAAGAATGTTGTTAAGAAAGCTGAACAGTCTGTTGGTAAAAATGTTGAAAAGAAAGAGGTCAAGAGAATTGAGAAAAATGTGGTTAAAACTGTTGAAAAGAAAACTGAAACTAAAACTGAGAAACCAAATGAAATGAGCAACGAATCATGTGACAAACCTGTAAAAGTTTTCTATCGGATGCAAGGCTCCGATAAGATTTTGTCTGATGATGAATATCTGATTAAATTTGTGAATTATTCCAAAATTGAAAAGATCTGGCAGGAAAGTACAATTTGGTTTCCAAAACATGAACGAACCAATGACATTCCTCCAGCCATTTTAGAGAAAATTTATTCGGATAATTCTAAAGACGCAAAGGTCAATGTCACACAATTCGTTCTGCCAGTTGATAAATCAAATAGTTTCATTGAACCGACTTACTCAAAGGAACCAGCCCCTGAGAGTTTGAGAAAACAATGCATGGTTGATCAATATCCCATTGCAAGTTTTTCCAAGTCGCATATCAAAGAGAACTATGAAGAATACCGTGCGTGTTTTAAGTGCGGGGAAAGGGGAAATTTACTTGCCACCTGCCCGTATGTACGACACAAGAGGCACGAGGTAGAGATGAGGCAACGACATGATTATCCGGTTGACAATTACAGTTATCCACAAAGACGATTTTTCCCTCAGCCAGCACCTTATTATAATCAAAACAATTTTTACAACAAAAGGGAAAATCGTCCGATGACTTATGACAAACGCAACCGGATAGCCACTGAGAAACCAGTTAAGAAACCATTGATGAACACAACTGCTGAAAACAAAAAGGTCCCTTCTAAAACGAATGTAAAACCAGCAGTTGGACCTGTCTCTGTTAAATCAGAGAAGGTAACCAAGAAGGTTGCATTTAAAGACGAAGTAAAGAAACCGGCTGAGACTTCAAAATCTCAGATCCGGATCTTGAAAAGGTCTGAACAATCTTGGTCATCAAAGGAGTCTGAGGGTGCCTCAACTTCACAGAATGTGAAAACTGAGAAAAAGAAAGTTGAGTGTGAGAAGAAAGGGGTTGAGAAAACCCAAGATGTTTGTGAATCTAAAGAATCTTTGAAACCACCAGTTCAAAGACCCAAGACCAAACAGGCTTGTGTCCCCTGAAAGATCTAATTGCTTTACTTGATATGTGCAGGGAGCTCCAGCTGGCCCTGTTAGCAGCCTATGGATTGTTGACAGTGGAGCTTCTGGTCACATGACAGGGGATCTCACGCTACTCTTTGATATCAAGAACATAAATGGAGGTTACGTAGCGTTTGCAGGAAATAAAGGAGGCTACATTACAATGGAGGGTAGTGTTAGCAATGGGGTAGTGACATTTGAGCGGATATCGTATGTGAAACAGATAGATTACAATTGACTCAGTGTTAGCCAAATCTGTGATAAGCAATTCTCTGTTTATTTTGACGACAAATCTTGCTACATCCTGAAACCGGGTTTTGAACTTCCAAAAGAGTGGGTGATGATAAAGGCACCGAGAGTAAACAACTTGTATATTCTCGATATGTCCAAAGCTATGACCACCCATGGCCAAGTCACGTGTTTCCTCTCTAAGGCTACAGAAAAAGAATCTATAATGTGGCACAGGAGAATGGGACACATTCATTTGAGAAAGATGAACCAGTTAGTTAAGAATGAACTTGTCACGGGAGTTAATTTAAATCATTTCCATTTGGATGACAAGTGTGTTAGTTGTAAAAAGGGAAAGCAGCACAAACAGGCCCATAGACCAAAGAAAGTCAATTCCGTTGAACTACCGCTTGAGAGTTTGCATATGGATTTATTCGGTCCAGTCAAGCGTAAAAGTCATGCCGGGGAATTGTACTGTCTTGTGGTGACTGACGATTATTCAAGATTTTCATGGGTTATGTGCTTACATCAGAAAAGCGACACGTTTACCAACCTGAAAGTTCTGTTTACACGTCTGGAGAATATCTATGGTCTAAAGATCAAACGAATCCGGAGTGATAATGGGACGGAGTTCAAAAACGCTCAGATGGAGGATCTCTATGCAAACAAGGGAATTCATCACGAATACAGCGCTCCGTATACACCCAAGCAGAACGACGTCGCAAAAAGAAAGAACAGGACTCTAATCGAAACGGCGAGAACAATGCTTGCGGACTCAAATCTTCCAGTCATGTTCTGGAATGAAGCAATTTACGCAGCATGCTATACACTCTAAATCGTGTTTTAACAGTGAAGAAGTTTGGCAAAACTTCTTATGAGCTGTTGAACCGACGAAAGCCGAATCTAGAGTATCTAGAACCATTTGGTGCCCCGTGTACAATGCTTAATCCTTCGGAGAAGTTCGCACCAAAGGCTGAAGAAGGTTATTTTGTTGGATATGCAAACCCACTAAAACGGGTATTCAACAAAAGAACTAGAAAAGTCGAGGAGTGGGCTAACGTCGAAGTACAAAGATACACACAAAATGTACAGGGTGGAGGTCCAGATTGGATGTTTGATTACAAAGACTTCTTTGAATCATTCAATCTAGATAGCATGGTTGAAGAAGCTGTACTTCGCTTATATTACGAGGTCGAAAACGCCGTGACTTCACCGTTAGTGCGTCCGATCACTGTAAATCCTCAAGCAGCTAATGATACCACTGCTCCTGTGATGGAAGAAGAAGTGTTCCAAGAAGCTCAACAACGCTTAATTCATCAGATTCAGAAGATGAAGACGATGATGCTACAAGTGAAGCTATTCTGGACAATGCTACAGTGACACCACCAGTGAACCCAACTACAACTGATGCTTCAACATCGAATGTGGGTAATGATCTGGTTTCTACAGAGAATTTGACGACTCAAACGGGAGTACAAGTACCTGATTATCTGGAATCTCGGATACATCGGATACACCCGCTTGAACAGGTTATTGGTGATCCTGGTAGCAGCGTTATGACAAGAGGGCAATTGAGATATGCTCAAGCACCAGAAAATATTGGCAATCTTGCTTTATATGCCAAAATACAAAAATCTGGTTTTCAAAATGACTGGTCTTTTGCTTGTTATGTTTCGCAGGTCGAGCCGCGGACGTATAAGGAAGCTCTTTTGGATGATGCCTGGGTGGAAGCAATGCAAGAAGAGTTGTTACAATTTCAGAAACTCGGAGTATGGACGCTGACAGATTTGCCCCCGGGAAGAAAGAAGATCGGAACCAAATGGGTGTTTAAGTGTAAAAAGGATGATAGAGGAGTTATAGTGAGAAACAAAGCTCGTATGGTTGTTCAAGGTTTTCATCAAGTTGAGGGAATCGACTACAATGAAATCTATGCACCTGTTGCACACTTGGAAGCTATACGAATGTTCCTGGCGTTTGCATCCTGGAAGAAATTTAAGGTGTATCAGATGGATGTAAAGAGCGCATTTCTTTACGGTGTGGTCAAAGAGGAAGTTTACGTAGGTCAACTACCAGGCTTTGAGGACCCTATTCACCGGGATAAGGATTATGTTTTAAACAAAGCTCTCTATGGGTTGCACCAAGCTCCGAGACAATGGTATGAGGAGCTGAGCACGTATCTTCTCTCGAAAGGATTCAAACGCGGATTGGTAGATTGCACACTGTTCACGAAACGAGCAGGAGATGACTTGCTTCTTGTGCAAATTTATGTTGATGATATTATTTTCGGGTCAACTAACGAACTTCTGTGCAGGGAATTTGAAAAAGTTATGTAGGAAAAGTTCGAAATGAGGGCAATGGGAGAAATGCAGTTTTTCCTAGGCTTGCAGGTGGAGCAAAGACCAACGGGGATCTTTATTCACCAGACGAAATACGTTTCTGAAGTCTTGAGCCGATTCCAGATGGATGATTCGAAGCCGATGGATACCCCGATACAACCTAATCACGGGATTGGAGTTGACGCTAAGGGGGAGCTAACTGATCCATTTACATAAGAGCAATCGTCGGATCTCTGATGTATCTCACCGCGTCTAGACCGGATATAATGTTTGCAACATGTCTTTGTGCACGATATCAGTCGAAGCCGAAACAAAGTCATCTTGCAGCTGTCAAGCGTATCCTTAGATATCTGAAGGGTTGTCCATCGAAAGGACTTTGGTACCCTCATGATGATAATTTTGACCTAATCGCTTTTAGTGATGCAGATAGGGGCGGTTGTGACAAAGACAGCAAATCCACAACGGCTGGATGTCAGTTTATGGGGAGCAGGCTCGTGACCTGGCAATGCAAGAAACAAACCGCAGTTGCACTATCCACATGTGAAGCAGAATACGTTTCAGCATCGAGCTGCTGCTCACAGGTTCTTTGGATCCAACAACAGTTGGTGGATTACGGTTTGCAATTTCTTAAAACCCCTATTTACTGTGATAATGAAGCCGCAATCGCATTAACAAAAGACTTAGTAAATCACTCAAAAGCTAAACATATCCGGATTAAATATCATTTTATCCATGATTGTTATGCTAAAGAGTTGATCGATATGGTCAAAATCCACACTGATTACCAACGCGCAGATCTTTTTACCAAAGCTTTTGACAAATCCAGATTTGATTATCTTTTAAAAGCTAATGGTATTAAAGAAAAACAAGACGGATCACTACCTCAGTCTATCACTTTTTAGTTTAAATTTTTATTGCTTTTCAGAAAAATTTCGAAAATCCAAAAAACATTGAAAATTTTCAAAATCCATAAAAATTAGAAAATTTCTTTGCTGACTGCTATATCTTCTTCCCTTAGATTAATGTCGTCAGATTTCTGTGAACAAACGATATCTGGGCAGTCACATATTTGAAATACTCCAGCTTATCCTTGGGAACAGTAAATTCGAAAATTTATAAAAATCAGAAAAATCAAAAATGATTTCCTGGAATATAAAGGGAAATGATAGTACATCAGTGGGGATCTGACACATTCTAAGTAATGTACTGCTATATAGGGCGTGGGTCTGAGTCTGTGCGATGTGCTGATAGGCTTCGTAGACCTATTACTGCGTGCCTGATACATACATATCAAACGAATTGTTGTGTGGATGCACTCCTCATGGGCATATGGTCTTAGTACCGTAATTTCGTTTGATAGGGTATTTGTACAAAACTCGGAGGTTTAGGGTCATTATGTTATTAGTTGTCTGGGGATAGCCTCTCTGATCTTCTGCTGTAAGTCATTACGGACCTAGATCAGACAGGGTGTCTTTATAAAAGAGCTTTATGCCAAATCCTAAAGTTACCGAATTGAGGAACTTTCCATGTTATATGATGATCAAAGATTATCTATTACATCGTATTAATCACTGATGCAAATCATGATTAATATCAGTCCTCAACCTGGTACAGTGCATATGTTACTTTGCTGCATTAATTTGCTGACCTGTATACCTCTGTGCATTATACCTTGTAAATTACAGACGACGAAAGCATACTCACGCTTTACAATGAGTCTTTGTGCATTTACTTCTTGATACGGGAGTATGTCGTGTGCGTGGGAACCACAGACAATTATGTTTATACTATAAATAGCAGTATCAGTTTAAAGCACTGCACAAAAGTCTGCATGTGAGTTTATGTGGATCACAATATCAGCAGTTGCCAGATCACACATTGTCTTTAATGATAATAATTCAAAAGATCAACGGTGTGATCAGATTTCTCAAATAACTGATATGATCCCTTTACCGGAATTCACAAAAACATTTACTGTTTTCCATTTACATTTCTGCATTTTATTTTCTCGTCAAAAATTACAAAACTCAAAAAGATTTTAGGTGTGTTTTAGCATAAATTTTAGAAAAACCAAAAAGATTTTACTTTTCCATTTTATTTTTGATAACTGATGGTGGTTGATGTCGATTTTCTAAACCTTGTTGCACCATTTAAGCTTTGTAACTTTTTAAATGTGAAAATATGAGTGTTGGATGCTTACAAGTTGAAAAATAATTGGAACGGGACTCGATTTTGAGATTTGGAAAATTTATCAAAAATCCCAATTCTCATTTGCCCATTCGGTTGGTCGAATGTGGGATTTTTCATGTTCCTTCGTATGTTTAAAACGGGCGAATGAGAGTGTTCTTGAACATTTGTTTCATTCGAACCCTTTTGCCTAATTCGAACCTTTAACTAGGGTCGAAGGAGACAAAAGTTTCTCATTCGACCAGTTAGAACGGTCGAAGGACGATGCCTATATATATACCCTCAGTCTCATTCGAACCTTTACAAAAAATTTTCAAAATTTCTTCAGTAACCTCACCTTGTTGCCCTGTTGATTTGCACCATACCATTGTGTTCGTTTCTATTCACTGATCATTTTCCATCACATTTTACAGGTTAACATCTCGGATTAAAGGACTAATCATTGATTATCTGTTTCGAGCCCTAGTTTTTTAAAATCTGATTTAATCAAGTTCATTGTTGCAATTGATTATGAGGATTCATTATTCTGTGTTTTAGGGGGAGAAAACTCATAAACCAAGGATTCAAAAACAGTAGATTGATCAATTGATCATCACTTTAGTTCGAACCCTAGGTTTAATAAGAAAACACAGATATAATGTGAAATTGATAAAACTGTTGGTTTAAAAAGATTAATCGGCATTGTTAGTTGCCAAACAAATCAAAAGAACATGATCAGAAACCATAAAATTCAGAATTGAAAATTCAAAAATATGAACAGACTCCTTCGACCCTTTCGAATGGGCGAAGGAGATGATAAACTGGTCGAATGAACAAAATGTGGGCGAATGAAACTTTTTATCAAAATTCTTACATTCGTACCATTAAATTTTCACATTCGCACCATGTTTTTCACATTCGCACCCCCGTTTGGGCGAATGAGAATGACAATTACCAAATTTTCAAGGTTTGAATTTTTGTCGATTTTTAACATGTTTCTTTGTTTTGTTTTGCAGATTAAACCATGCCTGAGCAAGAAAAGACGACTGAGCAAGCCGGATCATCCTCACAACCTGCTAAGAAAGCTTCTGAAGAGCCTTTAACCTTTGAGAATGCGCATAATTGATGTGCGTATCTCGGAGAAGTTAAAAAGCACACTGAGATTGTCAAGATCATTGAATTCTTGAAGAGGAGTAGGGTGATAGACGCGATTGCTACACCTACTATTATTTACAGAGATATGATGCAAGAATTCTGGACAGGAGCAAAGCTAGATTTCTGGAATTGTGAGTCATGCTTGATTAGCAAGATCCAAGGACAGAGGATTATTGTATGTGAGCAGGATTTAAGAGAAGCATTGAATCTACAAGATGAGAAGACGGATCCTAAGGAGCTGAGTTTCATGGAACAAAGAAAGTGCTTCATGAGAATGAAGTACAATGGACCGATCACTGATGGTTCATTGCACAAGGGAAAACTGTGTCCTCAATTCAAATATTTGGCACATGTTTTGATACACGTCTTCGGATCAGCCGCTGGAGGATATGACTTGATGCGCAAGAGTATTAGCTCTATGATGGTAGCCCTGGTATTGAACAAACCGTTCAATGTTTCAGGAATGCTGATGGAACACTTGTTAGAGCCAGTGAATGGCACGAGGAATCTGAAGTTTTTGCTATATCCTCGTTTCCTCCAGATGGTGTTTGATAACAAGTATAAAGACTTAAAGAGGGATCCTAAGCATATTGTTGTTCAGGAACATATGTCGATCAATACACTTGCTAGGATGAAAGCTTACAAAGGTTTGTCTGTCAATGAACGTCCACCAGTAAGGCGTTTATTTGGACATCTAGCAAGAATTGACTATACAGATCCAGGCAAAGGGCTTGTAAGACATGCAAACAGTGATTCAGATCCAGATGACCCATTACATCCTGTCGATCCAGAGGCGAAGCGCAAGAGACAGGTTGTTAATGTCGGTGCTAAGAGTGGAAAGATTAAGGAGAAAGGGATAAGGTTAGAGGTTGTGCCTGAACCTGAAAAGAAGAAGAGAACACCAAGACGAAACAAGACGATGGCAAAGAAAGGTTTGCATATTGTGGATGAAGCGTCGATTGATTCTGAGGAGACGCAAGAAGATGAACATTGGGACTCGGAAACTGAAACGTTAAAGACCACCACGCCCAAGGCCACTGTGGCTGGTGAGTCTGTTAGTCAGTCTGTTGAAGATCAAGGAGATAAGAGTCCAATTCCTTTTGATGATGATGAAGTGATTCTGAATTTAGATGAAGATTTTCCTGGTTCACCTATACAGGCTGCAAAATCAAAGAAGAAGAAACAAGAGAAACCAAGGTGCTGTTTGTTTTTTCTGCAGGAAAAGGTCTGCAGTCTGCGGACCACATCTGCAGACATCTACAGGAGAAGAGGTGGACCAAAGGTCTGCAGTCTGCAAGAAGAAGACTGTTTGTTTGTTAACGTCTGCAGGCTGCTGAAATAAACTTAAATTTAAACAAACTGAGTTTTTACAGCAGTCTGGTGGTAGATGGTGGTGGTGGTGGGTGGACCGTGGTGGTGTGGACCATGGTGGACGGTGGTGGGTGGTGGGTGGACGGTGGTGGTGGTGGTGGGTGGTGGTGGTGGTGGGTGGTAGTGGTGGTGGGTGGTGGTGGTCGTGGTGGTGGACGGTGGTGGGTGGTGGTGGTGGACGGTGGAGGTGGTGGTGAGTGGTGGACGGTGGTGGGTGGTGGACCGTGGTGGGTGGTGGTGGTGGTGGACCGTGGTAGTGGTGGGTGGTGGTGGTGGACCATGGTGGTGGTGGGTGATGGTGGTGGTGGGTGGTGGGTGGTGGTAGTGGTGGTGGACAGTGGTGGGTGGACGGTGGTAGGTGGTGGTGGTAGTGGTGGTGGACAGTGGTGGTGGACGGTGGTAGGTGGTGGTGGACCGTGGTGGTGGTAGTGGTGGGTGGTGGTGGTAGTGGTAGTGGTGGTGGACGGTGGTGGGTGGTGGTGGTGGTGGATGGTGGTGGTGGTAGTGGTGGGTGGTGGTAGTGGTGGGTGGTGGTGGTAGTGGTAGTGGTGGTGGACGGTGGTGGGTGGTGGTGGTGGTGGACGGTGGTGGGTGGTGGTGGTGATGGACTGTGGTAGGTGGTGGTGGTGAACCGTGGTGGTGGTGGTGGACCGTGGTGGTGGTAGTGGTGGGTGGTGGTGGTAGTGGTAGTGGTGGTGGACGGTGGTGGGTGGTAGGTGGTGGTGGACCGTGGTGGTGGTAGTGGTGGGTGGTGGTGGTAGTGGTAGTGGTGGTGGACGGTGGTGGGTGGTAGGTGGTGGTGGACCGTGGTGGGTGGTGGTGGTAGTGGTGGTGGACGGTGGTGGGTGGTGGTGGTGATGGACTGTGGTGGGTGGTGGTGGTGAACCGTGGTGGTGGTGGTGGACCGTGGTGGTGGTGGGTGATGGTGGTGGTGGGTGGTGGGTGGTGGTAGTGGTGGTGGGTGGTGGTAGTGGTGGTGGGTGGTGGTGGTAGTGGTGGTGGACGGTGGTGGGTGGTGGTGGTGGTGGGTGGTGGTAGTGGTGGTGGACGGTGGTGGGTGGTGGGTGGTGGTGGTGGTGGACGGTGGTGGTGGTGATGGACTGTGGTGGGTGGTGGTGGTGAACCGTGGTGGTGGTGGTGGACCGTGGTGGTGGTGGGTGATGGTGGTGGTGGGTGGTGGGTGGTGGTAGTGGTGGTGGACAGTGGTGGGTGGTGGTAGTGGTGGTGGGTGGAGGTAGTGGTGGTGGGTGGACGGTGGTAGGTGGACGGTGGTGGTGGTGGTGGTGGACCGTGGTGGTGGGTGGTGGACAGTGGTGGGTGGTGGTGGTGATGGACCGTGGTGGGTGGTGGTGGACGGTGGTCGGTGGTGGTAGTGGTGGTGGGTGGACGGTCGTAGGTGGTGGTGGTGTTGGACCGTGGTGGTGGTGGTGGTGGTGGATGGTGGTGGTGGTGGGTGGTGGTGGTGGTGGGTGGTGGTGGTGGTGGACGGTGGTGGTGGTGGTGGTGGTGGTAGTGGGTGGTGGTGGTGGGTGGTAGTGGGTGGTGGTGGTGGGTGGTAGTGGGTGGTGGTGGACCGTGGTGGTGATGGACGGTGGTGGTGGTGGTGAACGGTGGTGGTGGACGATGCTAGGTGGTGGTGGTGGGTGGGTGACGGTGGTGGTGGTGGTGGTGGTGGTAGTGAGTGGTGGTGGTGGTGGGTGAGGAGAAAAGAAGAGGAGAAGACCTTTGAAGACCTTAGAAGACTTTGGTCCAAGTCTGCACCAAGAAGAGGCCAGGAAGAGCTTTTGGAGTGAAATGTCTTCCGAAAAACAAACAGTCTGCCTGCCCCAAACGTCTGCCCGCGTCTGCGCGACGCAGACAAAAGAGGTCAGAAGTGCTTCTGGGAGAAAAACAAACACCACCCAAGTCAGAAGAGAATGAGGGAGATTGAAACGCTCATTGCTGGTAAGAAACTACCACCAGCTTCTAGTTCCAAGTCACCGGTTACTGCACCTGTATCAAAGAAACAAAAGACTGCAACTACTTCGAGCACACAACACGGAGATGATATACCTGTTAATGAGTTCAATGAAGCGTTAGATAATGTGCTCAAGAAGATGAGGAAAGGCAAACTGCCTGAAGTTGCTGAAGTGCCTGTTAAGAAGAAGGTCACAGTTGATAGTGACGTAATGACTGCTGTGAATCAAAGGCTATCTGAGATGATGAGCATTATCAACAAACAGCAAACAGAGATCGAGCAATTGAAGTCGAATGATCGAAAGATGTTGGAAGTTGTAGTCACGTCCCATGATAATAGTGAAGAATTGAAGAAAACAATCAAGAAGTTAAAGAAAGAGAACAAGAAGTTGCTGAAGCACGAGCAAAGAAACACCAGAAGGATAATAGTCTTGAAAGAGGAGAACAAACAGCTGAAGAAGAGTAACAAGCACATGGATGATTTGATAAAAGACTTGTACACTCGAGCTCCTCTACTTCAAGCTGGTAAAGAAGATAAAGAACGAGAAGAAGAGCAGGTAGACTTTGAACCATCTGACGATGAAGAGGATGAAGATCTTGATGAAGATGCTGGTAATGATCCTCAAAAGAAAAAGAAGAAAGATGATGGAGATGATGATGGTTCAGATGGTGGATCGAGTGATGGAAACAGCTCTGCTTTTGATAGTGATGATGATGATGATGATGACAACGCTGAAAAGTATACATATGAAAAGAGTGATTCGAGCAAAGGTGGAGAGTCAAGCTCTAAGACTCCAGGTGAAAATGTAGATGATGATATTTTCTAGAATGAAAAACTGCAGTCGTTATCTGAAGAAGACAAGAACATGTATCACCAGATGCTTACAGATCGAGTCTGGACGATTGACATGACAAGCAGGTTTCCAGAAATATTCGAGTCTAGCAATAAGCTGTTTGAGTTGGAGTTTGATGACCCAGATCTTGAAGATGGAGAGGTTTCTGCGGCAGTCTCTAAAGAAATACTTGAAGGTTTAGCCAGACAGGTTGGAAAGACTTTGGAAGAGTTACTTGCTGATAATTACATTCCAAAGATACCTGAAAACGAAGCCGGGAATCATTCTGATGACCGTGACGTTCCTGCTTTTGAAGAAGTTGAAATGGAAGATATAACGAGTGAGGAATATCCACAATACTTCAAGAATGATCAAGATTCTGGATTTCCTGGATTTTCTGATGAAGTGCTAAACCAGGCCGAGAAACTGGCTAAGGAGAAGAGTAAAATGTTTGAAGATGAGATATTCAAAGGGCATGATAAATCACGGTTCGAGCAATCTGATAGTTTGAAGGAGTTTTTGAGGAAATTGAAAGAGAAAGAGAATAACCATCCGAAAGCTGAGATACAAGGTAGCTTTTACAAACTTCACAGTGGAATTTTCAAAGGTCGTGCATTGGCCTGGAAGTTTGTTAAGCAACTGAGATGCATAGCAGTGAAGTGGGAGAAGGGGATCTTATATTTTGATAAGTTTCATCATTTGAAGACTCTTCCTTATTGGGCTATTCGTGATATTTGTCGTCACCGTTTAACGGGAGCGTCAAATAGTCAGATTACATACTTTGCTGAGAAGATGACGAGAGAAAGCCGAACTAAGTGGGATTTATTTGAACCACAATATCCGAAACGAATTGTTCATAAAAAGGATATTGATATGATTACTGGAATGCCCAAAGTGACGTTGAAATATAAGCCACCGCGAGTGTTGAAGAAGATTCCTTTGTTGCCTATTCCACAACACTTCGCCAAAGATTTCATTTGGTGGTATTATGATTGGAAGATAGCAGAGGCTGTGATCGTGCTGAAAGACGGAGAAAAGAACTTCAAAAAGATACACATTTTTTATCCCATGTGATTGATCAACTGTTCACATGAGGATATAATAATGTTGTTTTATAATCCGATCTATTCTGAAGTCAAGGATGCTGAACAAGCAGGAAAATACCAACGTGTGGTATTTCTGTGCTTTGCGTATGATATTAACGCTGGATGTGACTATGACAAGAAGCTTGGAAAGTTTGTAGAGAAACAGAAGGTGCCTGAAGTGAAAAAGACGAAGCCGAAGCAATTTCAGGAACCGGTTTTGACTAGAGAACAGAAGATTCAGCGACATATCAAATTGATGAACATCAGAATGGACGAACAACGTCGACAGCAATCCAAGCAATAGTCGAGGGGGAGTTTGTAGATGCAGTTGTGCGACTAGTGCTTCGGATTGTTCAATAAACTTGTTTTGTGAATTGTCGAAGGTGCGAAGGAAGAAATATGTTTGGTCGAAGGAGAATCAAAAGGTGCGAAGGAGTGGTTTTTGGACGAATGTAGAATAGCTTTTATGTATGGCTTGGTTCGACCGGTTGGTTTGGTCGAACCTGCACATTCGCACGAACTGTTTGGGCGAATGTGCAGTCTATAAATAGTCAAGCTAATTTTTTGAATGCAACTTTGAGTCATATTATTCCCTCCACTTTCTGATTCTCTCTCTAGGATATTATTTAGCTTAATTCACGTTCATACCCTGTTTGTTTCAATCTGTAAACGTGTAATTGAGTTCATAATTAATGAAAAAGCTTTGAAATGATGATTTACGTGTTTTGATCAGTTTGACTATTATTTTGTGATTGTTTTAGGGATTCCGCACCTAAAACAAACTTTTTTGATCATTCTTTGTTGATTATACGATCCATATAGCACATACAAGGCTTAATGCCTGAGGTAGGAAATCGTCTGAACAAAGAACAAGAGGTACATGAGACAACTAGGTTGGGCCTAGCTCATGATATAACTGATACTGTCCTCATTGAGGAAGTAAGCAGGGATTCAGATGGTTCATTGATTTGGATGATGATTCACACTCCACCAAACTTGAATTGACGGCTGCTAGTGAAGGTCCTACACCTGGTGTCTATAAGCTCAAAGAGCTGGTCACACCAGATCAGGTTAAAGTCCACTTGATCCCTGATTCCCCTAAAGTGGCATCTTCTGTACAACATGAAGATCACCCAAAAACACACCCCTCACTAAAAATTCCTACCCAACTCCCTGGGTCATCCAGCATAGACCTGAACCAACTATGCAGCCCAGATGGTCCCCTATACCAGTTGATGAACACCCTCATTGCCAATCACCTCAAATCTTTCACAACTGCTTTGGAGTTGTCAACCAAAACTCAATTTGTGGCGATCAACAAGAAACTTGCTGAGCTGTCCAACAAGATAGACAACAACTCAAGACAGCTTGCTGAACTTACTAGTAGAACTTCTAAACCTAGCAGGCTTCCAGGAGTGGATGAAGCCAAAAAGGGGGAGAAGATTAAGGAACCTAAGGAGTCACTGGAAGCCAGGATAAAGGCAAGAATGGCTTTACAACAACAACTTCTAGAAAAAGCCCAAAAACAAAAAGAAGATCAACAAAGGCTTATTTCTGAAACTGAAGTTGAAGCTGAAACTTCCCAAGGCCATAATGAAGAAACTGCTGAAGACTCTGAAAGTACTGAAGACAATCCTTCAGTAGTTGACACTTCTGTCAACACTTCAGCAGTTAACACTTCCAACATACAAACAACTGAAGAGCCTTCCAAACCAACTGAACAACCAACTCCTATTCCAAGGCCTACAACAACAACAACAACAATGACTGTGCTGAACCCTTCTCCACTTTCAATGTCCAAAGAACTACTAGAGAAGAGTTTAATGGCAGCCCAAAGAAAGGCTAAGGAAGAAGAGATCTAGAACAACTTGGAAGCAAGGGAAGACTTAAGCTTAAATGAAATGCTTCAAGCTTATGAAGCAGAGTTGAATAGGCAAGCTGAAACAGAGAGAGTTGCAGAAGAAGACAAAAGACAACAACTGGTGTCTTTTATAACAAAGAACATCAAAACAAAAGCCTATTCACTCAAAGGGCTCTCAATGGATGAGCTAACCAGAAGAGCTCAACTTGTTGCTGACAAACTTGCAACAGACAAAGATAGAAAGACTAAGAGAGCAGAAATGATTGAAGAACTGGTAGCGAATGACTATAGTTCAAAAGCCTCTGTGTCAAAATGGAGAAAAGACAAACTACTGGACACATACAAGAAATACAAGGCTGCCAAAGCTGCTAATCCGGAGAAGTTCAAAACTTCTGAAGTATCAACTTCAGTAGTTAGAACTTCTGGTGTCAAACAAAGACCAGCTACCAAGAGAAAGCCAGTGGACAATACAAAGACTGACTTCAAGATGGTGTTGCTAGAAGGCAACACAGTTGTGCAAGGAGACTTTGATATTGAAGAAAAACCTCTGATAACACAATTTAGGGATCCTTCAACATTTACTTACCAAATCCAGAAAACTATAACTGATAAGCTGCACACAAAGGTAGTCACTGAACATCATCTACCTACTTTTAAATTAACTAATGTGGTGCAAACAGAAGACAAAAGTGAATCCCGCCTGAGAGTCACAGAAATAGAGAACATCCAACCCTCAGGAACATCCCAAGGATCCAGCATGGTTCCCTGTACTTCAGATTTTGACAAATCTAAAGTGCTGATCATCAGATGGTCCTTTACTGATGACAACTCAGTATTGGTGACAAGAAGAGATCTTACAAGCAAGGCCTACAAGTCCATGAATGAACTGAAGAATCTATCAACTCAGGACTTGCTTACAATTCAACACTTGGAACCTCAAAGGGGATCTCTCACTGATGAACAGCTGAATCAACTAAAGAATTCCATGTTCAAGGAGATATGGAAGATTGTGAATGACAGAAGAAAACAATAAGGAATTAGAAAAGGTTTTGGCTTCATCAATCCAGGGGGAGATTGTTAGGACAAAAAGGATTGAGGAAACCACTTTTGCAAACCTTAGTCTAATTCATACTTCTGCAAATATTCTAAGTATAGAACTACTGAAGAAAGAAGACTAAAGTACTGAAGAATGATTCAACAAGTACTGAAGAAGAAGTATCAGAAGTTTTGAAGTCTAACTAGACAAGTTCACTGAAGAATTACTGAAGACAAACTACTCATCAGTAATTTGTCATTGATCAGCACTTCTACCAGAATCTTTCCACCGCCTTATGTTTCACTAGTTTATTTGATTAGTATTACTTTATCTTTTTGTACAAGTTCCAAGAATGCAACTTGTTGCAACTTGTTTCAGACTTGCTTTTTGGCAAGGTTCATGTACTTTGTAAGTCTATAAATAGATGGGTTCATCCCTCTGTTTTAGACATCGATTTTAATAGAAACTGAAATCCTTCAAAGCATATTATTGTTATTTCCATATCATTTATTGAGAATCTGTTTGAGTATTTATTATCATTCACGTTCAATACTTAGATTCTCATTAAACTTGTCTTTTGTTTTCAACATCAAGGGGGAGTAATAACTCCTGTTGATAGTGTAACTTTACTTACTCATTCTGCTGTGCAAATCTGATTGAACTTGCTAAACACATAAGTGTTCACTAGCAAGCAATACATCAAGAGCATTACTGATCCAACATATACTAAGTACAACACATGATTACTGACATGCACGTGTGCTCATTGATTTCCAGGATCATGTCACACCAAGACTACCCTATCATTCTCTCGGATTTTGAGGAGGAGATTGTACTAGACACCCCTTCAACCGACGATCTTCAGCAGGGTTATGAACCCGATTCTAGTGACTCGGAGGTTGAGGATGATTAGATACAGATTGATCACGTTGTTTCGGACAATGAGGACGCCGTGCCTGCTGGTGAGACACAGGAGGAGGAGGATGCACCCCCGCCAGAGCCCCAGGTGCCGTCCTTTCGATCATATTGCACGTGTCCGGGTGGGGCGCGTATGATGTACACCCCTCGAAAGCGAGTACTCCCTCCACCGGCTCCTATCTCTCCAGTCGAGGCTCCTGCCCCGATTGACCGTGAGCCAACGACACCAGCCGATACCCAGCCACCAGCTCTAGAGGACCCAGAGCCGCCCAGAAAGAAGCTATTCCGGAGGTCCCAGGCTCGTAGGAGAACCTATCTACCGACTATCGATGGATTCCTAGCTTACTCAGACGAGGACACTAACGGCGAAGCTCCATCTACCTTTGAGATTTGTGGTCCATCTCAGCCGCCCTCAGACACCCCACTAACTACCGGCTTTGAGCCAGCTCCTGTGCGCCACACCCACTACTCCGTCCATTACATGATTGGGTGTCACGACACGGAGATAGAGGTGTTGTGTGGGAGGGTCCAGGGGATTGAGGATGACCTGTATCTGGCCGGCAGTACCAGGGATCCTATTCTCTACCGACTGTCCGAGTTAGGTACGCTTATGATGAGGCTGAGCAGGGACGCATCACGGAAGAGGAGCATGTTGCCGAGTTAGAGGCTAGATTGGATAACCTTGAGGCAAGGATGGTTGCTGTCGTTGCAGTCTTATCTGCTGCATTCCCACCCCCGACCCCATAGGATGTTTTATGTTATGTTTTGATTTGGTAGTTAAAACTTGTAAGGTGGTACGCCAGTATTATTTTGTAAGATATGAAACTTATTTAGTATGTTTAACTATTATTAAGAGATTCGGTATTTTGGTTGTCACACCCCGCCAAGGCGGAAACGCGAGGTGCGACTTCGAAAGATTTCCAAGCACAAAAGGTCACACGAGCATGAGTTAAAACAAAGTAGGAACTTTCATTAAACAACCAAATCCGTTCAACATAAGTTAATTGTTTAATTCTAAAACCATTGTATGTAAATGTCTACAATTATTATGACCACACAACGGTCCAAAAGAAGGTATCCCACACATGCTCGCACGCGACCCCTGCAAGTTCCATAGTCCATGATAATTTCCTGAAAAACATGCATGTAAAATATATGGGTCAACATAAAGTTGGTAAGTTCACGGGTTTTCAATAAGTGGACATGTAATCCAAAACCGACTAAATCATTGTCTAGCTAGGGCAATAATTGATATGTGATCTGACATGAGCCCATAACCAAACGTTGACATGTTGTGCCTCGCCCATTGTACACTAAAGACAATGAAATAATGTGAAATACAAGAACTCTTTTGATACCTGTCATCCGGTCAGAGTGACTGACCAATAGTGGGGGTGTCAACACATTAGATCTATCCCGGTGTTTCATGGCTAAGTCCATAGCTAATGGTTATGGTATGATGCATGACACGAGGGCTTAATAGATCATGAACTGTACTGTCTCATGTTCACATAATAGTCATGTATTGTAACTGAAAATGTACGCATGTTTTTCCCCCGGAAAAATGCAAAAACTGTAAAAAGGGGTCGTGAATACTCACTTGATGTCTGGATGCTAACTGGACTGAATCTGGCATTGTGTGTTTGGTCTAAGAGCCCTAAATGCAGTTAAAAGCAACGTAGGTATATGTTTGGCTCTAACTACCATGCAACTAGTCACCCGACTGTAACACCTATGGACTAGGGGTCTCTATACCACTATCCATGGGTGTCACGTACTTTATTTGTTAATAATCATTCATTCTGTTACCATGGTGGCTATGTTTTATTCCTATTTTTGGCAATACATAGGTGGTGACTCACTAAATGTTACCGAGTGTTGCTTATATCTCAGCTAAGTGAGTTTTGGATGGCACATGGACATATCTTATGATAGTTTTGTATAAAAATGACACATCCAAGTGTCTTGTCTTTGCTTATTCATGCATAACTTTATGTCTTTGAGAAAATGCACATGTTAAGCTAGTTATATATTGTCTATCTTAGGTAAAATGGGTTGTTCTTGGGCTGGGTCTTGGCCTCTCTCACACACACACGCACGCACATATATATATATATATATGTATGTGTGTGTGCTTGCAATGTCCATATCCATGTGTCCTAAGGTGTAGCCATCAATGTGACATGTATGTATACATAACTAGATCATTGAACCTTTATTATCAAAACTTAAATTGTAAAGTTAGTTAGTTTCAAGAATAAATGTGTTGCGAAGGTATGCGAGTATATGTAAGCTTCGGGTGACCAATGTGCACAACTAAATTCTCATGTAAACAAGACTATAGTTTGGGTACCATACCTCACGTATATAGCCGTGTAAAACAAGAAAATAATAAGCTAACTTCCTTCCTCAAAGTTCCTAGAGGTAAGATAATTAACTTGGGACTCCTAACAGGTAGTGAAGCTTGATCGAGCAAAATTTTCGGTGTCACATTCTCCCCCTGTTAGAGGAATTTCGTTTGCGAAATTTTCGGTGTTGGTCATCTAAACTAGTGATCTCCTGGAAGAGATGTGGGTACTTGCGTTTCATTGGGTCTTCGCGTTCCCACGTGTACTCTCGTCCACGCTTGGAATTCCAGTGTACTTTGACCAACTTGAGTTGACTGCGACGAAGTTTCTGAACCTTCCAGTCGGTTATCTCAAGTGGTTCCTCGATGAAATGAAGTTGTTTGTCGATGTGGATTTCCTCTGGAGGGATAACCAATGACTCGTCAGCAAGACACTTCTTGAGGTTCGAGACATGAAACGTGTCGTGAACGCCACTGAGTACTTATGGTAACTTGAGTTTGTATGCAGCTGGTCCAATTCGTGCAAGGATCTCGAATGGACCTATGTATCTGGGATTGAGCTTCCCACGTTTTCCGAGCCTGGGCTCCTTTCCATGGAGATACTTTGAGCAAAATTCTGTCACTCACCTGAAACTCTAAAGGCTTGCGCCTCTCATCCGCGTAACTCTTCTGTCGGTCTCTAGCAGCTCTCAATCTGTCCCTGATCTGGAAGACCTTGTCAGTTGTCTTCTGACTGAATTCAGGACCTGTCAGGTGCTCGTATCCTACCTCAGCCCAACACACGGGTGATCGACACTTGCGTCCATACGACGCCTCGAAAGGAGCAGCTTTGATACTAGTACGGTAACTGTTATTGTAGGAAAATTTGACCAACGGTAGGTGTGTATCCTAATTTTCCCCAAAATCAATTACACACGCTCTAAGCATGTCCTCTAGTGTTTGGATGGTTCCTACAACGTCTGCCAAAACCTTGAAGTGAAACGGCTATCTCGATCAGAGATTATGGAAGTAGGCATGCCATGTCCGGACACAATCTCGTTGATATATAGCCTAGAAAATTTCTCTGTTTTTTCTGTTTCCTTGATCGGTAGAAAATGCGCAGACTTTGTCAAACGGTCGACTATTACCCAAATCGTATCATGTCCACGAGATGTCTTTGGCAACTTGGTGATGAAATCCATGGAGATTTGATCCCACTTCCAAACAGGAATCTCGGGTGGTGAAGCATTCCTGGCGGCTTCTGGTACTCTGCGTTGACCTTTGAACACATTAAGCAACGTCTAACGTAGGTCGCAATACAACCCTTGATGTTAGGCCACCAATAGAATTGCTTGAGGTCCTTATACATCTTATCTGCACCGAGGTGTACTGAGTACCTGGACTTATGCGCTTTATCTAGAACCAGATCACATAATCCTCCATAGAATGGAACCCATATTTTGTCCGAGAAATATTTTGTTCCATCAGGTTTTGTCTTTAACAAATGAACCTGATTGTATGTAGATGCATATATTGCGACTAATGCTATTGGATTGCGAATTATATAATGTTTTGTTTACTATTGAACGGTCGAATGAAGATTATAGAATGGTCGAAGGTAGATCAGAATGGTCGAAGGTACACATGGGAGGTTGAAGGAAGTTTTGTAAATTGTAGTGTCTTGGTTCGCCCACCTTAAATGGTCGAACCTGCACATTCGACCAAGTCAATTGGCGAATGTGCAGGTCTATATAAGGTCGAATCAACTTTTTGAATGTAACTTTTGGTCATTTGTTTTC
Organism: Ambrosia trifida; assembly: GCA_028751855.1. Taxonomy (NCBI): domain Eukaryota; kingdom Viridiplantae; phylum Streptophyta; class Magnoliopsida; order Asterales; family Asteraceae; genus Ambrosia; species Ambrosia trifida. The sequence goes on from CM054127.1 coordinate 82,491,630, forward strand.
CCTCCCTATGTGTGTTCTCCCTAGGGTTATCTTTTGAGTCTGTAACAGTGTTTAAGCATTATTAACAATATTTTGATGCGTAAATGATTATGAATATGAATGAAATGATTATGTTAATAATGATTTCTGTGTTTTGCTAGTTTTATTATCATTTTGTGATCAATTCAGGGATTCCGCACCTGAATTGAACTTGTTTGATCATTATCTTTGTTGTTTAGATGATCCTACACGCATACAAAGTGGTAACAGAGCCAATTGGATCAAACAACCACAAATTGATAATATTGCAGCTGATTTGGACCCAATTTTGATCAAAACTTTCTGTTTTTCATTGATAAACTGAATTTGGTGTTAAATTGATTGATTTGAACTTGTTTTCATGGATAAAACTCAAAATTCTCTTTGTTAAACTTGTTCCAAATCCAATCCGAAGCAAAACCCGCATAAGATCATCAAATTTCATCAACATTTGAAAAAATTTGATCAAAATAACTGATTTTCAAAGAATAACTGTTTTTCAAAATGAAGGGTCGAACCTAGGGAGATTTGGTCGAAAGTGAGAGTTTTAGGTCAAACCAGGGATTATTTGGTTGAACGTGGAGTGTTATTTGGTCGAACCTAGAAAGTTTTAGTGTGTTATTGTTCATTCGACCTTATTGGGTACATTCGACCAATCGAGTGGTCGAACGTGGGTTTAAACGGTCGAAAGTGAACTGAGTCTGTTATTTTCTACATTCGAACTTTATCAAACGGTCGAACGTGGACTAATTTTTACATTCGACCACGCGATCATTAAAAAAGGGTCGAACGTAGAAACTGTTGTGAAATTTTTTTAATCGTTTCGTGTTTAATCATTTTCAGAGCGATATGTGGAATTTTCCTACAACACCACGACCTAATACAACACCACAACAGCAGACAACCATGGATCCTTGGTCAGTAGCTGCTCAAAAGTCTAGTCAACCATCCCAACAGATTAACTATATGGCGATGACTAGTTCTATTCCCCCAACAAGTTGCACAACCACAACCACAACCGATGGCTGATTATTGGGGAGTAGCAGCAGCGGCGGTACACTCTCAGACTACCAACGTGATTTCAACTCTTATTCAAGACTTATCTTTGGGTAGTGGAAGCCGTCCACCAAAGTTGATGGAAATGGTAGACTACAGTACATGGAAGACCAAGTTCAAGATTCATCTTGAGGGAATGGGATTAGAAGGAACGGAAGCTTGGCAAATGATTGCTAAGGGCTATGTTGCTCCAATCTTGGAGAACACGGGTGAGCCAATTCCGTTGGAAAGTCTTGCTGATGATGAGAAAAAGAAATTTGCTGTTGAAAAGAAGGCGTTTTCCTAACTGTCCCAGGCCATTAATACTGATCTCTTACATCAGTTTGGGTCTTGCACCACTTCTAAACAGTTGTGGGACTTGTTAAGAAATCGTCATGATGGGAATGAGAAGACAAGGAAGTTGAGAATGGAGGAATTAAGAAAAGAGTTTGAGAACTTCAGCTATATGGGGAATGAAACGCTGAAGGAGTTGATTCCAAGGTATTGTCACTTATTGACTGAGCTTTCAAGCTACGAGATTAACATACCGATGTCTGAGCTGGTGGACAAGTTTGCTAATGCGTTGCCACCATACTGGAATCAGCACATAGAGGTACTCAAGGAAAAGGATGCGTACCATCACTGGACCATCAATGAGTTTATTCAGAAGCTTGAGAATAAAGAGATGGAAGAAAAGAGGAAGGCAAAAAGAGCTCAAGTTCCTCAGAATCCAGAGCTATACCATGGAAGTGCATCTTCATCTCTTGCTAGTTCAAGTTCTAGTTCTAATGTTGCTCCACACATTGCGTGCGTTTCTAGCCATGTTGAACCATCCAAAACACCCATCAATTATCTTGTTCAAACTTCATCTTATACCCCACCATCATATCCTACTACAACTTTCATTCCACCATTTTCACCACTGCAACAAGCAGCTTGTTATTCTGCAAGCCTAAACCAACCTCAACAACAATCCTATATTCCTCAAATGCATCAAACACAAGTAAACCAAACTCAATCTAATCAGAGCCCAATTATGCTGGAGACCTCGAACTTGAACAATGTTACTGTTGAGATTGCACAGCAACATGTAGCATTGGTGTCGGCTATGGTAGCTTCTTATAACAGGCTGGTTGCTAGTCAAATTGGTAACAACAACTTAACCAGCGAAGACTACGCACAAATTGACAAAGAAGAGATGGAGCTCATTGATATCCAGTGGGCATTTGCTAGTGTTATGATGAGAGCTACTGAATTCATTGAGAAGACTGGCAGAACTGATCTTTCTACTTCTCCAAACACCACATATGGCTTCAACAAAGCCAAAGTGACATGTTTCAATTGTGGTGGGAAAGGTCCCTTCAAGAGGGAATGTACACAGCCAGCACAACATGGGAATAGAAATCCTTTCAACACCAACTACCAAAACTGTCAAACCCAAAATCAGGTATCTTACCAAAGCCCAAATATTTCAAGCTTTCAACCACAAAATACCTACCAAAACCGCCAAAACACTTCACAAAACAATACTGTTAGACAAACCACTACACAAAACCAGAACCAAAACCAAACACCACAAAATCCAAACCGAACAATCATTCCTATTTCTACACCAAACACACAAGCCCAATCAGATAACCAAAACCAGGTAAGTTCTTAATCTAATCTTGATATGAATAGTGAGAGGTATTGTGGTGCATGTGATCGATTGACAGAGGATAATAAGCAACTCAGGGTTCAGCTTGAGAGTGCTAAGATCAACTGTCAATCGTATTAGAAAGAAGCACGAGAGTTTAACAGAGTGCTTGATGGTTACAAGAAAGACATTTCAGAACTCAAAAAGACTTTATCTTTGAAACAACTAGCCATTAACAACTACATCAATGATTTAGAAAATACAAAACTTGAAATGGCTACCATCAAGTGCTCTGCCGAAAAAGTGAATAAGAAACTTGAAAGTTATAAGCATATTGCTTATGTTGTTGATCATATCATAGAGGAGCCTTCACAGTCTAGTAGTGCAAACTACAAGGTCGTCCCATCTCCAGTGTTATTTGAAAACCATACTTTACATTCAATAACACCGGAGAGCTCAGTTAAGTCTGACTCAACATCGGATGATGAGTCGAACACTTCTAGTGTGGGAGACCCAAATTCTGATGTTCGACCAATTTTGGGACTAAACAATGAAGGTGTAGTTGCTGTAACTGATGATTCCGACTCTGAGGATGACAAATCTGAGAAGGTGTGTGATATTCCTGTTGAAAATAACATAATTACAAATGAACCTGTGTCACCATCTCAGATTGTGCATCCCATGGCTAACGCTCATCGAGCGAATCAATCAGTTAAGCCTGTTGAGAAGAACAATCAAAGTGACAAACCCGTCAAGATTTTCTATCGGATGATTGGATCCGATAAGATAATGTCTGACGAGGAATATCCAATCAAATTTGCCAATTATTCAAATATTAAGAAGATTTGGCAGGAGAGTACCATTTGGTTCCCAAAGCATGAGCGAACAAATGATGTACCTCCAGAGGTCGTAGAGAGAATTTACTTGGATATTCCAAAAGAACCGAAGGTTCATGTCACAGAATTTATCAAGCCAAAGAATAAGGCTAATAGTTTTCTTGAGCCGACTTACTCCAAGGACCCAGCTCCTGAGAGTCTTGGAAGGAAGTGTGTGAATGATCAATATCATATCACTACATATGCTAAGTCGAACACCAAGAACAACTTTGAGGAATACCGTGCGTGTTATAAATGCGGGGAGAGAGGGCATTTACTTGCTCACTGCCCGTATGTTAGGCACAAAAGGCACGAGGTGGAAATGAAGCAAACATATCAGAGTCCAGTCGATAATCATTGTTATCCACAAAGACGACTTGTCCCTCAACCTGCACCTTTTTATAATCAAAGCAGATATTTTCAAAAGAGGGAAAATCGTCAGATGACATATGACCATCGTAACCGGATAGCAATAGAAAAACCCCTTAAGAAACCGATGGTGAACACAACTGTTGACAAGAAAAAGGTTCCTGTAAAACCTGCTATCAAACCAACAGTTGGACCTGTCTCTGTTAAATCAGAGAAGGTAACCAAGAAAGTTTCATTTAAGGACGAAGCAAAGAAACCGATTGAGACCCCAAATTCTCAAATCCGGATCTTGAAACGTTTGGAACAGTATTGGTCACCAAAGGGTTCTCAAGGTGCTTCATCTTCACAAGTGAATGTGAAAGTGAAAACTGAAACTGAAAAAGATTTAATTGATCAGAAAAAGATCAATTCAAATCAATCTGTCTGTTAGAAAGAATCTTTGAAACTCAAAGTTCAAAGACCCAAGACCAAGCAGGCTTGGGTCCCCCAAAAAATCTAATCTTTTACTTGATATGTGCAGGGAGCTTCAGCTGGCCCTGTGAGCAGTCTTTGGATTGTTGACAGTGGAGCTTCTGGTCACATGACAGGGGATCTATCGCTACTATTCGATATCAGAAATATTAATGGAGGTTATGTAGCGTTTGCTGGGAACAAGGGTGGATATATTACCATGGAGGGTAGTGTAAGTAATGGGATAGTGAGTTTTGAGAAGATTTCGTACATGAAGCAAATCGATTATAATCTGCTCAGTGTCAGTCAGATTTGTGATAAACAGTTTTCAGTATTCTTTGATGACAAATCTTGCTATATACTCAAGCCGGGATTCGTTTTACCAAAAGAGTGGGTGATGTTAAAGGCATCGAGAGTGAACAATTTGTACATTCTCGACATGTCAAAAGCTATGACTACACAAGGCCAAGTCACGTGTTTTCTCTCAAAGGCTACTGAAAAAGAATCAATCATGTGGCATAGGAGGATGGGACACATTCACCTTCGAAAGATGAATCATTTGGTGAAGAATGAACTTTTCACAGGCGTGAATGTTAAACATTTTCATTTGAATGACAAGTGTGTGAGTTGCAAGAAAGGAAAGCAGCACAAACAATCCCATAAGCCAAAGAAAGTCAATCCAGTTGAACGAGCATTTGCACATGGATCTGTTCGGACCGGTCAAGCGTAAAAGTCATGCTGGTGAATTGTACTGTCTTGTGGTTACCGATGACTATTCCAGATTTTCATGGGTTACGTGCTTGCATCATAAGAGCGACACTTTTGATAATTTGAAAGTTCTGTTCACTCGATTGGAAAATGTCTATGGTCTCAAGATCAAGAGAATTAGGAGTGATAATGGGACGGAGTTTAAGAATACACAGATGGAAGCTCTTTGTGAAAACAAAGGAATTCATCATGAATGCAGTGCTCTGTATACCCCTCAACATAACGGTGTCGCAGAACGCAAAAACAGGACTCTAATTGAAGCGTCGCGGATTCCAATCTTCCAGTAATGTTCTGGAACGAAGCAATTTACGCAGCTTGTTATACTCTCAATCGTGTTTTAACGGTGAAGAAGTTTGGCAAAACTTGTTATGAGCTGTTGAATCGACGAAAGCCGAACTTAGAGTATCTAGAACCGTTTGGAGCTCCGTGTACAATGCTTAATCTATCTGAGAAGTTCGCACCAAAGGCTGAAGAAGGATTCTTTGATGGATATGCAACCCTGATCAAACGGGTTTTCAACAAACGAACTCGTCAGGTCGAGGAGTGGGCTAATGTCGAAGTTCAGAGATATACTCAAAATGTACAGGGTAGCGGTCCAAACTGGATGTTTGATTACAAGGATTTCTTTGAATCATTCAATCTAGATAGCTTGGTTGAAGAGGCTATATTACGATTATATTACGAGGTCGAAAACGCTGTGACATCACCGTTGGTGCGTCTGATCACCGTAAACCCCCAAACAGCTTCTAATGTTACCAACGCATCTGCAGCTGAAGAAGAGGTATTTCAGGAAGCTTCCACAACTCTTAATTCATCGGAATCTGAAGATGACGATGATGCTACAAGTGAAGCTGTTCCAGATCTTGCTACTGAAACACCACCAGTGAACCCAAATCCTAATGTTGCTTCATCATCAAATTTGGGTAATGATCTGGATTTGACAGAGAATTTAACTACTCAGACGGGAGTGCAAGTACCTGATTATCCGGAATCTCGGATACATCGAATTCACCCGATTGAGCAGGTTATTGGTGATCCTGGTAGCAGTGTGATGACGAGAGGTCAACTAAGGAATGCTAACTCACCAAAAAACCTTGGCGCTCTTGCTTTATATGCCAAAATTCAAAAATCAGGTTTTCAATGGTCTTTTGCTTGTTATGTTTCACAGGTCGAGCCGCGGACTTACAAGCACGCTCTTTTGGATGACGCTTGGGTAGAGGCTATGCAGGAGGAGTTATTACAGTTTCAGAAACTCGGAGTGTGGACACTGACAGATTTACCCCAAGGATGGAAAAAGATAGGAACGAAATGGTTGTTCAAGTTTAAGAAAGATTACAAGGCTTTCATCAAGTTGAGGGAATTTATTACAACGAGATTTATGCACCGGTTGCACGCTTAGAAGTTATCCGAATGCTTCTGGCGTTTGCATCTTATAAGAAATTCAAGGTGTATCAAATGGATGTTAAAAGCGCGTTTCTTTATGGTGTGGTCAAGGAGGAAGTTTACGTAGGTCAACCACCAGGCTTTGAAGATCCTATTCACCGGGATAAGGTCTACGTTCTAAACAAAGCTCTTTACGGGTTGCACCAGGCTCCAAGGCGAGCTGAGCACGTATCTTCTAACAAAAGGATTTAAACGAGGTTTGGTAGATTGCACACTATTCACAAAACGAACAGGGGTGACTTGCTTCTTGTGCAAATTTATGTTGATGACATTATTTTTGGTTCTACTAACGAACTTCTGTGCAGAGATTTTGAACGTGTTATGCAGGAAAATTCGAAATGAGTGCGATGAGAGAGATGCAGTTTTTCCTAGGCTTGCAGGTGGAACAAAGACCAACGGGGATCTTTATTCACCAGACAAAATATGTTTCTGAAGTCTTGAGCCGATTCCAGATGGATGATTCAAAGCCGATGGATACCCCAATACAACCTAATCACGGGATTGGTGTTTACGCTAAGGGGGAGCTAACTGATCCTTTTACATACAGAGCAATCGTCGGATCTCGGATGTATCTCACCGCCTCCAGACCAGATATAATGTTTGCCACATGTCTCTGTGCACGTTATCAGTCGAAGCCGAAACAGAGTCATCTTGCAGCTATCAAATGTATCCTTAGATATCTGAAGGATTGTCCATCGAGAGGACTATGGTACCCCAATGATGATAATTTTGACCTAATCGCTTTTAGTGATGCAGATTGGGGTGGCTGTGACAAAGACAGCAAATCCACAACGGCTGGATGCCAGTTTATGGGGAGCAGGCTCGTGACCTGGCAATGCAAGAAACAAACCGCAGTTGCCTTATCCACATGTGAAGCAGAATACGTCTCAGCATCAAGCTGCTGCTCACAAGTTCTCTGGATACAACAACAGATGGTGAACTACGGTTTGCAATTTCTTAAAACCCCTATTTACTGTGATAATGAAGCCGCAATTGCATTAACAAAAGACTTAGTAAATCACTCAAAAGCCAAACATATCCGGATCAAATATCATTTTATCCGTGATTGTTACGCAAAAGAGTTGATCGATATGGTCAAAATCCACACTGACTATCAACGTGCAGATCTTTTTACCAAAGCTTTTGATAAATCAAGATTTGAATATCTTTTAAAAGCTAATGGTATAAAAGAAAACAAGACTAATTACCACCTCAGTTTATCATTTTTTAGTTTTTAGTTTTTATTGCTTTTCAGAAAAACACAAAAATCCAAAAATATGTTTTACATTTCTAGGTAAATTTTATTTTCAGAAAAACCAAAAACATTGAAAAATTCAAAAACCCATAAAAATTAGAAAACCCCAAAATGATTTCCAGGAAAAAAAAGGGGAAATGATAGTACATCAGTGGGGATTTGACACATGCTAAAGAAATGTAATGCAATATAAGGCGTGTGTCTGAGTCTGTGTGATGTGTTGATAGGTTTCGTAGACTTATTACTGCGTGTCTGATACGTGCATATCAAACAAATTGTTGTGTGGATGAACTCCTCATGGGCGTGTGGTCTTAGTACCGTAATTTCGTTTGATAGGGTATTTGTACAAAATTCGGAGGTTTCGGGTCGTTATGTTATTAGTTGTCTGGGGATAACCTCTCTGATCTTCTGCTGTAAGTCATTACGGACCTAGATCAGCCAGGGTGTCTTTATAAAAGAGCTATAAAGCCAAATCCTAAAGTTACCGAATTGAGAAACTTTCCGTGTATGACGATAATCAAAGATTATCTATTACATCGTATCCAATCATTGATGCAAATCATGATTGATATTAGCCCTCAACCTGGTAGAGTGCACAAGTTACTTTGTTGCATTGATTTGCTGACCTGTATACCTCTGTGCCTCATACCTTGTAAATTACTGATGACGAAAGCATAATCCCGCGTTACAATGAGTCTTTGTGCATTTACTTCTTGATACGGGAGTATGTCGTGTGCATGGGAACCACAGACAATTGACTTTATACTATAAATAATAGTATCAGTCTAAAGCACTGCACAATAGTCTGCATGTGAGTTTATGTGGATCACAATATCAGTAGTTGCCAGATCACACATTGTCTTTAATGATAATAAATCAAAAAGATCAACGGTGTGATCAGATTTCTCAATAACTGATATGATCCCCTTACCGGAAATAACAAAACTTTTACTGCTTTATCTTTACATACAAAAAGTTTAGAAAACCCAAAAGATTTTACAATTCTATCTTATTTTTGATAGTTGATGGTGGTTGATGATGATTTTCTAAACCTGGATGGACCATTTGAGTTTTGTCATCTTTAAATGAGAAATGATGAATGACAGATGCTTAAAAGTTGAAAAATATTTTGAACGGGACTCGATTTTGAGATTTGGTAAAACTTTCAAAAATTCCAATTTTCATTCGCCCCTTCGTTGGGTCGAAGGTGGAATTTTAACTGCTCATTTGAACCTTTCAAACGGTCGAATGTGAGTGTCCATGTGATATTTTCACATTCGAACCCTTTTTCTACATTCGAACCATTAAATAGGGTCGAAGGTGGAAAAAGTTTCACACTCGCCCTAGTCGTTAGGTCGAATGTGGAGCCTATATATACCTGATCTGCACATTCGACCCTCATATTCAAAAATTTTCAAATTTCTGTGATAAAGTGATCTTGTTGCCCGTGCATTAAAAATTATGTCATTGTGTTCGTATTGATTTGCTGATCATTTTGATACTTCATTTGCAGGTTATCATCAACTAAACATTTCTTAATCATTGATATTGTAACTGAACCCTAACTGACATCAAACCACAATTATTACCTGTTAATTGCCATAATTTTTGATAAGGTTTCATTGCTTATGTGTTTTAGGGGGAGAATAAACAAAAAACAAGGTTTGAATCTAATCAGATTGTCCAATTGATGTTTTAAAACCATCGAACCCTAGTTTTTAATTGAAAACACATAAACAATGGATAATAACTAAAATTGTTGATTGGGAATGATTAATCGGTCATATTAGAGGGTATTCAAATCAAAATGGCATGATAAAACGAACCAAATCAAAATTTGATATTGAAGAAGATGAACAGTCTCCTTCGCCCAAATTCAAACGGTCGAATGTGATTTTTTGGGCGAATGTAGATGTTCAAACGGTCGAAAGTGGAAATAAACGGTCGAATGTACACTTTTACCTATTGTTTTTCACATTCGAACCTTTAATCCCACATTTGAACCTTTGTTTTCACCTTCGTACCCTTGAACGGTCGAATGTAGAATCTGAAAATCAAAAATTTCAAGTTTTGTTTATTTTGTCTGTTTTAACGTGTTTTCTTGATTTGTTTTGCAGTCTAAAAATGTCTGAACAGGAAAGTGCGGATGTTCCCGCTGGATCTTCAGAACAGGCAACTGGGAAGGAACAGATTGAAGAATTACCATTTGAACCGGCACACAACTGCTGTGCGTTTATGGGAGAATTGAAGAAACATCAAGAGTTCACCGGTATTGTAGATTTCTTGAAGAGAAGCCGTGTGATAGTTGCCCTTTCTACCCCCGCCATCATTTATAAAGACCATCAACAAGAGTTCTGGAAGAATGCAAGAATGGATTACTGGAACAATGAATCTGTTGTGGTAAGTGCAATTCAAGGGGAGCTCGTGATCATTTCTGAAGATGACATCCGAGAGGCACTGGAGTTGCATGATGAAAAGAAGACAGATCCAAGAGAACTATCATGGATTGAATAGAGAAAGTGCTTCCTACGAATGAAGTACAATGGACCGATAATTGATGGTTCGTTACACAAAGGGAAGTTATGCCCTCAGTTCAAGTATCTTGCTCACGTCATGTTGCATGTATTTGGATCAGTGAGTGGAGGCTATGATGTTATGAGAAAGAGCATTAGTTCTTTGATGGTTGCTCTTATTTTGAACAAGCCGTTCAATGTATCTGGTATGATACTTGAACACATGCTGGAACCACTCAGAGGTTTAAAGAACAAGAAGTTTTTGCTATATCCGAGATTCATACAGATGATACTTGATGAGAAGCACAAGAAATTGCGAAAAGATCCTACCCAGATTGTTGTACAGGATCATATGAATCTGAACACGCTTGTCAGAATGAAAGGATATAAGGGTGTGCCGTTGAATGAAAGACCACCACACAAGAACCTATTTGGTCATCTGATCAACCCAGGGTATGTAGATCCAGGAAAGAATGAAGTTAGGCATGCTAACAGTGATTCTGATAAAGATAATCCTCTATGTCCAGTTGATCCTGTTGCAAAGAGAAAGCGTCAAGTTGTGAACGTTGGTGCAAAGACTGGGAAGGGTAAAAAGAAACAGGATGATACTGAACCCGCTCAGAAGAAGGTTTCTAGAAAGAAGAAGAGTGTAGCCAAGAAGGGTTTACATCTGGTTGATGAATTTTCTGTTGATTCTGAAGAGACATAGGAAGATGAGAGATGGGATTCAGAGAATGAGACTGTAAAGAGCACCACGCCCAAGGCCACTGTGGCTGGTGAGTCTGAAATTCTTAACAAGTCTGTGGAAGAGCAAAGGACAAAAAGTCCTATTGCATTGGATGAGACAGATGAAGGTTTGGGATTGGGAACCAAAGATTTTGTAGGATCGCCAAAGACAGGTGAGAAACAGAATAAACCATTGTATAAGAAGAAAGAGAAGGTTGTGAAGCCGATGGAGAAAAGAGCTAGAGATATAGAGAGTTTGATTGCTGGAAAGAAATTGCCTGCAGCATCTAGTTCTAAATCACCCATCACATCCCCAGCAGCAAAGAAACAAAAGACATCATCTGCTGCTAAACATACTGAATTGCCAACTGATGAATTCAATGATGCATTGGATAGAGTGTTGAAGAAGTTGAAGAAAAGGGAAGATTCCTGTTGCTGAAGCTTCAACACCTAAGGTTACTGTAGATAGTGATGTGATGACTGCAGTTAACCAGAAGCTTGCTGACATGATGAAGATTATTAATCAGCAACAAGTAGAGATTGAACAGTTGAGAAGCAATGCAGAAAGATGTTAGATGTTGTTGAATCATCACATGAGAATCATGAAGCTTTGGAAGCAAAGATTAAACAACTTCAGAAAGAAAACAAGAAGTTGTTGAAACATGAGCAGAGAAACACCAGAAGGTACATTACTATGAAAGAGGAGAACAAGAAGCTGAAAGCAGAAAACAAGAGTATGAATAATCTGATAAAAGATTTGTACTCTAAAGCTCCTCAACTACAAGCTGGTGAAGAAGATAAAGAGCGTGATGAAGAGGAAGTTGATTTTGAACCATCTGATGAAGAAGAAGAAGAAGATGATGAGTTGAATGAGGATGCCAGTGATGCTCCTAAGAAGAAAAAGAAAGATGATGGTGATGATGATGGTTCAGGAGATGATTCAGGTGAAGGTAATAGCCCTGCTAGTTCTGACAGTGATGATGATGATGATTACACTGACAAGTATAAGTGTCAGAAGAGAGGATCGGGAAAGAATACAGGAGAATCCAGTTCGAAAGCTCCTGGTGGTACTGTTGCCGATGATAATATCTTTTGGAATGAGAAGATCAGATCTTTATATGAAGATGACAAGAATTTGTATCACCAGATGTTGACTGACAGAGTTTGGACGATCGAGATGACTGGCAGGTTTCCAGAGATATTTGAGTCAAATGATATGAGATTTGAGTTAGAGTATAATGATCCTGATTTAGAAGACGGAGAAGTTTCTGCAGCCATGTCAAAAGAGATATTGGAAGGACTGGCGAAACAGGTTGGTAAATCTCTGGAGGAGTTGATGAGTGATAACCAGATACCAAACATACCTGAGAAGGAAGAAGGTAATCACTCCGATGACAAAGACGTTCCAGTATTTGAAGAGGTAGAGATTGAGGATATCACTAGCGAGGAATATCCAGAATACTTCAAGAATAACAAAGATTCCGGATTTCCTGAATTCACCGATGAGTTGTTGAGCCAGGCTGAGAAACTTGCTAATGAAAAGAGTAAGAAGTTTGTTGAAGAGGTGTTTTCAGATTGTCAAAAGCCAAACATAGAACAATCTGATGCTTTGAAAGAACTTTTGAGGAAGCTTAAAGAGAAAGAAGCTAACCGTCCAAAGATAGAAGTTCAAGGTAGCTTTTATAAGTTTCACAATGATTTGTTTAAAGGGAAAGCTCTCGGCTGGAAGTACTTAAGACAGCTGAAATGTGTCGCGGTGAAATGGGAGAAAGGGATCCTTTACTTTGAAAGATTCCATGATATCAAGACATTACCATATTAGGCTGTTAGAGATATCTGCAGACATGAGATGTCAGGTGCTTCAGTGAACAACCATCTGGTTGGTTACTTTGCAGACAGGATGGCCAGAGAGAGCAGGACAAAATGGGACGTGTTTACCCCACAATATCCTAAGAGGATTGTCCATAAGAAGGAGAAAGATGATATTACTGGGATGCCCAAGGTGACTTTAAAGTATAAACCACCGAAAGTGTTGAAGCATATTCCTTTGATGCAAATTCCACAACATTTTTCAAAGGATTTCATGTGGTGGTATTATGATTGGAAGACTGCAGAGGCTATTATCGTTCTGAAGGATGGTTTGAAGGATTTCAAGAAGATTCATATTTTTGATCCTATGTGGCTGATAAACTGCTCGCACGAGGATATCATTATGCTCTATTATAACCGATCTATTGCGAAGCTGAGGATAGTGAACAGGCAAGCAAATACCAACATGTGGTATTCTTATGCTTTGCATGGGATGTGAATGCTGGGTGTGACTTCGACAAGAAACTGGGGAAGTTTGTAAAGGTTCAGAATGTTGAAAAGAAAACGCTGAAACAAACTCATGAATCAGTGATGACTAAAGAACAAAAGACGTTATTGCGCATCAAACTGATGAACAAGGCAATGGACCAAGAACGAAGACTCAAGCAATCCAAGCAATAGTCGAGGGGATGTTTGTAGATGCATATATTGCGACTAATGCTATTGGATTGCGAATTATATAATGTTTTGTTTACTATCGAACGGTCGAATGAAGATTATAGAATGGTCGAAGGTAGATCAGAATGGTCGAAGGTACACATGGGAGGTTGAATGAAGTTTTGTAAATTGTAGTGTCTTGGTTCGCCCACTTTAAACGGTCGAACCTGCACATTCGACCAAGTCAATTGGGCGAATGTGCAGGTCTATATAAGGTCGAATCAACTTTTTGAATGTAACTTTTGGTCATTTGTTTTCCCTCCCTGTGTGTGTTCTCCCTAGGGTTATCTTTTGAGTCTGTAACAGTGTTTAAGCATTATTAACAACATTTTGATGTGTAAATGATTATGATTATGAATGAAATGATTATGTTAATGTTGATTTCTGTGTTTTGCTAGTTTTATTATCATTTTGTGATCAATTCAGGGATTCCGCACCTGAATTGAACTTGTTTGATCATTATCTTTATTGTTTAGACGATCCTACACGCATACATTGTATAGAGCCTCTTGTCCAATGATACTATCCTTAAGAGCTTCTTGCTGAGCTTGACGAATATGAGTAGTGAGATCGTTATGAATGGTCATGCCTAACGCACAAACACGCAACGTCTTGGCACGTTCCTTTCGGCTTAGCGCGTCTGCCACGACATTTTCCTTCCCTGGATGGTACTTAATCTCACAATCGTAATCATTGAGTAGCTCAACCCATCATCTCTGATGCATGTTCAGATTCTTCTGGTCAAAGATATGTTGTAAGGTCTTATGATCAGTAAAGACAGTGCACTTAGTCCCATAGAGGTAATGTCTCCAAATCTTGAGTGCGAACACAACTACACCCAACTCTAAATCATGGGTTGTGTACTTCCGTTCATGCACTTTGAGTTAGCGAGAGGCATAGGCTATAACCTTGTTCCTCTGCATTAAGACACAACCGAGACCTTGGTGAGATGCATCGCAGTAAACTACGAAGTGCTCTGTTCCCTATGGCAGTGAGAGAATCGGTGCACTGCACAACTTGAGCTTCCAGAGTTGGAAAGTGGATTCTTGTGGATCTCCCCATTCGAATTTCTTGTCTTTTTGGGTCAAGACTGTCAGTGACTGGGCTATCTTTGAAAAATTCTCGATAAATCGCCGATAGTAGCCAGCTAACCCTAGAAATTGTCGAACTTCTGTTGGGGTACTAGGTCTAGGCTAGTTCTTGATCGACTCCACTTTGGATGGATCAACATGTATACCCTTCTCGTTCACTACGTGGCCGAGGAAATTAACTTCGCGAATCCAAAACTAGCATTTGGATAGCTTGACATACAGTTTTTCCTGCTTGAGTAGATTCAGAATCACTCTCAAATGTTGCTCATGTTCTTCTTGAGTTCGTGAGTAAATCAGAATGTCGTCAATGAATACGATCACGAACTTGTCGAAGTAAGGCTTGCACACCCTGTTCATTAGATCTATGAACACTGCTGGTGCGTTGGTCAAATCGAATGGCATAAGTAGAAACTCGAAATGGCCATACCGAGTCCTAAAAGCAGTCTTTGGTATGTCCTCTTCGTGAATTCATAACTGGTGATAGCCTGATCTCAGTTCGATCTTCGAGTAGAAACTAGAGCCTTGCAGCTAATCAAACAGATCATCTATGCGGGGAAGAGGGTAACGATTCTTCACCGTAAGCTTGTTCAACTCTTTGTACTCGATGCACATGCGAAACGATCCATCCTTTTTCTTGACAAAAAGAACTAGAGCTCCCCATGGTGACGAACTCGGTCGAATGAATCCTTTGTCGAGCAACTCTTGCAGTTGATCAAACAACTCTTGCATCTCAGATGGAGCTAAACGGTAAGGTGAACGTGCTATGGGTGCAGCTCCTAGGATGAGATCAATATAGAATTTGACTTGCCTCGGGGGCGGCAATCCTGGAAGATCTTTAGGAAAGACTTTTGGGAAATCTCTCACGACAGGGATGTCTTCGATCTTGCTCCCCTTTGGCTTTTCCTCATGCACAAGTGCTAAAAAGCAGAATGGCCTTTTCGTAAGCACATCTGTACCTTCATGCTAGACACCAATCGCAATGGAGTTTTCCTGCGCTCCTCCTGTATAAATAAGACCTCTCCATTGGGCAACGGGATTCAATCCACCATTGCGAAACAGATGACTTCTGCATGGTATTTCGACAACCAGTCCATGCCAACTACGATGTCGAAACTTCCCAATTCGATCGGCAAAAGATCGATAATAAACTCATGACCTCCTAACTTTAACGCACCATTCCTAACTACTTCCTCAGACCTAATTGTCTTACCATTGGCCAACTCTATGGAAAAATGTTCATGCAACTTATGTGACTCTAATCCGAGGGTCCGTTTAAAGTCAGTCGACACGAAACTTAGATCGGCACCGGTATCAAATAGTACAGAGGCAATATGGTTGTTTACGAGGAACGTACCCGTGACTACGTTAGGATCCTCACGTGCGTCATCAGTTCCCATGACAAATGCTCTGCCACGAGCTTGGCCTTTCAACTTGGGGCAGTCCTTCTTGAAATGATAAGTAGATCCACACTCGAAGCATCCTGGCTTGCTGTTAGTGTTCACAACTGCCTTGGCCCGGCACTACACTGTGGGATGTCCCATCCGCTTGTAGTTCTCACACCTGATGCTGTCGCATGTCCCTACGTGGTAATACTTGCACTTGTTGCAGAGTGGGTAGGGCCCGTTTAACGGCTTGCGAGTCTCAGTAGCAGTGGCAACAAATGCTTTGACGGTTTCGGTCTTCTTACTGGGATTACCCTCTGCACTTCTTCCCTTCTTGAAGTGAGACCACTTATGCTTGTTTCCAAAGCCTTCACCCTTGTCGGATTCCTTTTGGGTCAGGGATCCCATGCGTACCGCATCGTCGGTAAGACTGTGAGCAAGGGTGACTGCATGCTGGATGGAAGCTGGAGTAATGGTGGAAACCATGCTACGGATCTTAGGAGAAAGTCCCCAGATGTACCTCTCTATCCGTTTATACTCAGGGATAACCATGTGTGGAACTAGACAAGAAAACTCATGGAATCGGGTGGTATAGGAGGAGATATCTGCACCACTCATGGTCAAATTCCAGAACTCGGTCTCCAACTTCTGCAGTTTGCTTCGTGGGCAATACTTGTCCATCAACATTGACTTCATCTCAGTCCACGAGAGGTTGTAGGCAGCTTTGCGACCCAAGGTCTGCACTTGTAGGCTCCACTATGTCAGCGCCTCATCTTGGAAGGTACAGGTGACGTACTTGATCTTCTGGTCCTCAGAGCAGCCACTAATGTCGAGTAAAGACTCTGTTTTCTCAATCCATCAGACAATACCAATTGCTCCTTCTGACCCACGAAAATTCCAAGGCTTGCATGCCATGAAAGTCTTGTAGGAACACCCACGTATGGAATTCTCAGCTTTTACAGCGTCAGAAAGATTGGTTTGTCAACGAAAGGATTGGCATAGGGAAACGATTGAGAAAAGGGGACAAAATAGACAAAAGCTTTACCATTCTTAGGGTCCTGGGTTCTGCGTCGGCCTGCAGCGCCTGAACCGCCACTGGAATCGGCACGGTTCACCTCATGTTGCGTAATAGCCTCTACGATTACCCTGGCTAGATCCGCTGAGCTGGTCGGAAAAGCTTCTTCCTCGGAAGATGAACGAGTAGTCCTCTTAGGACGCATGTTTCTTCTAATTCATACGATTAAAAGAAATGAGACACATATTACTGCATAATATTATCGCATATGCACTAAACAACCAACTAACCAAACATCACAAATCATAATCATAATAATATGTCACCACACAACAATCAAGCAAGAACCAAAACACCAAATTTTTAATTAATAGTTAGCCTTAGCAATTTAGGTTCATACATGACCAAGTAACAATACAAGAGTACCAAAATAACTCAACTACTACTACTAAGTCAACTACAACACATATGGTCCTAAGGAGACGGGGGTGGGAAAGTAGCGGACAAAGCTGCAACGGCGGTTGTCATCCTGGCCTCGAGGTCATCAACTCTCGCCTCTAACTGGGCAACACGCTCCTCGGCCGCAGCGCGTCCCTGATCCGCCTCGTGTACGCGAGTACCCAACTCTTCCAGTCGGTAGAGGAGAGGGTCCCGAGTATGATCCGTTAGATAGAGATCATCCTCAATGTCCCGAACTCTCCCTCGCAGCACCCCAATCTCAGTGTCGTGATGTCCAACCACGTCCTGCACAGAGTAGAGGGCGTGATGCATAGGAGCTGGCTCAAAGCCGGTAGGTAACGGAGTGTCAGAGGGAAGCTGAGATGGACCACCAGTCTCAAATGTAGAGGGAGCCTGATCATCAGTGTCCTCATCGGAATTGGCCAAGAATCCATCCATGGTCGGTAGGTAAGTCCTCTTCCGAGCCTGAGATCGTCAGAGGAGTTTCCTTTTGGGTGGCTTAGGGTCCTCTGGGGATGAAGGCTGGGGATCGACGGGTACCGGAGGCTCAGGGTCAACAGGGGCAAGAGCCTCGACTGGAGCGATAGGAGCCGGTGGAGGGAGTACCCGTTTCTTAGGGGTATACATCAAACAAGTCCCGCCTGGATTTAGACGATAAGGTCGAAAAGACGGCTCTCGGGGCTCTGGCGGTGGTAAGGGTGCATCCTCATCCTGAGCCTCGCCAGTAGGTATATCCTCCTCCTCGTCGGAGACGGCGTCATCGACCTCCATATGGTCGTCCTCAGTGTTGGAATCGCTAGAATCGGGCTCGTAGCCCTGTGGAAGGCCGTCGGCTGGAGGGCTGCCTCGTACAACTTCCTCCTCAGAATTCGAGAGAAGGATAGGACCGTCTTGGTGTGCCATGATCCTGGAAATCAATGAACACACGTGCGTGTCAGTATAGTGTGGTGTACTTAGTGTAACTACTAGTGTAACTACTAGTGTGCAAGTACATAAATGGCATGGCAGGCATGTAACTAGCATGGCAAAGCACATAACTGGCATAGTAAAGCACATAACTGGCATAGTAAAGCACATAATTGGCATAGCAATGTACATAACTGGCATGGTAAAGCACATAATTGGCATGGAACTTACGTAGTACGTAGGGATAGACGTTGTGTTGTTTCTTTCTTTGGAAAACGTTTCGAAATCAAATTTTGTTTAGATTATAGTTTGACTTGAAAGAATCTTGGTTCACTATAACCTCGTGCTCTGATACCAATCTGTCACACCCCGCCAAGGCGGAAACGGGAGGTGAGACTTCGAAAGATTTCCAAGCATAAAAGGTCACACGAGCATGAGTTAAAACAAAGTAGGAACTTTCATTAAACAACCAACTCCATTCAACATAAGTTAATTGTTTAATTCTAAAACCATTGTATGTAAATGTCTACAATTATTATGACCACACAACGGTCCAAAAGAAGGTATCCCACACATGCTCGCACGCGACCCCTGGAAGTTCCATAGTCCATGCTAATTTCCTGAAAATCTTGCATGTAAATTATATGGGTCAACATAAAGTTCGTGAGTTCACGGGTTTTCTATATGTGGACATGTAATCCAAAACCGACTAAATCATTGCCTAGCTAGGGCAATAATTGATATGTGATCTGACATGAGCCCATAACCAAACCTTGACATGTTGTGCCTCGCCCATTGTACACAAAAGACAATGATATAATGTGAAATACAAGCACTCTTTTGATATCTGTCATCCGGTCACAACGACTGACCAAGAGTGGTGGTATCAACCCAGTAGATCTATCCCGGTGTTTCATGGCTAAGTTCAAAGCTAATGGTTATGGTATGATGCATGGCACGAGGGCTTAATGGATCCTGAACTGTACTGTCTCATGTTCACATAATAGTCATGTATTGTAACTGAAAACTGTACACGTGTTTTTCCCTGAAAAAATGTAAAAACTGTAAAAAAGGGGTCGTGAATACTCACTTGATGTCTGGATGCTAACTGAACTGAATCTGGCACTGTGTGTCTGTTCTAAGAGCCCTAAATGCAGTTAAAAGCAACTTAGGTCTATGTTTGGCTCTAACTACCATGCAACTGTTCACCCGACTGTAACACCTATGGACTAGGGGCCTCTGTACCACTATCCATGGGTGTCACGTACTGTATTTGTTAATAATTATTTATTCTATTACCCTGGTGGCTATGTTTTATTCCTGTTTTTGGCAATACATAGGTGGTGTTTCACTAAATGTTATCGAGTGTTACTTATGTCTCAGTTAAGTGAGTTTAGGATGGCACATGGACATATCTTATGATAGTTTTGTATAAAAATGACACATCCAAGTGCCTTGTCTTGGCTTACTCATGCATAACTTTATGTCTTTTAGAAGTTAACACATGTTTTATAATTCTAAACACATGTTCATGAATCAAACCATGTTATATATTGTCTATCTTAGGTAAAATGGGTTGTTCTTGGGCCGGGTCTTGGCCTCTCACACATGCATGAACATATATATGTATGTGTGTGCTTGCACTGTCCATATCCATGTGTCCTAAGGTGTAGCCATCAATGTGAACATGTATGTATACATAACTAGATCATTGAACCTTTATTATCAAAATTTAAGTTGTAAAGTTAGTTAGTTTCAAGAATAAATGTGTTGTGAAGGTATGCGAGTATATATAAGCTTCGGGTGACCAATGTGCACAACTAAATTCTCATGTAAACAAGACTATAGTTTGGGTACCATACCTCACGTATATAGCCGAGTAAAACAAGAAAATAATAAGCTAACTTCCTTCCTCAAAGTTCCTAGAGGTAAGATAATTAACTTGGGACTCCTAACAGGTAGTGAAGCTTGATCGAGCAAAGCCCTTTGTGGGTCCTTGGGCTTCGGCCGATTGGGGTACAAGGGAAGGGGAAGAGAGTTCAAGTGTTAGTGAGTTTGAGAGGATTTGTGGTGTGACTCTCTAGTCTCTCTTGGGCCCTATTTATAGTCGATTGGGTGAGAGGGCTAGTCTCATTGGTTCACAAACTAGGTAAGTCAACCCTTTGTTTTCTTAGTGTGTATTCTCTAGGAGTCTTGTAAGGGTAAAGGTTTGACTTGTGGTTTTGTTTGGTGGTGTGGGGTGGGTTTGGCCGTAAGAAAGCATGGGGAAGGGGCATTGCATTTGTGGTAAGTTGAACAAGGTGATCATGCTCAAGTGTTTTGTGTTTTGCCATCTTGGTGTAAAGTGTTGACTTTGGCTCAATAGTGTTTTACTTGGGGGAACATGCTAGCCGAAATCTTGCAAGCTTGGGTGATAATTTTGGGTGGTCAACACTACATGGGAGTTGTGAAGGTGAATAGTGCTTGCCTTATTGGTGATAAACATGGATGGGTGTGTAACTAATAGGCTTGGGTTTGAAGAGGAATAGACATGTGTGTGTATATATGCGAGTATGTATATATATGTATAGATAGTTTGTCACTTCTCCACCCTACATGTATGTGTGTATGGTGCCGTGTGTGTGTGTGTATACATAGAGGTGTGAGTGTGTCTTAGGTAGTGTCCAAAACAAATGCATATTTTCTTTCCTTGGGAACTAGTGAACCGCAAATTCTATTGGGAAAGAACAAGGCATTTTTGGCAAGTCAACATGTGTAAGTGTTGTTCACTAAGGTGGACTAGATCCTCTAAAGGCAATAGTCTTGGATTTGATGGGATATTTGTTGTGCATGTATGTATGTATAGCCGTAGGTATGTATGTATGTTAATGTATTTGTTTGATCCTCATGTTCATGTAATTTTAGATGGATCAAGTTCAAGGATACAAGTGGACTTTTGTTTGTACACGTACTAGTTTTCTACATGTACGTTAATAACCTCTTTTGTTAATGATCATTGTTTGATTTTGTCCTTTTCGGGTAACAAGTGGGAAATTCTTGTTCAATTGCATGGATTTCCTGTAATCTAGTAAGGCATATTTAACTAACTGAGGCCTTGTACTAACTAATGTGTCTACTGTTAGACTACATGTATCGGGATTGTCTCGTTGGAATCCTGTATGATCCAATTATGACAGAATGGATGGCATGGAATGCTATGCGCAATGTATTCACGTGTAGTTAGATGTACGGATATGACCTGTGATTTCGGCGGGTGTCACATTGGTTTCTTATCTTGTTATTGTTGTTGCCCCATGTATTTGTGATCTTGTGTTGTCATTTGCGTTGATATTATAGTTGTTTGATTGGTGCATATGTTGACAATATTATACAGTGATATGTGTCTCATTCATTTTATCCAGTGTATTAGAAGAACATGCCTCCCAAAAGAACTACTCGATCGACTTCTGAGGAAGAAGCTTTTCCCACCACCTCAGTGGACCTAGCCAGGGTAGTCGCAGAGGCTATCGCGCAACATGAAGTGAACCGTGCCGATTCTAGTGGCGGTTCGGGCACTGTAGGCCAATGCAGAACCCAGGAACCTGAGACTGGTAAAGCTTTTGCCTATTCCTTCCTAGTCTTGATCGTATCTTATGCCGATCCTTTTGTTAAAGATCAAATCTTTATGACGCTGCAGAAGTAGAGAATCCCATACGTGGGTGTTCCTACAAGACTTTCATGGCATGCAATCCATGGAACTTTCATGGGTCAGAAGGAGCGAATTGTATTGTCCGATGGATTGAGAAAATGGAGTCTGTGCTCGATATCAGTGGTTCCTCGGAAGACTAGAAGATCAAGTACGTCAGTTGTACCTTCCAGGACGAGGCGCTGACAAGGTGGAACCTACAAGTGCAGACCTTGGGTCGTGAAGCTGCCTACAATCTTTCTTGGGCCGAGCTGAAGTCAATGATAATGGACAAGTATTGCCCGCGAAGTGAGCTGCAGAAGTTGGAGACTAAATTCTGGAATCTGTCCATGAATAGTGCGGACATCACGGCCTATACCACTTGATTTCATGAGCATTCTCATCTAGTTCCACACATGGGTACAAGCGGGTAGAACGATACATCTGGGGACTTTCTCCTAAAATTCGTAGCATGGTTACCACTGCTGCTCCAACTTCCATTCAGCATGCTGTCACCCTTGCTCGCAGCCTTACCGATGATGCGATACGCATGGGATCCCTGACCCAAAAGGAATCCAACAAGGGTGAAGGCTCTGAAACAAGAATAAATGGTACAATTTCAAGAAGGGGAAAGGTGTAGAGGGTAATCCCAGCAAGAAGCCTGAAACCGTCAAAGCGTTTATTGCCACCACTACTGACACTCGCAAGCCATATAACGGGCCTCACCCACTTTGCAACAAGTGCAAGTACCATCATGTTGGGACGTGCGACAGTATCAAGTGCGAGAAGTGCAAGCGGATGGGACATCCCACAGTGCAGTGTCGGGCCAAAGCAGTTGTGAGTTCTGATGGTAAACCAGGATGTTTCGAGTGTGGTGCTCGTGGCTGGGCTTTTGTCATGGGAATTAATGACGCACACGAGGATCCTAACATCCTCACGTGTACGTTCCTCATAAACAATCGTACTGCTTATGTACTATTTGATACCTATGCCAATGGTAAGACAATTAGGTCCGAAGAAGTAGTTAAGAATAGTGCGTTGAAGTTAGGAGATCATGAGTTTAGTATCGATCCTCAGCCGATCGAGTTGGGACGTTTCGACGTTATGGTTGGTATGGACTGGTTGTAGAAGAACCACGCAGAGGTCATCTGTTTCGTGAAAGTGGTTCGAGTTCCGTTGCCCTGTGGAGAGGTTTTATCCATATAGGGGGAGCATAGGAAGACCCCGTTGCGATAATGTGTCTTGCATGAAGGCTCAAAATTGCTTGCGAAAAGGTCATTTTGCATTCCTAGCACTTGTGAGAGAGAAGAAGCCAGATGAGAACAGAATTGAAGACATCCCTGTCGTGAGGGATTTTCTAGAAGTTTTTCCTAAGGATCTGCCAGGATTGCCACCCACGAGGCAAGTCGAGTTTTGTATCGATCTCATTCCCGGAGCTGCTCCCGTAGCCCATTCACCTTACCGCTTGGCTTCGCCCGCGATGCAAGAGCTGTCCAATCAGTTGCAAGAGTTGCTTGACAAGGGATTCATTCGACCAAGCTCATCACCCTGGGGAGCTCTAGTTCTGTTCGTTAAGTAGAAGGATGGATCGTTTCGCATGTGCATCGACTACAAAGAGTTGAACAAGCATACGGTAAAGAACCGTTATCCTTTTCCCAGAATAGATAATCTGCTCGATCAGTTGCAAGGCTCCAGTTTCTACTCGAAGATTGATTTGAGGTCGGGCTATCACCAGTTACATATTCACGTAGAGGACATACCCAACACTACTTTCAAGACGCGGTATGGCCATTTCGAGTTTCTGGATATGCCATTCGGTTTGACAAACGCACCAGCAGTGTTCATGGATCTAATGAACAGGGTGTGTAAACCTTGTAGATGCATATTTGCGACTAATGCTTTGGATTTACCATATAAAGTGTTTTTGTGTTTTACGTATGGTCGAAGTTGATATTCAGAAGGTCGAAGGAAGATTTGTTTTTGGTTGAATGAAGAGTTTCTGGACAAATACTGTAACATTATGCATTAAATACTTGTACGTTACGATTATTTTGAATAAAACGTCAATTTTCATCATTATTCGTCTTTTAAAAATATTTTTGTGACGCATTTGGACCCCTAATACAATACTATATATATATATATATTATACATATTTAAGGGGAATAATTATCAAAAATAAATGGCTTGGGCCGGGATTCGAACCCGCGCCCACAGCCGGGTCAACCAAACACAACGGAACAACCAACTGGTCTGCACAACATCTTTGGTTAAACTCCAACACGAATTAATTATATTATGTAATGGTATACCCACAGTTGACTTAGAAAGTCAACTGTGATGAACGAGTTGCCATAATCAAACAATTCAAACGCGTATTAATCCGGATATGGTATGATTGAGTGATTGTCTGACTATTACGCGTCAATTACACGAATAATTATAATCAATCATTCCCAATTCGTGACAATCAAACGCGTCACCACCATTAAACGAGTCAAACTTACCCAATTCGTTCACCCGACCCTCACCCTATAAATTGAACCTCCCAATTCCTTCTCAACTCGCCGACATCTCTCTCTACACCTTCAATTTCTGTTTAATTCAGCTTTCTAAAGCTTTTGTTCGAAGTGTTGACTTTCTGTTTGACTGGGCGATTATCACGAATTCGTGTTTGTAAGTTATCTTTTTCTTGTGGGTTTTGATCTTCGGCCTATACACAACAATAACCCTATGTTCAATTGGGTTATTGTTGTGTAATTTGAATTATTGTAAAACTAGGGCACGATCAGATTTGAATTGGGGAAGAACACTTGGTAGAATACGATTATATAATTTAAACAGATACGAACTCAACACAACCACTGATCTAGATCAAGTGGTTGTGTCTGTTGGTTGTTAAACGAAAACACACGGGTTCGAGTCCCCCTTTTTCCACGGTTTAATTCTTTTCTTTTAAAACGAATTATAAATCAATTTCAACATATGCTATATAATTTATTGCAAGTCTAATCTATTCGTTCTCAGGGTCCAGACCAGTTGGTCTGGACTTGTGATTTAAAACACACGAACCGGCCAAGGGCCCGGGTTCGATTCCCAGCATCATCAACCATTTTTTTATACAATTTAATCATTATATATATTCTTTTGTATTTTTAAAATTCGTTTTAAAATACTAAAACTATTTTATAAATTCTACAAAAATTATTTTATGTTAATCTAGTAGAAAAGTTTAACATACAATTTTTAGTATTCCAAAAATTATTTATTTAATGTATATAATAAATAATTCAAGTTTATTCTATTTTATATATAAAATTCTATTTAAATATCAAAAAAATTATATAAATTTCCACAAAAATTATTCTGAGTTTTTATAACATTAAACTTTTCTGAAATAATTTTTATTTCTGAAAAATCATTTATTTAATATTTTTAATCAATTTTTTTAGTTTTAATCATAAATAAATCATAATAAATTCATTTTTCAATATTTTTGCACCAAAATTTTATATAAATTATTTCTATTTATTTAGAACAGAAATACAAATTTTAATTTAATAATTCTTTTATTTTAGTATTTTTAAATATCAAAGTTATATTTTGACAATTTGAAATAAATAAGATTTAATATTCTATTTTTAAGAAAATAATTTCATAAAAATTATTTTCATACTTAAAACTTTATATTGTGACCATCTTTAATTTAAAATTTA
The DNA here is from genome assembly GCA_028751855.1 of Ambrosia trifida. Classification (NCBI taxonomy): domain Eukaryota; kingdom Viridiplantae; phylum Streptophyta; class Magnoliopsida; order Asterales; family Asteraceae; genus Ambrosia; species Ambrosia trifida. The sequence goes on from CM054127.1 coordinate 82,517,477, forward strand.
CAAAAAGACTTTTGTTTATTTATTTATCAAATTTCTCTAAATTATTAAACATTTTATTTATTAATCAAACGAACACTTATCCCCAATTCGAAACCCTAGAATATATTTGTAGACTAGAAAGACTTAGACATATTTATTACCTTAATTATAGGGTAATACTTGGCATCGTCGGGCAAGACATATTCTATTTTCACGAGACATAACATTTTGCTAAGGTGAGTTTTACATAGCCCCTTTTTTATTTCACTATTTTTGGGGTGAAACATGTTACAACATTCTATATGCAATTCAATCATAAAGTGTCTATGTGTTTTCTATGTTGCATTATGTCTTAAACATGACTAGGGTAAGCACAATATTTTAGCATAATTATTAAAATTGATCAGCCGACGGTATACAATGATAGATCTATTGGACTGACAATCCCACCCGGATACGTACCTCCTACATAGGTAGCGTGGGTGATTGTTATCGCATAACATAATCGAGTGAACCATGAGCGTATGGGATGGACCACAATATTCTAGTCATAAGGGTTGATTATGCACTCGATTTACTGCTAGTATGTTTTCACATATGGACTAGACTTGCCATGACACTTGAATTGTACAAGCTTTATTCGATTATCAAAACCTATGTAATTCTCACCAACTTTTGTTGACCCAAAAATATTTTCAAAATTAACATGTTTCAGGTAACAATGAAGCTGAGACTTAGAGTATGCATGAGGAAATACTATGAAGTTTTTTTGAAGTTATTTGAAGTTATTTGCTTTATTTGATATCATGTATTTGGGATTTCTAGACATCATTTCATTTTGGATATTTATGTTATGAATAAATTATTTAAAATTTCAATATATACCATGTGCTACTGAAACAATCATCAATACGTGACATCCCGATGTTTCCGCCATCGGTTGGGGTGTTACAGATTGGTATCAGAGCCTTGGTTATAGGAAATTAGGTTATTAGAAAATAATCTAGACTATAACCTTAGGGACTTAAACAGTACTTGCTTCTCTTACTTGTAACCCTAATTGCTTCCTTAATCTTATCCCTATCCTATACCTTATACAACCCTAAGCCTACAAGTGATTACTCTAATTCGTCTGCTGCAATCCTGATCCACCATTAGATTAATAGGACAAAATCCTCAGGTTTATCCTGAACCACCTTGAGATCTCGTCGAAGTTCTAGATTTTAATAACGAACACGTGCAATCTGGAAGGGTGAACGCCTGTATTCTGAGTCTTCTGTCTAGGCTGGCATTGCGCATATATCCCAATCAGATGAGGGACCCGGATGCCTACCTGGGAATTCTCGAGATGAGTGTTCACTTATAGGCTAAAGCATGTCTTCATTATGTTATTAGAATCTAGAATCTTTGATAAGTCAACGTTTCCGTTTATTCGTTTTAATTAATGAATAAATGATTACATTCCTTATATAACCTCATTCATTTCATTGTGTCTCTTACAGATCATGCCTCCACGTCGCAGCACTCGCAATAGCAATGGTGAGAACCACGAGGAAGGTGGCGACAACCATAATTACGACGCTAACCACAACAATAACAACAACAACAATGGTGTTGATGCCCAACTAGCTGCGATCATTTCTCAACAAATGGCACAGCAGATCGCGACTCTGGTTCCTAACTTACTGGCTCAAGTCATCCAGATGAACGGAAACGGCAACGGAAACGGTAACGGCAACGGAAACGGTAATGGACACGGAAACGGAAATGGAAACCACAACGGGAACGGGAATGGTCTCCCAGCTTGCACTCTTAAGCACTTTAATTCCTGTAATCCCCCTAAGTTCAGTGGAGAAGAAGGAGCTACGGGACTTCTACAATGGTTCGAGGGTATTGAGAATACCTTCATTAACAGTGAGTGTCCCGATAACTTTAAGGTCCGTTATGTCATGAGTGTTCTTCACAAACGAGCACTCACTTGGTGGAATGAGGAAAAGCGCACCCGCGGAGCTGAAGTTGCACTTGCTATGACCTGGGATCAAGTCAAAGAGGTTATGAAAGATGAGTTCTGTCCCCGCAACGAGATTAAGAAACTGGAAGACGAGTTCCACACCCTTGCTCAAGATAGTGGGGAAAACCTTGCCTACAATACCCGCTTTCACGAGCTCAGTTTGTTGTTGCCCCATAAAGTCACTCCCCTGCCTGTAGCCATCGAGAAGTATATCGGTGGTCTACCCATGCAAATCCAGGACACAGTATGGGGAAGGAATCCTGCTACCTTGGAGGAAGCCAAACGTCTGGCGGCTACTCTCACCGATAATCATGTGAAGAACGGTACTCTTTTCCGCAAGAACACCAAGAAGACTGCTGCAAAAGACACTCCTCAGCCCGCTATTGAGGTTAAGCCCGAGACCTCAAGCAACAAGAAGCGCAAGGCTAGGAACTACATGGTTGCTACCACCCCACCTGCAGCACAAAACCCAGCCAAGAAGCCATACACCGGGCCTCACCCCTTGTGCAACACTAGCAAATACCATCATCCAGCACAGGTGCCATGTCGTTTTTGCACTAATTGTCAAAGGTATGGTCACCTTGTGAACATCTGTCGAGCTCCTCCTGCTAACGGCCCTGCTGCCTAAAATAACCCCGCCAGAAATGCCCCAGCTCCCAACCAACAAAACAACAGGCCTGCTCGTGGTCAGTGCTACGAGTGTGGCAACCCAGACCACTATATCAATGCTTGCCCCAATAGTAACCAGACTCAGAACCAAAACCGCAACCAAAACCAGAACCAAGGTGCTCGAGGTCGCGCCTACAACCTCAATGCTAACCAGGCCCGCGACAACAACGAGGTGGTTAATGGTACGTTTCTCGTTAATAACCACTATGCATCCATATTATTTGATTCGGGAGCTGATAAGTCATTTGTATCACTAAAATTGAACCCTTACTTAACTTACCCCAAACTAACCTAGAGGAACCTTTAGTGGTAGAGGTAGCTAATGGGAAGTCTATCTCGATCGATTCTATTATTCGTAACTGTGTGTTGAACCTCGACGAACATACTTTCTCTATCGATCTCATCCCTATGCATCTTGTAAGTTTTGATGTCATAGTAGGCATGGATAGGTTGTCAACCCATCGTGCCGAAATTCTATGCTTTGAGAAAGTCATTCGTATTCCTCTCGAATCTGGTGATATTCTGAAGATCTACGGTGAAAAGCCTTGTGGCGAGCTTAAGCTCATGTCTTGTACTACTGCCCAAAAATACTTACGAAAGGGGTATACGGCTTTCTTAGCTAACGTGATAGAAAAGAAGGACAAGGGCAAAAGTATCCAAGACATCCCAATCATTCGGGACTATCCTGAAGTCTTTCTAGAGGATTTACCTGGTTTGACTCCTGCTCGACAAGTGGCGTTTAGGATTGATCTTGTTCCTGGTGCAAATCCTGTCGCCAAAGCTCCTTATCGTCTTGCACCCTCTAAGATGCAAGAACATGCAAGTCAACTACAGGAACTTTCTAATAAAGGTTTCATTCGCCCCAGTTCTTCTCCATGGGGAGCCCCTGTCTTGTTCGTTAAGAAGAAAGATGGATCTCTCAGGATGTGTATCGACTATCGCGAACTCAACAAACTCACCATCAAGAATCGTTATCCCTTGCCTAGGATTGACAATCTTTTCGATCAACTTCAAGGAGCAACCCACTTCTCGAAGATTGATCTTCGTTCTGGTTATCATCAGCTTAGAGTTCACGAAGAAGATATTCCCAAGACAGCCTTTCGTACACGTTATGGTCATTATGAATTCATGGTCATGCCATTTGGATTGACCAACGCTCCCGCAGTGTTTATGGATTTAATGAATCGGGTTTGTAGACCCTACCTTGACAAATTCGTGATCGTCTTTATCGATGACATTTTGATTTACTCAAAATCAAAATCCAATCACGAACAACATCTTCATTCAATCTTGGGTCTCCTAAAGAAAGAACAACTGTATGCCAAGTTCTCGAAATGTGAATTTTGGCTTAAGGAAGTTCAATTTTTGGGACATGTCATTGATATGAACAGAATTCATGTTGATCCTGCAAAGATCGACACTGTGAAGGATTGGAGTGTTCCTAAAACTCCAACAGAAGTCCGTTCCTTCCTTGGTTTGGCTGGTTATTATCGTCGATTCATTGCCAACTTCTCTAAGATCGCTGTTCCTCTCACTGCCTTAACTCACAAGGGTAAACCCTATGAGTGGGGACCAAAGCAAGAGGAAGCATTTGAAACTCTTAAGCTGAAACTCTGTGAAGCTCCTATCCTGTCTCTCCCTGATGGTAATGATGACTTCGTGGTCTATTGTGATGCATCAAACCAAGGTCTTGGTTGTGTTCTCATGCAACGAGGCAAGGTTATTGCTTATGCGTCTAGACAACTCAAGACTCACGAAAAGAATTATACCACCCATGACCTTGAATTGGGCGCTGTCGTCTTTGCTCTTAAGATTTGGATACACTATCTTTAAGGAACCAAATGTGTGGTTTTCACGGACCACAAAAGTCTCCAACATGTCTTCGACCAGAAAAATCTTAACATGAGGCAACAGCGTTGGGTTGAGTTACTTAACGACTATGATTGCGAAATTCGCTACCATTCTGGCAAGGCGAATGTTGTGGCTGACGCACTCAGTCGTAAAGAGCGTATCAAACTTCATTGTGCGAGAGTTTGTACTAATCTTCAGGATCGTATTCTCCAGGCTCAACATACTTCAGTCACCTAAGGTAACATGTATGACGAAATGTCTTGTGGTGCTGAGACTCAACTTGAAACCAAACCTGATGGTCTACTCTATTTTCTTAATCGACTTTGGATCCCTGACCGTGATGATCTTCGTACCTTTCTTATGAACGAGACTCATAAGTCTCGTTATTCTATTCATCCTGGAGCTGACAAGATGTACCAAGATCTTCGCTATTCGTATTGGTGGCCTGGTATGAAGAAAGATATTGCTCTTTTCGTTGCAAAATGCCTCACTTGTTCAAAGGTCAAGGCTGAACATCAACGACCATCTGGTATGCTCGAACAACCAGAAATTCCTGTGTGGAAATGGGAGAGCATAGCGATGGACTTCATCACTAAACTCCCTCGTACACCTAAAGGTTTTGACAGCATTTGGGTAATCGTCGATCGTTTGACCAAGTCAGCCCACTTCTTACCTATTCGTGAGAAGTATTCTGTGGAAATGTTGGCAAAGATGTACGTCAGTGAAATCGTATGTCGTCATGGTATACCTTTGGACATTATCTCTGATCGTGATGGTCGTTTCACCTCTCACTTTTGGGATTCTTTACAAGACGCTTTGGGTACCAAGTTGAACCTGAGTACAGCTTATCACCCTCAAACAGATGGTCAGACTGAACGGACCATCCAGACACTTGAGGATATGCTCAGGGCATGTGTCATCGATTTTGGTGGCGCATGGGATTCTCATCTTCCTTTGGTCGAGTTTTCATACAACAACAGTTATCATGCCAGCATTAACATGGCTCCTTTCGAGGCACTCTATGGTCGTAAATGTCGTTCACCTGTCTGTTGGACTGAGGTTGGTGAAGCCCAGATCACTGGACCCAAACTGATCCAGGAAACCACAGATAAAATCCAACTCATTCAGGATAATCTTCTCAAGGCTAGAAGTCGTCAGAAGAGCTATGCTGATAAACGTCGTAAGTCCTTGGAATTTCAAGTCGGGGACCTTGTACTTCTTAAGGTATCCCCTTGGAAGGGAGTAATTCGCTTCGGTAGAAAGGGAAAACTAGCTCATCGATACGTAGGCCCATTCAAAGTTCTTGACAGGATTGGAAAAGTGGCTTACAAACTTGATCTTCCACCTGAGCTAAGCAATGTTCACCCAACCTTTCATGTTTCGAATCTCAAGAAATGCTTAGCAGATGAGAACCTCGATGTCCCTCTTGAAGATGTGCAGATCGATGAAACTATGCACATTGTCGAGAAACCCGTCAAGATCGTAGATACTGGAGTCAAGAAACTCAAGCGCAGCCGCATCCCGATCGTTAAGGTTCGTTGGGAATCTAAACGAGGTCCAGAGTTCACTTGGGAACGCAAGGACCAGATGAAGTCTAAATACCCACATCTTTTTCCACCAGACTCTCCAACTCCAACTTCGGGACGAAGTTCCTAAAAGTAGGGGAGACTGTAACATTATGCATTAAATACTTGTACGTTACGATTATTTTGAATAAAACGTCAATTTTCATCATTATTCGTCTTTTAAAAATATTTTTGTGACGCATTTGGACCCCTAATACAATACTATATATGTATATATATATATATATATTATACATATTTAAGGGGGATAATTATCAAAAATAAATGGCTTGGGCCGGGATTCGAACCCGCGCCCACAGCCGGGTCAACCAAACACAACGGCACAACCAACTGGTCTGCACAACATCTTTGGTTAAACTCCAACACGAATTAATTATATTATGTAATGGTATACCCACAGTTGACTTAGAAAGTCAACTGTGATGAACGAGTTGCCATAATCAAACAATTCAAACGCGTATTAATCCGGATATGGTATGATTGAGTGATTGTCTGACTATTACGCGTCAATTACATGAATAATTATCATCAATCATTCCCAATTCGTGACAATCAAACGCGTCACCACCATTAAACGAGTCAAACTTACCCAATTCGTTCACCCGACCCTCACCCTATAAATTGAACCTCCCAATTCCTTCTCAACTCGCCGACATCTCTCTCTACACCTACAATTTCTGTTTAATTCAGCTTTCAAAAGCTTTTGTTCGAAGTGTTGACTTTCTGTGTATCACGAATTCGTGTTTGTAAGTTATCTTTTTCTTGTGGGTTTTGATCTTCGGCCTATACACAACAATAACCCTATGTTCAATTGGGTTATTGTTGTGTAATTTGAATTATTGTAAAACTAGGGCACGATCAGATTTGAATTGGGGAAGAACACTTGGTAGAATACGATTATATAATTTAAACAGATACGAACTCAACACAACCACTGATCTAGATCAAGTGGTTGTGTCTGTTGGTTGTTAAACGAAAACACACGGGTTCGAGTCCCCCTTTTTCCACGGTTTAATTCTTTTCTTTTAAAACTAATTATAAATCAATTTCAACATATGCTATATAATTTATTGCAAGTCCAATCTATTCGTTCTCAGGGTCCAGACCAGTTGGTCTGGGCTTGTGATTTAAAACACACGAACCGGCCAAGGGCCCGGGTTCGATTCCCAGCATCATCAACCATTTTTTTATACCATTTAAGCATTATATATATTCTTTTGTATTTTTAAAATTCGTTTTAAAATACTAAAACTATTTTATAAATTCTACAAAAATTATTTTATGTTATTCTAGTAGGAAAGTTTAACATACAATTTTTAGTTTTTCAAAAATTATTTATTTAATATATATAATAAATAATTCAAGTTTATTCTATTTTATTTATAAAATTCTATAAAAATATCAAAACAATTAGATAAATTTCCACAAAAATTATTCTGAGTTTTTATAACATTAAACTTTTCTGAAATAATTTTTATTTCTGAAAAATCATTTATTTAATATTTTTAATCAATTTTTGTTACTTTTAATCATAAATAAATCATAATAAATTCATTTTTCAATATTTTTGCACCAAAATTTTATATAAATTATTTCTATTTATTTAGAACAGAAATACAAATTTTAATTTAATAATTCTTTGATTTCAGTATTTTTAAATATTAAAGTTATATTTTGACAATTTGAAATAAATAAGATTTAATATTCTATTTTTAAGAAAATAATTTTATAAAAATTATTTTCATACTTAAAACTTTATATTGTGACCATCTTTAATTTAAAATTTACAAAAAGACTTTTGTTTATTTATTTATCAAATTTCTCTTAATTATTAAACATTTTATTTATTAATCAAACGAACACTTATCCCTAATTTGAAACCCTAGAATATATTTGTAGACTAGAAAGACTTAGACATATTTATTACCTTAATTATAGGGTAATACTTGGCATCGTTGGGCAACACATATTCTATTTTCACGAGACATAACATTTTGCTAAGGTGAGTTTTACATAGCCCCTTTTCTATTTCACTATTTTTGGGGTGAAACATGTTACAACATTCTATATCCAATTCAATCATAAAGTGTCTATGTGTTTTTCTATGTTGCATTATGTCTTAAACATGACTAGGGTAAGCACAATATTCTAGCATAATCATTAACATTGATCAACCGACGGTATACAATGATAGATATATTGGACTGACAATCCCACCCGGATACGTACCTCCTACATAGGTAGCGTGGGTGATTGTTATCGCATAACATAATCGAGTGAACCATGAGCGTATGGGATGGACCACAATATTCTATTCACAAGGGTTGATTACGCACTCGATTTACTGCTAGTATGTTTTCACATATGGACTAGACTTGCCACGACACTTGAATTGTACAAGCTTTATTCGATTATCAAAACCTATGTAATTCTCACCAACTTTTGTTGACCCAAAAATATTTTCAAAATTAACATGTTTCAGGTAACAATGAAGCTGAGACTTAGAGTATGCATGAGGAAATACTATGAAGTTTTTTTGAAGTTATTTGAAGTTATTTGCTTTATTTGATATCATGTATTTGGGATTTCTAGACATCATTTCATTTTGGATATTTATGTTATGAATAAATTATTTAAAATTTCAATATATACCATGTGCTACTGAAACAATCATCAATACGTGAAATCCCGATGTTTCCGCCATCGGTTGGGGTGTTACAAATACTTGGTTCGAGCTTTTGGAGGTCGAAGGAACTCATTCAACCTCATCGTGGGGTCGAATGTAGTTTACTATATAAGCTTGAGGTTTTGATAACTTTATAACTTTTGGTCATTTTGAGTCTTGTGTCTGTTCTGAAAACTCTCTCTAGGTTCTAAACCTTCTGTAATTGTCTTATTAACTTGTAAACCAAATTGTAAAGATCTATTTCAAGTTATTAATGAAGATGTTGATTGAAAACTTACTTTTGCGTGTTTGATTCGATTCGTATCATATTGCAAACAAACTAGGGTTTCCGCACCTAGCTTTGTTAGACTTGTATGATCGCCTAAACGTTTTTGCTAAACCGATCCTCACCAACAAAGTGGTATCAGAGCCAACAAGATCATACAACTACAATTTGATATGTTTTGAATTGGTTTTGATCCAAAATTGTTCAAATCTTTCTGTTTTTGACAAAAACTTTGAGTTTAATTGGTAATTGATTGATTTGGATAAGATTTCATGGATAAAATCAAAAGTTTCACTTGCTAAAGTTGATCTACATCAAAATCCGAACAAAACCTGATAAAGATCATCAAAATTGATAAACTTTTGAAAAATTTGGATCACAATAACTGATTTTCCAAGAATAACCGTTTTTCAAATGAATCAGGTCAAACCAGAGAGAGTTTGGGTCGAACGTGTGAGTTTTTGGTCGAACCTAGGTTATTTTAGGTCGAATCTGGGATTTTTAGGTGGAACCAAAACTTTGTTTGTGTGTTGTTTGTACATTCGACCTGTTGTTGCTCATTCGACCAACCGGGAGGTCGAATGAAGATTGTTAGAGGTTGAACGTAGTCTTGTGTGTTTCATTTTCGCTTTCGAGTCTAATCTAGAGGGTCGAACCTAGGAAAACCTTCCTTCGAACCCACGTTACATCATCAGAGGTCGAACGTAGCTATTGTTAGGAAATTTTTCTAAGTGTTTACATCTTGCACATTATGGACAACATTTGGGGATTTCCGACGACACCAAGACCAGCAATAACATCACAACAGCATGTTCCGATGAATCCATGGGATGTAGCCTCTCAAAAGATGAACACTCAGACATCCTAGCCGATCAATTATCTTTCTATGACCAGTTCGGTACCATCTGTTCCTCAACCTCCACAGCAGCCGACGACAGATTATTGGGGCGTTGCAGCAGCAGCGGTACACTCTCAAACCACTAATGCTATTTCTACTCTAATAAATGATTTGTCTTTAGGTAGTGGAACTCGCCCTCCAAAGCTTATGGACATGGCAGAGTTCAATCAGTGGAAGAAGAAGTTCAAGATACATCTTGAAGGTATGGGACTTGTAGGAACTGAGACGTGGCAGATGATAGCAAAAGGGTATGTTGCACCATGCTTGGAAAATTCAGGTGAACCGATTACACTCGATGGTTTGTCTGAAGATGAAAAGAAGAAGTTTGCTATCGAGAAGAAGGCTTTCTCACAACTATCTCAGTCTTTGACTATTGATCTACTTCACCAGTTTGGATCATGTACCACCTCTAAGCAACTTTGGGATATGTTGAAGAACATGTGAATGGAGGATATGTAGCGTTTGCGGGTAATAAAGGAGGATATATTACTATGGAAGGAAGTGTGAGCAATGGGATCGTAAGCTTTGACAGAATATCTTACGTGAAACAGATTGATTATAATCTGTTAAGTGTTAGTCAGATTTGTGACAAGCAGTTTTCTGTTCACTTTGATGATAAATCCTGTTATATTTTGAAACCCGGCTTCGTGATTCCAAAAGAGTGGATTATGCTGAGAGCACCAAGATTAAACAACTTGTATATTCTTGATATGAGCAAAGCGATGACAACCTAGGGTCAAGTTACATGTTTTCTATCCAAGGCTACAGAGAAAGAATCGATTATGTGGCACAGGAGGATGTGACATATTCACCTCAGAAAAATGAATCAATTGGTGAAGAATGGGCTTGTAGAAGGGGTTAATGTTAAACATTTTCATCTCAATGACAAATGTGTGAGTTGCAAGAAGGGCAAACAGCTACAAACAATCCCACAAACCGAAGAAAGTGAACTCTGTAGATATGCCACTTGAGCGTTTGCATATGGACCTTTTCGGACCTATCAAGCTTAAGAGTCATGCTGTAGAACTTTACTGTCTTGTGGTTACTGATGATTACTCTAGATTTTTGTGGGTAATGTGCTTGCAACACAAAAGCGACACGTTTAACAATTTGAAAGTTCTGTTCACCCGTTTGGAGAATGTTTACGGATTGAAAATCAAAAGGATTCGTAGTGATAACGGGACGAAGTTCAAGAATACTCAAATGGATGCACTTTGTGAAAACAAAGGAATTCATCATGAATACAGTGCTCCGTACACTCCACAACAGAACGGTGTTGCTGAAAGGAAAAACAGGACTCTAATTGAGACGGCAAGAACAATGCTTGTGGATTCTAATCTTCCAGTAATGTTTTGGAATGAAGCTATTTATGCAACTTGTTATACATTGAATCATGTATTAATAGTGAAGAAGTTTGGCAAAACTTCTTATGAACTGTTGAATAGACGAAAGCCGAATCTGGAGTATCTGAAACCATTTGGAGCACCTTGTACTATGTTAAATCCGTCTGAGAAGTTCGCACCGAAAGCTGAAGAGGGATTCTTTGTTAGATATGCAACCCCGCTCAAACGGGTATTCAACAAACAAACTCGTCAGGTAGAGGAGTGGGCAAACGTTGAAGTTCAACGATATACTCAGAATGTACAGGGAAGCGGTCCAGATTGGATGTTTGATTACAAAGACTTCTTTGAATCATTCAATCTAGATAACTTGGTTGAAGAGGCTGTATTAAGACTTTATTACGAGGGTGAAAACGCAGTGACTTCACCATTAGTGCGTCCGATCACCGTAACTCCTCCAACAGCTTCTAATGTTACCAATGTTCCTGCTAATAAAGAGGAAGTGTTCCAAGAAGCTTCGACTACTCTTAATTGAGAATCCGGTTAATAACCGAATCCACGGATCGATTACGCAAAAACAACTCGGTTTCAGACGGAAGAGTCGAGACGAGACAGAAATATACGATAACAAAGTCATCACAGATTCGTATTACATCAGAAACGATTACACACACTGTCATCAGTAGGACAAACATCTATCTCGGGGCCGGGGGAGGTCGGGCATGACCTCCCCCTTGAGAGCATTCAAAGCACAAACTCAAAATCTTAAATGAAAAACACACATGAGATTGCTATTTATAGTCCAACATCTAAAGCCACCTTCGCCCTTATGATTAGGTCGAATGTGGAACTTTTCCACATTCAACCCTTTTAAAAGGGCGAAGGTGGCTTTAGATGTTGGACTATAAATAGCAATCTCATGTCTGTTTTTCATTTAAGATTTTGAGTTTGTGCTTTGAATGCTCTCAAGGGGGAAGTCATGCCCGACCTCCCCCGGCCCCGAGATAGATGTTTATCCTACTGATGACAGTGTTTGTTATCGTTTCTGATGTGATACGAATCTGTGATGACTTTGTTATCGTATATTTCTGTCTCGTCTCGACTCTTCCGTCTGAAACCGAGTTGTTTTTGCGTAACTGATCCGTGGATTCGGTTATTAACCGGATTCTCAACTGGTATCAGAGCTATGGTACCGATTTGAACGATCTAACAATCGTTTGAATCAATCACAGCTCGTTTTCATGATTCGGACGTTAAAATTCAATTTTTGATTGAAAGGTTGAAACCCTAGAAACCCTAGATTCTTAATTGAACCCAAAATCATGTATTTTCACCATGTTTTTGTGAATTCGAGGGTTAGGTTTTCATTTCCGAACCTTTCAGTACAAGTTTCATCATTAAATTCGAAGTTTTAGAGTGATTATGGACTGATTTGCAGAAAATATTGAAGAAGAACACGTTTTTCTGCAAGTGGTCGAATGTGGAGAAGATTTGTGACTATGAGAGGTTGAACGTGGAGTGTATTCGGTCGAACGTAGGATTTTGAGGACGAACCTAGAAATTTTCCACATTCGAACCTTACGACAGGTCAAACCTGGAAATTTTCCACATTCGAACCTCACTACTAGGCAAATGTGGAATTTCAACCAACCATGGTACATTCGACCTTACAAAAGGGTCGAATGTAGCTTTAATTCTACTTTCGAACCCTCGATATATGGAATGAAAAATTGGTATTTTAAGGGGTAAAAAATTTTGAAAAGTTTCTATCGAAAATTTGGGTATGGCAATTTTTGAAGATTTTTGGAAGAATGGTGATGATGTATACATAAATTGTTGTAGAAATGATGATGATGAAACGTTTTATTGTGGGGTAGTCATGAGAATCAACAGTATGATAATCAGATTCAAATGACTATTATGGGCCAAAAAATAGACAGATTTTATTCCGCAAGATGAAGAACAATCAACCCAGTTCCAGTGTGATTGAAGGAACTTGTTCAAACAAAGTTGTTATGTACAAGCATATCAGGACTGAGATCTCAATGTTCCGAAAGTAATGAGGGATCCCAGTAGGAGTCATGTGGCACGTAGATTCAACGAATGTTTCAAGGTTACAGTCCTGAAGAATTTCAAGAGCTGTTGGTGGTTATTGTTGGCCCTATAGAAAACTTCAGTTTCTGAAGCATTTCAAGTCCACAATTGTACCTGTAGTTCCTGCTGAAAACTTCTGATTGCTTGATTTACTCGTCTACGGCTAGTATTCTGTCGAACAGATGAAGTTACTCAAGAACATTTAAAGAGAAGAGTGTGTTAATGAAATCACAATCAGCACAGATGAAGAATTTCATGTCAGTACAAGTGTCCGAGTGGATTGTTTTGCACATAATCACATTTGAGATGTTTAATTGGGTACTGACAGTTAGACTTCTCCAGTTGGTGTGAAGGGTGATGCAAAGGTTAAGTGCAGATATGAGACGTGAATTAGTGGTAGTACCTACGTGTTACGTTGAATATCTGATCGGTCAGTATGGAATCCTTCTAGCAGGGGTCTTATCAGGCTAGTTGGATTACGCGTGATGTACTTGGTCAAGATGACATTCCTGGGTACTGATGCTACGAGACAGCAGTGCATTACATTGTCAACTTCACATTGGCGTAACTAGGTGATCTGGTTGTAATTCAGCGGCTCGCTGATTTCGCAAATGATATACGTGGTCTAGCTGACTTCCTGCGTATTGATGCTGAGGATCCGTAAGTGCATTACTTGGTCAGTTCACGAAGGATATTGTATTTCTAACTCAATGCAATAGTGCATGTATTGAGGGGGAGACCTGTGATTTTGACTGTTGATGTGCAAGAGATTTGTGGATTCGCCAACAACGTCCAAAGGGGAGATTGTTGATGCACTATTATGTGGACGTCACTGTTGAATAGACTAGGGTTGAGTCTTGTATTGTATTACATGAGATTGTGGTGATCCATAAGGGCATTTTATGGATCTGATGCATTTGTAAATATAGACCATAATCATAAGCTAGATTCGACCTTTTAAAAGGGTCGAATGTGGAAAAGTTCCACATTCGACCTAATCATAAGGGCGAAGGTGGCTTTAGATGTTGGACTATAAATAGCAATCTCATGTGTGTTTTTCATTTAAGATTTTGAGTTTGTGCTTTGAATGCTCTCAAGGGGGAGGTCATGCCCGACCTCCCCTGGCCCCGAGATAGATGTTTATCCTACTGATGACAGTGTCTGCAATCGTTTCTGATGTAATACGAATCTGTGATGACTTTGTTATCGTATATTTCTGTATCGTCTCGACTCTTCCGTCTGAAACCGAGTTGTTTTTGCGTAATCGATCCGTGGATTCGGTTATTAACCGAATTCTCACTCTTCATGTTTTTCAAACGCTAACAACTTTATATGACATTGTTTGGGAAAAACAATTACACTAAATTAACTAACATTTTATTATTTTTCCAACGAGTAACTATAGTGCTATATAAAAAACAAAAAAAGAAAACGACTTAAATTATGTATGAGTGAAGAAAACAGTCGGGAAACATGAAAAGATAATTGATTGTGTATCCATAATAAAGATTGAACATGTATGTCATTCTTTAACAAATACTCATTTTATACATTAAAATCGTCTATCATGATTATCATAACATATCATTTGATATCAAATTCTTTACGACTAAATCTTGGGGGATAACCAACAAATCGGTCTATAGGAGTAGATAATCATAAAACGTGTTTAAAAACTATAAGAAGGTCTCCTAAGTGAAGTCATAACCATTAACAACAACCTTCACCCCACCCACCCTACCCCAACCCCCCGTCAGGCACGCCATACATTTATACAAGTATCTATCATTGTTAGAACTGGGCTACTACCACCCACTCATTCTATTCATCATCACTCTTTCTTTAATTCTTTGGTCTCTCTCTCTCTCCCAAATATCTCAAACCACCTTTTCCCTTTCACTCTCTATACCATTATAGTCACCATTATCCCCCACTCACCTTCTGTCTTCTTCCATGTGATTTCCTCCTCCTTCTCCTTCTATGTCATGTATCATTATAGCCACTAGACTTGTTCAATCTAATTAAAGCTACCTTTTAAGCATGTCATTAGAAGAAACCTCCGAACGATTGTGCTATGTCCACTGCAACTACTGCAACACCGTTCTCGCGGTACTAAATTTTAACTCTCAGTTACATCTTTCTTCTTCTTCTTTTTTTCTTTTTCTTTTTTTTTTTTTTTTTTTTTTTTTTTGTTTGTTTGGTTCTCGACAAAAAATCATATGCTCATAGATATACAAAGAGGAAATTGTTTGTTTTGTGAGTTCATTAATTACATGTGTCAATCCTTATCCATCGACGCGGTGATAATAATCTTGAAATTTGTAGGGTTTTTGAAAGCTTAAGAAAGAAAAAAAAAACATTATATGCAAAGACTAGCTAGGTGGAATTAAAATTCGTGATTTGAGCAAAAATAGTTTTCCTTTTCAAGAATAAAAGTTATGGAACTTGGTAATTTGTGTTTCTTTATAATTACTGTTTTAATTCCATTAAATTACTAATGATTCCAAATCAATAACCAGTACGTTGTTTTAATTAATTATTCTGATGCTTTGTTTACTGTTGACGCTGTTTACTGCAAAAGTTGATACAAAACAATAAAGTTTTTACCTTTATGAAAAAAATATATAAAATGAAAAAAAAAACACTTTTAATATTGATGAAAAGAATTTTGTTTGTGTAATTCATCATGACCCAAAAAACCCTAAACCATTTTAGGACTGTAGAACACACGACAACCATAAATAGATACATTATTCATTCAAATTAACATACAGTTGCCATGTAATTCAAGGTCTTTAGATTTCATTTCATAAAGATATATATAGGGTTTTTTTTTTTTTTTTTTTTTTAATTTATGTAGTTTAAGCATGAGATCTGTAACTACTAATTAATCATCAACATATTTTGCAATATAATCACCTAACCTAATTTGATTGTGTTGTTCATATGCGTTTTGTTAGACACACTCTACGAATTATTTATTATTGAGATGATGAGTGGAATAATGTGCAGGTGAGTGTTCCATGCATCAGTATGTCAATAGGAATTGTAACAGTGAGATGTGGTCACTGTGCAAACTTATTATCTGTAAATATTGGATCTTTGATGCAGACAAACCCACATTATCATTATCATTATCATTATAATCATCATCTTCAGGTTTATATATATTCTGATTTTCCTTTTCTATTTTCAAATTAAGATTTTGTTTAACATGTGTGATATACAATATTCCAATCAAGTTGCAAAAACAACACTCAATAAACGAGGACAAAGCTGCCAATTACAATGCTTTCGGGTTATCATCTTTTCAATCACTTGAACCCCAAGTACCTAGAAGTAGAACAGCACCCACAGTTGTTGGTAAGTTGAGTTCCTTCAACAATTTTTTAACTTTAAGATATATTTCATCTTTTGTATTTCTATGACATCCATGAACGGACTTATAGAGTCAACGGATCCTGAACTTTTTTTCATTTAATACATAGCATATATATATATACATATATTATATATATATATATATATATATATATATATTATGGTTGTTACACCGACTCCTTGAGATTTTTAAACTGTTAATAATAAGAGTGAGTTAAAGGAGTACCGAATTCGATAAATCATGTACATAAGTTATTTTTTTTACGAATCCATTAGATAATGTTAATGTTCGCATGAAGATGATAGTTATGGATGGAGAAATGAGTCAGTGATCATGTTAATTAAGACGACATGATAATTGACACAAAGTACCAAGTATTCAGAACGTATATATAACAAGACAGAGATTAAGACAGTGTCCTTTCAGTATTTTAAAATATATATTTGCTAAAGATCGAATTGTAACATCACGAATATATCAGTGATTTGGATCCAGCACTAATCCCACGTATTCAGATTTAGTCCAGCGTGTAATATTAAAGGAAAATAAAGTTCTGATCCAAAGATTTGGGATTTAAGATGAAGCGAGCTATTTAAAGTCGAGAAATAGAAAAACCCCTTAAGACCATCTCTTCCATCAAAATTAACAATTAACTGTATCTTTATCCCAAATTAAAAGTTTGTAAGCTAAGTTGAGTTTGAATACATGTACAATCTGTTTCTTTTTTTCTTAAGAGTAAAATGAATGTCACTGCTAATATGAGTAGTACGGAATTAATATTATCAGTCCTTTATTGACAGTTTGGATTATCATCATTTTATAACCTTCATTATCTTTAATTTACGGCACTTCATTTGCTTATATGTCTCTAATGACTATTATTTATAATACGTATTTTGTAATTAAGCTTAGATCTTATATTTATATTTAATTTACGGCATTATCTTAATCATTGTGGTGTATAATGAAGCTCCAGTGAAGAGGCCACGACTCCCATCAGCTTATAATACGTTCATCAAGTAAGTTACTTCATGCTATCATTTCCCTTTGTTATATATGCATTCATATAACATAGATATGGAAAAAGAAAAAAAATAAACCAATAAATTCAAGAAACCAAACTCGATTGCTTTAATGTTTAATAAATGGTTTTTTTTTTTTTTTTTAAATTATTAAATTCTTCATTAAATAAAAAAAACATTAGAAATTACATCAAGATAGAGGGAAGGCGGGCAACAAGCTGCGCCGCCACCCCTTTCTGAATGGCAAACCTTAACCGACTAAAAACGTAACCTTGCCCACCTTGAGTCGAGACACTACTATGAATAACTCGTTGAACCCTGGTCAGGAAACAAGTTGCCTCCTGTGCCAATGAGCCAAATGTATCAAAAGCTAGGGGTAAGAAAACATGTTGGTTCTCCTCGCATGCTTTAGCATGTCTTTCTACCTTCTTCGCCTCTACTTATTGCAACACGTAACTTTGCTTATGTGGCAAGCAAAGAAAGCAATTGAGTTTGATTAAAACATGTTTTGGTTTGGTGAAAAACTTTGTGGAATTCGCTACCTAACCAAATGAACTTGCTTGGTTTTTTTCTAAAAAAGTTCAACGAACGCCTAGAAGTTCCAGGTTTTTTCTTTTTTTTTTTTCAAAAGTACTAAAGGTAATTTTGTTTATCATCATAAATTTCCATCTTAATTCTGGTTTGAGAAGAAGAGTGTCAAGATCCTAAATATATTTGTGTCCTGATCAAACCGACAACATTATGTTAGTGATAAATACATAAAATATTCAAAGAAATGATGAGCAAGTGTTGTTAGGAATGTGTGGGTAAAATATTAAGTACGCCTGCAGGGAGGAGATCAAGAGGATTAAGGCATGTAACCCAGAAATCACTCATAAGGAAGCATTTAGCACAGCAGCCAAGAATGTATGTGTCATTTCCTCGATTGTTGTTATTTACTGATTTATATACATACAGACAGACAGACAGATTACGGATGTATTATCTGTGAGTAGAGAGGTCACCATAAACTGCACGGAAATCCTGTTGAAAATACACGCTTATACTTTCGGAGAGATTACCCAAGTTTTAGCGTCAGTTGACCTTTCCGCCAACAAATGACGAATCCTAATGGTGTCAAGGTCATGGGCACTAGTCTCATGATGTCATACAGGCTGTTGTTTAATATTAATCAGTTTTTCATTTTTGGCGTTTTTGTCGGTTTCCATGCGTTTACCTATAGATGATAACCGTACTTATTGTTCAAAATGATTAATGGCTTGTACTATTTACGCAGTGGGCACATTTCCCTCACATCAACTTCGGTCTCAAGCTCGACGAAACAAGCAAGTGAAAGTGATCATGAACAATAGATACACTGGTCGGTGAGCCAAGACCGCACTTGGGTTTACCTTTACAGTTATCACTTAATTAACCGAGTTATCACTTTATAAAATAAATTTATGTTTCAAACATAGACTAATGATTCCTATACTTCTTTCATAAGAGATTAATTAATTGCCCAACATTTATATTGTTTTTAGATTATCTATCTATATCTATACTAAATTATAAAGTAATAAAGATGGTCTTAATTGTACTTTTACTTGTTTTTTAAGATAGGAGCTCAAAAGTCTTATGGTTAAACTTAAAATGTCATGAAATTATTTTCCTTTTTAACCTATTTTTACAAAAACCCACATTTTTCTTAAAGAGCCAAACTTGCACCCCTTTTAAACCTCAAATATTTACAACACCATAAGAATTGAACTTAGATTCTCCTATAAGCAACCAATGGTTGCTACCCACATTATTTAATGTTTATACTACATTATAAAATACAAAAATCACCTTAATGGTAATTTTACATTTTTTTATTATGGCAATCCAAAAGCCTCGTGCCTAAACCCAAAATGTAATGAAATTACTTCCCTTTTACCATTTTTTTGCAAAACCTATTTGTACCCACATTCTTTAATGTTTCATATTAATTATTAAACATTAAGTATACATAATTAGTGGCCTTCACATATTCATTATTCGTGTTCTTCATATTCTTAGTTCAACTAAAAGTGTCAAATACGTTTCACTAATTCACTAATAAATATAGCTTTCAGTTTGGTTGAGATTTAGGCTAAATTTCATTCATATGTTCGTGAATTTGAAAGTCACAAACTGAAATCCAGTGGGTTAACAAAGACTATGTTTGAGAACGAGGAGGTTGATAGGGTTGAAAAGTCTTTGGATGTAAGCTTTTCCTTCAATATTATATATATATATATATATATATATGTGTGTGTGTGTGTGTGTGTGTGTGTGTGCACGCGCACGCGCACGTTTAAAGCTAGGTAGTTAAAGCCTCAAAGGCGCTAAGCGCAGTGAAGGCGCAAAGGGTGAGTCTGTCACTCTAAAAAGCGAGAGCTGTTTCAAGCAAGGTGCACATATATAAATAAGCTCCTTTTAAGAATTTTAGACATCTTTTAAGCTGGATGCAGTCTATTTTTAGATGTTTCAGACCAATTTTAGTTGTTTCATACCTATTCAAACATTTTTTTTTTGTAATATCTAGCTCGAGTTTAGCCGGAATTTGTGCATGTGCGCCTTGTCCGCAAGGCATTATTCTGTTCGGTAAAAGACAATTTAAATATCAAGTTTATACCATAAATGTTGCCAATTATTCACCCTGTTAGCTCTTGCACTTTTTGATATATTTGGCAAACTATAGATAAGGGTGGGCAGACTATCTTTTACCGGATTCTGATTACTGAACCTTGTTTCGGCTATAGTTTGTTGGGTGGATAACTCATTTGTGGGTCAGGTATCCAAAAGTATGTCTTTGGTGTTTACAACATGTTGGGTAGAACACGTGGGCCCCTTTCTTTTGCCTTGACAATGTAGCTAGGTATAATGTTTGATGTTTATGTATACTTAGTTGAGCAAAATATGCATATGGATTTGAGAATTTATAACGATGGTGTTTGTCTATTACTAAACGATGCGATCATGAAGTTTTGTATACCATTTCATTTTTAGTTAATAAGAACGCATATATCATTTGAAATGTTGTCGTGTTGTGCCTTAGTTGCAGGTTTGTTTGTCTTTATTGATATATTTTAGTACTCAACAATTGTTGTTCTTTGTCGCTTTATTTGTGCACTTGTCCCGACTTGAACTTAATGTTTTTTTTACATTTTAGTGCGCCGCAACGCGCATGAGAAAGGTATTAGTATAATTAACATAATACATAATTTAAGTTTTTACACGTATGTTAAACGTCTCTTGATGTTTTAAAAATATACAGTTATACATTTAACTCAGTTCAACGTTTGCCCCCAGTTTTAGAATCTAGTTAACTTAATGTATCTATCTATATAATAAAAGAAAAACAAACGAGGGACAACTGAAATCTATTTGAACCATCTACTTATTGTTTTAGTGCTTCTCTCTGCTAACTTATTTATGAATAATTACTAAGGTGTTGTTTGTTTTTTCAGAGGTAAAAATTCTGCAGTCTGCGTACCACATTTGCATAAGAAAAGGTGAACCAAACCTCTGCAGTGTACAAAAAGACTGTTTGTTTTTTAAATTCTATAGGCTGTTGAAGTAATATTAATTAACAAACAAACACCTAATATTAATCTTCAAATCCACATATTCAACAAATAAACAAACATGAATTCAAAAATCGAGTACAAAAACTGTAAATAAGAATAACCTCATGGACCATTTTCAAACAATCATCTTGATCTTG
The DNA here is from genome assembly GCA_028751855.1 of Ambrosia trifida. NCBI lineage: Eukaryota > Viridiplantae > Streptophyta > Magnoliopsida > Asterales > Asteraceae > Ambrosia > Ambrosia trifida. The sequence goes on from CM054127.1 coordinate 82,538,990, forward strand.
ATCCTTCAATATACAAACGTAAAACCACTGTTCATCTTCGATCTACAAAATTCAAAAACCTAAAAAATAAAGAAACCGATCAAAGACTTTAGATGGGTTTGAAGGTTAGAGGACAAAACTAATGTCACTATTTTGGAGTGTCATTCATCAACTAGCAGAGATTGAAGTCATGGTATTAATCATATTATTTACCCCTTTTGCTTTCTTGTTCTTTAAGAAAATTAAAATATGTTGGAACCCCTGATCCAATTTACTATATACAAAATACAACCTTATCTAATTATGGATATGGGTTTTTGATTTTTAAAGGTCTTGTTTGTGAGTTTCCTGAATTTTGAGTGTATGTCTTTACCAAGAAGAGGATGGGGAGGGAGGGGAGGGGAGGAGGGAGGAGCGACAGAGAGGAAGGGAAAGAGGAATGACGGAGGGCAGGGGAGGAGGGACGGACGCGGCAAGGAGGAGAGGGTTAAGGGAGGCGGCGAAGGGGAGGAGGGTGAAGAGGAAGAAGAGGAAGGAGAAGGAGATGAAAGAGAAGAACAAGAAGATGAAGAAAGGAGAAGAAGACGAAGAGAAATGGAGAAGAAGAAGGAGAAGGTCTGAGAAGAAAGAAAAGAGAGGATAAGAGGTGGGAAGTTCTTGGTCCATGTCTTTACAAAGAAGAGGATGCGCAGAAGTTTTTTTAGAGAAATGTCTTCCAAAAACCAAACAATCTGTAGATCCAAAACGTCTGCGCAGACAAAAGAGGTTAGAAGTACTTTTAGAAAAAAAACAAACACCCTCTAACTAATTAAGCAAATTAATTAAAACGAAATTAATAATTATATGTTGGTTAAAATATTAAAAAATAAAGAATGATGATGAAAATTGTTTTTATGACTGATTTATAAACGTTTCCAAATATATAATGTGTTAATACAACCTTAAACATTAACAAACTACATTACATTTTATTCATATATTATAATATACGACTTTATTTAATTGTGCAATGCATATGTTTTTTAAAATATAACTTTTTTATTACTAGTTATATAAGATTACATTTATTAACTCATGTAATACACGAGATTGTAAGCTAATTTAAAACATAAACTGGCCCATAACTTGAAGTTAATATGGTTTATGTATTTACTCATTTGAGATAGTATCTTATATATGTGTAATGAAAATGTATATCTATATATATAATAAACGAAAAGAGGTGTAACACATGACATTATGTGAGGCCTTTACACCCCATGATTTCCTTCTAAAAATTTTTAATTATATTTTAAATAATAATAACTATAAACTATTGGTAAATTTCAAATATGTTAATTGTTTTATTTATTTTCTTTCCCTTATCTTCCCCTCTACAATTTTTAAACGTTTGTAGCTTTTATATACAACATTTAAAAAATTACACTAAATTAATGAGTGTTTTATTATCTTTCCAACGAACACCATAGGGTTATATAAAAAACGAAAAACAAAACGACTTTTTAGTGGGTTTTGTTAATGGAAAAAAAAAACATAATGTGTTTAGCTAATCAATTAATTATGTATAGGAAAGTCACTAATTGGTTTGGTAAGAATCTATTTTTTTTATTTTGATTGGTGTTACTAGGATCGTTGATTACAAAGGTTGTAAAGCCAGTTAGATGTAGCCTATGATTCTTAGACACCGGATAAATATCTAGCTGATAAGTGATAATTAAACAACTCACCACGCAGGCGTCATAAGTGAATCATCATCAAGACATATCATTTGATACCAAATTGGGTTTTTTTTTTCAGGTTCACATCACAAATTTAGAATGTCTTGAGAAAAGTGACAAAGTTGTATAGAGAGTTCACTCGAGCAAGATGTGCACACGTGAAATTGGAAGTGAGTTTTATAATTTATCGAGTGTTGATCCTTTAAAAATTCTTGAAAAAAACTGACCTATTCGTTTTACGATACACCCATTTTATCATTTCTTATTAGATTTGCCTATTCTGAAAAACATACGAGAGTAATCTAGTTTTCAAATTTAATATAATCCTTTTATACTAATAGTAAATTTGTCATACTATTATCATCTATTATACTAGGTTAGAGTCTCGTGGGGACCCACGGTTCACCCGAAAGTAAAATGAAAAAAAAAAGTAGGAAAATAAGAATTGTATTATGCAATTTGCTTTTGTTACTAAATGTTTGATGATGCAATATGTATGAATTTTGATGTTAAATGCAAAATGTCATCTAACAGTTTAATGTAACGAAATGATGGATATATCGAGTAAGTAAAGTTTAATTTGATAACTACAAACTACATAGCATACTATCACAATATCACACATTACATCATTTGGGTAATATCTATATTCTAATCATAACTAAGCTTAAGCACAGAACACTTATCATTTAGTTGGGGCGTAACGAACTTCAACCAATATCACACATTATATCATTTGGGTAATATCTATATTATAATCATAACTAAGCTTAAGCATAGAACACTTATCATTTAGTTGGGGCTTAACGAACTTCAACCAATGGTCCATTTTCATTACTTCAATCAAAATCTTCCAAGTCTTGCTCATTGATAGCTGATTTTTCACCTTCGAAGTTGTTATCATTGTCATCACAATCCTCGGAGTGCAGCTCATTTTCAATAATTTATGAAAACCTCCACCATTGTATTCTATATTTGTGTTCTTCATAAAATATAGTTGTTGTAAAGATATGGATACGGTGATAAGTAAATCAAGAAACAATCCTTAACCCACTTACTTGAATTGGTAGCTTAAATTTTACATGTTATCTCTCTAATAGTTCAAACCGATTACATATAGCTAAAAACAACTAATAAGAAAATGGGTCCAATGTCACATGTAATATAAATTTTCTATATTTTATTAAAAAAAATAGACATCAAAAGGATCAACCCCATACCCATTTTAAAATGTAGCCAAAATGACCCATTATACACACACTTTAGGCAACTTTTGACTTGTTACAAAAGGCCGCCAAAAAACGTTATTATTTAAACTGTGTAAATATATTACTTAACAATTAAAAATCTTAATAAATAACATCAAAATCTTAATCAATCATTCAAATCAATGACATTAAAATAATCCGCGTCTGAAATTGCCTTACCCATTATATACAAATTATTATTAACATCTTAAAATTAGCACACTTATTGAAATCAAGATGATGATTATCGTTTAGTGACAAATGATTAAAGGAAAGTCGTAAAAATGAAAGTCGGACAACAATGTTAAAATGAAATTCACAATATTAGTAACATCAATAAATAAGATTAAAAATCTTAATAAATAACATAAAAATCATAATCAATCATTCAAATAAATGACACTAAAATCATCCGCGTCTCAAATTGCCTTACCCATTATATACAATTTATTATTGACATATTTAGTAATCATTATTAGTTGTTAAAATTGGTAACATTTTGAAAATTTATAGAAAGTAACTTTTTGAATATTTATATTACCATTTAATTTCGTTTTTAAATTGGTATGACGATTAAATAATTTTATTATTTGTTAAGGTTTATATAGTATTGTTGTATCTCGGACAATTCTACAAAATCGGAAATATTGTGCCTCGATTGACGTGATCGAGTAGAAATATTTATTTATATATTTGAATTATAAAAATGGAAGGATTGGTAATTGACGTGAATTGGTCAACAACACTTAAAATTAGGATAATCAAACTCAAAGACATAAAGTCAAAAAATTGACCTCCATCAAATTAACAAAAACGTAAAAAGTTTTTACTAAGATTGGGTCAACAATATTAAAATTAAGGTCGTAATATTAGTAATAGCATTAAAAATTATCTTGAATACATTATATATTTTAGGAAACTGTTAAATAGATTTGAATTATATTTATGATTAAAAGAATGATAAAAGTGTAGGAAAATAAATGTACACTCTTATCTTCGGATTATATTTAAATTATAAACTGTTAAATGGATTTAACACTGTTAAATAGATTTAAACAAATGTTTAAAGGAAAGTCGTATATGTTTAAAAGAATATCGTTTCATTACAATTGATTAAAGGAAAGTCTTTGAATTATAAAAAATGGAAGTATTGATAATTGACGTGAATTGGTCAACAACGCTTAAAATTAGCACAATCAAATTCAAAGACATATAGTCAAAGAATTGACCTCCATAAATTTAACAAAAACGTAAAAAGTTTTTACTCAGATTCGGTCAACAATATTAAAATTAAGGTCGTAATATTAGTAATAACATTGAAAATTATTTTGAATACAATATATATTTTAGGAAACTGTTAAATATATTTAAATTATATTTATTATTAAAAGAATAATAAAAGTGTAGGAAAATAAATGTACATTGTTATCTTCGGATTATATTTAAATTATAAACTGTTAAATAAATTAAACATTGTTAAATATATTTAAATAAATGTTTGAAAGAAAGTCGTATATGTTTAAAAAAATATCGTTTCATGACAATTGATTAAAAGAAAGTTGTAATATTAAAATTAAAGTCGGTCAACAATAATAAATTGAATTTCGTAATATTAGTAATATCAATAAATAAGATTAAAAATCATAATAAATAACAACCAAATCATAATCAATCATTCAAATCAATGACATTAAAATCATCATAAATAACATTAAATGAGATTAAAAATTAAAAATAAATGAGATTTAATTCAAAAATAAATGAGGTTAAATTGATTAATAATCAATCATTCATAATAAAAAATAAATGCGAGTTATTATGGTAAATAAGTGAGGGTTATTTCGAAAAAAAAATGAGGGTTAAATTAAAAATAAAAAATAAATAAGAGTTATTTCAAAAATAAATAAGGGTTAAATTGACTAATAATCAATTAGATTAAAAATTAAAAACAAATGATATTTATTTAAAAAATAAATGACGTTAATAATCATTCAGATTCAATGACATCTAAAAATTAAAAATAAATGAGAGTTATTTCGAAAATAAATGAAGGTTAAATTGATTAATAATTAATCTTTCATAATAAAAAATAAATGAGAGTTATTATGGTAAAATAAAATTTGTATTAATATTAATATAAATTAATGAGATTAAAGATTAAAAGATAATAATAAATAACATTAAATTCGGTCAATTATTTATTAATGCAAATAAATAACAATCATTCAGATTCAAATTTCAGATTCAATAATATTAAATTCGGTCAATTATGATTAATGTAAATAAATAACAATCTTTCTGATTAAATGACATTAAATTCGTTCAATGAATATAAATTAATTTCGAACTAAATGAGAGTTATTATGGTAAACTGAAATTCATATTAATATTAATATAAATTAATGAGATTAAAAATTAAAAATTTATGAGAGTTATTTCAAAAATAAATGAGGGTTAAATTGATTAATAATCAATCATTCATAATCAAATATAAATGAGAGTTATTACGGTACATAAATGAGAGTTATTTCGAGAATAAATGTCGGTTAAATATAAAAATTAAAAATAAATGAGAGTTATTTCAAAAATAAATAAGGTTTAAATTGACTACAAATCAATGACATTAAAAATTAAAAACAAATGAGAGTTATTTCAAAAATAAATGACGTTAATAATTATTCAGATTCAAATTCAGATTCATGTAGTAGATTTCATTACTATTTATTGACCCTTGAATGAGGGTCAGTGTGTATAGATACAGTATTTTTTCCAAATCAGGAAAACATTTTAACTATTGTTATGTTATAATTGGTATCCTAATGAGTATATTTTGGGAAATAATTGCAATGAAAAATGCTTAAAATTTGAAAACTAATTGCAATTGTAAATGATTATGATCTATCACAAATTATGAGTAAGAGAATAATTTTAAGTCAAATTATGACTTATAAATAAATGACACGGTAAATTTAGTAAGAGAATAATTGTGTAAGAGAATAATTTAATTCGGTCAAATTATGAGTAATTCAATTTAATTTGGTCAAATTACGAGTAATATCAATTTAATTCGGTTAAATTATGTGTAAGAAAAATTAGAATATTTACAAATTATGAGTAAGAGAATAATTTTAAGTCAAAATATGAGTTATAAATAAATGACACGGTAAATTTAATAAGAGAATAATTGTGTAAGCGAATAATTTAATTCGGTCAAATTATGAGTAATTCAATTTAATTCGGTCAAATTATGAGTAAGAGAATAATTTTAAGTCAAATTATGACTTATAAATAAATTACACTGTAAATTGACGTGTAAATTACAATATTTATCACAAATATTGTAAATTTTGTAATTTAACGTTTGGAACAAATTTAGGATTTAGGAAAAAACCTCACAAATTATGGATTTATAAATAGTTTTTTCTGGATTTAAATAAAAATATTGTAATTTGCGTTCAAAACCTCATTTATCACAAATTTAGTATCTGGTAAACTGACGTTAAAGTTTAAATTTAGTAGGAAAAGTCAACATTGTTATTAATGTAATTACAGAATATTAGTGTGCTTATATAATGAAAATTAGTGGGCAATGACTTTTAAATGAGGGATTTGTTTTGAATCTTGTATATATTGGTTTTTTTAAAAAAGCATGAGGTGACATGTGATATCGTGGCTAAATAATACTTGCACAACATTTTGCCCTCTAAAAAAGTATAAGTATTTTTATATTGGGCCATGCACTTTAAAATAGTTCTTTGTCGTAAACTATTTTATATATTGGGCCCTGCCTCACATTTTAATTCAACCTGAACCCTTTAATATATATATATATATATATGTATATATATATATATATATATATATATATATTGATAAATCAAATAAATAACAGTTATTTAGAAAATAAATAAGGGTTAAATTAACTAATAATCAATGACATTATTTATTCGATCAAAATAAAATTAAATAACAATCATTAATATGTTAATTTAAATTCGGTAAATTGTTAAAAGATAGTAATAAATGTCATTAAATTTGGTCAAAATATAAATTAATGCAAATAAATAAAAATCACTAATATTCAAATTCCAGATTAAACGACATTAAATTCGGTCAAATAAATAAATGACATTAAATAAAATTTTGAAAACTATTCAATTGATATGACATTAAACATAAACATAAATTAAAAAAACAGTAATTCAAATAAATTACATTAAAAACATTAAAAATTGATATGTCAAATTTGAAAATCAATGACTTATTGTGGTGCAATCTTAGTAACAAACAGCCTGTGCTGGATTGAACACCATTTAAAGACACAATATTCGACAATGGAAATATCTTATGATTCAAGCAAATCAGGCCATCCAATTACAGTAAACCTTTACAAAAGCATTATGTATAGAAAGTTTAGAATTCTACTCTAATTATAAAATAAGAATATTATAAACATAAATGTTTAATATGTAAATAACAAACCTAGCGACTTGAGAAGAAATTTCTACACGCACCGGCACAGACCACGCGTGCCCATCCGTAAATTTAATCTTGATCTTCAATGATTCATTTAAGTTTGCCAATTCAGCAATCGTATAAGGAATTATCTGCATAGTAATAAGTAGTAAGTAAGCAAAAATTAAGAATTACATGTAGCGAAGTAAAAGCATTTAAAAGAAAAAAAATACAAACAGGAATAAACGTACCAATTCATTTGTAACAGTGCATTCAAAACCAGGTAAACATCGTAGTTGGTTACTTGAATTTGTTGCATATTCAAAGTCAAATCCTGTTTTTCAAATGTTAAAACATAGCATTAGTAAAACCGATTGAATAGTAATAAAATTAACAAAAATCCGAATGAAAAAAATCCTTATTATCCCTTTAAAAAAAATTCCGATTGAATATTTGTATATTACAAATCCGTTTATCACAATCAGATTGAATATGTGTTTATCACAAATCCGGTTATCACAAATCTGAATGAAAATATGCTTTTAGAAAAATATGCTTTCAAATGATTTCAAATGAATGAAAGTATGTTTTTTTTTAAAAAAATTCCGATTAAATACATGGGTATATTACAAATCAGTTTAAAACAATCCGATTGATAATGTGTTTAGCACAAATCCGGTTATCACAAATATGAATGAAATATGCTTTTAAAAAAAAATATGCTTTCAAATGAATCAAAATACGCTTCAAATGATTTCAAATGAATGAAAATATTCTTTTAAAAAAAATTCCGATTGGATATTTCTCTATTACAAATCTGTTTATCACAATCCGATTGACTATGTGTGGATAATCAACATTAGAAGAGTAGTATGGATGTTTACCTTTAATCGGTTATGGATAATCAAGAAATGATGCAAGATGAAGAAGAAGAAAGCATCTAAGATTTGTTAGGAATTAGATTTAGAGCTTTGATATGGAGTAGTATCAATAGGAATTAGAAGAGTAGAATGAGAGTTTTGATATGGAGAATGAAAAAAAATAAATGAAAGAGGTTTATATAGTCATAGATTCGGAGCTCCATATTGCTTGTTGGATCCTAGAGGCCCTCTCTAAGGCTTCTATTCGACCCGAGATGTATTCAATTATTATATAGATAGATAATTGAAAGCAATAAATCCTACATGGCATTTAAAGAGGGGATCATTCTCTTGAGTATGCCATGTGGCATTAATTGATTTTAAGAAAAAAAATAAAAATAAAAATAAAAATAGATTTTTCTCTTTCATGTTTCCTCCCATAATTTTTAAACGTTAACATCTTTTATATACGAGATTTTTTAAAGAAAAAAAATTACACCAAATTAACGAGCGTTTTATTATCTTTCCAACGAGTACCATAGTGCTATATAAAAACGGAGAAAAAAACGACTATTTTTTTGTAAGGTTTTGTTTATACAGGAAAAAAAACACAAAAGGTTCAGGTAATTCATTAATCATGTATAAGCAAGTCACTAATTATGTTCAAATAAGTAAATATGAATTCTATTTTCAACATGTGTTAGCATTGGAGTTGTACATTGGTTTAGGTTATATAGTAATATTAGAGTTATACATTGTTTAAGGTTAGACGTTAACATTGGAGATACATTGTTAATTGTTTTAGGTTAGGTGCTACCCGAAGCTTTTTTGCATTTAACTGTAAAGCGCACTATTCTATATCATATGTATAATTGGTATGTCATATTAGATTTCTCAACCCCGGGACATTCCCGGAGTATAATCTAGTTTTAATATATAGTTCTAAATCATGATATTTCTATTTTTACCGTTTTGATTCGTTTCCTTTTTATGTAATACTATTTTTAATTTTTTTTTTTCATAATCTATCTACTACTCCCTTCGTCCTATTAGAAGTATCCATATTCCCTTTTTTATTTGTCCTATTTCATACGTTCACTTTAAAAAATTATTAGCCAGTTTCTAAATTTACCCCTTAAAAACATAACTAAAATAAACAAAGAATATGATGGACCCACATATGACAAGGGTATTATTGTCATATGGCAAGTAAAAGAAGCAATCATTTAATATGCATAAAACTTTATGTTTTTCAAACCAAGACACTTCTAATGGGACGGAGGTAGTATAATAATTGAAAGTAACAAATCTCACATGACATTTAATGAGAGCACCCCCTCCCATTGAGTGTGTCATGTGACAATGACATGTCATTAATAATATAGAATTAAATCTAAAAATGACATGTCATGTGGCATTAAGTGATTTTAGGAAAAAAAAAAAAAAAAAAAAGCAAAATTAGATTTTTCTCTCTTATGTTTCCTCCCATAATTTTTAAACGTTAATATCTTTTATATACGAGATTTTTTAAAGAAAAAAATTATACCAAATTAACGAACGTTCTATTATTTTTCCAACGAGTACCATAGTACTATATAAAAAAGGGAGAAAAAAACGACTATTTTTTTGACGGATTTAGCTATAAAAAAATGGTTCAACCAGTTGAACCGCGTTTTATCAGGCTGTTCAACCGGGTTGATTAGTTAGCTATATAATTTTATAAATTGTAACATTAACACAAAACATAATCTAAAAGTATATAATTACATTTTAAAATACTCTCAATAAGTTAATCAATAGTTAAAAAATAATACAAATGATAATCTAAAGTTTTTATTTTTTCAAGAGTTATTCCTTAATAAAAAAATAATCTAAAAATAACCCAAAAACTAGCCTATGCCGGTACCGGTATAGCAATTCAAACCGGTATACCGGATTTTACCGGCAGTATAAAATCGGTACCGTTTCTCATATTTACCGGAGTGTTTCGTATCGGATTTCCATCCAAAAACGGTAATACCGGTATAACCGGCCGGTATTTACCAGTTTTTAAAACATTGGGTTTTATTCATACAGGAAAAACACAAAGTGCTCAGGTAATTCATTAATCATGTATAGGCAAGTAACTAATTATGTTTAAACCTGTACATTTTTTAGGTTAGGTATTAATATTAGAGTTATACATTGTTTAAAGTTAGCGTTAACATTGCAGATACATTGTTAATTGTTTTAGAGTATGTGCTACCCAAAGCTTTCATGCATGTAACTGTAAAGCGCATCAGTCTATTTTATATGTAAAAATTGATATGTCATATTAGATTTCTCAAACCCGAGACGTTCTCAGGGTATAATCTAGTACCTAAATAAATGAAATGAAAATTAAAATTTTAATGTATATATATATTCTTAAAACAATCTCATTTTTTTTTTTGAACGGCAAATTTCACTCCTTGTGGGACTTGAACCCATGAACTCCCCCATAGGTGTTCCTAGAAGCTTTGCTTCTACCATTGGGCCACCAACAATCTCATTATCTTTTTATAATGATTCTAGATTGAATTAGTAATCTAGCTTTTATTATCTGTTTTAAAATTTATTAATGAGCGCGTATTAAAAAATTATCTTAAAGTATTTAAATGTTTTAAATTTTTTTAGAACTTCACTTATTTCCTTATTTTTTTAACTTTATTAATAATGTGAAGTAATAGGGCGAATTTAACTTTTAAATATTAATGTATCTAAGTAATATAAATTTAAATAATTGTGGTAATTAAAAAAGGCAAGAAAAAAATGAAAAATAGCTGAACATGGCGATAATGATAACTTAGGGCTGTGGTGGATTGATGTTGACAGTTCATAAGTCATGGGTCAATATCACGGGGGTCACCATAGGAGGATACTAGTGTTAACATCCCTATACAATATCCAACTTGCTAAAATACACCTTGCTTTTTTTCTGCATCCAAATTAAGTCTTTAGATTGTTAATGCCCGACCACCTCATAAAAGTTGGTGGTCCTTTTTTATTGTTTATGGACCATGAGTAAACTTGTTTATGGCTCTGGTTTAAAAGATAATGGGTTTATACCCGGGCAAGTAATAAGAAGAGCGGAAACGAAGATCGTAGAAAAGCAAGCTAAAGCTTCCAAAGAGAATGAACATGTTTTTGTCCCACTAGCCTTTGATATTTTTGGTTCCCTAATGCCGGAAGCTATTCGTTTCCTGACCAGGGTTCAGCGAGTTGTCCATATCAATGTCTCGGTGCCAAAGGGATAGGGTTATGTGTTTACCAGATTAGGATTTGCTTTTTAGAAAGTGGTGGCGGCACAACTTATTCCCTGCTTGCTTGCTATTGTGATGTCATTATCGTAGTTGTGATCTGGTTTATAATGTAACATTCATTTGTTACTAAAATAAATAAATAAATAAATAAGTATTGAATAATGATTTCCTATACATTTCCCCTCATATATCCATTTTTAACAACAAAACACACACAAATACAAAGTAATGAAAACGTGCGAAGTGTGCAAAGGAATATCCACCATCTATTTTGACATGGTTAATTTTCACATGGAATGACATTTTTGTCTTTTTTACTTCTTGACTCATAAATCCACTCCCCCATGATTTTTAAACAGCTATAACTTTTTTCATACGATAATATTTTTTAAAAAATTACACTGTATTAACGAGCGTTTCGTTCTCTTTAAGTTGAGTAGCCTAGTGCTATAGTTTTCTTAATTTTCAAAAACAGGTAGGTAATTTCACATTCAAGTATCTGATATGTGATTTTAGGTGTAGGCCCAACTATGTGAATCTGGTACGTGATTTTAGCTATAGGGTATCTGATACATGATTTTAAGTGTATGGTCAAATGTGAGCATCTGATACGTGATTATGGGTATAGTGCGTAGTTTTAGTTATAAGACTAATCTTGGCATATGGTACATGATTCTAGTTGTACAACCAATTGTGTACCATATGCCAAGATTCATCTTGTAACTAAAATTATATACCATACCCAAAAATCATGTATAAGATTACATAATACTTAAAATCACGTACCATATACAATATAAAGATAGAAAGGTATATCGTGTTTTGTATTTTAAATTCACGTACATAATAACCACATTAGTCATACACATAGAGATAAAATCTCAGATTCCAATACGTCACTTTGTAGATGCAAAAGTGCGACTAAAGCTTTGGATTGTAAAACACATTTTGTTTTGAAGATATCGAAGGTGTGAAGGAACAAATTAGATGGTGCGAAGGAGAACAGAAAGGTGCGAAGGAAGAATGTTTTGGGCGAATGAAGATTAGATTATAGAAACTTGGTTCGACCAGTTGATATGGGCGAACCTGCACATTCGCATGAACAGTTTGGGCGAATGTGCAGGCCTATAAATAGGTCAAGTTCATTTTTGAATGTAACATTGATGATTATTATTCCCTCCTCTTTCTGAAAACTCTCTCTAGATTTTGTTAAACTTGTTTTCCGTTTAAACCTTGATTGTACTCATTATTCAACGTGTAAACAAGTGTTTTATTAATGAAATTGATTGAAAATGATGATCTGTGTGTTTGAATCTGTTTGATTATTATTTTGTGATAGTTTTAGGGTTTCCGCACCTGAAACTAACTTGTTTGATCAATCTTTGTTTGTTATCGATCCTTTCACGTACATACAAAGTGGTATCAGAGCCATTTCGGATCAAACAACCACAAATTAATAATCTCTCAGTTGATTTGGACCCAATTTTGGTCAAAAAGTTTCTGTTTTCAATGAACAAACTGATGTGATAAGATTTTGATCGATTACACCTTGATTTCGAGTTTAAATTGGATAATTCTCTTTATTAAAGTTGTTCCAAATCAAATCCGATTCAAAACCTGATTGAGATCATCAAAATCCATCAACATTTGAAAAACATGATCAAAATTAACTGATTTTCAAAGAATAACCGTTTTTGAAATCACAGGGGTCGAACGAGAGAGTTTGGTCGAAAGAGGAATTCATTTGGGTCGAATGAGTGTTTTTCTGTACGAAGGAGGTGTTTTAGTGGTCGAAGGAAGACTTTGATTGCTTATTTTTCACATTCGTACCTTTGTTTCACCTTCGCCTGATCGAACGGTCGAAGGAGCTATAAAACGGTCGAAAGAGAGTCTTAAGTGGTCGAAGGAGTTTTTTGTTGATTAGTTTTCATTCGTATCAATCATAAACGGGCGAAAGAGAACTTTATTTCTCCTTCGCACGTCCGTATATACGAAGGAGCATTCTGTTTTGAAACATTTTTAATCTTTTCGTGTTTAATTGTTTGCAGGACAAGATGTGGAACTTTCCAACAACGCCTAGACCTACTCAAGCACCACAACAGCAGACAACACAAGATCCGTGGTCCATTGCAGCTCAGAAGACTAGTCAACCATCACAGCCAATCAATTATATGGCAATGACTAGTTCGGCACCACAACAAGTTGTTCAACCATTACCACAACCGATTGACAACTATTGGGGAGTCGCAGCAGCAGCAGTCCATTCCCAGACGACCAACGCTATATCCACTCTTATTCATGATCTATCTTCTGAAAGCGGCAATCGTCCACCGAAGCTAATGGACATGAAGGAGTATAATACTTGGAAAACGAAGTTTAAGATTCACGTTGAGGGACAAGGACTTGAAGGAGCCGAGGCATGGCAAATGATTGTGAAGGGTTACGTTGCTCCTATTCTAGAGAATACTGGAGAACCAATCCCTTTGGAGAATTTGGCGGATGACGAGAAGAAAAGGTTTGCGATAGAGAAGAAAGCATTCTCTCAGCTATCCCAGGCGATCAACACTGATCTAATACATCAGTTTGGATCGTGCACAACATCCAAACAACTATGGGATATGCTGAGAAATCGACATGATGGAAATGAAAAGATAAGGAAGCTTAGGATGGAAGAGCTTCGGAAGGAGTTTGAAAACTTCAGTTATATGGGTAATGAGACCCTAAAAGAGTTGGTTCCAAGGTACTGCCATTTGCTCACTGAATTGTCGAGCTATGAGATCAGCATTCCAATGTCGGAATTAGTAGATAAATTTGCTGATGCTTTACCACCTTACTGGAACCAACACATTGAAGTGTTAAAGGAGAAGGATGCTTACCAGTATTGGACTATTAACGAGTTCATCCAAAAGCTGGAAAACAAAGAGATGGAGGAAAAGAGAAAAGCTAAGAGAGCTCAGATTCCACAGAATCCTGATTTATATGTGAGTGGTACATCTAACTCTCTTTCTGCTTCAAGCACTACTTCTACTATTGCACCTCACATAGCATGTGTGCCTAACATTGTTGAACCAACAAAAGCACCCATTAACTACCTTGCTCAAACTTCATCTTACACACCATCATACACACAACAACCTTATCAAACACAAAACTTTATTCCACCATTTTCACCATTACAACAAGCCGCATGCTATACATCAAGTCAACCGCAACCACAACAACAATATCCTCCTCAAGTGAACCAGATGCAGATTACTCAAGCACAATCAAGTCAAAATCCGATTGTGTTAGAGACCTCAAACCTTAACAATGTGACTGTTGAAATTGCTCAACAGCATGTTGCTCTTGTATCTGCCATGGTTTCTTCTTACAACGGTTTGGTAGCAAGTCAAATTGGTAACAATAATCTCACCAATGAGGACTATGCTCAAATCGACAAAGAGGAAATGGAGTTGATGGACATTCAGTGGGCTTTTGCAAGCATTATGAGGCGAGCCACTGATTTTATTCAGAAGACTGGCAGGACTGATCTCTCAACCTCTCCCAACACCACATACGGATTCAACAAAGCAAAGGTTACATGCTTTAACTGTGGTGAGAAAGGACATTTTAAAAGGGAGTGCACACAACCAGCACAACAAGGTAACCGAAATCCTTTCAATTCTACATACCAAAACCGACAAAACCAAAACCAGAATCAAGTGTCTTACAACAGTCCAAATATCTCAAGCTTTCAACCACAAAACCAAAACACTTATCAGAACCGTCAACAAAACAACAACACCAGACAATCCACAACCCAAAACCAACCTCAACAAAACCCAAACCGAACTATTGTTCCTATCTCTACACCTAACACACAAAACCAAAATCAAACTGATACTCGAAACCAAGCACTTGTGATCCAAAAGGATGAAGGTTTTGACTGGACTGGTATGCAATTGGGGGTGGAGGAGATCACTGCTGGGAATGTTGCATGTGTTGCACAGCAGATGAGGTTGGATGAGAATGAGGAAATTGAAGAAGAGGTTGTGATTGAAAAAGTGTCGGAGTTGAAGATTGAAGAAGTGAATGAAGATGTGATTGCTGAGAGTGAAGACAAGAAATCAGGGATGATTCTTGATTCTGTCACTGATGTTGGAGATCAATACGATTCAGCTTACTCGGATATGGAGAGCGAATCTGATTCAGAGACTAGTGTGAATTCACTAGATGATGATATTGACCAACTGCTAGCTGAAGCTGACTTCCTGATGACCCCCAAGTCATGTATGGTGGATGATGCATGCACCAAGATTGATTACTCCAAATTCTTCGCAGGAAAGAAAGCTCACTTTGCTTTAATGGCCATGACAGAACCTCCTAAGCCGGTAAGTTCTGAAACTCAATCTCAAGCGTGTGTTAAATGTGATAAATGTGCTGATTTTGAAAAACTGACTGATGAAAACAAGCTTCTCAAGGTTCAACTTGAGAGTGCAAAACTCAACTGTCAGATTTATCAAAAGGACTTAAAAGATTTCAACAAAGTTCTTGATGGTTATAAAAAGGATGTGTCTGAACTGAAAAAGACATTATCTATTAAACAACTTGCCATTAATAATTACATCAATGAAATGGAAAACACTAAATTGGAAATGGCAACCATCAAGTGCTTTGCGGAAAAAGTTAACAAGAAATTAGAAAGTTACAAGCACATAGCATATGTAGTCGATCATATCATTGAAGAACCCTCCCAGACGAATAGTGCAAACTATAAGTCAGTTCCATCTCCGGTATTGTTTGAGAATCACACTTTACACGCAATACCACCGGAGACTTTAATCAATCCTGATTCCACATCAGAAAATGAGCCTAACACTTCCAGTGTCGGGGATCCATATTCTGATGTGAGACCAGTACTGGGAAATAGTGAGGGTGTGGTCGCTACTGATGATTCAGATGAAGAAGATGAGTCATCTGAGACGGTTGAAAGTGATAGTGATATCCCTGATGAAAATCATATAATCACTACTGAGCCAGTCTCACCGTCTCAGATCATTCATCCAATGGCAAATGCTCATCGTAAAAATGAGGTTAAGAAAAATGAAAAGTTTGTTGGTAAGAGTTTTGAAAAGAAAGAGGTAAAGAAGGTTGAGAAAAACGTGAGAAAACCGGTTGAAAAGAAAGTTGAAATTAAAACTGAGAAAAATGTGGTAAAACCGGTTGATAAGAAAAATGAGCTTAAATCTGAAAAATCCAATGATGTGAACAATGAATTGTGTGATAAACCTGTCAAAATCTTCTATCGGATGCAAGGCTCCGATAAGATTTTATCCGATGATGAGTTTCCGATTAAATTTGTCAATTCTTCAAAAATAGAAAAGATCTGGCAGGAGAGTACGATTTGGTTCCCGAAATTTGAAAGGACCAATGACATTCCTCAAGAGATTTTAGACAAAATTTATTCGGATAAAGAAGCAAAGGTCAATGTCACACAGTTTGTTTTGCCTGTTCATAAAGAAAATAGTTTTATTGAACCGACTTACTCGAAGGACCCAGCTCCTGAGAGTTTAAGGAAACAATGCATGGTCGATCGATATCCCATTGCTAGTTTTTCCAAGTCGCCGATCAAGGAAAACTATGAGGAATACCGTGCGTGTTATAAGTGCGGGGAACGGGGACATTTACTTGCCGCCTGCCCGTACGTACGACACAAAAGGCACGAGGTGGAGATGAGGCAATATCATGAGTATCCGGTTGACAATAATGGCTATCAACAGAGACAGCATTTTCCCCAACAAGAATTTTATCATAATCAAAACAATTTTTATAACAAGGGGGAAAATCGTCCAATGACGTATGATAAGCGCAACCGGATGACCACTGATAAATCTGGTAAGAAACCTATGATGAACTCAACTGCTGACAATAAAAAGGTTGTTCCTAAACCTAATGGAAAACAAGCAGTTGGACCTGTCTCTGTTAAATCAGAGAAGGTAACCAAGAAGGTTGCTTTTAAAGAAGAAGTAAAGAAACCGACTGAGACTTCAAAATCTCAGATTCGGATCTTGAAACGATCTGAGCAATCTTGGTCATCTAAGGAATCTGAAGGAGCCTCTACTTCACAGAGCGAGAAGAATGAGAAAAAGAAAGTTGTTAGTGAGAAGAAAGGGGTTGAAGTAACCCAAGATGTTTATGATTCAAAAGACTCTTTGAAACAACCTGTTCAAAGACCCAAGACCAAACAGGCTTGGGTCCCCCGAAAGAACTAATTGATCTACTTTAAATGTGCAGGGAGCTCCAGCTGGCCCTGTTAGCAGCCTATGGATTATTGACAGTGGAGCTTCTGGTCACATGACAGGGGACCTCACGCTACTCTTTGACATCAAAAACACTAACGGAGGTTATGTGGCATTTGCTGGTAATAAGGGAGGCTACATTACTATGGAAGGTAGTGTAAGCAATGGGGTCGTAACATTTGAGCGGATTTCTTATGTGAAACAGATAGACTACAATTTGCTCAGTGTTAGTCAGATTTGTGATAAACAATTTTCTGTGTATTTTGATGACAAATCCTGTTACATCTTGAAACCTGGGTTTGAGCTACCAAAAGAGTGGGTGATGCTGAAGGCACCGAGAGTTAACAACTTGTATATTCTCGACATGTCTAAAGCAATGACCACCCATGGCCAAGTCACGTGTTTCCTCTCCAAGGCTACAGAAAAAGAATCCATTATGTGGCACAGGAGAATGGGACACATCCATTTGCGAAAGATGAATCAGCTTGTGAAGAATGAACTTGTCACGGGAGTTAATGTCAAACACTTCCATCTGAATGACAAGTGTATCAGTTGCAAGAAGGGAAAGCAGCACAAACAAACCCATAGACCAAAGAAAGTTAATTCTGTTGAGCTGCCACTTGAACGTTTGCATATGGATTTATTCGGTCCAGTCAGACGTAAAAGTCATGTCGGGGAGTTATACTGTCTTGTGGTAACTGATGATTATTCAAGATTTTCATGGGTAATGTGTTTGCATCAGAAAAGTGACACTTTTGACAATTTGAAGGTTCTGTTTACACGTCTGGAGAATTTATATGGTCTGAAGATCAAAAGAATCCGGAGTGACAATGGGACGGAGTTTAAAAACGCTCAGATGGAGGATCTTTGTGCAAACAAAGGAATTCATCATGAATATAGCGCTCCGTATACACCCCAACAGAACGGTGTCGCAGAGAGAAAGAACAGGACTCTTATAGAGACGGCGAGAACTATGCTTGCGGATTCAAATCTTCCAGTCATGTTCTGGAACGAAGCTATTTACGCGGCATGTTATACTCTTAACCGTGTTTTGACAGTGAAGAAGTTTGGCAAGACTTCTTATGAGCTGTTGAACCGACGCAAGCCGAATCTGGAGTATCTAGAACCATTTGGTGCCCCATGTACAATGCTGAATCCTTCGGAAAAGTTTGCACCAAAGGCTGAAGAAGGTTATTTTGTTGGATATGCAACCCCATTAAAACGGGTATTCAACAAAAGAATTAGAAAAGTCGAGGAGTGGAACAATGTCGAAATTCAAAGATATACACAAAATGTACAGGGTGGAGGACCAGATTGGATGTTTGATTACAAAGACTTCTTTGAATCATTCAATCTAGATAGCATGGTTGAAGAAGCTGTACTTCGCTTATACTACGAGGTCGAAAACGCCGTAATTTCACCGTTGGTGCGTCCGATCACGGTAAACCCCCAAACAGCTTCTAATGATACTACTGTTCCTGTATTGGAAGAAGAGGTGTTCCAAGAGGCTTCTACATCGCTTAATTCATCAGAATCAGAATATGAAGACGATGATGCAACAAGTGAAGCTATTCTGGACAACGCTACAGTGACGCCACCAGTGAACCCATCTAATACTGATGCTTCAACATCGAATGTGGGTAATGATCTGGCTTCTACAGAGAATTTGACAACTCAGGCGGGAGTACAAGTACCTGATTATCCGGAATCTCGGATACATCGGATACACCCGCTTGAACAAGTTATTGGTGATCCTGGAAGCAGTGTGATGACAAGAGGGCAGCTGAAGAATGCTCAAGCACCAGAAAACATTGGCAACCTTGCTTTATATGCCAAAATTCAGAAATCTGGTTTTCAGAATGACTGGTCATTTGCTTGTTATGTTTCGCAGGTCGAGCCGCGGACATACAAGGATGCTCTTTTGGATGACGCCTGGGTGGAAGCAATGCAGGAGGAGTTATTACAATTCCAGAAACTTGGTGTATGGACTCTAACAGATTTGCCCCCTGGTAGAAAGTAAATTGGTACCAAATGGGTGTTCAAGTGCAAGAAGGATGACAGAGGAGTCATAGTGCGAAACAAAGCTCGTTTGGTCGTTCAAGGTTTCCATTAGGTTGAAGGAATCGACTACAATGAAATCTATGCACCGGTTGCACGCTTGGAAGCTATCAGAATGTTCCTCGCGTTTGCATCATGGAAGAAATTTAAGGTGTATCAGATGGATGTAAAGAGCGCATTTCTTTACGGTGTGGTCAAAGAGGAAGTTTACGTAGGTCAACCGCCGGGCTTTGAGGACCCTATTCACCGGGATAAGGTTTATGTGTTAAACAAAGCTCTCTACGGGTTGCACCAGGCTCCGAGACAATGGTATGAGGAGCTGAGCACGTATCTTCTCTCGAAAGGATTCAAACGCGGACTGGTAGACGGCACACTGTTCACGAAACGAGCAGGAGATGATTTGCTTCTAGTACAAATTTATGTTGATGATATTATTTTCGGGTCTACTAACGAACTTCTGTGCAGGGAATTTGAACAAGTTATGCAGGAAAAGTTCGAAATGAGCGCTATGGGAGAAATGCAGTTTTTCCTCGGCTTGCAGGTGGAACAAAGACCAACGGGGATCTTTATTCACCAGACGAAATACGTTTCTGAAGTCTTGAGCCGATTCCAGATGGATGATTCGAAGCCGATGGATACCCCGATACAGCCCAATCACGGGATTGGAGTTGACCTTAAGGGGGAGCTGACTGATCCATTTACATACGGAGCAATCGTCGGATCTCTGATGTATCTCACAGCGTCAAGACCTGATATAATGTTTGCGACATGTCTTTGTGCGCGATATCAATCGAAGCCGAAACAGAGTCATCTTGCAGCTGTCAAGCGTATCCTTAGATATCTGAAGGGTTGTCCATCGAAAGGACTTTGGTACCCTCATGATGATAATTTTGACCTAATCGCTTTTAGTGATGCAGATTGGGGCGGCTGTGACAAAGACAGCAGATCCACAACGGCTGGATGTCAGTTTATGGGGAGCAGGCTCGTGACCTGGCAATGCAAGAAACAAACCGCGGTTGCACTATCCACATGTGAAGCAGAATACGTTTCAGCATCGAGCTGCTGCTCACAGGTTCTTTGGATCCAACAGCAGATGGTGGATTACGGTTTGCAATTTCTTAAAACCCCTATTTACTGTGATAATGAGGCCGCAATCGCATTAACAAAAGACTTAGTAAATCACTCAAAGGCTAAACATATCCGGATTAAATATCATTTTATCCGTGATTGTTATGCTAAAGAGTTGATCAATATGGTCAAAATCCACACTGATTATCAACGCGCAGATCTTTTTACCAAAGCTTTTGATAAATTCAGATTTGATTATCTTTTGAAAGGAAATGGTATTAAAGAAAAACAGGACTGATCACCACCTCAGTCTATCACTTTTTAGTTTAAATTTTTACTGTTTTTCTGAAAAATTTCGAAAATCCAAAAACATTGAAAAATTTCAAAAACCATAAAAATGGAAAAATTTCTTTGCTGACTGCTATATCTTCTTCCCTTAGATTAATGCCATCAGATTTCTGTGAACAAACAATATCTGGGCAGTCACATATTTGAAATGCTCCAGCTTATCCTTGGGAACAGTAAATTCGAAAATTTATAAAAATCAGAAAATTCTAAAATGATTTCCTGGAGTATAAAGGGAAATGATAGTACATCAGTGGGGATCTGACACATTCTAAATAATGTAATGCTATATAGGGCGTGTGTCTGAGTCTGTGCGATGTGCTGATAGGCTTCGTAGACCTATTACTGCGTGCCTGACACATACATATCAAACGATTTGTTGTGTGGATGAACTCCTCATGGGCATATGGTCTTAGTACCGTAATTTCGTTTGATAGGGTATTTGTACAAAACTCGGAGGTTTAGGGTCGTTATGTTATTAGTTGTCTGGGGATAGCCTCTCTGATCTTCTGCTGTAAGTCATTACGGACCTAGATCAGACAGGGTGTCTTTATAAAAGAGCTATATGCCAAATCCTAAAGTTACCGAATTGAGGAACTTTCCATGTTATATGATAATCAAAGATTATCTATTACATCGTATTGATCATTGATGCAAATCATGATTAATATCAGTCCTCAACCTGGTATAGTGCATATGTTACTTTGCTGCATTAATTTGCTAACCTGTATACCTCTATGCATTATATCTTGTACAATTACAGACAACGAAAGCATAATCACGCTTTACAATGAGTCTTTGTGCATTTACTTCTTGATACGGGAGTATGTCGTGTGCGTGGGAACCACAGACAATTGCGTTTATACTATAAATATCAGTATCAGTATAAAGCACTGCACAAAAGTCTGCATGAGAGTTTATGTAGATCACAATATCAGCAGTTGCCAGATCACACATTGTCTTTAATGATAATAATTTCAAAAAGATCAACGGTGTGATCAGATTTCTCAAAAACTGATATGATCCCTTTACCGGAAATCACAAAAATATTTACAGTTTTTCATTTACATTTCTGCATTTTATTTTCTCGTCAAAAATTACAAAACTCAAAAAGATTTTAGGTGTGTTTTAGCATAAACTTTAGAAAATCCAAAAAGATTTTTCATTTTCATCTTATTTTTGATAACTGATGGTGGTTGATGTCGATTTTCTAAACCTTGATACACCATTTGAGCTTTGTAACTTTTAAAATGTGAAAATATGAATGTTGGATGCTTAAAAGTTGGAAAATAATTGAACCGGGACTCGTTTTTGAGATTTGGAAAATTTTCAAAAATCC
The DNA here is from genome assembly GCA_028751855.1 of Ambrosia trifida. Lineage (NCBI taxonomy): Eukaryota > Viridiplantae > Streptophyta > Magnoliopsida > Asterales > Asteraceae > Ambrosia > Ambrosia trifida. The sequence goes on from CM054127.1 coordinate 82,561,618, forward strand.
CAATTCTCATTCGCCCATTCGTTTGGTCTAATGTGGGATTTTCTTTGTTCATTCGTATGTTTTGGTTGGGCGAAGGAGAGTGATCCTGATAATTATTTCATTCGAACCCTTTTATCTCATTCGAACCCTTTCAATAGGGTCGAAGGAGAGAAAAGTTTCTCCTTCGTATGAACAAAACGGGCGAAGGAACAGGCCTATATATATCCAGTTCCTCATTCGAACCTCATTCATAATATTTCCAGATTTTTACTTGTAACCTCACCTTGTTGCTTTTTCGTTTAAAATCACTCTATTGTGTTCGTGCTCTATCACTGATCAGTTTGATATCCTTTTTACAGGTAAACAACAAGGAATCAGTTCTTAATCTCTGTTCTTCAAATCCGAGCCCTAACTGTCCAATCTCATTTAAAAACAACATAATAATCACAATTGATGCATAGGGTTCATTGTGTGTGTGTTTTAGGGGGAGAAATAATCAAAATCATAGTTTAAAACATGACAGATTGAACAGTTGATGTTTAAACCCTAGTTTTTGGGTGAAAACACAAACACAATGTTTAATTGATAAAACTGGTAGTCTAGGATTGTTTATCGGCTTGATTAGGCCCCAATACAATCAAATGGACATGTTCAGGATGACTAGAATTCAAAATTGAATTTTCAAAAACATGAACTGCTTCCTTCGACCAGTTCGAATGGGCGAAGGAAGAAAGTAAAATGGGCGAAAGAGAATAAGATGGGCGAATGAAACCTTTTATCAAAATTAACACATTCGTACCATTTATATCTCATTCGTACCTTTACAAAACTACCTTCGTACCCCCGTTTGGGCAAAGGAGGAAGTTTTTGACCAAAAATTTTCAATATTGATATTTTGTCGATTTTTAACTTGTGTGTTTGTTTGTTTTGCAGATCTAAAAATGTCTGAACAGCAGAAGACTACAGAACAAGCAGGATCCTCATCACATCCCGCTAAGTAGCTTGATTTTGAGAATGCGCACAACTGTTGCGCATATCTTGGCGATGTGAAGAAGCATACATAATTTGTCGGCATCATTGAGTTTTTGAAGCGAAGCAGAGTAATAGATGCCATTGCTACGCCGACAGTGATCTATAGAGATATGATTCAGGAATTGTGGTCTAATGCTAAACTAGATTTCTGGAAGTGCGAATCTTGCTTGACGAGCAAAATTCAGGGACAACGAGTGATTGTGTGCGAATAAGATTTGAGAGAAGCATTGAATCTGGATGATGATCCGAAAGATCCAAAGGAGTTTACATTCATGGATCAAAGAAAGTGCTTTCTCAGGATGAAATACAACGGACCTATCACTGACGGTTCGTTGCATAAAGGAAAACTGTGCCCACAGTTCAAATATCTGGCACATGTTTTAATTCACGTTTTCGGATCTGCTGCGGGAGGTTATGACTTGATGAGGAAGAGCATCAGTTCGATGATGGTTGCTTTAGTATTGAACAAACCGTTCAATATCTCTGGCATGCTGATGTCTCACTTACTGAAGCCTGTGAATGGAACGAGGAACCTGAAGTTTCTGTTATATCCTCGTTTTCTTCAAATGATATTCGATCACAAGTACAAAGAGCTGAAGAGAGATCCTAAACAGATTGTTGTTCAGGAACACATGTCATTGAACACATTAGCTAGAATGAAGGCTTATAAAGGTTTGTCTGTTGAAGAACGTCCTCCTGTTAGACGTTTGTTTGGACATCTAGCTAGGGTGGATTATAAAGATCCAGGTGAGGGGCTTGTAAGGAATGTGAACAGTGATTCTGATGCTGATAATCCTTTACATCATGTTGATCCTGACGCTAAGCGCAAGAGACAAGTTGTGAATGTAGGCGCGAAGAGTGGTAAGACAAAGAAACCAGAGATAAGGATTGAGGTTGCTGAACCAGAAAAGAAGAAAAGTACTCAAGGTAGAAATAAGAGGATAGCAAAAAAGGGATTGAATTTAGTTGATGAAGCTTCCATTGATTCAGAAGAAACAATTGAGGAAGAACAATGGAATTCTGATGCTGAAACTGTAGAGACCACCTTGCCCAAGGCCACTGAGGCTGGTGCGTCTGCTAGCCAAAGAGAAGAAGATCAAGGGAACAAAAGTCCTATTCCCGTTGATGTAGAAGATTTGAGTTTTAATGCTGAAGAGACGTTGGTTGGTTCTCCTGTGCAAGCTGTTAGAAAAGAGAAGAAGAAACAGGAGAAGCCGAGTATAAAGAGGAAGAAAGAGATAGAATCGTTGATTGCTGGTAAGAAATTGCCGCCAGCTACAAGTTCAAAATCACCGGTTACTGCACATGCTCATAAGAAACAGAAGACTGCAACAACTTCTAGCACACCACAAACTGAAGAAATTCCAATGGATGATGTGAATGAAGCATTGGATAATGTGCTAAAGAAAATCAGAAAAGGTAAACTGCATGAAGCTGTTGAACCACCAAAGAAGACAAAAGTATCGGTGGACAGTGACATCATGACTGCTGTGAATCAGAGATTTGCTGAGATGATGAGTCTGATTAACAAACAACAGACGGAGATTGAGCAGTTAAAGTCCAATGACAAGAAGATGTTAGAAGTCGTAGTCACATCGGCAGATGATAATGAGACCTTGAAGAAGACAATTAAGAAATTGAAGAGAGAAACCAAGAAGTTGCTGAAACATGAGCAACGTAACACCAGAAGAATCATAGTCTTGAAGAAGGAGAACAAACAGCTGAAAAAGAGTAACAAGCATATGGATGATCTGATAAAGAACTTGTACTCTCAAGCTCCTCAACTTCAAGCTGGTGAAGTGGATAAAGAAAGAGAAGAAGAGCTAGTTGATTACGAACTGTCCGATGAAGAGGAAGATGATGAACTAGATGAAGATGCTGGTAACGAGACAAAGACGAAGAAAAAGGATGATAAGGATGATGGAGGATCGGATGATGGATCTAGTGATGGAGACGGCTCTGCATTTGATGATAGTAGTGATGACGATGATGATGATGTTGATAAGTTTACTTACGAGAAACGTGACTCGGATAAGGGCGGTGAATAGAGCTCTAAAGCTCCTGGTGAGAATGTTGATGATGAAGATATTTTCTGGAATGAGAAGTTGTAGTCATTGTCTGAAGAAGATAAGAACAAGTATCGCCAGATGCTCACTGATCGGGTCTGGACGATCGACATGACTAGCAGGTTCCCAGAAATATTTGAATCCAACAATAAACTATTCGAGTTGGAGTATAATGACCCTGATCTTGAGGATGGGGAAGTTTCTGCGGCTATTTCGAAAGAAATTCTTGAAGGTTTAGCAAAGCAAGTGGGCAAGACGTTAGAAGAATTACTTGCAGATAACTTTATTCCTAAGATTCCTGAGAAAGAAGCTGGAAATCACTCGGATGATCGTGATGTTCCTGCATTCGAGGAAGTCGAAATGGAAGATATTACGAGCTAAGAATATCCACAATATTTCAGAACAAATCAAGATTGTGGATTTTCTTTCTCAGACGAACTGCTAAGCCATACCGAGAAGCTTGCAAAAGATAAGAGCAAAGTCTTTGAAGATGAAATCTTTAAGGGACATAACAAGCCACGGTTCGAGCAATCAGAAAGCTTAAAAGAGTTGTTGAAGAAGTTGAAAGAAAAGGAGAATAATCGTCCGAAACCTGACATTCAAGGCAGCTTTTACAAACTTCACAATAAGATTTTCAAAGGTCGTGCATTGGCCTGGAAGTTTGTTAAAGAGTTGAGGTGTTTCGCAGTAAAGTGGGAGAAGGGGATCTTGTATTTTGAGAAGTTTCATCACTTGAAGACCCTTCCGTATTGGGCAATCAGAGACATTTGTCGTCACCGTTTAACGGGAGCGTCAAATAGTCAGATTACTTATTTTGCTGAGAAGATGACTCGAGAAAGCCGAACTAAGTGGGACTTGTTTACACCACAATATCCAAAGCGAATCGTTCATAAGAAGGATATTGATTTGATAACTGGTACGCCCAAAGTGACTTTGAAATACAAACCACCGCAAGTGTTGAAAAAGATTCCTTTGATGCCTATTCCGGAACACTTTGCCAAAGACTTCATCTGGTGGTATTATGATTGGAAGATTGCAGAGGCCGTGATCGTGTTGAAGGATGGAGATACGAATTACAAGAAAGTGCATATCTTTGATCCCATGTGGTTGATAAACTGTTCACATGAGGATATCATCATGCTATCCTATAATCCGATCTATTCAGATGCTAAAGATGCTGAGCAAGCAGGAAAGTACCAACGTGTGGTATTTCTGTGCTTTGCGTTTAATATCAACGCTGGATGTGATTATGATGAAAAGTTGGGAAAGTATGTGGAGAAGCAAAAGGTGCCAGAGCTGAAAACGAAGAAACAAAAACAATTTCAGGAACCGGTGTTGACAAGAGAACAAATGATTCAAAGACATATCAGACTGTGGAACAAAAGGTTGGACGAAGAACGACGAACACAATCCAAGCAATAGTCGAGGGGGAGTTTGTAGATGCAAAAGTGTGACTAAAGCTTTGGATTGTAAAACACATTTTGTTTTGAAGATATCGAAGGTGCGAAGGAACAAATTAGATGGTGCGAAGGAGAACAGAAAGGTGTGAAGGAAGAATGTTTTGGGGGAATGAAGATTAGATTATAGAAACTTGGTTCGACCAGTTGATATGGGCGAACCTGCACATTCGCATGAACAGTTTGGGCGAATGTGCAGGCCTATAAATAGGTCAAGTTCATTTTTGAATGTAACTTTGATGATTATTATTCCCTCCACTTTCTGAAAACTCTCTCTAGATTTTGTTAAACTTGTTTTCCGTTTAAACCTTGATTGTACTCATTATTCAACATGTAAACAAGTGTTTTATTAATGAAATTGATTGAAAATGATGATCTGTGTGTTTGAATCTGTTTGATTATTATTTTGTGATAGTTTTAGGGTTTCCGCACCTGAAACTAACTTGTTTGATCAATCTTTGTTTGTTATCGATCCTTTCACGTACATACACACTTCATGTACATAATAACCAATTACATAATAATTGTATAATGTTATGATATTATGTACCAGTACGTCATTACGTAATATGGTACGTATCTTCACATTAAAGTATCTGGTACGTAATTGGTCATACAACTAGAATCAAGAATCATATGTCAAGCTTAGTTTTATAACTAAACTTACATACCATACCCAAAATCATGTAGATGATTACATAATACTTAAAATCACGTACCATATACAATATATACATAAAATGGCGTATCATATTCCATATTATAAAATCATGTACAAAACAGCCACATTCGCCATACACATAGAGATAGAATTACGTATTAGATGCTCACATTTAGCCATACACATAAAATCACGTACCAGATTCCCACAGTTTGACTTACACCTAAAATCATGTACCAGAAACTTAATGTGAAATTACGTACCCGTTTTTGAAATCTAAGAAAACTTTAGCACTAGGCTACTCAAATTAAAGAGAATGAAATGCTCGTTAATACGGTGTAATTTTTTTAAAAAAATATTATCGTACGAAAAAGCTACATCCGTTTAAAATCACGGGGGAAGTGGGTTTTAGAGGCAATTGACGAAAATAACCTTTTGTTTTTGTTTGTATCATCAACTATATAATCAAAATTGAGATCACGTGCTTTTTAGACTAAATCTTCAAAATGGATGGTTGAGATTCCTTTACACACATCGCACACTGGTAATACTTTGTTTGATAACCACCCCCGATATATATATATATATATATATATATATATATATATAGGATAGAAAACCCTAAATATTGAGAAAACTCTAGAAAACCCTTAAAAAAACTACTTCCCGAGCTTTTTTTTTTTTTAAATTAGGGCATGTAATATACATGTTTTTAAGTGTTTTGAGCCAAAAAAATCAAAAAAGCGCCGAAAGGTTTTTTTTTTTTAAAAAGAAATAAGTTTTGCATCATAACATATGTTACCAGTGCAAAAATAAGCTAACATATGTTATGGTGCATAACTTATTTTATTTTTTTTTTAAAAACCGCTCGGTGCTTTTTTTATTTTTTTGGCTTAAAACACTTAAAAACATGTATATTACATGCCCTAATTTTTTTAAAAAAAAAAAGCTCGAGAAGTAGGTTTTTTTAAGGGTTTACTAGAGTTTTCTCAAATTTTTAGGGTTTACTATGGATACTTAGCCTATATATATATATATATATATATATATATATATATATAGAGAGGTTAAGGTTCTATAAAAAAAACTAAAAAATTTAAGGAAACTCTAAAAAACCACTACATAAGCTTTTTTTTTTTTTTGAAAAAATTAGGGCACGTAATATACATGTTTTTAAGAGTTTTGAGCAAAAACAAAATCAACAAAGCGCCGGACAGTTTTAAAGAAAATAATAATAATGCATCATAACATATGTTACCAGTGCAAAAATATGCTATCATCTGTTACGAAGCACAACTTATTTTAGTTTATTTTTTTAAAAAAATCGTCCGGCGCTTTTTTGATATTTTTGGCTCAAAACTCTTAAAAACATGTGTATTACATGCCCTAATTTAAAAAAAAAATCTTGGGAAATAGGGTTTTCTAGGGGTTTACTAAAAAAACGTGGGTTTTCTAACGATATATATATATATATATATATATATATATATATATATAGATATATATATATATATATATATATATATAGGATTTTGATCATTTAAGAACCACAATTTATGAAGAAAACTAAGGAATCAGTGTGAACAGGTGGCATTTTTGTAAATATGAAGTGTGTCTACAAAATCTGTCCATCAAAAAGTAATAATAAAAAAATTATGTAACTTAAAAAAAATAAAAAAACAAAAAAAGTAAAAACTCCAAAATGATTATCTAGTGTTAATATTTCAAAAAAAAAAAATAAATAAATAAATAAAATAAAAATTTGTTGATATGACGTCATTCCTAATGCACATGTGTATTTCGTTGTTTTATATTTACAGACATATACCGTATACGCATGTGCATTTCACTATTAAATCACACTTTTGAATAAATTGTCAATTACCATAACAAAATGATTATTAAATGGACGCAATATGAGATATAAGGAGTCAAAAATTTTATTCAATGATATCATTAAATGGACGCAACGTGAGAGATAAAATACACTCGAACTGTCAATTGCGTAGTCATGTATATTATAACATAAATTGTAAAGAAGACAAGTGTAGGACAACAAACATGAATAAAAACTTAAAATGATAAAATAAGAAACTTGTACTGCATGTACATGTGCGTGGTTTAACTTAAGGGCTTAGTTTTTAGTTATGGTGGGAGAGGGAATTAGGGTTTTTTTTTTGGGAGGAGGTGGGTTTAGTTTTTTGGGTGGTAGGGGGTTTAATTATAATCAGGAATAATGGAAATAAATAATCCCAACTATTGCCCTTTGGCCAATAATGGTCCCAACTACGAAAATAACCACTAGTAGTCCCAATTTTCGACATTTTGGCCACCAATGGACCCAAACTAACTAAGGCTATCTCCGTTAGTGTGATGCTAACGTGGCATGCCTAGGTGGCAAAATAAGCCTACGTGACATCCTAGGGGGCAAAATGATCCTACGTGGCAAAATGATCATACGTGGCATTCTATGTGGCATGCCACATTAGCATCACACTAAAGGAATTAGCCTTAGTTAGTTTGGGTCCGTTGGTGGCCAATATCTCAAAAGTTGGGATTGCTAATGGTTATTTTTGTAGTTGGGACCATTATCAGCCAAGGAGCAATAGTTGGGATTATTTATTTCCATTACTCCTTATAATTATGCACATGTGCATATGTCAATTTTCTTATTATACAAACTTACATACGCTAAAATAATAATCACACACATAATCAACCTAATAACCACCATATAAGACCACCCACAATATACATATGTGCATGCATCATCCTTCAAATAACACACTTTTTTGCACCCATCTGTTTTAATTATACAATTATATGTAGTTTCTATTAAACCATCAACAAAATAAAACAAATGATAACAAAAAAAATATCCCTATTACAAACCAACTATGTTACCACTAACCACTAACCACTAACCACCTACCTACAAACTTCTAATTATCTTACAACCTCGCGCTCACAAAAAATGTCCCCTTCTATTGCTTATTTATCCCATTTTCATTTTCTTCCCCTTTTTTATCTTCTTATAACACTATTCACACCTCATTGATGCCTCATCTAACATTTCCATTGTTTTTTCATCTGTCAACCTGAACATCATACACTTCTCTAATTTATCACATTGTTCGTGTGTTTAAACAACTAATAATTGACATTTATTAGTTAACATGAAAAATATACATATATGCACATGTGCATATATATCTAAATTGCTTAAATAAATAATAACGAACTTTTTTAACTTCATGATTGAAGAAACAAGTAGCCTAACCTCCTTATAGGGATGGTAGACTAGGTGCAACCACAAGATTGATCCTTCACTAGCACTTCTTGGATTGGAGTAACCTGCAAACAAGATTGAGTGGGTAGGGAGACGACTACACAAGGTAGTAGTTTATAACAAAAACGTGGGTGAATGGGGATACTATCGAGTGTGATAGCTTTTAGGGTTAGCCATGTTTCCTTCTATTAGGGATATGATCCCTTATATAGAGATGGACGTATGCCACCATTACCCAAAACCCTAATCGTAATGGGCCAGCCCCGATTAGGGTTGTCTCCACTACCCAAGGATTATATTAGTAAAGTAGTTAAGAGATACCCATAAATAAGGAAACATGGAACGATTACCGCTTTTACCGCTTACGCGCGCGAGCATCACTCCGTGATTGTAGGAGATTCGTTACTGCTTTGCTTGCTGGAGAAGTTTACTTTCTGCGCGAGAAGTCATTCCACGATGTTGTAATCCGGGTTTGGGTATGCTCTGCGCAATGATGAGCACCCAATCCCATCAAGTCCCCCCAGTCCAGTGTGTACCCTTTTCTCGAGTGTATGAGGGAGGAGGGTGGATGGTGGACTCATAATAGTGATTCTCGGATGATAGCTCATCCTTCTTTGGTAGTGAAAACAAGGCTGTTGGTGGAGAGTTTGTCCGGATTGATGAGGATCCGGAGTGCCGCCAATGCGAAGTGCGGAGAACGGTACTTTATCTGACGTAAATTCTCCGCGACCGCGTGACATGTCACATTGGTTGAGGACAGTTGTCTACTTCTGAGCGAAGCGTGGTGGGTGGCGTCTGTCACAAGCTATGCTTGTGTCAGTGAGCATCCCATCAGTTATGGCAGACGGCTGCGTCAGGCGCGTGAAAGCGCGTGTTTAGCGCGTGTGCCGCCTATTTAGCTATTCGATGCCACGTGCCGTGTGGAAAGTCGTTTCCATTTACCCAGGCTGACGTCATTGGCAGTTATTGCACACAGTATAAAGGCATATCAAATTTTTTCAAATTACACCGTTCCCATTCCTTGCACTTCAGACCTCCCAACTGCTTATTCTTTTCTTGCTTTGAGTTCTTGTTCTTTATCTCTCATCTAAAAATGTCTCAAGAAACCTCTTGTGCTGCCGATCAATCAAAGGTAACCGAGAAAACAGAAAAAGGTATTACCACCACCGTTGTCAAGTGGGATGCTTCTTCGTTTTCCACGTTTCTTGATCAATATGGGATTGAGGCCGCCTGGGAGCCAGAATTACCGGCTGCCAATAAAACGGCGTTGGAGGCCTCTCCTGGCAAGATTGCACTGTATGAAGCGTTCTTTACCCGGTGTTGTTTCCGTCTTCCCATTACCAAGTTCTTGGTGAGTGCTTTTATGAAGTATGGGGTTCATCCCACACAGATGACTCCGTTTGGGCTGTCAAGGCTTGTACATTTCGAGGCAACTTGCCGGTCCTTAGACTTGGAGCCGACCTTTGATATGCTGAACGTGTTCTACGTTCTTGAAGAAGCTCGTGGGGGACCCAGGTGGTATAGTGTATCTCCCCGGAGGAATCGGACTCAGGTTGTCTCGGAGAGTCTGAAATCAATGTATGACTGGAAAGAAAAATTTTTCTACATTCATAGAGGGGTGATTCCTGCTGCGCTACAGTGGATGAGTGTTGGGGTGAAGGAGAGAATTGCGGAGTTCCCTCCCATGAAAGATTACAAAAACCAACCTTGGTATGAGACCCTGTGTGCCCACGCTACTCTCCTGTCTATGGAGAAATGCCCTGAAGGAGTGCTTGTGATGTTGGGTCTCAGTCATTTGGGGAACTCGGAAGGTCGCGAGCCTACCGCGGCTGATGCCAGTAAGTAACATGTCTACTCCCTCTCCGATTAATTGTTTACTTCAATGTTGTATCTTCTCTTTATATTGTTGTCTTTGTAGGGATGACGAAGTTTGATCTGTTCGATGCCCGAGGTGCTGCTAAACTGAGTTACACAGCTTTACCCCCTGGGGTTCCTTCAGTGATGGAGCGATTGGAGCGTAATTTTTTGATGCCTCAACTCAAAGATGCTCCGCGTCATTATGCGCGTACAAGTATTCTCTTCTTTGCGTTGCTATATTTCATTTATGAATGTTGTTGTTGCGGACCGTTCCTGCGCCGAAGGGGTGTGGTGTAATCCGCGCAGTTCCTACTCTGATCCGGCGTGCCCTTTGTTTCAGGCGCAAGAATCCACTCCGTGAAGAAACCTGGGGTTGACCAAGGGGAAACCTCCCCAAGTCGTAAAAAGATGCCATGTACAGGTAAGCCTGTTTGTCGCTGCTTTAATGGTGATGGCATCTAAACCCTTGTTGTGTGTGGTTGTAGGGACTGGGCCAAAACGTCAGTGAAAAGAGTCGCGAAAAGGGAAGAATGTGGCCTCCAGCTCCACAGCGTCCAAGGGAGATGATGAGACAACGGAATCTGATGAGGAAGTTAAACGCCAACGCACCCGCGGGCCAACACCTACGGACGATTCCGTTGAGGTATCAACTGAGTTGTACCAGAAACGCCTTGAGGATCTTGCCCAGACGCAAGTGCAAGTCCCGAAACCAGCTTCGGATAACGTGAAGGTTGCGTCGTCGAGTGTGGATGTGGATCCAACTACTGGTGGGGTGACGAATGCCACGCCGAGTGGCGTGAGGATGGTTGTTAAACCTCCACCTAAACGCCAACCCTTGTTTGTAAAGTCTGTCAAGCAAGCCTCCGGTGAGTTTCTCAGCTAGATTTGGTTATCACCTCTTTGATGAAGAACACAAGTTAATTGCTTTCTCTTGTTTGATTTTTCAGGTAAAGGTCCTGCTCTGCAAGGGACCCTTAAGAAACCGGTTGTGACTATGAAGAAGGTCGGTGAGCCAGTCCCCGAGAATGTGGAAGGGACAAATTTGTCCGTGTTGGAGACCCAGTTGTCCACTCATGTTGAAGGGGTGATGTTGTCTCCGGAAGCAAGCAAAAAGGCTGAGAAACGTCCGTTGGTGGAGCCATCGCATGTGGATGTTGGTGTTACAAATGTGGCAACGGACGTTTCACATGAAACCACAAGATTGATCCTTCACTAGCACTTCTTGGATTGGAGTAACCTGCAAACAAGATTGAGTGGGTAGGGAGACGACTACACAAGGTAGTAGTTTATAACAAAAACGTGGGTGAATGGGGATACTATCGAGTGTGATAGCTTTTAGGGTTAGCCAAAAGTGTCCCTTCTATTAGGGATATGATCCCTTATATAGAGATGGACGTATGCCACCATTACCCAAAACCCTAATCGTAATGGGCCAGCCCCGATTAGGGTTGTCTCCACTACCCAAGGATTATATTAGTAAAGTAGTTAAGAGATACCCATAAATAAGGAAACATGGAACGATTACCGCTTTTACCGCTTACGCGCGCGAGCATCACTCCGTGATTGTAGGAGAGTCGTTACTGCTTTGCTTGCTGGAGAAGTTTACTTTCTGCGCGAGAAGTCATTCCACGATGTTGTAATCCGGGTTTGGGTATGCTCTGCGCAATGATGAGCACCCAATCCCATCAATGATCAACGATTATGTCATCATCCTCAATCGCATCTGGCAGCTTTTTTGACCCTGTTTCCCTCGATTCTAAGACAAAAGTTACCTTCTTTGACTACTGTGGCATCCACCACTTTACTAGGTCAAAATCCGTACACTTTTTAGTCAACATTTAATTTTCTATGCATAATTCATATTAATTTATATGCATAAGTCTCCCGAGGAAGTCTAGCAAGGTCCGAACGAGAATAATTTCACCCATATTAATTCACATTGGTGACACGAGCTTAAATGACTATACAAACTATGTGTAAATGTTTATTTATTTCCATAACTAAGAAAAGTGAAAAAGGTCCAAGTATAATAACTAGTATTTTGTTAACTTACAGATCTATACACTATGTATATATATATATACACACACACACGGCCTGTCACACCACGCCACTGGCGGAAACACGTGGCGCGACGGTTCAAGCGTATAAAGTCAAGGTTAACGCAAATCACAAGTAGTTTAAGAAAATGGGTCATTTATTTAGGCGTCAAATCTTGTTCAACATTACACATAAAGTAAATTGTTTATAACATAAATGGAGAGGTTTCTCAAATATATCCCATAGCCTTGGGAAATAAAAGTGAAACCCCGCAAAATATCCAACGCCGCATAGGAGAATTCCGTGACCCAGCCTGCCAAGATAGTCTTCGTCTAATTACCTGTAAGATATGTTTAAGATTTCGTCAATATAATTATATTGGTGAGTTCACAGGTTTTTAGTTTCCAAAACTTGAATACTTGGGAAATACCATGTTATGACAATATATTGGAGTTGCAAATTCCTATAAATCTACTTGAGACTATAATCAAACCAAGACGTATAATAATAATGCCCCGCTCCAAGTCGTTACTCGGTATCCTACGACTTAAGTTCAGAATATATGCACCCCAGGCATACACTAATGCATAATCGACGCTATCGATTAGGGGTGGGCCTTGTCAGGCACCAATAGTACTATTCAAATATTCCTCCGGTTTCATTTCTCCGAATAAATGATTATAGAGGCGAGGACTCAACCCCGAGTGGCGGTCACACCTCAAGTAATATATCCGTCAAACATTTTCCCTAACATATCTTTCCCCCGAAAACGTAAAAATAGTTTAAAATGGGGCCGTGAAACTCACCTGAATCGACGTCCGGCTCAACTAGGTAGATAGCAAACGGGGTCTCGCACCTACAAACGTCCTAGACGTATAAGTCACTATCCCTATAGTGCAGGTGCCTTGGCAAGTTGTACACCTAACTCCCGACCATAAGTTATTCCAAATGCCGTTTAATTTAGCGCATATCCTAGGTTTCGTTGGCGTTAGATTACCCTTTGTATTACAAGTTATATATTACTCTTGTTAATATTTCCTTAACTTGTACATTATTATCATTGACTTGACTTCACTTAACGTATAATTATTTTCCCATTCAAATAATTATACTTAAGATCGCATCGCTCGATATAATATATATTTCAACACTCGACCCGACTCACTTTGCCGCACATTTATTTTCCCATTTAAATAAATATGCTAAGGTCTTGTCGTTCGATTGTATATTCTCAACACCCGTTTCAACTCACCATGCCATATATTTATTTTCCCATTCAAATAAATATACTAGGATCTCGTCGGCACGGTATACACATATATATATATCTTTGTCTACTTGTCTCGGTTTTCCTTCCCACATATCTACTTTCTCATTAAGTAGATATGCTAGAATTTCGCCGAGACGAGCGTGTATATATATATATATATAAACGTGTAATTTTTCTGGTTGAGTCTATACGTTTGCTTAACGTCTTATTTGCTTACGTTACGTTTTTCTCCCACGATTAATTCCTTCAACACTTAGGAAAGTGCTTATTAGATTTCACCCATGATGTATATATATTTTACTTCCTAAATATATATATTTTCTCATCTTGCCGCAATGGCATTTTTCTCATGTTTTGTCCGTGTATGGTTCGTTAACGCGTCCTAGTTCGATATCTTAGCTTGAATAGTTAATTTTTCCAAGTTTTTCCCAACATGTGTTTTATAGAAATATTATTCATATTTCTTCCTCCTAACACATGTTACTTGGAAGATTTAAAAATACTTTTGTATTTTTAACCCAATTTGTTAACTTAGACACAAAAATGTTTCCAACACTTTTATATTCCCATTTATATAAAAGTATTCATTTTTGTATAAGTTTCTCAAGTTTTAATTTTTGTTTAACATTTTTATAAAAATCTCTATTTTTATAAAAATCCTTATGTTAATACAAGTTTATATTTTTATAACTTCCACTTTTATAAAAATACACTTTTGATACAAAATACCCAAGTATGTTTACTAGTATTTACCAAATCAACCTTGGAAAATTGTTATTCATACTTTTGACCCCAAACTTTCCATTATTGCATTTTTAGACTAATAGTTTCTAAAATGTTCATTTTAGTCCTCTAACTTTCAAAGTTACAACATTAGTCCCTTAACTTTCAAATGTTGCATTTTTGCACTCTAACTTCCAAAGTTAGTATTTTTCACTCAAATTAGTGGACTTTGAAGATTCATCTTTTTATTGTTAAGTTATTTTTGCCTCAAATCACTTTTAATAGTCTTATATTTCATACATAAGGCTACTAATATGTGTGTTTTATGCATTTCTTCATCATATCCAAATTTCATTCATCTAAGTGTGTAAACTTTAATTTTGCAACTTCTTTATTTATGACATTCCAATATATTGCACCATATATTATATCTTAGATGATCATTTTAAGATGATTAAAACTACTTTTTAATACATTCAAGTTTCTTCCTCAAATCTTATGTAGATCATCATTTTACATAGTGTATGTGTAGATTTTTATATCTTTCAAGAACACTACTTTATCATCATCAAATCCATGATCCATTTACATATCTTTAATCATTCATTTTACTCATGTAAAACCTATTAAAGCTTATGTTTCAAAACCACCTTTTTAACCCTTCATGTACAACTTGCTTCTAAGAACACATACATGAATATTAATAATCAAAACAAGGTTAAGAAGCTTACTACTAGCACAAGGCTAGGGAAGACAAAACCTTGGATTTTGAGAGGGGTTTAGTGTGTTCTTCCTTAGTGGTTAAGCTCCAAGCTTGAAACACACAATGGGGGTTTGGATGATGGATTGTTTTGAGTGATTAGAAGATGTAAAAACTTGAAAGAATGATGTGTGTGTGGGTGGTATAATCTACGGCCACAAGGGAGAAAAGAGAAGGAGTTGTTTTGCTTTGATATCCAAGTATTCACCACATGCTTTCCTTTTATAAATCCTCCATATCTTTCAATTATTACAAGTAATCCAATGGAGATTGTATTGTGTACTTAGGTGATCTTGGATGGATTTGATAGTGTGTGTGTGTGTGCCGTGAGTTGAGAGAGAGAATGGAAGAGTTTTGTGTGGTTATGATGGATATGTAATCTCTTGAAGTCTCTTATAATCTTTCCAAGATCACACATGAGATCTCCATAATAGATTTAAGTACTCAAGTGTGTGTACTTAGGTAATAGTCTAGGTGATTTTGTCTTGGATTCACTTGGCCATTTGGCCGATTTTCATCTTACACAAAGTAAGATTTTGCATGCTTTGTGTACTTGATGATCTTCCATATTTGTCTTATCCAAGCATGCTTATATCTTAGGCCTATGTAGGTTATCTAAAAAAAAATAATAAGAAAGGTTGTAAGGCCTTTAGGCCGGCCCTTGGTGGGTTTAGGTGGGGTCCACAACTTCAAATATTTACCCAATGTTTATTAAGTTAAATCCCTCTTCGTTCGGGTGTCGTTCGGGTACTATTCGGGTTTTAATCGCGCGCTATTCGGACATTAAAAATACCTTTAATAACCCTTAAATATAGTCTAATTTAAGCGTTGATTAGTTATTTAGGCTTTTGCCGGGTGAAATTATGAGTTATACGCGTATCGGGTGCGGTACGCGCACATTATTCGTTACCGGGAGATTTGTAAGAAAAGTTTCCACTTATGGTTTTGTAGTTCCAAAACTTATTATATTTCGTGAAAATACCCTTTATTTTATATCCTGGGCGTCCGAGATCCTTTTCGTTTATTTGATTATTACCGGGTAATCGCCAACGTCCATACCAGATAGTTTATTCGCACATGATCCCATCATGTTTTACCATTAAACGTATGCATTCCTATGCATTATTTGGAAATTGCTATCTCCTAAGGCCTTGATAATTAAATCACATATAATTGTATTTAATTACGTTAATCATATTAATTAATTAGTACGGAATTACCTCATTTTTGCCGGTTGTTACATTCTCCCCCCGTTAAGAGAATTCCGTCCCGGAATTCACTTCGAGTTCTCCGGTACAGGTGTCTTCTCGAATAGGGCGGGATATTTTTGCTTCATCCGGTCCAGCCTTTCCCACGTGAACTCCGGTCCACGCTTGGCATTCCAGCGCACTTTGACCAATCTGATCTTGCTGCGTCTTAGTTTTTTCCAATCGGTTACCTCGATTGGTTCTTCAACAAAATGTAACTTGTCGTCAATTTGGATTTCGTCAGCAGGGATGATGAGAGCTTCGTCGGATAGGCACTTTTTCAAATTTGACACGTGGAACGTGTCGTGTATTCCACTAAGCTCTTGAGGCAACTTGAGCTTGTATGCCACTGGGCCTACCCTGGACAAGATTTCGAACGGTCCAACATATCGTGGGTTCAGCTTTCCGCGCTTTCCAAAGCGCGCGACACCTTTCCAAGGTGACACTTTTAGTAGGACCCTGTCTTCGACTTGAAATTCTAAAGGCTTTCGCCTCATATCAGCGTAGCTTTTCTGGCGGTCACGGGCCACTTTGAGGCGTTCCTTTATCAAAAAGACCTTGTCCGTCGTCTCTTGAACAATTTCGGGCCCGGTGAGTTGTTTTTCTCCAACTTCAGCCCAACATAGCGGAGATCTGCACTTGTGTCCATATAGAGCTTCAAAAGGTGCAGCTTGAATGCTCGTATGGTAACTGTTGTTGTAAGAAAATTCTACCAATGGCAAGTGCGTATCCCAATTACCACCGAAATCAATCGCGCATGCCCGCAACATATCTTCCAAGGTCTGGATGGTTCGTTCACTTTGACCATCCGTTTGGGGGTGATACGCGGTACTCATGTCAAGGCGAGTACCGAGGGCTTCATTTAAACTTTCCCAAAATCTTGAGGTGAAACGACTATCTCGATCGGAGATGATAGAAATAGGTACACCATGCTTAGACACCACTTCCTTAATGTACAAACGGGTCAGTTTCTCCAACTTGTCCGTTTCGCGAATCGGGAGGAAGTGTGCAGATTTTGTCAATCGATCAACGATCACCCAGATCATGTCATGGCCGCTTGTTGTCTTGGGTAACTTGGTGATGAAATCCATGGTAATACGTTCCCATTTCCATTCCGGTATTTCCGGTTGTTGGAGCAAGCCGGAAGGTCTCTGATGCTCAGCCTTGACCTTTGCGCAAGTTAAACATCGCGCAACATATGCCGCTATATCTCTTTTGAAATTCGGCCACCAATAGAGTTCCTTCAAATCGTGGAACATCTTGTCTGCACCAGGGTGAACCGAATATCTAGAACTGTGAGCTTCGGCCAATACTAGCTCACGCAATCCCCCGTACACTGGAACCCAAATTCTATTCATGAAATACAGGGTCTGGTCCGCCTTTGGTTCCAGTGAATCAATCATCTTTCGCAATCTTTCACCTTTGACATTCTCGGGTTTAAGAGCGTTAACTTGAGCTTCACGAATTCGATCAGTCAGTTCGTGTGGATAGTCATACCCAAAGCTCGGACACGCAACGGTTTAACCCGTTCCTTGCGACTCAAGGCGTCGGCCACAACGTTCGCCTTACCAGGATGGTACTTTATCTCACAATCGTAATCGTTTAATAATTCGACCCATCGCCGTTGTCGCATGTTCAAATCCTTCTGATCAAAGATGTGTTGCAAACTCTTATGATCAGTGAAAATTGTGCACTTGGTTCCGTATAAATAGTGCCTCCATATCTTGAGAGCAAATACCACTGCACCTAATTCCAAATCGTGTGTAGTGTAGTTCTTCTCATGGATTTTCAGTTGCCTGGAAGCATAGGCTATTACCTTTTCTCGTTGCATTAACACGCAACCCAGGCCTTGATGCGAGGCGTCTCAGTAAACCACAAAATCCTCCGTACCATCGGGAAGTGATAGTATCGGAGCGCCACATAACTTGTCTTTTAGTAATTGGAATGCTGCCTCTTGCTTTTCCGTCCACTCGAATTTCTTATCCTTTTGGGTTAACATGGTTAAAGCTTGTGCTATCTTGGAAAAGTTCTCGATGAACCTTCTGTAATAACCCGCAAGGCCAAGAAATTGTCGTACTTCGGTAGGAGTTCGAGGGGCTTCCCAATTTTTAATTGCCTCGATCTTGGCGGGATCGACGTGTATGCCTTTTTCGTTCACCACGTGGCCTAGGAAGTGAACTTCTCGAATCCAAAAGTCGCACTTCGAGAATTTAGCGTAGAGCTTTTCCTTGCGTAGGACTTCAAGGATTAACCTAAGGTGATTCTCATGGTCTTCTTTGGTGCGTGAATAGATCAAAATATCGTCAATGAAAACAATGACGAATTTATCCAGGTATGGCTTACACACGCGGTTCATTAGGTCCATGAAGACCGCTGGTGCGTTGGTTAAGCCGAACGGCATTACCAAAAATTCATAGTGCCCATATCGGGTTCTGAAGGCCGTCTTTGGTACATCCTCTTCCTGTATACGCAACTGGTGATAGCCGGACCTCAGATCGATCTTGGAGTAAAAGCTAGATCCTTGGAGCTGATCAAATAAATCATCGATCCTGGGGAGAGGATAGCGATTCTTAATGGTTAGCTTGTTCAGCTCTCGATAGTCAATGCACATGCGAAATGTGCCATCCTTCTTCTTTACGAATAAGACGGGAGCTCCCCAAGGTGAGAAACTCGGTCTTATAAAACCCTTGTCCAACAATTCTTGTAGCTGGCTGGATAGTTCCTGCATCTCCGATGGAGCTAAACGGTATGGCGATCGTGCCACGGGGGCAGCTCCAGGGACGAGGTCGATGCGGAACTCGACTTGTCGAGGTGGTGGCAACCCCGGCAAATCTTCTGGGAATACGTCAGGAAAATCTCTGGCTATTGGAATGTCTTCCAACTTCCGCTCGTCGGCTTTCTTGTCCACTACGTGTGCCAAGAATGCGACAAGACCTTTTCTTAAGCATTTCCGAGCCTTCATGCTAGAAATAATTCTTAGTGGCGTCCCGTGTCTTTCCCCTTGAATTGAGAGAGTTTCACCGCTTGCGAGGGGAACTTGAATGATTTTATCGTTGCAAACCACGACGGCATGTTGTGCGGACAACCAGTCCATGCCAACGACTATGTCAAAACTTCCCAACACAACCGGCAAGAGATCAATCCCAAACTCGTGCCCACAGAGTTCTAATTTACAATATTTCGCTACTTCTCTCGTTTCAATAGTTTTACCATTAGCCAGTTCTATGGAGAAGGGGGTATCTAATTTACTAGTTTTTAGCCCAAGTAATCTTTTAAACTCAATGGATACGAAGCTAAAATCGGCACCGGTATCAAATAATACAGAAGCATAATGACCATTAAGAGGGAACGTACCAGTGACCACGTTGGGGTCCTGTCGTGCATCACCGGCTCCAATCACAAACGCCCGCCCGCGGGCTTGGTTGTTCACCTTGGGGCAATCCTTCTTCCAATGGTCAAGTGACCCACAAGCGAAGCAGGGTCTTGCTCCTCCGTTCTTCGGTGCTCCTGACCGGCAGTCTTCCGTTTTGTGCCCCGAACGGTGGCACTTCCCACAAGCCAACCCATTGTTTCTTCCCTGGTTACCCTGTTTTCCACCATTCACACGCCCTGTGGCAACATACCCCTTTCCTTTCTTGTTCGAACTACCTGATGATCTATCCTTCTTTCCTTCATCCCGCTTACGTTTCCCAAATCTCGGTTTATTCCCCTGCTCATTCGTCACAACCGCTGAACTTGTCCCCTGATTCTTGCCTTCCACACTGCTAGCCTCAGAAATCTTCAGTCCCGAAACCTGTCGGATCAAAGTACCCATTCGGATAGCGTCTTCAGTGAGGCTCAATGCAAGATCAATAGCCTGGCGCATGGTCGTGGGTTTGGAAGAAGTGACCATGCTGCGTATTTGTGGTGCTAATCCGAACAAGTACCGCTCTATCTTGTTATTTTCCGGTGTGACCAAACGAGGCACTAGTCGGGCGAGATCATGAAATCGGGACGTGTACCCAGTCACGTCTGCTCCTACCATGGTAAGGTTCCAGAATTCTGTTTCCAGCTTCTGTACCTCACTTGCCGGGCGGTATTCGGCGATCATAAGTTCTTTTAGTTCCGCCCATGATAGGGAGTAAGCAGCATCGTCTCCTAGTGACTGCACTTGGCCGTTCCACCAAGTTAGTGCTTGATCCAGAAACAAGTTAGTGGAGTACATGACTGACTGTCGAGGGGTACACCCACTGATGCGGATTATCGTCTCGGTCTTTTCGAACCATTTGACCAGGCCGACAGATCCTTCTGTGCCGCTGAAGTTAATCGGCTTACAGTCTAAGAAGGCTTTGAAAGTGCAGCCGCGCTCTCGCGAGGCCGTTTCTGCAATAATAAAGTAGTATGTTATTATGGGATAGGAGTTTTATGATATTCTCCCATCGCTTTTTCATTTATTCTTAAACCTCTTACCATTGGGGGAGGTCTCTCGTCGGTCGCTCCCTGTCCTGTCACGTGATCGTTCGGAGCGGGCGGCTTCATGTTCCGCGATAGCTCGGGCTATGCGCTCCGAGATCATTGTTTCGAGTTCAGCAGGTGTAGTGGGCAATCCGTCTGCGCCACTGTTGCTTCGGGTGGCTGGTGCCATTTTTCTTCAATAATAATTATCAAAGGTTAATTTGGCAGACATTTATACAATATCATACATAAAGCATAAATAGCAACCCAGAATATGAACACGATAGTCAACACAATGTCATCACACAACATACAAACACACCATACAGAATAAATAATAATAACTGTAGAAAATTATAACACATATTTTACCATAACAAGATTTTCATTAATTTCAACAACATGAGTACAATGATTTGTTTGATACAACAAAATTGAGGATTCATTCCTCATACATCATTCTTTTGAAATACATTAAAAATATAATGTTATATGCCGGCACAACCCGCTCGGCTAGGTAAAATACAAAGGGGTGTCATAACCCACATAGTGCTATCGTACTACTACTACTACAACTACTACTGCTATCTGCAGGTGCCCTTCCATGTGTCCCCGATGCGTCCCTACTGTGGCGGCGGCGGCGGGAACTGATACTGCGGTGCGTGCATGCTGATAGTCATACTGATCGCCATGATGCGATCATATAAAAACTGTCGATGCGCAAAATGCGCATCACCGGTAATCCCACATTGCGCATCCATGCGCAACAACTCTTCAGCGTAGTGTGCTAAGGCATCTCGAGTATCGATCATCCGTGTCCACATCAAGCGAGTCTGCTGCTCTACCTGGTTCACGGTGCGCTGCACCGTGTCGGCGAGGGTCTGAAAGTCTCGCTCCAGTGACATAGCAGAGGACCAAGCTGGTCCGGATAATGGCGTCATCCTGTGAGGCTGGGATGGTCCAGGTATGTCGGGGTAAGCTGTCTGGGATGGGCCAACTGGGGCTGGCATCGGTATGTGGGGGAATAACTGGGTAAAACCCTGTGGTCCGGGGGTGAAGTAGGGTGGTATCAGGTAGGGGTCCCCTGCACCCAGAGGATATGGTGCAGGTGGCATCATGGGTAAGGTGGGGATAGGTAGTGTCATAGTTGTGGTGGGTGGTGCTACGAGCTCGGCCAAGGGGGCCATAAGGGGCTCTGCAATAGTGGCCCACTCTGGGGTGGACACCACTACGGTGGGGGTAGGAGGGCTCGCAGTGGCGAAAGCTACCATACCTGCCCTGCGTAGCTCAGAGCTACGGGCGGGGCTGCCCTCTAAGACGTGTGCTGCTGCGGCTGGCCCCTCCTGAGGTGCGGGCTCGAGTGGTGCAAGTGGGGCTATGGGGGCAGCAGGGGCGTCCTCCATCATTGGAGCCACTGGCTCCTCCTGGTCGTCTGGAATCTCAGGTACTAGTATGTGGTCTACAGAGGCCACTGACTCGTCGTCTGAGTCATCCGAAATCCACCCGTTCCGCCCACGGGCAATCGGCATAAGCCTCATGCCTGGAGGAATGGGGATGTGTGGTGCGGGTACTGGCTCGTGATCAATGTGAGCCTGTCTATCAAATGCAGACTCCGCTGTCTCCGACTGGGCTGGGGCGGGTCGCGACGGACCGGCACAGCCTACAGGGAAGTCCCTGACGGCTCTGATAGGGTGTGAGGCTAAGGGTGCGGCAGGCAGTGGTACTATAGGTAGGTCGGCCTGCGGCGCCTCAGGTACGTCGGCCACGGCGGCCACGTCATCCCCTGCGGGGGCCCAGTTAGGATCCTCGCTAGGATCCGTCTCGTCGGAACTATCGTCGTCCGATCCTCCGGCGACGTCCATCCCTACATCGTCCTCTCCCGAGTCGAGCACGACCAGCTCAACCGGCTCAGGTGGAGGTGCTGGAATAATCTGCAGGCTACTATCGTAGCTCGGCGCTATACTCCCGGCGTCAGACATCCCTGGCAAAAGAACCGTACATATATATATGAATTATTTAAATTAGATAGTTAAGGCGTACATTATCAGTAACCTTCCTAACCTCTAATACCACGTTAATAACAATACCCATGGCTAGCTCGGTCGGAATCTCCTCATGCCCAATGCTTCTTGAGAAATTACTTTATTGCGTTTAGCATTTTTTTTGAAAACTTTATCTTTTGAACCAAATCCGGTTATAGTCTAGTTTTTAAAGAAAATACTCTAGTTCGCTATAACCTTGGCTCTGATACCACTTTCTGTCACACCACGCCACTGGCGGAAACACGTGGCGCGACAGTTCAAGCGTATAAAGTCAAGGTTAACGCAAATCACAAGTAATTTAAGAAAATGGGTCATTTATTTAGGCGTCAAATCTTGTTCAACATTACACATAAAGTAAATTGTTTATAACATAAATGGAGAGGTTTCTCAAATATATCCCATAGCCTTGGGAAATAAATGTGAAACCCCGCAAAATATCCAACGCCGCATAGGAGAATTCCGTGACCCAGCCTGCCATGATAGTCTTCGTCTAATTACCTGAAAGATATGTTTAAGATTTCGTCAATATAATTATATTGGTGAGTTCACAGGTTTTTAGTTTCCAAAACTTGAATACTTGGGAAATACCATGTTATGACAATATATAGGAGTTGCAAATTCCTATAAATCTACTTGAGACTATAATCAAACCAAGACGTATAATAATAATGCCCCGCTCCAAGTCGTTACTCGGTATCCTACGACTTAAGTTCAGAATATATGCACCCCAGGCATACACTAATGCATAATCGACGCTATCGATTAGGGGTGGGCCTTGTCAGGCACCAATAGTACTATTCAAATATTCCTCCGGTTTCATTTCTCCGAATAAATGATTATAGAGGCGAGGACTCAACCCCGAGTGGCGGTCACACCTCAAGTAATATATCCGTCAAACATTTTCCCTAACATATCTTTCCCCCGAAAACGTAAAAATAGTTTAAAATGGGGCCGTGAAACTCACCTGAATCGACGTCCGGCTCAACTAGGTAGATAGCAAACGGGGTCTCGCACCTACAAACGTCCTAGACGTATAAGTCACTATCCCTATAGTGCAGGTGCCTTGGCAAGTTGTACACCCAACTCCCGACCATAAGTTATTCCAAATCCCGTTTAATTTAGCGCGTATCCTAGGTTTCGTTGGCGTTAGATTACCCTTTGTATTACAAGTTATATATTACTCTTGTTAATATTTCCTTAACTTGTACATTATTATCATCGACTTGACTTCACTTAACGTATAATTATTTTCCCATTCAAATAATTATACTTAAGATCGCATCGCTCGATATAATATATATTTCAACACTCGACCCGACTCACTTTGCCGCACATTTATTTTCCCATTTAAATAAATATGCTAAGGTCTTGTCGTTCGATTGTATATTCTCAACACCCGTTTCAACTCACCATGCCATATATTTATTTTCCCATTCAAATAAATATACTAGGATCTCGTCGGCACGGTATACACACACACACACACATATATATATATATATATATATATATATATATATATATATATCTTTGTCTACTTGTCTCGGTTTTCCTTCCCACATATCTACTTTCCCATTAAGTAGATATGCTAGAATTTCGCCAAGACGAGCGTGTATATATATAAACGTGTAATTTTTCTGGTTGAGTCTATACGTTTGCTTAACGTCTTATTTGCTTACGTTACGTTTTTCTCCCACGATTAATTCCTTCAACACTTAGGAAAGTGCTTATTAGATTTCACCCATGATGTATATATATATATTTTACTTCCTAAATATATATATTTTCTCATCTTGCCGCAATGGCATTTTTCTCATGTTTTGTCCGTGTATGGTTCGTTAACGCGCCCTAGTTCGATATCTTAGCTTGAATAGTTAATTTTTCCAAGTTTTTCCCAACATGTGTTTTATAGAAATATTATTCATATTTCTTCCTCCTAACACATGTTACTTGGAAGATTTAAAAATACTTTTGTATTTTTAACCCAACTTGTTAACTTAGACACAAAAATGTTTCCAACACTTTTATATTCCCATTTATATAAAAGTATTCATTTTTGTATAAGTTTCTCAAGTTTTAATTTTTGTTTAACATTTTTATAAAAATCTCTATTTTTATAAAAATCCTTATGTTAATACAAGTTTATATTTTTATAACTTCCACTTTTATAAAAATACACTTTTGATACAAAATACCCAAGTATGTTTACTAGTATTTACCAAATCAACCTTGGAAAATTGTTATTCATACTTTTGACCCCAAACTTTCCATTATTGCATTTTTAGACAAATAGTTTCTATAATGTTCATTTTAGTCCTCTAACTTTCAAAGTTACAACATTAGTCCCTTAACTTTCAAATGTTGCATTTTTCCACTCTAACTTCCAAAGTTAGTATTTTTCACTCAAATTAGTGGACTTTGAAGATTCATCTTATTATTGTTAAGTTATTTTTGCCTCAAATCACTTTTAATAGTCTTATATTTCATACATAAGGCTACTAATATGTGTGTTTTATGCATTTCTTCATCATATCCAAATTTCATTCATCTAAGTGTGTAAACTTTAATTTTGCAACTTCTTAAATGATACAAAACTCAAATTGGTTTGTCAAACTTCAGAAAATTGTCATCATTCAACATCGGTTATCGAAAATAACGTAGAAATGTAATATCTTTTGAATTTTCTTAAAATTTTGCTAAAACACACCAAAAATCTTTTTGAGTTGTTGTATATGAACTAAATCAACAAAAAGCAATAAACTTTTTTGTGATTTTCCGGTAAGAGGATCATATCAGTTTATGAGAGATTACATCACACCGTTGTTCTGTTTCATTTTAAACTTTACTGACAGTGTAACTTGGCAATTACTGATATTGTTGTCCATATAAGCTCACATGCAGACCGTTATGCAGTGCTTTAAACTGATACTGTTATGTATAGTATAAATTAACTCACTTGTGGTTCCCACACACACGAAATACTCCCGTATCAAGGAATTTTGCACAAAGATTCATTGTAACGCGTGATTATGCTGTTGTTATCCGTATTTACAAGGTATGAGGCATAGAGGTGTACAGGTCAGCAAATCAATGCTATAGAGTAACATGTGCACTCTACCAGGTTGAGGTCTTATATCAATCATGATTTGCATCAATGAATAGATACGATGCATCAGATAATATTTGATTATTATAACACGTTTAAGCTTCCTCAATTCGGTAACTTTAGGTTTTGGCCTTAAAGCTCTTTTATTAAGATACCCCGCCTGATCTTGGTCCGTAAATCAATACGACACAAGATCAGATAGGCTATCCCCAGATAACAAACAACCTCCAATTTTGTACAAACCCTATCAAACGAAATTACGGTACCAAGACCATATGCCCATGAGGTGTTCATCCACATAGTAAATACTTTAAGATGTATGCATCAAGCAAGAATTAATAAGCCTACGAAGCCTATCAGCACATCACACAAAGTCAACACTTATCAAGCATTTGACTTTTCATTTATTTAGCATGCGATAGATCCTCACTGATGTACTATCAATTCATCTTTTTCTCCAGGAAAAATCATTTTTAATTTTCTGATTTTTATGGGTTTTCAAATTTTTCAATGTTTTTGGTTTTTCTGAATAAAATGCTTCCCCTGAAATTAAAAACATATTTTTTTGGATTTCTTTAAAATTTTTGAACGCATCAAAATAAAATTGATAAACCGATGTGAAGATAAGTCTTGTTTTTCTTTAATACCATTAGCTTTTTGTAAAAATTCAAATATTGATTTGTCAAAAGCTTTGGTAAAAAGATCAGCTCTTTGATAGTCAGTGTGGATTTTGACCATGTCAATCTGACCTTTAGCATAACAATCACGAATGAAATGATATTTGATTCGGATATGCTTAACCTTGGAATGATTAACAGTGTCTTTTGTGAGTGCGATGGCTGCTTCACTATCGCAATGAATGGGGGTTTTAAGAAATTGCAAACCGTAGTCGCGCATCTGTTGTTGAATCCATAAAACCTATGAACAACAACTCGAGGCTGACACGTATTCTGCTTTTTTGCATTGCCAGGTCATGAGCCTGCTCCCTAGAAATTGACATCCAGCCGTTGTGGATTTCGCGTTAATATCACAGCCTCCGAAATCTTCATCACTAAAAGTAATAAAGTCAAAATTATCATCATTAGGATACCATAGTCCGTGCGAGGGACAGCCCTTCAGATATCGTAGGATTCTCTTGACAGCTGTAAGGTGACTCTGTTTCGCCTTCGCTTGAAATGTAGCACAAAGACATGTAGCAAACATTATATCTGGCCGGAATGCAATTAAATACATCAAAGATACGATGATGGCTCTATATGTAAAGGGATCTGTAAGCTCCCCCTTAGCATCAACTCCAATCCCGTGATTGGTTTGTATGGGAGTATCAAGTGGTTTCGAATCCTCTATCTGGAATCGGCTCAAGACTTCAAAGGCGTATTTCGTCTGGTGGATGAAGATCCCCGATGGCAATTGATCGAATTGCAATCCCAGAAAGAATTGCATCTCTCCCATTGATCTCATCTCAAATTTTTCCAGCATAATCTTTTCAAATTCCCTGCATAAAAGTTCATTAGTAGAACCAAATATAATGTCATCAACATAAATTTGCACAAGAAGCAAGTCACCCTCTGTTCGTTTTGTGAACAGGGTACAGTCTACCAGTCCTCGTTTAAATCCCTTGGAGAGAAGATATGTGCTGAGCTCCTCATACCACTGTCTTGGTGCTTGGTGTAAACCATACAAAGCTTTGTTCAACTTGTAGACCTTATCCCGGTGGATAGGATCCTCAAAACCTAGTGGTTTCCAAACATATACTTCTTCCTTGACCACACCGTAAAGAAAAGCACTCTTTACATCCATATGATACACCTTAAATTTCATCTAAGAAGCATACGCAAGAAACATTTGAATTGCTTCAATGCGCGCAACCGGTGCATAGACTTCATTGTAATCAATTCCTTCAGTTTGACGAAACCCATTTACAACCAATCGAGCTTTGTTTCTGATAATTATGCCTCGATCATCTTTTTGCCCTTAAAGACCCATTTTGTGCCAATCTTCTTCCTGTCTAGTGGTAAATCAGTTAGCGTCCAGACTCCGAGTTCTTGAAACTGTAGTAATTCTTGCTGTGTCGCTTCTACCCATGAGTCGTCTAATAAAGCATCCTTGTATGTTCTCGGCTCAACCTACGAAACATAACAAGCAAAAGACCAATCATTTTGACAACCTAATTTCTAAATTTTAGCATACAAGGCATGTACTCCAATATTATCATGTGAAGTTGCACGTCTGAGTTGACCACGAGTCATCACACTGCTTCCAGGATCACCAATAACTTGTTCTAGTGGGTGAATATGATGAATCCGAGATTGCGGATGATCAGGAACAAGAATCATCGCTTGAACATTCAAATTCTTTGCCGTCTCCAGATCATTACCCATATTCGATGAAATTGGAATATCTGGATTAGGGTTCACTGGTGATGATACTGTAGCATTATTCACGACCGCTTCACTAGTAACTTCTTCCTCATCTTCTTACTCAGAAGAATCAAGTGTTGTTGAAGCTTCCAGGAAAATTTCTTCTTCAACTACAAGAGCATTGGTATCATCAGAATCTGCTGTTGCTGGAGGAGTTACGGTGATCGGACACACCAACGGTGAAGTTATTGCAATCTCACACTCATAATATAATCATAAAACAGCTTCTTCAACCAAGCTTTCTAGATTGAATGACTCAAAGAGTTCTTTGTGGTCAAATATCCAATTGGGCCCTCTTCCTTGAACATTCTGAGTGTAACGTTGAATATCAACATTCGCCCACTCTTCAACTTGTTTAGTTCATTTGTTAAACACACTTTTAAGTGGTGTCGCGTATCCAACAAAATAAACTTCTTCAGCTTTTGGTCCAAATTTCTCATTAGGATTCAGCATCATACATGGGGCCCCAAATGGCTTTAGATACTCTAAATTCGGCTTTCGTCTGTTAAGTAGCTCATAAGAAGTTTTACCAAACTTCTTCACTGTCAACACACGATTCAAAGTATAGCATGCTGCATGAATGGATAATTCCAGAACATAACCGGAAGATTAGAATCTGCAAGCATGGTTTGTGCCGCTGCGATTAGAGTCCTGTTCTTTCTTTCTGCAACACCGTTATGTTGTGGAGTGTATGGTGCACTGTATTTATGGTGAATACCCTTAGTTTCGCACAATGTAACATCATAGAATTCTTGAACTCCCCCCGTTGTCACTTCTGATACGTTTGATCTTCAAACCATAGATATTCTCCAACCGGGTAAACAGAACTTTCAAGTTGTTAAACGTTTTGCTCTTGTGTTGCATGCACATCACCTATGAGAATCTTAAGTAATCATCAGTAACCACAAGACAATAAAAATCTCCGTTGATACTTTAACATTTAACAGGTCCGAATAGGTCCATGTGTAAATGCTTAAGTGGAAATTCAACTGAGTTTACTTTCTTGGGTTTGTGGGAATATTTATGCTTTTCCCTTTCTTGCAACTCACACATTTATCACTCAAATGAAAATGCTTCACATTGACTCCTTTAACAAGCCCGTTCTTCACCAAATTGTTCATTTTCCTCAAGTGAATATGTCCCATCCTTCTGTGCCACATGATAGATTCTTTCTTTGTAGCTTTGGACAGAAAACACGTTACTTGGCACTGAGTTGTGATTGCTTTGCTCATGTCAAGAATGTACAGATTGTTCACTCTTGGAGCTTAAAGCATGATCCACTCTTTTGGAATAACGAAACTAGGCTTCAATATGTAGCAAGATTTGTCATCAAAGTGTACAGAAAACTTCTTTTCACATATCTGACTGATACTCAGCTGATTATAATCTATCTGCTTCACATAAGATATTCGTTCAAAGCTCACAATTCCATTGCTAACACTTTCCTCCATTGTTATATAACCTCATTTGTTACCAGCGAACGCTACATATCCTCCATTAATATTAATGATATAAAAAAGTAGCGACATATCACCGGTCATGTGCCTAGAAAAGCCACTGTTAACAATCCAGAGACTGCTAACAGGGCTAGCTGGAGCTCCATGTACCAATCAAAACACAATTAGTTTTTACGAGAGACCCAAGCCTGTTTGGTCTTGGGTCTTTGAGTGTTAACATTCAAAGAATCCTTATCACAAACTTTCAATTTTGAATCAACCTTTTTCTCGTCATTCAAACTTTCTCACTCTTAATTTCAACCTTAGCAGATGACGTAGAAGCACCTGGAGAACCCTTTGGTGTCCAAGTCTGTTCCGAACGTTTAAGAATCCTTATTTGAGGTTGTTTAACCTCAACAAGTTTCTTTGTATCGTCCTTAAATGAAACTTTCTTGGCTACCTTATCTGATTTAATAGATACAGGTCCAATTGATGATTTAACAGCATGTTTTGGGTAAACCTTTTGTCTATCATTAGTCGAGTTCACCATTGGTTTCTTTAGTTTCATCACCAAGGCAACTCGGTTTCTATTGTCATAGACAATTGGATGGTTTTCCCTCTTTGGATAAAAGCGATTTTGTTTATAAAATTGTTGTCTCTGAGGGTAAAACTGTCTTTGTGGGAAGGACTGTCTATGAGAAAAACTATCAACCAAATTCCTCTGAATATGTCCGCTCTCAACCTCGTGCCTTTTGTGTCATACATATGGGCAGTGAGCAAGTAAATGCCCTCTCTCCCTACATTTGTAACACGCATGGTACTCTTCAAATAAATTCTTAGCATAAGGATTAGCAAATGATTTAACCGGGTGTTGGTCAGTGATGACGTGGGTCCTAAAACGACCACGTTTAATCCCTTGTCAATAAATAAAGCAAAGTAAAGTCTTAAGATTTGCCTGACTTATTGGAGCTGAGCAGCTAATATAAGGCAGCCTGGCTGCCATACGGTAGCTATGTAGCAGAAAGCAAACAGTAAAATCATTGGAAATGTAAAAAGGTACTTTGGCTTCTTACTATAGGCAAAAGACAAAACATCACACAGCTCCAAGCCATGCCTAGGAAATAGTAAAAGCTGAAAGTGTACCAAATGGGCAAAGGCTCACTGCAGGGAACATAAAGAGAGTCAATCCTTACTAGGTATAGTAAGGAAGCTACCATAGGGGAGCTCCTGGGCAGAATTCCACTTCCTATATAAGGAGACCCTTGGGTTGTCATTCCACACACTCACTTCTCACTTCTTCTCTTCACTCTTACACTCTCTACTTCATTATTTCCCAACTCCAATCGAATATATACTTAATCTCACGCCGGAGTCCAAAGGCAGGAGGCCCCCTCCTGCGTTAAGGCTAACGGTATATGTTAGCTTGTGCAGGTCCTTACAGGAGCTAGAGGATCCCCTAAACCCTAACCTAAACCTAACACACCCTTAACTTATAATCCCATACATCTCTTAATCTAATACCGGTCATTTACCTTGTTGTAGCAAAAAGTGGCACCCACCGTGGGGCTGTCGCTACTTTGAACAAAACTGTTGGAAGTTTCTACAACAGTCACACTTCCAGTGACGCTACAGGCCATGAAACACCTGGAACGGATGGACCACACGTCGAACCGTTTCTAGGAGACATGCTTAACTATCAAACTCCACCGTCCTCAAGGGCTGTTAATTCGTCTCCTAGAGACGACGTGTTGTTACCTATCAAACGAATGGATATCACCCCGGAGGGAGTACGAAGGAATTTCTTGCAACTCCGAGACCTCCTGAATAGTTACGTGCGAGAGGAGAGGTCTAGAGGCGTAAAAGTCAGGGTGTCTTATGACGAGGAACCTACTGTCACCCTCTCACCCGCTCCTCCGTTGTTGGGAACTACTACATCCCCAGCAACCCGACGTACCAACACGAATCCTCACCCCTACTTGAACAGTCAGGGAGGTATCTTTTCAGGGGGAGGTCCTAGCAATTCTGTGCTCTCCACCGGGGTCCAAGAGTACACGACATGATAGTTATTGGAAAACACGCGAGTTTCCTTATCATCCTTAACACCAATCTCTTATGTAGAAGCTCCGAGGTCCCTACCACTAGCCAGCAGTGCCATGGCTACCTCCCTTGTAGGAGCTGGATGTCTTGCTGG
This sequence comes from Ambrosia trifida, assembly GCA_028751855.1. Lineage (NCBI taxonomy): Eukaryota > Viridiplantae > Streptophyta > Magnoliopsida > Asterales > Asteraceae > Ambrosia > Ambrosia trifida. The sequence continues at coordinate 82,593,628 of CM054127.1, forward strand.
AGGACCTGTTATCCCTTCAGGAACGACACATCCTCAATACTCACCTTCTATACAACCATATTTCCCTACATGGCCTGGAGGGTAATCGTGGCAGTATCCGCCTCCTTTAAACCAAGTACTAGTAACATCTCTTCCTGGAGGGATGTCAGCAAGCACTGTGCCTTCCACAACGATACTGGACACCACACAAACGATTGTTATCAATTGAAAAAAGAGAATAGAGGAGGCCGTTAAGTCCAGTGAACTGGCTCACCTGATCAAAGATATCAAAGGAAGGAAGGCTGATGGGAAGAAAGACAAAGAGGTCAACATGATCAGGTACGAAGGAACCCATCAGATCAAGAGGGCTCGTACTGAGCCTTGGAAAAACAATACATCTACCTTCCCCCTGCTCCAGATGAACTGATCATTACCCCCGTGATAGTAGAAACTAAACTGGATGGCTTCCTAGTAGACAGGGTGTATATGGACTGTGGTGCCTCGTCAGAAGTAATGTACAAACGATGTTTCGAATCACTGAGCCCAGAAATCAGATCCAAACTCAAACCATTAGACGCCTCTCTTGTGGGTTTCTCAGGGGAACGTGTAGATCCCCTAGGGAAGCTCACCCTAAGCGTCTGTTTCAGAGATGGGGACTTATCAAGAATGGAAGAGCTGACTTTCTCCGTAATCAGATACCCATCGAGCTACAATGTCCTTATTGGAAGAATGGGCATTGCCACCTTTGGTGCTGTAGTATCAACGACGGATGGCCTCATGAAGCTTCCAACGCCCAATGGAATTGCAACCCTGAAGCCGTCAGCTGAAGCCCTTCTTGTCACACCCTCAAATTTCACGTCCGGGATTTTACCGCGAGGCGCGTGACACACCAGGATCCCAGTCAACGATCACAATAAACAAACACTATATATATATATATATATATTGAAACCAAAACATTATGCTTTGAGCCATAAACCAGCAGTGGAAGCATTTCTTGTTTACAACCAAAAGGCATATTATAGTTTACAAAACATTGTTTAATATGCAACAAAACTCTAGACGCTGTGCAAGACTCCGTGCGCCTAGTCCGTTCACTGCTACCTTAGCGACCTGAGAAAACATGCCAAAAATGTCAACATATAATGCTGGTGAGTTCACAGGTTTTCTTTTATAAAAGAGTTGTCATAAGTTTGAAAAGATCATATCCGTTACTACTAGGTTATGAGAACGTTAGCTAGACGTTAAGTGTTTTTACTACTACGGTTGGGAACCCATTCATTACTCAACCTGTATAATGTTGAAGCCAGCCCAGACAGACGGGGTTACCGATGCCTCGGCGACCCCAAAGTTTAGAGACAATATGCACCCGCCAGGCTCCCAGCCGTCGAGTGGGGTTGTAAGGCCCAATAGATCTATCCACATTTCCCTTGTTGTGCCACCCGCACATTCATGGTTTCCCCCTGGGACTTTCCATAAAAAGCCGTATAGTAATGTAAAGTAACCATAGTATAACATGACCTTTAGTAAGTAAGTATGTAGCATGTTTCTCCCCTGAAAGCAAAACAGTAAAACCGGGGTTGTGACACTCACCTTAGATTGCGTTACTTGAAAACAGTTAATTCAGTAAGCTATGATAGCCCCAAATAGCGGCGACCTATCATAAGATGTATATAAGTACCCGGACTAATAACCCGAAGGTTAACTAGTCCCTGAATGTCCAGACCATAACCGTGTACCTTTGAAAACACCTTTGACTGTTAAACTGACCGTACCAGACAAGACCCGACATCCCATTGGTGACCCTAAATCCCACGTGTTAGCCAAATACAAGATATCATGCAACATATGTAGTTAAACACTTAATACGTGCAAGAGTTCACCTAGTCTAGCATAAAGCTCAATTAACGCATAAACGAGTCCGAACACGTGTTACTAAGTCATTGGACATGTCACGGGGTTCCTATCATGTTCCTAGGTGTCAAATCATGTTTCGGGATGTCAAAATATGCTTACAACAGCAGTACACGCGATTAGGAAACTAACATGCAATTAGGAAAAGTCAGCTGGTGATTGGGAGTAGTCAACAGGCGATTGGGGGCTAATCGCCCCTGCATCAGGCGATTAGGACTCCCAATCGCCTGTTGCAGACGTGCGAGGCATTTTTGCGCGTTTAACCCTCCAAATCAGATCCAAAAAATGCAAAAACACCCAACATCAAACCTAAACTATTAAATAACCCATTTCAAACAAAACCCCCCAATTTATCTCTGCTCTAACACCCTCGGTGCGATTATTTCCAAAAATGGCAAAGTACTAGGTTTCATTAACTATGCAAATCTTTCCTTAAATGGCAATAATCAGATTACACAACCTACAGCCTTGCAAATCATTATCCCTTTGTTATAATATCTTTCTAATGTGAATCCTAACAACAAAATATCATTGAATCATATCATAACATCCTAATTCTTCAAGAATCATCCAAATGGGTCAAAATGCATACATTCATCAAAACACCATAACAATAGCTCAAATCCTTAGATAATCATCCTAATAACTCCTACACATCAGAAGTACATCAATTACATGTTCTAACCACGAAAAATCATCATATGCATGAATACTTCACATATAGCAAGTATAATGGCTTAGACTTGTTTTAGAAACTCATTTCAAGGTTTTTAAAGACACATACTTAGTAAAACAAGGTCTAGACCTTTGGGAACCAAAACAATAACATTACAAAGGTTTGGGATGAAGAACACACGTTGGATTTTATCAAAGAAAGGTGTGTAAGCTTGGAAATGGTGTGTTTTGAAGCTAAGCAAGTTCCAGAGGTGTTTTGAGGTGTGTGGGATGTTTAGGATCAGTTAGGGTTGCACAAATGGTGTTTAGTGTGTCAAGGGTTGTATTTATAGGTGTTTCTACTCGTCCAACACATAACAGGCGATTGGGAAACAGATCAGGCGATTAGGGAGCCTAATCGCCTATACTACTAGCGATTAGGGCTCCAATCGCATGCATGACTGGCGATTAGGCCACTCACCTGGCCTAATCGCCTACAGCATTAGAAGTTGGGTTTTTGGCGCGTTAAACACTATTTTAACATATATAAGCACGTATTCATATACCGACAAGTCACATAATGAATACAAACATATAATGCATGATAACTAACACGTTTACGTCCGTTCACCAATTCCCGGGACTCGAGACTTGCGTGTGTGCGTTAAACCCGGTGATTCCACGAATCACCAATCCTTGTAGACATGGTTATGGACCGACTCCCGATGATCCCGCGGATCATTGTAACGACTCCCGATGATTCCCAAAATCATAGTAACGACTTGACTGACCCAGTTAAGTACGTAATATGCAAGACTCGCTAAGGTAGACTTGCTAGTTTGGTCAATGTTACTAACCTGAGTTTGTCGGGTGTCACATCATCCCCCTGTTGAAAGAATTTTCGTCCCAAAAATTGCCCAAGGACAAAAGGAAGAGACGAAGAGAAGAAAAATTTTCCAGTTGCCACATCATCCCCCTGTTGAAAGGAATCTCGACCCGCGATTCATTCAGCTCCAGCAGAGACATGTCTTGATTCGAACGCACGCTTAGGAAATAAATGAGGGTACTTAGCTTTCATCTGATCCTCTCGTTCGCACGTGAACTCCGGTCCACGATATGAGTTCCAACAGACTTTAACAATGCGGATTTTACTCCGATGAAGGCTACGAATCTTGTAATCGAGAATCTCAACCGGTTCTTCCACAATACGCAGGCGATCATCCACCTTGATCTCTTCGAGAAGAATAACCAAAGATTCATCCGCCAGACACTTCTTAAGGTTAGAGACATGGAAGACATTATGAATTTACTGAGGTAAGCTGGCAGATCAAGCCTGTATGCCACCGGTCCAATCCGTTCCAGAATTGCGAACGGTCCCACATACCGAGTATTCAATTTTCCACGCTTCCCAAAACGTATAACGCCCTTCTATGGAGATACTTTCATTAAGACCCTGTCGCCAACCTGGAATTCTAAAGGCTTGCGATGACGATCGGCATAGCTCTTTTGACGATCCCGAGCTGCTGCCATGCGGTTTCGAATTTGTACGATCTTCTCGGAAGTCTCGTACACAAGTTCCGGGCCGGTGAGTTGACTCTCGCCCACCTCGGCCCAACAAAGAGGGGACCGACATTTGTATGCGTATAGGATCGGCTATTCAAACAAAGAATATGATCAAACAAGTTCAATTCAGGCGCGGAATCCCTGAATTGATCACGAGATGATAATAAAACTAGCAAAACACACAAATCATCATAAACACATTCATTTCATTCATTAACATAATCGTTAATCACTTTGAAAGCTTGTTTACAATGTTATAAATCAGTTACAGACTTGACAAAAACCCTAGGGAGAAACACACTCTGAGAGGGAAACAAAATGACTAAAAGTTAACTTTCAAAAAATGATTCGACCTTATATAGACCTGCACATTCACCCAATTAGATTGGTCAAATGTGCAGGTTCAACCATTCATAATGGGCGAATCTGGACATATATACTAACAGATCTTCATTTGACATCCCAGAGCCTCCTTCGACCAAAACTATCTATCTTCGACCTTCTGAAAAGCCACCTTCGACCACCCGACAACATCAATACATTTTAGAATTCGCAATTCAATAGCACTAGTCGCACTTTCGTGTATCTACAAACTCCCCCTCTACTATTGCTTGAATTGCTTCAGTCTTCGGTCTTCATCCATTCTCTTGTTCATCAGTTTGATATGCAATAACTTCTTTTGTTCTTTCGTCATCACTGGTTCATGAGTTTGTTTCGGTTTCTGCTTTTCAACATTCTGAATCTGAACAAACTTCCCCAGCTTCTTATCAAAATCACAACCCGCATTGACATCCCACGCAAAACATAAGAATACCACACGTTGGTATTTAGCCGCCTGTTCACTGTCTTTCTCTTCACAGTAAATCGGATTATAGTATAGCATGATAATGTCCTCGTGCGAGCAATTTATCAACCACATCGGGTCAAAGATATGAATCTTCTTGAAATCTTTCATACCATCCTTTAGAACAATAATAGCCTCTGCTGTCTTCCAGTCATAGTACCACCACATAAAATCTTTCGAAAAGTGTCGTGGAATCGGCATCAAAGGAATATGCTTCAACACTTTTGGTGGTGTAAACACATTCTCTAAGGATACTGTGGGGTAAACACATTCCATTTAGTTCTGCTCTCCCTCGCCATGCGATCTGCAAAGTAACCAACGAGATGGTTGTTTACTGAAGCACCTGACATTTCATATCTGCAGATATCGCGAACAACCCAATACGGTAGTGTCTTATTGTCGTGGAATCTGTTGAAGTACAGAATTCCTTTTTCCCATTTCACAGCGACACACTTAAGCTGTCTCAAGTACTTCCATCCGAGAGCTTTTCCTTTGAATAGTTCGTTGTGGAATTTGTAGAAACTACCCTGAACTTCAGTCTTAGGGCGGTTAGCTTCTTTTTCTTTAAGTTTCCTCAACAATTCTTTCAAATCATCAGATTGTTCAATATTCGGCTTCTGACAATCTGAATTCTTAAACACTTCTTCAACGAACTTTATACTCTTCTCACGAGCAAGTTTCTCAGCCTGGCTCAACAATTCATCAGAGAATTCAGGATATCCAGAATTTTTATCATTCTTGAAATATTCTGGATATTCCTTACTTGTAATATTCTCCATCTCTAGCTCTTTAAACACTGGAACATCTCTATCATCAGAGTGATTACCTGCTTCTTTCTCAGGTATATTCGGTATTTGATTTTCACTCATCAACTCTTCCAGAGATTTACGGCTGCAGAAACTTCTCCATCTTCTAGATCAGGATAATTATATTCAAGCTCAAAACGCATATCATTTGACTCAAATATTTCTGGAAATCTACCAGTCATCTCTATCGTCCAGACTCTATCAGTCAACATCTGGCGATATAACTTCTTATCTTCTTCAGATAAAGCTCTTAATTTCTCGTTCCAGAAAATATTATCATCGTCAGTAGTGCCACCAGGAGCTTTCGAACTAGACTCTCCTGTGTCTTTTCCTGATCCCCTCTTCTCACAATTATATTTGTCAGTATCATCATCAACGTCATCATCATCACTATCAGCAGAGCTATTACCATCACCTGAATCATCACCTGAACCATCATTATCACCATCATCTTTCTTCTTAGGAGTATCACCGGCATCTTCATCTAATTCATCATCATCTTCTTCTTCATCTGATGGTTCATAATCAACCTGTTCTTCTTCAGGATCTTTATCCTCCTCTCCAGCTTTCAGTTGTGGAGCTTTTGAGTACAAATCTTTTATCAGATTATTCATGCTCTTGTTTGTTTTTTCAACTTTTTGTTCTCAAGTCTCAGATTAATATACCTTCTCGTATTTCTCTGCTCATGTAACAATAATTTCTGATTCTCTTCTTGAAGTTGTTTAATCTTAGCTTGCAAACCTTCTTGATTTTCCTGTGAAGAAACGACAACATCCAACATCTTTTTATCATTTTTCCTTAACTACTCAATCTCTGCTTGTTGCTGATTAATGATCTTCATCATATCTGCAAGCTTCTAGTTTACTGCATTCATCACATCACTATCTACAGCAACCTTTGGTGTTGAAGCTTCAGCAACTGGAGTCTTTTGTTTCTTCAGCTTTTGCAAGACTCTATCTAAAGCAGCATTAAAATCATCAGTTGGCAGTTTAGATTGCTGAGCAGCAGATGATGTTTTCTGTTTCTTTGCCACTGGGGATGTCATGGGAGATTTAGAGCTTGATACTGCAGGCACTTTCTTTCCTGCAATTAAGTTCTCAATGTCTTTAGCTCTTTTCTGCATCGGCTTTACAAATTTATCAGCCTTTGCTATCTTCTTGTATATAGGCCTTTTCTGTTTCTCTCCAGTCTTTGGCGATCCTCCAAAATCTTCAGATCCCAAACCTAAACCTTCATCAATATCATCCAATGCAATCGGACTTTTCAACCTTTGTTCTTCTAGAGACTTGTTTAGACTTTCAGACTCACCAGCCACAGTGGCCTTGGGCGTGGTGCCCTTAACAGTCTCGTTGTTAGAATCCCATCTCTCTTCAACCTGAGTCTCTTCCGAATCCATTGATTCTTCATCTACCAAGTGTATGCCTTTCTTCGCAACACTCTTTTTCCTCCTAGAAATCTTCTTTGGTGGTTCTGGATCATCCTCTTTCTCTTTTCCTTTCCCTTTGCCACTTTTCGCACCAACATTAACTACTTGCCTTTTCCTTTTTGCATCAGGATCAACAGGGCATAATGGATTGTCTTCGTCAGAATCACTGTTAGCATGGCTGGTTTTATTAGTACCTGGATCTTCATATCCTGGATTGATCAGGTGACCGAACAAATTCTTCAATGGTAGTCTCTCATTCATTGGCACACCTTTGTATCCCTTCATTCTTACTAACGTATTCAGATTCATGTGATCCTGTATGACTATCTGAGTAGGATCTCTTCTCAAATTCTTGTACTTTTCATGAAAGATCATTTGCAGGAATCTCGGATATAACAAAAACTTCTTGTTCTTCAATCCTCTCAGTGGTTCCAACATATGTTCAAGTATCATCCTAGATACATTGAAAGGCTTGTTCAAGATTAAGGAAACCATCAAAGAGCTAATACTCTTTCTCATTACATCATAACCTTCACTCATTGATCCAAAAACATGTAGCATAACGTGAGCAAGGTACTTGAACCGCGGGCATAGCTTTCCTTTGTGTAATGAACCATCAGTAATCGGTCCATTGTACTTCATTCTAAGGAAACATTTTCTCTACTCAATCCAAGAAAGAACTCTAGGATCAGTCTTCTTATCCGTCAGCTTCAGTGCTTGTCTGATGTCGTCTTCAGAAATAATCACTAACTCCCCCTGAATCGTACTAACGATAACAGATTCGTTATCCCAAAAATCCATTCTGGCATTCGTCTAGAATTCTTGTTGATGATCTTTGTATATGATGGCAGGAGTAGCAATAGCAACAATCACACGACTTCTCTTCAAAAAATCAACAATACCGGTGAATTCGGTATGTTTCTTCAGATCGCCTAAATAAGCACAGCAGTTGTGTGCTTCTTCAAACGGTAACTCTTCTACTTGTTTCTTCTCAGCAAAATATGAAATTTTTTATTTTGAAAATCTACATTCGACCAATCGAAGGTACGAATGAGAAAAATGGGGTTCGAATGTGAAAATTAGTGTTTTAAAAATGTACATTCGACCATTTAGTTCCACTTTCCACCGTTTGAACATCTACATTCGACCAAAAAGCCACTTTCGACCGTTTTAAATTGGGCGAATGAGTCTGTTCATCTTCTCAAATTGCAAATTTTGATTCAAAGTATTTTAACATGCCATTTTAATTTGTAAAGCATCTAATATGGCCGATAAACCTTTCCCAATCAACAATTTTAATTATTATTCATTGTTTATGTGTTTTATCCTAAAATCTAGGGTTTGAAACTTTTAAACAATCAATTAACTAATCTGTGATGTTTAAACCCTGGATTTTTGTGTATTCTCCCCCTAAAACACGTAAACACTAAAACCTTAACATCAATTGTCACAATTAACGGTCAGAAAAGATGTTTTGATTCATGTTAGGGTTCAAACAATAAATCAATGATTCTGTCGCTGTTACTGGATGATTACCTGCAAACAAACTCTTAAAATGATCAGCAAGAATCAGAGATCACAATGATATGATTTATAAAACATGAGCAACAAGGTTCCTTTGTCACAGATTTTTTTAAAAAAAAATTTGAATAAGAGTCGAATGTGCAGATCAGGCTTTTATAGGCTCCACATTCGACCAAACGTGTGGGGCGAATGTGAAAATTCGTCCACCTTCGACCCTATTTAAAGGTTCGAATGTAGACAAATGGTTCGAATGTGAAAATTACATAAGAACACTCACATTCGACCGTTTGAAAGGTTCGAATGAGCAACAAAAATTCCACATTCGACCCATCGAAGGGGTGAATGAAATTTGGAATTTTTGAACTTTTTACCAAATCTCAAATTCGAGTCCCGTTCAATATTTTTCTCAACTTTTAAGCATCCGACATTCATTATTTCTCATTTAAAGATGACAAAACTCAAATGGTCCATCAAGCTTTAGAAAATCACCATCAACTACCATCGGTTATCAAAAATAAGATAGAAATGTAAATTCTTTTGGATTTTCTAAAATTTTTGTTAAAACACACCTAAAATCTTTTTGAGTTTTGTATTTTTGACGAGAAATGTAAAATGCAGAAATGTAAAGATAAAGCAATAAATGTTTTGTGATTTCCGGTAAGAGGATCATATCAGTTTTAGAGAAATCTGATCACACCGTTGATCTTTTGAATTATTATGATTAAAGACAATGTGTGATCTGGCAACTGCTGATATTGTGATCCACATAAGCTCTCATGCAGACTGTTGTGCAGTTCTTTAAACTGATAGGGTTATTTATAGTATAAACTCAATTGTCTGTGGTTCCCACGCACACGACATACTCCCGTATCAAGAAGTAAATGCACAAAGACTCATTGTAACGCGTGATTATGCTTTCGTCATCTGTAATTTACAAGGTATGAGGCACAGAGGTATATAGGTCAGCAAATCAATGCTACAAAGTAACTTGTGCACTCTACAAGGTTGAAGGCTGATATCAATCATGATTTGCATCAATGATTGGATACGATGCATTAGATAATCTTTGATTATCATCATACATTGAAAGTTCCTCAATTCGGTAACTTTAGGATTTGGCTTTACAGCTCTTTTATAAAGACACCCTATCTGATCTAGGTCCGTAATGACTTACAGCAGAAGATTAGAAAGGTTATCCCCAGATAACTAATAACATAACGACCCGAAACCTCCGAATTTTGTACAAATACCCTATTAAACGAAATTACGGTACTAAGACCATATGCCCATGAGGAGTTCATCCACACAACACTTCGTTTGATATGTATATATGTATGTATCAGGCACGAAGTAATAAGTCTACGAAGCCTATCAACACATCACACAGACTCAAACACAACACTTCGTTTGATATGTATGTGTCAGATCCCCACTGATGTACTATCATTTCCCCTTTTTCTCCTGGAAATCATTTTGGGTTTTTCTAATTTTTATAGGTTTTTGAATTTTTCAACGTTTTTGGTTTTTCTGAAAATAAACTCTACCTAAAATGTAAAACATATTTTTGGATTTTTGTATTTTTCTGAAAAACAGTAAAAACTAAAACTAAAAAAAAACGATAAACCGAGGTGGTGATCAGTCTTGTTTTTTCTTTTATACCGTTAGCTTTTAAAAGATATTCAAATCTTGATTTATCAAAAGCTTTGGTAAAAAGATCTGCACGTTGATAGTCAGTGTGGATTTTGACCATATCAATCAACTCTTTTGCGTAACAATCACAGATAAAATGATATTTGATCCGGATATGTTTAGCTTTCGAGTGATTGACTAAATCTTTTGTTAATGCAATTGCGGCCTCATTATCACAGTAAATAGGGGTTTTAAGAAATTGCAAACCGTAGTCCACCATCTGTTGTTGTATCCAGAGAACTTGTGAGCAGCAGCTTGATGCTGAGACGTATTCTGCTTCACATGTGGATAAGGCGACTGCAGTTTGTTTCTGGCATTGCCAGGTCACGAGCCTGCTCCCCATAAACTGACATCCAGCCGTTGTGGATTTGCTGTCTTTGTCACAGCCTCCCCAATCTGCATCACTAAAAGCAATTAGGTCAAAATTATCATCATTAGGGTACCATAGTCCTCTCGACGGACAACCCTTCAGATATCTAAGGATACATTTGAAAGCTGCAAGATGACTCTGTTTTGGCTTCGATTGATAACGTGCACAAAGACATGTGGCAAACATTATGTCTGGTCTGGAAGTGGTGAGATACATCAGAGATCCGACGATTGCTCTGCATGTAAAAGGATCGGTTAGCTCCCCCTTAGCGTCAACTCCAATCCCGTGATTAGGTTGTATCGGGGTATCCATCGGCTTCGAATCATCCATCTGGAATCGGCTCAAGACTTCAGAAACGTATTTAGTCTGGTGAATAAAGATCCCCGTTGGTCTTTGATCCACCTGCAAGCCTAGGAAAAACTGCATCTCTCCCATCGCACTCATTTCGAACTTTTCCTGCATAACTTTTTCAAATTCTCTGCATAAATGTTCATTAGTAGATCCAAAAATAATGTCATCAACATAAATTTGCACAAGAAGCAAGTCAGCTCCTGTTCGTTTTGTGAACAGTGCGCAATCTACCAAACCTCGTTTAAATCCTTTGGATAGAAGATACATGCTCAGCTCCTCATACCACTGTCTTGGAGCCTGGTGCAACCGATAGAGAGCTTTGTTTAGAACGTAGACCTTATCCTGGTGAATAGGATCCTCAAAGCCTGGCGGTTGACCTACGTAAACTTCTTCCTTGATCACACCATAAAGAAACACACTTTTAACGTCCATTTAATACACCTTGAATTTCTCATAAGATGCAAACGCCAGAAACATGTGAATAGCTTCTAAGCGTGCAACCGGTGCATAAATCTCGTTATAATCGATTCCTTCCACTTGATGAAAGCCTTGTACGACCAATCGAGCTTTGTTACTAACAATCACTCCTCTGTCATCCTTTTTACATTCAAACACCCATTTAGTTCCTATCTTTTTCCGTCCTGGAGGTAAATCTGTCAGTGTCCACACTCCTAGTTTTTGAAATTGTAATAACTCCTCTTGCATAGCCTCTACCCAAGTGTCATCCAAAAGAGCATCCTTGTATGTCCGCGGCTCGACCTGCGAAACATAACAAGCAAAAGACCAATCATTTTGAAAACCTGATTTTTGAATTTTGGCATATAAAGCAAGAGCGCCAAGGTTTTCTTGTGAGTTAGCATTCCTCAGTTGACCTCTCGTCATCACAGTGCTACCAGGATCACCAATAACTTGCTCGAGCGGGTGAATACGATGTATCCGAGATTCCGGATAATCAGGTACTTGCACTCCCGTCTGAGTAGTCAAATTCTCTGTCGAATCCAGATCATTACCCAAGTTTGATGATGAAGCACCATTTGGATTCAGGTTCACTAGAGGTGTCTCTGTAGCAATATCTGGAACAGCTTCACTTGTAACATAATCGTCATCTTCAGATTCCGATGAATTGAGAGTTGTGGAAGCTTCCTGAAATACCTCTTCTTCAGCTGCAGGAGCATTCGTATCATTAGAAGCTGTTTGGGGGTTTACGGTGATCAGACGCACCAACGGTGATGTCACTGCGTTTTCACACTCGGAATATAATCGTAATACAGCCTCTTCAACCAAGCTATCTAGATTGAATGATTCAAAGAAGTGTTTGTAATCAAACATCCAGTCTAGACCACTACCCTATACATTCTGAGTATACCGCTGAACTTCAACGTTAGCCCACTCCTCGACCTGACGAGTTCGTTTGTTGAATACCCGTTTGAGCGGGGTTACATATCCAACAAAGAATCCTTCTTCAGCTTTTGGTGCGAACTTCTTAGATGGATTACGCATTGTACACGGTGCTCCAAACGGTTCTAGATACTCTAAGTTCGGATTTCGTCGATTCAATAGCTCATAAGAAGTCTTGCTAAACTTCTTCACCGTTAAAACACAATTGAGAGTATAACAAGATGCGTAAATTGCTTCGTTCCAGAACATTACTGGAAGATTAGAATCCGCAAGCATTGTTCTTGCCGCTTCAATTAGAGTCCTGTTTTTGCGTTCCGCGACACCGTTCTGTTGAGGGGTATATGGAGCACTGTATTCATGATGAATCCTTTGTCTTCATAAAGAGCATCCATCTGTGCGTTCTTGACCTCCGTCCCATTATCACTCCTAATTCTCTTGATCTTTAGACCATAGATATTTTCCAATCGAGTGAACAGAACCATCAGATTATTAAACGTGTCGCTCTTATGATGCAAGCACATAACCCATGAAAATCTGGAATAGTCATCTGTAACCATAAGATAGTACAATTCACCAGCATGACTTTTACGCTTGACCGGTCTGAACAGATCCATGTGCAAACGCTAAAGTGGTAATTCAACTGAATTGACTTTCTTTGGTTTATGGGATTGCTTGTGCTGCTTTCCTTTCTTGCAACTCACATACTTGTCATTCAAATGGAAATGTTTAACATTCACGCCTTCGACAAGTTCATTCTTCACAAAATGATTCATTTTTCTAAGGTGAATGTGTCCCATCCTCCTATGCCACATGATTGATTCTTTTTCAGTAGCCTTGGAGAGGAAACACGTGACTTTGCCTTGTGTAGTCATAGCTTTTGACATGTCGAGAATGTACAGATTGTTCACTCTCGGTGCTTTTAGCATAACCCACTCTTTTGGTAGAACGAATCCTGGCTTGAGTATGTAGCAAGATTTGTCATCAAAGAATACCGAAAACTGCTTATCACAGATCTGACTGACACTGAGCAGATTATAATCAATTTGCTTTACGTACGAAATCTTCTTAAAACTCACGATCCCATTGCTTACCCTTCCTTCCATAGTAATGTATCCTCCTTTATTCCCAGAAAACGCTACGTATCCGCCATTGATATTTCCAATGTCAAACAGTAGCGATAAATCCCCTGTCATGTGACCAGAAGCTTCACTGTCAACAATCCAAAGACTGCTCACAGGGCCAGCTGAAGCTCCCAGCACATATCAAGTAAAAAGATTAGATTTTTTTGGGGGACCCAAGCCTGCTTGGTCTTGGGTCTTTGAACATTGAGTTTCAAAGATTCTTTTTTCACAAACAGCTTGATTTGAATTGATCTTTTTCTGATCAATTAAATCTTTATCAGTTTCAGATTTCACATTCTCTTGTGAAGATGAAGAACCATGAGAACCCTTTGGTGACCAATACTTTTCCGAACGTTTCAAGATCCGGATATGAGATTTTGGGGTCTCAACCGGTTTTTTTCCTTCGTCCTTAAAGGAAACTTTCTTGGTTACCTTCTCTGATTTAACAAAAACAGGTCCAACTGTTGGTTTGACTACAGGTTTTACAGGTACCTTTTGCTTGTCAACAGTTGTGTTCACCACAAGTTTCTTAAGAGGTTTTTCCATGGCTATCCGGTTACGACGGTCATATGTCATTTGACGATTTTCCCTCTTTTGAAAATATCTGTTTTGGTTATAAAATGGTGCTGGTTGAGGAACAAATCGGCTTTGTGGATAACAATGATTATCGACTGGACTCTGGTATTTCTGCTTCACTTCAACCTCGTGCCTTTTGTGCCTAAAATACGGGTAGTGAGCAAGTAAATGCCTTCTCTCCTCGCATTTATAACACGCACGGTATTCCTCAAAGTTGTTCTTGGCATTCGACTTAGCATATGTAGTGATAGGATATTGATCATCCACACACCTTCTTCTAAGACTCTCAGGAGCTGGGTCCTTGGAGTAAGTCGGCTCAAGAAAACTATTAGCCTTCTCCTTTGGCTTGATAAACTCTGTGACATGAACCTTTGGTTCTTTTGGAATATCCGAATAAATTTTCTTTAAAACCTCTGGAGGTACATCATTCGTTTGCTCATGCTTTGGGAACCAAATGGTACTCTCCTGCCAAATTTTCTCAATCTTGGAATAATTGGCAAATTTGATTGGATATTCCTCGTCATAAATTATCTTATCGGATCCTTCCATCCGATAGAAAACTTTGACGGGTTTGTCACATTGTTCATTTTTCTCAACATGCTTAACTGATTGATTCGCTCGATGAGCGTTAGCCATGGGATGTATAATCTGAGATGGTGACAGATTTTAAGCAGGAATATCACACACCTTCTCAAATTTGTCATCCTTAGAATCGGAATCATCAGTTACAACAATCACACCTTCATCATTTAGTCCCAAAATAGGTCTAACATCAGAATTAGGGTCTCCCACACTGGAGGTGTTAGACTCATCATCCGATGTAGAGTCAGACTTAACTGAGCTCTCCGGTGTTATTGAATGCAAAGTATGGTTTTCAAATAACACTGGAGATGGGACGGCCTTGTAGTTTGCACTACTTGACTGTGAAGGCTCCTCAATAATATGATCAACAACATATGCAATATGTTTATAGCTTTCAAGCTTCTTGTTGACCTTTTCAGCAAAGCACTTGATGGTAGCCATTTCAAGTTTTGTATTTTTACAATTCATTGATATAATTGTTAATGGCTAATTGTTTTAAAGATAAAGTCTTTTTAAGATCTGAAATGTCTTCCTTATAACCATCAAGCACCTTATTGAATTGTCGTGCTTCTTTTTGATACGATTGACAGTTGATCTTAGCACTCTCAAGCTGAACCCTGAGTTGCTTATTATCCTCTGTCAATCTATCACATGCACCACAATCAATACCTCTCACTATTCATATCTAAATTAGATTCGGAACTTACCTGCTTTGGAGCCTCAGTCATCGCCATCAATGCAAAGTGTGCTTCCTTTCCAGCAAAGAATTTAGAATAATCGATTCTGGTAAAAGCATCGTCCACAATGCAAGATTTGTGTGTCATCAGAAAATCAGCTTCGACAAGAAGTTGATCGATATCATCATCAGAATCGCTCTCCGTATCAGAATAAGCTGAATCACACTGTTTAGGAACATATATAACAGAGTCAAGAATCAATCCCGACTTCTTCTCAACACAAACATCACTTTCTTCACTCAACTCTTCAATCTTCACCTCAGACATCTTCTCAGTCATCAAAACATTTTCTACAGACACCGACTCATCCAAATCCATCTTCTAAGCAACACATGCCACATTACCAACAGTAATCTCCTCAACACCGAGTTGCATAACAGTCCAATCAAATCCCTCATCTTTCTGGATCACCAAAGCCTAGTTCTGGTTATCTGGTTGGGTTTGGCTGTTTGGTGTAGAAATAGGAATGATAGTTCTGGTTGGATTGTGTGGTGTTTGATTTTGATTCTGGTTTTGTGTACTGGTTCATCTAACATTATTATTTCGTGAGATGTTTTGGCTGTTTTGATAATTGTTTTGTGGTTGAAAATTGGAATTGTTTTGGCTTTGATATGATACCTGGTTTTGACGGTTCTGGTAGTTGGTGTTGAAAGGATTCCTATTCCCTTGCTGTGCTGGCTGTGTGCATTCTCTCTTGAAGTGACCTTTCCCACCATAATTAAAACATGTCACCTTGGCTTTGTTGAAGCCATATGTGGTGTTTGGAGAAGTAGAAAGATCAGTTCTTCCTGTCTTCTCAATGAACTCAGTCGCTCGCCTCATGATACTAGCAAACGCCCACTGGATGTCAATGAGCTCCATCTCTTCTTTGTCAATTTGCACATAGTCTTCACTGGTTAGGTTGTTGTTACCAATTTGACTAGCGACTAACTCGTTATAAGAAGCGACCATAGCAGAAACCAATGCTACATGTTGCTATGCAACTTCAACAGTAACATTGTTCAAGTTTGAAGTCTCCAACACAATTGGGCTCTGATTAGGTTGACTTTGGTTAATTTGGGTTTGATTCATTTGAGGAATGTAGGATTGTTGTTGAGGTTGGTTTAAAGTTGCAGAATAACATGCAGCTTGTTGCATCGGTGAAAATGGTGGGATGTAAGTAGTAGGGTATGATGGTGGTGTAAAAGATGAAGTTTGAGCAAGATAGTTTAAGGGGGTCTTGGTTGGTTCAACATGGCTTGAAACACAAGCAATGTGTGGAGCAATAGTAGTACTAGAACTTGAACTAGCTAGAGATGAAGATGTACCGCCATGGTATAACTTTGGATTCTGAGGAACTTGTGCTCTTTTCGCCTTCCTCTTTTCTTCCATCTCTTTATTCTCAAGTTTCTGGATAAACTCATTGATGGTCCAGTATTGGTACGCATCTTTCTCCTTGAGTACCTCAATGTGTTGATTCCAGTATGGTGGCAATGCATCAGCAAACTTGTCCACCAGTTCAGACATCGGTATATTGATTTCATAACTTGAAAGTTCAGTCAATAAGTGGCAATACCTTGGAATCAACTCCTTCAGCGTCTCATTTCCCATATAGCTGAAGTTCTCAAACTCTTTTCTCAACTCCTCCATTCTAAGCTTCCTCGTCTTTTCATTCCCATTGTGATAATTCCTTAACATATCCCACAATTGTTTAGAAGTGGTGCACGACCCAAACTTATGTAAGAGTTCAGTGTAAATGGCCTGGGACAGTTGGGAAAACGCCTTCTTTTCCACCGCAAACTTCTTCTTCTCGTCTTCAGCAAGACTCTCTAATGGAATCGGCTCACCTGTGTTCTCCAAAACCGGAGCAACATACCCCTTAGCAATCATTTGCCAAGCTTCCGTTCCTTCTAATCCCATTCCCTCTAGATGAATCTTGAACTTGGTCTTCCATTGGTTATAGTCTACCATTTCCATCAACTTTGGTGGACGGCTCCCACTACCCGAGGATAAGTCATGAATAAGTGTCGAAATCGCATTGGTAGTCTGGGAGTGTACCGCCGCTGCTGCAACTCCCCAGTAATCAGCCATAGGTTGTGGTTGTGCAACTTGTTGGGGCATAGAACTAGTCATCGCCAAATAGTTAATCGGTTGAGATGGTTGACTAGTCTTTTGAGCAGCCACCGACCAAGGATCCAACAGTTTCTACCTTCGACCCTTTTCAAGTGTCGTGTGGTCGAATGTAAAATTTAATCCAGATTCGACCGTTTGTCAAGGTTCGAATGTAGAAAATAACAAACTCGTTTCACTTTCGACCAAGTTAACCCACTTTCGATCACCCGATTGGTCGAATGTACAACTTATGGTCGAATGAACAACAACACACTAAAACTTTCTAGGTTCGACCAAATATCATTCCACGTTCGACCAAAATCTCCCTGGTTCGACCTAAAAATTCCACTCTCGACCAAATCTCCCTAGGTTCGACCCTTTCATTTTGAAAAACGGTTATACTTTGAAAATCAGTTATTTTGATCCAAAATTTTCAAATGTTGATGAAATTTAATGATCTTATGCAGGTTTTGCTTCGGATTGGATTTGGAACAAGTTTAACAAAGAGAATTTGAATTTTATCCATGAAAACAAGTTCAAATCAATCAATTATCACCAAATTCAAATGTTCAATGAAAAACAGAAAAGTTTTGATCAAAATTGGGTCCAAATCAACTGAAATATTATTAATTCGTGGTTGTTTGATCCTTTTGGCTCTGATACCACTTTGTATGCGTATAGGATCGGCTATTCAAACAATGAATATGATCAAACATGTTCAATTTAGGTGCGGAATCCCTGAATTGATCACGAGATGGTAATAAAACTAGCAAAACACACAAATCATCATAAACACATTCATTTCATTCATTAACATAATCATTAATCACTTTGAAAGCTTGTTTACAATGTTATAAATCAGTTACAGACTTGACAAAAACCCTAGGGAGAAACGCACTCTAAGAGGGAAACAAAATGACCAAAAGTTAACATTCAAAAAATGATTCGACCTTATGTAGACCTGCACATTCGCCCAATTAGCTTGGTCGAATGTGCAGGTTCGACCATTCATAATGGGCGAATCTGGACATATATACAAACAGATCTTCATTCGACCTCCCAGAGCCTCCTTCGACCAAAACTATCTACCTTCGACCTTCTGAAAAGCCACCTTCGACCACCCGACAACATCAATACATTTTAGAATTCGCAATTCAATAGCACTAGTCGCACTTTCGTGTATCTACAACATTTCCGCCCGTAGAGAGCCTCGAACGGAGCTGCCTTGATACTAGAATGGTAGATGTTTTTGTAGGAGAATTCCACCAATGGTAGATGACTCTCCCAACCCTTGCCAAAGTCGATCACACACACCCGAAGCATGTCTTCTAGTGTTTGAATCATCCGCTCACTTTGACCATCAGTTTGCGGATGATAGGCTGTGCTCATATCTAACTGAGTACCCAGAGCCTTATGCAAGGATTTCCAGAAGTTTGAGGCGAACCGAGGATCACGATCAGAAATAATAGAAACAGGCACCCCGTCCAAGAAACCACTTCCTTAATATACAAACGAGCCAATCGCTCAAGGCCATCAGTTTCCTTGATAGCAAGGAAGTGCGCTGACTTTGTCAACCTATCGACGATCACCCAGATCATGTAACAACCACTGGGCGATCTCGGAAGTTTGGTCACCAAGTCCATTGTAATCCGTTCCCACTTCCACTCGGGAATTTCAGGCTGTTGCAGAAGGCCGGACGGCTTTTGGTATTCAACCTTGACCTTGGCACCGGTCAAACATTTGCTTACATACGAAGCTACATCCGCCTTCATGTTCGGCAACCAATAAAGTATCTTTAATTCTTGATACATCTTATCGGAGCCAGGGTGAATAGAATACCAGGATTTGTAAGCTTCATCAAGAACGAGCTCCCGCAAACCCCCGAATAAAGGGACCCATATACGTTCAGCAAAATAATGTAGGCCATCGGACCTGAGTTCAAGGTGGCTATCGGCACCATGCATGGTTACAACTTTAAGGTTTTCCTCCTTCAAAGCTTCTTGCTACGCCGAACAGATTTGGTCAGGTAAACTAGAATGGATAGTGAGCTGAAGAGCTCGAATACGATGAGGCTTAGCGGATTCCTTCCTGCTCAAGGCGATTGCTACAACATTCGCCTTGCCAGGATGGTATTTTATATCACACTCGTAATCATTAAGAAGCTCGACCCAGCGACGCTGTTGCATGTTCAACTCCTTCTGATCAAAGATATGCTGGAGGCTCTTATGATCGGTATAAATGGTGCACTTGGTATTGTACAAGTAATGCCTCCAGATTTTCAAAGCAAAGACTACTGCACCCAATTCCAGATCATGGGTGGTGTAGTTTTTCTCATGGACTTTAAGCTGACGAGAAGCATAGGCGATGACCTTCTCACATTGCATTAACACACAACCGAGACCCCGAATAGAAGCATCACAATAAACCACGAAGTCATCCGTGCCTTCGGGCAAGGACATAATAGGAGCAAAACAGAGTTTAGCCTTTAGCATCTGAAAGGCTGACTCCTGCGAATCACCCCAGTCGAACTTTTTGTCCTTCTGGGTAAGCGAGGTGAGGGGTTGAGCGATCTTCGAAAATCCCTCGATAAACCGACGATAATAACCTGCGAGACCTAGGAATTGCTGCACCTCAGATGGCGTCTTCAGTGCTTCCCAGTCTTTGATAGCTTCTATCTTGGCTGGATCAACATGAATTCCTTTTTCATTAACCACGTGACCAAGGAATTGGACTTCACGCAACCAGAAGTTACATTTAGAGAACTTAGCGTACAACTGTTCCCGTCTCAAGAGTTCCAAGACAAGACGCAAGTGTTCCCGGTGGTCCACTTCGTTCTTGAAATAGACTAGAATATCATCAATGAATACAATCACGAATTTATCAAGGTAGGGCTTACAGACACGGTTCATCAAATCCATGAATACGGCGGGTGCATTGGTGAGACCAAAAGGCATGACCAAGAATTCAAAATGGCCATAACGAGTTCGAAAAGCGGTCTTTGGAATATCAGCTTCTTGGACTCTCAATTGATGGTACCCCGATCTCAAGTCAATCTTCGAATAGAAACTAGAACCCTGGAGTTGATCAAATAAATCATCGATACGAGAAAGAGGATAACGATTCTTGATGGTAACCTTGTTCAATTCACGGTAGTCGATACACATACGCAGGCTTCCGTCTTTCTTCTTGACAAAAAGGATAGGGGCTCCCCACGGGGATGAGCTAGGTCGGATGAACCCCTTCTCCAATAACTCCTATAATTGGTTAGACAACTCCTGCATCTCGGGAGGTGCAAGACGATATGGGGCTCGGGCAATGGGGGCTGCACCCGGAGCAAGTTCAATACCGAATTTGACTTGACGATAAGGCGGTAGGCCAGGTAGATCTTCTGGAAACACATCGGGAAAATCACTAACGACAGGAATATCTTCAATCTTCTTCTCTTCCTCCGATGAAACCGAAAAAAGGGCCAGAATGGCAGAATACCCCTTTCGAAGATACTTATAGGCTTTCATACACGAAATGATACTCAAAGGGACACTGCTCTTCTCACCAAGTACCAACAGAATTTCCCCATCAGGGAGAGGAAGTCGAATGACCTTATCGAAACAGACAATCTTAGCATGATACAAAGATAACCAATCCATACCCACAACAACATCAAAACTACCCAAGGACACCGGCATAAGGTCAATAGGAAAAGAATAACCTGACAAATCAAGGTGACACTCCCTAAGGACGTGCGTCGCTTCAACTTTCTTACCATCAGCCAATTCTATCAAGTACTTAGCCTCTAAAGGTGTAGGTGGGACCCTATCAAGCAATTGACTAAATCCTAGAGATATAAAACTCTTATCGGCACCAGAATCAAACAAAACCAAAGCATAGCGATTATCAAGAAGAAACGTACCGGTAACAGTGTCAGGGTCCTGCCGGGCCCCGCTCGAACCAACCACAAAGGCGCGAGCATTCCTGCCTCCGTCCCCATTGTTCCTATTACCCGATCCATTCTTCCCAGCCTCGCCCTACTTCAACTTGGGGCAATCACGTTTGTAGTGTCCAAGCTCACCACAGTTATAGCACCCCTGTTTGCCCTGGTTTCCCTGAGGAGCAGCAACCTGAGGAGCTGGGGCAGGTGTAGTAGGTGGGTTCTGATTACCCCGAAGATTCCCTACAATCCTTAACATGGTGCCCAATCCTTTGGCACCTACGGCAACGGTTCTTTTCATCACAAGGGCCAGTATGATGAAACCAACACCGTTCACACTTAGGCAACTTCCCAAAATAACCCCCCGACTTTTGCTCAGACGACGATCCCCCAACGTCAGACCTCTTTACCTGCTGAGGCTGAGCTGAACTCGAGCCTTTACTCGCGCCTTCCCTTTTTCGCTTGTTGTTCTCGGGAGCCTTCACAGTAGCGCCTCGGGCAGGCAAGACTCCTTCAGCTACTTTCATATTGGTCAGCTTGTGAGTCGACCGACCCACCTCAGAATACACAGTAAGATTACCCGCAGCTACCAATCCCGCGACCTCCTGCACCAACCCAGAAATATAGTGCTCAATTCTCCTGTATTCCGGTGTGTGCAAATCCGGGCACAACACCGCCAGCTCATTATGTCTAGTAGTGTACGCTTCAACCTTAGACCCCACCATCTTGTGATTCCAGACCTCATGCTTGTAGATACACGAAAGTGCGACTAGTGCTATTGAATTGCGAATGCTAAAATGCATTGCTGATTACGGTTGGTCGAAGGTGGCTTTTTAGAAGGTCGAATGTGGAATAAGATGGTCGAAGGAGGCTCTGGGAGGTCGAATGAAGATCTGTTTGTATATATGGTTTGGTTCGACCATTCTTCGACCAAGTCAATTGGGCGAATGTGCAGGTCTATATAAGGTTGAATCATTTTTTGAATGAAAACTTTTGGTCATTTTGTTTCCCTCTCAGAGTGTGTTTCTCCCTAGGGTTTTTTTCAAGTCTGTAACTGATTTATAACATTGTAAACAAGCTTTGAAAGTGTTTAATGAATATGTTAATGAATGAAATGAATATGTTTATGACGATTTGTGTGTTTTGCTAGTTTTATTATCATTTCGTGATCAATTCAGGGATTCCGCACCTGAATTGAACTTATTTGATCATATTCTTTGTTTGAATAGCCGATCCTATACGCATACAAAGTGGTATCAGAGCCATAAGGATCAAACAACCACGAATTGATAATATTTTAGTTGATTTGGAGCCAATTTTGATCAAAACTTTTCTGTTTTTCATTGAACATTTGAATTTGGTGATAATTGATTGATTTGAACTTGTTTTAATGGATAAAATTTAAAATTCTCTTTGTTAAACTTGTTCCAAATCCAATTCGAAGCAAAACCTGCATAAGATCATCAAATTTCATCAACATTTGAAAATTTTGGATCAAAATAACTGATTTTCAAAGTATAACCATTTTTTTAAAATGAAAGGGTCAACCTAGGGAGATTTGGTCAAGAGTGGAGTTTTTAGGTCGAACCAGGGAGTTTTTGGTTGAACGTGGAATGATATTTGGTCGAACCTAGAAAGTTTTAGTGTATTGTTGTTCATTCGACCATAAGTTGTACATTCGACCAATCGGGTGGTCAAAAGTGGGTTAACTTTGTCGAAAGTGAAACATGTGTTTGTAATATTCCACATTTGAGTCTTTAGAAACGGTCGAACCTGAACTAATTTCTACATTCGACCACATGACATTTGAAAAGGGTCGAACGTAGAATCTGTTGATAAATTTTTCTAATCGTTTCGTGTTTTATCATTTTAAGAACGATATGTGGAACTTTCCGACAACACCACGACCTAATACAACACCACAACAGCAAACAACTATGGATCCTTGGTCAGTAGCTGCTTAGAAGACTAGTCAACCATCTCAACCGATTAACTATTTGGCGATGACTAGTTCGATACCCCAACAAGTTGCACAACCTCAACGACAACCTATGGCTGATTACTGGGGAGTTTCAGCAGCGACGGTACACTATCAGACTACCAATGCGATTTCAACACTTATTCAAGACTTATCTTCGGGTAGTGGAAGCCGTCCACCAAAGTTGATGGAAATGGTAGATTACATCCAATGGAAGACGAAGTTCAAGATTCATCTAGAGGGAATGGGATTAGAAGGAACGGAAGCTTGGCAAATGATTGCTAAGGGGTATGTTGCTCCGGTTTTGGAGAACACTGGTGAGCCGATTCCATTAGAGAGTCTCGCTGAGGACGAGAAGAAGAAGTTTGCGGTGGAAAAGAAGGCATTTTCCCAACTGTCCCAGGCCATTAACACTGATCTCTTACATCAGTTTGGGTCGTGTACCACTTCTAAACAATTATGGGATATGTTAAGGAATCGTCACGATGGAAATGAAAAGATGAGGAAGCTTAGAATGGAGGAGTTAAGAAAAGGGTTTGAGAACTTCAGCTATATGGGAAATGAAACGCTGAAGGGGTTGATTCCGAGGTATTGTCACTTATTGACTGAACTTTCAAGTTATGAAATCAATATACCGATGTCTGAGCTGGTGGAAAAGTTTGATGATGCATTGCCACCATACTGGAATCAACACATTGAGGTACTCAAGGAGAAAGATGCGTACCAATACTGGACCATAAATGAATTTATCCAGAAGCTTGAGAATAAAGAGATGGAGAAAAAGAGGAAGGCGAAAAGAGCACAAGTTCCTCAGAATCCAGAGTTATACCAGGCGGTACATCTTCATCTCTAGCTAGTTCAAGTTCAAGTACTACTGTTGCTCCACACATTGCTTGTGTTTCAAGCCATGTTGAACCAACCAAAACCCCCATAAACTACCTTGCTCAAACCTCATCCTATACCCCACCATCATACCCTACTACTTACATCCCACCATTTTCACCGATGCAACAAGCTGCTTGTTATTCTGCAAATATAAACCAACCTCAACAACAATCCTACATTCCTTATATGAATCAAACCCAAATGAACCCAAGTCAACCTAATTAGAGCCCAATTGTGCTGGAGACTTCAAACTTGAACAATGTTACTGTTGAAGTTGCACTGCAACATATAGCATTGGTTTCTGCTATGGTCCCTTCTTATAACAGGTTAGTTGCTAGTCATATTGGTAACAACAATCTAACCAGTGAAGACTATGCACAAATTGACAAAGAAGAGATGGAGCTCATTGACATCCAGTGGGCATTTGCTAGTGTCATGAGGTGAGCGACTGAGTTCATTGAGAAGACAGGCATAACTGATCTTTCTACTTCTCCAAACACCACATATGACTTCAACAAAGCCAAAGTGACATGTTTTAATTATGGTGGGAAAGGTCACTTCAAGAGAGAATGCACACAGCCAGCACAGCAGGAGAACAGGAATCATTTCAACACAAACTACCAGAATCGCTAAAATCAGGTATCATATCAAAGTCAAAACAATTACCAAAACCGTCTAAACACCTCACCAAACAATACTGTTAGACAAACCACTACACAAAACCAGAACCAAAATCAAACACCGCACAATCCAACCAGAACTATCATTCCTATTTCTACACCAAACAGCCAAACCCAATCAGATAACCAGAACCAGGCTTTGTTGATCCAAAAAGATGAGGGATTTGATTGGACTTGTATGCAACTCGGTGTTGAGGAGATCACTACTGGTAATGTGGTGTGTGTTGCCCAGAAGATGGATTTGGATGAACCGGTGTCTGTTCAAGATGTTTTGGTGACTGAGAAGATGTCTGAGGTGAAGATTGAAGAGTTGAGTGAAAAAAGTGATGTTTGTGTTGAGAAGAAGTCGGGATTGATTCTTGACTCTGTTACTGATGTTCCTGAACAGTGAGGTTCAGCTTAATCTGATATGGAGAGCGATTCTGATTCTGAAACTAGTGTTAACTCACTAGATGATGATATCGATCAACTTCTTGCCGAAGCTGATTTTCTGATGACACGCAAATCTTGCATTGTGGATGATGCTTTTACCAGAATCGATTATTCTAAATTCTTTGCTGGAAAGGAAGCACACTTTGCATTGATGGCGATGACTGAGCCTCCAAAACAGCTAAGTTCTGAATCTAATTTAGATATGAATAGTGAAAGGTACTGTGGTGCATGCAATAGATTGACAGAGGATAATAAGCAACTCAGGGTTCAGCTTGAGAGTGCTAAGATCAACTGTCAATCGTATCAAAAGGAAGCACTAGAATTCAATAAGGTGCTTGATGGTTATATAAATGAATTGGAAAATACAAAACTTGAAATGGCTACCATCAAGTGCTTTGCTTAAAAGGTCAACAAGAAGCTTGAAAGCTATAAACATATTGCATATGTTGTTGACTATATCAATGAGGAGCCTTCACAGTCAAGTAGTGCAAACTACAATGCCGTCCCATCTCCAGTGTTATTTGAAAACCATACTTTGCATTCAATAACACCGGAGAGCTTAGTTAAGTCTGACTCGACAACGGATAATGAGTCTAACACCTCCAGTGTGGGAGACCCTAATTCTGATGTTAGACCAATTTTGGGACTAAATGATGAAGGTGTGATTGCTATAACTGATGATTCCGAATCTGAGGATGACAAATCTGAGAAGGTGTGTGATATTCCTGCTAAAAATCATATTATTACAAATGAACCAGTGTCACCATCTCAGATTATGCATCCAATGGCTAACGCTCATCGGGTAAATCAATCAGTTAAGCATGTTGAGAAAAATAAATAATGTGACAAACCCGTCAAAGTTTTCTTTCGGATGGAAGGATCCAATAAGATAATTTCTGACGAGGAATATCCAATCAAATTTGCCAACTATTCCAAGATTGAGAAAATTTGGCAGGAGAGTACCATTTGGTTCCCAAAGCATGAGCGAACAAATGATGTACCTCCAGAGGTTTTAAAAAAAAATTTATTTGGATGTTCCAAAAGAACCAAAGGTTCATGTCACAGAGTTTATCAAGCCAAATGAGAAGGCTAATAGTTTTCTTAAGCCAACTTAGTCTAAGGACCCAGCTCCTGAAAGTCTTAGAAGAAGGTGTGTGGATGATCAATATCCTATCACTACATATTCTAAGTCGAATGCTAAGAACAAGTTTGAGGAATACTGTGCGTGTTATAAATGCGGGGAGAGAGGGCATTTACTTGCTCACTGCCCGTATGTTAGGCACAAAAGGCAAAAGGTTGAAATGAAGCAGAAATACCAGAGTCCAGTCGATAATCATTTTTATCCACAAAGACGATTTGTTCCTCAACCAGCACCGTTTTATAACCCAAGCAGATATTTTCAAAAGAGGGAAAATCGTCAGATGACATATGACCGTCGTAATCGGAGAGCTATGGAAAAACCTCTTAAGAAACCTGTGGTGAACACAACTGTTGACAAACAAAAGGTACCTGTAAAACCTGCAGTCAAATCAACAGTTGGACCTGTCTCTGTTAAATCAGAGAAGGTAACCAAGAAATTTTTCTTTAAAGATGAAGTAAAGAAACCGGTTGAGACCCCAAAGGGTTCTCATGGTGCTTCATCTTCACAAGTGAATGAGAAATCTGAAACTGAAAAAGATTTAATTGATCAGAAAAAGATCAATTCAAATCAATCTATTTGTGAGAAAGAATCTTTGAAACTCAATGTTCAAAGACCCAAGACCAAGCAGGCTTGGGTCCCCCGAAAAAATCTAATCTTTTTACTTGATATGTGTAGGGAGCTTCAGCTGGCCCTGTGAGCAGTCTTTGGATTGTTGACAGTGGAGCTTCTGGTCACATGACAGGGGATTTATCGCTACTGTTTGACATCAGAAATATCAATGGCGGATACGTAGCTTTTGCCGAGAATAAAGGATGATACATTACTATAGAGGGTAGTGTGAGTAATGGGATCGTGAGTTTTGAGAAGATTTGTACGTGAAGCAAATTGATTATAATCTGCTCAGTGTCAGTCAGATATGTGATAAGCATTTTTCGGTATTCTTTGATGACAAATCTTGCTACATACTCAACCCAGTATTCGTTCTACCAAAAGAGTGGGTTATGCTAAAAGCACCGAGAGTGAACAATCTGTACATTCTTGACATGTCAAAAGCTATGACTACACAAGGCCAAGTCACGTGTTTCGTCTCCAAGGCTACTGAAAAAGAATCTATCATGTGGCATAGGAGGATGGGACACATTCACCTTAGAAAAATGAATCATTTGGTGAAAAATGAACTTGTCGAAGGAGTGAATGTTAAACATTTTCATTTAAATGACAAGTGTGTGAGTTGTAAGAAAGGAAAGCAGCACAAGCAGACCCATAAACAAAAGAAAGTCAATTCAGTTGAATTAGCACTTGAGCGTTTGCACATGGATCTGTTTGGACCGGTCAAGCGTAAAAGTCATGCTGGTTAATTGTACTGTCTTGTGGTTACAGATGACTATTCCATATTTTCATGGGTTATATGCTTGCATCATAAGAGCGACACGTTTAATAATCTGAAGGTTCTGTTCACTCGATTGGAAAATATCTATGGTCAAAAGATCAAGAGAATCAGGAGTGATAATGGGACGGAGTTTAAGAACGCACTGATGGATGCTCTTTGTGAAGACAAAGGAATTCATCATGAATACAGTGCTCCGTATACCCCTCAACAGAACGGTGTCGCGGAACGTAAAAACAGGACTCTAATTGAAGCGGCAAGGACAATGCTTGCGGATTCCAATCTTCCAGTAATGTTCTGGAATGAAGCAATTTACGCAGCTTGTTATACTCTCAATCGTGTTTTAACGGTGAAGAAGTTTGGCAAAACTTCTTATGAGCTGTTGAATCGACGAAAGCCGAACTTAGAGTATCTAGAACCGTTTGGAGCACCGTGTACAATGCTTAATCCATCTGAGAAGTTTGCACCGAAAGCTGTAGAAGGATTCTTTGTTGGATATGCAACCCCGATCAAACGGGTATTCAACAAACGAACTCGTCAGGTAGAGGAGTGGGCTAACGTTGAAGTTCAGCGGTATACTCAGAATGTACAGGGTAGCGGTCCAGAATGGATGTTTGATTACAAGGATTTCTTTGAATCATTCAATCTGGATAGCTTGGTTGAAGAGGTTGTATTACGTTTATATTATGAGTGTGAAAACGCAGTGACATCACCGTTGGTGCGTCCGATCACGGTAAACCTCCAAACAACTTCTAATGATACCAATGCTCCTGCAGCTGAAGAAGAGGTATTTCAGGAAGCTTCCACAACTCTTAATTCATCGGAATCTGAAGATGACGATGATGTTACAAGTGAAGCTGTTCCAGATATTGCTATAGAGACACCTCCAGTGAACCCAAATCCAAATGGTGCTTCATCATCAAACTTGGGTAATGATCTGGATTCGACAGAGAATTTGACTACTCAGACGGGAGTACAAGTACCTGATTATCCGGAATCTCGGATACATCGGATTCACCCGCTCGAGCAAGTTATTGGTGATCCTGGTAGCAGTGTGATGACGAGAGGTCAACTGAGGAATGCAAACTCACAAGAAAACCTTGGCGCTCTTTCTTTATATGCCAAAATTCAAAAATCAGGTTTTCAAAATGACTGGTCGTTTGCTTGTTATGTTTCGCAGGTCGAGCCGCGGACAAACAAGTATGCTCTTTTGGATGATGCTTGGGTAGAGGCTATGCAAGAGGAGTTATTAAAATTTCAGAAACTCGGAGTGTGGACACTGACAGATTTACCTCCAGGACGGAAAAAGATAGGAACCAAATGGGTGTTTAAATGTAAGAAGGATGACGGAGGAGTGATTGTTAGGAACAAAGCTCGATTGGTCGTACAAGGATTTCATCAAGTTGAAGTAATCGATTATAACGAGATTTATGCACCAGTTGCACGCTAAGAAGCTATCTACATGTTTCTAGCGTTTGCATCTTATAAGAAATTCAAGGTGTATCAAATGCACGTTAAAAGCGCGTTTCTTTATGGTGTGGTCAGGGAGGAAGTTTACGTATGTCAACCACCAGGATTTGAAGATCCTATTCACCGGGATAAGGTCTACGTTGTAAACAAAGCTCTCTATGAGTTGCACCAGGCTCCAAGGCAATGGTATGAGGAGCTGAGCACGTATCTTCTATCCAAAGGATTTAAACTAGGTTTGGTAGATTGCACACTTTTCACAAAACGAACAGGAGATAACTTGCTTCTAGTGCAAATTTATGTTGATGACATTATTTTTGGTTCTACTAATGAACTTTTATGCAGAGAATTCGAAAAAGTTATGCAGGAAAAGTTCAAAATGAGTGCGATGGGAGAGATGCAGTTTTTCCTAGGCTTGCAGGTTGATCAAAGACCAACGGGGATCTTTATTCAACAGACCAAATATGTTTCTGAAGTCTTGAGACGATTCCAGATGGATGATTCGAAGCCGATGGATACCCCGATACAACCTAATCACGGGATTGGTGTTGATGCTAAGGGGGAGCTAACTGATCCTTTTACATACAGATGAATCGTCGGATCTCTGATGTACCTCACCGCTTCCAGACCAGACATAATGTTCGCCATATGTCTTTGTGCACGTTAGCAATCGAAGCTGAAACAGAGTCATCTTGCAGCTGTCAAACGCATCCTTAGATATCTGAAGGGTTTTCCGTCGAGAGGACTATGGTACCCTAATGATGATAAATTTGACCTAATTACTTTTAGTGATGCAGATTGGGGAGGCTGTGACAAAGACAACAAATCCACAACGGCTGGATGCCAAGTTTATGTGGAGCAGGCTCGTGACCTGGCAATGCAAGAAACAAACTGCAGTCGCCTTATCCACCTGTGAAGCTAAATACGTTTTAGCATCAAGCTGTTGCTCACAAGTTCTCTGGATACAACAACAGATGGTGGACTACGGTTTGCAATTTCTTAAAACCCCTATATACTGTGATAATGAGGCCGCAATTGCATTAACAAAAGATTTAGTCAATCACTCGAAAGCTAAACACATCCGGATCAAACATCATTTTATCCGTGATTGTTACGCAAAAGAGTTGATCGACATGGTGAAAATCCACACGGACTATCAACGTGCAGATCTTTTTACCAAAGCTTGTGATAAATCAAGATTTGAATATCTTTTAAAAAGCTGACGGTATAAAAGAAAAACAAGACTGATCACCACCTCGGGTTATCGCTTTTTAGTTTTAGTTTTTATTGTTTTTTTCAGAAAAATACAGAAACCCAAAAATATGTTTTACAGTTTAGGTAGAGTTTATTTTCAGAAAAACCAAAAACATTGAAAAATTTAAAAACCCATAAAAATTAGAAAAACCCAAAATGATTTCCAGGAGAAAAAGGGGAAATGATAGTACATCAGTGGGGATCTGACACATGCTAAAGAAATGTAATGCAATATAAGGCGTGTGTCTGAGTCTGTGTGATGTGTTGATAGGCTTCGTACATATCAAACAAATTGTTGTGTGGATGAACTCCTCATGGGCATATGGTCTTAGTACCGTAATTTCGTTTGATAGGGTATTTGTACACAATTCGGAGGTTTCGGGTCGTTATGTTATTAGTTATCTGGGGATAGGCTCTCTGATCTTCTGCTGTAAGTCATAACGGACCTAGATCAGACAGGGTGTCTTTATAAAAGAGCTGTAAAGCCAAATCCTAAAGTTACTGAATTGAGGAACTTTCAATGTATGATGATAATCAAATATTATCTAATGCATCGTATCCAATCATTGATGCAAATCATGATTGATATTAGCCGTCAACCTGGTAGAGTGCACAAGTTACTTTGTAGCATTGATTTGCTGACCTGTATACCTTTGTGCCTCATACCTTGTAAATTACAGATGACGAAAGCATAATCACGCGTTACAATGAGTCTTTGTGCATTTACTTCTTGATACGGGAGTATGTCGTGTGCGTGGGAACCACAGACAATTGAGTATATACTATAAATAATAGTATCAGTCTAAAGCACTGCACAACAGTCTTCATGTGAGCTTATGTGGATCACAATATCAGCAGTTGCCAGATCACACATTGTCTTTAATGATAATAAATCAAAAGATCAACGGTGTGATCAGATTTCTCTAAAACTGATATGATCCTCTTACCGTAAATCAAAAAACATTTACTGTTTTGTCTTTACATTTCTGCATTTTACAGTTCTCGTCAAAAACACAAAACTCAAAAAGATTTTAGATGTGTTTTAACAAAATTTTAGAAAATCCAAAAGATTTACTTAGCCAGGATTCGAACCCGAGTCCCTGGCGGGCTAAACCTTAACCACACCACACAAACCACTACACCATTTGGTGTTTCGTGATGTTAATTAAAACCAATTAAACTTAAACCATTTCAAGGTCCCTTAGTCAAACCTGAAAAGTCAAATGTAGTCTCCTAGTCAAGTCAAGTCAAAGTGTTAGTAAATATGGTCTCCTAGTCAAGTCAAAGTGTTAGTAAATATGGTCTTCTAGTCAAGTCAAAGTTGTTCCTAAATTCTAGCCTAGTCAAAGTAGTCCCTAATTACAACTCCAAATTTTACACTACAAATACACTAGCCTACCATTCAACTCTTTATACCATTCAAAAAAAAAAAAAAAAAAACATTATTATCCCATCTCCCATATACTAAAGTTTTCATCCATCATTATCTCCTCTAGCTAGTTCCGAGTTTTCCAAGGCATTATTACTAAGTGTTTGCACGCTCAATAAAACGCACGAACTCATTATGCACCTAAGGTGAGTTTACATAGCCCCTTTTTCTGTTTTACATTTTGGGGTGAAACATGTTTAAACATTTTATACACTATCATTTACTCATTCTTACATTGTTGAAACTTGTGATTCAATTACACTATCATTTACTCATTCTATTATTTGACTGTAACAAAAAGACACAGTACAATCATTAACATTGATCAAGCCGCCTGTTTAGATTATAGCGCTATAGGTCTGACAAACCCATCCCCCCGCATAAATTCGGGGATGATCGATAACAGTTACACTTTTACTAACTTGCGAGTTAGGTCTCAGTCGACACAAGGTTTGATTGTACAAAAGACGCATTGTTACATGTCGGACTCATATTCTATCATTACTCATTATTATACTTCAACTATGATTGCTATACAACATATTATTTTCAACTATATGCAAAACCTATGTAATTCTTACCAACTTTTGTTGACCCAAAATATTTTCAAACTTAACATGTTTCAGGTTATAGCTTGCTTGAAGATTAGAGTTAATGCTTGAAGATGTGTATCTAGTATTTTTCATTTTGATGTACAAATTCTTAGAACAATTGTATGTAATTTATTTAAATCATTTATTGAAACTTATTATTTACCATGAGCTACTGAACAATCATCAATACGTGACATCCTGATGTTTCCGCCATCGGTTGGGGTGTTACAGATTGGTATCAGAGCCTTGGTTATAGGGAATTAGGTTATTAGAAAAGTAATCTAGTCTATAACCATAGGATTATAATCAGTACTTGCTCCTTTTACTTGCAACCCTACTTGTTTCTATTCTCTAACTCCCTCCTACTTCTTATCCTTACTTTAGTCCCTACAAGAAGAGTGCCCTCCATCACTGGATCTACTCTTAGACTAATAGGACAAATCCTCAGGTTTAGCCTGAACCACCTTGAAGATCTCGTCGAAGTTCTAGATTTTAATAACGAACACGTGCAATCTGGAAGGGTGAACGTCTGTATTCTGAGTTTTCTGTCTAGGACTGGCATTGCGCATAAATCCCAATCAGACGAGGGACCCGGATGCCTACCTAGGAATTCTCGGGATGAGTGTTCACTTATAGGCTAAAGCATGTCTTCACTATGTTATTAGAATCTAGAAGTTTTGATAAGTCAATGTTTTCGTTTATTCGTTTCAATTAATGAATAAATGATTACACTCACTTTCCTTAAACTAAGCTCTAAAATCTCAAAATTTTACAGCCTAAATCAATCTCATATCATAACCATCTATGAATTTCACAATCACACTTCACCTTACCATCTTAGCCACTTTTTAAATATTCAACGCCCTACCCAAATCATATTATTTCTCCACATGTTACTTATTTTTTTTTAAACTATAACCTCATACCTTAGCACAAACTAAAGATTTCTAAATCTTGTATTTTTATTACCTAGAAACTTTACAAAGTACATATTTTTGTCAAAAGATGTCCTCGAACTTAAATTCAATTGTTTATTTATTGACGTAACAAACGATTTTCTATATAATGCTTTAAACTATTAAAAATCACTTAATAGAACTTTGATCTTCAAAACCTAATGTCATGTTTGAAATCTCCAACTAACGGAAATATTTTAATCAAAGCCCACTTAGCTTGTACTATTTAACAACTTTTGCTTTATGTACAAAACCAATTTTGAAAAATAAATTTTTTTATCCATGTGAATAATATCTAGTCTCTAAATTCTCCATTGACGCTCACTCATTTTCAACTAGGGCTGTTCAAATCGCTCGCCGCTCGTGGATCGCTCGTCGCTCGTTCGGAAAATGCTCGAAAAATGCTCGCTCGATCTCTCGCTCGGTTGTATATGAGCCGATCGGCTTGGTCCGGTTTGTAAATGAGCCAAGCATGAGCAAAGGTACCCTCGGCTCGGTTCGGCTCGAATGAATTTTTATTAATTTAATAATAAATATACACACAATTTACAGATAAATTTATGGCTTTATATATAAGATTCTATTGGATCTGACTCAGTATATTCAAAGAAAATATAACCAGCCCACTTAACTCAATAAAAAAATTAACATTAAATTTAATAGTAAAACAATAAGTCATGAGGTGACAGTCTTGACTTCTTTATGTTATTAGTCGTCAATCGCTAATTGTCGCTTGATATCACACCTACGTCACAATACAACAACTTTTCTCTGACGTATGCTCATCACCTCATCAGCCTCAATCTAAGCCTCATCCTTGGACACTGGGATCTCAATATTAGTGTTATCATCGGACATTTCGACCTTAGTTGTCACCCGACAATGAAAACATCGAAGGAAACATCCAAATTTTATGATCGTCCATATTATTCTCTGCTCGATTCTCGCTCGGCGCTCGCTCGGAAAATTTGCGCTCGAAGAAAGCTCGTTCGGTTTTCGGCTCGATTGTAAACGAGCCGCTCCGCTCGGTTCGGTTTGTAAATGAGCCAAGCACGAGCAAAGCTCCGCTCGGATCGGCTCGGCTCGTGAACAGCCCTATTTTCAACTTGTTCAAATTTTTACAATATTTGGCATATACTACAATCATGTTTCCTTATACACTTGATTATAACCTTTGATCCAAACCCCACAATATACACTGCTACATAATCTCCTTACTATAAAATAAACTCCTTATCAACCATCTTCACATTCACTATCTCTCGCAACCTTGATTCTGCTTCGAGATTTTTTTTTCATCATCCTCTCAAGAACTAAATTCATATCCTTCACCTTCTCACACATGAGCTAGTTACCCATGATAACCAAACTATTGAAACTTGATTGTGTGTTGCATCAAACATAATCCTTAGTTATACATGAGGATTCGACTATCTACCATATTTGAACATTTGAAACTAGAATTCATGGAATATAAACTATTTGCTATAGACACACCTAGAGTCATTAACCTTGTCTAGGGCAACTCTATTACAACTCGTATGCTATACTTGATACTTGATTGCTTACATGTACATATTATCAATTTGCAATTCATGTGTGTAATAATTGGTACACTTAATCAAACAACTGATAGAGGATGAAGTACTTGCTCAACAGTTAGTAGAGTACCAAATAACCTACTCAACGATTGGTAGAGGTCATCATGCCTGCTCAACAGTCGGTAGAGGTCCTACAACCTGCTTAACGACTGGTAGAGGCTATCGCACCTGCTCAACAATCGGTAGAGGTTCTTACTCACTGACTGGTAGAGGTCTTTTTCCTGCTCAACAGTTGGACTTATTTTTGGATACATTGTATACGATTCAATCACAAGGCTATTTTGCAAACTTACATGTGTGTTTAGAGTCATAGAAGGACACAAAACCCTAATGTAAGGTAAATTGGTGATTACAGACCGGAACGTAATCATGAATTTACAGGTACATTAAGGTAGTGTGAAATTCTATTAAGGTTTTAGGAGATACCCCGTATGTTTTCGAAGTATCAGAGATGTGATAGGTTAGCTGTGGTACACCCTATAAATAAAGACTAATGATACGTGGAAAGGGATACTGTAGGGTCAGACCAATAACAAACCCTAGTTATTTGGTAGTCCATCTAGCATTTATGGTTATCTTATACATTCCTTAAACTCTTAGCCTACTCTGAACCATAGTCACCTAAACTATCCTCAACACTATTCAAATGTTTCTTCTTAAAATAAACTTCGGGACGAAGTTCCTAAAAGTAGGGGAGACTGTAACATCACACAAATTTTATATATATATATATATATATATATATATATATAACTCAATCGTTTATTCATCCGATTCATTATTACAGTATCTTTACCATCCATTTTGTTAAATGTTTTTTTAAATAATGACTTATAATCAATATTAAATTGGATTGTATTAAAAATTTTGATTTAAAAACGTTAAAAAAAATGTTTGCCTGAGCCAGGATTCGAACCCGAGTCCCTGGCGGGCTAAACCTTAACCACACCACACAAACCACTACACCATTTGGTGTTTCGTGATGTTAATTAAAACCAATTAAACTTGAACCCTTTCAAGGTCCCTTAGTCAAACCTGAAAAGTCAAACGTAGTCTCCTAGTCAAGTCAAGTCAAAGTGTTAGTAAATATGGTCTCCTAATCAAGTCAAAGTGTTAGTAAATATGGTCTTCTAGTCAAGTCAAAGTTGTTCCTAAATTCTAGCCTAGTCAAAGTAGTCCCTAATTACAACTCCAAATTTTACACTATAAATACACTAGCCTACCATTCAACTCTTTATACCATTCAAAAAAAAAAACATTATTATCCCATCTCCCATATACTAAAGTTTTCATCCATCATTATCTCCTCTAGCTAGTTCCGAGTTTTCCAAGGCATTATTACTAAGTGTTTGCACGCTCAATAAAACGCACGAACTCATTATGCACCTAAGGTGAGTTTACATAGCCCCTTTTTCTGTTTTACATTTTGGGGTGAAACATGTTTAAACATTTTATACACTATCATTTACTCATTCTTACATTGTTGAAACTTGTGATTCAATTACACTATCATTTACTCATTCTATTATTTGACTGTAACAAAAAGACACAGTACAATCATTAACATTGATCAAGCCGCCTGTTTAGATTATAGCGCTATAGGTCTGACAAACCCATCCCCCCGCATAAATTCGGGGATGATCGATAACAGTTACACTTTTACTAACTTGCGAGTTAGGTCTCAGTCGACACAAGGTTTGATTGTACAAAAGACGCATTGTTGCATGTCGGACTCATATTCTATCATTACTCATTATTATACTTCAACTATGATTGCGATACAACATATTATTTTCAACTATATGCAAAACCTATGTAATTCTCACCATCTTTTGTTGACCCAAAATATTTACAAACTTAACATGTTTCAGGTTATAGCTTGCTTGAAGATTAGAGTTAATGCTTGAAGATGTGTATCTAGTATTTTTCATTTTGATGTACAAATTCTTAGAACAATTGTATGTAATTTATTTAAATCATTTATTGAAACTTATTATTTACCATGAGCTACTGAACAATCATCAATACGTGACATCTCGATGTTTCCGCCATCGGTTGGGGTGTTACATTATGTCATTTTCACATTCGAATCATTTGTCTACATTCGAACCTTTAAATCCCGAAGGTGGACGAATTTTCCCATTCGCCCTACTCGTTTGGTCGAATGTGGAGCTTATAAAGTACCTTATCTGCATATTCGACTCTTATTCAAAATTATTTTAAAATTCTGAGATAAAGGAACCTTGTTGCTCGTGTTTTAAAAATCTTATCATTGTGTTCTCTGATTCTTGCTGATCATTTTAAAACTTTATTTGCAGGTATCCATCCAGTAACAACGACATAAACATTTATTTATTGTTTGAACCCTAACATGAATCAAAACATGTTTTCTGACCGATAATTGTGACAATTGATGCTAGGGATTTCGTGTTTAAGTGTTTTAGGGGGAGAATATACAAAAATCCTGGGTTTAAACATCACAGATTAGTCAATTGATTATTTAAAAGTTTCAAACCCTATATTATAGGATAAAACACATAAACACTGAATAATAATTAAAATTGTTGATTAGGAAAGGTTTATCGGCCATATTAGATGCTTTACAAATCAAATTGGCATGTTAAAACACATTGAATCAAAATCTGCAATTTGAGAAGATGAACAGACACATTCGCCAAATTCTAAATGGTCGAAAGTGGCTTTTTGGTCGAATGTAGATGTTCAAACGGTCGAAAGTGGAACTAAATGGTCGAATGTACATTTTTAAACATTGATTTTCACATTCGAACTTTATATTCCACATTCGAACCACATTTTTCACATTCGTACCTTCGATTGGTCTAATGTAGATTTTCAAAATCAAACATTTCATATTTTGGATATTTTGTCAGTTTTTAACATGTTTTCTTGATTTGTTTTGCAGTTTAATCATGTCTGAATAGCAGAGTACTGATATTCCCGCAGGATCTTCAGAAAAGGCAGCCGAGAAGAAACAAGTAGAAGAATTACCGTTTGAAGAAGCACACAACTGCTGTGCTTATCTAGGCGATCTGAAGAAACATTCCGAATTCACCAGTATTGTTGACTTTTTGAAGAGAAGCCGTGTGATTGTTGCTATTGCTACTCCTGCTATTATATACAGAGATCATCAACAAGAATTCTGGACGAATGCCAGAATGGATTTTTGGGATAATGAATCTGCTATAGTTAGTACGATTCAGGGGGAGTTAGTGATTATTTCTGAAGACAACATCAGACAAGCACTGAAGCTGACGGATAAGAAGACTGATCCTAGAGTTCTTTCTTAGATTGACCAGAGAAAGTGTTTCCTAAGAATGAAGTACAATGGACCGGTTACTGATGGTTCATCACACAAAGGAAAGCTGTGCCCGCAGTTCAAGTACCTTGCTCACGTCATGCTACATGTTTTTGGATCAGTGCGTGGAGGTTATGATGTAATGCGAAAGAGTATTAACTCTTTGATGGTTGCCCTAATCTTGAACAATCCTTTCAATGTATCTGGGATGATACTTGAACATATGCTGGAACCACTAAGAGGATTGAAGAATAAGAAGTTTTTGTTATATCCAAGATTCCTGCAAATGATCTTTGATGAAAAGTACAAGAAATTGAGAAGAGATCCTACTCAGATAGTCGTACAGGATCACATGAATTTGAATACGTTAGTAAGGGTGAAAGGATACAAAGGTGTGCCAATGAATGAGAGACCACCATTGAAGAATTTGTTCGGTCACCTGATCAATCCAGGATATGAAGATCCAGGTACTGATAAAGCCAGGCAGGCTAACAGTGATTCTGATGAAGATAATCCGTTATGTCCTGTTGATCCTGATGCAAAAAGAAAAAGGCAAGTAGTGAATGTTGGTGCAAAGAGTGGCAAAGGGAAAGGGAAAGAGAAAGAGGATGATCCAGAACCACCAAAGAAGATATCTAGGAGGAAAAAGAGTGTTGCAAAGAAAGGCATACACTTGGTGGATGAAGAATCAATGGATTCAGAAGAAACTCAGGTTGAAGAGAGATGGGATTCTGACAATGAGACTGTTAAGAGCAACACACCCAAGTCCACTGTGGCTGGTGAGTCTGAAAGTCTAAACAAGTCTTTAGAAGAACAGAGGATGAAAAGTCTGATTGCATTGGATGATATTGATGAAGGTTTAGGTTTGGGATCTGAAGATTTTGGAGGATGTATGCGTATAGGATCGGCTATTCAAACAAAGAATATGATCAAACAAGTTCAATTCAGGTGTGGAATCCCTGAATTGATCACAAAATGATAATAAAACTAACAAAACACACAAATCATCATAAACACATTCATTTCATTCATTAACATAATCATTAATCACTTTGAAAGCTTGTTTACAGTGTTATAAATCAATTACAGACTTGACAAAAACCCTAGGGACAAAAACCCTATATAAGGCCGAATCATTTTTTGAATGTAAATAGTTGGTCATTTTGTTTCCCTCTCAGAGTGTGTTTCTCCCTAGGGTTTTTGTCAAGTTTGTAACTGATTTATAACATTATAAACAAGCTTTCAAAGTGATTAATGATTATGTTAATGAATGAAATGAATGTGTTTATGATGATTTGTGTGTTTTGCTAGTTTTATTATCATTTTGTGATCAATTCAGGGATTCCGCACATGAATTGAACTTGTTTGATCATATTCTTTGTTTGAATAGCCGATCCTGTCGCTTCTTATAACGGGTTAGTCGCTAGTCAAATTAGGAAACAACAACCTAACTAGTGAAGACTATGCGCAAATTGACAAAGAGGAAATGGAGCTCATTGACATCCAGTGGGCGTTTGCTAGTGTCATGAGGCGAGCGACTGAGTTCATTGAGAAGACGGGCAGAACTGATCTTTCTACTTCTCCAAACACCACATATGGCTTCAACAAAGCCAAAGTGACATGTTTTAATTATGGTGGAAAAGGTCACTTCAAGAGAGAATGCACACAGCCAGCACAGCAAGGGAACATGAATCCTTTCAATACCAACTACCAGATTCGCCAAAATCAGGTATCATATCAAAGCCAAAACAATTCCAATTTTCAACCACAAAACAATTACCAAAACCGCCAAAACACCTCACCAAACAATACTGTTAGACAAACTACTACACAAAACCAGAACCAAAATCAAACACCACACAATCCAACCAAAACTATCATTCCTATTTCTACACCAAACAGCCAAACCCAACCAGATAACTAGAACCAGGCTTTGGTGATCTAGAAAGATGAGGGATTTGATTGGACTGGTATGCAACTCGGTGTTGAGGAGATTACCGCTGGTAGTGTGGCGTGTGTTGCCCAGAAGATGGATCTGGATGAGCCTGTGTCTGTTGAAGATGGTTTAGTGACTGAGAAGATGTCTGAGGTGAATATTGAAGAGTTGAGTGAAGAAAGTGATGTTTGCGTTGAGAAGAAGTCGGGATTGATTCTTGACTCTGTTACTGATGTTCCTGAACAGTGTAATTCAGCTTATTCTGATACGGAGAGCGATTCTGATTCTGAAACTAGTGTTAACTCACTAGATGATGATATCGATCAACTTCTTGCCGAAGCTGATTTTCTGATGACACTCAAATCTTGCATTGTCGACGATGCTTTTACCAGAATCGATTATTCTAAATTCTTTGCTGGAAAGGAAGCACACTTTGCATTGATGGCGATGACTGAGCCTCCAAAGCAGGTAAGTTCTGAATCTAATTTAGATATGAATAGTGAGAGGTATTGTGGTGCATGCGATATATTGACAGAGGATAATAAGCAACTCATGGTTCAGCTTGAGAGTGCTAAGATCAACTGTCAATCGTATCAAAAAGAAGCACGAGAATTCGATAAGGTGCTTGATGGTTACAGGAAAGACATTTCAGATCTTAAAAAGACTTTATCTTTGAAACAATTAGCCATTAACAATTATATCAATGAATTAGAAAATACAAAACTTGAAATGGCTACCATCAAGTGCTTTACTGAAAAGGTCAACAAGAAGCTTGAAAGCTATAAGCACATTGCATATGTTGTTGATCATATCATTGAGGACCTACATAGTCAAGTAGTGCAAACTACAAGGCCGTCCCATCTCCAGTGTTATTTGAAAACCATACTTTGCACTCAGTAACACCAGAGAGTTCAGTTAAGTCTGACTCTACATCGGATGATGAGTCTAACACCTCTAGTGTGGGAGACCCTAATTCTGATGTTAGACCTATTTTAGGACTAAATGATGAAGGAGTGATTGCTGTAACTGATGATTCCGATTCCGAGGATGACAAATCTGAGAAGGTGTGTGATATTCCTGCTGAAAATCACATTATTACAAATGAACCAGTGTCACCATCTCAGATTATGCATCCAATGGCTAACGCTCATCGAGTGAATCAATCAGTTAAGCATGTTAAGAAAAATGAACAATGTGACAAACCCTTCAAAGTTTTCTATCGGATGGAAGGATCCGATAAGATAATTTTTGACGAGGAATATCCAATTAAGTTTGCCAACTATTCCAAGATTGAAAATTTTTGGCAGGAGAGTTCCATTTGGTTCCCAAAGCATGAGCGAACAAATGATGTACCTCCAGAGGTTTTAAAGAAAATTTATTTGGATATTCCAAAAGAACCAAAAGTTCATGTCACAGTGTTTATCAAGCCAAAGGAGAAGGCTAATAGTTTTCTTGAGCCGACTTACTCCCAGGACCCAGCTCCTGAGAGTCTTAGAAGAAGGTGTGTGGGTGATCAATATCCTATCACTACATATGCTAAGTCGAACGCCAAGAACAACTTTGAGGAATACCGTGCGTGTTTTTAATGCGGGGAGAGAGGGCATTTACTTGCTCCCTACCTGTATGTTAGGCACAAAAGGCACGAAGTTGAAGTGAAGCAGAAATACCAAAGTCCAGTCGATAATCATTGTTATCCACCAAGACGATTTGTTCCTCAACCAGCACCATTTTATAACCAAAGCAGATATTTTCAAAAGAGGGAAAGTCGTCAGATGACATATGACCGTCGTAACCGAATAGGCATGGAGAAACCTCTTAAGAAACCGGTGGTGAACACAACTGCTGAGAAGCAAAAGGTTCCCGTAAAACCTGTAATCAAACCAACAGTTGGACCTGTATCTGTTAAATCAGAGAAGGTAACCAAGAAAGTTTCCTTCAAGGACGAAGTAAAGAAACCGGTTGAGACCCCAACATCCCAGATCCAAATCTTGAAACGTTCAGAATAGTATTGGTCACCAAAGGGTTCTCAAGGTGCTTCATCTTCACAAGAGAATGTGAAATCTGAAACTGAAAAGGATTTAATTGATTAGAAAAAGATCAATTCAAATCAATCTGTTTGTGAGAAAGAATCTTTGAAACTCAATGTTCAAGGACCCAAGACCAAGTAGGCTTGGGTCCCCCAAAAAACCTACTCTTTTTACGTAATATGTGCAGGGAGCTTCAGCTGGCCCTGTGAGAAGTCTTTGGATTGTTGACAGTGGAGCTTCTGGTCACATGACAGGGGATTTATGGCTACTATTTGACATCAGAAATATGAATGGCGGATACGTAGCTTTTGCCGGGAATAAAGGAGGATACATTACTATGGAAGGTAGTGTGAGTAATGGGATTGTGAGTTTTGAGAAGATTTCGTGCGTGAAGCAAATAGACTATAATCTGCTCAGTGTTAGTCAGATATGTGATAAACAATTTTCGGTATTCTTTGATGACAAATCTTGTTACATACTCAAGCCAGGATTTGTTTTACCAAAAGAGTGGGTGATGCTAAAAGCACCGAGAGTGAACAATCTGGACATTCTCGACATGTCAAAAGCTATGAATACACAAGGCCAAGTCACGTGTTTCCTCTCCAAGGCTACTGAAAAAGAATCAATCATGTGGCATAGGAGGATGGGACACATTCATCTTAGAAAAATGAATCATTTGGTGAAGAATGAACTTGTCGAAGGCATGAATGTTAAACATTTTCATTTGAATGACAAGTGTGTGAGTTGCAAGAAAGGAAAGCAACACAAACAATCCCATAAACCAAAGAAAGTCAATTCAGTTGAATTACCACTTGAGCGTTTGCACATCGATCTGTTTGGACCGGTCAAGCGTAAAAGTCATGCTGGTGAATTGTACTGTATTGTGGTTACAGATGACTATTCCAGATTTTCATGGGTTATGTGCTTGCATCATAAGAGCGACACGTTTAATAATCTGAAGGTCCTGTTCACTCAATTAGAAATATCTATGGTCTGAAGATCAAGAGAAATAGGAGTGATAATCGGACGGAGTTCATGAACACACAGATGGATGCTCTTTGTGAAGACAAAGGAATTCATCATGAATACAGTGCTCCGTATACCCCTCAACAAAACGGTGTCGCAGAACGCAAAAACATGACTCTAATTGAAGCGGCAAGGACAATGCTTGGGGATTCCAATCTTCCAGTAATGTTCTGGAATGATGCAATTTACGCATCTTGTTATACTCTCAATCGTGTTTTAACGGTGAAGAAGTTTGGAAAAACTTCTTATGAGCTGTTGAACCTACGAAAGTCGAACTTAGAGTATCTAGAACCGTTTGGAGCACCGTGTACATTGCTTAATCCATCTGAGAAGTTCGCACCAAAGGCTGAAGAAGGATTATTTGTTGGATATGCAACCCCGCTCAAACGGGTATTCAACAAACGAACTCATCAGGCTGAAGAAGGATTATTTGTTGAAGTTCAGCGGTATACTCAGAATGTACAGGGTAGCGGTCCAGACTGGATCTTTGATTACAAAGATTTCTTTGAACCATTCAATCTAGATAGCTTGGTTGAAGAGGCTGTATTATGATTATATTATGAATGTGAAAATGCAGTGACATCACCGTTGGTGCGTCCGATCACCGTAAACCCTCAAACAGCTTCTAATGATACCGATGCTCCTGCAGCTGAAGAAGAGGTATTTCAGGAAGCTTCCACAACTCTCAATTCATCGGAATTTGAAGATGACGATGATGTTACAAGTGAAGCTGTTCTAGATATTGCTACAGAGACACCTCCAGTGAACCCAAATCCAAATGATGCTTCATCATCAAACTTGGGTAATGATCTGGATTCGACAGAGAATTTGACTACTCAGACGAGAGTGCAAGTACCTAATTATCCGGAATCTCGGATACATCGTATTCACCCGCTCGAGCAAGTTATTGGTGATCCTGGTAGCAGTGTGATGACGAGAGGTCA
The DNA here is from genome assembly GCA_028751855.1 of Ambrosia trifida. Classification (NCBI taxonomy): domain Eukaryota; kingdom Viridiplantae; phylum Streptophyta; class Magnoliopsida; order Asterales; family Asteraceae; genus Ambrosia; species Ambrosia trifida. The sequence goes on from CM054127.1 coordinate 82,638,233, forward strand.
ACTGAGGAATGCTAACTCACAAGAAAACCTTGGCGCTCTTGCTTTATATGCCAAAATTCAAAAATCAGGTTTTCAAAATGACTGGTCATTTGCTTGTTATGTTTTGTAGGTTAAGCCGCGGACATACAAGGATGCTCTTTTGAATGATGCTTGGGTAGAGGCTATGCAAGAGGAGTTATTACAATTTCAGAAACTGGGAGTGTGGACACTAACAGATTTACCTCCAGAACGGAAAAAGATAGGAAATGAATTGGTGTTTAAATGTAAGAAGGATGACAGAGGAGTGATTGTAAGGAACAAAGCTCGTTTGGTCGTACAAGGCTTTCATCAAGTTGAAGGAATTGATTATAACGAGATTTATGCACTGGTTGCACGCTTAGAAGCTATTCGCATGTTTCTGGCATTTGCATCTTATGAGAAATTCAAGGTGTATCAAATGGACGTTAAAAGCGCGTTTCTTTATGGTGTGGTCAAGGAGGAAATTTACTGTAACACCCCAACCGATGGCGGAAACATCGAGGTGTCACGTAGTGATGATTGTTCAATAGCTCATGGTACTAAATGGAAATTGAATATTATTAATCAATTTACAATTCATCTTACAAGTAAAGATTACAAAAGTTAATTAATATAAACTAGGTCCAAAGCTCCTATGTGTTCCAAGACTTGTACAACTTCCAATAGCAAGTAAAACCTGAAACATGTTGAGTGGGAAAGATGGGGGGTCAACTATAAATAGTTGGTGAGAATACATAGGTTTTGCATATAGTTGAAAACAATATGTTGTATAGCCATCATAGTTGAAGTATAATAAAGAGTAATGATAGAATATGAGTCCGACATGTAACAATGCGTCTTTTGTACAATCAAACCCTGTGTCGACTGAGACCTAACTCGCAAGTTAGTAATAGTGTAACTGTTTTCGATCATCCCTGAATTTATAAGGGGGGATGGGTTTGTCAGAACTATAGCGCTATAATCTAAACAGGCGGCTTGATCAATGTTAATGATTGTACTGTGTCTTTTTGTTACAGTCAAATGATAGAATGAGTAAATGATAGTGTAACTGAATCACAAGTTTCAACAATGTAAGAATGAGTAAATGATAGTGTATAAAATGTTTAAACATGTTTCACCCCAAAATCTAAAACAGAAAAAGGGGCTATGTAAACTCACCTTAGCGAAGTCTTAAGTCCTTTGTAATTGAATAGGTGTGGTTCAAACCACTCGACGGCTTGGAGGGCCGGGCAAGTGCATGTTGTGTCGAACTTTGCTAAACATGCTGAACATATTCGGGCTACTTAAACATATGCTAAACATTGCTAAACGTGTCCAGTAATGGTTTCCAATCGTAGTAGTAATAAAACATACGCCTAGCTAGCGTACTTGGTGACATTGGTATAGTATTAATATGGTAACGTTTTGGTAACTTTGGTAACTTATTGAATAAACCTGTGAACTCACCAGCATTATATGTTGACGTCTTTTGGCATGTTTTTCTCAGGTCGCTAAGGTAGCAACACTGGACTAGGCGCACGAGTCTGCATGGCGTCTAGGCTTAGTTTCACGTTTGAATAAAGTTGTTAAAACATTGTCTTACATGGTTTTTGTAACTGGTTTAATGCTTCCGCTACGATTTTGATAATTTGAGAAACTATGTTTGGGTTTTACGTATTCATATAGTGTTGTTTATTGTGACCGTTGACTTGGATCCTGGTTTGTCATGCGCCTCGCGGTAAAACTCCGTAAGTGGAAAATTGAGGGTGTGACAGATTGGTATCAGAGCCAATGGTTTTAGTGAACTAGGACTGCATGTAGAGTCTGGTCTATAGCCGAGTCGCACACACTAGACGGTCACATACTTTGAGTCTATTAGTGGGATACGTACTAACGTTGTCGGGGTGTTCTTACATCATCATCATACTTCTTTGTTACATCATCCGCTTTTATTTGGGTTCTTATCTACTTTTGTCTTCTTCTTCGGGATTGAAGGAGGAGGGGCTGATTTGTTGGTTCTAGCACACACATGCCTTCTTACACTTGCACCTATTGTAACACGTTACTAGGTGACGATATTCGGTGACCGGAGTCTGGATTAGGGGTACATCTGGAGGACCATGTAGAGCAGTTTATCAAGTGCACACGAAATAATAAACTGAAATGCATGAAAATCCCGATGGACTTTGAGTTTGGACGTATAGTCCTGGATTTGTCCCTAAGTTAACTCTTATAAATTTCTAGTGGCTGACACTAGAAGTGAATCTGAATCCCTCGATTTCTTGATTTTTAGATCATGTCTGGTGCTCGCGTTGGTGGACATCGTGCTGGCGGCGGTGGTCGTGCCGGCGGTGGTGGTCGTGGTAACATCAACATGACCCAAGATGAGCTGAACAACTTGCTACAGTAGCAACTGAACATGGCTATGGCTAATTTCCAGGCTGGGATTAATGCCATGGGTGGTGAGTTGATTTCTGTCGACCTTACCTCATTCTTGGGATTCATGTCCTTTCGTTTGTCGTGCTGACTGTCAGCCCCATAACTTCGCTGGAACTGAGGGAGCGGTGGGACTGCTCCGATGGCTGGAGAAGGTTGAATCTGTGTTCGTCATGTGTAACTGTCCCGCTGGGGACCGGGTGAAGTATGCTACTACGACATTTGAGAGGCCCGCACTGTCGTGGTGGAATGCTACTACTCAGAACATGGGATTGGGGGAGGCTATTGCAATGCCTTGGGCGGAGTTTGTGCAACTGTTGAGAGGCGAGTACTGTCCGAGGGAGGAGGTGCAGAAGTTGGAACATGAAGTCTGGAGCTACAAGATGGTCGGGTCAGAGATAGAAGAGTACACTGTGAGGAGGAATGAGCTGGCGGTGTTGTGTCCTGATTTGCACACACCCGAGTATAGGAGGATTGAGCACTATGTGTCTGGGCTAGTGCCGGAGATTGCTGGATTCGTAGCTGTTTGGAACCTTCCCACTATTGCTGAAGTTGTCCGATCAGCTCATCGGATGACTAACTTGAAGGTGGCAGAAGGTGTTTTGCCTCCTAAAGGTACTGTTGTGAAGGTTACTGAAGGGAACAAGAGGAAGTGGGATGGTGTGGGGAAGAGTGCTGTACCAGCGCCATCTCAGCCGGCGAAGAAGTTTGAATCATCTGGGTCTTCTTCTGGGCATGAGTCAAGTGGGTATGTTGGGAAGCATCCCAAGTGCAACAAGTGTGGTTTTCATCATTCTGGGAGTTGTGATCGGTGCCATCAGTTGGGGCATCATGCTAAGGATTGCAGGGTGGCACTCACCCCAACTCAGACTCCTGCTACTACTCCTACTCCTGCTGCTCACGGGACTCCAGGAAAGCAGGGGTGCTATAACTGTGGTGATACGGGACACTTCAAGCGTGAATGTCCTAAACTGAAACAGGGCGATAATGGGAGGGGCGAGAACGGTAATGGGAACAACGGCGGCGGAGGCAGGACTGCACGTGCTTTCGTCATTGGATCTGCAGAGGCTAGGCAGGATCCAGACACAGTTACCGGTACGTTCCTTCTTAATGATCGCTATGTTTCTGTCTTGTTTGATTCTGGTGCCGATAAGAGTTTCGTATCTATGGACATTAGTCGATTTCTAGATATAGTACCCACACCTTTAGAGGCTAAGTATTTGATAGAATTGGCTGATGGTATGAAAATCGAAGCGACACACACCCTTAGGGAATGTCGCTTGGAACTGTCGGGTTTGTCTTTCCCCATTGACCTTATGCCGGTACCCCTGGGTAGTTTTGATGTCGTTGTCGGCATGGATTGGTTAGCGTTATATCGTGCGGAGATCGTTTGTTTTGATAAGATTATTCGGATCCCTCTCCCTGATGGAGAGACTCTTTCGGTTCATGGTGAGAAAAGCGGTGCTCCGCTGAGTATCATTTCTAGCATGAAAGCCCGTAAGTACCTTCGGAAGGGTTGTTCGGCCATTCTGGCACTTGTTAACGTTTCTACTGACGATGAGAAGAAGATCGAGGATATTCCGGTGGTTCGTGATTTTCCCGATGTGTTTCCTGATGATTTGCCTGGTCTTCCTTCCCATCGACAGGTTAAGTTTGGTATTGATCTTACTCCGGGTGCAGCTCCTATTGCCCGGGCTCCGTATCGTCTTGCACCTCCCGAGATGCAAGAGTTGTCCAGCCAGTTGCAGGAACTCTTGGAAAAGGGTTTCATCCGACCGAGTTCTTCCCCGTGGGAAGCCTCCGCATGTGTATTGATTATCGTGAGCTGAACAAAGTGACCATCAAGAATCGTTATCCTCTTCCTCGCATTGATGATCTCTTTGACCAGCTCCAGGGCTCCAGCTACTATTCGAAGATTGATTTGCGGTCCGGTTATCACCAGTTGCGCGTCAGGGAAGCTGATATTCAGAAGACTACTTTTCGCACTTGATATGGCCATTTTGAGTTCTTGGTCATGCCTTTTGGTCTCACTAACGCACCGGCGGTGTTCATGGATTTAATGAACCGCGTTTGCAAACCTTACCTGGATAAGTTCGTCATCGTGTTTATTGATGATATTCTTATTTATTCTAAGAACAAGGCGGATCATGAGAAACACCTACGGTTGGTCTTGGAACTTTTGAGACAGGAGTAGTTGTATGCTAAGTTCTCGAAGTGTGATTTCTGGTTACATGAAGTTCAATTCCTAGGGCATGTGGTTAATGAACTGGGAATTCATGTCGATCCGGCTAAGATCGAAGCTATTAAAGACTGAGAAGCACCAAAGACGCCATCTGAGGTGCGGCAATTCCTAGGTCTTGCGGGTTACTATCGTCGTTTCATTGAGGGATTTTCGAAGCTCGCTCAACCCCTCACTACTCTTACCCAGAAGGACCGAAAGTTCAACTGGGATGAACCACAGGAATCAGCATTTCAGATGCTGAAGCTTAAACTTTGTTCTGCACCTATCCTATCTTTACCTGAGGGTACGGATGACTTCGTTGTGTACTATGACGCTTCTATTCGTGGTCTCGGTTGTGTGTTGATGCAACGCGGGAAGGTTTGCTTATGCTTCTCGTCAACTCAAGGTTCATGAGAAGAACTGCACTACTCATGACTTGGAACTGGGCGCGGTGGTCTTTGCGATGAAAATCTGGAGACATTACTTGTACGGTACCAAGTGTGAAGTATATACCGACCACAAGAGTCTTCAACATATTTTCGACCAGAAGGTGTTAAACATGCGGCAGCGTCGCTGGGTTGAACTTCTGAACGATTATGACTGTGCTATCAAATACCATCCTGGCAAGGAGAACGTTGTGGCGGACGCCTTGAGCAGGAAGGAGTCTGCGAATCCTCGCCGTGTTCGAGCCTTACAGCTCACCATTCATTCGTCATTGCCTGACCGAATCCGTTCTGCACAGTTGAAAGCTTTGAAGAAGGAGAACCTTAAGGCTGAGACTATGCACAGTGCTGACAAGCATCTTGAACTCAGGACCGATGGCTTACACTATTTTGCGGGATGTGTTTGGGTTCCCTTGTTCGGGGGATTACGCGAGCTTGTTTTGGATGAAGCTCACAAATCCCGGTATTCTATTCACCCTGACTCCGATAAGATGTATCAGGATTTGAAGATACTTTATTGGTTGCCAAACATGAAGGCTGAGATAGCTTCTTATGTCAGCAAATGCTTGACTTGTGCTAAAGTCAAGGTGGAGTATCAGAGGCCGTCTGGTCTCCTGCAACAACCAGAGGTTCTAGAATGGAAGTGGGAGCGAATCACGATGGATTTTGCCACCAAGCTACCAAGGTCGCCTAGTGGTTATGATATGATCTGGGTGATTGTTGACAGGTTGACAAAATCGGCACGTTTCATACCTATTAAGGAAACCGATGGACTCGAGCGGTTGGCTCGACTTTACCTTAAGGAGGTGGTTGCTCGGCACGGGGTGCCTGTCTCTATTATCTCTGATCGTGATTCTCGTTTTGCTTCGCGTTTCTGGAAGGCTCTGCACAAGGCTTTGGGTACTCAGTTGGATATGAGTACGGCTTATGATCCGCAAACTGATGGACAGAGTGAGCGGACGATCCAAACCTTGGAAGACATGCTTCGGGCGTGTGTTATCGATTTTGGCAAAAGTTGGGAGATTCACCTACCGTTGGTGGAGTTCTCCTACAACAACAGCTATCACTCTAGTATCAAGGCAGCTCCGTTCAAGGCTCTATACGGATGGAAATGTCGATCACCACTTTGTTGGGCCGAGGTGGGCGAGAGCCAGCTCACTGGTCCAGAACTTGTGTACGAATCTTCGGAGAAAATCGTACAGATTCGTAACCGTTTGGCTGCTGCGTGGGATCGTCAGAAGAGTTATATCGATCGCCGTCGCAAACCTTTGGAGTTCTAGGTCAGGGACAGGGTACTCCTGAAAGTTTCACCATGGAAGGGCGTCATACGCTTTGGAAAGCGTGGCAATCTTAACCCTCGTTATGTCGGACCATTCACAATCCTGGATCGGATTGGACCGGTGGCATACAGACTTGACTTACCGGCGGAGCTCGGTAGTGTTCACAACGTCTTCCATGTGTCTAACTTGAAGAAGTGTTTGGCTGATGAATCTCTCATTGTACCACTGGAGGAGATCAAGCTTGATGATCGTCTTCGCATTGTGGAGGAACCTGTCGAGATTCTCGACTACAAGATTCGTAGCCTTCGTCGGAGTAATATCCGCATCGTCAAAGTTCGTTGGGACTCGAACCGTAGACCGGAGTTCACATGGGAACAGGAGGATCAGATGAAAGCTAAACATCCTCATCTTTTTCCGAAACACGCATTCGAATCGAGGCATGTTACTGCTGAAGCGGAATGAATCTCGGGTCTAGATTCCTTTCAACGTGGGGATGATGTGACATCCGGTAAATTTTCTTTTCATTTCGTTCTTTCCGTTTCTTTCATTTTGGGGCTTTGTGCAATTTTCGGGACGAAAATTCTTTCAACGTGGGGATGATGTGACACTCGGCATATTTGGCTTAAACCTTATAGTAACATCTAAGTCTACCTTAGCGGGAAACATTTATAAACGGACTTAAATAGGTTAGTTGAGTCGGGTCAAGTTAGGATTGTCCAGGGTTCAATGATCTGGAGGATCATTGGGAGTCATTTTGGGAACACACTAGTATCGGGTCCCGTTGTTGGTGACATTACATAAACTAATTAAGTGTATGTGTAGATTATTGGTCTTATGGTGGATTATATACATAGATGTGTTTAAATGATGTGTAGATGATTATCCATGCTTAAATATGTTAAACATAGACTAAGGTTGCATGCTCATATGTTAAGGTGCGTTAAAATGCGTTAAACACGACAAACTGGAAAACTAGATAAACATAGGTTCTGGTTCGACCACTTCGAGTGGTCGAAGGTGGAATTATGTATTGGTTCGACCCTTTGAAAAGGGGCGAACCTGGGATATGGGATTTGAAGAATTCCCTTCGACCAGAACATGGTACATTCGACCCTGTGAAAGGGTCGAAGGAGGCCACATTTAACCATTGATAGGGGTCGAAGGTGGAATAGTATAAATCCCAAACTTTGTTATTTTTCACCATTTCACAAACCCTAACCATCTCAAAACACTCTCAAACGATTTTAATCACTAAGGAAGGAGTTTTGGCTCTTCTTTTTCATAATCTAACCTATCTACAACATCTAAGCAAGAATCCAAGGTGTGTTCTTAATCCTCAGTCTTTTTAAAGTATTTTAATCCGTTTTTATCTAACCCTAAATGTCCAGATCTGTTCTAAGGAAGATTTTATCAATAAAAACCTTTTAAACATCTTTCTAAATCTAAACCCTATCATTAAACATAGGATTTGTATCAATAAACATATATTAATTATGTGTTATGTGATGTTATGTGTTGTTTAATGAATTGATGCTGTTCTAATGCTAGAAACAAGATCTAAGGCTGCTATTGATGTTGGTTTATTGTTGTTTAGGGTTACAATTAGATAGATGGTGATATTATGGGTATTTTGGGGATTTTATGAAATCTAGGGCTTGTGCATGTTAAGTATTATTAATGAAATGAATGGGGGTTTTCGATTACAAGCATTTGTAGATGATTATGGGTTGATGTTAAAAAGTTTCCAAATTGGGTAAAGATTTCATGCATGATGTGACATTTCCATAATTTTGCCATTTTGGGAAAGTATTAAAACAAGCTGGTTTTGGGGCAAAATTAGTGGGGTTTTGTAGGGATATGTTAATCATACTTGACTGCTGTGTTTGATAATGTTTCGAGATGTTTCGAATGTGTTTGAAGCGTTTTTAGGAAAATTTATAAACCAAGGGCGAACCTGGACTCATTCGACCATTCGAAAGGTCGAAGGAGAGATTCCAGGGTCGAACCTGGGAAATGTTGGGCGAACCTGATCAATCGGTCGAACGTGGAAAAACGGGCGAAGGAAACTTAAAATGGGCGAAGGAGATTTAATCTGACTGGTTCGACCGTTCTGATGCAGAAATGACATTTTTGATACAAACTAAGTGTTTTATGCTCGAACCTTGTGTGTAATCTATGTGTACTTGATTAGTTAGGGTAATGAGTCACCAACGGGATGTCGGGTCAGTCTAGTGTGTCGGTTGAATATTTAAACACGCTTTAAAACATACTTGGTTACGATCTGGACAATCGGGGACTAGATAATCTTATGGTTATTAGTCGGAACACTTATGTGAACATTTTGATAGATCTCCGGTAGAGGGATTATCAAGGGCTTAGCATTTTTACTAGTAACCGAAGAACGCTATCTAAGGTGAGTTCACGGCCCCACTTTTACTGCTTTAACTTTTGGGGGAGAAAACATGCGCTAAACTATTTTGGTAACATATGTCATACTATGGTTTTAACTTTGTATTACTATACGATATTTGGAAGTCCCGGGGGAAACCATGAATGTGCGGGGATGCACAACGGAGGAAATATGGATAGATCTATTGGGCGTGACCTGCCCCACTCGACGGCTTGGAGGGCCGGGCGGGTGCATGTTGTCTCGAACTTTGCTAAACATGCTGAACATATTCGGGCTGCTTAAACATATGATAAACATTGCTAAACGTGTCCAGTAATGGTTTCCAATCGTAGTAGTAATAAAACATACGCCTAGCTAGCGTACTTGGTGACATTGGTATAGTATGGATATGGTAACGTTTTGGTAACTTTGGTAACTTATTGAATAAACCTGTGAACTCACCAGCATTATATGTTGACGTCTTTTGGCATGTTTTTCTCAGGTTAAGGTAGCAACACTGGACTAGGCGCACGAGTCTGCATGGCGTCTAGGCTTAGTTTCACGTTTGAATAAAGTTGTTAAAACATTGTCTTACATGGTTTTTGTAACTGGTTTAATGCTTCCGCTACGATTTTGATAATTTGAGAAACTATGTTTGGGTTTTACGTATTCATATAGTGTTGTTTATTGTGACCGTTGACTTGGATCCTGGTTTGTCATGCGCCTCGCGGTAAAACTCCGCAAGTGGAAAATTGAGGGTGTGACATGTACAAAAGAAGTATATTAAAGTGGTGATTTTATTAACTAAAAAAAATTAATTTGGGGAAAAAAATACGTGATGTTACAGTCTCCCCTACTTTTGGGAACTTCGTTCCGAAGTTATTAAGAACACGGGGTTGAGGGAGATTGGGTAGAAATTAGGGCAACTGTGGTTTGGAAAATTTGGGCTAAGGTACGTCATGAATTTATAGGTAATAGAATAATCTGTTTCGAATAATTTGGATAAAAGGTTTGGTATGTGTGAGTTTTTAAGGGTTGGATTAGGCTCTTCTGAACTAGCAAGGAGAATATGAATCTAGCAAGAAACTAAACTTAAGTTTTAGGAATTCTAAAAGAATTGCATGAGTTGATTGACTATAGAAATGCTAAATGAACTACTAGAGTTTATAATTGGTTATCTACCGAAGAACCTTGATAGAACTTCACACTACCTTAACATACCTGTAAATTCATGATTACGTTCCGGACCGCAATCACCAATTTACCTTACATTAAGGTTTTGTGTCCTTCTATGATTCTAAACACACATGTAAAATAATGCAATTAACCTTGTGATTGAGTCGTATACAATGTATCCAGAAATGAGTCCAACTGTTGAGCAGGAAAAAGACTTCTACCAGTCAGTGAGTAAGAACCTCTACCGATTGTTGAGTAGGTGCGTTAGCCTCTACCAGTCGTTGAGCAGGTTGTAGGTCCTCTACCGACTGTTGAGCAGGCATGATGACCTCTACCAATCGTTGAGTAGGTTATTTGGTACTCTCCTAACTGTTGAGCAAGTACTTCTTCCTTTATCCGATGTTTGATTAAGTGTACCAATTGTTACACACATAAATTGCAAATTGATAATATGTACATGTAAGAAATCAAGTATCAAGTATAGCATGCATGTTGTAATAGAATTGCCCTAGACAAGGTTAATGACTCTAGGTGTGTCTATAGCAAATAGTACTAGTATCAAATGTTCAAATATGGTAGATAATCGAATCCTCATGTATAACTAAGGATTAAGTTTGATGCAACAAACGATCAAGTTTCAATAGTTTGGTTATCATGGGTAACTAGCTCATGTTTGAGAAGGTGAAGGATATGAATTTAGTTCTTGAGAGGATGATGAAAAATCTCGAAGCAGAATCAAGGTTGCGAGAGATAGTGAATGTGAAGATGGTTGATTAGGGGTTTATTTTATAGTAAGGAGATTATGTAGCAGTGTAAATTGTGGGGTTAAAGTAGGGATAAGAAATAGGATGAAGATAGAGAATAGAAATGAGTAGAGTTGCAAGTAAGAGAAACAAGTATTGGTTAAAATCCTAAGGTTATAGACTAGATTATTTTTCTAATAACCTAATTTCCTATAACCATGGCTCTGATACCAATCTGTAACACCCCAACCGATGGCGGAAACATTGAGGTGTCACGTAGTGATGATTGTTCAATAGCTCATGGTACTGAATGAAAATTGAATATTATTAATCAATTACAATTCATCTTACAAGTAAAGATTACAAAAGTTAATTAATATAAACTAGGTCCAAAGCTCCTATGTGTTCCAAGACTTGTACAACTTCCAATAGCAAGTACACCCTGAAACATGTTGAGTGGGAAATATGGGGGGGGGGGGGTCAACTATAAATTGTTGGTGAGAATACATAGGTTTTCCATATAGTTGAAAACATTATGTTGTATAGCCATCATAGTTGAAGTATAATAAAGAGTAATGATAGAATATGAGTCCGACATGTAACAATGCGTCTTTTGTACAATCAAACCTTGTGTCGACTGAGACCTAACTCGCAAGTTAGTAAAAGTTTAACTGTTTTCGATCATCCCTGAATTTATGCGGGGGGGATGGGTTTGTCAGACGTATAGCGCTATAATCTAAACAGGCGGCTTGATCAATGTTAATGATTGTACTGTGTCTTTTTGTTACAGTCAAATGATAGAATGAGTAAATGATAGTGTATAAAATGTTTAAACATGTTTCACCCCAAAATGTAAAACAGAAAAAGGGGCTATGTAAACTCACCTTAGCGAAGACTTAAGTCCTTTGTAATCGAATAGGTGTGGTTCAAACGTTGCCAAGTATTACCCTATATTTAAGGCAATAAAATAAGTCTAAGTTTTCTAGTCTACATGTATTTCTAGGGTTCCTAATTTGGGGATTGATAATTGATTAATCGTTGATTTAGATAAATTGTTAATAAATAAATAAATAAATAAAGAAATTTAGGAAAATAAATAACATAAAAGAACTTTTTGTAAAATCTTGGTTAAGATGGTTGTATTATAAGATATTAAATATGAAAATAATTTTTATAAAATTATTTTCTCAAAAATTGAATATTTAGTATATTTATTTCTATTTGTCAAAATATATTTTTAATATCTAAAAATATTAAAATTAATGAAATGTCAATTTAAAATTTATATTTCTGTTCTAAATGTAAAATTTTGGTATAAAAATGTTGAAAAATGAATTTATTATGATTTATTTATGATTTAAAATCACAAAACTTTATTAAAAATATTAAATAACCGTTTTTCTGAAATTAAAAATCATTTCAGAAATATTTATTGTTTTATAAGTTTAAAATAATAATTTTTTTTTGTGGGATTTTATAAAGTCGTTTTGATATTTTTATAGAATTTTAAAATTATGAAGGAATAAACTTGTAATATTTATAATATATAATGAATAAATGATTTTTGAAAATCTAAAAATTGTATGATAAACTTGACCATTTGAATATCATAAAATAATTTTTGTAGAATTTATAGAAATCGTTTTGTTAAATAAAAGGATTTTTTTTATAAATTTTGAAGAAACAAAAGTCTAACCTGGATCCAATGGTTAAGCTCGTATCTACAGATGTGATCCTTCGCTATTCAACTGGCTATGAGATTGGTGGTACCTGCAAACACACACTACACCGATGTGGGGCGACCGCCTCGAAACCCGAAGGAATCTACTTAGCAGACACAAAAACGTAATCGGCCTTGGTGTGTTCTTTAGGGAATTTCTGAATGGCCTATCCAAGGAGACCAAGTGCTCCTTAAATAGGTTCCACACGGGCCTCAACATCTACCCTTAACTCACCCAAAGGGCCAAGGCCCAAGTTAAGGGGTTGCCTCCACATCGGCCCAAAGTTAGGCCCCATAAGATGGAGTAAGACACGTGTTATATCAAAGAGAGAGATCGTACCGTCTTGGTGACGTGGCGTCCCGTGAGTGGTCTCAGGTCTGTCTTGACGTGATTGGCTGCCAGGTGGGTCCTTGTCCCCCCTGCAGCCCTCCGAGTTAGTGGAGAACCTTGCTGAGGTGGTCCCATGCATTCTGGTTGGTGGACGCATGCAGGGCATGTACTGTTTGTCTCCTGCGGGTCCTTCTGGAGACAGGTGTCACCCTCTGAGAAGTAGATTGTGCAACATGCTCCCTGCCACACGTCCTCATGTCTTGATTGGTTCGTACATGATTGTACTAACCTCTGGTTTGGTTCCACGTGTCCGTCGCTGCTTTGTCTTGTTGTACTTTAGGCGGACACGTTAAGGCGGTCACTCGTTCCGCGTATTGCTCCGCACCCGCGGAGTGTTACCCGCTTAGATCATTTCCGATGTTACGTTTGGGCCTCGTGGGCTTGTTTCGGCCTTTGGGCTCGGTTTTTGGGGTAGGGCCCATGTGGATTTGGGTCCCTACCCCTTCAAGTCCCCCTAGTCCAGTGCCTCTCTTGGTTGCGCGAAGCGAAAGCGTGAGTGGTGGTGGACTCATTTGTGGAAGGTTTTGTTGCGGGGTTCTGAGTTGGCGGGTTGTTACGTGTTACGTCAGGCGGAGTTGATCGTTCGACGTTATGCGGGTCGCAACGTTTTACGTCAGCGGGTTGGTGCACTAGATGTTTCCGCATTTATATTTGTGAATTTAATTCAAATGATTTGGAGGGAAAATCGAGAAGTCATCATCATCTGCAGTGTCTGTGTCAGTTGAAGTGACTGTCTGTCAGTCTGCCGCGTCTGTTCAGCCGTCATGGCAGTTACTGCAGAAGACTTTTGGTATGACCTGTGCCAGGCGCGTGTGGCCGACGCGCAGCGCGTGACGGTTTTTTTGCATGAATATGCCACGTGTCGACTGTTGGTGATTTTCTTTTCTCTCTCCTCGCCCAGCCCCATTAATGCCTTGGGTATAAATAGCAACAGTTGAGTTCATTTTGTTACTTTGCTTGTGGTAACCGTAAAGCTTTCTTCTCTCTTTCTTCTCCGGTGAACTTTTTCTTCCAACTGGTTTTCTTTTCCCCTTCCAGATTTATTTCAGATGGCTGAGGCTGATGTTAAGGGCAAGAAGGATCCCGTCAGCATGGCTGACGCTCGGATAAAATGGAAAAGGGACTCCTTTGAGCAGTTCCTTGCCCTGTATGAGATTCCGGCGAGTTGGGAGCCTACCCTACCGTCGGAGGGGGAAATTGTTCTGGACGCGGGTCCAGGGAGAATGGCGCTGTATGCTGCTCATTTTCAGTTGGCTGGCTTCCGTCTTCCGGCCAGTCGATTTGTTTGTGATCTGCTGTTGCAATATGGGGTGTACCTCACACAAGTGACACCCCTAGGGATGGCCCGGATGGTGCACTTCGAGTTCGTGTGTCGGTCGCAGGGTGTGGAGCCGACATTTGATATGTTCAATGCTTTTTATCGGCTGACTCGCGGGGGTCCACAATGGTTTTCGTTTACCCAACACAGCAGGATCAGGCCTGTGGGAAACGAGCCGCCCCGTAGCATGCATGACTGGAAGTGGAAGTTCTTCTTCATAAAACAAGGCGTCGTTCCTGCTCCGCTTCAATGGCTGGCTGTGTCCGGGAAAGCGAGGTTGCAGGATTTTCCAGTGACTAACTATAAAGACTTCGATTGGTATGACAAGCTGACGCAGCAAGTTACCTCCATTGAGATGGCGCATGTGAAGCCTGAGGCCTTATTGATGGGGGGCCTCAGCCGTGTGGGGGGAAGGACCGACGCGAATCCTCATTTTTATGTGAATGGCGAAGGTACTTGACCATTTTCTTGGTAGTAGTTGTTAATTTTGTACTCGTTATTGATGATAATTGGTCCGCTTTTCACGTTTGCAGAGAAGAGCTGCTTCTATTCGATCGTCCCTGGCGTTGTTGGAGAATTCCGCTGGGAGCCCCTTCACGCGGGGGAAGAGCCATATGTGGAGCAGACGCGAGAGAATTTCCTTCCTGTGAACGTGAAAGATTTCCCTAGCCATGTGCTGATACCAGGTGACGTTCCTGTCAACCCCCGCCCGCTGAACGCGATTTCAGTTAGCGGGACTAATATTATGTTTATCTCGGACGATGAGTCTGAGGATGAATCCTTCTCTTTGACTCATCGCGCTCGGGATCGTGCAGGTCTTGGCGGTGGGGATGGTTCTTCTCAGAACCCTCCCGCTACTGGCGGGTCAAAGAGTAAGGATGACTACGTGGAGGTGTTTGAGACGCCGCCCATGACCGTACGTACCAGGGTTGATCCTGGCCGTGGAGGTCATGGCGCGGGGAAGAATCTGAAGGATGTGATGTCTATGATGGACTCATCGAAGCGGAAGGTGCCTGAAGGCGATTCGTCTGCCTCCTCTTTGAATGTTAGACTCGGAGTGTCTTCGAAGCGCCCAAGGTTGGCATCCAAGATCGTCAAGGATGTTCAACCAGGTTAGTTGTCTTGCCTCAGTTTCGTATTTCTTGTTGTGCCTTTTCAACTGCTTATTGTGTTCTGTGTTGCTCGTAGGTGCAACTCTCCTTTTCCCTGGGGGGCCCAGGGTGTCTGACGCGCGCGGTGTTGGCCCGATGGACGCTGAGCCCGTGGGGGCCGCCACGCAAGGAGAGGGTCCTATTCCGACCGAACAGGCGGATGATATCGAAATGCCCGGGGCGGAGGACGATGTTGGTCAGGAGAAGGTAACTGCTGGTGGCGGTGGCATGAAGCCGGGTGAAGGTGATGCCCAAAAAGGTGACAACCCAGGGTTACCGCCGCCGGGTTCAGGTTGGACGTGGCCACTGGCCCCGTATACCGGCCGGAGTGGTCAGTTCGTGAAGATGGCCGGTTCTTTCAAGTTACATGCGAGTCTTGGCTGTCTGGCTCTATTCCGCCTGCTGAGCGGGCTTATGCCATGAAACGAGACCGCATAGCCCTTCTGCAGGACGGGGCCGCTGGTCTTGCTATGGCGGCCTCGACCATGAACGAAATCCGGCGCAGTGTTCAAGAGTTGATGGACGCTCAGGAGGAGTTTGCAGCACGTAAAGCTGCCTTTAAGAACGTTCGTGAGAAACATAACAAGGAATGTGTAGCTCAGTCCAAGGCCTTGAATGACGCCCTTGCTCAAGTGAAAGTTGTTGAGGGTCGACATGCCAAGGCCGCGCAGGAGTGGAAGGCGTCTTGTGAAGCAACTAACCAAACAATCGCTAGGGAACTAGATCGTGTGCGGTCCCTTGAAGGCGAAGTTGAGAAGCTTAAGGCTGCTCTGGCGGGTAAGGACCGAGAGCTTGAGGGTGAGAGATCCAAAGTTGCTTCCGCCAACTCTGATTTGGCCAAGAAGGAGGATGAAGCGCTCTTGCGCGAGTCGCAGGTATCCCGTCTTGAAAATGATGTCAACCTGTTGCAGCGTGAGGTAGATGCTCTGCGGGATGAGAAACTCGCCTTGGCCGCGGACGCCAAGAACTTTGCTGATGCGCGAGCTCAAGCTTTAGAGGCCTTGCGGGTTGCACAGGAGAATCAAATGAAGGCGGAGGGCGACGCTCAATGGTTGATGACCACTGGGGTGCAAGGGGTATGTCCTTTTCTTGCGGTAGCTTGATATAGCTTCAGTTTGTCCTTACTAACCACCCTTTACTTTTCTCGTAGGTATTTGCTCGTGTTTGGGAGGAGCCTGCGTTGGTGCAATCAGTTGCCCGCCTCCTTGAAAAGTCAAAGCAGTTTGGTGCTGCCCTTGGTTTTAAACAAGGGTTCGACTTTTGTTTCGGCGGCCACCCTTTTGATGACATTCCCTTCCGCAACATAGATGCTGAAGCAGAGTATGACAAGGAAGTGGCGGCTTATGACGAGCTGACCTTCCCTGTTATGGGCGTTGTGGCGGAGTGTGCGCAGCTCCCGAACGGTGTGCAAGTTCTGCGGGAGGCCTTCAAGGAGGCTGAAAAGGAGCGTCAAGAGGAGGACGACAAGGAAGAGAAGGAAGAGGCGGCCAGGGAGGCCGCAGCTTTGAGAGGTGAAGGGACTTCTGCCGCCCCTCCCCGTGACGAAGGTGACGACGACTTCATTGACGATGTCGACTTTGATGGTGAAGATTAATGTCTGATGTTGAAGTAGTTTATCTTCACTTTTTGTGTTGAAACAATTTGTCTTTATTTTCTGTTCGTTTGCGCTTTAGCGTGCCTGGTTGTGGACACTTGTCTTTTAATTACTATTGCATTTGGTTTGTGTCTCTTGCTCTTCTTTTGCCATTATTACCTGTAATAAATTCTGCAGTCATGATGTCAGCCGTCAGTCATTAATGACTTGCTGACGGCGCGGCAGGACACCTGAAGTGACACAAGTCACTATTTCCGAAGCATATGATTACTCCCATTAATTGCCCTTCATAATTACCCCTAAGACTTGGGTTATAAAAGGGGATTAGTGGGAGTTGCCTTGCTTAACCATCCACTTCTCTTCTTTCTGTAAGTTCTCATGGATTCCGATCAGCCTAGGACGAAAACCCTTGTAGACTGTTACGATCACTCTGCCGCCGTTGATTCCCTGTTGGAACTCCGGCGACGTGCTCCTCCAGCTCCCCTCCCGGTGAATGTGGAGGAGCCTTCGCCATTCCGTGCAGCAGATCCGGAATGGAGGATGAAGATTCTAGCTGAATACTATGGGGAAGTGGTGGCTCAAGCTCCTCCGGTGGCTTCTGTTGCCGTTGATGGAGTCCGACCGATCATTATTGCCTGCCCAGCAGTTGGAGTCTTTAAGCCTACTCCCATAGTTCGTCTTCGCCGGAGTGATGGTGCTTGGGTGCATATGATCGTCATAGATTAGGTGCCTTATTTCATGGTGTAAGGTGGTGTTAATATGTGTGTACCCACCAATGAAAACCCTCTTTTTGTATTATATAAGGGTTTAATTTTGTGTATGCATTTACAACTTGTATTATCGTTATGAAATGCGTAATGAAGTGGTAATGTATTTTGTTGTTTTGTCACATAGTTATATCAAGATTTAGTGACTGTAGTTAATGGCTTAGGTGGCTCGTTAGGTGTTGTGACAACGATGCGTTCCCTCGGCGGTCCGTCGTATGGGCTTGGTTAAGTTGGCCTTGCACACTTGGTTGGTTTGTAGATCCGCCGCGGGGGCGGCTATTCGTTTCTTGATTTGCTTGGTCAGCTGGCTTGCTTATGAAAGCGCCGCCCGCCGGCCAAGGTGGCGCATCCGCTGTAAAAGCCACGGTGCACCTCTTTAGCTGCTTAGCTCGCGGGGTTACCTAAGATGGTGTATTCCGCGGGCCAAGGTGACGCGTTTGCCGTGAAGATAGCAACCCGTCTTGTTGATTGCTTAGTCCGCGAAGTCGCTTGAGATAGCGGAGTTCGTGGACCAAGGTGGCGCATTTGTTTTGAAAGTCATGATGCGCCTCTTAGTCTGCTTAGTCTGCGGCGTGACCTAAGATGGTGCTGTCCGCTGGCCAAGGTGGCGCGTTCGTTGTGAACACAACGATGCGCCTCGTTGATTGTTTAGTCTGCTTAGCCTGCGGGGTGACCTAAGATGGTGCTGTTCGCTGGCCAAGGTGACGCGTTCGTTGTGAACACAACGATGCGCCTCGTTGATTGTTTAGTCTGCTTAGCCTGCGGGGTGACCTAAGATGGTGCTGTCCGCTGGCCAAGGTGACGCGTTCGTTGTGAACCCAGCGACGCGTCTCTTTGGTTGCTTAGTCTGCGGAATCGCTTGAGGCAGCGGTGTCCGCGGACCAAGGTGGCGCATTTGCTGCGAAAGCCATGGTGTGCGTTGCACCCTGGTATGCGCCGTGCTATGTAATATGTTACGCATGGTGTAAAGTCATATAACATCGTGTACTTCATTCATAGATAAGTCATAAAGACATAGAACTTCTAGTACATTAAACTATTGAAATGATAAGTCGTAAAGACATAAAAGTAAACATATCGAAAAGATCCTGGGCCTATTTTGATTACATATAACAAACCCTAAGCTGTGCGGCATTCCAGGTCCTCGGGATTGGGGTGCCATCGAGGCGTTCTAGCGCATAGGCGCCCTTCCCCAGTACCTCTTGGACTCTGTATGGGCCTTCCCAAGTTGGTGCCAGCTTGCCCGCTGCTTCTGCTGTGGAAGCTTCGTTGTGGCGGATGACGAAGTCCCCCACGTTGAAGGTTACCTTTTTAACTCGCGCGTTATAGTAACGCTCAAGCTGTCTCTTGTACTTGGCCTCTTTGAATGCAGCTAGTTCTCGACGTTCTTCAAGAAGGTCTAGATTTAGGCGAAGCTCTGAGTCATTTTTGTTGCTTTCGGCGAGGAGGATACGCGCTGATGGGCAACCGATTTCCGCTGGGATCACAACTTCTGTTCCGTACGTTAAGCTAAATGGGGTTTCCCCATTGCTTGTCTTTGTTAGCGTACGGTGGGCCCATAGGACCTTGGGTACCTCATCCACCCATCCTGACCGCTTTGTGTTCAGCCTTGCCTTGATTCCTTCCACAATGCTCCTGTTTGCTCGCTCGACTTGGCCATTGGCTTGCGGGTGGGCTACAGAAGTGAACGTTTGACCTACCCCCATATCTGCTAGCCAACTTTGTAAGCCCCCGTCTGTGAATTGGAGGCCGTTGTCGCTGACGATGTCCATTGGGAGGCCGAAACGGCATATGATGAATTCCCAAATGAAGCGTTTGACTGCACGAGCGTCAATGTATACCAACGGTTTGGCCTCCACCCATTTCGTGAAGTAATCGATTGCCACTATGAGGTATCTGATGTTCCCAGGCGCTGTGGGGAAGGGTCCCACAATGTCGATTGCCCACTTTTGAAATGGCCATGCTGAGGTGACGGGCACTAAATCGTTCTTGGGACGTAGTGTGCTGGGTGCGTGGCGTTGGCACGCGTGGCACTTGCGGAGTATTTTGACTGCATCTACGTGCATGCCAGGCCAATAATATCCCGCGTTCATTAGTTTAGCCACTACCATGCGCGGTCCTGCATGCAGGCCGCAGATTCCTTCGTGTATTTCCTTGACCAGGAATGTGGCTTCCTTGGTGTTGACACATCTCAGCAGGGGTCCCAAGTACGATCGTCTGTAAAGTGTGCCCTCGACCAGCTGGTAATGCATCGCTTTATGTTGGATCTTTCTCGCCTCTTGTTTGTCATCAGGGAGTGTTCCGTTGGCGAGATAGCGAACTATGGGTGCCATCCATGAAGGTGCGCCTGTTTGTATGACATGTACTTGGTGAGTGGAGACAGATGGGGTGTCTAAGACCTCCACCCGTACTTCTTTTGCCAAGTGCTCGAAGACGGTGGCCGCCATTTTGCTCAAAGCATCTGCGGGCTTGTTTTCGCTTCTGTTGATGTGGAAGATTTTGCAGTATGCGAAACGTTGCATGAGCTTCTTTGTCTCTTCCAAGTACAGGGCCATTTTGCTGTCTCGAGCCTCGTATTTCCCGTCCACTTGTGCCGCCACCAACACGGAGTCTACATGTGCTTCTACAAAGCGAGCTCTCATCTTGTCTGCCAGACACAGGCCAGCGAGTAACGCTTCGTACTCCGCTTCATTGTTTGTGCTTTCAAAGTTTAAGCGGATAGCGTACGTAAACTCTGAGCCGCCTGGACTGATTAGGCGCAGGCCGGCCCCCGCGCCGTCGTCACTTTTGGCGCCATCAGTGTACAGCAACCATTTGTCTGTTGCGATTGTCGCCGGCGGCGGGTCTTGTTCTATCAGGCATTCTTCAATCTTGTCCGTGGGGACCTCCGTAGTGAAGTCTGCTAGGACTTGCCCCTTGATGGCTGGCCGCGGCTTGTAATAGATGTCATGCTCCCCTAGCTCTATGCATAATTTCAAATGGCAGAACCACAGAATACTGATATACCAGCTTGATCACCAAAAAAAGCCACTGGTAAGAAGAAAGAGGAAGAATTTCCATTCGAAGAAGCCCATAACTGTTGTGCATTTCTTGGCGACGTCAAGAAACTCACAGAATTCTTTGGAATTGTTGATTTTCTGAGAAGGAGTATAGTCGTTGATGCGTTAGCTACACCAGCTATCATTTATAAAGACCACCAAGTGGACTTATGGAGAAATGCGAAGATTGATTTATGGGAAAACTGAACTGCAATTGTAAACAACATTCAGGGACAGCTTGCAATAGTTACTGAGAATGATATTCGGGAAGCTTTAAGACTGAGAAATGACACAACAGATCCTAGAAGCTTGTCTTGGATTGAACAGAGAAAATGCTTTCTCCGTATGAAGTATAATGGACCGATTACAGATGGAGCCTTACACAAAGGAAAGTTGTGTCCGCAGTTCAACTACCTTGCTCATGTCATGATACATTGTTTTGGATCTGTTAGTGGTGGATATGATGTTATGAGGAAGAGCATCAATTCGTTGATGGTTGCTTTGACATTGAACAAGCCATTTAATGTCTCAGGAATGATATTTGATCATATGCTTGAACCTTTGAAAGGACTGAAGTCAAAGAAGTTTTTTGTTATATCCTAGATTCTTACAGATGATTTTTGATCAGAAGTATACTACCTTGAAGAAAGACCCTGCTCAGATTCTAGTACAAGATCACATGAATCTGAACACTTTGATCTGGATGAAAGGATACAAAGGCGTTCCTGAAAATGAAAGACCATCTCATAAGAACCTGTTTGGACACTTGATTAGTCTAGGTTATGAGGATCCGGGTGAGGACAAAGCTAGAAATGCTGATAGTAACTCAGACAACGATGATCCTTTGTTTCATGTTAACCCAGAGGCAAAGAGAAAACGACAGGTGGTGAATGTTGGTCCTAAGAGTGAAAAAGGGAAGAGTAAAGAAAAGGAAGTTGTAGATGAACAACCAAAGAAGACTATGAGGAGAAAGAAAAGCGTAGCAAGAAAAGGTACAATGTTGGTTGATGAAGAGTCTGCAGATTCTGAGGAGACTCTGGAAGATGAAAGATGGGATTCTGGTGAAGAGACTGTCAAGCAAACCAAGCCCAAGGCCACTGTGGCTGGTGAGTCTGAAAGTCTTAACAAAACTATAGAGGAGCAAAGACATAAGAGCCTAATTGCTGTTGATGAGATAGATCTGGGTCTTGGTATTGGTGAACAAGATTTCAGTGGATCTCCTATGGTTGGTGAGAAACAGAAAAAGCCAAAATACAAGACGATGTCTAAGAAAGATGAGAAAGAGAATCTAAAGAAAAGACGGGCAAAAGAAGTTTAAATCTTACTTGCAGGAAAGAAAGTGCCTGAATCTGTTACACCTGTGACATCCCCGATTGCAAAGAAAATGAAGAAATCTGCAGCTGAAAAGAATGTTGATCCTACTACAGATTTTGATGTTGCCATGGAAAGAGTGTTGAATAAATTCAAGAAGAAGACTCCTGTTGCAGAGGCTTCAACACCACAGGTTACTGTATCGAGTGATGTGATGAATGCAGTTAACTAGAAGCTTGCTAAAATGATGAAAGTGATTAACCAACAACAGCAAGAGATTGAACAATTGAGAAAGAATGATAAGAAGATGTTAGATATTGTTGAATCTTCACAAGAGAGTCAAGAAGAATTGGAAGCCAAGATAAAACAACTTCAGGAAGCAAATGATAAGTTGTTATTACATGAACAAAGAAATACACGAAGATATATCTCTATGAGGCTTGAAAACAAAAGGTTGAGAACAAACAACAAGAGCATGAAAAAGCTCATTGATGATTTATATTTGAAAGCTCCACAGTTGAATGCTGGAGAGGAAGATAAAGAGCCTAAACAAGAACAAGTTGATTTCGAACCATCCGAGTCTAAAGAAGAAGAAGATGATGAAGAATTGGATCAGGATGCCGGTGATGCTCCTGAGAAGTAGAAGGATGATGATAAAGATGGTTCTAGAGATGGTTCAGAGGATAACAGTTCTGCAGATGATGACGATGACGATGACGATGATGATGATACAGAGAAGTATCAATGTGAAAAGAGAGATTCTGATAAAGACGCAGGAGAATCAAGCTCGAAAGCTCCTAGTGGTAATACGGATGATGACAACATTTTCTGGAATGAAAAGATTAGATCTTTATCAGATGAAGATAAGAAATTATATCGTCAGATATTGTCAAAGAATGTATGCGTATAGGATCGGCTAATCAACAAAGAATATGATCAAACAAGTTCAATTCAGGTGCGGAATCCCTGAATTGATCACAAAATGATAATAAAACTAGCAAAACACACAAATCATCATAAACACATTCATTTCATTCAATAACATAATCAATTACACTTTGAAAGCTTGTTTATAAAGATATTAATCAATTACAGACTTATCAAAAACCCTAGGGAGAGACACACTCTGAGAGGGAAACAAAATGACCAAAAGTGTTTAACATTCAAAAATGACTCAGCCTTATATAGACCTGGACATTCGCCCAAATAGCTTGGTCGAATGTGCAGGTTCGGCCGTTCATATAGGGCGAACCTGGACATATATACAAGTAAATCTTCATTCGACCTCTCAAAGACTCCTTCGACCATCTGCTTCTACCTTCGACCAGTAAAAACTACCTTCGACCATATAAAAGCCACATTCGACCATTCGACAATCAGCAATACAACTTGAAATTCGCAATTCAATAGCACTAGTCGCACTTTCGTGTATCTACAAACTCCCCCTCGACTATTGCTTGAATTTCTTCAACCTTCACTCTTCATCCATAGTCTTGTTCATCAGTTTGATACGCAATAACGTCTTTTGTTCTTTCGTCATCACTGGTTCATGAGTTTGTTTTGGCTTCTTCTTTTCAACATTCTGAATCTTGACAAACATCCCCAGTTTCTTGTCAAAATCACAACCCGCATTGACAGCCCACACAAAACATAAGAATACCACACGTTGGTATTTGGATGCCTGCTCACTGTCTTTCTCTTCACAGCAAATCGGATTATAGTATAGCATGATAATGTCCTCGTGCGAGAAATTTATCAACCACATCGGGTCATAGATATGAATCTTCTTAAAATCCTTCATACCATCCTTCAGTACAATAATAGCCTCTGCTGTCTTCCAGTCGTAGTACCACCACATAAAATCTTTCGAAAAGTGTTGTGAAATCTGCATCAAAGGAATATGCTTCAACACTTTTGGTGGTTTCATACTTCAAAGTCACCTTGTGCAACCCTGTTATCTAATCCTTCTCCTTCTTGTGAACAATTCTCTTATGATACTATGGGGTAAACACGTCCCATTTCGTTCTGCTCTCCCTCGCCATGCGATCTGCAAAGTAACCAACAAGATGGTTGTTTACTGAAGCACCTGACATTTCATGTCTGCAGATATCGCGAACAGCCCAGTACGGTAGTGTCTTAATGTCGTGGAATCTGTTGAAATACAGAATTCCTTTCTCCCATTTCGCAGCGACACCCTTAAGCTGTCTTAAATACTTCCAGCCGAGAGTTTTGCCTTTGAATAACTCGTTATGGAATTTGTAGAAACTACCTTGAACTTCAGTCTTTGGACGGTTAGCTTCTTTTTCTTTAAGCTTTCTCAGTAATTCTTTCAAATCATCAGACTGTTCAACATTTGGCTTTTGACAATCTGTATTCTTGAACACTTCTTCAACAAACTTTTTACTCTTATCACAAGCAAGTTTCTCAGCCTGGCTCAACATTTCATCAGAGAATTCAGGAAATCCAGAATTTTTATCATTCTTGAAATATTCTAGATATTCCTCACTCGTAATATCCTCCAGCTCTACCTCTTCAAACACTGGGACATCTCTATCATCAGAGTGATTACCTGCTTCTTTCTCAGGTATATTCGGTATCTGGTTTTCACTCATCAACTCTTCCAGAGATTTACCAACTTGTTTCGCCAGTCCTTCTAATATCTCTTTCGACACAGCTGCAGAAACTTCTCCGTCTTCTAGATCAGGATCATTATACTCCAACTCAAAACGCATATCGTTTGACTCAAATATTTCTGGAAACCTACCAGTCATCTCGATCATCCAGACTCTATCAATCAAAATCTAGCGATATAATTTCTTATCTTCTTCAGATAAGGCTTTTAATTTCTCGTTCCAGAAGATATTGTCATCGTCAGTAGTGCCACCAGGAGCTTTAGAACTAGATTCTCATGTGTCTTTTCCTGATCCTCTCTTTTCATACTCATACTTGTCAGTATCATCTTCATCATCATCATCCTCATCACTATCAGCAGAGCTATTATCATTACCTGAATTATCACCTGAACCATCATCATCACCATCATCTTTCTTCTTAGGAGCATCACCGGCATCCTCTTCCAATTCATCATCTTCTTCTTCTTCATCAGATGGTTCAAAATCTACCTGTTCTTCTTCAGGATGTTTATCCTCTTCTCCAGCTTTCAGTTGTGGAGCTTTTGAGTATAAATCTTTAATCAGATTATTCATGCTCTTGTTCGTTTCTCTCAGCTTTTTGTTCTCAAGCCTCAAATTAATATACCTTCTCGTATTTCTCTGCTCATGTGATAATAACTTCTGATTCTCAGCTTGAAGTTGTTTAATCTTTGCTTGCAAACCTTCTTGATTTTCCTGTGAAGAGACAACAACATCCAACATCTTCTTGTCATTCTTCCTCAACTGCTCAATCTCTGCTTGTTGCTGATTAATGATTTTCATCATATCTGCAAGCTTCTGGTTTACTGTATCATTACATCACTATCAACAGCAACCTTTGGTGTTGAAGCTTCAGCAACTGGAGTCTTTTGTTTCTTTAGCTTTTGCAAGACTTTGTCTAAAGCAGCATTGAAATCATCAGTTGGCAACTCAGTTTGCTTAGCAGCAGATGATGTCTTCTGTTTCTTTGCCATTGGGGATGTCATAGGAGACTTAGAGCTAGATGCTGCAGGAACTTTCTTCCCAGCAATCAAATTCTCAATATCCTTAGCTCTTTTCTGCATTGGCTTTACAATTTTCTCTGCCTTTTCTTTCTTCTTATATGTAGGCTTTTTCTGTTTCTCTCCCGTCTTTGGCGATCCTCCAAAATCTTCAGATCCCAAACCTAGACCTTCATCAATCTCATCCAATGCAATCGGACTTTTAATCCTCTACTATTCTAAAGACTTGTTTAGACTTTCAGACTCACCAGCCACAGTGGCCTTGGGCGTGGTGCTCTTAACAGTCTCATTGTCTGAATCCCATCTCTCTTCAACCTGAGTTTCCTCTGAATCTATTGATTCTTCATCCACCAAATGTATGCCTTTCTTCGCAACACTCTTCTTCCTTCTAGAAACTTTCTTTGGTGGTTCTACATCATCTTCTTTCTCTTTCCCTTTCCCACTCTTTGCGCCAACATTCACTACTTGTTGTTTTCTCTTTGCATCAGGATCAACAGGACATAAAGGATTGTCTTCATCAGAATCACTATTAGCATGCATGGCTTTATCAGTACCTGGATCTTCATATCCTGGATTGATCAAATGACCAAACAGATTCTTCAGTGGTGGTCTCTCATTCATTGGCACACCTTTATAACCCTTCATTCTTACTAGCGTGTTTAGATTCATGTGATCCTGTACAACTATCTGAGTAGGATCTCTTCTCAAGTTCTTGTACTTCTCATCAAAAATCATCTGCAAGAATCTCGGATATAACTGAAACTTCTTGTTCTTCAAACCTCTGAGTGGTTCCAGCATATGTTCAAGTATCATTCCAGATACATTGAAAGGCTTGTTCAAGATAAGGGCAACTTTCTCCTCATAGTCTTCTTTGTTTGTTCATCTACAACTTCCTTTTCTTTACTCTTCCCTTTTTCACTCTTAGGACCAACATTCACCACCTGTCGTTTTCTCTTTGCCTCTGGGTTAACATGAAACAAAGGATCATCGTTGTCTGAGTTACTATCAGCATTTCTAGCTTTGTCCTCACCCGGATCCTCATTACCTAGACTAATCAAGTGTCCAAACAGGTTCTTATGAGATGGTCTTTCATTTTTAGGAACCCCTTTGTATCCTTTCATCCAGATCAAAGTGTTCAGATTCATGTGATCTTGTACTAGAATCTGAGCAGGGTCTTTCTTCAAGGTAGTATACTTCTGATCAAAAATCATCTGTAAGAATCTAGGATATAACAAAAAACTTCTTTGACTTCAATCCTTTCAAAGGTTCAAGCATATGATCAATATCATTCCTGAGACATTAAATGGCTTGTTCAATGTCAAAGCAACCATCAACGAATTGATGCTCTTCCTCATAATATCATATCCACCACTAACAGATCCAAACCAATGTATCATGACATGAGTAAGGTAGTTGAACTGCGGACACAACTTTCCTTTGTGTAAGGCTCCATCTGTAATCGGTCCATTATACTTCATACGGAGAAAGCATTTTCTCTGAATCCAAGACAAGCTTCTAGGATCTGTTGTCTCATTTCTCAGTCTTAAAGCTTCCCGAATATCATTCTCAGTAACTATTGCAAGTTGTCCCTGAATGTTGTTTACAATTGCAGTTCGGTTTTCCCATAAATCAATCTTTGCATTTCTTCATAAGTCCACTTGGTGGTCTTTATAAATGATAGCTGGTGTAGCTAACGCATCAACGACTATACTCCTTCTCAGAAAATCAACAATTCCAGAGAATTCTGTGAGTTTCTTGACGTCGCCAAGAAATGCACAGCAGTTATGGGCTTCTTCGAATGGAAATTCTTCCTCTTTCTTCTTACCAGTGGCTTTTTTTGGTGATCAAGCTGGTATATCAGTATTCTGTGGTTCTGCCATTTGAAATTATGCAAAAACGAAACATGAAAATTCATTAGAAACGGACAAAATTTGCAAAATTGAAATTTGGTTTTGAAAATCCACATTCGACCCATCGGGGGTTCGAATGAAGAAATTTTAAGGTTCGAATGTGAACCCTAAGGTTCGAATGTGAATGATTTTGATAAAAATTGTTCATTCGACCTAAAACCCACATTCGACCCTATGAACAAGTCACATTCGACCAAAAAGGCCACATTCAACCCTTTTTATCTGGTCGAACCAGACTGTTCATATGACCAAATCTTCAAAATTCAATTCAGTTCATTTTAACATTGGATTTTCATTTGTTTGGCACCTATTATGGCCGATTAAACATTGTCAACAATCAATTGTTTCAATTATTTAGTTTTAGATAGTTTTTAAGCAAATCTAGGGTTCGAAACACTTTGAATCATTAATCAAACAATCTGGCTTGTTATTGACCTAGATTATTGTTTATTCTCCCCCTAAAACTATCTATAACTAAATCCTTATCATCAATTGTCCCTAAAACAGTCTATAATCAATCCAATAGTCAAGGTCAAGGGTTCAAACACGAAATCAATCAATCTGACTTCGTTACTGGATCATTACCTGTAAAATTTGTGTCAAAATGATCAGTGATGAATGGGGAACAAGAAACAAGGGTCAAAGAAACAGGGGCAACAAGTGTTGGTTATTTTAGAATTTTGAAAATTTTTTGAATGAGGATTCGAATGTGCTGATATGTATATACAGGCTCCCACATTCGACCATTAAGAGAGGGCAAATGTGAAACTATATCTACATTCGACCCTACTGAAAGGCTCAAATGTAGATATAGGGTTTGAATGTACAATAATACACTGGAACACTCACCTTCAACCAAAAACTAAAGGCTCAAATGTAAAAAAAAATTCCACATTCGACCCACCAAAGGGGCGAATGAAAATTGGAATTTTTGAAAAATTTACCAAATCTCAAAATCGAATCCCGTTCAATCTTTTTCACACCTTTTAAGCTTTAAACATTCATCATTTCACATTTAAAAGTTAGAAAACTCAAATTGGTTCATCAAGTTTCAGAAAATGACCATCACTCACCATCAGTTATAAAAAATAACGCAGAAATGTAAAATCTTTTTGGTTTTTCTGAAATTTATGCTAAAATACACCTAAAATCTTTTTGAGTTTTTGTATATTTTGAACAAATGTAAAATGCAGAAATGTAAACATAAAGCAGTAAACATTTTGTGATTCCCGGTAAGAGGATCATATCAGTTTTTGAGAAATCTGATCACACCATTGATCTTTAGTGTTTATTACCATTAAAGACGATGTGTGAACCAGCAACTACTGATATTGTTATCCACATAAGCTTTTCATGCAGACTGTTAGGCAGTGTTTGATATGGTTAGTTATAGTATAAACAAAATTGTCTGTGGTTCCCACACACACGACATACTTCCGTATCAAGGAATAATTGCACAAAGACTCATTGTAACGCGTGATTATGCTTTCGTTATCTGTAATTTACAAGGTATTGAGGCACAGAGGTGTACAGGTCAGCAAATTAATGCTACAAAGTAACCGGTGCACTCTACCAGGTTGAGGGCTGATATCAATCAAGATTTGCATCAATGATTAGATACGATGCATTAGATAAATTTTTATTGTCGTCATACATAGAAAGTTCCTCAATTCGGTAACTTTAGGTTTTGGCATTATAGCTCTTTTATAAAGATACCCTGTCTGATCTAGGTCCGTAAAATCTTACGACAGAAGATCAGATAGGCTATCCCCAAATAACTAATAACATAACGACCCGAAACCTTCGAATTTTGTACAAAAACCCTATCAAACGAAATTACGGTACTAAGACCATATGCCCATGAGGAGTTCATCCACATAACAATTCGTTTGACATGTATATATCTAACACGCAGTAATAGGTCTACGAAGCCTACCAGCACATCACATAGACTCAACACACGACTTATATAACATTTCAAATCATTATTAGCATGTGTCAGATCCCCACTGATGTACTATCATTTCCTCTTTTAATCCTGGAAAATCATTTTGGTTTTTTTCTAATTTTTATGGCTTTTTGAATTTTTTAATGTTTTTGGTTTTTCTGAAAATCTAGAGACTCCCCCTAAAATGTAAAACATATTTTTGGATTTTTTTGATTTTTCTGAAAACAATAAAACTAAAACTAAAAGGTAATAAACTGAGGTGATGATCAGTCTTGTTTTTCTTTTATACCGTTAGCTTTTAATAAAAATTCAAATCGAGATCTATCAAAAGCTTTGGTAAAAAGAACAGGACGTTGGTAATCAGTGTGGATTTTGACCATATCAATCAGCCCTTTGGCATAACAATCACGGATAAAGTGATACTTATTCCGGATATGCTTAGATTTTGAGTGATTGACCGTGTCTTTAGTTAATGCAATTGCGGCTTCGTTGTCACAATGAATAAGGGTTTTTAGAAATTGCAAACCGTAATCAACCATCTGCTGCTGAGTCCACAGAACCTGTGAACAACAACTCGAGGCTGTCACGGATTCTGCTTCGCAAGTAGATAGTGCGACTGCTATCTGCTTCTTACACTGCCAGGTCACGAGCCTGCTCCCTAAGAATTGGCATCCAGCCGTTGTGGATTTGTTGTCTTTGTCATAACCGCCCCAATCTGCATCACTAAAAGCAAGAAAGTCAAAATTATCATCATTAGGGTACCATAATCCTCTCGACGGACAACCCTTCAGATATCGTAGGATTCGTTTGACAGCTGCAAGATGACTCTGTTTCGGCTTCGACTGGAATCGTGCGCAGAGACATGTAGCAAACATTATGTCTCGTCTAGATGCTGTGAGATACATCAGAGATCCGACGATTGCTCTGTATGTGAAAGGATCTGTCAGTTCCCCCTTAGCGTCAACTCCAATCCCGTGATTAGGTTGTATCGGGGTATCCATCGGCTTCGAATCTTCCATCTGGAACCGGCTCAAGACTTCAGATACGTATTTGGTTTGGTGAATAAAGATGCCCGTTAGTCTTTGTTCCACCTGCAAGCCGAGGAAAAACCGCATTTCTCCCATCGCACTCATCTCGAACTTTTCCTGCATTACTTTATCAAATTCTCTACACAAAAGTTCGTTAGTAGATCCAAAAATAATATCGTCAACATATATCTGGACGAGAAGCAAGTCATCATCTGTTCATTTGGTGTACAGAGTACAATCAACCAAACCGCGTTTGAATCCTTTGGACAGTAGGTACGTGCTAAGCTCCTCATACCATTGGCGTGGAGCTTGGTGCAACCCGTAAAGTGCTTTGTTGAGAACGTAGACCTTATCCCGGTGGATAGGATCTTCAAAGCCTGGAGGTTGACCGACGTATACCTCTTCCTTGACCACACCGTAAAGAAACGCACTCTTGACATCCATTTGGTACACCTAGAATTTCTTGTATGAGGCAAACGCTAGAAACATACGAATAGCTTCTAAACGTGCCACAGGTGCATAGATCTCATTGTAGTTAATCCCTTCAACTTGATGAAAACCTTGAACTACCAATCGATCTTTGTTTCTCACGATTACTCCTCTATCATCATTTTTGCATTTAAAAACCCATTTGGGTCCTATCTTCTTCCTTTCTGGAGGTAAATCTGTTAGTGTCCAAACACCTAGTTTCTGAAACTGCAACAACTCTTCTTGCATTGCCTCAACCCAAGCATCATCCAATAGAGCATCTTTGTATGTCCGCGGCTCCACCTGCGAAACATAACAAGCAAAGGACCAGTCATTCTGACAACCAGATTTTTGAATTTTTGCATATAAAGCTAAAGCGCCAAGTTTTTCATGTGAGTTTGCACTACGAACTTGTCCTCGAGTCATGAAAGTGCTTCCAGGATCACCAAACTTGCTCTAGCGGGTGAATACGATGAATCCGAGATTCCAGATGATCAGGTACTTGAACCCCCGTTTGAGTAATCAAATTTTCTGTCGAATCCAGATCATTACCCAAGTTAGACGAAGAAGCAACATCTGGATTTGGGTTCACTGGTGGTGTCTCTGTAACATGATCTAGAATAGCTTCACTGAAGATTTCTTCATCAACTTCTGATTCTGAAGTATCAAGAGTATTTGAAGCTTCCTGGAAAACCTCTTCTTCAGCTGTAGGAACATTGGTATCATTAGAAGCCGCTAGAGGAGTTACGGTGATCGGACGCACCAACGGTGAAGTCACTGCGTTTTCACACTCGTAATAAAGTCTTAGAACAGCCTCTTCAACCAAGTTATCTAGATTGAATGATTCAAAGAAGTCTTTGTAATCAAACATCCAATCTGGACCGCTACTAGGCGTTCTGAGTATATCGTTGAACTTCAACGTTAGCCCACTCCTCTACCTGACGAGTTCGTTTGTTGAATACCTGTTTGAGCGGGGTTGCATATCCAACAAAGAATCCTTCTTCAGCTTTTGGTGCAAACTTCTCAGACGGATTAAGCATAGTACACGGTGCTCCAAATGTTTCTAGATACTCTAAATTCGGCTTACGTCTGTTCAACAATTCATAAGAAGTTTTGCCAAACTTCTTCACTGTTAACACACGATTCAATGTGTAATTATCTTTCATTTTGATTATATTTATAAATAAGTATATATAAATAAGTATATATTTATAAATATATAAATATGAAAGATAATAAATGGTGTTAATTCGCGTACAAGGCGAATAAATAATAAACGAAATGCAATAATCAGACGATTTGTAATTTTGTGCAATGCGTGACTTGGTGTTGTTGATTATCGGACTAATATGTTGGACAATATGTGTACTTATATAAATAAGTGTAATTTATATGAATGTTATCGAAATGTATAAAATCTCGTTTGATTTGGAAATTGCAGATAAATATATTTTCACCTTGTGTTTGGAATTGATTTTGGGAAATTTGTAGACAACTTGTGTTGTCTGCTATGTACAAAAACAGAGGAAACTCTGCCAAATTTTTTATGAAATCGGAAGCGCAACGAATGTGATATTGTTGCGCAATTTATAAATAACTTTCCATTCCATGTGTTTGACAAAGGTGATTTTATACAAAGTCGCGACGTTTTTTCCAAAGATTATTTGTAAAACTAACAGTCAATCCCGGGCAATATTCCAAAAAAAGAATTTAATTTTTTTACCGAGTGTTAAGTATTGATGAATTTTCAAAGGATTTTGGTAACTAAATAATGTTTATTGTTCGGATCCAAAAATTATATAAACGTTCGAATTTACTTGGAAACCTTTATAAAGACTAATGTTTTGAAACCTTTAAAGGCACACGGATTTGGGAAAAAAAGCAACAATCATTATTGGTCGGTTTTTATAACTATATTTGTATTTCAAGTGTATTTTCCTAAAATAAGTATACAAGACAACTGCAATTATCCAAATTATGAGGCGAGTTACGACTGGGATGAGCTATACGTTTCGTGGTATTAGTCCAACGTGGTTACACACGAATAGTAACAGGTGCTTAACTTGGGTACTATGTCGTATGCTAACGCATACATTAATTTAAGTCACGATCGATTCGTCGAGTTAAAACACTTAAGACTCGGGTTAGTACACACGAGTCTAGATAGTTGAATAAACTATCTTTTAACTGGAAAATAAGCTAGGTTTATATGTGATAGACTTTTAAGGTGTCCTGTATTGGTAATTAGGGCACGAGGAAGTTGGTCAAAGTTTCGGGCTTTGTTTTCTAGCTAAGCAAGGAAATCAGGTGAGTTTCATGGCCCCGTTTTACTATTTTTGTTGGGGGGAAAGATATGTTTTGTAATATTTATATTATGTCGTGTGTTAACGCATAAGTAAGATAAGTCACGGTCGGTTCATCGAGTTAAAGCATATTAGTACTCGAGTTAATACACACGAGTCTAGATAGTTGGATAAACTATCTTTTAGCCGGATAATAGGCTAGGCTTATTTGTAATAGACTGTTAAGGTGTCCTTTGTTGGTAATTAGGGCACGACGAAGTCGGTCGAGATTTCAGGCTTTGTTTGCTAGCTTAGCATGGAAATTAAGGTGAGTTCATGACCCCACGTTTTACTGTTTTATAAATGTTTTCAGGGTGGAAGACATGCTTCTTTTATGAAAACCTGAGGAATTCCAAACGAACAAGTTTTTGAGAAATGAAATGGGTGCGTGAGTTCACGGCCCCACACTTTACTAGTTTTGTTTTCGGGGGAGAAACATGCTTATACATTTTGATCACACATTTACATGTTATACATTATAAACACACGTTTTCATGTTATACTAAGGCTCACACTTTATTACTATACGGTTCATCTAAGTCCCTTAGAAACCACTAATATGAGGATGTAGCGGGGAAATGTGGATAGCGCTATTGGGCCTGACAAACCCCACTCGACGGTCCGAGGCCGGGCGGGTGCATATTGTTTCAATCACACTAGGCTTACCGAAGATGAGGTAGTCTGTAAACAAGGGTATCACACAGTCAGCAATGGTTTCGCCTGTATGAGTAATATACATAACGCCTAGCTAGCGTTCACACAAGCATAGTACGAACAGTAACAGTAACAGTAACGGTAACAGTTTTAAAGGATCAACAAAACATTTTATAAAAACTCATGAACTCACCAGCATTATGTGTTGACTTTTTAAGTATGTCTTTCAGGTTTAAACTTTGGTAACGGCACGGTTGGAGTAGGTGACGTCTTGGGATCGGGGACCCTAAAGGGTTAGCAATGGCGTCCAGGGAAACAAAGGTCTTAGATGCATCTTTCCGCTGCGCGGCAAAGCTACCAAACGTCACAACCGACGAGGGAAAAGTCGGGGTATGACAATTAATACACCTAAAGCGTATCATTTTAAAGCACTGCGTAATGGTCCGCATGTGAACTTATGTGGACAACAATATCAGCAAATGCCGAGTTACACATTCAGTAAACTTAAATGAAAAAAGAACAATGGTGTGATTTGATCTCTCATAAACTGATATGATTCTCTTACCAGAAAATCACAAAAAGTTTATTGCTTTCTATTTAATATCTTTCATATATACAAAAACTCAAAAAGATTTTTGGCGTGTTTTAACCTCAATTTCAGAACATCCAAAAGATTTTACATCTCTGCGTTATTTTTGATAACCGATGTTGGATGATGATAATTTTATGAAGTTTGACGAGCCAATCTGAGTTTTGTATCATTAAAATGAGAAATTGAATGCTTAAAAGTTTGAAAATGACAAAACGTGGATCGAATTGGACAATTTGGTAAAAATGAGTGTTCCAAATGATTCATTCGACCTTTTGGTAGGTCGAATGAACATGTGTGGTGTTGATTCACACCTAGACCCATTAACCTTGTCTAGGGAAATACAATTACAACTTGCATGCTATACTTGACACTTGATACTGGATGCATTTACAAACTTGCTTGCAACCTATGTGTTGTTACATTTAATCAACAACTTGTAGAGGATGAAGTACCTACTCAACAGTTGTAGAGTTTCTAACAACCTGCTCAACGATTGGTAGAGGTCATCATGCCTGCTCAACAGTCGGTAGTGGTTTTAATAACCTGCTCAACGACTGGTTGAGGCCATCATACCTGCTTAACAATCGGTAGAGGTTCCTACTCACCGACTGGTAGAGGTCTTCTTGCCTGCTCAATAGTTGGACTCATTTTTGGATGCTTTGTGAACTTAACGGTGGATATTATGCAATTTGATACAAGGATTCATTAGACGTATTGATAAAAAAAAAAAAAAAAAAAAAAAAAAAAAAAAAAAAAAAACTTAGTCACAAGGTTGTTGTGCATTATTATACTTGTGTTCTTAGAATAGAGTCGTAGAAGGACATAAAACCCTAATGTAGGGTAAATTGGTGATTGCGGTCCGGAACGTAATCATGAATTTACAGGTACATTAAAATGGTGTGGAATTCTATTAAGGTTTTGGTAGATGCCCAGATCTATTAAGGTTTTGGTAAACACTAATGGTACATTGGAAATGTGACTGGGGTTGGACAAACGCTAGTTATTTGGTAGTTTATTTAGTCTTTCCACAGTCAATCAACTCATGCGTTCCCGAAACTTAGGTTTGGTGACTTTTAGACCCCTATCCTCCTGGTTAGTTCAGACTCACGTAATTCAAACCCTATCCTCAGCCAACCTCAATTCATCCATATCATTCTGCTATCCAAAATAAACAGTTTATCTTATTACCCATAAACTTATGCCATGCTTTAACCAGAACCACATTAACCTTAATTTTCACCAACTACCCTTTGCCCTACTTAAATGTCTTTTTTTATTTTAAACTTCGGGACAAAGTTCCTAAAAGTAGGAGAGACTGTAACATTATGTAATTCCCCCAATTTTTTTTATATAAAATTTCCATTTTTATTCATTTAGTCCCATCAACGTTTTATAAATTATAACCTTATATTAATTACTTATCACTCCCATGAAATTTAGAAATCTTAAAGTTATTAATTTCTTATAAACATAAAACTTTTCTCAATAAAGCTATATATTTTAACCCTCATCATTTTTTTATAATAATGATATTTCAGATAAACATTTTGTAATTTGTAATTTAAAATATATAATGAAGTTTAATGTTAAAAAAAACATCATATATTTTATAACCATTAGAAAACATTTATCTATTTATTTTATTTCTCTTATTATTACTATTATCATTATTATTATTTAGTAATGGTAATAATAAATCAAATTTTGAAGCTTTTATAATGATTATTGGATTGTTTTATAAAACATTCACACAAAACACAAACAAAACAACCGAACTTAACTCCTCCCTCTATGAGCCCAACCCAATTAGAACCTGGCCCAAGTATAACAGTCCAACCGACCACGCCTGATGTCTTCGTTCAGCCCAGACCCGACCTGGATTGTTCTCCATCCATTTCTGATCCTTTGACCGGTTAATTGATAACATTATTGGCAACAAACTTTAAATTCGAACACAATAAAGTGACAGACACCTAAATCTTCTCCAATCCAACACGTAATCGACTAAATTACAGCTCATATCGAGCTTGATATACACGTTTTTGACTATCCAAAGTCAAGCATTCAAGACTTACCATATTGATCGAGGGACTATAAATTGAACGTATTATTTTGGTCAGAAACAACCGATTAAACATTCCTCACTCCCAATTTTTGTTAACTCTTAGTGTTAATCAAGAAATCATCTTAGTTTGACTTTTTGGTTGACCTGACTTTCTGCTTCTATTTCGTTATGTAAGTTTTGATTTTTGGTTTGATTTGATTCATATGTATAATACGAACAATAACCCTAAACAATTCGGGTTTATTGTTTAGTAATTTGTTCAATTAATTATCTAGGGTTTTTGCTATTGATTTGGGGAAGAAAACTAATCTGGGATATTCAAAAGCCAATCAGGGTCGAAGCTAATTAGTGTATATGAGTTTTGTTATATCAAACTTAAACGTTCTCAGGGTGTGGCTTAGATGGTTAGCCACACTTGTGATAAGACTTGAACCGGCTTCAACGCGGGTTTGCCTCCGAGCACAACATGTTTCTTTTTTTTATTTCCTTTTATCTTCTGTTTTAAATCATAAAAACTTTTTAACCTTTATAAATGTATTTAAAATACCAAATATGCTTTATAAATTCTATAAAAAGTATATTCTGATATATAAACTATAAAGTTAATTTTGTAATTTTTATTTCCAGAAAATATATTTATTTAATATATATAATAAATAAAACAAGTTTTATTGCAAATAACTTTAAAATTGTATTAATATGACTTAACAGTTTTATAAAATTTCACAAAAATTATTTTAGACTTATAAAATGATTACTTTTTATAAAACTGAATTTTATTTTCATAAAAGAACCATTAAAATATTTTATTTGAATTAAACTTGTTTTGATCATAATAAATTCATTTTCAACATTTTTACACCAAAACTTTACACAAATTATTTCTTATGAGTTGAAACAGAAATATAATTTTGTTTGTTGGAAAATACGAAATCTAATATTATAAAGTATCATTTTCATGTATCTGATAAATATATAATACATTGTTATATAAACATAAATTACAAAAATAATTCTATAAAAATTATTTTCACATTATACTTGTTTGGTACAATCAATGTTGGTCAAATTTTATAAAGAAATCTTTTAATTACTCATTTTCTTAATTTATCATTAAAATAACATTTATTTTGATTAAATAATAAACATTCACAAATCCCCAAAATAGGAACCCAAGATTGCCTAGAGACTAGAACACTTAGACGACTTTAACTGAATTCCGGGACGGGATTCTCTTAAGGTGGGGAGATTGTGACAACCGACAAATTTCGTACAACGTTTAACGCAATATTAATCGGGTTTTGTAGTAATTAACATGGTTTAAGGTTAATTACGTTTAATTGAGCCGTTACGAGTCCTACGATGTCCTCCTCGAAGTTCGTAGAAGCCTTGATGTCTTTAAAGAAAGACTTCGCGTAATTAATGTTAACGAACTGACATCAGTGATTTTTTTTCAAAGTGGACTAACATAAGGGTAATATATGTAAATAAGACACGTGTTTACTATTGATGCGATCGGACGTGAAATCTGTAACACCCCAACCGATTGCGGAAACATCGAGGTGCCACGTAGTGATGATTGCTCAATAGCTCATGGTACTAAATGATAGTTGAATAATAATAAACGATTTACAATATGTCTTACAAGTAATGATTACAAAAGCTTGATTAATATAAACTAGGTTCAAAGCTCCTACGTGTTCCAAGACTTGTACAACTTCCGATAGCAAATAAAACCTGAAACATGTTAAGTTGGAATGATGGGGGGAGGGGGGGTCAACCAAAGATTAAAACTTAACGGCCTCCAAAGGGGCATGAACCGAAAACCCAAAAAAAAAAAACGAAAAAAAGCAACTAAATCTGATCGTTTACGAGGTTGTGCGTGGAAAATGGCTTGGGGGAAACCTTAATCGGCCCATTTAGGATATATTGATTTGATTAATTGCAGAAATATGACCAATAAATAACAATTGCAAAATTTGGTTTTTAGGAAGTTTTAACTCGGTCAAAATCGACTTAATTGGCAATTATAAGTTATAACAGCTATAATAACGTGTAAATATGATTTAGGAAAGTAGAGGAGATTGAGATCGACCATTGCTAACCTTTAATTGAAATTTCAAATGCATTTAGTGGTGTAATTTGTTGGTGGTTGACTGGGTTTTGACTTTCATCTTTGACTAAAGGGAATCAGGTTCAAATATATATATTAATTGTTTCTGGATATAACACAAATACCCAAGTGGTGTAGTGGTTGATGGTGTTTGTGCTAAGGTTACATCCTGTTGGGTGCGGGTTCGAATCCTGGCCCAAGCAAAAAAAAAATTTAATTGGTTTTTATATAATATATATATATATATATATATAATATTAGTTTGTTTAAATGTATAACCAACATAATTTTAGCACTAAATAAATAAGGTAACATAGGAAAAGCCAAAAAATGGATGAATGAACGGGGATTTTATTTATCAATGGTTACAAAATGAAAGAAAAATAATACGAAAGGTTACAAATTCAGCGTGAAAAACGGTTAAAATGCAGCGTTTTGGAGAATGCGGAGAGGAACTGACATGGGAATCGGACGTCTAAACGCGTGATTTTAACCGTTATCGAACTTTCGGAATAATTATTTATTGTAAATGATGTCATTTATAAAGTTTCGAAAGTAAACGGGTCGTCTAAATGAGGGATAGTACGACCGAATCGATTAACACGATTTAAACGCGTGCTTTGAAAGTGCGCGCCAGGCAGGGAAAATAATAACTAAATTGCTCAGTTTAGTTTTGTTTTTAATTATGAACATAACCGAATAGTTTTCGTAATATGTTTTTTTAAACCAAAATAAACCGAAGCGTTTTACATTTTAAGGCGAGTTCAATACGCGGTATCTACCTAACCAAACCCTAATTATAAAAAGCCATATCCTCTCCCTCCCCTCTCACTCTACTGCCGCCCCTCCCCCAAACCAGAAAACCCTAGCTCTATCTCTCTACTCTCTCTCTCCCTCCCTCTCTCTCTCTCTCTCTCTATCTCTCCCTCTCTCTCTCACTCTCCAAACGCCTCTCTCTCCCTCGACAACTTGTAAACGACCGGCCACCACCATTCTAGGTAGTGGCGGCGCTGTAAAAGAAGGAAAGGATATGGGCGAGGGGCTGGTCCGGAAATGGTTCACGAGGAAGCAGTAGGTGACGGTGATGGCTCTGGTCATCGGTGGGGCTCATATATGTGGCTATCGCTTTTCGATTCTCCAAGATTGTCGAAGTTTAAAGAATTAAAGATTTGAAGATGTTCATTCGACCTGTCGTGAGGTCAAATGATTTTGTAAAGGGTCGAATGTAGTTCATTATGGTTGAATGTATTTTGTGTTAATCATGTTGTTTATTATTGAAGTTCATTCGAGCCTTGTAATGGTCGAATGAGTTCATTCGACCTGTGCAGAGGTCGAATGAAAACGTCTATATATAGGTTTGAGTCGATTTCAAGTTAGAACTTTTGGTCATTTGTCGAGTGTGTTACTGTGTGTTTTCATTGTGTGTTCTAGAGAGTTCCAAACTAGGTTTTCATTAATATCTATGCATTGTAAACGTTTTATAAATCAATTATTAATGAAAATTACTTTGAAAATTGATATTATTGTGTTCTGATCTGATCATTATCATTTTGCATGTGATTTAGGGTTTCCGCACCTAGATTACTCATACTTGTGTGATATTATTGTTGATTTGTCAAATCCGGTCCTTTACAATCTGGGGGATGGTGATGGGTTATCGCGCCAGAAGAGGGCCGATTAGGTTGTTTATGGTGGTTGGTTCAGTTCAGGTTGGTGTAGCTATATGGTGGTTGTTTATGGTGATCCGATCGGTGGTGGTTGTGATGTTTGTTAGGTGGCCAATTTGGGTGTTTTGGGATTGATCGAGTCGGGTATCAGTTCGGGTCTCGAGGTTCAGGTCAGATATCAGTTTTAGGTTCGTTTTTCTTTAAGGTGATGGTTGATGTATCGAGTTATGGTCTCGGTGGGAGTAGATGACGACTGGTTTTGGTGGTTGTCGGTGCAGATCGGCTCGGGTCAGATCTAGTTATTCGAGGTTGATATGGACGTGGTCAAACCTGGATCAACCCAATCAACGGTTGGTCAAAGCCCGGGTCAAAACTGGTCAAACTCCGGTTCAGCACGTCGTTCTAGACGGTGTCATAGCTCGCGTACGATTTGGTAAAAATCAACTTCGTATCATTCATTTTGATTATATTTATAAATAAGTATATATAAATAAGTATATATTTATAAATATATAAATATGAAAGATAATAAATGGTGTTAATTCGCGTACGAGGCGAATAAATAATAAACGAAATGCAATAATCAGACGATTTGTAATTGTGTGCAATGCGTGACTTGGTGTTGTTGATTATCGGACTAATATGTGTACTTATATAAATAAGTGTAATTTATATGAATGTTATCGAAATGTATAAAATCTCGTTTGATTTGGAAATTGCAGATAAATATATTTTCACCTTGTGTTTGGAATTGATTTTGGGAAATTTGTAGACAACTTGTGTTGTCTGGTATGTACAAAAACAGAGGAAACTCTGCCAATTTTTTTATGAAATCGGAAGCGCAACGAATGTGATATTGTTGCGCAATTTATAAATAACTTTCCATTCCATGTGTTTGACAAAGGTGATTTTATACAAAGTCGCGACGTTTTTTCCAAAAGATTATTTGTAAAACTAACAGTCAATCCCGGGCAATATTCCAAAAAAAGAATTTAGTTTTTTTACCGAGTGTTAAGTATTGATGAATTTTCAAAGGATTTTGGTAACTAAATAATGTTTATTGTTCGGATCCAAAAATTATATAAACGTTCGAATTTACTTGGAAACCTTTATAAAGACTAATGTTTTGAAACCTTTAAAGGCACACGGATTTGGGAAAAAAAGCAACAATCATTATTGGTCGGTTTTTATAACTATATTTGTATTTCAAGTGTATTTTCCTAAAATAAGTATACAAGACAACTGCAATTATCCAAATTATGAGGCGAGTTACGACTGGGGATGAGCTATACGTTTCGTGGTATTAGTCCAACGTGGTTACACACGAATAGTAACAGGTGCTTAACTTGGGTACTATGTCGTATGCTAACGCATACATTAATTTAAGTCACGATCGATTCGTCGAGTTAAAACACTTAAGACTCGGGTTAGTACACACGAGTCTAGATAGTTGAATAAACTATCTTTTAACTGGAAAATAAGCTAGGTTTATATGTGATAGACTTTTAAGGTGTCCTGTATTGGTAATTAGGGCACGAGGAAGTTGGTCAAAGTTTCGGGCTTTGTTTTCTAGCTATGCAAGGAAATCATGTGAGTTTCACGACCCCGTTTTACTATTTTTGTTGGGGGAAAGATATGTTTTGTAAAATGCTTTTCACATGTCAAAATGTTTTTTAAAAGTTAAAACGTGATAAGTGGCATGATGAGTACTTGTGTTATGTTTTTTATACACCACTCGGGGTGAGTCCTCACTACTGTAACCATTTACTCGTATGTTGTGTGTTTGTGTTGAAATCGAGAACCGTTGGAATATTTGGACAGTACTATTGGTGCCTGACAAGGCTCACCCCTAATCGATAGCGTCGATTATGCAACTGTGTATGCCAGGGGTGCATGTATTCTGAACTATGTTGTTATTTTCTGAGAAACAACTACTGCTCGCGGGGCAATATTAGTCTTGGTTTGGTTATGGGCTCAAGGGATTGCTCGTCACACATGTTTTTGTTGTTA
The DNA here is from genome assembly GCA_028751855.1 of Ambrosia trifida. NCBI lineage: Eukaryota > Viridiplantae > Streptophyta > Magnoliopsida > Asterales > Asteraceae > Ambrosia > Ambrosia trifida. The sequence continues at coordinate 82,680,657 of CM054127.1, forward strand.
AAATGTTGCGGTTAAATGTTGTTCTTTTTAAACTTATCTTTCAAGTAACTAAGTGCTGAATAGATACGATGCTAGTACGGTGGAATTTGGGGTGTCGGACACTTGTCGGGGGTTTCATCTATAATTACCAATGGGTTGGGACATAGACGGAAAAACCCCATGTTGAACTTCATGTATGTTGTTTTATGTAATGTTTATAGCAAGGTACTCTTTTCGACATCTTAATGAAATGATCTTTTCTAATTAAATATAGTTTGTGTTAATCTTGACTTTGATATGCTTTCGAGCATCGCGCCACGTGTTTCCACCATTGGCGTTGTGTCAGAGACTATTAAGGTATTAAACGCCACCCTCTGTTTCTATCTTGTGTGTTTAAATTGTTCGACCATTGATCGTGTCACACCCTCAAATTTCCACTGCGGGGTTTATACCACGAGGCGCATGACATACCAGATCCCATAGCCATAAGTCATATGAACGAACTCTAAATGCCCAAACCATTTAGTTCGTTTTCAAAAAACCAAGTTTAGTTAAGCTGCGGAAGCGTAAACCAAATTTAAACCATTAAAAAAACATGCGCAAAACAACGCGCCCAAATTAAAACCATATGAAAGAAAATGTAAAAGCATAATATGTAATTTAGGTGTATGCCCAAGACCCCAAATGCAGTGAAGTGTGCAGTGCTTTCTAATCCTGGCACCGGAAGCTAACTACCTGCAAAAGCATGTAAATCGTGGGTCAACAAACAATGTTGGTGAGTTCACTAAGTAAAGTAAATGAGTATGTAAATGTGCTGGTTTCCAAAACCACGTAAACAAGTATTGAGTTGGTTCCAAGAACCGTGTAAACACTAGTTCATCGCATGTCAAGGGTAGCTAACCCATTCATGATAGAGTTTGTTTAGTTCATCAAGGACACAGTTTGCGAACTAGCAAAAACCGACCCACACAAGGATCCATAGCATCCCAACCCGGGATGTGTAAGTAGTCCTAAACCGGACTAGAAAGTAGTAGTCCCAACCCGGACTAGAAAAAGTTAAGTACGTTGTCTCAACCCGAGACGCATGCTTTTGAGAAAAGAGTAGTGAAACTCACCTTAGGTTGCACGTGAATAATCCAAATTCTTCAAATAGAAATGAGCTACCGACTCCCTATTACAAATGTCACTAGGTGAGTATTTGTGCATAATCAACACACCATACAACTCGTTTGTCCAAGACTTTTAAAGTTCAAACCGTGTAGTGACACCTAATGACTCTACATGCACAAGTAAGTCCTACGTATCCCGTTGGTGATCATATTGATTATTATCAGTTTAATACCTCATACACATCTCATATAAGTATTCATGCAAGTTCATGTCAAATACATACCATATAAGACTCCAAATAGTCACGTAAACATCCCTTACACAATCTGCGTTTTCAGGGCAGATTGTACGCTGTGAAAAACGAATTATTTAAAATACTTAACGAACGAATTAAACTCCCAAATTTTTACTGAATATTAATTGGGATTCATTTGATAACCCATATTTTTTTTGTCTCACAACCAAACACAAAAATTATTAAAATTTGTACAACACAGCTATATCCAGAAAATTTCCACAGCAGGTCAGTTTAGTAGAAAAATTCCCAAAAATTTTGTATTGACCCAAACGAGGTGAATCTAATTGGAAAAGCCAAGTTTTTCCAATTTTGACCTACTGTCCAAATTTCATAACTTAACCCTTTGTAAATCTCGAGTTATGACCGTTTAAAGTTGATCCAATTTATAATTCTGAAAATCTGATATGACCTTTAAACTTAAAAAATCATGAATACATATCAAAACAAGTCCAAAACGCATGATTTTGGACTTTTTGAAAAGCTAACATCATAAGTTATGTTTTAGCATTAGAAAACAATCAGATTACACATGTTAATCACCCTATAACAGCCATACAATTCGTCACAATCAGAAAATCAGAATTCTAATAACATGCTTCTCATGAACCCTAATCATCCACAATAGCCTATAATCATATAATAAACCCATATTATCACAATCAAATCCATGTTATCAGAATTAAATCCATATTTTCCCAGCACATTACTACTATCATAAAGCATGTAAGATTATACCTTTCAATGCAATGATCCTTAAAGCTCAAAGATTACACCCAAACTAACTTGAATTAGGGAGGAAAGTTGTTGGAAGATTGATAATTGAGAGGATTGTGGTGGTGATGGTTCACGGCGCAAGGAAGGGTCTAGGGTTTCTTATTATTATTATTATTTTTAACAATAATATAATAGGAATTGGATCATGGGCCTAGGTTACGGGTTTATGGGCCTTTTCTTGATAAACGGACCCCGTTACAAGGTTTTAATCCCGAGAATGGTCCCGATAATATTAATCATACTAACTAATATGAAAACTATTGTTTTTATCATCTCATATCATATTAATCATGGGGTGCACATATTTCGCAGGGTTTACGTACTGATTATCTATTACTCAGTAATTCACATACACATGTTAGTTCACATTCATCATCACTCAATTGCTCATATAATCATGCATGCTTGACAAATCACCAACGTTCGGGATACATGACTCGTGTGTGTGTCAAGACAAAGACTTTCCTGATTATAACGTACATTAATACCATCTAGCATATGTTATTGTTCCATAACACATTCAAATGCCCTATTAACTAACCCTAGTTAAGTGTTTAGCCACATACGAACATGCAAGTTAACTAGAGTTCAGTTAAAGTAGGAACCTGAAAATGCGGGGTGTCACATCATCCCCAAGTTGAAAAGAATTTCGTCCCGAAATTCAGCAAGTAAACAATAAAGCCAGCTAGAAAAGTGTGTGCTTGGTTCCCGGATGTCACATCATCCCCAAGTTGAAAGGAATTTCGCCCCGAAATTCACTTTGAGCGAGCTGCTTTATGTTTAGTGTTCGATCTATGTTCAGGTTCAGGTTCAGAAAAGAGGTGTGGGTATTTAAGCCGCATTTTATCCCTGAGCTCCCACGTATATTCCGGTCCTAGACGGGAATTCCATCGTACCTTAGCAATAGGTATAGTGTTTTGTGTGAGTTTCTTGATGCCCTGCTCAAGAATCTCCACCGGTTCTTCCACGAACCGTAGCTGATCGTCCACCTGGATCTCCTCCAGTGGCACCACCAGTGTTGTATCCGATAAGCATTTCTTTATATTCGATACGTGGAGTACAACGTGTACCCCATTAAGTTCATTAGGCAGGTTCAATCTGTAAGTTACTGGACCAATCCTTTCGACAATCTCGAATGGTCCAACGTATTGCGGGTTCAACTTTCCCCATTTTCCAAAGCGTATCACACCCTTCCATGGTGACACCTTTAATAGAATGTTGTCCCCAACCTGGAACTACAAAGGTTTCCTACGCTTATCAACGTAGCTTTTCTGTCGATCATGAGCAGTAGCCATCCGGTTTCTGATTTGCACTATCTTCTCAGAAGTTTCGTGCGTGAGTTCGGGACCTGTTAGCTGACTATCCCCAACTTCAGTCCAGCAGATGGGAGACCTACACTTGCATCCATAAAGTGCCTCCAAAGGCGCACACTGTATCGAAGTGTGGTAACTGTTGTTATACGAGAATTCAATCAAAGGCAAGTGCTTATCCCAATTGTTGCCAAAATCCACCACGCACGCTCGTAGCAGATCTTCCAATGTTTGGATGGTTCGTTCACTCTGTCCATCCGTCTGTGGGTGATAGGCTGTGCTCATATCTAAGTGAGTTCCCAAAGCGTTTTGGAGAGTAGTCCAAAAATGAGAAGTGAATCGTGCATCGCGATCAGATATAATAGAAGTAGGCACCCCATGCCTAGAGACTACCTCCTTGATGTATAGATTGGCTAGTTTCTCCAGCGAGTCGGTTTCTTTTATTGCCAAAAAAAAATGTGCCGATTTGGTTAGACGATCCATGATAACCCAAATCATGTTATTTCCACATAGGGATTTCTGGTTGCTGGAGTAGGCCTGAAGGTTTCTGATATTCAATCTTAACCTTCGCATAAGTCAAGCACTTAGTAACATAAGTGGCTATCTCAACTTTCATGTTTGGCCACCAGTAAGGAGTTTTGAGATCTTGGTACATTTTGTCCGAACCAGGATGTACCGAATGTCGAGAGGTGTGAGCTTCATCGAGCACCAGTTGTCTGAGATCCCAAAACGTGGTATCCAGACTCGATTCATGAAATATTGAAGACCATCTGTCTTTAGTTCCAAGCGCTTATCAGCACCATGTAAAGTTTCAAGCCCGATGTTTCCTTCTTTCAAAGCCTCGCCCTGGGCTTCACGTATCTTATCAGGAAGATTAAAATGTATGGTGAGTTGTAAAGCTCGCACTCGTTTGAGTTTCGTTTCCTTACGATTGAGGGCATCAGCTACTACATTAGCTTTCCCTGGGTGATATTTGATGGCACAGTCATAATCATTCAGAAGCTCGACCCATCGATCGAATATGTGTTGGAGGCTCTTGTGGTCAGTGAAGATCGTACACTTCGTCCCATAGAGATAATGCCTCCAGATCTTTAGAGCAAAAACCACTGCTCCCAGTTCCAAGTTATGGGTGGTGTAATTCTTCTCATGAACCTTTAATTGACGTGAGGCATACGCAATCACCTTATCACGCTGCATCAGCACACACCCTAATCCTTGGATAGACGCATCACAGTACACCACGAAGTCCTCTGTACCCTCAGGTAGTGATAGTATAGGTGCACTGCAAAGTTTCGACTTTAATAATTGAAAAGCAGATTCTTGGGCATCTCCCCACTTGTAAGTAATACCCTTTTGTGTCAAAGCAGTGAGGGGTTAAGTGATCTTAGAGAATCCCTTAATGAATCTGCGATAATATCCCGCAAGACCAAGAACTGGTGCACCTCTGTAGGAGTCTTAGGAGCCTCCCACTTTTAATAGCATCAATCTTGGCGGAATCGACATGTATACCTGCCTTGTTAACCACGTGTCCTAGAAATTGGACTTCTCGAATCCAGAAGTCGCATTTAGAGAATTTCGCATACAACTGCTCATTTCTCAAGAGTTCCAAGATCAGCTGCAGGTGTTGCTCGTGCTCTTCCCTGCTCTAAGAATAAATCAGTATGTCATCTATGAACACTATGACGAATTTGTCCAAATAGGGCTTACACATGCGGTTCATCAGATCCATGAACACAGCCGGTGCATTGGTTAGCCCAAATGGCATCACCAGAAACTCATAATGTCCATAACGGGTTCGAAAGGCTGTCTTCGCCACATCATCCTCTCGGACTCTCAGTTGATGGTATCCCGACCTCAAGTCAATTTTAGGATAGAAACTCGACCCTTGAAGCTGGTCGAACAAGTCATCAATACGAGGCAAGGGTAGCGGTTCTTAACCGTTACTTTCTTCAACTTCCGATAATCAATACACATGCGGAAACTCCCATCTCTCTTCTTAACAAACAGAACTGGAGCTCCCCATGGCGAAGACTAGGTCTAATAAAGCCCCTATCCAATAGCTCTTGGAGTTGGGTAAACAGTCCTTGAAGTTCGCCTGGTGCTAGGCGGTATGGTGCGCGTGCAACTAGAGCTGTTCCAGGTACAAGATCATTTTGAAACTCCACTTGACGAATAGGTGGAAGTCCAGGTAGTTCCTCTGGGAAAACACCTGGGAATTCTTGGACTACTGGGATGTCCTCAATCTTAGTTTCAGTTTCAGCTCGAGTGTCATATATGTTAGCCAAAATGGCTGGACAACCCTTACGAATACACTTCTGGGCTTTCAAGAAGAGATGATGCCCACCATGGCACCACCATGATTACCCTGTATAGATAAAAGTTCTCCACCTAGGAGGGGACACGAACAATCTTCTCCCGACAGAGAATTTCAGCGGGATGCTTGGACAACCAGTCCATGCCAACCACGAGATCAAAGCTACCTAAGGTGATAGGTAGGAGGTTGATAGCAAAACAATTGCCCATCCAATTCGAGCTTACAGTCACGATGTATATGGGTTACCTCAACAGGCTTCCCATCAGCCAATTCTATAGAGTACGGGGTATCAAGAGGAGTAGGAACCACCCCTAATTGTTGGCTAAGTTTCGATGACACAAAACTATAGTCCGCACCAGTATCATATAAAATAGAAGCAAGAGTGTCGTACCCGTCACGACATTGTTATCAGTCCTAGCTTCCCCAGAGCCAATCACAATTGCTATTCCACGAGCCCCATTGTTGTTGTTACCGTTGTGGTTATTGTTTGTTGAAGGACTTGTACCTCACACTATCCCACGTTCTCTTGCTATTACCAAAAGTAGAAGATGAAGCACCATGCTTCGGAAAAGTACCATGCTCAACAGCCTAGTCAGTGTGTTTGCGAGCCAGTTGAAAGCTTAGTTAGATTCTGGGTAGGTGAGCTTCAGTGGCCATGCCACGAATCTGAGGGACCAACCCTTTTGGTAAGAAACTCGATCTGCTAGTAAGGTAGGTTAAATAGATTTGAGCATATAGTAGCTAACTCCTGTAGGTGTCAATCTCAGATCCAACTGTCTTTATATAACAAATTTCTAGGTTTCACCACGGGGTGTTACGTTAAGTTTGCCACATGTCTTTGTGCTCGATTTCAATCGAAGCCGAAACACAGTCACCTTACAGCTGTCAAGAGAATCCTAAGATATCTGAAGGGTTGTCCCTCACATGGACTATGGTATCCTAATGAAGAAAACTTTGACTTTATTGCCATTAGTGATGCAGATTTCGGTGGCTGTGATATTGATGCCATATCCACAACGGCTGGATGTTAATTTCTGGGGAGTAGGATCGTGACTTGGCAATGCAAGAAGTAGACGTTGGTTGCAATATCCACAAGTGAAGCCGAGTATGTGTCAGCCTCTAGTTGCTATTCATAGGTTCTTTGGATTCAACAGCAAATGCGCGACTATGGTTTGAAATTTTTTAAAACCCCCATTCATTGCGATAATGAAGCAGCTATTGCACTCACTAAAGACACTGTTAATCATTCTAAGGCTAAGAATATCCGAATACGGTATCACTTTATTCGTGATTGCTATGCTAAAGGTTTGATTGGCATGGTCAAAATCCACAATTATAACCAAAGAGCATATCTTTTTACCAAAGCTTTTGACAAATCAAGATTTGAATTTTTACTAAAAGCTAACGATATTAATGAAAACAAGATTAATCTCCTCATCGGTTTATCAAATTTCTTTTGTTTTTATGCTTTCAAAAATTAAAAAAAAAATCCAAAAATATGTTTTTAATTTTAAGGGGAGCATTTTATTTCATAAAAACGAAAAACATTGAAAATTTTGAAAAATCCACAAAAATCAGAAAATCCCAAAAATGATTTTTCCTGGAGAAAAAGAGGAAATGATAGTACATCAGTGAGGATCTTTCGCATGCTAACGAATTGAAAAGTCAAATACTTGATATGAACTGCTTACTAGTGATAGGCTTCGTAGACTTATTAATGCGTGCCTTAGTGATACAAACATAACGAACTGCTTACTATGTGGCTGAACACCTCATGGGCATATGGTCTTAGTACCATAATTTTGTTTGATAGGGTTTTTGCTCAAAATCGGAGGTTTTCGGTTGTTATGTTGATTGTTATATGGGGGTGGCCTGACTGATCTTTCGGCGTATTGATTTACGGACCTAGATTCAGTCAGGGTATCTTAACAAAAGAGCTTTAATGCCAAAACCTAAAGTTACCGAATGAGGAACTTGAAATGTATTATGATAATCAAAGATTATCTTATGAATCGTATCTAATCAATGATGCACATCATTATTGATATAAGCACTCAACCTAGTAAGTGCACAGGTTACTCTATAGCATTGAGTTGCTAACCTGTACACCTTTGTGCCGCATACCTTATAAATTACAGATAACAATAGCATAATAAAGCGTTACAATGAATCGTTGTGCAAAATTCCTTGATACGGGAGTATGTCGTGTGTGTGGGAACCACAGTTGAGTTAGTTATTAATGTGAGAACCGGAAATTTTCGATCTACTCCTTGATACGGGAGTATGTCGTGTGTTTCGGAAGTTTACTGACCGTTTTTACAATCGAAACTGCGACCGATTTAATTAACGCGATTTAAACGCGCGAACTGAAAGCACGCATCGGGTAACGAAAATATTTATATTTTTGCTCGGTTTATTATTATTTTTAATTTCGAATGAAACCGACAATTTTTTATAATTAATCATGGAGCCTAGAATAGAAACCGAGGCATTTTACGTTAATACGGGTTCGATACGCGGTACACACCCACCTTACCCAAACCCTAGATATAAAAACATCCTTATCCTCTCTTCTTCCCCATTTGTTGTGCAGCCATAACCGCACACCCTCTCTCTCTCTCTAAAACCGGTTTCCCCCCTCTCTCTAAACCTTTCTTCCTCTCCCGCTTGTCCCTCTCTCTTCTTCCTTTCAGAAGCAGCCAGCCACCACCAAGCTTGGGTGCTGGCGGCGCAGGTCTCCATGACCAAGAAACAGAAGCTAAGGCGGTGACACCGCTTTTCCAGGCCCAGAAACGAGCAGAAACCATGCAGAAACGAAGGAGATGGGGACGGGTTTAGAGTATGGTAGCTATGGTGGTTGTTGCAGTCGGGTTCGAGGCAGAGACGACGGGAGACGAGGTGGTTGTTTTGGGTGGCTGCAGAAGACGGTGGTGATGGGGTCGGGTTCAGATTGTGGTTCTTGGTGGAGATGGAGGTTCGTGGTTTGACGGGTCAGGTGGTGCTCGTGGTGGTCCGGTAAGGTGGTGGTTGTGGCCGATGGCTGCTGTTGTTTGGGCCTCGAGTTTCGGGTCAGATCCGGTTAGATTTTGGGTTTGGGTTCAGTCCTAGTCAGGTTAGTTCAGGTCCCGGGTATAAATTCAAGGGTGAGCTTGGATGACGCTCGGATCAAGTTTCGGGTCACGGGTCATACGGGTTCGTTTTGGGTATGGACAACTCGGGTCAGACCCAGTCAAGCCAGGTCTCGGGTGAGCAAGGCAAGAGGATGAGCTGGGTTCGTTGTTCGTCCAGATCCGGGTTCACGTTTGGTTCGAGACGGGTTTAGGCTCGGGTCAGATTCGGTGTTGGGTTCGAGTCGCGGGACGGATCTGGTTCAATTCGAGTCAGTTTTGGTCCGGACAACACATGGTCAACTGGTCAAGCTTCGGTCAACGCGCGGTCAAACTGGTCAAACTTTGGTTCCGGTCTACACATAGTTCGAGCTGGCTCCGGGTGACGCGCGTACGAATCGGTATACTTTAATTCGTATTTGTTATTATTGTTGTGGATATTATATATATTTATAAATATATTGATATTCATAAAATAGTCTTGACTTGCCAACGGACCGAATAATAATAATAAACGGTAACTATATATTAAATCGGACGATTAGTAATAATGGCAAGAAGGCGTGACTTATAAAAATCGATATCGGACTAAATTGGTTGGATTATAATATATATATATTGTTTTGTGTATTTATATAAATAAGTGTAGTTTATATAAAAGCGTCGAACCGTATAAGTCTCGTTTGATTTGGAATTGCGGATAAACAAATTGAAGTCTTGTATTAGATATTGATTTTTGGGAAAATTGTAGGCGACTTGTGTTGCCTAGTTTGTACGAAAATAGAGGAAACTCTGCCGAAATTTTATAAAATTTATAAGCGTAAACGAAGGCGATATTTCTTGTATATTTCATTATAAACAACCTTCAAGTATTTTGACAAATGTAGTTTTCTACAATATCACAAAAGGTTTTCGACAAATGATTTCTTGCAACATTTAAAGAAAACGTCGAACAATATTTCCAAAACAAATACATAATATTTACTGAGCGTCAATTGTGTCAATCTTCAAATATTTCTTGTAAACGAAGGCGATATTTCTTGTATATTTCATTATAAACAACCTTCAAGTATTTTGACAAATGTAGTTTTCTACAATATCACAAAAGGTTTTCGACAAATGATTTCTTGCAACATTTAAAGAAAACGTCGAACAATATTTCCAAAACAAATACATAATATTTACTGAGCGTCAATTGTGTCAATCTTCAAATATTTTGGTAACTAAAAATTTCTATCTAAACGGTTTTGAATTACAAAACGCTCGGCTTATTGAGAAATGGCGATATTTCTTGTATATTTCATTATAAACAACCTTCAAGTATTTTGACAAATGTAGTTTTCTACAATATCACAAAAGGTTTTCGACAAATGATTTCTTGCAACATTTAAAGAAAACGTCGAACAATATTTCCAAAACAAATACATGATATTTACTGAGCGTCAATTGTGTCAATCTTCAAATATTTTGGTAACTAAAAATTTCTATCTAAACGGTTTTGAATTACAAAACGCTCGGCTTATTGAGAAATAATTATATAAAAAAATTTATGTTCGAAACCTTTAAAGACATAGATTTGGAAAAGAAGCGACATTATTATTAATTAGTTTAAATAACTATACTTACACTTTTACCAACGAGTATTTTCCTTAAAGTATACGTACAAGACAAATGCATTTATCTAACTAACGAGACGAGCCACGGCCCAGGATAAGTTACACATTTCGAGGCATTAGTCCAACGTGGTGTACACACGAATAGTGACAAGTGCGCAACTTGGGTACTATGTCATGTGTTAACGCATAAGTAAGATAAGTCACGATCGGTTCATCGAGTTAAAGCATATTAGTACTCGAGTTAATACACACGAGTCTAGATAGTTGGATAAACTATCTTTTAGCCGGATAATGGGCTAGGCTTATTTGTAATAGACTGTTAAGGCGTCCTTTGTTGGCAATTAGGGCACGACGAAGTCGGTCGAGATTTCAGGCTTTGTTTGCTAGCTTAGCATGGAAATTAAGGTGAGTTCATGACCCCACTTTTTACTGTTTTATAAATGTTTTCAGGGTGGAAGACATGCTTCTTTTATGAAAACCTGAGGAATTTCAAACGAACAAGTTTTTGAGAAATGAAATGGGTGCGTGAGTTCACGGCCCCACACTTTACTAGTTTTGTTTTCGGGGGAGAAACATGCTTATACATTTTGATCACACATTTACATGTTATACATTATAAACACACGTTTTCATGTTATACTATGGCTCACACTTTATTACTATACGGTTCATCTAAGTCTCTTAGAAACCACTAATACGGGGATGTAGCGGGGAAATGTGGATAGCGCTATTGGGCCTGACAAACCCCACTCGACGGTCGGAGGCCGGGTGCATATTGTCTCAATCACACTAGGCTTACCGAAGATGAGGTAGTCTGTAAACAAGGGTATCACACAGTCAGCAATGGTTTCGCCTGTATGAGTAATATACATAACGCCTAGCTAGCGTTCACACAAGCATAGTACGAACAGTAATAGTAACAGTAACGGTAACAGTAACAGTTTTAAAGGATTAACGAAACATTTTATACAAACTCATGAACTCAACAGCATTATGTGTTGACTTTTTAAGTATGTCTTTCAGGTTTAAACTTTGGTAACGGCACGGTTGGAGTAGGTGACGTCTTGGGATCGGGGACCCTAGAGGGTTAGCAATGGCGTCCAGGAAAACAAAGGTCTTAGATGCATCTTTCCGCTGCGCGGCAAAAGCTACCAAACGTCACAACCGACGACGGAAAAGTCGGGGTGTGACAGTTTGGTATCAGAGCCATAGGTTTTAGCGAATTAGGTGTCTGGGTAGATATCTAGGCTTTAACCTGAGTTTGTATTGAAGTATGGGCCAAAAACTTCTAAGACATGACATTTAGCATGAACGCCTTGGAACTGAAATTCCAACCGTTGCCAAATCAGTTACATGACTATTAGTGTATCACACTAGCTCAGCGTACATTCCTTCGGCGCAAGGAACATTTATTTTTCTTATGTGAATAGGAAGTCAGTATTTTTTTTCTATAAGTGTATATAGAAAGGGTAGTAGCACGTGGTGGTTAGGTGTACCTCACTAGTGACTGGCGAGTCATCGCTTTAGATATTAGAGTGTTTATTCACATAGAGTTAGCTGAGTCATTGTTTCTTGGTATGAGGAACAATTTACTTGTTTATATACTATGTGTATTTATGCAAAGTATATATAATACGTATCGCCAACGGTTGTCGACTCAAGCTTCGACGTACCTAGAACGCTCACACGTGTCACGTTAGTTGGATGAGTTGGCAAAGGGATTGTTGTAGCATCTGTGGTTTCGCATCCCGGGTTCGGAGTATGCTTTGTCGTCAAGGTCGGTTTGGGGCGAAGGCATCTTGATGAGGCACCTCATTTTGCCGATGATACTGCGAAGCTGGAATGCGGACGGGAAGAGCACTGGGAAAGGTGGCGCACACGACAAACATTATATTATGTGATATATACGTGTTATTATGTGACTGTAACGAGTGCTCGTGATATAACTTATGATGGAGGTTAATAGGATGATTTGGTGAGGTAAATTTTTGATAACGCCGACGTCACGTTATTGGAATTTACAGGCACTTGATAAATCTAAGAACATCTATTGTGAGGGTATCTATACCGTTATATATTGTGTATTTATTGTGTATATATAAATAATAGATAAGGGTTATTCATTCTTTTGTTGTTGCGGACGTGATTGCCAACTCTCCCATGTTCGTGTCATTTGTGACTTTGCTTCTCTTAAACCAGTTTAAGATCTTGATGATCTTGTTTCTTGAGCTTCTAAGGTTCATATTGTAGAACCTAGTTATATCTTTTGAGTACGATTTACATCACTCTTCTTTTGTATTTGTGGTCTTCAACATTCTATCCTAAAGGAATCTAAATTTTGTTGATTCCTTATTTTTTTCACAAAATTAGACACATATTTTGTACACGTGTCAAAAGTTGTATGTTTGAATTCTTTAAATTTGTGGAGGTCCATTGTAGGGCTTCACATCGAACAATTGTTTCATTAGTGATTTGTTTTATCATTACGTTGCTCGTAATGTTTGTCTTCTACTCTTGCTATGTTAGGCCATTGTGGGCAATGAATATTTTGATACTTCGTCGATGAATTTCTTTAAAGTCGACACTTCGGTTGAAACGAATTATTGGGAACTGATACAGCACCTTGCGGTGAATATTCAATCGAATTGGAATGATGAGTGATCTTTATTGGCATGCCTCATTTTCGTCAATTTGTTTGTTATTGCCTTAAATCCAAACACACCTTGCGGCGTGTAATGAAAAAGTTGGTGCACTAGTTATTTCGTTTGAGGAGCGCCAATAGTATTTGTTGACGGAGTTATTGTCTACACTTTGCATTCAGTTAATTCTGGAACTTCATCTCGTGTCATTTGTACCGGCAAGTCCATTGACTATTTTTGTTGTACTACCATTGGTTCTTGGATGATATCCTACCTCAAATTTTGAGGACAAAATTTCTGTAACATGGGGAGGATGTGACAACCGGAAATTTTCGATCTACACTGACGTGATTTTTTTTATGATTAAAAATAATATTTATTACAAATATTGCTAATTATTAAGTTTCGGAAGTTTACTGACCGTTTTTACAATCGAAACCGCGACCGATTTAATTAACGCGATTTAAACGCGCGAACTGAAAGCACGCATCGGGTAACGAAAATATTTATAATTTTGCTCGGTTTATTATTATTTTTAATTTCGAACGAAACCAACAAATTTTTATAATTAATTATGGAGCCTAGAATAGAAACCGAGGCATTTTACGTTAATACGGGTTCGATACGCGGTACACACCCACCTAACCCAAACCTTAGATATAAAAACATCCTTATCCTCTCTTCTTCCCTATTTGTTGTGCAGCCATAACCGCACACCCTCTCTCTCTCTAAAACCGTTTCCCTCTCTCTCTCTCTCTCTCTCTAAACCTCTCTTCCTCTCCCGCTCGTCCCTATCTCTTCTTCCTTTCAGAAGCAGCCGACCACCACCAAGCTTGGGTGGTGGCGGTGCAGGTCTCTATGACCAAAAAACAGAAGCTAAGGCGGCGACGCCACTTTTCCAGGCCCAGAAACGAGCAGAAACCATGCGGAAACGAAGGAGATGGGGACGGGCTTAGAGTATGGTAGCTGTGGTGGTTGTTGTAGTCGGGTTCGAGGCAGAGACGACGGGAGACGAGGTGGTTGTTTTGGGTGGCTGCAGAAGATATTAATAGTAATAATTATTACAATTATTAACATAAAGAATAAACGTAACATCAATATAAAAAATCCTCATTTGTCATGAAACCCTCAATCATTAATAACATTCAAATTATCTCAAAAATTATAAAAAAAAAAACTCAATTAATGATAAGAGAAAGATTCATGCAATAATTTTGGTAAACAAAATGTATTTACTAAATATAATTTAAATATATTCTTTTAATAATAAATATAATTTAAATCTATTTAACAATTTCCTAAAATATATAATATATTCAAAATAATTTTTAATGATATTACTAATATAACAACTTTCATTTTAATATTGTTGACCGGTAAACGTAAATTTTTTTTACGTTTTTGTTACTTTGATGGATGTCAATTCTTTGACTTTATTTATTTTTCATGTCTTACAATACACTTATTAGTAATTAGTAACGAAATTAGTAATGAAGTATCGTTTTACGTTATAAGTAACAACATTAACTAAAAGGCGATTCATAACATTAAAAAACCTCATTTGTCATGAAATCCTCCATTATTGACTACATTAACTAAACATCGTTTCAGTGATACTAAGAATAAGAATATTACGTATTTCATTTAAATATCTTTGACAGATTAACGTTATCATATTATGTTTAAAAAGAATTGTACTTTAATCAATTGTAATGAAACGCTAACCATCATAATGATTGCAATAATTGTGCTAATTTTAAGCGTCGTTGACCAAATCACATAAATTACCAATTCTTCCGTTTGTATAATTCAACTATATAAATAAATCCGATTTATTCGATCAAAATTATTCGAGACACAATATTCCGATTGTGGAAGCATTGAAACAGGTCAAATGGATAAAAGGTTGCCCTATAAAAAATCTCCCATTTTGACATATTATTCAACCCATCCACGTTGCTATCTTTACTCCTAACGAGTTTCTCATGTGGATTTAGTATTGATGTTTCATCGTGGTTTTAGCTTGATTTTTAGGTTATTGGTTATGAGTCAAACCGTCAAAACAGTTCAGGGTCTTCTAGATATATTTACCTTAAATTCTTGATGATAATATAGTTACAATGCCAAATGGACATAAATTCTTTTCAAAGCCACAAGTTGCAAATCGTCTTGCCATATCAAACCGTGTTATAGAAGCTAAAATAATTTCAGGGAGTAACATTGGAATGCGAACTTTTATCCAAAGAATTAGGCTGTCCCAATCTGATAAGAAGATTCCTTTTAGATTTAACAAAAGACAATTCCCTCTTACTTTATGTTTCGCAATGACAATAAATAAGAGTCAAGGACAAACCCTATTTAGGGTAGGTCTGTATTTGAAAAATCCTGTTTTTACATATGGGCAATTGTATGTCGTTGCCAAGTGACAAGAATAGAGATGGCCTGAAGATACTAATATTTGATAAAGATGACATTGTTAATAATAAATAGCAAATGTTGCCTATAAAAAATATTTTGAAGTTTGTGAATAAGTATGCGATCATATTTTGCATAAATCGTTTATTTTTTTTATATAATTTTTTGGTTGTATGATTTGTTAAACTACATTTATTTACTTTGAATTTAATCTTCATTTGCATGCCGTTACGATAAATATATGTTTATTCATTTCAATATTTCATTATTTGTTTTTAAATCACGTCAAATCAAACATTTGTTGATTCATATATTTGTTATTGGGTAACATTAAAGTTTTTTATGATAATTTACAATCAACCAAAATTCATACGAATTGTATTACGTAACTTTCAATAAATAAAATTTGCATACTAAAATCTTTATAGAATTTTTTTCATTTGACATGGACATGTACCACGTGTACAAGCGGGGCTCTAACCTAGTTAGAATTATATTCTTATTCTATCTATATTATTACAATTACACTTCTACAGTAACACATTTGGATTGGTTGAAACTAATAACAATGATAACCTGCAACGTTGTTGTAAGAGATGCTTTTGTACAACGTGATGCTTTTTTTTTCATTGTTTTTTTTATGTTTTATAATAATAAATATAATTTGGGATAACAAAGTGGTTACAAACATATAAGCAAGTGGACTGGTAATTCTATCCACAATTTAACTTCTACCCTTTTTAGCTATTTATTTGTTGGTATTTTGTTTCTTTATATTATACCAGTAGAGTGCCCGCGCGATGCAGCGGGAAACACAAACACTTCTAAGGGTGTGTATGGTTCGCTAAGTTCGATTATTGGATTCAACCGAAACTAAAATCAAAAGTCATAAATTAGTCAATCTTATTAACAAAAAAAGTCTTCGTTTAGTTAAATGAACGAACATTAACAAACATTGAGTTTGTTCATTTATGTTCGTGAATGTTCGTTTATGTTCCTTTATTTATGTCCGTTTATGTTTATTAATTACATACATAGTTATATTTACATAAATATAAACATAAAATTGAGCTTTAGCTACTTGTTTAAATATATAACCAATTAGTAATTGGGTTTTTTCAGTAATACAAAATCGTTCACATTTATTATGTTCGTGAACGTCCATTTATGTTCGTTCGTGAACTGTTCATTTAGCTTTTAAACGAAAGAACATAAACGAACAAGAACATGACAAATTTCTTAATAAACGAACATGAACACAAAAAATATGTTTTATTATGTGTTCGTGTTCGGTTAAAATTAAATGAACACACACAAACATCGCATTCGTTCGATTCGTTTACAGGCCTAGGTATAAAAGCTAAAATTTTCAAAACCCCCTCTATTTATACCGCCACTACAATTCATAAACCTATCTACTAAACTTCAAACCAGATTAGAGTAAAATTTGCTACATACTTTTAATTAAAAATTTGATTTTTTTACGTGATTAATAGTATCTAGGCATGAACAATAATTGAATCTCAACCGAAATCGAACAAAAACATACAAAACCGAACTGAAAATTAACCAAAACCGAGTTAACCTTATATCGGTTTTTTGTACCCTAAGTTAACCAAAATTAACAAACCAAAACTGAACCATTCATACATTTATATCTTTTATACATCCATTACATGTATTTATACTTTCATTTCATGTGCTTCTAAGAAAAATTAAAGTTCGGTTTTGGTTATTAACCAAAATTAACTAAACCGAACTAATAACGACAATCTAACCAAATAAACTGAACCAATTAACCGGTTGGTTAACATGATTGATAAATCGATAATGTCGATTTTTGTTCCGGTTGAGGCTTATAACCGAACCGAACCTAACCTAACCTAACCCAACCCAACCATGAACCATTAGAAGTGTCTATTTTCACTACCACATCACGCGGGCACACTGTTATGAATATATTAATGGGTTTGTTTTAGTTTAACTAATTTGGGTTAACTAATGGTACAAAAAGAAAATGATAACCAATTTTAAGTTAAATCAGATGTTTTCACTTTTCAATAGATTTTGGTTCAGTTTTTTCTAGTTTTTTGATTTGGCTTCGGTGAACGGTTTAGTTATTGCTCACTCTTGGATATCGTTAATCACGTAGCACATAAAAGATTTTTAAAATAAAAAAAATAGTAATACTATACTCAAATTAAAGATAATAAAATGTTCATTATTATGATGTACTTTTTTTTATATAAGTATAAATGTATGCAAAAAAAAAAAAAATATGACTATTTAAAAATCATGGACGATAGTTTACTTAAAATAATGAAAAAAAAAAGTTTAACTATAATTTAAATAAGCAAAAGTTAAGTAAAGTTTAAGGGATTAAAGTGTAACTAAGTTCTTAACTTTTGGGTATCTTAAACTACCCCTCTTTCATGCATTATAATATAGCATAGATGATTAAATAAATTATTTTAACCGTTACAAATTTTAGCACAACAAGTATTGCCCAACTTACTATAACACACTCTTACAAGACAAACGCTAAACGTAGCAAAACGTGAGATACGACACCGTAATGCACCCGCGGCGAAGCGCGGGAAACTAATATATAAAACAAAAGACACTTGAATAGTACTTCTATGATATTGGTGGGAATTGGTTTTTTTTTTTGTCTAGAAAGAAAGACTAGAGATGATATGTCTAATAATAACCTTACTCAAGCTTTAATTTTTCCACACTAAATATTTTTAATTACTAAATCATGTGAAAATAGCAAAGTAAACAATAAGAAATTAATTGATTATGGCAACTAATGTTAATTTCAACACTGATTTTGGCTAACGTGCACTAATATTGAATAAAACCTTTTTACCATGCATCAATATTTAAAACACAATTTTTTTAACATGGCTGTAATAGTATTTTCAGTATGATACCAAATTTTGTGTGGATTTACTTTTGAATGGTACCGTACCGATCATTTTCGGTATCGTTAGTTGTACCCATTCTTGTTAACGGTATCGGCTCGGTGTCAGTTTAGTGATACCACGTCCTACGGCAATGCGGGTGTAAATCGCGCCCCGCGGCAACACCAAGGTAACATCATTCTAGTTACTACGATGTTTCATATTAAAAAAAAAACACACACACTCAATACTAATGTTTCAAGAAAGAAAGAGTTTTAATAATAAAAAAGGAGAGGATTGCATCTGTGGTGTGCAACAACGACGACGACGACCCCATTCCATTTGTTTTGTCTGGTCTGTCTGTCTGTCTCTCTGCAACTCCGTCCGTCCGTCATTCTCTCACTCTTTTGAATCCAATCTGATGCCCAAACAATCCCATTTTTAATAATAATAATAATAATAATAATATAAATCCCTTGAAAATGGAAGTCCCCTCTTCCGAACATACTCTTCAATCCCATCGTCTTTACCTCGTCCCTCTCAGGTTTTTCAAAAAAACATTTATTTAATTTAATTTAATTTGTTTTTGTTTGATTTGTGTTGTGTTGTGTTGTGTTGTGTATGTGTAGGTGGTGGAAGGAAGCGGAAGGGTGTTGTGATCCAGATGGGGAGAAAAATGATAATAAAAAGAGGAGAGGAGTTTTATACGATGCGTTGCCGGCGTCTTCGTCTTATGCGGGTCCGATGAAGATACTCAATAATATTTTCAAATCGGATCTTGCGTTTAACCTTATTAGGAAAGAGGAAGACCAGAATGAGGATGATGTTGCTTTGGAGGATCATAATGTTAATGTTAAAGATATAATAAATGGACGAAATTATGCTTTGGTTTCTGCTCATATGTGGCTTCACGCCCTCAAATGGTCTGTCTGTCTTCTTCACTGCTTCTTTACTTTATATCCGCCTAATTGGAAAATAACCAACCAACCGAGTCATTTATGTATACGCAGCTCAGCTCAGTTGGTGTTTTTGTGATTATAGGGCATTAATTGAAACTGTTGATGCAATTACATACTAATAGGCAGCCAACTTTAGGGGCAAAATTGTAATATTTTAGGGTTACTGACTTTATGTTAAGGGGCTCTAAATATGTGTCTGTAGTGTAAACATAACATTTGGAAATATTCTAGATGGAGTGACTTGAATATCTTTGTAAATGAATCTCTAGGGTTTCACACTTTCTTATCAATACAACTATGCAATGGAGATTTATGTTTAGCTTCTTGTTTGTTTGTTGATTCACCAAACCGTGCTCGTTGGATTCGGCATGTCAATTGAACGAATCGGTTTGCCTCGGGGACTTACACCAACGACATGTATATTTAGTTTGACATTATTCTCCACAATCTTTTTATTTAAACAAACATACCTATTTAGATCCTTTAAAAGCAGGGCTCGGGAGGCTGAGATGAGGACATGTCGTTCCCCTAACCCAGGAGATAGAGAGGCCGCTTCCTGCGAGACGCCTGGCTCCAAGGATTCTTTTTTTTTTTGAGTCGCAATTTCCTTATTGAAAACATATGTTTTGGATTTACAGTATTGGTTATACATACATAATATACTGATATGAAATGTTCTAGTGGCTTTGTAGGTCTAGGCTTGTAAATGGCTAAGAGTACTTGTTTTTTTTTGTATGTATGTATAGGCATAGTGATTTCAAAGGTGCGGTGAAGGATGGTAAGAGTTCAGCAGCGGAAGACGATATGACCGATGTATTTCCTTTACAACTCAAGCTTTCTGTTTTACAGGAATCCAACACATTGGGAGTAAGAATTAGTAAAAAGGTGGGCATATTGTTTCTTTAGTCTTGTGATAACTATGCTTTTATTTATTTGCCACACAGCACAATAACTATATATGCTTGGTATTCTTATTTTACCTTTTTGGCTGTCACCATAAAACATAAATTTTGATGAATAACTTGAAAACTCTGTTTGTTTGTTTGTGACTCATTTATGTATAACGGCTCCCCAACAGTCAATCACTACTATATAGTTTGATAACGGTCAATAATGATTGTGAAGAATATAGGGCCGTCACAGTTGGTTGAAGACTTGGAGATTTGAAAAAATATTCTTACATAAACACAGCATAGTTTACGGAATTTCCAGTAATCCTTGCAAAGTTTGCACATGCTATCTCCCTTTGTGTAGTTAATTACTATTGTCAACCAGTTCTAACAGATTAATAAGAAATATATCACACCCAGGGTCTACTAACACCCCTGTTTATCTGTAATTTTTAATGCAGATGTATATGATTTTGCACCATAAATATATTTTAAAAGTATTGATGTGTCTATGAACGAACAATTGTAGAAAAAGTTTACTCTTCATCACAAAATAAATTATCTTTATCTCAGAAACTGTATGGTACTATTAAAGCTTCTAGAATGCATAAGGGACTTATAAAATTTTATTTTTTCTCAGGACAATGCTGTTGAGTGCTTCCGAAGAGCCTGCAAGATTTTTAGTATAGAGTCTGAACTCGTAAGTGTGCCTTTTTCTTATGTTGAATGATTTTGCAAGTAATATGTTTTGTTCAATAGGCGTTTTTTCTGCTTTGTTTCATCATATCAGCATTTTTCTCTACCTTATAAGAATTTTTGAACATTTGTGCAGTTACACATCTTTGATTTTTCTGGACAAACAACCCAATTTCTTCTGAATGAGAAAAATAAGAATCTAAAAGATTCTCCAAGACAGGCAGAGCAAGATGTAAGTCTGTCACTAGTTCAGTATCTCTTTTTTTGCGCTTCTACCGTTATCTTGTGAATTTGATGGAAGGCATTTCCTATTTGGGTGTGTGTATTTATGTTCTATTTCCTTATCTATTCTTTTTCTTATCTTCAGAGTTGCAAAAATACTAATCTATGTTCAGCAATTCATGAAGCACATTAAATGCTTTATGTTTACACACCTACTAGGATTGCTTGCTCCTTCTGGTCATCACCTATATGCAAAATAACTGCTGCATATGCTACAGTATACTTGCAATTTGGAAATTAATAAAAACGTACATTACATTCACTAAATATCACGTGAGGTTTGGATATCGTGTATAGATTTGTATGTGCACAAAAAAGTTAAGTTGCTAAAGTTAGTCACACGGATTTTAAATGATCACTGATGTGCACTTTTGTTAAAATGGCAGTGGCGGTGAACTTCGATTTCTGTTCTTGTGGATTATAATCTTTTAAGGCACACTACGTTATGGAATTTCTGCAATAGTTGCATACACAGGACACTTCTTTCAATAGTGTTTAATTTTGTATGCTAATATCATAATTAATATCCCATAACCCTCAGATCCTCTTGGAGCTGCAAGTTTATGGATTGTCAGATCCGAATAGAAGCAAAGATATGAAAAAAGATGAGGTGATATCAAATCTGGTTAGAACTTCATCAAAGATGAATGGAAGCACTGTAGTATCAAATGGAAGCTATTGTGAGAAGGGTTCATTGGGCTTAACAGGGTTACAGAACTTGGGAAACACTTGTTTTATGAATAGTTCTCTCCAATGTCTTGCTCATACCCCAAAGCTTGTTGATTACTTCCTTGGAGATCACAGGAAAGAAATAAACCATGATAATCCATTGGGCATGAATGTATGTTACTCTCTTTTTTATATGATTAAGTGTTTTACGTTTGAGATTCCATCCTTTATCCTTCTTGAAATGATTATTTAGAAGTATAAATAAAAATGGGCGGGTTAGGTAACAGATCCAGCAGCGGGTAACTTCACTGTTTAAACTGGATGGATGGCTTTTAATGGTTCGACTCATGGGTCGAATTTGCCAGCTCTATCAGTATTGAAATGATCTCACATATTGGGCAGGGTGAAATTGCGATGGCGTTTGGAGATCTTTTAAAGACATTATGGGCTCCTGGAGCAACATCAGTCCCACCAAGATTATTTAAGTCCAAGCTTGCTCATTTTGCTCCTCAGTTCAGTGGCTTCAATCAGCATGATTCTCAAGTTTGTCATCATCTCTTGCTTTTCTATAGAGCTCCACTCGTGATTTTGCTCCTCAATTCAGTGGCTAATATTTTCTAATGCAGGAACTCCTTGCTTTTCTATTAGATGGCCTTCATGAAGATCTAAATCGTGTTAAATGCAAACCTTATGTTGAAGCCAAGGATGGAGACGGCAGACCAGATGAAGATATAGCTGATGAGTACTGGCAGAATCACCTGGCTCGTAATGACTCTATTATTGTTGATGTATGCCAAGTAAGTAATGCCTTTATGCTTTCTTTAGTCTTTTTGTTGGGTGTAACAAAAACTGAGAGAATATAGCAACAGGCCAGTCTTACCCCTTCTGGGTCGCAGTTAATTTTAATAAGCATTTACATATAGATTGGTTGTTCTGGGTTATGTCTTATTTCTACTGCGTTAAGCTAAAAACTTAAAAAAAAAAAAAAACAATTGGTAACGGTTGAAAGTCAATTGAAGTGTAGTAATATGCATACAACCTTCTAAATCGCTATATTAAAAACTGTTGGATACACTTAATAAAATAATTTTTGTAGTTATATCTATTATTTATTGAATTCAAAAAGATGAATAAAAGAAGTGTTTTGTGAGTATTTGCCAGCAGCAAAAGACGACCCATTACCCAACCTGTCTATTTGCCACCCCTAGAAAGGAGGATCCTCATTAGGCGCTGGTGGAGGCATGGTTTAAAAAAACGGTGACGAGTCTGAGGCGGCATGAAACACTTTTCACTAGAATTGTTGGTTGGATTAGCAGTAAGTGACTTTGGGCTGTTGACTTGAATTTTGTATTATTCGTATAATGGCAGGGTCAGTATAGGTCAACACTAGTATGCCCAGTTTGCAGAAAGGTCTCGGTCACGTTTGACCCCTTCATGTATCTTTCATTACCTTTACCGTCAACATCAATGAGGACAATGACTTTGACAATTGTGCCCTCTGATGGAAGTGCTCAGCCAACTCCAGTTACAGTTACTGTTCCCAAGCAAGGCAAGTTTGAAGATCTTGTTGGTGCTTTGGGAGTCGCATGTGTTTTAGGGGATGATGAAACTCTCATGGTGGCTGAGGTAACTTTGCAAAATTCAAAGTATAATCAATCATGTTGGGTCTTCTTTTTTGTTTTCATTTTTTATATACAGGTATACAACAATCATATCATACGGTTTCTAGTGGAGCCGATGGATTCATTATCGTTAATTAGGGATGACGATCGACTTGTTGCTTATAAGTTAAAAAACAATTTTGAAAACTTTTCTCAGATTGTTTTTGTTCAACAGCATATAGACAAGTAAGTTCAATGCTCTTCAGTTGTATGCCTTTTTCTATTTGATGTACAATGTATTCGTGGCATTACATTGGGATATTATCAAATCAAAAATACATTTAGAATACAACTTTGTCACTTTAACTTGTTACCTAAGTGTCCTTTTTTTTGTTTTATTTTTCAAATTCATGTGTAACTGTAACCTCTCTTCTTGGTTCTTGGTTTAAATAATACACATCAGTGCGCTGCGGTGATAGAAACGTTTTGTTGCAGCTGATGCGATGTATTTCATGATGCGCATGTGATGCGTGATGCCTTGTGCAACTTACCTGTATTTGAACAGATTAGACCATCAATTGCAATGGGTCTGAGCTTTTTAAATCTGAACATCGATTGAACTAATCTAATCTAACCATCGATTGAGCAATGCGTCCTAGTATGTGAATAAATTAGACCATCGATTGAACAAAATCGACCATAATTTTCTATTTTAGTATATAAAAGTTACGAAGTAAAATTATTAAGTTTAAATAAAATTTTTGTTACTTTTAATATCGGCTTTTGGGATTAAAATGCATCTGTGCACGTCGCACCTTTTAACCAAGCCTGGTTTGTTTTATGTTAACATGACATTGCTATATAGTTGTGCATAACAATGACTCTATATTTTCAGGAACTCAACCTCTGAAACCCACAAATTAAATTGCAAAGCCTTTGGGCTTCCTCTTGTAGCATGTGGTGAAATTGTAAAAGGACAGGATATTCATGATCTGTATTTCAAAGTATTAGAATCTTTCAGTAAAAAGGCTAAGAGTCCCACAGAAAATCATGACAACACTGCAACCATGCTAACCGAAGATGAAGAACAGAGCGATTTCGTATGCCCTGAAGATACATCAGATTGTGATGTCAAGTTCTATTTGACTGATGATAATGGAAATGTCAAAGGTTCTGAAATTATCATGGATGATTTGTTAGACTCCACAGAGCTGACTGGTCAACTGAATGTTCTTGTTTGTTGGTCTGACAACATGCTTGAATATTATGATCAGCGACTTCTTAGCTCGCCTGCTGAAGTTTACAAGCCTGCTTTATTTAGCAAACGGCCTCAAGAATCTATTTCCTTGTATAAATGCCTTGAAGCATTCCTTAAGGAAGAGCCACTTGGACCAGAAGACATGTGGTAAGTGTTATATTCATAAGACCATCACATGCTTTTATGGTCAAACAATTAATGCGAATCATCATCATTGTAGCACAGTTAAGGTAGGGTCTGAGGAGGGTAAGTTGTAGACAACCTTGTAGGAAAACAATTAATACAAATGATTTATATTATCCTTGTGATGGGTGATATAGGTACTGTCCTAGTTGCAAGAAGCATCGGCAAGCCAGTAAAAAGCTAGACCTATGGAGACTGCCTGAGATCCTAGTAATTCATTTGAAGAGATTTTCATACAGCAGATTTTTGAAGAATAAACTGGAAACATATGTTGACTTCCCTATTCATGATCTTGATTTGTCAACATCTGTTGCTTATAGTAATGGGCGATCAAGCCATCGCTATATGCTTTATGCGATTAGCAATCATTATGGAAGCATGGGAGGTGGCCATTATACTGCCTACATCCGTGTAAGCATTATTCTATATCTGCTTTTTTATTCATCCATTAATAAAGATCCAACTTTAAATTGTGTTAAAAATTTACCATGAAAAATATGGGGTGTTCCACATTTAGATTTTTGGTGTATTCTTGAATGTCATTTTATTTGAAATATATGCATACAGGAGAAATTGAACAAAAAAAATTGACTTGGCCACTAACTAGGTGACAAACTTCTATGTAAAATGTGTGTCCATAATTTTCTGATTATTACCATAACCAATTGTTATGAGTCGGATTTACTAGGTATGGTTGTTGGTTGTTGTACCATTGGAAGTTGAATGGATTTTAAAAGCATAATTATGGTAGGCATCATCCAAATTGCACATGGTTACATATCTATGTATTTTGGCATGTGCACTTGACCCCTAAGAGCACATACAGTGTTTCTTGTTTTATTACTCTAGAAGTACTCAAGTTGCATACCGTTACATGTAAACATGCATAGTAACTGCCTAATGTAGAGGTTACAAGATAGATGGATTTGGTAGCACCTAACATATTAAAAAAAGTCATTTGTAGTAGTGACGAGCATTTGGTACCAAATACGGGTACTGTACCATACCGAACCGGTACAGTACTAATATATTCAGTACCCACTTTTCCAAAAATTTGGTATCGGTTTGGTACCAATACCATATAGAAAGAAGATTTTATAACGAATACCGGTACCGACTGATAAGATCAAGCTACTTCTTTATTATCGCATATAAGCTACTTATAGCCTAACTGTCATTAACTGACTGTTACAATCAGCTACACAATTAGCCCCTGTGCTATTACTATTATTACAATTCAGTCCCTGTCTATATTCTATACGTAACAATACCCCTGGATAAAACGATTCATGTCCTCATGAATCAAAGTGAGTAAACCTGAGCTGAAATTCTTCATAGTCCTCCCAAGTAGCTTTAGTAGCAGGAAGATTTTGCCGGTGAACCATCACTTGAACACTAACTCGTCCGCGTTTGCGAATCATCTTCCGATCAAGAATAGCTCTAGGTTGAAAATTAAAACGAGGATCTTCTAGCAAAGGGGTAATGGAAACAGGGCCTTCAGGAGCAACTTTTAGCAAAGAAACATGGAAGGTTGGGTGAATCTGGGATGAAGCATGAAGGTCACTCCAATCGGTAAGCCACACTCCCAATCTTTTCAATGATTAAAAATGGTCCATAGTAGGTAGGTGCAAGTTTCTTGTTTCTGTGTTTCTTCAGGGTAGTCTGAACATAGGCCTGTAATTTGACATAAACCCAATCACCGACTTGAAATTCTCTTTTAGACCTCCTTTTATTAGCCATTTGCTTCATTCGGTTCCTTGCTTTAGCTAGGTTGGACTTCAAAGTAATGAGCTTTTGTTCTTTTAGGTTAACCATTCCTCAATAGAGTCCACCTTAGACTCAACAGGAATAAATGGAATGTGAATATGGGGTGGAATGCCATATAAAGCCTCATAAGGTGTCATACCAACTGCAGAATGGAAATTGGTGTTGTACCACCACCCTGCTAATGTTAACCACTTAGGCCACTGTAAGGGGTCATCCATAGTCATACATCTCAGGTAAGATTCTAGGCAATGATTAAGAACTTCTGTTTGACCATAAGTTTGATGATGGTAAGCAGAAGATAAAGCTAGTGTAACCCTTTGCAATTTCATGAAATCTTGCCAAAAGTTGCTAAAAAACAATGGATCTCTATCAGAAACTATAGAGTTAGGACACCCATGTCATTTGAATACATTATCAAAGAATACCCCAGCAATAGTGGCAACTGTATAGGGGTGTGAATTGTGATAAAGCAATAAAATGCCCATACTTGGTGAATCTATCAACCACTACTAGGATAGAATCCTTTCCACAAGCTTTGGGTAACCGATTAACAAAATCCATATAGATGTCAACAAGGCTGCAGTGGGAGTGGGTAAAGGCTGCAAAAGGCTAGGGCTTGCAACCCTTTCATACTTAGCCCTATGGCAAACATGGCAATGTTTTACAAATTCCCTCACATCCTTGTCATAGTGTTTCCAATAGAACATTTGTTTCAGCCTTTGTAGAGTAGGCCTTCTTATAAACAGGCATTGACTGCTGTTTGCCGAAATACCCTTGCTGATGAAAGTAAAGGGTGGCCTTTTTGCATTAAAACAACCCCTAATCCTTTAGCAGATGCATGAGTATCCAATACAAAGACCTCATCAAAATTAAGCAAAGCTAAAATGGGGGCATTAGTCAAGGCCACTTTTAGTTGATCAAAAGCCTTTTGAGCTTCATCAGTCCACTGAAATGAGTCTTTTTTAAGTAGATTGTTTAAAGGTTTAGCAATACCTCCAAAAGCTTTGATGAACCTTTTGTAATACCCTGCTAATCCAAGGAAACCCCTAAGCTGTTTGACTGTCTTAGGAGTACGAGCCGATCCTCAGTGACTGGGTGGTCCACATCTTCAAGTTGGTTAGCAAGGTCCTTCAACTATTGACAATAATCATCTAGGGATTTACAACCAGAAAGTGTGAGATTGCAAAATTTTGTTTCTAAGGCACCCGCACGAGCCTTTTTGTTGCTTAAATACTTCTTTTCCAGTTTAACCTACGTGTTGCGTGCGGTGGACTCGTTCTCCAAGACCGAAGGGAGGAGGTCATCAGATAGAGTGGCATAAATCCACTGAAGGGCAAGGGCATCAAGTTTTTTTCCAAGATGTGTACTCCGGAGAGTCGGGTGCGGGTGGGGGTGTTTCATCGATGTGATTGAGAACTTGATACGCCGTAGCATGTAGGCGAGAAAGTTTTATCCAGGCACTATATGTAACTTTCTTGCCTTCCAAAGTGTGGATTTTGCTCTGTATGTTGGTAACCGAATATGCGGGGTGTAGATTGGATTTGGTGGCTGATTGTGAGTATTCCGGCTGAGCGGTTTTATCATCGATGGCCATGGGGCTGTTCGAGAACAGGGGAATGCTACGGCAGAAATCGAAATAAAGGGTGCAGGGTTATCTAGCCGAAGCTAGGCAGGGAATTAAAAAACGATTAGGTTTTATTATCTCAACGAATAATATTACATACGAGAGGATCATATTTATAGATCCAAAAGAGTAACAAACCCCAACACAAAATATGGAAAGAAATAATTCTAGAATATAAACAATGGGTTAGGATCAAATACACAGTGAAAGAAAAATAGGAAGTCGTAGGAAGGATATCAAACGGACTCCGATTGTACTCATTCAAGCGGCATTGAAATCGTCTTATCGAATCCTACGACGTTAGTTTTTAGGTCTTCGTTTTTTGGGCTTTAGCTTGTAGTTTTTTAGAATATGCGTTATATCATTGTGTCTTTTATGTACCATTGTGTCATTTTCTTATTTTCATCATTGTGTCATTTTTTCAATTCATTGCGTCTTTTTTCTTGGCATTGTGTTATATTTTTTGGCACTGTGTTATATTTTGTTGCTCATTGTGTCATATTTCATGATCTATTGTGTTTTTTGTATCCTTCTCATTTTTTGTAGCATTTGTAGAATAACTCAACCCTATAAACAATATGTATCTTGTATCTCTAAATATATACATAACCGATAATAATCAATATCCGCTAATAATCAATATCCGCTAATACTAGACATGTATTCCTTTTGTTTTACATAGTTTAGCATGATTACGGAAAACAATATTATTATTATTAAGGTAATAACCTAAATCTTTGAATAAAATGATTATGTAGATGTATGCCTTATAATAGACATTGGGCTACTTCTAATCTATATTAGATTTGCTTTCTTCTTTAGCTAACTTTTTGATTTGTCCAGTTTGAGATTAAAAGATTCCAACTGCTTGTCGTCCGTTCCTATACTAACTTATATTTTTTTTTATCTCATGTAGCATGATGGTGATAGATGGTACGACTTTGATGACAACTATGTTTCTCCAATCGATGAAGGTCGGATCAAGACTTCTGCGGCTTATGTTCTTTTTTACAGAAGATTAGAAGATGTCTGACATTACGTTTCTCCAATCGATGAGGGTCGGATCATATTTCTTCATTCTTTTTTCCCAACTAAAGGTACCCTTTCCCATTCATGGGGGTATGACTTCTAACAACTAAATGGCATACGCAGTTTTACTTCTTACAGTTAAAAAAATAAAAAATCATTCTTTGAAGAATATATTATGTATTCTACATTTATTACAGGCTGCATCTTTGTAACCTTCTGTAAATTACAGCAATTGTCTTTTCTGGATGTTGTTTCATATTAGTTGCAACATTACACGTTGACGGTACCGATTATCTTAAGTTGTCATAATAAAGATATCGTCAGTTCATCGAATTGTAACAGACCAACAGCTAGTCACTAAACTTATATGTTAATTTCGTTTTCTTTTCTTTTCTTAATTGTACTAGGGATTATCTGAATCAAGTTTGTTTAATTTTTGGTGGAGAATTGGAGTTATTTACTATAACATATTTGGCCGATTTCTACTAACAATCTAAGTATTCACACTTCTTGCGTACCCATAACAATCCCACTTATTACAAAACTCTAGTTTGTAAGCTGCTAACAAAATTAATTAGACAAAAATATAGATTGTGATTGATTTCACATGTAGAATCAAGTTAGTGATTAACCTATGGCTTGATCTTTGATATAACAATGATTGTAAGTTAACGAAATTTACGAGAGAAAGAGGATCTGATAATACAGCCACACGTATATGCAACCAATTTAATAAAAGTTGCTATTTAAAACAATAGTATGTATATGCAACGCCTTTATGTTTTAATGATACAACTTTAAAAAAAAATTGCATTTTCCAGTATTATCTGCAACCTTTTGTTCTTATCTATTATCTATTAATTATATGTATCTTTTAAGTTATCGACACTTGAACAGTGTCACCCATTTTGAATTACCACTATACCCTCATTCATTAATAAAATACGATGCGTATCTTTTTTAATATATATATATATATATATATATATAGACAAAAGATCAAATACAAACAACTTTTTCGTACGAACTATACGAATCAAAGAAAAAAACACGCGGGCCGCATATAACTAGAGTAATTATATAGTTATACACGACCCCGCGTGTTTTTTCCTTTGATTCGTACAGTTCGTACGAAAAAGCTATTTGTACGTGAACCTAACCCTATATATATATATTGGCTACTAACTTTTAGCTTAACTTTGTTTTCTTGCTATTTGACCACTAAACTTTTAGCTTTTAGGATTTAAAACTTTGTCCCCTAACTTTTCTTCTAACTTTATTTTCTTCTAATTTGACCACCAAACTTTTAGCTTTTATGATTTAAAACTTTGACCATCAAATTTTTAGCTTTTAAGATTTCAAACTTTGACCACTCAACTTTTTTAAACTTGCATTGCACTTTGGCCAAACTTTTAGCTTTTAGGATTTCAAACTTGGACCACCAAAGTTTTCTTGCATTGCACTTTGGCCAAACTTTTAGCTTTTAAGACTTCAAACTTTAACCACCAAACTTTTACCTTTTAGCCGCGAGTATTTTAATGAAGCCCACGCGAGAATAAAAGTCACTTATTATTATCTTTTAGGTCCACCAAATCCTCAACGCAACAGGAGTTCCCGCTGCGAAGCGCGGGTTAATAGAATCCTAGTATATATAAAAGAATTGAACATTGCTGACGTGGCGTGCAATGGTGCCTTCATCCTCTCCATGAAACTGCCACATGGCATCATAATTGAAAGATTTTAATGTTTTTTGAATTATTTCCTTTTTTAATTAAAAAAAAATATAAACATAAAACCCTAAATTTATCTCTCTATCTCTCAATTCTCAATTACTAAAATTAAATTGAGTTATTTTAGGAAAAAAAGAATTTAAAAACAAATTAAAATTTTTCTCTCTTATGTTCCTCCCATAATTTTTAAACGTTAATATCTTTTATATTCGAGATTTTTTAAATAAAAAAATTACACCAAATTAACGAGCGTTTTATTATCTTTCCAACGAGTACCATAGTGCTATATAAAAAACAGAGAAAAAAATGACTATTTTTTTGTGGGGTTATGTTCATACAGGAAAAAAAACACAACTGGGGTGTGGCGAGGAGCTTACCAGGGCCGCATTCATTCACGGAGTGCGAAATGATGATCTCATGAGTGTGGCGAGGAGCTTACCAGGGCCGCATTCATTCACGGAGTGCGAAATGATGATCTCATGAGATGCCTGACTGGGAAGGAAGGTGTGCCTGAAGCATGGGATGAACTCATAGAAGCTGCGAAGGTATATGCGTCATCGGAGCGCTCGTTTACACGCTCGAAAAATTTTCATCACAACGGTAATCAAGGTGCACACACGCACGACAAAGGGAAAGGGAAACAGTCCGTGTGGTCTAGAATCTCGGGTACCGCAGAGGAGGGGAAGTACTCCTCAGGACAAGATGCGCGGCACTATCTCAACAGTAAGCACCCACGCGATTCGAAGCCACCAAGTAAGAAGAATTATGACTGGACCCCACTGTCAAAAACACCTTCAGAAGTCCTGAAGACCGAACAAATCCAGTTCCCCAAGCCTAGGGAATTAAGCAAAGATCGAAGAAATGTGGACACATCAAGGTATTGTGAGTACCATGAAGATTATGGCCATCTAACGGACAACTGCTATAGTCTAAAGATGGAGATTGAGAATGCAATCAAGTCGGGTCAACTCTCCCATTTAGTAAAGAACATGCGGAAGAAGCCCAGGGATTCGCAGGGGGATGCTGATCCCAATCATAAGAAGATCAAAAACCTCAACGCGCACCACGTGCAGCGCTCAGATCGTCACAACTGTTACATGACTCACAACAGGAGTCAAAAGAAGAGATCTTACTCTATCGCTCAAGATGATTCCTGGAAGGAAGCACCTGTCGTCATGCCACGCGTCAAAGGAGGAGCGTCTTCCACAACACCACTGATCATAACGGGAGTCATTGGGCATTACCGCACAAGATATATGTTCCTCGATAACGGGAGCAGTACTGACATCATGTACCAACAGTGTTTTGATCAGTTAGATGCTGAAGACAAAGCAAAGCTCGTTCCAACCACAGAGCCAATATCCGGATTCATCCATGAGGTGATCATTCCGCTGGGTATGCTCACACTTCCTGTCACATGGACAGACGGACAACTCTCCCGCACGAAGATTTGCGACTTCATGGTCTTACCAGTGAATTCATCGCATGATGTCCTCATAGGGAGAGAAGGATTGGCAAAGTTTAACTGTAACGCGTCCACACCGCACCAGATGGTCGGTTTTCCAACGCGCGGAGGGGTGGCTTTCATACGTGGAAACAAACATTGCCATGCAACAGACACATGCAAGCCCCCCAAGATAATGAAACCAGCGAACCGAACTGATCCCGATAAATGGGTCATTAACCCTAAATTCCCAGATCAGACGGTTGTCATAGGCCCAGTAATCTCCGACACCATACGTGCGCATTTGAAACAGTTACTAACTAAGAACATGGATGTCTTTGCTTTTCAACCCGCGGACATGGTTGGCGTTCCATGCCACATCGCGGAACATAGGCTCAACGTCTACAAGTCCGTGGAACCAACTGTCCAGAAAAAGCGCAGTATGGGACCAGAGAAAACAAAGGCCATGAACGAGCAAGTTGCTGAACTATTAGACGCAGGCATCCTGCGAAGGACAAGATACCAAACTTGGGTTGCTAACCCGGTCATGGTCGGGAAGTCCAATGGGGGCTGGCGGAT
Source organism: Ambrosia trifida (assembly GCA_028751855.1). Classification (NCBI taxonomy): domain Eukaryota; kingdom Viridiplantae; phylum Streptophyta; class Magnoliopsida; order Asterales; family Asteraceae; genus Ambrosia; species Ambrosia trifida. Next base: position 82,713,836 of record CM054127.1, read on the forward strand.
GTGCGTGGACTATAAAGACATAAATAAGGCATGTCCGAAAGACTGTTATCCGCTTCCCGAGATTGATTTAAAGGTGGACTCTCTGGCACCGTTCAGATTCAAGTGTTTTCTCGATGCTTATAAAGGGTATCATCAAATCCAGATGGCCAAGGAGGATGAAGACAAGACATCCTTCCGCACGGATACGGGAACTTATTGCTACACCAAGATGCCATTTGGATTAAAGAACGCAGGAGCTACATATCAGCGTTTAATGGACACTGTGTTCAATAAACAAATCGGAGTCAATCTCGAGGTATACGTAGACGATTTGGTCATCAAAAGCATGGAGGAAGACCAAATGCTTTTGGATATCCAAAAAACCTTTGATCAACTCCGCACAGTTCGAATGAAACTTAATCCGAGCAAGTGTTCTTTTGGAATGGAGGAAGGCAAATTCTTAGGAGTGGTTGTAACTAAAGATGGTTTCCGAGCAAACCCCGATAAAGTGCAGGCAATTGAGCGCATGCCATCCCCATCTTCCGTCCGGGAAGTTCAGACACTCATGGGACGCCTAGTAGCTCTAAATCGCTTTCTATCAAATTATGCTTCCAAGTCATTCCCTTTCGTGAACACATTGAAAAGTTGCCTCAAGAAGTCGAATTTCACTTGGACAGACGAAGCCGAGGCTGCCTTCAAAGAAATGAAAGAATGTTTGAGTCACTTGCCTACGCTCACAGCGCCAATTCCAAAAGAGCCATTGACGTTGTACTTGTCAGTAACGGAAAAAGCAATTGGTGCTGTTCTCCTGGTTGATCGAAAAGGCGTTCAAACTCCAGTGTATTATGTTAGTAGAACTTTGCTTGACGTGGAAACTCGATACTCCATGATGGAGAAGCTGGTGCTAGCATTAGTACACGCATCAAGAAGGCTGCGAAGATACTTCCAAGGACATCCTATTATTGTACTAACAGACTTCCGCATTAATGACATCTTGCGTAAACCAGAATTATCAGGTCGCCTGGCTAAGTGGGCCATTGAGCTGGGAGAGCACACAATTGAGTACAAGTCCAGAACATCCTTTAAAGGGCAGATACTTGCAGACTTTGCCGCAGAGGTCCCCTCTGAAAGCATAACTGAATGTCAACAAGCACACATCACTCCTCCCACTTCCGAACCAGCGGAGAAATGGGAACTATACACAGATGGGGCATGCAATGACGACGGCGCTGGAGCAGGTTTGCCCTTAATCACACCGGAGGGGAAGGATTTCACATACGCAATCCGCCTTGATTTCCCAACAACAAATATCGAAGCGGAGTACGAGGCATTGCTCGCAGGATTGCGCATTGCAAAGAAAATGGGTGTGCAACACTTGGAAGCCCATGTCGACTCTCAGTTGGTAGCAAACCACATCGACGGCTCATATGAAGCACGCGAAGCATCCATGATTTTGTACTTGGAGCAAGCCAAAGCTCTCATGCGTGACTTCGCATACTGCAAGGTTCATCACATCAAGCGAAGTCAAAATAAGCCAGCGGACGCGTTAAGCAAGATGGCATCAACAGTTTTTGACCATCTGGCAAAGGATGTGCGGGTGGAAGTCTTGGATCACCCATCCGTGCCCCAAAAACAAGTTAATGTTGTCCAAGCCGGCAAGACATCTTGGACAACCCCCATCAAGGCTTATCTCACGCATGGGACGCTCCCATATAACAAAGCAGAAGCCCGAAAGCTCCAAAACAAGCCATTGCATTACCAAGTCATCGACGGAATACTGTACCGGCGCTCGTATCTAGGGCCATTGCTACGTTGTGTTGACTCCGCAGAAGCAACTTACCTTATTAAAGATATACACGAAGGGTCATGCGGATTACACGCTGGCCCAAGGATGGTTGTGGCTAAGCTAATGAATGCGGGGTACTACTGGCCCGGAATGCACATGGACACCATGACAGAGCTGCGCAAATGCAAGTCTTGCCAACGCCATGCGCCGGGAACTATGCGACCCAAGAATAACTTGGTACCCGTCACTACGGCATGGCCATTTCAAAAGTGGGCCATTGACCTCGTAGGCCCTTTCCCCACAGCTCCCGGGAACGTCAAATACTTGGTGGTGGCAATTGATTACTTCACCAAATGGGTAGAAGCAAAAACCTTGGCGTCCATCGATGGAAAAAGCATCAAGAAGTTTATTTGGGAATTCATCATCTGCCGCTTTGGCTTACCGATGGAGATTGTAAGTGATAATGGCACGCAGTTCGCGGACCAACACTTGCAAGAATGGTTATCTTCCATGGGTATCAATCAGATATTCACCTCATTAGCACATCCGCAAGGTAACGGGCAAGTCGAGCGCGCGAACAGAAGCATAGTAGAAGGCATAAAAACCAGGCTTGGCACGAAACGCACTGGTTGGGTTGATGAGCTCCCCCATGTCCTATGGGCTCACCGCACGCTGTCCAAGACAAGCAATGGAGAAACACCGTTCAGTCTCACATACGGGACAGAGGCTGTCATACCTGCAGAAATGCATTGTGCATCACCAAGGATCTTACTGGCAAACCATCGGGTCAATGACACGGAGCTAAAACTAAATCTGGATCTGCTAGAGGAGCGCAGAGACATGGCCGCTATCAAAGAGGCCAATTACAAGCGACAACTCGAAAGATACTATAATGCAAAGGTTAAGGCAGAGGCTTTCCGCGTTGGGGATTACGTTTTCCGCAACAATGAAGCATCCAACGCGGAGAAGCCAGGCAAGCTTGCGCCAAACTGGGAAGGGCCATACAAGGTGCAAGAAGTATTGGGGAAGGGCGCTTATGCTTTAGAGCGTTTGGATGGTACCCCAATCCCACGCACATGGAACGCAGCCCAGTTGCGCATTTGTTACCTGTAAGGCATTATTTCACGATTGTAATAAACAGCCTATGGCTACGTTCATTTCAGTTTCAATAAAGAGAACTTTCATTTTACTTTATATTCTTTCAATATGGATTACATGCAATGACAATCATGATCAAAAAAGCATTACATTCAGCTAGAAGCATCAACCAGCTACAAAAAAAAAAAAAAAAAAGCAAAAGGGGTGGCCTAATCAGTACAATATATGCATCATTGACTACTTAGCAAAAACACCAAAAAGCCACTATTCCTGCTAAGTGGCATGCTGCCAACCGGTGGATGTTCGACGAAGTCTAAGTTTGGGAATCTTTGGCACATCACCAAGCTCATCCAACTTCTTTACCTTCAAAGGAACACCAGACGGACCTTGCTCTCCCGACTGGTTCACTTGATCTTCAGTCAGCAGGAGATAACCACAATAGGTGGCCAGCTGGTGCATAGCAGTAGGAGGTACTTTGATCACAGGGGGGTGATCAGGTAACATCAGCATCCCTTGGAGTGCTTCAACTTCAGTGTTTGTGATTCTTAAAGGAGAAGCCATAAGAGCAATAAATGAGAAAAAAGGAGTTATGTACAAAAATAATAAATCAGTAATTAGCCTTTTATAGGAAGGAGAAGGCAACCCATTAATTACCATTAATGGTTAACACTCGAGTAGGGATGCCAACCGTCACATCAATCATCTGGAGCGCCGTCAAACCCGTCAGACGACGTCAACAATACTGAGACAAGTGGCATCCTTTTCAAGGTTGACGTCAGACAATCATTATGGCAAATTTAAACATCACGCAAATTCAAGTTTAAACAAAAGGATCCGGAAATGCAGAATACAAAGGAGCACATAATTGTTCAACAAAATAACAAGAGTTAAAAAAACAAAGGAAGATAACGACAATCACTCATAATCTATGAGATCTATATAAGTGTTGTCTTCAGCTTCTTCATTCAATGCGCCAGAACCTGCACCAGCAGCGGACGACTCACCTCCTCCCTGCGCAGCAGCCTTCCGCGCCTCCTCCTCCCTCCGCTCTTTCTCTTCCATCTCCACGCCAAGGCGGTCAGATTCTTCAAAATATCCGCGAAGCTGCCCAATGGGGTCCTCCGTTCTCAAGCATTGGTCCACCACATCGAAGACGTCAAAAGTGAGGGTCTCGAATTCCTGCTGTGCAGCGATGGCTTCATCTTCATATGGCTTACCAAAGTGTTCTCCATCTTCGAGCGCCAAGCCAACAGCATGATGATGATAGCCCTCAGCAAATCCCTGCTGCAAACCACTCCGCATGGATGTTGCTCCGATCTTCGCCACAACATCGCCAAATTTTGGCTCATTCCATATGCTCTTAAAGACCTATGGATTACGCAAGAACCAGTCAAGATAAAGACATATAACAAAGAATACAACAGAAATTAAGAATAATCTTACCCCTTGAAGACCGTGCTGCATCATCCAGGATAATCGTTCACGAGCAGCTTGAGAAGTTTGCACGGCAGTTTGAAGTTCATTCTGAGTTTGATGAAGGCTTACTTCCAGCTGCACACGCGAAGAATCCAACAAGGCATTCGTCTCATCGAGCTGCGCTTTCTCACTAGCAAGACCCTTCACCTGTTCTTCCAACTCTGACATCCGCGTTGTGGCAGTTACAAGGGCCTCAGGCTGATCCTTCAACTTGATAACAGTGTCAGACAACTCAGCTTGTTTGGCATCAAGAGCTTTCTATTTCTCCTCTGCCTCGAGAACCACTCGGGCAAGATCATTCTTCACCTTTTCAACGGCCTTCCCTCTACGCTCAAGGTCTAAGTTGGTACGCTCACAAGTTCCACTGCTTGGCAGCTTCAACCTTCTCCGTCTTCAACTTCTGGATCTCACCCTCGGCGGTTCGAAGTTGACCCCTCAATTGCTCAACTTCCGCAAGAGAGTCCGCGCGGACGCGCTGGAACTCCTCCTCTCTTTTTCTTTGTGCATCCTCTGCACTCTTCAAAGCTTGCCAAGACCGCTGGAACTCCTCTTCTTGTCGCATCAGAGACCCATAGTTACTGAAGCAAAGAGCTAAGTTCAAGCTCATATCAGACATCAGCGAACGACGATCAATGCCATCTTGGTAATCTCGTTCGCTGGGCGGCACAGCATAGGCGATGAACTCCTCCGCGACCAGCGGATTGGTAAAACGAGTTGTCTGCCTTATGTCCCACCGGGGTTGATAAGGCTTGTTTTGATCATAGTCCGGGGGAGCTATCCTTCCCCTACTTCCACTTGTTCTTCCTGTTCCCTGAACTATCTCGGTTGCACTCCTCTTAGGGGTTGAGACGGATGACACCACATCCGCGGACACCTTCTCCGCATGCACCTCCGTGGAAGCAGGTTTACTCGATGCAGGAGGCTGGTCGAGCTGAGTACCTTTTCCTTCATGTGAAACGTCCGTTGCCACATTTGTAACACCAACATCCACATGCAACGGCTCAATCAACGGACGTTTCTCAGCCTTTTTGCTTGCTTTTGGAGACAACATCACCCCTTCAACATGAGAGGACAACTGGGTCTCCAAGACGGACAAATTTGTCCCTTCCACATTCTCGGGGACAGGCTCACTGACCTTCTTCACAATCACAACAGGTTTCTTAAGGGTCCCTTGCGGAGCAGGACCTTTACCTGAAAAATCAAACAAGAGAAAGCAATTATTTTGTGTTCTTCATCAAAGAGGTGAAACCAAATCTAGCTGAGAAACTCACCAGAGGCTTGCTTGACAGACTTTACAAACAGGGGTTGACGTTTAGGCGGAGGTTTAACAACCATCTTCACGCCACTCGGCATGACATTCGTCTCCCCACCAGTAGTTGGATCACATCCACACTCGACGACGCAACCTTCACATTCTCCGAGGCTGGTTTTGGGACTTGCACTTGCGTCTGGGCAAGGTCCTCAAGGCGTTTCTGGTATAACTCAGTTGATACTTCAACGGAATCGTCCGTAGGTTTTGGCCCGCGGGTGCGTTGGCGTTTAACTTCCTCATCAGATTCCGTTGCCTCATCATCTCCCTTGGACGCTGTGGAGCTGGAAGCCACCTTCTTCCCTTTTCGCGACTCTTTTCGCTGACGTTTTGGCCCAGTCCCTACAGCCACACACAACAAGGGTTTAGATGCCATCACCATTAGAGCAGCAACAACCAGGCTTACCTGTACATGGCATCTTTTTACGACTTGGGGAGGTTTCCCCTGGTCAACCCCAGGTTTCTTCACGGGGTGGATTCCTGCGCCTGAAACAAAGGGCACGTCGGATCTGAGTATGAACTGCGCGGATTACACCGCACCCCTTCGGCGCAGGAACTGTCCGCAACAACAACATTCATAAATGAAACATAGAGGAGCAAAGTAGAGAATACCTGTACGTGCATAATGACGCGGAGCATCCTTGAGTTGAGGCATCCGAAAATTACGTTCCAATCGCTCAATCACTGAAGGAACCCCAGGGGGTAAAGCTATGTAACTCAATTTAGCAGCACCTCAGGCATCGAACAGATCAAACTTCGTCATCCCTACAAGGACAACAATGTAAAGGGAAGATACAACATTGAAGTAAAAAATTAATCGAAGACGGAGTAGACATGTTACTTACTGGCATCAGCCCCGGTAGGCTCGTGACCTTCCGGGTTCCCCAAACGACTGAGACCCAACATCACAAGCACTCCTTCACGGCATTTCTCCATAGACAGCGGAGTAGCGTGGGCACACAAGGTCTCATACCAAGGTTGGTTCTTGTAATCTTTCATGGGTGGGAACTCCGCAATCCTCTCCTTCACCCCAACACTCATCCACTGTAGCGTAGCAGGAATCACCCCTCTATGAATGTAGAAAAATTTTTCTTTCCAGTCATACATTGACTTCGGACTCTCCGAGACAACCTGAGTCCGATTCCTCCGGGGAGATACACTATACCACCCGGGTCCCCCACGAGCTTCTTCAAGAACATAGAACACGTTCAGCATATCAAAGGTCGGCTCCAAGTCTTGCCAGGAGAGGCCTCCAACGCCGTTTTACCGGCAGCCGGTAATTCTGGCTCCCAGGCGGCCTCAATCCCATATTGATCAAGAAACGTGGAAAAAGAAGAAGCATCCCACTTGACAACGGTGGTGGTAATACCTTTTTCGGTTTTCTCGGTTACTTTTAGTTGATCAGCAGGACAAGATGTTTCTTGAGACATTTTTAATGAGTGATAAAGAACAAGAAATCAAAGCAAGAAAAGAATAGGCAGTTGGGAGGTCTGAAGTGCAAGGAATAGGAACGGTGTAATTTGAAAAAATTTGAAATGACTTTATACTGTGTGCAATAACTGCCAATGACGTCAGCCTGGGTAAATGGAAACGACTTTCCACACGGCACGTGGCATCAAACAGCTAAATAGGCGGCACACGCGCTGAACACGCGCTTCTCACGCGCCTGACGCAGCCGTCTGCCATAACTGATGGGATGCTCACTGACACAAGCGTAGCTTGTGACACAGACGCCACCCACCACCCTTCGCAGAGTAATAGACAACTGTCCTCAACCAATGTGACATGTCACGCGGTCGCGGAGAATTAACGTCAAATAAAGTACCGTTCTCCGCACTTCGCAGTGGCGACACTCCGGATCCACATTAATCCAGATAAACTCTCTACCAACAGCCTTGTTTTCACTACCAAAGAAGGATGAGCTATCATCCGAGAATCACTATTATGAGTCCACCATCCACCCTCCTCCCTCATACACTCGAGAAAAGGGTACACACTGGACTGGGGGGACTTGATGGGATTGGGTGCTCATCATTGCGCAGAGCATACCCAAACCATGATTACAACCCCGCAGAATAACTTCCCGCGCAGAAAGTATACTTCTCCAGCAAGCAAAGCAGTAACGACTCTCCTACAATCACGAAGTGATGCCCGCGCGGGTAAGCGGTAAAAGCGGTAATCGTTCCATGTTTCCTTATTTATGGGTATCTCTTAACTACTTTACTAATATAATCCTTGGGTAGTGGAGACAACCCTAATCGGGCCTGGCCCATTACGATTAGGGTTTTGGGTAATGGTGGCATACGTCCATCTCTATATAAGGGATCACATCCCTAATAGAGAGGACACTTTTGGCTAACCCTAAGAGCTATCAAACTTGATAGTATCCCCATTTACCCACGTTTTTGTTATAAACTACTACCTCGTGTAGTCGTCTCCCTACCCACTCAATCTTGTTTGCAGGTTACTCCAATCCAGGTAGTGCTAGTGAAGGATCAATCTTGTGGTTGCATCTAGTCTATCATCCATAAAAGGAGGTTAGACTACTTGTTTCTTCAGTGATGGAATCAGATGTTTGATTCACCGAGTTCTTATCTGAGGGATGGTGAAAATAACTCAAAGGGGGTTGACACATGATTTGGATTGGCGTAGTCATTCCCGGTTTTGTAATTTACATGTTTTCACTTAAATCCACTTTCAACGTCCTCTTGAATTTTACTTTTTTTTAGGCCTAGACCTTTTTTAACCTCTTAAAGAGGGTGGCAGCATTTCAAAATCACCGAAAATCATTTCGCACATCTAAATGAAGCCAATAAGGCAATATACATGCGTTCTATTTAATGGGAATGTTAATATATACGAGGCTTAGAAATAAAATGAAAATAAAGCCTCGAAAATGATTACAATTAAAAAAAAGTCTTTTGTGATGGAATCGGGTGTTTGACTGTCCGAGTTCTTATTTGAGGGATGGTGAAAATCACTCGAAGGGGTTGACACATGATTTGGATTGACGTAGTCATTCCCGGTTTTCTAATTTACCTGTTTTTCACGTAAATCCATATTCAACGTCCCCTTGGATTTTACTTTTATGTGAGGCTTAGACCTTTTTTAACCTCTTAAAGAGGGTGGCGGCATTTCAAAATCACCGAAATCATTTCACCCATCAAAATGAAGCCAATAGGGCGATATACATGCGTTCTATTTAATGGGAATGTTGATATATACGAGGCATAAAATAAAATGAAAATAAAGCCTCGAAAGTGATTATAATTGAAAAAAGCCTTTAGTGATGGAATCAGATGTTTGATTCACTGAGTTCTTATCTGAGGGATGGTGAAAATAACTCAAAGGGGGTTGACACATGATTTGGATTGACGTATTCATTCCCGGTTTTGTAATATACATGTTTTTCACTTAAATCCACTCTCAACGTTCTCTTGAATTTTACTTTTTTTTGAGGCTTAGACCTTTTTTAACCTCTTAAAGAGGGTAACAGCATTTCAAAATCACCGAAAATCATTTCACAAATATAAATGAAGCCATTAAGGCAATATACATGCGTTCTATTTAATGGGAAAGGCTTAGATATTAAATGAAAATAAAGCCTCGAAATTGATTACAATTAAAAAAAAGTCTTTTGTGATGGAATCGGGTGTTTGAGTGACCGAGTTCCTATTTGAGGGATGGTGAAAATCACTCGAAGGGGGTTGACACATGATTTGGATTGACGTAGTCATTCCCGGTTTTCTAATATACCTGTTTTTCACATAAATCCACATTCAACGTCCTCTTGGATTTTACTTTTATGTGAGGCTTAGACGTTTTTTAACCTTTTAAAGAGGGTGGCGGCATTTCAAAATCACCGAAATCATTTCACACTTCAAAATGAAGCCATTAAGGCGATATACATACGGTCTATTTAATGGGAATGCTGATATATATGAAGCTTAAAATAAAATGAAAATAAAGCCTAGAAAATGATTACAATTGAAAAAAAGTCTTTTTTTGATGGAATGAGGTGTTTTATTGACCGAGTCCTTATCTGAGGGATGGTGAGAATCACTCGAAGGGGGTTGACACAGGTGTTTGACTGACCGAGTTCTTATTTGAGGGATGGTTAAAATCACTCGAAGGGGGTTGACACATGATTTGGATTGACGTAGTCATTCCCGGTTTTGTAATTTACCTGGTTTTCACGTAAATCCACAATCAACGTCCCCTTGGATTTTACTTTTATGTGAGGCTTATACCTTTTTTAACCTCTTATAGAGGGAGGCGGCATTTCAAAATCACCGAAATCATTTCACACATTAAAATAAAGCCATTAGGGCGATATACATGCGTTCTATTTAATGGGAATGTTGATATATACGACGCATAAAATAAAATGAAAATAAAGCCTTGAAAATGATTATAATTGAAAAAAGCCTTTTGTGATGGAATCAGATGTTTGATTCACCGAGTTCTTATCTGAGGGATGGTGAAAATAACTCAAAGGGGGTTGACACATGATTTGGATTGACGTACTCATTCCCGGTTTTGTAATTTACATGTTTTTCACTTAAATCCACTTTCAACGTCCTCTTGAATCTTACTTTTTTTTAGGCTTAGACCTTTTTAACCTCTTAAAGAGGGTGGCAGTATTTCAAAATCACGGAAAATCATTTCGCACATTTAAATGAAGCCATTAAGGCGATATACATGCGTTCTATTTAATGGGAATGTGAATATATACGAGGCTTAGAAATAAAATGAAAATAAAGCCTCGAAAGTGATTACAACTGAAAAAAAGTCTTTTGTGATGGAATCGGGTGTCTGACTGACCGAGTTCTTATTTGAGGGATGGTGAAAATCACTCGAAGGGGGTTGACACATGATTTGGATTGACGTAGTCATTCCCGGTTTTCTAATTTACATGTTTTTCACGTAAATCCACATTCAACGTCCCCTTGGATTTTACTTTTATGTGAGGCTTAGACCTTTTTGGACCTCTTAAAAAGGGTGGCGGCATTTCAAAATCACCGAAATCATTTCACACATCAAAATGAAGCCACTAAGGCGATATACATACGTTCTATTTAATGGGAATGTTGATATATACGAGGCTTAAAATAAAATGAAAATAAAGCCTAGAAAATGATTACAATTGAAAAAAGTCTTTTTTAATGGAATGAGGTGTTTTATTGACCGAGTTCTTATCTGAGTGATGGTGAGAATCACTCGAAGGGGGTTGACACAGGTGTTTGACTAACCGAGTTCTTAATTGAGGGATGGTTAAAATCACTCAAAGGGGGTTGACACATGATTTGGATTGACGTAGTCATTCCCGGTTTTGTAATTTACCCGTTTTTCACGTAAATCCACAATCAACGTCCCCTTGGATTTTACTTTTATGTGATGCTTATACCTTTTTTAACCTCTTAAAGAGGGAGGCGGCATTTCAAAATCACCGAAATCATTTCACACATCAAAATGAAGCCATTAGGGCGATATACATGCGTTCTATTTAATGGGAGTGTTGATATATACGAGGCATAAAAGAAAATGAAAATAAAGCCTCGAAAATGATTATAATTGAAAAAAGCCTTTTGTGATGGAATCAGATGTTTGATTCACCGAGTTCTTATCTGAGGGATGGTGAAAATAATTCAAAGGGGGTTGACACATGATTTGGATTGACGTAGTCATTCCCGGTTTTGTAATTTACATGTTTTTCACTTAAATCCACTTTCAACGTCCTCTTAAATTTTACTTTTTTTTTAGGCCTAGACCTTTTTTAACCTCTTAAAGAGGGTGGCAGCATTTCAAAATCACCGAAAATCATTTCGCACATCTAAATGAAGCCAATAAGGCAATATACATGCGTTCTATTTAATGAGAATGTTAATATATACGAGGCTTAGAAATAAAATGAAAATAAAGCCTCGAAAATGATTACAATTAAAAAAAAGTCTTTTGTGATGGAATCGGGTGTTTGACTGACCGAGTTCTTATTTGAGGGATGGTGAAAATCACTCGAAGGGGGTTGACACATGATTTGGATTGACGTAGTCATTCCCGGTTTTCTAATATACTTGTTTTTCACATAAATCGACATTCAACGTCCTCTTGGATTTTACTTTTATGTGAGGCTTAGACGTTTTTTAACCTTTTAAAGAGGGTGGCGGCATTTCAAAATCACCGAAATCATTTCACACTTCAAAATGAAGCCATTAAGGCGATATACATACGTTCTATTTAATTGGAATGTTGATATATATGAGGCTTAAAATAAAATGAAAATAAAGCCTAGAAAATGATTACAATTGAAAAAAAGTCTTTTTTTCGATGGAATGGGTGTTTTATTGACCGAGTCCTTATCTGAGGGATGGTGAGAATCACTCGAAGGGGGTTGACACAGGTGTTTGACTGACCGAGTTCTTATTTGAGGGATGGTTAAAATCACTCGAAGGGGGTTGACACATGATTTGGATTGACGTAGTCATTCCCGGTTTTGTAATTTACCTGGTTTTCACGTAAATCCACATTCAACGTCCCCTTGGATTTTACTTTTATGTGATGCTTATACCTTTTTTAACCTCTTAAAGAGGGAGGCGGCATTTCAAAATCACCGAAATCATTTCACACATCAAAATGAAGCCATTAGGGCGATATACATGCGTTCTATTTAATGGGAATGTTGATATATACGAGGCATAAAAGAAAATGAAAATAAATCCTCGAAAATGATTATAATTGAAAAAAGCCTTTTGTGATGGAATCAGATGTTTGATTCACCGAGTACTTATCTGAGGGATGGTGAAAATAATTCAAAGGGGGGTTGACACATGATTTGGATTGACGTAGTCATTCCCGGTTTTGTAATTTACATGTTTTTCACTTAAATCCACTTTCAACGTCCTCTTAAATTTTACTTTTTTTTAGGCCTAGACCTTTTTTAACCTCTTAAAGAGGGTGGCAGCATTTCAAAATCACCGAAAATCATTTCGCACATCTAAATGAAGCCAATAAGGCAATATACATGCGTTCTATTATATGAGAATGTTAATATATACGAGGCTTAGAAATAAAATGAAAAAAAAGCCTCGAAAATGATTACAATTAAAAAAAAAGTCTTTTGTGATGGAATCGGGTGTTTGACTGACCGAGTTCTTATTTGAGGGATGTTGAAAATCACTCGAAGGGGGTTGACACATGATTTGGATTGACGTAGTCATTCCCGGTTTTCTAATTTACATGTTTTTCACATAAATCCACATTCAACGTCCCCTTGGATTTTACTTTTATGTGAAGCTTAGACCTTTTTTAATCTCTTAAAGAGGGTGGCCGCATTTCAAAATCACCGAAATCATTTCACACATCAAAATGAAGCCATTAAGGCGATATACATACGTTCTATTTAATGGGAATGTTGATATATACGAGGCTTAAAATAAAATGAAAATAAAACCTAGAAAATGATTACAATTGAAAAAAAGTCTTTTTTTCGATGGAATGGGTGTTTTATTGACCGAGTCCTTATCTGAGGGATGGTGAGAATCACTCGAAGGGGGTTGACACAGGTGTTTGACTGACCGAGTTCTTATTTGAGGGATGGTTAAAGTCACTCGAAGGGGGTTGACACATGATTTGGATTGACGTAGTCATTCCCGGTTTTGTAATTTACCTGGTTTTCACGTAAATCCACATTCAACGTCCCCTTGGATTTTACTTTTATGTGATGCTTATACCTTTTTAACCTCTTAAAGAGGGAGGCGGCATTTCAAAATCACCGAAATCATTTCACACATCAAAATGAAGCCATTAGGGCGATATACATGTGTTCTATTTAATGGGAATGTTGATATATACGAGGCATAAAAGAAAATGAAAATAAAGCCTCGAAAATGATTATAATTGAAAAAAGCCTTTTGTGATGGAATCAGATGTTTGATTCACCGAGTTCTTATCTGAGAGATGGTGAAAATAATTCAAAGGGGGTTGACACATGATTTGGATTGACGTAGTCATTCCCGGTTTTGTAATTTACATGTTTTTCACTTAAATCCACTTTCAACGTCCTCTTAAATTTTACTTTTTGTTAGGCCTAGACCTTTTTTAACCTCTTAAAAAGGGTGGCAGCATTTCAAAATCACCGAAAATCATTTCGCACATCTAAATGAAGCCAATAAGGCAATATACATACGTTCTACTTAATGGGAATGTTGATATATATGAGGCTTAAAATAAAATGAAAATAAAGCCTAGAAAATAACTACAGTTGAAAAAAAGTCTTTTTTGATGGAATGAGGTGTTTTATTGACCGAGTCCTTATCTGAGGGATGGTGAGAATCACTCGAAGGGGGTTGACACAGGTGTTTGACTGACCGAGTTCTTATTTGAGGGATGGTTAAAATCACTCGAAGGGGGTTGACACATGATTTGGATTGACGTAGTCATTCCCGGTTTTGTCATTTACCTGGTTTTCACGTAAATCCACATTCAACGTCCCCTTGGATTTTACTTTTATGTGAGGCTTATACCTTTTTTAACCTCTTATAGAGGGAGGCGGCATTTCAAAATCACCGAAATCATTTCACACATCAAAATAGAGCCATTAGGGCGATATACATGCGTTCTATTTAATGGGAATGTTGATATATACGAGGCATAAAAGAAAATGAAAATAAAGCCTCGAAAATGATTATAATTGAAAAAAGCCTTTTGTGATGGAATCAGATGTTTGATTCACCGAGTTCTTATCTGAGGGACGGTGAAAATTATTCAAAGGGGGTTGACACATGATTTGGATTGACGTAGTCATTCCTGGTTTTGTAATTTACATGTTTTTCACTTAAATCCACTTTCAACGTCCTCTTAAATTTTACTTTTTTTAGGCCTAGACCTATTTTAACCTCTTAAAGAGGGTGGCAGCATTTCAAAATCACCGAAAATCATTTCGCACATCTAAATGAAGCCAATAAGGCAATATACATGCGTTCTATTTAATGAGAATGTTAATATATACGAGGCTTAGAAATAAAATGAAAATAAAGCCTCGAAAATGATTACAATTAAAAAAAAGTCTTTTGTGATGGAATCGGGTGTTTGACTGACCGAGTTCTTATTTGAGGGATGGTGAAAATCACTCGAAGGGGTTGACACATGATTTGGATTGACGTAGTCATTCCCGGTTTTCTAATATACTTGTTTTTCACATAAATCGACATTCAACGTCCTCTTGGATTTTACTTTTATGTGAGGCTTAGACGTTTTTTAACCTTTTAAAGAGGGTGGCGGCATTTCAAAATCACCGAAATCATTTCACATTTCAAAATGAAGCCATTAAGGAGATATACATACGTTCTATTTAATGGGAATGTTGATATATATGAGGCTTAAAATAAAATGAAAATAAAGCCTAGAAAATGATTACAATTGATAAAAAGTCTTTATTTTGATGGAATGGGTGTTTTATTGACCGAGTCCTTATCTGAGGGATGGTGAGAATCACTCGAAGGGGGTTGACACAGGTGCTTGACTGACCGAGTTCTTATTTGAGGGATGGTTAAAATCACTCGAAGGGGGTTGACACATGATTTGGATTGACGTAGTCATTCCCGGTTTTGTAATTTACATGGTTTTCACGTAAATCCACATTCAACGTCCCCTTGGATTTTACTTTTATGTGATGCTTATACCTTTTTTAACCTCTTAAAGAGGGAGGCGGCATTTCAAAATCACCGAAATCATTTCACACATCAAAATGAAGCCATTAGGGCGATATACATGCGTTCTATTTAATGGGAATGTTGATATATACGAGGCATAAAAGAAAATGAAAATAAAGCCTCGAAAATGATTATAATTGAAAAAAGCCTTTTGTGATGGAATCAGATGTTTGATTCACCGAGTTCTTATCTGAGGGATGGTGAAAATAATTCAAAGGGGGTTGACACATGATTTGGATTGACGTAGTCATTCCCGGTTTTGTAATTTACATGTTTTTCACTTAAATCCACTTTCAACGTCCTCTTAAATTTTACTTTTTTTTAGGCCTAGACCTTTTTTAACCTCTTAAAGAGGGTGGCAGCATTTCAAAATCACCAAAAATCATTTCGCACATCTAAATGAAGCCAATAAGGCAATATACATGCGTTCTATTTAATGAGAATGTTAATATATACGAGGCTTAGAAATAAAATGAGAATAAAGCCTCGACAATGATTACAATTAAAAAAAAAGTCTTTTGTGATGGAATCGGGTGTTTGACTGACCGAGTTCTTATTTGAGGGATGTTGAAAATCACTCGAATGGGGTTGACACATGATTTGGATTGACGTAGTCATTCCCGGTTTTCTAATTTACATGTTTTTCACGTAAATCCACATTCAACGTCCCCTTGGATTTTACTTTTATGTGAGGCTTAGACCTTTTTTAACCTCTTAAAGAGGGTGGCGGCATTTCAAAATCACCGAAATCATTTCACACATCAAAATGAAGCCATTAAGGCGATATACATACGTTCTATTTAATGCGAATGTTGATATATACGAGGCTTAAAATAAAATGAAAATAAAACCTAGAAAATGATTACAATTGAAAAAAACTCTTTTTTAATGGAGTGAGGTGTTTTATTGACCGAGTTCTTATCTGAGTGATGGTGAGAATCACTCGAAGGGGGTTGACACAGGTGTTTGACTAACCGAGTTCTTAATTGAGGGAGGGTTAAAATCACTCGAAGGGGGTTGACACATGTTTTGGATTGACGTAGTCATTCCCGGTTTTGTAATTTACCTGTTTTTCACGTAAATCCACATTCAACGTCCCCTTGGATTTTACTTTTATGTGATGCTTATACCTTTTTTAACCTCTTAAAGAGGGAGGCGGCATTTCAAAATCACCGAAATCATTTCACACATCAAAATGAAGCCATTAGGGCGATATACATGCGTTCTATTTAATGGGAATGTTGATATATACGAGGCATAAAAGAAAATGAAAATAAAGCCTCGAAAATGATTATAATTGAAAAAAGCCTTTTGTGATGGAATCAGATGTTTGATTCACCGAGTTCTTATCTGAGGGATGGTGAAAATAATTCAAAGGGGGTTGACACATGATTTGGATTGACGTAGTCATTCCCGGTTTTGTAATTTACATGTTTTTCACTTAAATCCACTTTCAACGTCCTCTTAAATTTTACTTTTTTTAGGCCTAGACCTTTTTTAACCTCTTAAAGAGGGTGGCAGCATTTCAAAATCACCGAAAATCATTTCGCACATCTAAATGAAGCCAATAAGGCAATATACATACGTTCTACTTAATGGGAATGTTGATATATATGAGGCTTAAAATAAAATGAAAATAAAGCCTAGAAAATAACTACAGTGGAAAAAAAGTCTTTTTTGATGGAATGAGGTGTTTTATTGACCGAGTCCTTATCTGAGGGATGGTGAGAATCACTCTAAGGGGGTTGACACAGGTGTTTGACTGACCGAGTTGTTATTTGAGGGATGGTTAAAATCACTCGAAGGGGGTTGACACATGATTTGGATTGACGTAGTCATTCCCGGTTTTGTAATTTACCTGGTTTTCACGTAAATCCACATTCAACGTCTCCTTGGATTTTACTTTTATGTGAGGCTTATACCTTTTTTAACCTCTTATAGAGGGAGGCGGCATTTCAAAATCACCGAAATCATTTCACACATCAAAATAAAGCCATTAGGGCGATATACATGCGTTCTATTTAATGGGAATGTTGATATATACGAGGCATAAAAGAAAATGAAAATAAAGCCTCGAAAATGATTATAATTGAAAAAAGCCTTTTGTGATGGAATCAGATGTTTGATTCACCAAGTTCTTATCTGAGGGATGGTGAAAATAATTCAAAGGGGGTTGACACATGATTTGGATTGACGTAGTCATTCCCGGTTTTGTAATTTACATGATTTTCACTTAAATCCACTTTCAACGTCCTCTTAAATTTTACTTTTTTTTAGGCCTAGACCTTTTTTAACCTCTTAAAGAGGGTGGCAGCATTTCAAAATCACCGAAAATCATTTCGCACATCTAAATGAAGCCAATAAGGCAATATACATGCGTTCTATTTAATGAGAATGTTAATATATACGAGGCTTAGAAATAAAATGAAAATAAAGCCTTGAAAATGATTACAATTAAAAAAAAGTCTTTTGTGATGGAGTGAGGTGTTTTATTGACCGAGTTCTTATCTGAGTGATGGTGAGAATCACTCGAAGGGGGTTGACACAGGTGTTTGACTAACCGAGTTCTTAATTGAGGGAGGGTTAAAATCACTCGAAGGGGGTTGACACATGTTTTGGATTGACGTAGTCATTCCCGGTTTTGTAATTTACCTGTTTTTCACGTAAATCCACATTCAACGTCCCCTTGGATTTTACTTTTATGTGATGCTTATACCTTTTTTAACCTCTTAAAGAGGGAGGCGGCATTTCAAAATCACCGAAATCATTTCACACATCAAAATGAAGCCATTAGGGCGATATACATGCGTTCTATTTAATGGGAATGTTGATATATACGAGGCATAAAAGAAAATGAAAATAAAGCCTCAAAAATGATTATAATTGAAAAAAGCCTTTTGTGATGGAATCAGATGTTTGATTCACCGAGTTCTTATCTGAGGGATGGTGAAAATAATTCAAAGGGGGTTGACACATGATTTGGATTGACGTAGTCATTCCCGGTTTTGTAATTTACATGTTTTTCACTTAAATCCACTTTCAACGTCCTCTTAAATTTTACTTTTTTTAGGCCTAGACCTTTTTTAACCTCTTAAAGAGGGTGGCAGCATTTCAAAATCACCGAAAATCATTTCGCACATCTAAATGAAGCCAATAAGGCAATATACATACGTTCTACTTAATGGGAATGTTGATATATATGAGGCTTAAAATAAAATGAAAATAAAGCCTAGAAAATAACTACAGTGGAAAAAAAGTCTTTTTTGATGGAATGAGGTGTTTTATTGACCGAGTCCTTATCTGAGGGATGGTGAGAATCACTCGAAGGGGGTTGACACAGGTGTTTGACTGACCGAGTTGTTATTTGAGGGATGGTTAAAATCACTCGAAGGGGGTTGACACATGATTTGGATTGACGTAGTCATTCCCGGTTTTGTAATTTACCTGGTTTTCACGTAAATCCACATTCAACGTCTCCTTGGATTTTACTTTTATGTGAGGCTTATACCTTTTTTAACCTCTTATAGAGGGAGGCGGCATTTCAAAATCACCGAAATCATTTCACACATCAAAATAAAGCCATTAGGGCGATATACATGCGTTCTATTTAATGGGAATGTTGATATATACGAGGCATAAAAGAAAATGAAAATAAAGCCTCGAAAATGATTATAATTGAAAAAAGCCTTTTGTGATGGAATCAGATGTTTGATTCACCGAGTTCTTATCTGAGGGATGGTGAAAATAATTCAAAGGGGGTTGACACATGATTTGGATTGACGTAGTCATTCCCGGTTTTGTAATTTACATGATTTTCACTTAAATCCACTTTCAACGTCCTCTTAAATTTTACTTTTTTTTAGGCCTAGACCTTTTTTAACCTCTTAAAGAGGGTGGCAGCATTTCAAAATCACCGAAAATCATTTCGCACATCTAAATGAAGCCAATAAGGCAATATACATGCGTTCTATTTAATGAGAATGTTAATATATACGAGGCTTAGAAATAAAATGAAAATAAAGCCTTGAAAATGATTACAATTAAAAAAAAGTCTTTTGTGATGGAATCGGGTGTTTGACTGACCGAGTTCTTAATTGAGGGAGGGTTAAAATCACTCGAAGGGTGTTGACACATGATTTGGATTGACGTAGTCATTCCCGGTTTTGTAATTTACCTGTTTTTCACGTAAATCCACATTCAACGTCCCCTTGGATTTTACTTTTATATGATGCTTATACCTTTTTTAACCTCTTAAAGAGGGAGGCGGCATTTCAAAATCACCGAAATCATTTCACACATCAAAATGAAGCCATTAGGGCGATATACATGCGTTCTATTTAATGGGAATGTTGATATATACGAGGCATAAATGAAAATGAAAATAAAGCCTCGAAAATGATTATAATTGAAAAAAGCCTTTTGTGATGGAATCAGATGTTTGATTCACCGAGTTCTTATCTGAGGGACGGTGAAAATAATTCAAAGGGGGTTAACACATGATTTGGATTGACGTAGTCATTCCCGGTTTTGTAATTTACATGTTTTTCACTTAAATCCACTTTCAACGTCCTCTTAAATTTTACTTTTTTTAGGCCTAGACCGTTTTTAACCTCTTAAAGAGGGTGGCAGCATTTCAAAATCACCGAAAATCATTTCGCACATCTAAATGAAGCCAATAAGGCAATATACATGCGTTCTATTTAATGAGAATGTTAATATATACGAGGCTTAGAAATAAAATGAAAATAAAGCCTCGAAAATGATTACAATTAAAAAAAAGTCTTTTGTGATGGAATAGGGTGTTTGACTGACCGAGTTCTTATTTGAGGGATGGTGAAAATCACTCGAAGGGGTTGACACATGATTTGGATTGACGTAGTCATTCCCGGTTTTCTAATATACTTGTTTTTCACATAAATCCACATTCAACGTCCTCTTGGATTTTACTTTTATGTGAGGCTTAGACGTTTTTTAACCTTTTAAAGAGGGTGGCGGCATTTCAAAATCACCGAAATCATTTCACACTTCAAAATGAAGCCATTAAGGCGATATACATATGTTCTATTTAATGGGAATGTTGATATATATGAGGCTTAAAATAAAATGAAAATAAAGCCTAGAAAATGATTACAATTGATAAAAAGTCTTTTTTTTTTGATGGAATGGGTGTTTTATTGACCGAGTCCTTATCTGAGGGATGGTGAGAATCACTCGAAGGGGGTTGACACAGGTGTTTGACTGACCGAGTTCTTATTTGAGGGATGGTTAAAATCACTCGAAGGGGGTTGACACATGATTTGGATTGACGTAGTCATTCCCGGTTTTGTAATTTACCTGGTTTTCACGTAAATCCACATTCAACGTCCCCTTGGATTTTACTTTTATGTGATGCTTATACCTTTTTTAACCTCTTAAAGAGGGAGGCGGCATTTCAAAATCACCGAAATCATTTCACACATCAAAATGAAGCCATTAGGGCGATATACATGCGTTCTATTTAATGGGAATGTTGATATATACGAGGCATAAAAGAAAATGAAAATAAAGCCTCGAAAATGATTATAATTGAAAAAAGCCTTTTGTGATGGAATCAGTTGTTTGATTCACCGAGTTCTTATCTGAGGGATGGTGAAAATAATTCAAAGGGGGTTGACACATGATTTGGATTGACGTAGTCATTCCCGGTTTTGTAATTTACATGTTTTTCACTTAAATCCACTTTCAACGTCCTCTTAAATTTTACTTTTTTTAGGCCTAGACCTTTTTTAACCTCTTAAAGAGGGTGGCAGCATTTCAAAATCACCGAAAATCATTTCGCACATCTAAATGAAGCCAATAAGGCAATATTGTTGATGCGTTTTGCGACTAATGATTGGATAAACATAATTAACATATGTTAGAGAATGGGCGATGGTAGATAAAAGGGGCGAAGGTAGAATGATAATGGACGAAGGTAGACTGGAGCTGATCAGAAGATACGTTCGTACCTTAGAAGTGGGCGAATGTGGAAAATATCCACATTCGACTAGTGGCAAGGGGCGAACGTGCAGTATCTATAAATAGGTTTTGTGTTTTTGAGTATGCAATAGAGTTGTCAGTTGTGTATGTGTTCAGGTCAGGTTCCAGGATATTTTGTGAAAGTCTGTATTTGATCTAGATTAACGTGTGTGTGATTGTAATTGAATATTTGACAAAGTTAATCTATGAAAAGATGTTGAAAATGATCTTGATTGTGTTTTGATTAGAGTTTTATCATTTTGTTCAGAACTAGGGTTTCCGCACCTGGTTTTGTGACTTGTATGATCATATAATCCTGTTTTAGCTAAAATCTTTCGCTTACAAAGTGGTATCAGAGCTTAGAGGATCATACAACAACAAATTTGATAAACTCAGAACTGATTTGGACATATTTTTGATCAAAATACATCTGTTTTTACATAAACATGGTTTTTGAGTGTTTTTGATTGATTTAGAGTTGAATTTGTGGTTAAAATCAAGTTTTCCAAGAATTAAAGTTGCTCCAAATCAATTCTGAAGCATAACCTGATTAAGATCATTCAAATCCATAAACTTTTGAAAATCTGAGATCAAAATAACCGTTTTTCAAAGTGTAACCGTTTTTCAAAGTGAAATCTGAGCAAAATGGGCGAACCTGGAACCTGAGTGGTCGAACCTGAGTGTTTTTGGGCGAACCTGAGTATTAGTTTGGACGAACCTGAAAATTGTTGTTGAATTTTTCACTTTCGGGTAAATTTTCCACATTCGACCGTTTTGTTTTGGGCGAAAGTGGAAAGTGTGTTAGTCTGTGTTTACATTATGGTGATTTCTACATTCGGGTGGTACTGTTTGGTCGAACTTAGAATCAGAAGGGACGAAAGTGAAAGATTTCGGGCAAACCTAGATCATTTTGGGCGAACCTAGGATTTAATTTTGAAAATTTTCTAAGTGTTGAAGTTTTTCTAAGTTCGTGATCATGTGGAATTTTCCGACTACGCCGAGACTAGCAACGACACAACCACAACAGCAAGTGATGGACCCATGGATAGTGGCAGCACAAAAGACGAGCACACAGTCTTCGCAACCGATAAACTACATGGCGATGACGAGCTCGATGCCTCAAAGTGTAGCACCTCCAGCACCACAACATGACTACTGGGGAGTAGCATCGGCGGTGGTAAATACTCAAACTACTAATGCTATTTCTACTTTGATTAACGATTTGTCTTCAGGTAGCGGGAATAGGCCACCGAAGCTCATGGACATATCAGAATACAATCAGTGGCAGAACAAGTTCAAGATTCATTTAGAAGGCATGGGAGTGGAAGGAGCAGAGGCATGGAGCATGATTGCTAAAGGTTACACAGCACCGATTTTGGAGAATACAGGTGAAATGATTCCTTTGGAAAGCTTAACTGAGGATGAGAAGAAGAAATATGTGGTGGAAAAGAAAGCCTTTTCCCAATTGACTCAGGCAATCACAAATGATTTGCTACATCAATTTGGGACTTGTACAACCTCTAAGCAATTGTGGGATGTGCTTAAGAGGAGACATGATGGGAATGAAACTTTAAAAGAATTAACTCCTAGATATAGTCATTTGCTAACTGAACTGTCTAGTTATGGTATACAGATTCCTATGAAGAATTTGGTGGACAAGTTTGCAGATGCTCTACCACCTTACTGGGATCAGCATGTGGAAGTTCTCAAAGAGAAGGATGCATATCAGTACTGGACTATTCAAGAGTTCATACAGAAGCTGGAAAACAAGGAAATGGAAGAGAAGAGGAAAGCTAGGAGAGCACAGGTTCCTCAGAATCCTAGTTTATACTTTGGAGGTACTTCAGTTCCTGTGAGTAACTCAAGTTCAGGAGGGGTAGTTGCACCACATGTTGCTTGCATTTCCAATGTTATGGAACCACCAAAACCGACCATCAACTACATGGCACAAACTTCATCTTACTCACAACCATCATACACACAACCACCACCACAACAACAATACAACAATTCCTACATTTCACCATTCTCCCCAATGCAACAAGCAGGTTTCTATACTGCTAGCCAATCTCAACAACCAATGAACCAAGTTACTCAACCTAATCAACAACAAGTGGTTTTGGAGACTTCTAACTTGGGCAATGTGACAGTGGAAATTGCTCAACAACATATTGCACTAGTCTCAGCAATGGTTTCATCCTACAATGGACTTGTTGCTAGTCAAATTGGGAATAACAACTTAACCAATGAGGACTATGCACAGATCGACAAGGAAGAGATGGAACTAATTGATATCCAATGGGCTTTTGCAAGCATCATGAGAAGAGCAACAAACTTTATTGAAAAGACAGGTCGAACTGATTTGGGAACTTCTCCTAACACAACCTACGGGTTCAACAAGGAGAAAGTTACTTGTTTTAACTGTGGAGAAAGAGGTCACTTTAAACGTGAATGCACCCAGCCACCTAAACAAGGTAATAGAAACCCATTCAATGCAACATATCAGAATCGTCAACAACAAAACCAAAACCGAGTTTCTTACCAAAACAACAACAACTACCAAAACCGTCAAAACAACTCTAACAACAACCAAAACAGACAACCTAACACATCAAACCAGATTCAAAACCAATCTCCTAACAACACTAACCGAACAGTTATACCGATCACTACACCAAATGAGACACAACAGAACACGAGTCAGAATCAAGCACTGATGACTCAACAAGATGAAAGGTTTGATTGGTCGGGATTGCAGATAGGAGTTGAGGAAATCACTACTGGTGGAAATGTGGCTTGCGTTGCTTGCAAGGTTGATATTGAAGAGTCAGTGATGGAGGAAGAAAAGAAAGAAACTGAGGAGTGTGATAGTGATGATTCTGAGACTGAGATGAATGTGGAGAATGAACCTGTTGAGGTTAAGGTTGAAGAAACTCATTCTGGAATGGTGATGGATACAGTTTCTGATGTTTCTGAGGAATGTAGATCAGTTTATTCAGACTCGGACAGTGAATCGGACACAGAGGCAAGTGTTGATTCTTTAGATGATGACATTGATCAGCTGCTAGCAGAAGCTGATTTTCTGATGACAAGGAAGTCGTGCATGGCTGATGATGCTTTTACCAAGATTGATTATTCCAAGTTTTTCACTGGAAAGGAAGCTCATTTCGCGTTAATGGCCATGACTGAACCGCCAAAGCCTGTAAGTTCTGAATCTAGCACTGATGTTATGAGTGATAAATATTGTGGAACATGTGATAGATTGACTGAGGAGAATAAACAACTCCGAATTCAACGTGATAGTGCTATCATAAACAGTCAATCTACTCGCAAAGAGTTGAATGCTTTCAACAAAGTATTAGATGGCTATAAAAAGGACATTTCCGACTTGAAAAATACTTTATCATTGAAACAATTGGCAATTAACAACTATATCAATGAAATTGAAAACACCAAGTTGGAAATGGCAGCCATAAAATGCTTTGCTGAGAAAGTAAACAAAAAGTTGGAAAGTTATAAGCATATTGCTTATGTGGTAGACCATATCATTGATGATAACACCACCAATTACAAGTCTGTACCATCTCCGGTTCTTTTTGAAAATCATAACTATCACCAAGTTATACCGGAGAGCTCAGTAAAATCAGACTCATCATCGGAAATGGAATCTAATACCTCGAGTATTGGTGATCCTCATTCCGATGTGAGACCGATTTTAGGCTTGAATGATGAGGGTGTTTATGCTGAAAGTGTGAATTCAGACTCAGAGAATGATGATACTGGTAATGACCAAACTGTTAATGTATGTGAGATTCCAAAAGAAAATCACATCATTACTACTGAACCAGTGTCACCATCTCAACATGTGCATCCGATGGCAACTGCTCATCGTGAGAAAAAGGTTGAAAAGAATGAGATTAGAAAGGATCTTGAGAATGAATCAAGTGACAAACCTGTCAGGGTGTTTTATCGGATGGAAGGATCCGATAAAATCATCTCTGATGAGGAATTTCCAATCAAAAATGCTAACTATGCTAAAATTGAAAAGATTTGGCAAGAAAGCACTATTTGGTTTCCAAAACATGAGAGAACAAACGAAATTCCACCAGAAATTTTAAAGAAATTGTTTTCGGATGTTCCTCAAGAACCAAAGGTCCATGTCACCGAGTTCATTCGACCAAATGACAAAGCAAATGGTTTTCATGAGCCCACTTACTCAAAAGGACCACTTCCTGAGAGTTTGAGGAATCAACAGTATAATGATCAATATCCTGTTAGATCATTTGCTCCATCAAATGCTCATTATGTTTTTGAAGAGTATCGAAAATGCTTTAAATGTGGAGAACGTGGGCATTTACTTGCTCAGTGTCCATATGTAAGGCATAAAAGACATGAGGTTGAAGTTAGAAATTCCATGAGAAAACCGATTGATCATTATGTTCCACCACATAGACGAGTTTTTCCTCAACAACAACAGTTTTATAATCAAAACAATTTTCAAATGAGGAACAATCGTCCAATCCAATATAACAATTGATAGGCAAAAGGTTCCACAAAAACCGATTGTCAAATCTTATGTTGGACCTAAGTCTGTTAACTCAGATAAGGTTGCCAAGAAAGTTACTTTTGTTAACAATGTTCAGAAACCAATTGAAAAACCAAAATCTCAAATTCGTATTCTTAAATGGTCTGAACAATCTTGGTCACCCAATACTACTCCAGGAGCTTCTACTTCAAAGGTAAGTGAGAAAAAGGAAAATGTTTTGAACAATCAGAAAAAGATTGATCCAAAACAAAAAGTTGTTGAAAAAGTTAATGAGGATGTTTCTTTGAAAACCGATGTTCAAAGGCCCAAGACTCAGGCTTGGGTCCCCCGAAAGAACTAAATGATTTACTTTTTGTGTGCAGGGAGCTTCAGTTGGCCCTATTAGCAGTCTCTGGATTGTTGATAGTGGAGCTTCAGGCCACATGACGGGGGATCTCGCATTGCTGTTCAACGTCAAAAACATCAATGGAGGGTATGTCGCTTTCGCCGGTAATAAAGGAGGTTATATTACAATGGAGGGAAGCGTGAGTAATGGGATTGTGACTTTCGAGCGGATTTCTTATGTCAAGCAGATAGATTATAATCTGTTGAGCGTCAGTCAAATATGTGATAAACAATTTTCTGTGCATTTCAATGACAAATCCTGTTATATTCTCAAACCGGGCTTCAAAATTCCAAAGGAGTGGATAATGTTGATGGCACCTCGCGTCAACAATCTTTATATTCTTGACATGTCCAAGGCGATGACATCACAGGGGCAAATAACATGTTTTCTATCCACGGCGACCGAGAAAGAATCGATAATGTGGCACCGCAGAATGGGGCACATTCATCTGAGAAAAATGAATCAACTAGTGAGAAATGGGCTTGTCGATGGAGTAAACGTGAAACATTTCCATCTGAACGACAAGTGTGTAAGTTGTATGAAAGGGAAGCAACACAAACAGTCCCATAAAGTGAAGAAAGTTAACTCTGTTGAGATGCCGCTTGAGCGATTGCACATGGACCTTTTCGGACCGGTCAAGCGCAAAAGTCATCTTGGAGAGCTTTATTGTTTAGTTGTCACTGATGACTATTCAAGATTTTCATGGGTGATGTGTTTGAAGAACAAAAGTGACACCTTTACCAACCTACAAGTTCTGTTCACTCGATTGGAGAATATCTACAATTTGAAGATTAAAAGAATCAGGAGTGACAACGGGACGGAGTTCAAAAACGCCAAGATGGATGAACTTTGTGAAAGCAAAGGGATACATCATGAATATTCGGCTCCGTATACCCCACAGCAGAATGGTGTTGCTGAACGAAAGAATAGGACTCTAATTGAAGCGGCTAGAACAATGCTTGCTGATTCAAATCTTCCGGTAATGTTCTGGAATGAGGCGATTTATGCAGCAAATTATACATTAAATCGGGTTCTAACAGTGAAGAAGTTTGGAAAAACATCTTATGAACTGTTACACCGACGAAAGCCAAACTTAGAGTATCTAGAACCTTTCGGGGCGCCATGCACGATGTTGAATCCAGGTGAGAAGTTTAGTCCTAAAGCTGAGGAGGGATATTTTGTTGGATATGCAACCCCGCTCAAACGGGTATTCAACAAGCGAACTCGTCAAGTGGAGGATTGGGCTAACGTAGAAGTTCAACGATACACTCAAAATTTGCAAGGCACGGGCCCTGATTGGATGTTTGATTACAAAGATTTCTTTGAATCATTCAACCTAGATAGCTTGGTTGAAGAAGCTGTTATCAGATTACTTTACGAGTGTGAAAACGCGGCGACTTCACCGTTGGTGCGTCCAATCACCGTAAACCCCCCACCAGCTTCTAATGATACCAGTGCTCCTATACAAGAGGAAGAGGTGTTTCAAGAGGCTTCAACTTCATTAGACACTTCAGAATCTGAAGATGAACAATTTGAAGAAGCCGTTCTTGAACATGCAGAAGAATTAGAGGCGCAACCTGTGAACCCAACTCCAAATCCAGATGTTGCTTCATCATCAAACACGGGTCATGATCAGGATGCTGTAGAAAACTTGACTGCTCAGACGGGAGTTATTGTACCTGTTAATCCGGAATCTCGGATTCATCGTATTCACCCGCTGGAGCAAGTTATCGGTGATCCTGGAAGTGGTGTTATGACCAGAGGGCAGCTGAAAAGCGTTAACTCACCAGAGAGTTTTGGTGCTTTAGCTTTATATGCCAAAATTCAAAAATCTGGTAGTCAAAATGATTGGTCGTTTGCATGTTATGTGTCGCAGGTAGAGCCAAGGACATACAAGGACGCTTTGAATGAAGATGCCTGGGTTGAGGCAATGCAGGAGGAGTTATTGCAATTCCAGAAATTGGGAGTTTGGACGCTCACAGATTTGCCGCCGGGAAGGAAGAAAATAGGCACTAAATGGGTGTTTAAGTGCAAAAAGGATGATCGTGGAGTTATTGTTCGCAACAAAGCCAGATTGGTCGTGCAGGGTTTCCATCAAATCGAAGGAATTGATTACAACGAAATCTATGCACTAGTAGCACGAATTGAAGCTATTCGGATGTTCCTTGCGTTTGCTTCATACAAGAAATTCAAAGTCTATCAAATGGACGTCAAGAGCGCATTTTTGTACGGGAAAGTCAAGGAGGAGGTTTATGTCGGGCAGCCACCAGGCTTTGAGGACCCAATCCACCGGGATAAGGTCTACGTGCTGAACAAAGCTTTATATGGTTTGCACCAGGCTCCAAGACAGTGGTACGAGGAGCTAAGTACATACCTCATCTCCAAAGGATTCAAGCGCGGCCTCATCGATTGCACCCTCTTCACGAAGAAGACGGGCGATGATTTGCTTCTAGTACAAATTTACGTTGATGATATTATATTTGGTTCAACTAACGAACTTTTGTGCAGGGAATTTGAAACTGTCATGCAAGAAAAGTTCGAAATGAGCGCTATGGGGGAGATGCAGTTTTTCCTCGGCTTACAGGTGGACCAAAGACCCGATGGGATCTTCATTCACCAGACGAAATATGTATCCGACATCTTGAGCCGATTCCAGATGGAGGACTCTAAGCCGATGGACACCCCGATTCAACCCAATCACGGGATTGGAGTGGACGCTAAGGGGGAGCTGACAGACCCATTTACATACAGAGCAATCATCGGATCTCTGATGTATTTGACAGCGTCTCGACCAGATATTATGTATGCAACGTGTCTCTGTGCTCGCTATCAATCGAAGCCGAAACAAAGTCATCTGACGGCGGTCAAGCGTATCCTTCGATATCTGAAGGGTTGTCCATCAAAAGGACTTTGGTACCCTAATGATGATGATTTTGATTTTATTGCTTTTAGTGATGCAGATTGGGGCGGCTGTGACAAAGACAGCAAATCAACTACAGCTGGTTGCCAGTTTTTAGGGAGCAGGTTAATTACCTGGCAATGCAAGAAACAGACTTCCGTGGCACTATCTACCTGTGAAGCTGAGTACGTTGCAGCCTCAAGTTGCTGTTCGCAAGTACTCTGGATCCAACAACAGATGGTGGATTACGGTTTGCAGTTTCTTAAAACCCCTATACACTGTGACAATGAAGCCGCAATTGCATTAACTAAAAATACTGAAAATCATTCTAAAGCGAAACATATCCGGATTAAATATCATTTTATCCGTGATTGTTACGCTAAGGAGTTGATAGATATGGTCAAAATCCATACTGACTACCAACGTGCAGATTTGTTTACAAAAGCTTTTGACAGATCCCGTTTTGAATATCTTTTAAAAGTGAACAATATAAAGGAAAAACAGGACTAATCGGCACCTCGGTTTATCATTTTTTTAGTTTTTAGTTTTAGTTTTAAATTTTTGCTAATTGGGAATTTCTCTTTACTATCATAATCCTCAAAGAAGTTGATGATTTCGAGGGGATTGTTTAATCCTCAAAGAAGTTGATGCTTTCAAGTGGATTGTTTCTTTCAAATTTTTTGTTTTATTTTTTAGAAAAATTAAAAACCCAAAAATATGTTCTTTATTTTAGGGGGAGTCATTTTATCAGAAAAACCAAAAACATTGAAAAATTTTCAAAAGACCTAAAAATTAGAAAAACCAAAATGATTTCCTGGATAAGAAGAGGAAATGATAGTACATCAGTGGGGATCTGACACAGGCTAAAGAATTGTATAGTATAATGAGACGTATGTTGATTACGTGTGATATGCTGATAGGCTTCGTAGACTAAATATTGCGTGCATTAGTGATACAAACATAACAAACTACGCGTTTGTGGCTGAACACCTCATGGGCATATGGTCTTAGTACCGTAATTTCGTTTGATAGGATTGCCAAAATCTGAGGTTTCAGGTCGTTATGTTATTGTTATCCGGGATATTCTGATTAAACTTCTGTCGTATTGATTTACGGACCTAGTTTCATCAGAATATTTGCAAAAGAGCATATTGCCAAAACCAAAAGTTACCAAATTGAGGAACTTTATGTTTTATTGATCAAAGATCATTATTACATCGTATTGACTTTCTGATGCAAATCAGTGGTTAATATCAGCCTCAACCTAGTGTATACGCACATGTTACTTTGCTGCATTCATTTGCTGACCTGTACACCTCTGTGCTATATACTTTGTAAATTTTACGGATAACTTTGGCATAATCACGCGTTACGATGAAGCTTTGTGCAATTACTTGATACGGGAGTATGTCGTGTGTGTGGGAACCACAATGTGTTAGTCTAAAATACCTAACTCGTATCATTTTAACGCATTGCGTAATTGTCTGCATGTGAGCTTATGTGGACTACAATATCAGCAATTGTCGTATCACATATTGCTTCTAATGATAATATTAAAACAGATCAACGCTGTGCTCAGATTTCTCAGTAAACTGATATGATCCTCTTACCGGATATCACAAAATGTTTACTGCTTTCATTTACTTTGATGCATTTTACTTTGTTGCATTTTACTTTTTATTGTCAAAAAGATACAAAATCCAAAAAGATTTTAGGTGTGTTTTGATAAAATTTCAGAAAACCCAAAATATTTGCATTTCTGCTTTATTTTTGATAACCGGGGATGCTTGATGGTCAATTTCTGAGATTTGATAACACCATCTGGACTTTGTATTATTCAAAATGTGAAAATTTGAGTTTTGGAAGTTTAACAGATTGAAAAATGTTGAACGGGATTCGAATTCGTGATTTGGCGAAATTTTCAGATTTTTCCATTTCACATTCGCCCCTTAATTGGTTCGAATGTGGAAAAATCCTCACTTTCGACCGTTTCAGTTTGGACGAATATGGGACATTTTCACCTTTGGGTATCAATTCCACCTTCGGGTAAAACTTTTCACATTCGGGTCATTAGCTTGGGGCGAATGTGGAATTACCCCACATTCGTCCATATCAAACGGGCGAAGGTGGCCTTTATATATAAGCCATTTCACATTCTAGTCTTCATTCACAAAATTTTTCAAACATTCTTCGATAACCAGACCTTGTTGCTGAGATTTCTTTTGATTGTGATTTTCATTTCCTATACATTCCTGATCATTTTGACACTAATTTCACAGGTATTGGAGCTGTATTCAGATCAGAATCGACGTTTTTATATCCGGACTTAGGGTTTCAATTTTAGGGGTCTTAGGATGTTTGTTAATGTTTGATTTTGATTTACATTCAATACATATCAGTTTTAGGGGGAGAATGTTAAAGGAATTAGGTTATTAACATCGTTTTTGTGATCAATTGATTGAATGAACTGATTTAACCTAATTCATCTTTAAAAACTGATATATATTGAAAGTAATGGACAATTGGTGATACACGAGTGATAATCGGCCATATTAGGACATATCCTAATCAAAATCAAGAGTCAAAAACAAGTTTGCAAAATTTTTAAATTTTGGGGATAAACAGGTTTCACATTCGGGTCACTAAAACGGGCGAATGTACATTTTATGGACGAATGTGGTTTAAAAACGGGCGAATGTGTTTTTTAATCAAATATTTTTCACATTCGACCTAAATGTTTTACTTTCGTCCAAAACATTTCACATTCGTCCTAAACAAAAGGGGCGAATGTAGTTCTTTAAAACCTTAAAATTTCTTACTTTTTGTCGTTTTTGCATTTTGACGTGTTCTTCTGTTTTTGATGTGCAGATGGCTGATCAATCCGAAAACGTTGAAGCACCAGTAGAAAATGTGGAAGCTCCAGCAGAGAATGTTATTCCAGATCCGGTGCAACAGGCTGAAGCATCTGTTCCAAGCAGTTGGCCGTTCGAGCGATCTCACAACTGCTGTGCATATCTTGGTGACGTGGAAAAGAATACAGAGTTCACCGGAATCATAGAGTTTTTGAGAAGATTGTACATGCATTAGCCACACCGACGATCAAATATAGAGACATTATTGAAGATTTTTACCAAAATGCGAAGTATGACTTCTGGGACAATCAGACGATTATCAAGAGAAAGATTCAAGATATGGAGATGTTTTTGACAGAGTCTGATATACGGGAAGCACTGCAGATCAAGTTTGAAGTCAGTGAAGATCCCAGAGAGTTATCATGGACTGAGCAGAAAGCTTGTTTCTTACGGATGAAGTACAAAGGTCCGATAACAGATGGATCTATGTATAAAGGGAAGCTGGGCGTGCAGTTCAAGTACTTTGCACACGTTATTATCCACGTATTTGGATGTGTGAGCGGTGGATATGACGTTATGAGAAGAAGTTTGAGTTCGTTAATGGTTGCGTTGACTCTCAACAAACCATTTAATGTTTCTGGTATGATTCTAGACCATATGTTGGAGATGCTGAAAGGTATGAAGCACAAGAAGTTCATGCTATATCCGAGATTTTTGATGATGATCTTTGACCACAAGTATCCAGAGTTGAAGAAGGATCCAACTATGATCCTAGGTCAAGATCACATGAACATTCGTACTCTAGTGAGGATGAAGGAATACAAAGGTGTGCCAGATAATGAAAAGCCACCTAATAGGAGACTCTTTGGAGCTTTGGCTCGTCAGGATTACACTGATCCTGGCAAGAACAAAGCAAGGCACGATAATAGTGATTCGGATAATGATGATCCCTTAGTGTACGCTGATTCAAGCACTAAGAGGAAGAGACAAGTAGTCAATCCTGGAGCCAAAGGGAAGGGCAAGGGAAAGATTGATCAGGGAAGTTCAAAGCAACAGGCGGTTAGACATAAATCAACGGCAAAGAAAGGTTCAGGTTTGGTGGATGAAGAGTCAGTTGATTCAGAGGAGACTGAGATAGACGAGCAGTGGGATTCTGATGATGAAAATGTTAGGACCACCAAACGTAAGGCCACTATGGTTGGTGAGTCTGAATCTTTGAACAAGTCGATTGAAGAAGCTGAGAAAAGAAAGAAATCTGTTGAAGATGAGAGTCTAGGTGTTGACTTGGCAGAGTTGAGTGTTGGAGAGACTGTGGTGGTTAATTTGCCTAAGACGAAAAAGCAAAAGACCATGGCGAAGAAGTCTAGTACGAAAGAGTTGAGAGAGAAAGAGTTAGCTCAACTGTTGAAAGGAAAGAGAGTGCCCGATGCTGGTACATCATCAAAGCTATCTTCACCTGTCGCCAAGAAACAAAAGAAATCCAAAGAGGCAGAACCAATATCAGCTGATCAACTTAACGTTGCACTGGACAATGTACTTGACATGTTCAGAAAGCCTCAGAAAGAAAAAGAAGTTGAGCCATCCAAATCCAAATCCAAGAAAGTTACTGTGGATGATGATGTGATGAAGCAGGTGAATAGAAAAATGGATGACATGATGAAAATGATTGTAGCTCAACAAGCTGAGATTGCCAAATTCAAGCAGAATGAGGAGAAAATGCTTCAGATTGTGGTTGCGTCTAAATCTAATCAAGATGAGATCAATGAGAAGGTTAAGATGCTTGAAGCTAAGAATGAAAAGCTTGAAGGAAAGTGTGCAAGAAACAAGAGTAGGATTAAGCTGATTAAGGCAGATAACAAAGAACTAAGGGCTGAAAACAAACGCCTTAGTGACTTGATTGATGATTTGTATAACAATGCACCCAAGTTGAAGGAGGGTGAAGAAGATGAAGAAGAAGAAGAGAAAGTTGATTATGAAGATTCTGAATCTGATAAAGAACAAGATGATGATAAGGGTGATGATGAATCAGAGAAAAGTGATGATGATGATGACAAGAATGATGATGATGATGATGCAGAAGGTGCTGGGAGACAGAAAGGAGATGAGTTTAGCAGTGGTAGTGATAATGATAGAGGAGATGATACTTCCAGATTTACTTATGAGAAGAGAACACCAAAGAAGAAAGATACTGGAGAATCAAGTTCTAAGAAGAAAGGTGAGAACGTTGATTCAGATGAAAGTATCTTCTGGAATGAGAAGGTGAGGTCTCTATCTGATGATGCTAAACAGTTGTACAAAGATATGTTGGAGAAAAGAGAATGGACCATTGAGTTCACAGGATGCTTTACTGAAATATTCCAAACTGATGATATGCGATATGAATTGGAATATGAAGATCCTGATCTTGAGGAAGGAGAATTACCTGCATCTGTGGCAAAGGAAATTCTAGATGGTCTTGCACAGAGGGTAGGGAAGACTTTTGAGGAGTTTATAGTGGACGAGTCGATTCCAGATATTCCTGAAAAGGATATTGGAAGTCACTCAGATGATATGCAGACTCCTGAGAATAATGAAGTGGAGATGGAAGATATAACTCATGAAGAGTTTCCTCAGTACTTCAGACAAACGGATGAAAATGAGGTATTCCCTGATTTTACTGAAGTACCAAATAATTCAGCAAAGCAGAAAGCACAGCAGAGGAGTGCAGAATTTGTAGAGAAGGTATTTGGTGCTGATAATCAAGGACCTTCAAATCAGTCTGATGAGTTGAAGAGTTATTTGAGGAAATTGAGGGAAATGGATGAGAACCGACCAAAGCCTGAAGCTCAAGGTAACTTTTATAGATTCCACAATGCCAAGTTCAAAGGCAGAGCTCTCGGGTGGACATACTTAGGCAGGCTGAAGAGCATAGCTGCGAAATGGGAAACAGGAATCTTGTACTTCAATAGATTCTGTGATTTGATTACTCTACCGTACTGGGCGGTCAGAGATTTATGTAGATTCCCAATGTCAGGTGCAGAAGTAAATGGTTCGCATGTTGGTTGGTGCGCAGATAAATTGGTTTGGGAAAGTCGAACAAGATGGAAAAGATTCCAGCCTCAATATCCCCGAAGAAAAGTTCATAGGGATATTGATCCTCAAACCAATATGAAACGAGTTACTTTGATCTACAAAGCACCTGAAGTGATGAGAAAGATACCTTTGATGCCTATGCCACAGCATTTCAGTGCTGATTTCATCTTCTGGTATTATGATTGGAGAAAGGCTGAAGCGGTGATTGTGTTGAGAGATGGAAAGGATAAATACAAGCATGTTCATGTATTTGATCCTATGTGGTTGATTAATTGCACGTTTGAAGACATCATCATGCTTTTCTACAATCCGATTTACTTTGAACCAAAAGACTTTGCTCAAGCAAGAAAATATACTCAAGTGGTTGGAGTTTGTTTTGCTTATGACATCAATGCGGGAAGCAATTTGGAGAACAAGCTTGGTAAGACAGTGAAGATAGCGAATGTGTCTAAACCAGTGAAGAGAACTTTTGAGCCTCCAATGACTACTGAGCAGAAGAAACAGCTCAGAATCAAGTTGATGAACAAAACAATGGACCAACAGAGAAAACTATCCAATCAATAGTCGAGGGGGAGTTTGTTGATGCGTTTTGCGACTAATGATTGGATAAACATAATTAACATATGTTAGAGAATGGGCGAAGGTAGATAAAAGGGGCGAAGGTAGAATGATAATGGACGAAGGTAGACTGGAGCTGATCAGAAGATACGTTCGTACCTTAGAAGTGGGCGAATGTGGAAAATATCCACATTCGACCAGTGGCAAGGGGCGAACGTGCAGTATCTATAAATAGGTTTTGTGTTTTTGAGTATGCAATAGAGTTGTCAGTTGTGTATGTGTTCAGGTCAGGTTCCAGGATATTTTGTGAAAGTCTGTATTTGATCTAGATTAACGTGTGTGTGATTGTAATTGAATATTTGACAAAGTTAATCTATGAAAAGATATTGAAAATGATCTTGATTGTGTTTTGATTAGAGTTTTATCATTTTGTTCAGAACTAGGGTTTCCGCACCTGGTTTTGTGACTTGTATGATCATATAATCCTGTTTTAGCTAAAATCTTTCGCTTACAAATATACATGCGTTCTATTTAATGAGAATGTTAATATATACGAGGCTTAGAAATAAAAAGAAAATAAAGCCTCGAAAATGATTACAATTAAAAAAAAAGTCTTTTGTGATGGAATCGGGTGTTTGACTGACCCGAGTTCTTATTTGAGGGATGTTGAAAATCACTCGAATGGGGTTGACACATGATTTGGATTGACGTAGTCATTCCCGGTTTTCTAATTTACATGTTTTTCACGTAAATCCACATTCAACGTCCCCTTGGATTTTACTTTTATGTGAGGCTTAGACCTTTTTTAACCTCTTAAAGAGGGTGGCGGCATTTCAAAATCACCGAAATCATTTCACACATCAAAATGAAGCCATTAAGGCGATATACATACGTTCTATTTAATGGGAATGTTGATATATACGAGGCTTAAAATAAAATGAAAATAAAACCTAGAAAATGATTACAATTGAAAAAAAGTTTTTTTTAATGGAGTGAGGTGTTTTATTGACCGAGTTCTTATCTGAGTGATGGTGAGAATCACTCGAAGGGGGTTGACACAGGTGTTTGACTAACCGAGTTCTTAATTGAGGGAGGGTTAAAATCACTCGAAGGGGGTTGACACATGTTTTGGATTGACGTAGTCATTCCCGGTTTTGTAATTTACCTGTTTTTCACGTAAATCCACATTCAACGTACCCTTGGATTTTACTTTTATGTGATGCTTATACCTTTTCAACCTCTTAAAGAGGGAGGCGGCATTTCAAAATCACCGAAATCATTTCACACATCAAAATGAAGCCATTAGGGCGATATACATGCGTTCTATTTAATGGGAATGTTGATATATACGAGGCATAAAAGAAAATGAAAATAAAGCCTTGAAAATGATTATAATTGAAAAAAGCCTTTTGTGATGGAATCAGATGTTTGATTCACCGAGTTCTTATCTGAGGGATGGTGAAAATAATTCAAAGGGGGTTGACACATGATTTGGATTGACGTAGTCATTCCCGGTTTTGTAATTTACATGTTTTTCACTTAAATCCACTTTCAACGTCCTCTTAAATTTTACTTTTTTTTAGGCCTAGACCTTTTTTAACCTCTTAAAAAGGGTGGCAGCATTTCAAAATCACCGAAAATCATTTCGCACATCTAAATGAAGCCAATAAGGCAATATACATACGTTCTACTTAATGGGAATGTTGATATATATGAGGCTTAAAATAAAATGAAAATAAAGCCTAGAAAATAACTACAGTTGAAAAAAAGTCTTTTTTGATGGAATGAGGTGTTTTATTGACCGAGTCCTTATCTGAGGGATGGTGAGAATCACTCGAAGGGGGTTGACACAGGTGTTTGACTGACCGAGTTGTTATTTGAGGGATGGTTAAATTCACTCGAAGGGGGTTGACACATGATTTGGATTGACGTAGTCATTCCCGGTTTTGTCATTTACCTGGTTTTCACGTAAATCCACATTCAACGTCCCCTTGGATTTTACTTTTATGTGAGGCTTATACCTTTTTTAACCTCTTATAGAGGGAGGCGGCATTTCAAAATCACCGAAATCATTTCACACATCAAAATAAAGCCATTAGGGCGATATACATGCGTTCTATTTAATGGGAATGTTGATATATACGAGGCATAAAAGAAAATGAAAATAAAGCCTCGAAAATGATTATAATTGAAAAAAGCTTTTTGTGATGGAATCAGATGTTTGATTCACCGAGTTCTTATCTGAGGGACGGTGAAAATAATTCAAAGGGGGTTGACACATTATTTGGATTGACGTAGTCATTCCCGGTTTTGTAATTTACATGTTTTTCACTTAAATCCACTTTCAACGTCCTCTTAAAATTTTACTTTTTTTTTAGGCCTAGACCTTTTTTAACCTCTTAAAGAGGGTGGCAGCATTTCAAAATCACCGAAAATCATTTCGCACATCTAAATGAAGCCAATAAGGCAATATACATGCGTTCTATTTAATGAGAATGTTAATATATACGAGGCTTAGAAATAAAATGAAAATAAAGCCTCGAAAATGATTACAATTAAAAAAAAGTCTTTTGTGATGGAATCGGGTGTTTGACTGACCGAGTTCTTATTTGAGGGATGGTGAAAATCACTCGAAGGAGGTTGACACATGATTTGGATATTCCCGGTTTTCTAATATACCTGTTTTTCACATAAATCCACATTCAACGTCCTCTTGGATTTTACTTTTATGTGAGGTTTAGACGTTTTTTAACCTTTTAAAGAGGGTGGCGACATTTCAAAATCACTGAAATCATTTCACACTTCAAAATGAAGCCATTAAGGCGATATACATACGTTCTATTTAATGGGAATGTTGATATATATGAGGCTTAAAATAAAATGAAAATAAAGCCTAGAAAATGATTACAATTGAAAAAAAGTCTTTTTTTTGATGGAATGGGTGTTTTATTGACCGAGTCCTTATCTGAGGGATGGTGAGAATCACTCGAAGGGGGTTGACACAGGTGTTTGACTGACC
The DNA here is from genome assembly GCA_028751855.1 of Ambrosia trifida. Lineage (NCBI taxonomy): Eukaryota > Viridiplantae > Streptophyta > Magnoliopsida > Asterales > Asteraceae > Ambrosia > Ambrosia trifida. The sequence goes on from CM054127.1 coordinate 82,752,522, forward strand.
GAGTTCTTATTTGAGGGATGGTGAAAATCACTCGAAGGGGGTTGACACAAGATTTGGATTGACGTAGTCATTCCCGGTTTTCTAATTTACATGTTTTTCACGTAAATCCACATTCAACGTCCCCTTGGATTTTACTTTTATGTGAGGCTTAGACCTTTTTTAACCTCTTAAAGAGGGTGGCGGCATTTCAAAATCACCGAAATCATTTCACACTTCAAAATGAAGCCATTAAGGCGATATACATACGTTCTATTTAATGGGAATGTTGATATATATGAGGCTTAAAATAAAATGAAAATAAAGCCTAGAAAATGATTACAATTGAAAAAAAGTCTTTTTTTTTTGATGTAATGGGTGTTTTATTGACCGAGTCCTTATCTGAGGGATGGTGAGAATCACTCGAAGGGGGTTGACACAGGTGTTTGACTGACCGAGTTCTTATTTGAGGGATGGTTAAAATCACTCGAAGGGGGTTGACACATGATTTGGATTGACGTAGTCATTCCCGGTTTTCTAATTTACATGTTTTTCACGTAAATCCACATTCAACGTCCCCTTGGATTTTACTTTTATGTGAGGCTTAGACCTTTTTTAACCTCTTAAAGAGGGTGGCGGCATTTCAAAATCACCGAAATCATTTCACACATCAAAATGAAGCCATTAAGTCGATATACATACGTTCTATTTAATGGGAATGTTGATATATACGAGGCTTAAAATATAATGAAAATAAAACCTAGAAAATGATTACAATTGAAAAAATGCCTTTTTTAATGGAATGAGGTGTTTTATTGACCGAATTTTTATCTGAGTGATGGTGAGAATCACTCGAAGGGGGTTGACACAGGTGTTTGACTAGCCGAGTTCTTAATTGAGGGAGGGTTAAAATCACTAGAAGGGGGTTGACACATGATTTGGATTGACGTAGTCATTCCCGGTTTTCTAATTTACATGTTTTTCACGTAAATCCACATTGAACGTCCCCTTGGATTTTACTTTTATATGATGCTTATACCTTTTTTAACCTCTTAAAGAGGGAGGCGGCATTTCAAAATCACCGAAATCATTTCACACATCAAAATGAAGCCATTAGGGCGATATACATGCCTTCTATTTAATGGGAATGTTGATATATACGAGGCATAAAAGAAAATGAAAATAAACCTCGAAAATGATTATAATTGTAAAAAGCCTTTTGTGATGGAATCAGATGTTTGATTCACCGAGTTCTTATCTGAGGGATGGTGAAAATAATTCAAAGGGGGTTGACACATGATTTGGATTGACGTAGTCATTCCCGGTTTTGTAATTTACATGTTTTTCATTTAAATCCACTTTCAACGTCCTCTTAAATTTTACTTTTTTTTAGGCCTAGACCTTTTTTAACCTCTTAAAGGGGGTGGCAGCATTTCAAAATCACCGAAAATCATTTCGCACATCTAAATGAAGCCAATAAGGCAATATACATACGTTCTACTTAATGGGAATGTTGATATATATGAGGCTTAAAATAAAATGAAAATAAAGCCTAGAAAATAACTACAGTGGAAAAAAGTCTTTTTTGATGGAATGAGGTGTTTTATTGACCGGGTCCTTATCTGAGGGATGGTGAGAGTCACTCGAAGGGGGTTGACACAGGTGTTTGACTGACCGAGTTGTTATTTGAGGGATGGTTAAAATCACTCGAAGGGGGTTGACACATGATTTGGATTGACGTAGTCATTCCCGGTTTTGTAATTTACCTGGTTTTCACGTAAATCCACATTCAACGTCCCCTTGGATTTTACTTTTATGTGAGGCTTATACCTTTTTTAACCTCTTATAGAGGGAGGCGGCATTTCAAAATCACCGAAATCATTTCACACATCAAAATAAAGCCATTAGGGCGATATACATGCGTTCTATTTAATGGGAATGTTGATATATACGAGGCATAAAAGAAAATGAAAATAAAGCCTCGAAAATGATTATAATTGAAAAAAGCCTTTTGTGATGGAATCAGATGTTTGATTCACCGAGTTCTTATCTGAGGGATGGTGAAAATAGTTCAAAGGAGGTTGACACATGATTTGGATTGACGTAATCATTCCCGGTTTTGTAATTTACATGTTTTTCACTTAAATCCACTTTCAACGTCCTCTTAAATTTTACTTTTTTTAGGCCTAGACCTTTTTTAACCTCTTAAAGAGGGTGGCAGCATTTCAAAATCACCGAAAATCATTTCGCACATCTAAATGAAGCCAATAAGGCAATATACATGCGTTCTATTTAATGAGAATGTTAATATATACGAGGGTTAGAAATAAAATGAAAATAAAGCCTCGAAAATGATTACAATTAAAAAAAAGTCTTTTGTGATGGAATCAGGTGTTTGACTGACCGAGTTCTTATTTGAGGGATGGTGAAAATCACTCGAAGGGGGTTGACACATGATTTGGATATTCCCGGTTTTCTAATATACCTGTTTTTCACATAAATCCACATTCAACGTCCTCTTGGATTTCACAGTATTTTAACAAGTTTATCCCAAGCGAGGTAATGAGGGAAGAAAAATGTATGTACCAGATAGATGCCTCAAGGTCTTCATAGGCAAATTCTCGCGCACAGGTGGAGGTTTAACAGGAATTTCCAGCTTGTCCGTGGACGGCCATGTCAATGGTTTAAATACATTTACCGGAACTGCGGAAATTGGTTCCGGTCGGGTGGCCTCCAGATTCCCAACTGAAGATTGAGGAACTTGTACCTGTTTTTGATTCAGCTCGGTAATTCTCTGCTGATATAAATCCTCAGAAACATCACCCGACTGGCGGATGGGAGAAGAACGCCTAGCACATTTATGCTCCAGTTCCGTGTCAGACTCTGTCAAATCTTCGTCAACTTCTTCAACTATGATGGGCGCAGCGGGTGGTTTGGCTCTCTTGCTGGCCACAGCGCGCTTCCTCGAGGTACTAGTGCCTGGCGCGGTAACCACATCTGTATCAAATTAAACTATGCGTGAGGAATGAGTTAAGAAGTTACAAAGACTAACCAAAAGACTCCTTGCGCTCTGAAGTAACTTCCTCAACATCATTTTTAGCTTTCCTGCCGAGTTGTATACCCGCACCTACCACGAAGAATGCGCTGAATCAGTACGCAGAACGCGTACCTAATGCGCTTCCTTCGCATATAAAAAGGAAAATAATCATAACAAAAAGTACGGGTTAAAATTCACAAACCTGTCCGAACATACTGCTTCGGAGGATCTACTAGATTGGGAAACAAAAAATTCCCACTTGTTCTCTCAGACAAGCGCGGCACACCAGCAACAACCGGAGTATACAATACCTTTGCCTCACCGCGCTTGGCGAACAATTGAAACAGGGAGACATCTGGATGTATAAGAAACATGTGAGCAATAACACAAAGCAAGAATATGAGACAAAAAAGCAAATATGACTTCAATACCTCTTGGAGGATTTGGGTCTTGACCCTCAGGGCAGATAAGGCTAATCCCCAGCAAATTCAAAACGCTCTCCGGACATTCATCCATCATCAAGGGAGTAGCATGATCACAGAGCGTTTTATACCAATCTTGATCTTTAAATCCCACCATAGTAGGGAATTCAGCAATCTTTTCCTTCAAACCTAACACCATCCATTGGAAGGGTGCAGGATAACACCATTTGATATAGAAAAACTTGTTTTTCCATTCGTACATGGACTTCACTTTCTCCGATACAAGCTGTTTAATTTTCCGGCGAATACCTAAACTGAACCAAACGCTCCCACCACGTGCTGCTTCAAGAACATAAAACACATTCAATCTCTCCCAGGTAGGTTCAATCTCCTACGATCGGCATGTAGCTTCAAAATGCAATATTCGGCACCATCCATAAAGGGTCAATTGTGTAGGATGCACTCCATATTTCAACAACACATCCACCACAAACTTGGTGGCCGGCGGACGGAAACAGCACTTGGTAAACGTTGCAGCATACAATGCAATTTTACCAGGAGGGGCCTTCAAAGCAGTTTTTCCCTCGGCCGGAAGTTCAGGCTCTCATTTAGGCAAAATGCCGTACTGATCAAGAAAACTCAAATAGGAGACTTCATCCCACTTGATAGTGGTGGCCTCTATACTTTTGGACGATTCTTTCCCCAGATCCTTGACAGAATCTGACATTTTACTAGACTCTTGAACATCTTGTGAATCTTGTGACATAATGAAGGATATGGTGGTGTTCAAGAAAACAGAGACGTTGAAGAAAGAAATTCAAAATTTTGAAACAGTTGGATATGGTAAAGCAACATTCAAAAATTTAATTTATAGGCTTTGCAATTAATGTGTCTGACGTCATGGACAGGCTTTTCGGAGATGAGCCCTGTGGGGAACGACACGTGTACAACTGAAGACAAACAAACGTCACACGCGCCTCACGCGCCCACTCGCCTAACAACCGCCGCTCAAACGTGCCTGTGCACGTCTCAACTGATAGAAGTCGCATCATCTCCACTCGCCATATGGACCACAAGTTTTCAAGTACAAGGGGGAAGTGACAACTGTCCACACATGCAAACTGACGTGTCTCAATTATTGCGGACAGTTGACGTAAAATTTCAAAACCCATTCTCCGCACAAGATTTACGCAAACACAGATCACCTAGCTTAACATACATACGCAAAGGCAGTAAGCAGCGTAAAGACCATAGGCAACAACTCACTAGAAATAAGTCCAGCATCCCTCACATCTCTTCATTACTTCTTAGATAAGAGACACACTGGACTGGGGGGACTTAATGGGATTGGGTACTGAATACACCATTCTGCGTACCCAAACCCGGCACAATACCAGCACGCGGAAGAAAGCCACGCGCAGGACTTGGTCAAAGCTCATTAATGCTCAGTCAACAGTCAAAGATTGGTCATATGCCGGTCAAGGCGAATATCATGCATGGTCAATAGCCATGCATGAATCACGTAACCATACCAATTAAGGCGGTACTCGATTCCACTATTCCCTTCAATTTAGATTTCCATATACCACCTTATTAACATAATTAAGGGTGATGGAGACAACCTAACCACGGTTAGGACTTGGGTAATGGTGGCATACGGACTCTCCTATAAAAGGGGTCACACCCCCAATAGGAGAGAACACATTCTACTTACCTGGAGAGCTATCATACTAGATTGTATCCCCATTCACCCCGTTTTTGTTATAAACAACTACCTCGTGTAGTCGTCTCCACACCCATACATACATTCTCTTTTGCAGGTCCTTTGTTCCATAGCTGCTAGTGAAGGATCAACTCTGTGGATACTAATAATCTTATCATCCCTAACAGGTGGTAAGACTATTTTTTTCTTCACTATTTAATGGGAATGTTGATATATACGAGGCTTAGAAATAAAATGAAAATAAACCTCGAAAAGGATTACAATTGAAAAAACGTCTGTTGTGATGGAATCAGGTGTTTGACTGACCGAGTTCTTATCTGAGGGATGGTGAAAATCACTCGAATGGGGCTGACACATGATTTGGATTGACGTAGTCATTATCGGTTTTGTAATTTACACATCTAAATGAAGCCATTAAGGCGATATACATGCGTTCTATTTAATGGAAATGTTGATATATACGAGGCTTATAAATAAAATGAAAATAAAGCCTCGAAATGATTACAATTGAAAAAAAGTTATTTGTGATGGAAAATGATGTTTGATTGACCGAGTTCTTATTTGAGGAATGGTGAAAATCACTCGAATGGGGTTGACACATGATTTGGATTGACATAGTCATTGTCGGTTTTGTAATTTACATGTTTTTCACGTAAATCCACTTTCAACAACCCCTTGGATTTTACTTTTATTTGAAGCTTAGACCTTTTTAACCTCTTAAAGAGGGTGGCGGCATTTCAAAATCACCGAAAATCATATAACACGTCTAAATGAAGCCAGTAAGGCGATATACATGCGTTCTATTTAATGGGAATGTTGATATATACGAGGCTAAGAAATAAAATGAAAATAAGGCCTCAAAAATGATTACAATTGAAAAAAAAAACAGTCTTTTGTGATGGAATCGGGTTTTTTATTGAACGAGTTCTTATTTGAGGGATCGTGAAAATCACTCGAAGGGGGTTAACACATGATTTGGATTGACGTAGTCATTGTCGGTTTTTTAATTTTCATGTTTTTCACGTAAATCCACATTCAACCACCCCTTGGATTTTACTTTTATTTGAGGTTTAGACCTTTTTTAACCTCTTATATAGGGTGACGGCATTTCAAAATCACCGAAAATCATTTCACACATCTAAATGAAGCCATTAAGGGGATATACATGTGTTCTATTTAATGGGATTGTTGGTATATACGAGGCTTAGAAATTAAATGAAAATAAAGCCTCGAAAATGATTACAATTGAAAAAAAGTCTTTTGTGATGGAATAAGGTGTTTGATTGACGTAGTTCTTATCTGTGGGATGGTGAAAATCACTCGAACGGAGTTGACACATGATTTGGATTGACGTAGTCATTCCCGGTTTTTTAATTTACATGTTTTTCACGTAAATCTACATTCAACGTCCCGTTTGATTTTACTTTTATGTGAGGCTTAGACCTTCTTTAACCTCTTAATGAGGGTGGCGGCATTTCAAAATCACCGATATCATTTCACACATCAACTTGAAGCCATTAAGGCGATATACATGCGTTCTATTTAATGGGAATGTTGATATGATATATACGAGGCTTAAAATAAAATGAAAATATAGCCTCGAACATAATTACAATTGAAAAAAAGCCTTTTGTGATGGAATCAGATGTTTGATTGACCGAGTTCTTATCTGAGGGATAGTGAAAATCACTCAAAGGGGGTTGACACATGATTTGGATTGACGTAGTCATTCCCGGTTTTGTAATTTACAAGTTTTCACTTAAATCCACTTTCGAAGTCCTCTTGGATTTAGTTTTATTTGAAGCTTAGACCTTTTTTAACCTCTTAAAGAGGGTGGCAGCATTTCAAAATCACCGAAAATCATTTCAAACATCTAAATGAAGCCATTAAGGCAATATACATGCTTACTATTTAATGGGAATGTTGATATATACGAGGCTTAGAAATAAAATGAAAATAAACCTCGAAAAGGATTACAATTGAAAAAACGTCTGTTGTGATGGAATCAGGTGTTTGACTGACCGTGTTCTTATCTGAGGGATGGTGAAAGTCACTCGAATGGGGTTGACACATGATTTGGATTGACGTAGTCATTATCGGTTTTGTAATTTACACATCTAAATGAAGCCATTATGTCACACCCTCAAATTTCCACATGCGGGGTTTTACCGCGAGGCGCGTGACACACCAGAATCCAAGTCAACGGTCACAATAAACGACATCTATATGATAAGAAAACAACGTAAATTACCATTGAGTTTCAAAACCGTTCTAACACAGCGGAAGCAAAATGTATTATTACAACTTAAAAGTAAAATTCAAAGTCTGAAATGTTTAACAAAACATGCATATGATCCCTAGACGCCGTGAGACTCCGTGCGCCTATACTCAATGCTGCTACCTTAGCGACCTGAGAAAACATGCGAAAAAGACGTCAACATATAATGCTGGTGAGTTCACAGATTTTAAGTTCGTAAACGTTTTCATGTGTAAAGCAATTCCTCATAAAGTGCCAAGTGTGCAAAAGTTCCAAGTAAATAACAAACGTTCCCTTACCACTACGACTGTGTTGCTAAAACCATTACTGACAAACGTTGCTCGAGTTGCTGCCCATGTGCCAAGTGTCAAGTGTCAAGTAGAGACAATATGTACCCGCCCGGCTCCCAGCCGTCAAGTGGGGTTCGTCACACCCGATAGATCTATCCACATTTCCCCCGTTGTGCCCCGCACATTCATGGTTTCAATAGGGACTTAGGTTTCGTCGTATAGTAAATAAGTGCCAAGCGCCAAGTGCCAAATGCCAAGTGTCAATGTTTAAAAATGTCAAGTGCCAATGTTTAAATATGCCAAATGCCAGTGTTTAAAAGTGTCAAGTGCCAATGTTAATTATGCCAAGTGCCAAACGTGTCACGTTTCTTAAAAAAGTTACATTCCAAAAGGCGTCATGTTTCTAAAAGTGTTATGTTTCAAAAAGTGGTAAGTTTCATAAGAGTTGTGTTTTCAAATCATAAACGTTGCATTGTTAAAACGTGTGGCATGCTTCTCCCCCGAGAGAAAAGAGTATAAAAGAGGGGCCGTGAAACTCACCTTAGAGTGCGTCTTCTGATAACTAGAATTCCAACACGTGTATGATAATCCCAACTAATGACAACCTATCAATGAGTTTACATAAGTGTGATGACTATTAACCCGAAGGCTAACTAGTCCCCGATTGTCCAGATCTTGACTACGTGTGTTAAAAAGTGTGTTTAAACGTTAACCGGACATCCCAGACCGACCCAACATCCCGTTGGTGACCCATTACATCAATTAGTCATGCACATAAGTTTAACACATAAGTTTCAAGCATAAAACACTTAGTTTGCATCAAAAATCTCATTCCGGACATCAGATGGTCGAATGTGGTTTTTCCCATTTCCACGTTCGCCCGTTTGAGCCACGTTCGCCCGTTTTTCCCACGTTCGCCCGTTTTTCCCACATTCGCCCATTTTTCCCACGTTCGCCCGTTTTTCCACGTTCGCCCATTCGAACCAATTTTATTCCACGTTCGCCCGTTTTCATCAGCATTTTGTAAAACGCACCAAAACGCATCTAAACGGTCCGAAAACATCACGAAACATTACCAATCACAGCAGTCAACTATCATTAACATATTCCTACATAACCCTACCAATTTTATCCCGAAATCCGTCCGTTTTACAAGTTACCCGAAATAGCAAATTATGGAGATGTCACATCAAACGCATGCAATCTTTACCCAATTAGGAAACTTTATGAAATCAATCAATAATCAACTTAATATACTCAAATTATCATGAACAATAAATCCCCCAATCATATCCTTATCACTATCATCATGAACAAGCCCTAGATCTAACCCAAAATCCCCAAAATGAACATAACATCATCAATAATCAATTGTAACCTATCCCAATCATAAATCATCATCAATAACAGTCCTAGATCATTGTCATAACATCTATACAACAATCAATCATCAAACAATACATAACATCACATAAAACACCATTAACACATGTTAATTCGTATGAAAACTCATTGTTTATGAATAGGTTTTGTTTAGAAAGTATTAGAAAGGTTTTTATCCATGAAAACAGGTTTGAATCAGATCTGGACTCTTGGGGTTTAATGAAAACGAATTGAAATGCTTTAAAAATGATTTAGAATGAAGAACACACCTTAGATCTTTGTGTAGAAGATGTTTGTAGGTTAGATTATAGAAAACAAGGGCAAAAACTCCTTCCCCAATGTTTAAAGTTGCTAGAGAGTGTTTAGAGACGTTTAGGGTTTGTGAAATGGTGAAAAATGACAAAGTGTGGTATTTATACTATGTCCACATTCGCCCCTTTTACCTGTGCGAATGTACCCTCCTTCGACCCTTTCACAGGGTCGAACGTACCCTAACTTGGTCGAATGAAATTCTTTCAATTCCATATCCCAGGTTCGCCCCTTTTACAAGGGTCGAACCAGGAGTATTGTCCAGGTTCGCCCATTCGATTGGTCGAACCAGGACTCAAGTTTTTCTAGTTTTCCAATTTGTCGTGTTTAACGCACCCTAACATACGAGCATGCAACCTTAGTCTATGTTTAACATATATAAGCACGGATGATTATCTACACATCATTTAAACACATCTAAGCATGTAATCCACGATACGACAATTAGTCTACACATACACTTAATTAGTTTATGTAATTCACCAACAACGGGACTCGTATCGTGTGTGTGTGTGACTAACCCAATGATCTCCCGAATCATTGAACCCTGGACAATACGGACTGTGTTCCGACTCTACTGACCCCGTCAAGTATGTTTAATAAACGTTTTTCGCTAAGGTAGACTTATGTGTTTATAAAATGTTGACCCAAACATGCCGGGTGTCACACATTAAGGCGATATACATGCGTTCTATTTAATGGAAATGTTGATATATACGAGGCATATAAATAAAATGAAAATAAAGCCTCGAAATGATTACAATTGAAAAAAAAGTCTTTTGTGATGGAAAAGGATGTTTGATTGACCGAGTTCTTATTTGAGGAATGGTGAAAATCACTCGAATGGGGTTGACACATGATTTGGATTAACAGAGTCATTGTCGGTTTTGTAATTTACATGTTTTTCACGTAAATCCACTTTCAACAACCCTTTGGATTTTACTTTTATTTGAAGCTTTGACCTTTTTAACCTCTTAAAGAGGGTGGCGGCATTTCAAAATCACCGAAAATCATATAACACGTCTAAATGAAGCCACTAAGGCGATATACATGCGTTCTATTTAATGGGAATGTTGATATATACGAGGCTAAGAAATAAAATGAAAATAAGGCCTCGAAAATGATTACAATTGAAAAAAAAGTCTTTTGTGATGGAATCGGGTTTTTAATTGAACGAGTTCTTATTTGAGGAATCGTGAAAATCACTCGAAGGGGGTTGACACATTATTTGGATTGACGTAGTCATTCTCGGTTTTTTAATTTACATGTTTTTCACGTAAATCCACATTCAATGTCCCCTTGGATTTTACTTTTATTTGAGGTTTAGACCTTTTTTAACCTCTTATAGAGGGTGACGGCATTTCAAAATCACCGAAAATCATTTCACACATCTAAATGAAGCCATTAAGGGGATATACATGTGTTCTATTTAATGGGATTGTTGGTATATACGAGGCTTAGAAATTAAATGAAAATAAAGCCTCGAAAATGATTACAATTGAAAAAAAGCCTTTTCTGATGGAATAAGGTGTTTGATTCACGCAGTTCTTATCTGTGGGATGGTGAAAATCACTCGAACGGAGTTGACACATTATTTGGATTGACGTAGTCATTCCCGGTTTTTTAATTTACATGTTTTTCACGTAAATCCACATTCAATGTCCCCTTGGATTTTACTTTTATGTGAGGCTTAGAACTTTTTTAACCTCTTATTGAGGGTGGCGGCATTTCATAATCACCGATATCATTTAACACATCAACTTGAAGCCATTAAGGCGATATACATGCGTTCTATTTAATGGGAATGTTGATATGATATATACGAGGCTTAAAATAAAATGAAAATATAGCCTCGAAAATAATTACAATTGAAAAAAAGCCTTTTGTGATGGAATCAGATGTTTGATTGACCGAGTTCTTATCTGAGGGATGGTGAAAATCACTCAAACGGGGTTGACACATGATTTGGATTGACATAGTCATTCCCGGTTTTGAAATTTACAAGTTTTCACTTAAATCCACTTTCGACGTCCTCATGGATTTAATTTTATTTAAGGCTTAGACCTTTTTTAACCTCTTAAAGAGGGTGGCAGCATTTCAAAATCACCGAAAATCATTTCAAACATCTAAATGAAGCCATTAAGGCAATATACATGCTTACTATTTAACGGGAATGTTGATATATACGAGGCTTAGAAATAAAATGAAAATAAACCTCGAAAAGGATTACAATTGGAAAAACGTCTGTTGTGATGGAATCAGGTGTTTGACTGACCGAGTTCTTATCTGAGGGATGGTGGAAATTACTCGAATGGGGTTGACACATGATTTGGATTGATGTAGTCATTATCGATTTTGTAATTTACACATCTAAATCAAGCCATTAAGGCGATATACATGCGTTCTATTTAATGGAAATGTTGATATATACGAGGCTTATAAATAAAATGAAAATAAAGCCTCGAAATGATTACAATTGAAAAACAGTCTTTTGTGATGGAATCAGGTGTTTGATTGACCAAGTTCTTATCTGAGGGATGGTGAAAATCACTCGAATGGGGTTGACACATGATTTGGATTGACGTAGTCATTATCGGTTTTGAAATTTACACATCTAAATGAAGCCATTAAGGCGATATACATGCGTTCTATTTAATGGAAATGTTGATATATACGAGGCTTATAAATAAAATGAAAATAAAGCCTCGAAATGATTACAATTGAAAAACAGTCTTTTGTGATGGAATCAGGTGTTTGATTGACCGAGTTCTTATCTGAGGGATGGTGGAAATTACTCGAATGGGGTTGACACATGATTTCGATTGACGTAGTCATTCCTGGTTTTGTAATTTACAAGTTTTCACTTAAATCCACTTTCGACGTCCTCTTGGATTTAATTTTATTTAAGGCTTAGACCTTTTTTAACCTCTTAAAGAGGGTGGCAGCATTTCAAAATCACCGAAAATCATTTCAAACATCTAAATGAAGCCATTAAGGCAATATACATGCTTACTATTTAATGGAAATGTTGATATATACGAGGCTTAAAATAAAATGAAAATATAGCCTCGAAAATAATTACAATTGAAAAAAAGCCTTTTGTGTTGGAATCAGATGTTTGATTGACCGAGTTCTTATCTGAGGGACCGTGAAAATCACTCAAAGGGGGTTAACACATGATTTGGATTGACGTAGTCATTCCCGGTTTTGTAATTTACAAGTTTTCACTTAAATCCACTTTTGACATCCTCTTGGATTTAATTTTATTTGAGGCTTAGACCTTTTTTAACCTCTTAAAGAGGGTGGCAGCATTTCAATATCATCGAAAATCATTTCAAACATCTAAATGAAGCCATTAAGGCAATATGTGCTTACTATTTAATGGGAATGTTGATATATACGAGGCTTAGAAATAAAATGAAAATAAACCTCGAAAAGGATTACAATTGAAAAAACGTCTGTTGTGATGGAATCAGGTGTTTGACTGACCGAGTTCTTATCTGAGGGATGGTGAAAATCACTCGAATGGGGTTGACACATGATTTGGATTGACGTAGTCATTATCGGTTTTGAAATTTACACATCTAAATGAAGCCATTAAGGCGATATACATGCGTTCTTTTTAATGGAAATGTTGATATATACGAGGCTTATAAAGAAAATGAAAATAAAGCCTCGAAATGATTACAATTGAAAAAATGTCTTTTGTGATGGAAAAGGATGTTTGATTGACCGAGTTCTTATTTGAGGAATGGTGAAAATCACTCGAATGGGGTTGACACATGATTTGGATTGACATAGTCATTGTCGGTTTTGTAATTTACATGTTTTTCACGTAAATCCACTTTCAACAACCCCTTGGATTTTACTTTTATTTGAAGCTTAGACCTTTTTAACCTCTTAATGAGGGTGGCGGCATTTCAAAGTCACCGAAAATCATATAACACGTCTAAATGAAGCCACTAAGGCGATATACATTCGTTCTATTTAATGGGAATGTTGATATATACGAGGCTAAGAAATAAAATAAAAATAAGGTAACAATCATAATGTGGGAGTTTGAGATGGCTTTGACTCTTTGACTTTTTCTCTGGGCAATTTTGGCGATTCAGTTTTCTAGGGTTCCGGTTTCTTTTTCTGGTTATTTCTTCTTCGTTTTGTACCGTTCCATTCATTTTTTGATTGGAATCTTCACAGTACTTCTTTGTTTCTATGGATCAGTCTATTGCTGATCCTAATAGGGGTTTGCCCCCTGATTTACCCCCAGATCTGACTATGGCTGAGACTCGTGCTTCTCCTAATTCTCCTTTGAACCCTAAGTTGTTTGACAATTCTCTGGAGCTGAATATTCAAGCTGTTTCTGCTCCATATTTGTCTGATTGGCGTAAGCATATTATTATATCCAGGGAGAACAGCTTGTTAATGTCTGAACAGGATCTATTAATGGTTGAGACTCCCCCTCGTGTGACTCAATGGCAGTTTTTTGGATCTGAGCAATATGTGGTCAATCAAACACCTGATTTCATAAAAAAAAAATATTTTTTTTCAATTGTAATCATTTTCGAGACTTTATTTTCATTTTATTTATAAGCCTCATATATATCAACATTCCCATTAAATAGAACGCATGTGTATCGCCTTAATAGCTTCATTTAGATGTGTGAAATGATTTTCGGTGATTTTGAAATGCCGCCACCCTCTTTAAAAAGTTGAAAAAGGTCTAAGCCTCAAATAAAAGTAAAATCCAAGGCGTGGTTGAAAGTGGATATACATGAAAAACATGAAAATTACAAAACCGACAATGACTACGTCAATCCAAATCATGTGTCAACCCCCTTCGAGTGATTTTCACAATCACTCAAATAAGAACTCGGTCAATCAAACACCTGATTCCATCACAAAAGACTTTTTTTCAATTGTAATCATTTCGAGGCTTTATTTTCAATTTTATTTCTAAGCCTCGTATATATCAACATTCCCATTAAATAGAGTGCATGTATATCGCCTTAATGGCTTCATTTAGATGTGTGAAATGATTTTCGGTCATTTTGAAATGTCGCCACCCTCTTTAAGAGGCTAAAAAGGGTCTAAGCCCCTAATAAAAGTAAAATCCAATGGGTGGTTGAAAGTGGATTTACGTGAAAAACATGTATATTACAAAACCGACAATGACTACGTAAACCCAAATCATGTGTCAACCCCCTTCGAGTGATTATCACCATCTCTCACATAAGAACTCGGTCAATCAAACACCTGATTTCATAAAAAAAATTTGTTTTTCAATTGTAATCATTTTCGAGACTTTATTTTCATTTTATTTATAAGCCTCGTATATATCAACATTCCCATTAAATAGAACGCATGTGTATCGCCTTAATGGCTTCACTTAGATGTGTGAAATGATTTTCGGTGATTTTGAAATGCTGCCACCCTCTTTAAGAGGTTAAAAAAGGTCTAAGGCTCACATAAAAGTAAATTACAAAACGGGGAATGACTACGTCAATCCAAATCAAGTGTCAACCCCCTTCGAGTGATTTTCACCATCCCTCAAATAAGAACTCGGTCAATCAAACACCTTATTCCATCACAAAAGACTTTTTTTCAGTTGTAATCATTTCGAGGCTTTATTTTCATTTTATTTCTAAGCCACGTATATAATGGCTTCATTTAGATGTGTGAAATGATTTTCGGTGATTTTGAAATGCCGCCACCCTCTTTAAGAGGTTGAAAAAGGTTGCCTCAATTAAAAGTAAAATCCAAGGCGTGGTTGAAAGTGGATTTACATGAAAAACATGAAAATTACAAAACCGACAATGACTATGTCAATCCAAATCATGTGTCAACCCTCTTCGAGTGATTTTCACCATCCCTCAAATAAGAACTCGGTAAATCAAACACCTGATTCCATCACAAAATACTTTTTTTTCAATTGTAATCATTTCGAGGCTTTATTTTCATTTTATTTCTAAGCCTCATATATATCAACATTCCCATTAAATAGAGTGCATGGATATCGCCTTAATGGTTTCATTTAGATGTGTGAAATGATTTTCGGTCATTTTGAAATGCCGCCACCCTCTTTAAGAGGTTAAAAAGGTCTAAGCCCCAAATAAAAGTAAAATCCAATGGGTGGTTGAAAGTGGATTTGTCACACCCTCAAATTACCACTTGCGGGGTTTTACCGCGAGGCGCATGACAAACCAGGATCCAAGTCAACGATCACAATAAACAACTCTATATGAAAAATGTAAACAGACATAACCATTAATTTAACAAGCGGAAGCGTTTCAGTAGCATTTAATCAGCTATGCTATCATCTCAAAAATTGTTCAAAATACTTTTATTACAAAACGTGCACTAAGCCTAGACGCCAATGCAGACCCGTGCGCCTAGTCCCGTTCATTGCTACCTTAGCGACCTGAGAAAAACATGCCAAAAAGATGTCAACATATAATGCTGGTGAGTTCACAGGTTTGTTCAAAATGTTACCAAAGTGTTACCATGTCCATACTATATCAATGTTACCAAGTACGCTAGCTAGGCGTATGTTTCATTACTACTACGATTGGAAACCATTACTAGACACGTTTAGCAATGTTCAGCATGTTTAAGCAGCCCGTATGTTCAGCATGATACCAATGTACCTGTTCGAGACAATATGCACCCGCCCGGCCCTCCAAGCCGACGAGTGGGGCAGGTCACGCCCAATAGATCTATCCACATTTCCCCCGTTGTGCAAACCCGCACATTCATGGTTTCCCCCGGGACTTTCCAAAAGATCGTATAGCAATATAAAGTATGACATATGTTACCAAAAACCGTTTAGCGCATGTTTTCTCCCCCAAAAGTTAAAACAGTAAAAGTGGGGCCGTGAACTCACCTTAAGTAGCGTTCTTCAAATGTAAGTAAAGATGTTTAGCTCTTGATAATCCCTCTACCGGAGATCTATCAAAATGTTCACATAAGTGTTCTGACTAATAACCATAAGGTTATCTAGTCCCCGATTGTCCAGATCGTAACCAAGTATGTTTTAAAACGTGTTTAAATGTTTAACCGACACACTAGACCGACCCGACATCCCGTTGGTGACCCATTACCCTAACTAATCAAGTACACATAGATTACACACAAGGTTCAAGCATAAAACACTTAGTTTGTATCAAAAATCTCATTTCTGCATCAGAACGGTCGAACCAGTCAGTTTTAAGTCTCCTTCGCACCTTTTTGTCTCCTTCGCACCTTTTTATATCTCGTTCGACCGTTTGATGCTTCCTTCGCCCGTTTTATTACATCCGTCCAATATAAACCCAGGTTCGACCCTGGATCCCTCCTTCGCACCATCGACTGGTCGAAGAAGGCCAGGTTCGCCCCTGTTGTATAATTTTTCCTAAAAACGCTTCAAACACATTCAAAACGACCCGAAACATCATCAAACACAGCAGTCAAACATAGATAACTTATCCCTACAAAACCCCACCGATTTCCCCCGATAATACGTCCGTTTCAGCCCTTTCCCAAAATGGTAAAGATTATGGAAACATCACTTTCATGCATGAATTATTTACCCAATTTGGAAACTTTTGAAATCGATTCATGTTTAGCTTAAAATACTCAGTTTGTTGATTATCCGATCTTTCTTATTCATTCTATTGATCATAAATATTCATACATCAAGTTTTAATCCAATAAAACCCCCAAATATTATTATATCCAATCCTTACCCTAGACAACAATATACCATCATTAATAACAATCCTATATCATGTTTCTATCATAGATATAGCAACAAATCATTGAACAACACATAACACCACATAACACACAATTTACATATGTTATTCATCATGAAAACCTATGTTAAATGATCATGTTTTGATTTAGAAAGATGTTTAAAAGGTTTTTAATCATAAAAACACCCTTAGAACAGATCCGGATAATTAGGGTTAGATGAAAACGAATTAAAATGCTTTTAAAAGATTTAGGATTATGAACACACCTTGGATTCTTGTTTAGATGTTGTAGATGGGTTAGATTATGAAAAAGAAGAGCAAAAACTCCTTCCTTAGTGTTTAAGATCGTTTGAGAGCGTTTTGAGACGGTTAGGGTTTGTGAAATGATGAAAAATGACAAAGGTTGGTATTTATACTAATCCTCCTTCGCCCCAATTCATTGGTCGAAGGTGGTCTCCTTCGCCCCTTTCACAGGGTCGAATGAGTCCTGTTTGGTCGAAGGAAATTCCTCAAATTCCACTTCCCTGGTTCGCCCACTTGCATGGGTCGAACCAGACATTTTTCTTCTCCTTCGACCACTCGAAGTGGTCGAACCAGAATCCCTTTTTAACTAGTTTTCCAGTTTGTCGTGTTTAACGCATTCTAACACATCTTAACACATAAGCATGCATCCTTAGTCTATATTTAACACATTTAAGCACAGATAATCATTTACACATCATTTAAACACATCTATGTATATAATCCACCACACGACCCATGATCTACACATATACTTAATTAGTTCATGTAATGTCACCAACAACGGAACCCGGTACTAGTATATTACCAAAATGACTCCCAATGATCCTCCAGATCGTTGTACCCTAGACAATCCTAACTTGACCCGACTCAACTAACCCAGTTAAGTTTGTTTATAAACGTTTCTCGCTAAGGTAGACTTAGATGTTACTAATATGTTTAAGCCGAACATGCCGGGTGTCACAGGATTTACGTGAAAAACATGTATATTACAAAACCGACAATGACTACGTAAACCCAAATCATGTGTCAACCCCCTTCGAGTGATTATCACCATCTCTCACATAAGAACTCGGTCAATCAAACACCTGATTTCATAAAAAAAAAAGCTTTTTTTTTTTCAATTGTAATCATTTTCGAGACTTTATTTTCATTTTATTTATAAGCCTCGTACATATCAACATTCACATTAAATAGAACGCATCTGTATCGCCTTAATGGCTTCATTTAGATGTGTGAAATGATTTTCGGTGATTTTGAAATGCAGCCACCCTCTTTAAGAGGTTAAAAAAGGTCTAAGCCTCACATAAAAGTAAAATCTAAGGGGATGTTGAAAGTGGATTTACGTGAAAAACACGTAAATTACAAAACGGGGAATGACTACGTCAATCCAAATCAAGTGTCAACCCCCTTCGAGTGATTTTCACCATCCTTCAAATAAGAACTCGGTCAATCAAACACCTGATTCCATCACAAAAGACTTTTTTTCAATTGTAATCATTTCGAGGCTTTATTTTCATTTTATTTCTAAGCCACGTATATAATAGCTTCATTTAGATGTGTGAAATGATTTTCGGTGATTCTGAAATGCCGCCACCCTCTTTAAGAGGTTGAAATCCAAGGCGTGGTTGAAAGTGGATTTACATGAAAAACATGAAAATTACAAAACCGACAATGACTACGTCAATCCAAATCATGTGTCAACCCCCTTCCAGTGATTTTCACCATCTCTCAAATAAGAAATCGGTCAATTAAACACCTGATTCAATCACAAAAGACTTTTTTTCTATTGTAATCATTTCGAGGCTTTATTTTCATTTTATTTCTAAGCCTCATATATATCAACATTCCCATTAAATAGAGTGCATGTATATCGCATTAATTGCTTCATTTTGATGTGTGAAATGATTTTCGGTGATTTTGAAATGCCGCCACCCTCTTTAAGAGGTTGAGAAAGGTCTAAGTCTCAAATAAAAGTAAAATCCAAGGCGTGGTTAAAGTGGATATACATGAAAAACATGAAAATTACAAAACCGACAATGACTACGTCAATCCAAATAATGGGTCAACCCCCTTCGAGTGATTTTCACCATCCCTCAAATAAGAACTCGATCAATCAAACACCTGATTCCATCACAAAAGACTTTTTTTCAATTGTAATCATTTCGAGGCTTTATTTTCATTTTATTTCTAAGCCTCATATATATCAACATTCCCATTAAATAGAGTGCATGGATATCGCCTTAATGGCTTCATTTAGATGTGTGAAATGATTTTCGGTGATTTTAAAATGCCGACGTCCTCTTTAAGAGGTTAAAAAAGGTCTAAGCCTCAAATAAAAGTAAAATCTAAGGGGACGTTGAAAGTGGATTTACGTGAAAAACATGTAAATTACAAAACGGGGAATGACTACGTCAATCCAAATCAGTTGTCAACCCCCTTCGAGAGATTTTCACCATTCCTCAAATAAAAACTCGGTCAATCAAACACCCTATTCAATCAAAAAAGACTTTTTTCAATTGTAATCATTTTCGAGGCTTTATTTTCATTTTATTTCTAAGCCTCGTATATAATGGCTTCATTTAGATGTGTTAAAAGATTTTCGTTGATTTTGAAATGCCGCCACCCTCTTTAAGAGGTTGAAAATGGATTTACATGAAAAACATGTAAATTACAAAACCGACAATGACTAGGTCAATCCAAATCTTGTGTCAACCCCCTTCGAGTGATTTTCACCAACACTCAAATAAGAACTCGATCAATCAAACACCTGATTCCATCGCAAAAGACTTTTTTTTCAATTGTAATCATTTCGAGGCTTTATTTTCATTTTATTTCTAACCCTCGTATATATCAACATTTCCATTAAATAGAGTGCATGTATATCGTCTTATTGGCTTCATTTAGATGTGTGAAATGATTTTCGGTCATTCTGAAATGCCGCCACCATCTTTAAGAGGCTAAAAAGGGTCTAAGCCCCAAATTAAAGTAAATTCCAATGGGTGGTTGAAAGTGGATTTACGTGAAAAACATGTATATTACAAAACCGACATTGACTACGTAAACCCAAATCATGTGTCAACCCCCTTCGAGTGATTATCACCATCTCTCACATAAGAACTCGGTCAATCAAACACCTAATTTCATAAAAAAAACATTATTTTTCATTTGTAATCATTTTCGAGACTTTATTTTCATTTTATTTATAAGCCTCGTAGATATCAACATTCCCATTAAATAGAACGCATCTGTATCGCCTTAATGGCTTCATTTAGATGTGTGAAATGATTTTCGGTGATTTTGAAATGCCGCCACCCTCTTTAAGAGGTTAAAAAAGGTCTAAGCCTCACATAAAAGTAAAATCTAAGGGATGTTGAATGTGGATTTACGTGAAAAACATGTAAATTACAAAACGGGGAATGACTACGTCAATCCAAATCATGTGCCAACCCCCTTCGAGTGATTTTCACCATCCCTCAAATAAGAACTCGGTCAATCAAACACCTGATTCCATCACAAAAGACCTTTTTTCAATTGTAATCATTTCGAGGCTTTATTTTCATTTTATTTCTAAGCCACGTATATCATGGCTTCATATAGATTTGTGAAATGATTTTCGGTGATTTTGAAATGCCGCCACCCTCTTTAAGAGGTTGAAAAAGGTCTAGGCCTCAACTAAGAGCAAGATCCAAGGTGTGGTTGAAAGTGGATTTACATGAAAAACATGAAAATTACAAAACCGACAATGACTACGTCAATCCAAATCGTGTGTCAACCCCCTTTGAGTGATTTTCACCATCCCTCAAATAAGAACTCGGTCAATCAAACACCTGATTCCATCATAAAAGACTTTTTTCAATTGTAATCATTTCGAGGCTTTATTTTCATTTTATTTCTAAGCCTCATATATATCAACATTCCCATTAAATAGAGTGCATGTATATCGCCTTAATGGCTTCATTTAGATGTGTGAAATGATTTTCGGTGATTTTGAAATGCCGCCACCCTCTTTAAGAGGTTGAATAAGGTCTAAGCCTCAGGTAAAAGTAAAATTCAAGGCGTGGTTGAAAGTGGATTTACATGAAAAACATGAAAATTACCAAACCGACAATGACTACGTCAATCCAAATCATGTGTCAACTCCCTTCCAGTGATTTTCACCATCTCTCAAATAAGAACTCGGTCAATCAAACACCTGATTCCATCACAAAAGACTTTTTTTCAATTGTAATCATTTCGAGGCTTTATTTTCATTTTATTTCTAAGCCTCATATATATCAACATTCCCATTAAATAGAGTGCTTGGATATCGCCTTAATCGCTTCATTTAGATGTGTGAAATGATTTTCGGTGATTTTGAAATACCGCCACCCTCTTTAAGAGGTTGAAAAAGGTCTAAGCCTCAAATAAAATTAAAATCCAAGGCGTGGTTGAAAGTGGATATACATGAAAAACATGAAAATTACAAAACCGACAATGACTACGTCAATACAAATCAAGTGTCATCCCCCTTCGAGTGATTTTCACCATCCCTCAAATAAGAACTCGGTCAATCAAACACCTGATTCCATCACAAAAGACTTTTTTTCAATTGTAATCATTTCGAACCTTTATTTTCATTTTATTTCTAAGCCTCATATATATCAACATTCCCATAAAATAGAGTGCATGGATATCGCCTTAATGGCTTCATTTAGATGTGTGAAATGATTTTCGGTGATTTTAAAATGCAGCCACCCTCTTTAAGAGGTTAAAAAAGGTCTAAGCCTCAAATAAAAGTAAAATCTAAGGGGACGTTGAAAGTGGATTTACGTGAAAAACATGTAAATTACAAAACGGGGAATGACTACGTCAATCCAAATCAGGTATCAACCCCCTTCGAGAGATTTTCACCATCCCACAAATAAAAACTCGGTCAATCAAACACCCAATTCAATCACAAAAGACATTTTTCAATTGTAATCATTTTCGAGGCTTTATTTTCATTTTATTTCTAAGCCTCGTATATATCAACATTCTCATTAAATAGAGTGCACGTATATCGCTTTAATGGCTTCATTTAGATGTGTGAAATAATTTTCGTTCATTTTGAAATACCGCCACGCTCTTTAACAGGTTAAAAAAGGTCTAAGCCCCAAATAAAAGTAAAATCCAATGGGTGGTTGAAAGTTCATTTACGTAAAAAACATGTATATTACAAAACCGACAATGACTACGTAAACCAAAATCATGTGTCAACCCCCTTCGAGTGATTATCACCATCTCTCACATAAGAACTCGTTCAATCAAACACCTGATTTCATAAAAAAAAAACTTTTTTTTCAATTGTAATCATTTCGAGGCTTTATTTTCATCTTATTTCTAAGCCTCGTATATATCAACATTCCCATTAAATAGAGTGCATGTATATCGCCTTAATGGCTTCATTTAGATGTGTGAAATGATTTTCGATCATTCTGAATTGCCGCCACCCTCTTTAAGAGGCTAAAAAGGGTCTAAGCCCCAAATAAAAGTAAATTCCAATGGGTGGTTGAAAGTGGATTTACGTGAAAAACATGTATATTACAAAACCGACAATGACTACGTAAACCCAAATCATGTGTCAACCCCCTTCGAGTGATTATCACCATCTCTCACATAAGTAATCGGTCAATCAAACACCTAATTTCATAAAAAAAACTTTTTTTTCAATTGTAATCATTTTCGAGACTTTATTTTCATTTTATTTATAAGCCTCGTATATATCAACATTCCCATTAAATAGAACGCATCTGTATCGCCTTAATGTCTTCATTTAGATGTGTGAAATTATTTTCGGTGATTTTGAAATGCCGCCACCCTCTTTAAGAGGTTAAAAAAGGTCTAAGCCTCACATAAAAGTAAAATCTAAGGGGATGTTGAATGTGGATTTACGTGAAAAACATGTAAATTACAAAACGGGGAATGACTACGTCAATCCAAATCAAGTGCCAACCCCCTTCGAGTGATTTTCACCATCCCTCAAATAAGAACTCGGTCAATCAAACACCTGATTCCTTCACAAAAGACCTTTTTTCAATTGTAATCATTTCGAGGCTTTATGTTCATTTTATTTCTAAGCCACGTATATCATGGTTTCATTTAGATTTGTGAAATGATTTTCGGTGAGTTTGAAATGCCGCCACCATCTTTAAGAGGTTGAAAAAGGTCTAAGCCTCAACTAAGAGTAAAATCCAATGCGTGGTTGAAAGTGGATTTACAAGAAAAACATGAAAATTACAAAACAGACAATGACTACGTCAATCCAAATCGTGTGTCAACCCCCTTCGTGTGATTTTCATCATCCCTCAAATAAGAACTCGGTCAATCAAACACCTAATTCTATCAAAAAAGACTTTTTTTTCAATTGTAATCATTTCGAGGCTTTATTTTCATTTTATATCTAAGCCTCATATATATCAACATTCCCATTAAATAGAGTGCATGTATATCGCCTTAATGGCTTCATTTAGATGTGTGAAATGATTTTCGGTGATTTTGAAATGCCGCCACCCTCTTTAAGAGGTTGAAAAAGGTCTAAGCCTCAAGTAAAAGTAAAATCCAAGGCGTGGTTGAAAGTGGATTTACATGAAAAACTTGAAAATTACCAAACCGACAATGACTACGTCAATCCAAATCATGTGTCACCCCCCTTCCAGTGATTTTCACCAACCCTCAAATAAGAACTCGGTCGATCAAACACCTGATTCCATCACAAAAGACTTTTTTTCAATTGTAATCATTTCGAGGCTTTATTTTCATTTTAATTCTAAGCCTCATATATATCAACATTCCCATTAAATAGAGTGCATGTATATCGCCTTAATGGCTTCATTTAGATGTGTGAAATGATTTTCGGTGATTTTGAAATGCCGCCACCCTCTTTAAGAGGTTGAAAAAGGTCTAAGCCTCAAATAAAATTAAAATCCAAGGCGTGGTTGAAAGTGGATATACATGAAAAACATGAAAATTACAAAACCGACAATGACTACGTCAATCCAAATCGTGTGTCATCCCCCTTCGAGTGATTTTCAACATCCCTCAAATAAGAACTCGGTCAATCAAACACCTGATTCCATCACAAAAGACTTTTTTTCAATTGTAATCATTTCGAGGCTTTATTTTCATTTTATTTCTAAGCCTCATATATATCAACATTCCCATTAAATAGAGTGCATGGATATCGCCTTAATGGCTTCATTTAGATGTGTGAAATGATTTTCGGTGATTTTAAAATGCCGCCACCCTCTTTAAAAGGTTAAAAAAGGTCTAAGCCTCAAATAAAAGTAAAATCTAAGGGGACGTTGAAAGTGGATTTACGTGAAAAACATATAAATTACAAAACGGGGAATGACTACGTCAATCCAAATCAGGTGTCAACCCCCTTCGAGAAATTCTCACTATCCCTCAAACAAAAACTCGGTCAATCAAACACCCGATTCAATCACAAAAGACTTTTTCAATTGTAATCATTTTCGAGGCTTTATTTTCATTTTATTTCTAAGCCTCGTATATATCAACATTCCAATTAAATAGAGTGCACGTATATCGCCTTAATGGCTTCATTTAGATGTGTGAAATGATTTTCGGTCATTTTGAAATGCGGCCACGCTCTTTAAGATGTTAAAAAAGGTCTAAGCTACAAATAAAAGTAAAATCCAATGGGTGGTTGAAAGTTGATTTACGTGAAAAACATGTATATTACAAAACCGACAATGACTACGTAAACCAAAATCATGTGTCAACCCCCTTCGAGTGATTATCACCATCTCTCACATAAGAACTCGTTCAATCAAACACCTGATTTCATAAAAAAAAAACTTTTTTTTCAATTGTAATCATTTCGAGGCTTTATTTTCATTTTATTTCTAAGCCTCGTATATATCAACATTCCCATTAAATAGAGTGCATGTATATCGCCTTAATGGCTTCATTTAGATGTGTGAAATGATTTTCGGTGATTTTGAAATGCCGCCACTCTCTTTAAGAGGTTGAAAAAGGTCTAAGCCTCAAATAAAATTAAAATCCAAGGCGTGGTTGAAAATGGATATACATGAAAAACATGAAAATTACAAAACCGACAATGACTACGTCAATCTAAATCATGTGTCATCCCCCTTCGAGTGATTTTCACCATCCCTCAACTAAGAACTCGGTCAATCAAACACCTGATTCCATCACAAAAGACTTTTTTTTCAATTGTAATCATTTCGAGGCTTTATTTTCATTTTATTTCTAAGCCTCACATATATCAACATTCCCATTAAATAGAGTGCATGGATATCGCCTTAATGGCTTCATTTAGATGTGTGAAATGATTTTCGGTGATTTTAAAATGCCGCCACCCTCTTTAAAAGATTAAAAAAGGTCTAAGCCTCAAATAAAAGTAAAATCTAAAGGGACGTTGAAATTGGATTTACGTGAAAAACATGTAAATTACAAAACGGGGAATGACTACGTCAATCCAAATCATGTGTCAACCCCCTTCGAGAGATTTTCACCATCCCTCAAATAAAAACTCGGTCAATCAAACACCCGATTCAATCACAAAAGACTTTTTTCAAATGTAATCATTTTCGAGGCTTTATTTTCATTTTATTTCTAAGCCTCGTATATATCAACATTCCCATTAAATAGAGTGCACGTATATCGCCTTAATGGCTTCATTTAGATGTGTGAAATGATTTTCGGTCATTTTGAAATGCCGCCACGCTCTTTAAGAGGTTAAAAAAGGTCTAAGCTACAAATAAAAGTAAAATCCAATGGGTGGTTGAAAGTTGATTTACGTGAAAAACATGTATATTACAAAACCGACAATGACTACGTAAACCAAAATCATGTGTCAACCCCCTTCGAGTGATTATCACCATCTCTCACATAAGAACTCGTTCAATCAAACACCTGATTTCATAAAAAAAAAACTTTTTTTTCAATTGTAATCATTTCGAGGCTTTATTTTCATTTTAATTCTAAGCCTCGTATATATCAACATTCCCATTAAATAGAGTGCATGTATATCGCCTTAATGGCTTCATTTAGATGTGTGAAATGATTTTCGGTCATTCTGAAATGCCGCCACCCTCTTTAAGAGGCTAAAAAGGGTCTAAGCCCCAAATAAAAGTAAATTCCAATGGGTGGTTGAAAGTGGATTTACGTTAAAAACATGTATATTACAAAACCGACAATGACTACGTAAACCCAAATCATGTGTCAACCCCCTTCGAGTGATTATCACCATCTCTCACATAAGAACTCGGTCAATCAAACACCTAATTTCATAAAAAAAAAACTTTTTTTTTCAATTGTAATCATTTTCGAGACTTTATTTTCATTTTATTTATAAGCCTCGTATATATCAACATTCCTATTAAATAGAACGCATCTGTATCGCCTTAATGGCTTCATTTAGATATGTGAAATGATTTTCGGTGATTTTGAAATGCCGCCACCCTCTTTAAGAGGTTAAAAAAGGTCTAAGCCTCACATAAAAGTAAAATCTAAGGGGATGTTGAATGTGGATTTACGTGAAAAACATGTAAATTACAAAACGGGGAATGACTACGTCAATCCAAATCAAGTGCCAACCCCCTTCGAGTGATTTTCACCATCCCTCAAATAAGAACTCGGTCAATCAAACACCTGATTCCATCACAAAAGACCATTTTTCAATTGTAATCATTTCGAGGCTTTATTTTCATTTTATTTCTAAGCCACGTATATCATGGCTTCATTTAGATTTGTGAAATGATTTTCGGTGATTTTGAAATGCCGCCACCCTCTTTAAGAGGTTGAAAAAGGTCTAAGCCTCAAATAAAATTAAAATCCAAGGCGTGCTTGAAAGTGGATATACATGAAAAACATGAAAATTACAAAACCGACAATGACTACGTCAATCCAAATCATGTGTCATCCCCTTTCGATTGATTTTCACCATCCCTCAAATAAGAACTCGGTCAATCAAACACCTGATTCCATCACAAAAGACTTTTTTTCAATTGTAATCATTTCGAGGCTTTATTTTCATTTTATTTCTAAGCCTCATATATATCAACATTCCCATTAAATAGAGTGCATGGATATCGCCTTAATGGCTTCATTTAGATGTGTGAGAAATGATTTTCGGTGATTTTAAAATGCCGCCACCCTCTTTAAAAGGTTAAAAAAGGTCTAAGCCACAAATAAAAGTAAAATCTAAGGGGACGTTGAAAGTGGATTTACGTGAAAAACATGTAAATTACAAAACGGGGAATGACTACGTCAATCCAAATCAGGTGTCAACCCCCTTCGAGAGATTTTCACCATCCCTCAAATAAAAACTCGGTCAATCAAACACCCGATTCAATCACAAAAGACTTTTTTCAATTGTAATCATTTTCGAGGCTTTATTTTCATTTTATTTCTAAGCCTCGTATATATCAACATTCCCATTAAATAGAGTGCACGTATATCGCCTTAATGGCTTCATTTAGATGTGTGAAATGATTTTCGGTCATTTTGAAATGCGGTCACGCTCTTTAAGAGGTTAAAAAAGGTCTAAGCTACAAATAAAAGTAAAATCTAATGGGTGGTTGAAAGTTGATTTACGTGAAAAACATGTATATTACAAAACCGACAATGACTACGTAAACCAAAATCATGTGTCAACCCCCTTCGAGTGATTATCACCATCTCTCACATAAGAACTCGTTCAATCAAAACCTGATTTCCTAAAAAAAAACTTTTTTTTCAATTGTAATCATTTCGAGGCTTTATTTTCATTTTATTTCTAAGCCTCGTATATATCAACATTCCCATTAAATAGAGTGCATGTATATCGCCTTAATGGCTTCATTTAGATGTGTGAAATGATTTTCGGTGATTTTGAAATGCCGCCACCCTCTTTAAGAGGTTAAAAAAGGTCTAAGCTACAAATAAAGGTAAAATCCAATGGGTGGTTGAAAGTTGATTTACGTGAAAAACATGTATATTACAAAACCGACAATGACTACGTAAACCAAAATCATGTGTCAACCCTCTTCGAGTGATTATCACCATCTCTCACAGAAGAACTCGTTCAATCAAACACCTGATTTCATAAAAAAAAAACTTTTTTTTCAATTGTAATCATTTCGAGGCTTTATTTTCATTTTATTTCTAAGCCTCGTATATATCAACATTCCCATTAAATAGAGTGCATGTATATCGCCTTAATGGCTTCATTTAGATGTGTGAAATGATTTTCGGTGATTTTGAAATGCCGCCACCCTCTTTAAGAGGTTGAAAAAGGTCTAAGCCTCAAATAAAATTAAAATCCAAGGCGTGGTTGAAAATGGATATACATGAAAAACATGAAAATTACAAAACCGACAATGACTACGTCAATCCAAATCATGTGTCATCCCCCTTCGAGTGATTTTCACCATCCCTCAACTAAGAACTCGGTCAATCAAACACCTGATTCCATCACAAAAGACTTTTTTTCAATTGTAATCATTTCGAGGCTTTATTTTCATTTTATTTCTAAGCCTCATATATATCAACATTCCCATTAAATAGAGTGCATGGATATCGCCTTAATGGCTTCATTTAGATGTGTTAAATGATTTTCGGTGATTTTAAAATGCCGCCACCCTCTTTAAAAGGTTAAAAAAGGTCTAAGCCTCAAATAAAAGTAAAATCTAAGGGGACGTTGAAAGTGGATTTACGTGAAAAACATGTAAATTACAAAACGGGGAATGACTACGTCAATCCAAATCAGGTGTCAACCCCCTTCGAGAGATTTTCACCATCCCTCAAATAAAAACTCGGTCAATCAAACACCCGATTCAATCAGAAAAGACTTTTTTCAATTGTAATCATTTTCGAGGCTTTATTTTCATTTTATTTCTAAGCCTCGTATATATCAACATTCCCATTAAATAGAGTGCACGTATATTGCCTTAATGGCTTCATTTAGATGTGTGAAATGATTTTCGGTCATTTTGAAATGCCGCCACGCTCTTTAAGAGGTTAAAAAAGGTCTAAGCTACAAATAAAAGTAAAATCCAATGGGTGGTTGAAAGTTGATTTACGTGAAAAACATGTATATTACAAAACCGACAATGACTACTTAAACCAAAATCATGTGTCAACCCCCTTTGAGTGATTATCACCATCTCTCACATAAGAACTCGTTCAATCAAACACCTGATTTCATAAAAAAAAAACTTTTTTTTTCAATTGTAATCATTTCGAGGCTTTATTTTCATTTTATTTCTAAGCCTCGTATATATCAACATTCCCATTAAATAGAGTGCATGTATATCGCCTTAATGGCTTCATTTAGATGTGTGAAATGATTTTCGGTCATTCTGAAATGTCGTCACCCTCTTTAAGAGGCTAAAAAGGGTCTAAGCCCCAAATAAAAGTAAATTCCAATGGGTGGTTGAAAGTTGATTTACGTGAAAAACATGTATATTACAAAACCGACAATGACTACGTAAACCAAAATCATGTGTCAACCCCCTTCGAGTGATTATCACCATCTCTCACATAAGAACTCGTTCAATCAAACACCTGATTTCATAAAAAAAAAAACTTTTTTTTCAATTGTAATCATTTCGAGGCTTTATTTTCATTTTATTTCTAAGCCTCGTATATATCAACATTCCCATTAAATAGAGTGCATGTATATCGCCTTAATGGCTTCATTTAGATGTGTGAAATGATTTTCGGTCATTCTGAAATGCCGGCACCCTCTTTAAGAGGCTAAAAAGGGTCTAAGCCCCAAATAAAAGTAAATTCCAATGGGTGGTTGAAAGTGGATTTACGTTAAAAACATGTATATTACAAAACCGACAATGACTACGTAAACCCAAATCATGTGTCAACCCCCTTCGAGTGATTATCACCATCTCTCACATAAGAACTCGGTCAATCAAACACCTAATTTCATAAAAAAAAAAACTTTTTTTTTCAATTGTAATCATTTTCGAGACTTTATTTTCATTTTATTTATAAGTGAAGAAACAAATAGCCTAACCTCCTTGTAAGGATGATAGTCTAGTTGCAACCACAAGATTGATCCTTCACTAGCACTTCCTGGATTAGAGTAACCTGCAATAAAGATTAAGTGGGTAGGGAGACGACTACACAAGGTAGTAGTTTATAACAAAAACGGGGGTGAATGGGGATACTATCAAGTTTGATAGCTCTTAGGGTTAGCCAAAAGTGTCCTCTCTATTAGGGAGATGATCCCTTATATAGAGGTGGACGTATGCCACCATTACCCAAAACCCTAATCGTAATGGGCCAGGCCCAATTAGGGTTGTCTCCACTACCCAAGGATTATATTAGTAAAGTGGTTAATGAATAGCTATAAATAAGGAAACATGGAACAATTACCGCCTTTACAGTTGCCATTTGCGGATATCACTCCGTAATTGTAGGAAAGTAGTTAATGCTTTAAATGACGGAGGAACCTCTTTTGTGCGCGAGAAGCTATTCCGCGGGGCTGAATTCCGGGTTTGGGTATGCTCTGCGCAGTTATGAGCACCCAATCCCATCAAGTCCCCCCAGTCCAGCGTGTACCCTTTTTCGAGTGTATGAGGGAAGAGGGTGGATGGTGGACTTAAAAGTGGTGGCCCCTGGATGATAGCTCAGCCTTCCTTGGTGATGAAAACATGGTAATCGGTGGAGTGTTGTTGCAGAATAATGAAGACTTGGAGTGTTTGTCATACGGATAGCGGAGTGCCTGTCAAACGGAGAGCGGAGAACGGTACTTGAATTTGACGTTGAATCTCCATGGTCGTGTCACGTGCCACTTTAGTAAAGGACAGCTGTCGGGTAATGAGCAAAGGATGGTGGGTAGCGTCTGTCACAAGCTATACTTGTGTCAGTGAGCATCCCATCGGTTATGGCAGACAGCTGTCTCAGGCGCGTGCTTAGTGCGTGGTGCGCGCGTGTGCCGCCGAATTAGCTGTTCACAGCCACGTGTCGTGTGGAAAACCGTTTCCACTTACCCAGGCTGACGTCATTGGCAGTTATAGCCCACATTATAAAAAGATTTCAAAATTTTTCAAACTTCACCGTTCTCACACCTTTCATTGCAAACCTTCCAACTTCCCTTTCCTCTCTCGCTCTGATTAACCCTTGTTTTTACTCAATCATCAAAAATGTCTCAAGAAACATCTGGTGCTGCTGATCTGACAAAGACGACTGAGAAAACAGAGAAGGGCATTATCACAACCGTTGTTATGTGGGATGCCTCTTCTTTTTCCTCATTCCTCGATCACTATGGAATTGAGGCTGATTGGGAGCCTGAACTACCTGCTGCTGGTAAGACGGCGTTGGACGCTTCTCCTGGTAAAATCACTCTATATGAAGCGTTCTTTACCCGATGTTGCTTTCGTCTTCCCATTACAAAGTTCCTGGTGAGCACCTTTATGAAATATGGGGTGCATCCTACCCAAATGACTCCGTTTGGGCTGTCTAGACTCGTGCATTTTGAAGCAACCTGTCGGTCTCTTGACCTAGAGCCGACCTTTGATATGTTGAATGTTTTCGACGTTCTTGAAGAGGCCCGCGGTGGGCCCGGGTGGTACAGTGTAGCTCCCCGGAGGAATCGGACTCAGATTGTCTCAGAGAGTCCCAAATCGATGTATGATTGGAAGGAAAAAATTTTCTACATTCACCGAGGGGTGATCCATGCTGCCTTGCAGTGGATGAGCGTTGGGGTGAAGGAAAGGATTGCGGAGTTCCCGCCCATGAAAGATTACAAAAACCAACCTTGGTATGATACCCTGTGTGCGCATTCCACTCCACTGTCTATGGAGAAGTGCCCAGAGGGCGTGCTTGTGATGCTAGGGCTCAACCGTTTAGGGAATCCGGAGGGTCATGAGCCCACCGCGGCTGATGCCAGTAAGTACATGTGTATTTCTTCTTCATTGTATCTCATCTTTTATTTGTGTGCCTTCTCTTTACGTCATTATCCTTGCAGGAATGACAAAGTTTGATCTTTTTGATGCCCGAGGGGCCGCTAAGCTGAAGTATACTGCCTTGCCCCAAGGAACTCCCATAGTGATTGAGCGGATGGCTCGCAATTTTTTGATGCCACAACTCAAGAATGCTCCGCAGCATTACGTGCGTACAGGTTACATCCTATACTATCTCTCTATGTTCAATATATTGTTTATTATGTTACTGAGGAGAATTCCTGCGCCGAAAAAGGGTGCCTCGCGTTTCGCGTATTGCAGACTCTGATCCCGCGTGCCCTTTGTTTCAGGCGCAGGGATTTGCCCAGCGAAGAAGACCGGGGTTGACTCGGGTGAAACTTCCCCGGGTCGTAAGAAGATGTCATGTACAGGTAAATCATGTCATATGTTAACGTAGTATGTATGACGCTTGAACCCTGTTTTATGCCTGTCCGTAGGTACTGGTCCTAAACGTCAGCGGAAAGAATCTCAGAAGGGGAAGAAGGTGGCCTCCAGCTCTACTGTTTCTAGAGATGATGACGAGGCCACGGAATCAGACGAAGATGCCAAGCGTCAGCGTACACGCGGACCTACACCCGTTGATGATTCCGTTGGGATATCAAACGAGCTATATCAGAAGCGTCTCGAAGATCTTGCCCAGAAGCAGGTTCAAATCCTAAAGCCATCTACGGAGGCCGTGAAGGCAACTTCTTCCAATGTGGTTGAGGATTTGACCCTCAACAAAGAGACGAATGTCATGCCTGCTGGCCCAAAAATGATTGTGAAGCCTCCGCCTAAACGGCAACCTGTGTTAATCAAATCTATCAAGCAGATCCCTGGTAAGTTTCTGTGCCAGATCTTGTGTTCAACTTCTGAATATGGGACACAAAGTGATTATTTTCTCCTTGATATTTTCAGGTAAAAGTTCTGCTCCGCAAGGGGCACTTAAGAAACCCTCTTCAAATGTGGAGAAAGTGAGTGAGCCTGTCCCGGAAGATGTGCAAGGCTCAAATCCATCTGAGTTGGAGACTCGGATACCTTCTCAAGTGGAAGGGGTCATGATGTCTCCGCAAGCAAGTAAAGACACTGGTAAAAGCCCTTTGGTTGAGTCGTCCACTGTGGATGTTGATCCAACACTCGTGGAGGCGGATGCCTCTCACGGAGAAAAAGGTAGTCAGCCGGATCCACCTTCTGAAACGGATAAGTCTGCTTCCACGGGTGTTCATGCGGATAAGGTATCCGCGGAAGGTGTGCTGACCTCCTCGACTCCGAAGGGGAATATAACCAAGACTGCTCGGGGGTCAGGAAAAGCGAGTGGAAGCGGAGGAAGGCTAGCTCCTCGTGATTTTGACCCGAACAAACCTTATCAGCCCCGGTGGGATATAAGGCAGACAACCCGCTTTACCAATCCGTTGAGTGCGGAGGAGTTTATCTCCTATGCTGTTCCGCCCAGC
The DNA here is from genome assembly GCA_028751855.1 of Ambrosia trifida. Taxonomy (NCBI): domain Eukaryota; kingdom Viridiplantae; phylum Streptophyta; class Magnoliopsida; order Asterales; family Asteraceae; genus Ambrosia; species Ambrosia trifida. The sequence continues at coordinate 82,786,072 of CM054127.1, forward strand.
GAACGTGACTATCAAGACGGTATTGACCGTCGCTCATTGTTTTCTGACATGAGCTTGAATCTAGCTTTATGCTTTAGTAACTTCGGGTCGATGATGCGGCGAGAGGAGGAATTCCAGCGTTCCTGGCAAGCTCTCAGTAGTGCGGAAGAAGCACAAAGGAAAAGGGAGGAGGAATTCCAACGATTCCGTGCAGATTCTCGTTCTGAAGTTGAGCAATTGAGGGGTCAACTTCGGTCTGCTGAGGGTGAGATTCAAAAGATGAAGACTGAGAAAGCTGAAGCTGCCAAGGGATGGAAGGAGTCTTGTGAGCGCACCAACTTGGACCTAGAGCGTGGTCGGAAAACAATTGAGAAGTTGAAGAATGAGATGGCCCGCGTGGTTCGCGAGGCAGAAGAGAAACAGAAAGCTTTGGATGCCAAACAAGCTGAACTGTCTGACACGGTCATTAAGTTGAAAGAGCAACATGAGAACTTAGTGACCGCCACCACGCGGGTTTCAGAGTTAGAAGCACAAGTGAAGAGTCTTGATGAGGAAAAGGCACAACTGGGTGAAGCAAATGCCTTATTGGATTCCTCTCGTGTTCAGCTGGAAGTAAGCCTCCAACAAACGCAAAATGAGCTTCGTAACGCTGCGCAGACCTCGCAGGCTGCTCGGGAGCGTTTAACTTGAGACCCTCACCTTTGATGTCTTTGATGTGGTTGACCATTGCTTGAAGACGGAGGATCCAATAGGTCTGCTGACGTAATATACTAGGGTTTGGACGCCCTTTCGATCAACCAAGAGAACAGCACCGATTGCCTTTTCCGTTACGGATAAATATAGTGTCAATGGCTCTTTCGGGAGTGGAGCTGTGAGAGTAGGCAAGTGGGTCAAACATTCTTTCATTTCTTTAAATGCGGCCTCGGCCTCGTTTGTCCACTTAAAATTAGATATCTTGAGGCAGCTTTTCAGTGTGCTTACGAAGGGGAATGACTTGGACGCATAGTTTGAGAGGAAGCGGTTTAGAGCCACTAAGCGTCCCATGAGTGTCTGGACTTCCCGGATAGAAGATGGAGACGGCATACGCTCGATTGCTTGTACTTTGTCTGGGTTTGCGCGGAAACCATCTTTGGTTACAATCACTCCCAAAAACTTGCCCTCCTCCATTCCGAAAGAACATTTGCTCGGATTGAGCTTCATTCGCACTGCACGGAGCTGATCAAAGGTCTTCTGGATGTCCAACAACATTTGGTCCTCCTGCGTGCTTTTTATGACCAAATCATCCACATAAACTTCGAGATTGACCCCTATTTGTTTGTTGAACACATTGTCCATTAAACGTTGATACGTGGCTCCCGCGTTCTTCAATCCAAATGGCATTTTGGTATAGCAATAGGTTCCTGTATCTGTGCGGAAAGACGTTTTGTCCTCGTCCTCCTTAGCCATCTAGATTTGATGATACCCTTTATACGCGTCAAGAAAACACTTGAATCTGAATGGTGCCAGGGAGTCCACCTTTAAGTCAATCTCCGGGAGCGGGTAGCAGTCTTTTGGACATGCCTTGTTTATGTCTTTGTAGTCCACACACATCCGCCAGCCTCCATTTGACTTTCCAACCATGACTGGGTTAGCGACCCAGGTTTGATATCTTGTCTTCCGCAGGATGCCTGCAGCTAATAGCTCTTCCACTTGCTCATTCATGGCCTTTGTTTTCTCTGGCCCCATACTGCGCTTCTTCTGGACGACTGGTTCAACGGACTTGTAGACGTTAAGCCTGTGCTCCGCTATGTGTCGCGGAACGCCAACCATGTCCGCGGGTTGAAATGCAAAGACATCCATATTTTTAATTAGCAATTGCTTCAAGTGCGCACGTATGGTGTCAGAGATTACTGGCCTATGACAACTGTCTGATCTGGGAATTTAGGGTTAATGACCCATTTTTCCGGATCAGTACGGTCTGCTGGCTTCATTATCTTGGGAGGTTTGCATGTGTCTGTTGCGTGGCAATTTTTGTTTCCGCGTATGAAAGCCACCCCTCCCCGCGTCGGAAAACCGACCATCTGGTGTGGTGTAGACGCATTGCAATTGAACTTAGCCAATCCTTCTCGCCCTATGAGAACGTCATGCGGTGAAGTCACTGGCAACACCATGAAATCACATGTCTCCGTGCGGGAGAGTTGTCCGTCTGTCCATGTGACAGGAAGTGTGAGTATACCCAACGGAATAATCACCTCATGGATGAATCCGGATATTGGCTCTGTTGTTGGAACGAGCTTCTCCTTGTCTTCGGCATCTAACTGATCGAAACACTGCCGGTACATGATGTCGGTACTGCTACCATTATCGAGGAACATATATCTTGTTCGATAATGTCCGATGATTCCCGTGATGATCAATGGCGTTGTGGAAGATGCTCCTCCTTTAACGCGTGGCATGACAACAGGTGCCTCTTTCCCGGAATCATCATGCGCGGCCGAGTAAGATCTTTTCTTCTGACTCCTGTTATGAGTCATGTAGCAGTTATGGCGACCCGAGCGCTGTACGTAATGCGCGTTGAGGTTCTTTATCCTCTTGTTACTAGCATCCGCATCTCCTTGCGAGTCTCTGTGCTTTTTCCTCACATTCTTTACTAAATGTGAGAGTTGGCCCGACTTGATCGCCTTCTCAATCTCCATCTTTAGACTATAACAATTGTCCGTCAGATGGCGATAGTCTTCGTGATACTCGCAATATTTTGACGTGTCCACGTTTTTCCGATCTTGACTTAGTTCCCTGGGCTTTGGAAACTGGACTTGTTCGGTTTTCAGTACCTCGGAGGGTGTCTTTGACAGTAGGGTCCAGTCGTAATTCTCCTTGCTTGGCGGTTTCGAATCACGTGAGTGCTTGCTATTGAGGAATTGCCGCACGTCTTGCCCCGAAGAGTACTTCCCTTCATCTGCGGTACCCGAAATTCTTGACCACACCGATTGTTTTCCCTTTCCTTTGTCATGCATGTGGGTACTATTGTGATGAAAGTTTTTCGATCGCGTGAACGAGCGTTCCGACGATGCGTAAACCTTTGCTGCTTCGATGAGTTCGTCCCATGCTTCGGGTACACCTTCTTTTCCAGTCAAACATCTCATGAGATCATCGTTTCACACTCCATGAATGAATGCGGCCCTGGTAAGCTCTTCACCACAACCCAATTGTAGAGCTTCCTTATTATATCGAACAATATAATCTTCCAGGCTCTCATTATCTTTCCGGGAGCATAACAGAATCTGAGCCTTGTCTTTCTTGTGTTTCCTCAGGTGGGAGAAGTGATTCTTGAATTTCTTTATCAGATCATCAAAATCGACAAGACTTCCGACCGGTAAACTTTCATACCATACTCTTGCCGCGCCTGTTAAGGTTTGAACAAACAGATGGCACCAAGCTTGAACCGGCCATGGCTTAGAACTGCCTGCGCAGTCGAATGCGTGTAAATGATCATCCGGATCACGCAAACCATCATATTTTCCGATCGTGTTCGGCAGCTTACATTCAACTGGCATAGGTGCCAGCGCAATTCTTGCACAGAATTTGGATCTTTCTGCAAATGATTTCGGACGATATGGCTTGTGCAGATCATCGTCCGGGTTAGGCTGGTTGCTAGCCACAGACTTATTACGCGGCTTCCAAGTTGGATCGGAATTGATCTCATTCTCAGATTCATAACCATCAGGTTCCCCAGTCAGGTTGACGTGGTCCTGAACGTGAGTAATCTTACCACGTTCTCCACCACGTACCGCCTGGCGGGGCTTAGCTGTATGACGAAAAGCAGGTTGTTCTTCGTTGTGAGAGTTGTCTTCAGCGTCAAAATTCAAGGTTTTTCTTGCTTCCAACCTGGCTTTTGCTATCAGTCTCTTCTGGTACTCTGCTATAGTCTTAGCATTTTCTTGAGCCAACCATTCTTCCAGGTCTTCGACAGGCTCCTCTGGCGTTTTCTTTTGCGCTGCTACCGCCGACTTTCTTGGTGCAAACATTGGAAAGTTCGTGGTAGCCTGTCTCTGATTCACGTTCTTAGTCACCGTCGTTGGTGCGACTGTGTCTTGATTCGCTTGGACTCCATCATCAACGTTGATGGGGTCTGCACGTTGTTCGGTTCCAGAATCCATTTGCACTAGTTTGAAAGATTGGTAGACCGTAAGGGATGGCGCCAATGAAGAAACAAATAGCCTAACCTCCTTGTAAGGATGATAGTCTAGATGCAACCACAAGATTGATCCTTCACTAGCACTTCCTGGATTAGAGTAACCTGCAATAAAGATTAAGTGGGTAGGGAGACGACTACACAAGGTAGTAGTTTATAACAAAAACGGGGGTGAATGGGGATACTATCAAGTTTGATAGCTCTTAGGGTTAGCCAAAAGTGTCCTCTCTATTAGGGAGATGATCCCTTATATAGAGGTGGACGTATGCCACCATTACCCAAAACCCTAATCGTAATGGGCCAGGCCCGATTAGGGTTGTCTCCACTACCCAAGGATTATAGTAGTAAAGTGGTTAATGAATAGCTATAAATAAGGAAACATGGAACAATTACCGCCTTTACAGTTGCCATTTGCGGATATCACTCCGTAATTGTAGGAAAGTAGTTAATGCTTTAAATGACGGAGGAACCTCTTTTGTGCGCGAGAAGCTATTCCGCGGGGCTGAATTCCGGGTTTGGGTATGCCCTGCGCAGTTATGAGCGACCAATCCCATCAATAAGCCTCGTATATATCAACATTCCTATTAAATAGAACGCATCTGTATCGCCTTAATGGCTTCATTTAGATATGTGAAATGATTTTCGGTGATTTTGAAATGCCGCCACCCTCTTTAAGAGGTTAATAAAGGTCTAAGCCTCACATAAAAGTAAAATCTAAGGGGATGTTGAATGTGGATTTACGTGAAAACAATGTAAATTACAAAACGGGGAATGACTACGTCAATCCAAATCAAGTGCCAACCCCCTTCGAGTGATTTTCACGATCCCTCAAATAAGAACTCGGTCAATCAAACAGCTAATTCCATCACGAAAGACCTTTTTTCAATTGTAATCATTTCGAGGCTTTATTTTCATTTTATTTCTATGCCACGTATATCATGGCTTCATTTAGATTTGTGAAATGATTTTCGGTGATTTTGAAATGCCGCCACCCTCTTTAAGAGGTTGAAAAAGGTCTAAGCCTCAAATAAAATTAAAATCCAAGGCGTGGTTGAAAGTGGATATACATGAAAAACATGAAAATTACAAAACCGACAATGACTATGTCAATCCAAATCATGTGTCATCCCCCTTCGAGTGATTTTCACCATCCCTCAAATAAGAACTCGGTCAATCAAACACCTGATTCCATCACAAAAGACTTTTTTTCAATTGTAATCATTTCGAGGCTTTATTTTCATTTTATTTCTAAGCCTCATATATATCAACATTCCCATTAAATAGAGTGCATGGATATCGTCTTAATGGCTTCATTTAGATGTGTGAAATGATTTTCGGTGATTTTAAAATGCCGCCACCCTCTTTAAAAGGTTAAAAAAGGTCTAAGCCTCAAATAAAAGTAAAATCTAAGGGGACGTTGAAAGTGGATTTACGTGAAAAACATGTAAATTACAAAACGGGGAATGACTACGTCAATCCAAATCAGGTGTCAACCCCCTTCGAGAGATTTTCACCATCCCTCAAATAAAAACTCGGTCAATCAAACACCCGATTCAATCCAAAAGACTTTTTCAATTGTAATCATTTTCGAGGCTTTATTTTCATTTTATTTCTAAGCCTCGTATATATCAACATTCCCATTAAATAGAGTGCACGTATATCGCCTTTATGGCTTCATTTAGATGTGTGAAATGATTTTCGGTCATTTTGAAATGCCGCCACGCTCTTTAAGAGGTTAAAAAAGGTCTAAGCTACAAATAAAAGTAAAATCCAATGGGTGGTTGAAAGTTGATTTACGTGAAAAACATGTATATTACAAAACCGACAATGACTACGTAAACCAAAATCATGTGTCAACCCCCTTCGAGTGATTATCACCATCTCTCACATATGAACTCGTTCAATCAAACACCTGATTTCATAAAAAAAAAACTTATTTTTCAATTGTAATCATTTCGAGGCTTTAATTTCATTTTATTTCTAAGCCTATCAACATTCCCATTAAATAGAGTACATGTATATCGCCTTAATGGCTTCATTTAGATGTGTGAAATGATTTTCGGTCATTCTGAAATGCCGCCACCCTCTTTAAGAGGCTAAAAAGGGTCTAAGCCCCAAATAAAAGTAAATTCCAATGGGTGGTTGAAAGTGGATTTACGTGAAAAACATGTATATTACAAAACCGACAATGACTACGTAAACCCAAATCATGTGTCAACCCCCTTCGAGTGATTATCACCATCTCTCACATAAGAACTCGGTCAATCAAACACCTAATTTCATAAAAAAAAACTTTTTTTTTTCAATTGTAATCATTTTCGAGACTTTATTTTCATTTTATTTATAAGCCTCGTATATATCAACATTCCTATTAAATAGAACGCATCTGTATCGCCTTAATGGCTTCATTTAGATATGTGAAATGATTTTCGGTGATTTTGAAATGCCGCCACCCTCTTTAAGAGGTTAAAAAAGGTCTAAGCCTCACATAAAAGTAAAATCTAAAGGGATGTTGAACGTGGATTTACGTGAAAAACATGTAAATTAAAAAAGGGGGAATGACTACGTCAATCCAAATCAAGTGCCAACCCCCTTCGAGTGATTTTCACCAGCCCTCAAATAAGAACTCGGTCAATCAAACATCTGATTACATCACAAAAGACCTTTTTTCAATTGTAATTATTTCGAGGCTTTATTTTCATTTTATTTCTAAGCCACGTATATCATGGCTTCATTTAGATTTGTGAAATGATTTTCGGTGATTTTGAAATGCCGCCACCCTCTTTAAGAGGTTGAAAAAGGTCTAAGCCTCAAATAAAATTAAAATCCAAGGCGTGGTTGAAAGTGGATATACATGAAAAACATTAAAATTACAAAACCGACAATGACTACGTCAATCCAAATCATGTGTCATCCCCCTTCGAGTGATTTTCACCATCCCTCAAATAAGAACTCGGTCAATCAAACACCTGATTCCATCACAAAAGACTTTTTTTCAATTGTAATCATTTCGAGGCTTTATTTTCATTTTATTTCTAAGCCTCATATATATCAACATTCCCATTAAATAGAGTGCATGGATATCGCCTTAATGGCTTCATTTAGATGTTTGAAATGATTTTCAGTGATTTTAGAATGCCGCCACCCTCTTTAAAAGGTTAAAAAAGGTCTAAGCCTCAAATAAAAGTAAAATCTAAGGGGACGTTGAAAGTGGATTTACGTGAAAAACATGTAAATTACAAAACGGGGAATGACTACGTCAATCCAAATCAGGTGTCAACCCCCTTCGAGAGATTTTCACCATCCCTCAAATAAAAACTCGGTCAATCAAACACCCGATTCAATCACAAAAGACATTTTCAATTGTAATCATTTTCGAGGCTTTATTTTCATTTTATTTCTAAGCCTCGTATATATCAACATTCCCATTAAATAGATTGCACGTATATCTCCTTAATGGCTTCATTTAGATGTGTGAAATGATTTTCGGTCATTTTGAAATGCCGCCACGCTCTTTAAGAGGTTAAAAAAGGTCCAAGCTACAAATAAAAGTAAAATCCAATGGGTGGTTGAAAGTTGATTTACGTGAAAAACATGTATATTACAAAACCGACAATGACTACGTAAACCAAAATTATGTGTCAACCCCCTTCGAGTGATTATCACCATCTCTCACATAAGAACTCGTTCAATCAAACACCTCATTTCATAAAAAAAAACTTTTTTTTCAATTGTAATCATTTCGAGGCTTTATTTTCATTTTATTTCTAAGGCTCGTATATATCAACATTCCCATTAAATAGAGTGCATGTATATCGCCTTAATGGCTTCATTTAGATGTGTGAAATGATTTTCGGTGATTTTGAAATGCCGCCACCCTCTTTAAGAGGTTGAAAAAGGTCTAAGCCTCAAATAAAATTAAAATCCAAGGCGTGGTTGAAAATGGATATACATGAAAAACATGAAAATTACAAAACCGACAATGACTACGTCAATCCAAATCATGTGTCATCCCCCTTCGAGTGATTTTCACCATCCCTCAACTAAGAACTCGGTCAATCAAACACCTGATTCCATCACAAAAGACTTTTTTTCAATTGTAATCATTTCGAGGCTTTATTTTCATTTTATTTCTAAGCCTCATATATATCAACATTCCCATTAAATAGAGTGCATGGATATCGCCTTAATGGCTTCATTTAGATGTGTGAAATGATTTTCGGTGATTTTAAAATGCCGCCACCCTCTTTAAAAGGTTAAAAAAGGTCTAAGCCTCAAATAAAAGTAAAATCTAAGGGGACGTTGAAAGTGGATTTACGTGAAAAACATGTAAATTACAAAAAGGGGAATGACTACGTCAATCCAAATCAGGTGTCAACCCCCTTCAAGAGATTTTCACCATCCCTCAAATAAAAACTCGGTCAATCAAACACCCGATTCAATCACAAAAGACTTTTTTCAATTGTAATCATTTTCGAGGCTTTATTTTCATTTTATTTCTAAGCCTCGTATATATCAACATTCCCATTAAATAGAGTGCACGTATATCGCCTTAATGGCTTCATTTAGATGTATGAAATGATTTTCGGTCATTTTGAAATGCCGCCACGCTCTTTAAGAGGTTAAAAAAGGTCTAAGCTACAAATAAAAGTAAAATCCAATGGGTGGTTGAAAGTTGATTTACGTGAAAAACATGTATATTACAAAACCGACAATGACTACGTAAACCAAAATCATGTGTCAACCCCCTTCGAGTGATTATCACCATCTTTCACATAAGAACTCGTTCAATCAAACACCTGATTTCATAAAAAAAAAACTTTTTTTTCAATTGTAATCATTTCGAGGCTTTATTTTCATTTTATTTCTAAGCCTCGTATATATCAACATTCCCATTAAATAGAGTGCATGTATATCGCCTTAATGGCTTCATTTAGATGTGTGAAATGATTTTCAGTGATTTTAGAATGCCGCCACCCTCTTTAAAAGGTTAAAAAAGGTCTAAGCCTCAAATAAAAGTAAAATCTAAGGGGACGTTGAAAGTGGATTTACGTGAAAAACATGTAAATTACAAAACGGGGAATGACTACGTCAATCCAAATCAGGTGTCAACCCCCTTCGAGAGATTTTCACCATCCCTCAAATAAAAACTCGGTCAATCAAACACCCGATTCAATCACAAAAGACATTTTCAATTGTAATCATTTTCGAGGCTTTATTTTCATTTTATTTCTAAGCCTCGTATATATCAACATTCCCATTAAATAGATTGCACGTATATCGCCTTAATGGCTTCATTTAGATGTGTGAAATGATTTTCGGTCATTTTGAAATGCCGCCACGCTCTTTAAGAGGTTAAAAAGGTCTAAGCTACAAATAAAAGTAAAATCCAATGGGTGGTTGAAAGTTGATTTACGTGAAAAACATGTATATTACAAAACCGACAATGACTACGTAAACCAAAATCATGTGTCAACCCCCTTCGAGTGATTATCACCATCTCTCACATAAGAACTCGTTCAATCAAACACCTGATTTCATAAAAAAAAACTTTTTTTTCAATTGTAATCATTTCGAGGCTTTATTTTCATTTTATTTCTAAGGCTCGTATATATCAACATTCCCATTAAATAGAGTGCATGTATATCGCCTTAATGGCTTCATTTAGATGTGTGAAATGATTTTCGGTGATTTTGAAATGCCGCCACCCTCTTTAAGAGGTTGAAAAAGGTCTAAGCCTCAAATAAAATTAAAATCCAAGGCGTGGTTGAAAATGGATATACATGAAAAACATGAAAATTACAAAACCGACAATGACTACGTCAATCCAAATCATGTGTCATCCCCCATCGAGTGATTTTCACCATCCCTCAACTAAGAACTCGGTCAATCAAACACCTGATTCCATCACAAAAGACTTTTTTTCAATTGTAATCATTTCGAGGCTTTATTTTCATTTTATTTCTATGCCTCATATATATCAACATTCCCATTAAATAGAGTGCATGGATATCGCCTTAATGGCTTCATTTAGATGTGTGAAATGATTTTCGGTGATTTTAAAATGCCGCCACCCTCTTTAAAAGGTTAAAAAAGGTCTAAGCCTCAAATAAAAGTAAAATCTAAGGGGACGTTGAAAGTGGATTTACGTGAAAAACATGTAAATTACAAAACGGGGAATGACTACGTCAATCCAAATCAGGTGTCAACCCCCTTCGAGAGATTTTCACCATCCCTCAAATAAAAACTCGGTCAATCAAACACCCGATTCAATCACAAAAGACTTTTTTCAATTGTAATCATTTTCTAGGCTTTATTTTCATTTTATTTCTAAGCCTCGTATATATCAACATTCCCATTAAATAGAGTGCACGTATATCGCCTTAATGGCTTCATTTAGATGTATGAAATGATTTTCGGTCATTTTGAAATGCCGCCACGCTCTTTAAGAGGTTAAAAAAGGTCTAAGCTACAAATAAAAGTAAAATCCAATGGGTGGTTGAAAGTTGATTTACGTGAAAAACATGTATATTACAAAACCGACAATGACTACGTAAACCAAAATCATGTGTCAACCCCCTTCGAGTGATTATCACCATCTCTCACATAAGAACTCGTTCAATCAAACACCTGATTTCATAAAAAAAAAACTTTTTTTTCAATTGTAATCATTTCGAGGCTTTATTTTCATTTTATTTCTAAGCCTCGTATATATCAACATTCCCATTAAATAGAGTGCATGTATATCGCCTTAATGGCTTCATTTAGATGTGTGAAATGATTTTCGGTCATTCTGAAATGCCGCCACCCTCTTTAAGAGGCTAAAAAGGGTCTAAGCCCCAAATAAAAGTAAATTCCAATGGGTGGTTGAAAGTGGAGTTACGTGAAAAACATGTATATTAGAAAACCGACAATGACTACGTAAACCCAAATCATGTGTCAACCCCCTTCGAGTGATTATCACCATCTCTCACATAAGAACTCGGTCAATCAAACACCTAATTTCATAAAAAAAAACTTTTTTTTTCAATTGTAATCATTTTCGAGACTTTATTTTCATTTTATTTATAAGCCTCGTATATATCAACATTCCTATTAAATAGAACGCATCGGTATCGCCTTAATGGCTTCATTTAGATATGTGAAATGATTTTCGGTGATTTTGAAATGCCGCCACCCTCTTTAAGAGGTTAAAAAAGGTCTAAGCCTCACATAAAAGTAAAATCTAAAGGGATGTTGAATGTGGATTTACGTGAAAAACATGTAAATTACAAAACGGGGAATGACTACGTCAATCCAAATCAAGTGCCAACCCCCTTCGAATGATTTTCACCAGCCCTCAAATAAGAACTCGGTCAATCAAACATCTGATTCCATCACAAAAGACCTTTTTTCAATTGTAATTATTTCGAGGCTTTATTTTCATTTTATTTCTAAGCCACGTATATCATGGCTTCATTTAGATTTGTGAAATGATTTTCGGTGATTTTGAAATGCCGCCACCCTCTTTAAGAGGTTGAAAAAGGTCTAAGCCTCAAATAAAATTAAAATCCAAGGCGTGGTTGAAAGTGGATATACATGAAAAACATGAAAATTACAAAACCGACAATGACTACGTCAATCCAAATCATGTGTCATCCCCCTTCGAGTGATTTTCACCATCCCCCAAATAAGAACTCGGTCAATCAAACACCTGATTCCATCACAAAAGACTTTTTTTCAATTGTAATCATTTCGAGGCTTTATTTTCATTTTATTTCTAAGCCTCATATATATCAACATTCCCATTAAATAGAGTGCATGGATATCGCCTTAATGGCTTCATTTAGATGTGTGAAATGATTTTCGGTGATTTTAAAATGCCGCCACCCTCTTTAAAAGGTTAAAAAAGGTCTAACCCTCAAATAAAAGTAAAATCTAAGGGGACGTTGAAAGTGGATTTAGGTGAAAACATGTAAATTATAAAACGGGGAATGACTACGTCAATCCAAATCAGGTGTCAACCCCCTTCGAGAGATTTTCACCATCCCTCAAATAAAAACTCGGTCAATCAAACACCCGATTCAATCACAAAAGACTTTTTCAATTGTAATCATTTTCGAGGCTTTATTTTCATTTTATTTCTAAGCCTCGTATATATCAACATTCCCATTAAATAGAGTGCACGTATATCGCCTTAATGGCTTCATTTAGATGTGTGAAATGATTTTCGGTCATTTTGAAATGCCGCCACGCTCTTTAAGAGATTAAAAAAGGTCTAAGCTACAAATAAAAGTAAAATCCAATGGGTGGTTGAAAGTTGATTTACGTGAAAAACATGTATATTACAAAACCGACAATGACTACGTAAACCAAAATCATGTGTCAACCCCCTTCGAGTGATTATCACCATCTCTCACATAAGAACTCGTTCAATCAAACACCTGATTTCATAAAAAAAAACTTTTTTTTCAATTGTAATCATTTCGAGGCTTTATTTTCATTTTATTTCTAAGGCTCGTATATATCAACATTCCCATTAAATAGAGTGCATGTATATCGCCTTAATGGCTTCATTTAGATGTGTGAAATGATTTTCGGTGATTTTGAAATGCCGCCACCCTCTTTAAGAGGTTGAAAAAGGTCTAGGCCTCAAATAAAATTAAAATCCAAGGCGTGGTTGAAAATGGATATACATGAAAAACATGAAAATTACAAAACCGACAATGACTACGTCAATCCAAATCATGTGTCATCCCCCTTCGAGTGATTTTCACCATCCCTCAACTAAGAACTCGGTCAATCAAACACCTGATTCCATCACAATAGACTTTTTTTCAATTGTAATCATTTCGAGGCTTTATTTTCATTTTATTTCTAAGCCTCATATATATCAACATTCCCATTAAATACAGTGCATGGATATCGCCTTAATGGCTTCATTTAGATGTGTGAGAGGGTGGCGGCATTTCAAAATCACCGAAAATCATTTCACATATCTAAATGAAGCCATTAAGGCGATACAGATGCGTTCTATTTAATAGGAATGTTGATATATACGAGGCTTATAAATAAAATGAAAATAAAGTCTCGAAAATGATTACAATTGAAAAAAAAAGTTTTTTTTTATGAAATTAGGTGTTTGATTGACCGAGTTCTTATGTGAGAGATGGTGATAATCACTCGAAGGGGGTTGACACATGATTTGGGTTTACGTAGTCATTGTCGGTTTTGTAATATACATGTTTTTCACGTAAATCCACTTTCAACCAACCATTGGAATTTACTTTTATATGGGGCTTAGACCCTTTTTAGCCTCTTAAAGAGGGTGGCGGCATTTCAGAATGACCGAAAATCATTTCACACATCTAAATGAAGCCATTAAGGCGATATACATGCACTCTATTTAATGGGAATGTTGATATATACGAGGCTTAGAAATAAAATGAAAATAAAGCCTCGAAATGATTACAATTGAAAAAAAAGTTTTTTTTTTATGAAATCAGGTGTTTGATTGAACGAGTTCTTATGTGAGAGATGGTGATAATCACTCGAAGGGGGTTGACACATGATTTTGGTTTACGTAGTCATTGTCGGTTTTGTAATATACATGTTTTTCACGTAAATCAACTTTCAACCACCCATTGGATTTTACTTTTATTTGTAGCTTAGACCTTTTTTAACCTCTTAAAGAGCGTGGCGGCATTTCAAAATGACCGAAAATCATTTCACACATCTAAATGAAGCCATTAAGGCGATATACGTGCACTCTATTTAATGGGAATGTTGATATATACGAGGCTTAGTAATAAAATGAAAATAAAGCCTCGAAAATGATTACAACTGAAAAAAGTCTTTTGTGATTGAATCGGGTGTTTGATTGACCGAGTTTTTATTTGAGGGATGGTGAAAATCTCTCGAAGGGGGTTGACACCTGATTTGGATTGACGTAGTCATTCCCCGTTTTGTAATTTACATGTTTTTCACGTAAATCCACTTTCAACGTCCCCTTAGATTTTACTTTTATTTGAGGCTTAGACCTTTTTTTAACCTTTTATAGAGGGTGGCGGCATTTATTTCTAAGCCTCGTATATATCAACATTCCCATTAAATAGAGTGCATGTATATCGCCTTAATGGCTTCATTTAGATGTGTGAAATGATTTTCGGTCATTTTGAAATGCCGCCACCCTCTTTAAGAGGTTAAAAAAGGTCTAAGCCCCAAATAAAAGTAAAATCCAATGGGTGGTTGAAAGTGGATTTACGTGAAAAACATGTATATTATAAAACCGACAATGACTACGTAAACCCAAATCATGTGTCAACCCCCTTCGAGTGATTATCACCATCTCTCACATAAGAACTCGGTCAATCTAACACCTGATTTCATAAAAAAAAAACTTTTTATTCAATTGTAATCATTTTCGAGGCTTTATTTTCATTTTATTTATAAGCCTCGTATATATCAACATTCCCATTAAATAGAACGCATCTGTATCGCCTTAATGGCTTCATTTAGATGTTTGAAATGATTTTCGGTGATTTTGAAATGCCGCCACCCTTTTTAAGAGGTTAAAAAAGGTCTAAGCCTCACATAAAAGTAAAATCTAAGGGGATGTTGAATGTGGATTTACATGAAAAACATGTAAATTACAAAACAGGGAATAACTACGTCAATCCAAATCAGGTGTCATCACCCTTCGAGAGATTTTCACCATCTCTCAAATAAAAACTCGGTCACTCAAACACCCGATTCAATCACAAAAGACTTTTTTCAATAGTAATCATTTTCGAGGCTTTATTTTCATTTTATTTCTAAGCCTCGTATATAATGGCTTCATTTAGATGTGTGAAATGATTTTCGGTGATTTTGAAATGCCGCCACCCTCTTTAAGAGGTTGAAAATGGTCTAAGCCTCAAATAAAAGTAAAATCCAAGGGGTGGTTGAAAGTGGATTTACATGAAAAACATGTAAATTACAAAACCGACAATGACTACGTCAATCCAAATCATGTGTCAACCCCCTTCGAGTGATTTTCTGTAACACCCCGCCCCTCTCATCACCAATATTGTCCGCTTTGCCCATCCAGAGCTCACGGATTTGTTTTTGGTTGCCCAGTGGAGACTTCCCAGGAGGTCACCCATCCTGAAATTTCTCCCACCTGAGCACGCTTAACTGTGGAGTTCTCCTCTCATCCACTAACATTAAGCCCCAAAACGCGTTGATGATTTAAGAGGTAAGACATTACTTATGAACCGAGGATCTCTCCTAGCCACGGTCGATGTGGGATTTTCCTGGGGTGTCACATCGTATATATCAACATTCCCATTAAATAGAACGCATGTGTATCTCCTTAATGGCTTCTTTAAAAGATTTGTGAAATGATTTTCGGTGATTTTGAAATTCCGCCACCCTCTTTAAGAGGTTAAAAAAGGTCTAAGCCTCAAATAAAATTAAATCCAAGGGGTGGTTGAAGGTGGATTTACATGAATAACATGTAAATTACAAAACCGACAATGACCACGTCAATCCAAATCATGTGTCAACCCCCTTCGAGTGATATTCACCATCCCTCAAATAAGAACTCGGTCAATCAAACACCTGATTCCATCACAAAAGGCTTTTTTTCAATTGTAATCATTTTCGAGGCTTTATTTTCATTTATTTATAAGCCTCGTATATATCAACATTCCCATTAAATAGAACGCATGTGTATCGCCTTAATGGCTTCTTTAAAAGATTTGTGAAATGCTTTTCGGTGATTTTGAAATGCCGCCACCCTCTTTAAGAGGTTAAAAAAGGTCTAAGCCTCAAATAAAATTAAAACCCAAGGGGTGGTTGAAAGTGGATTTACATGAAAAACATGTATATTACAAAACCGACAATGACTACGTCAATCCAAATCATGTGACGGCCCCCTTCGATTGATTTTCACCATCTCTCAAATAAGAAATCGGTCAATCAAACACCTGATTCCATCACAAAAGACTTTTTTTTTCAATTGTAATCATTTCGAGGCTATATTTTCATTTTTTTTGTAAGCCTTGTATATATCAACATTACCATTAAATAGAACGCATGTATGTCGCCTTAATGGCTTCATTTAGATGTGTGAAATGATTTTTGGTGATTTTGAAATGTCGTCACCCTCTTTAAGAGGTTATAAAAGTTCTAAGCCTCAAATAAAAGTAAAATCCAAGGAGTGGTTGAAAGTGGATTTACGTGAAAAACATGTAAATTACAAAACCGAAAATGACCACGTCAATCCAAATCATGTGTCAACCCCCTTCGAGTGATATTCACCATCCCTCAAATAAGAACTCGGTCAATCAAACACATGATTCCATCACAAAAGACTTTTTTTCAATTGTAATCATTTTCGAGGCTTTATTTTCATTTTATTTATAAGCCTCGTATATATCAACATTTCCATTAAATAGAACGCATGTGTATCGCCTTAATGGCTTCTTTAAAAGATTTGTGAAATGATTTTCGGTGATTTTGAAATGCCGCCACCCTCTTTAAGAGGTTAAAAAAGGTCTAAGCCTCAATTAAAATTAAAATCCAAGGGGTGGTTGAAAGTGGATTTACATGAAAAACATGTATATTACAAAACCGACAATGACTACGTCAATCCAAATCATGTGACGGCCCCCTTCGATTGATTTTCACCATCTCTCAAATAAGAAATCGGTCAATCAAACACCTGATTCCATCACAAAATTTTTTTTTTCAATTGTAATCATTTCGAGGCTATATTTTCATTTTTTTTGTAAGCCTTGAATATATCAACATTACCATTAAATAGAACGCATGTATGTCGCCATAATGGCTTCATTTAGATGTGTGAAATTATTTTTGGTGATTTTGAAATGCCGCCACCCTCTTTAAGAGGTTATAAAAGGTCTAAGCCTCAAATAAAAGTCAAATCCAACGGGTGGTTGAAAGTGGATTTACGTGAAAAACATGTAAATTACAAAACCGACAATGACCACGTCAATCCAAATCATGTGTCAACCCCCTTCGAGTGATATTCACCATCCCTCAAATAAGAACTCGGTCAATGAAACACCTGATTCCATCACAAAAGACTTTTTTTCAATTGTAATCATTTTTGAGTCTTTATTTTCATTTTATTTATAAGCCTCGTATATATCAACATTCCCATTAAATAGAACGCATGTGTATCGCCTTAATGACTTCTTTAAAAGATTTGTGAAATAATTTCCGTGATATTGAAATGCCGCCATACTCTTTGAGATGTTAAAAAAGGTCTAAGCATCAAATAAAATTAAAATCCAAGGGGTGGTTGAAAGTGGATTTACATGAAAAACATGTATATTACAAAACCGACAATGACCACGTCAATCCAAATCATGTGTCAACCCCTTTCGAGTGATATTAACCATCTCTCAAATAAGAACTCGGTCAATCAAACACCCTATTCCATAACAAAAGACTTTTTTTCAATTGTAATCATTTTCGAGGCTTTATTTTCATTATATTTATAAGCCTCGTATATATCAGCATTCCCATTAAATAGAACGCATGTGTATCGCCTTAATGGCTTCTTTAAAAGATTTGTGAAATGATTTTCGGTGATTTTGAAATGCCGCCACCCTCTTTAAGAGGTTAAAAAAGGTCTAAGCCTCAAATAAAATTAAAACCCAAGGGGTGGTTGAAAGTGGATTTACATGAAAAACATGTATATTACAAAACCGACAATGACTACGTCAATCCAAATCATGTGACGGCCCCCTTCGATTGATTTTCACCATCTCTCAAATAAGAAATCGGTCAATCAAACACCTGATTCCATCACAAAAGACTTTTTTTTTTCAATTGTAATCATTTCGAGGCTATATTTTCATTTTTTTTGTAAGCCTTGTATATATCAACATTACTATTAAATAGAACGCATGTATGTCGCCTTAATGGCTTCATTTAGATGTGTGAAATGATTTTCGGTGATTTTGAAATGTCGCCACCCTCTTTAAGAGGTTATAAAAGGTCTAAGCCTCAAATAAAAGTAAAATCCAAGGAGTGGTTGAAAGTGGATTTACGTGAAAAACATGTAAATTACAAAACCGACAATGACTACGTCAATCCAAATCATGTGACGGCCCCCTTCGATTGATCTTCACCATCTCTCAAATAAGAAATCGGTCAATCAAACACCTGATTCCATCACAAAAGATTTTTTTTTCAATTGTAATCATTTCGAGGCTATATTTTCATTTTTTTGTAAGCCTTGTATATATCAACATTACCATTAAATAGAACGCATGTATGTCACCTTAATGGCTTCATTTAGATGTGTGAAATTATTTTTGGTGATTTTGAAATGCCGCCACCCTCTTTAAGAGGTTATAAAAGGTCTAAGCCTCAAATAAAAGTCAAATCCAACGGGTGGTTGAAAGTGGATTTACGTGAAAAACAGGTAAATTACAAAACCGACAATGACCACGTCAATCCAAATCATGTGTCAACCCCCTTCGAGTGACATTCACCATCCCTCAAATAAGAACTCAGTCAATGAAACACCTGATTCCATCACAAAAGACTTTTTTTCAATTGTAATCATTTTCGAGTCTTTATTTTCATTTTATTTATAAGCCTCGTATATATCAACATTCCCATTAAATAGAACGCATGTGTATCGCCTTAATGACTTCTTTAAAAGATTTGTGAAATAATTTCGGTGATATTGAAATGCCGCCATACTCTTTAAGATGTTAAAAAAGGTCTAAGCCTCAAATCAAATTAAAATCCAAGGGGTGGTTGAAAGTGGATTTACATGAAAAACATGTATATTACAAAACCGACAATGACCACGTCAATCCAAATCATGTGTCAACCCCTTTCGAGTGATATTAACCATCTCTCAAATAAGAACTCGCTCAATCAAACACCCTATTCCATCACAAAAGACTTTTTTTCAATTGTAATCATTTTCGAGGCTTTATTTTCATTTTATTTATAGCCTCGTATATATCAACATTCCCATTAAATAGAACGCATGTGTATCTCCTTAATGGCTTCTTTAAAAGATTTGTGAAATGATTTTCGGTGATTTTGAAATGCCGCCACCCTCTTTAAGAGGTTAAAAAAGGTCTAAGCCTCAAATAAAATTAAAATCCAAGGGGTGGTTGAAGGTGGATTTACATGAAAAACATGTAAATTACAAAACCGACAATGACCACGTCAATTCAAATCATGTGTCAACCCCCTTCGAGTGATATTCACCATCCCTCAAATAAGAACTCGGTCAATCAAACACCTGATTCCATCACAAAAGGCTTTTTTTCAATTGTAATCATTTTCGAGGCTTTATTTTCATTTAATTTATAAGCCTCGTATATATCAACATTCCCATTAAATAGAACGCATGTGTATCGCCTTAATGGCTTCTTTAAAAATTTGTGAAATGATTTTCTGTGATTTTGAAATGTCGCCACCCTCTTTAAGAGGTTAAAAAAGGTCTAAGCCTCAATAAAAATTAAAAGCCAAGGGGTGGTTGAAAGTGGATTTACATGAAAAACATGTATATTACAAAACCGACAATGACTACGTCAATCCAAATCATGTGACGGCCCCCTTCGATTGATTTTCACCATCTCTTAAATAAGAAATCGGTCAATCAAACACCTGATTCCATCACAAAAGACTTTTTTTTTTCAATTGTAATCATTTCGAGGCTATATTTTCATTTTTTTTTTGTAAGCCTTGTATATATCAACATTACCATTAAATAGAACGCATGTATGTCGCCTTAATGGCTTCAATTAGATGTGTGAAATGATTTTTGGTGATTTTGAAATGTCGCCACCCTCTTTAAGAGGTTATAAAAGGTCTAAGCCTCAAATAAAAGTCAAATCCAACGGGTGGTTGAAAGTGGATTTAGGTGAAAAACATGTAAATTACAAAACCGACAATGACCACGTCAATCCAAATCATGTGTCAACCCCCTTCGAGTGATATTCACCATCCCTCAAATAAGAACTCGGTCAATGAAACACCTGATTCCATCACAAAAGACTTTTTTTCAATTGTAATCATTTTCGAGTCTAAGCCCCAAAAAAAGTAAAATACAAGGGGTGGTTGAAAGTCGATATACGTGAAAAACATGTATATTACAAAACCGACAATGACTACGTCAATCCAAATCATGTGTCAACCCGATTCGAGTGATCTTCACCATCCCTCACATATGAACTCAGTTAATTAAACATCTGATTTCATCACAAAAGACTTTTTTTCAATTGTAATCATTTTCGAGGCTTTATTTTCATTTTATTTATAAGCCTCGTGTAACAACCGGCAAAAATAAGGTAATTCCGTACAGATTAATTAGTATATGATTAACGTAATTAAATGCAATTATGTGTGATTTAATTATCAAGGCCTTAGGAGATAGCAATTTCCAAATAGTGCATAGGAATGCATACGTTTAATGGTAAGACATGATTGGATCATGTGCGAATAAGCTATCCGGTATGGACGTTGGCAATTACCCGGTAATAATTAAATAAACGAAACGGATCCCGGACACCCAGGATATAAAATAAAGGGTATTTTTATAAGATATAATGAGTTTTGGAACTCCAAAACCATAAATGAAAACGTCTTGTACAAATCTCCCGGTAACGAATAAAATGCGCGTACCGCACCCGATACGCGTATAACTCATAATTTCACCCGGCAAAGGCCTAAATAACCAATCAACGCTTAAATTAGACTATATTTAAGGGTTATTAAAGGTATTTTTAATGTCCGAATAACGCGCAATTAAAACCCGAAAAATACCCGAACGACACCCGAACGACGAGGGATTTAACTTAACAAATATTGGGTAAATATTTGAAGTTGTGGACCCCACCTAAGCCCATCCAAGGGCCGGCCTAAGGAGGTCTTGGGGAGTCCATGCATATGTAATAATCATAAGCTAGTAACCTAAGGGGACAAAGCATGCTTTATTAAAGCCAAAAGGTGTAAGACATGTAAGAACAAGCATGCAACTTCTTGTCCCTCTCTTACACAATTTGCGGCCCTATGGCCAAGGAAATCCAAGACAAAGACAAATAATCATAGCCTAAGTACACACATGCATGCTTGCTTAACTTGCCAAAATATTAGCCATAATTATAAAGCATGCTTGGAAGGGATTGTGTAAGATTAAGCTAGTACAAAAAGCATGCAAACCATGCTTTTCTTTGATAAAATTTCGGCCAAGACTATACACAAACAAACAACCTACACAAAGATCCCCAAGTACATAAGAAAGCATGCATATCCTACTTGATTATATCTAAGATTGTGAGATATCTTTACAAGATCATAATCCTCTTCTCCCTTCCATAAACTCACGGCCAAGCACCCCAATAATATCCATCCAAGAATCAAATTTTGTACAACACAATCTCTTGAACCCTTAGTCATAATCACATGCAATCCATGAGAGATATGGTGAGCTTATAAGTAACATGTGTTCATGACATAAGATAACAAGCAAGAACAACTCATCTTCTTCTCCTTCTTGAGCCGTGAACCTTGCCCCTCCCCCATACATCATCCTTTCAAGTTTTACATCTCCAAAACACTTAAAACAATCCATCATCCAAACCCCTATTGTGTGTTTCAAGAGCTTGGAGCTAAACCACTTGGAAGAACACACTAAACCCCTCTCAAATCCAAGGTTTTTGTCTTCCCTAGCCTTGTGCTAGTAGTAAGCTTCTTAATCTTGTTTTTGATTGTTATTATTCATGTATGTGTTCTTAGAAGCAAGTTGTACATGAAGGGGTTTAAAGGGTGGTTTTGAACGTAATCTTTAATAGGTTTTACATGTGTAAAATGGAAGATTAAAGATATGAAAATAAACCATGGATTTGTGGATGATGATGTATTAATCTAGAAAATATGTAAAGTTTGCATCTAAAACTAAGTAGGATGATGTTTTGGTTAAAATTGTAGAATAAACTTGAATATGTTAAAAGTGACTTTAAATCATCTTATTATGATCATTCATGGGGTAATATGTGGTAAAACATGTTAGAGGTTCATGAATGAAGAAGATGGAAAATCTAAGTTAGCTTACTTAGATGAATGATATTTTGTTAAAATGGACAAATACATAA
Organism: Ambrosia trifida; assembly: GCA_028751855.1. Classification (NCBI taxonomy): domain Eukaryota; kingdom Viridiplantae; phylum Streptophyta; class Magnoliopsida; order Asterales; family Asteraceae; genus Ambrosia; species Ambrosia trifida. The sequence continues at coordinate 82,808,335 of CM054127.1, forward strand.
AACACACACATAAGTAGTCTTCCATATGAAATACAAGACTAACATAAGTGTTTTGATACAAAAATAACTTACCAATAAAAAGTTGAATCTTCAAAGTTTACTATTTTGAGTGAAAAATGTTAACTTTGGAAGTTATAATGGAAAAATGCAACTTTTGGAAGTTAAGGGACTAAAGTTGTAACTTTGAAAGTTAGAGGACTAAAATGGATATTTTAGAAACTATTAGTCCAAAAATACAAGTATGGAAAGTTCGGTGTCAAAAATGTAAGTAATAAAGTCTAAGGATGATTTTTGTAAATACTAGTAGAAATACTTGGGTATTTTGTATAAAAGTGTATTTTTGAAAGTTATAAAAATACAAAGGGTTTTAAAATAAGGATTTTTATAAAATAGAGATTTTATAAAAATGTGAATCAAACTTGAGAAACTTATACAAAAATGAATACTTTTATATAAATGGGAATATAAAAGTATTGGAAGCATTTTTGTATCTAAGTTAACAAGTTGGGCTAAAATACAAACCTTCCAAGTAACATGGGTCAGAAATGTGGATAATATTTCTATAAAGCACATGTTGGAAAAGACTTGGAAGAATTAACTAATCGAGTTAAGATATCGAACTAAGACGCGTTAACGAAACATACACGGACAAGACATGAGAAAAATGCCATTGCGGCAAGATGAGAAAATATATATTTTTAGGAAGTAAAGTATATATATACATGGGTGAAAACTAACAAACACTTTCCTAAGTGTTAAGGAATTATTCGTGGGAGAAACACATGACATAAACAAATAAGACGTTAAACAAACGTATATACTTAACAAGAAAAATTACACATTTATATGTATGTACGCTCGTCTCGGCAAAACTCTAGTATATCTACTTAATGGGAAAGTAGATATGTGGGAAGGAAAGCCGCGACGAGTAGACAAAGATATATATGTGTATGCCGTACCAACAAGATCCTAGTATATTTATTTGAATGGGAAAATAAATATACGGTATGGTGAGTTGAATCGGGTGTTAAGAATATACAATCGAACGACAAGATCTTAGCATATTTGTTTAAATGGGAAAACGAATGTGTGGCAAAGTGAGTCGGGTCGAATGTTGAAATATATATTATATCGAGCGATGCGATCTTAAGTATAATTATTTAAATGGGAAAATAATTATATGTTAAGTGAAGTCGAGTCGATGATAATAAAGTACAAGTTAAAGAAATATTAACAAGAGTAATATATAACTTGTAACACAAAGGGTAATCTAACGCCAACGAAACCGAGGATACGCGCTTAATTAAACGGGATTTGGAATAACTTGTGGTCGGGAGTTTGGTGTACAACTTGCCAAGGCACATGCACTATAGGAATAGTGACTTATACGTCTAGGACGTTTGTAGGTGCGAGGCCCTCTATGCTATCTACCTAGTGAGCCAGACAGTGATTCAGGTGAGTTTCACGGCCCCATTTTACTGTTTTAACTGGGGGAAAGATATGTTTGTCAAACGTTGTCACATGTTGAAATGTTTTCAAAGGTTAAAATGTGATAAGTGGTATGATGAGTACTTGAGCAGTGATCGCCACTCGGGGTTGAGTCCTCTCTTCCGTAATCATTAATTCAGGGAAATGAAACCGAAAGAATATTTGGATAGTACTATTGGTGCCTGACAAGGCCCACCCCTAATCGATAGCGTCGATTATGCATTAGGTTATGCCTGGGGTGCATGTATTCTGAACTTAAGTCGTGGGAAACCGAGTAACGACTTGGAGCGGGGCATTATTATTAGTCTTGGTTTGGTTATGGGGCTCAAGGGATTGCTCGTCAGTATAATTTGTAGGAGCTAGCTACTCCTTACAAAGGCCACAAGTTGTGCAGGTTTCGCACATGTTGTAAAAACGGAATATCGATCGACAAGATCCTAGTATAATTACTTAATGGGAAAGTAATTATACGGTAAAGTGAGTCGAGTCGATGTTTGTGAAAATGTTGCTGTTATGAAACTAAAACCTGTGAACTCACCAATATTTTATATATTGACGTCTTTTTAAACATATCTTTCAGGTAACTAAGTGCTGGATAGATATGGGGCTAGTGCGGTGGAATTCGGAATGTCGGATACTGGTCGGGGTTTCATTCCTTGTTACCATCGGGTTGGAACATAAACGGAAATACCCCACATTGAAACTTAATGTTTATCGTTTTATGTAATGCATTGTGCAATAATGGAACGAGATACTCATTTTCGACATTCTAATAAATTGATCTTTTCTAATTAAATATAGTTTGTGTTAATCTTGACTTTGATATGCTTTCGAGCGTTGCGCCACGTGTTTCCGCCATTGGCGTGGTGTGACAGAAGTGGTATCAGAGCCAAGGTTGTAGCGAACTAGCATTTTTGAAAAATCTAGACTATAACCGGTTTTGGCTCGAAAACGAAGTTTTCAAAAATAAAACACAACGAAATATTTTCAGAAAAGAAAGAAGATTGTACATGGATTGTACAAGGGGAAATTCCGACCGACTAGCCTTGTGTGTCAATATATGAAGTATTAGAAAATGCGGATAAGATGTTTATGTTGCATAAGAATCCGATTTTCTAAGATTAAGTTAATACATATACGTAGTACGGATATTTTGCCAGTAAGGTTGTTGTGTCACGCTTCACAATAGTCCGCGCTCTTGCATCGATCACCGGTACCAGCAAGCGGGAAGAATGCTGTGGTCTACGATGAGCTCACTTGCTTGCCTGTAGACGGGATGATCGGAAGGACTAATCTCTATCGCGTTATTGGATGTCGCCACGTTGTTTATGATTTAGAGGCGAAACTAGATCAAGACTTTGTTGTATGAACTCTCGGTTTTGGATCAGGAAGCTCGGAACTAGCGGGCAACAAGATTACCTGGCGACACAAATTATCATTACGGGTGCACACGTAATAATAGTTTGGGGTGCACGGTAACCTTGGTGGGCGCTAGGACCGGGATTGGTGATCACTCCTTGTCTTAGTTGTTCTTGTTCTTTAGATCCAGTCTTAGTTTTCATCGGCCAATGGGTTAAATGAGAGGTCTCGCCGATGTTCCTTGATCTCGATCCTAGCAAACCTAATGAGCTTTCTTCGACATTACCTTTATGGTACGAGCACGGAAGAGCTCGAACGTCTATTCATATAAGTAATCTGACGCAAACCCTCGCTCTAGATAGGAACGGGAGATGAAAGCTTCCTTGAGTAGGAGTTGAAGGTCTCCACCACAAAGTTCTTCCAAAGGAGCGGGCGTACGAGGATGCGCTACCTACTGAAGAGATGAATGCCTGGTACGATGCGAGGAATGCTAAACTTGGAACCCAGTGAGGACTTGGGGTACGTCCCTGCTAGACTAGTGCGTTTAGAGAACGGGACCCTGCGTGGATTAGATATAAGACTCGTGGCCGCGTGCTGCTGTGTTACCATGGTGAATAAGTCATGTTCAATCTAACGCATGCCCAGGTTGTCTTCAAGGGTCGGGTATATTCTTTTTCTTCTCCTGTAGGAAGACAGAATCGAAGTTACGGGATTAGGAAGCTTGATCATCGTTATTCTGAAGGCTCGATAGCCTCGTTTGAATCAACAGTATTGGTTACTTCCAGGCAGTCATGGACGGATAGTGAAATCGGCATGTCGCCTCACACATCCGCGAGTCGTAGGGTTTTGCTAAACTTTGATGATGTCAAAATTTCGGTCACTAATCCTGACCGCGACATCGTTTGCCAGTGTTAGGATGACGGCGTGTAGTAGAACAGCAAGCCCCAGTCGGCATTTGGCGATGGACTCACTCGGAAGTGCATACGATTAACTCGTGGGAAGCCACTACTCGGTGTATTGAGTATTCAAGTATGGATTAACAACCTTTGCAATAGCGCTGGATCGTGCTCGGGAGATGAATTGTGATGGACTCAGCATGTTGGTACTTATGTCGTACTACCTTCCTGAGGTGCAAAGATTATCATAAGATTCCTCTATCTACCTCCTGTTCGTTTTTCAAGGATTGTTGGTGGTCTCGCTTCAGTCGAGGAACACCAGAGTAGGCTCGTTACATGTACTGTGCCTGAATCCGTCATAAATCCTAGAAAGTGGAACCACACTTTGGGAATCGTAATCGTAAAAGTGTTCTGTGATTGTCAGAATGTTGCAAGACGCTTTTGCTGACATTGAAATCCCCCCCCCCTCGAAAATCGAACGACGGACTACTGGAAGTGGTCACGTTTATCTGGTAAACTTACCTATGGGACGGAAATTCCATTGCTCTTGTGGCAATAACATTCGTCACCCTCGTCATGACGACGAGACTAGTAATCTATTAGGGGCGGCAAATGACGCGAAGTGTTTTCCATCAATTCCCATAGATATTGAGACGTTGCGGTGACTTATAAACTAAGGTTGCAAGGTCCATTCGTTGTGGACACGGTGACCTGTCTAATCTCTTGCCATATTTCGATACTCTCACGGCGTGGCTTATCAGGAAGAAAGTTCACCGGCCTCGCTTGAGTGACAGAGAGGCATTCCAGCTAATTACTATCGGTGCTGGATAGCATGTAAGGAGACCCTAATGAGAAGAATGACTCGGCTAGTTTACCAGAGTCGGTATCGTTTTCCTTTTATCGTGGTGTATCGATAAATCGTGATTCTTCTACCGCTACTTGCTATGCTCGCTGTGACCACTACCCTTGTGTCGGGAAAGATGTAGGTTGGTTTCCAGGTCCTATGGATACCAGTCACCAACGTATAAAAGCTTCGACGAGTCTAAGACCCCGGTCGAGCCTGACGTTGTTACTCCTGTTATTGTCCTATGGCTCGAGCAAGTCCTGTTGACGCTATTAAGTGTGTAGCTCTCGCTGAGTTTGTTGTTGTCAGTGGTTTGATAGCACTTATCGGGCTTGATGTCGTTGTTTCTATGTCTGTTGTTGAGTTTATTGTTGTCATTGTCTGTACAGTCCATATTGAGCTTGATGATGTTGCTCTATGGCTCTGCTCGAATTGACGTTGTTGATGTATTTGAGGCTCCTGCAGAAGTGAATGTCATTAACGAAGACGTCTCTATGACCCTTTCCAGGCCGCTATGACCATCTATGTGTCTTTGTGGAGTTTGTTGTTATTAATTCCATTCTCTTTGAGGCTTTCATTGAGCTACTAGTTATCATTCCTTGGGCTCTTAGGAAGCCTAACATTGTCAATGGTTCTCAGGCCTCAGTGGAAACTGTCTATGTTTCTGTTGCCATTATTTGAGTGACTCATAAAAAGCCTATGGTCGTTCTCTCCATGAACAATATCGGCTTGAGAAGTCAGCTAAATTATGTGGAACCCGTCGTTCCCATTCATGATATGACGATTGATGCGCCGGCCAACCCAACCATTCCTACCATTGGGCCTATGGAGGATAGACTCAAGGCTGGAGGTACGAATGCAAATCCCACCTCCACAAGTGATCTGAGACGCACGGGGATGCGTGCTCACCATAACAGAGCTTTATGGTAGTGTGGGCTATGGGTTCTCCATATTGAGCGTCATATTGTCGCGTGCATTCGTGCTACTGTGTTACCCCCCAGCCATTGTTCATGCTCGCTGTTGCATTATTTTTGCTGGGAGTATCCATGGGGTTGCGCTACATAGCCTATGATACATTCCTAGTGTTTACTGCTCCTGCAGTGGTGTAGCCTTGCTGTCATATTTCTCGGTGTCGTACGGTTCCTATTGCGGTGTTGCCTTGTCATCATACTTCTCTGTTGTCGTGTTGCTCCTGTGTGGTGTTCCCTAGTTGATGTGCTTCGTGGATATGTTGCTGACATTGCCATGTTGTTTCTACTATCGTGTTGCTCAGAGGGCGTATTGCTACATCTGTTGGATTACCTCGATGACGTGATGATTTGTCGTTTGCATTGCGCTGGTTCCTCTCGGAATGGAGACATCACCTGAACCCCTCGTGCCGTCATTGTTCTATTTGTTTGATTGTGTAGTGCCGACATTGATTATGTAGGATTTCCGGTGTTCAACGGACTTTCTAAAAGTCGTGCTTAGACACTCTAGCCTTAGTGGTTACATGTGTATTCCCCTAAGGTCTGAACCTCGTGGTCGTCTGAGTAAGTGACCGAATCATGTGCCGACCCCTGTATATGCTCACGCATTTCGTGAACGGTACATCTTCGGAATCCGAGGCACCAGTGACGCTATGTCCAGCACTAACCTGTTACGTGCAATTTGGTCGCCCAACGATCGGTTATGCAAATCAATGTCGGGAAGAAACCCTGTGATCTACACGTGACAAGGCGAGACTTGCCTTTGTGATAAGGGATTTCGAATACGTCTCGAACCTGAAGGTATCGAGAATTTTTGAGCGATATTATGATCTATACCCTTGGGACTAACAAGAGTTGAAAGGTTCAAATCATTTATTGCTCGCACCAGTGGGTTCATTTGGAGTCATACGTACCATACCGATGGTTATGGGAATACCGTCGTGGACCCACCCATGGGCATGCATTGGTGAAGTCCCTGGTACATGATTAAGAGGTTTTATGTACCCTGAATCCAGAAGGGCGTGCAGCATTGTCTACTCTTTAGAGGTGCCACACTACTGGGTTAAGATGGTTGATCGTCTCGACCCATCGATTAATGTTGTTATTCCTTGATGGAAGGTCTATCCTACCTTGGTGTCGTGGCGTAGATTCTAGGAACAATGGAATACAATGTCGACCACGAGTCGATAAGGGTATTCCCGGACATCTTTAAGTAGCATTGCTCGCGCTAGAGCGAAACCCCTTACCCTTGATAGACGCTGTTGGAGACACCATAGTAATGTGAGCTGCCAGGTCAGGGCGTGTGGCACCGGACTAATCAGAACGAGCTTGAAGGCTTACATATTCCGCCCATATGTGTGACTACAGAGGCATTTGAATGGGATGCCATATGGGAAGGCTCAGGACTATCGCTTTGTGGTGCGATCTCAGTCGCCGTTCGTCCTTGTAAGTAACGACTTGGGCGCGTGAAGCCGTCAAGCCAAATGTGAAATCTATGTCTAATGCATGCATCTATGACTCGATTTCACCATTTATATAAAAGGATTCCGAAGGGATGGAACCATCGATGAATGAGGGTTTTGGTTTCAGGACTCCTTTCACTCAGATCTCTGCATAAGATCTGAAGGTCAATGTAAGGGCATGTGGCCTGTACCATTTGGAATTGATTTACTAGGTTGCTATTGACGATAGAACACTAGTGCCCATGAAGCACATATAACAGAACTGGTACTGGATACCCATGGTTTGGGTAGCTACTGGTGTTCTGTATACTTGTCGCAATGGGGGCCAACGTGTTGATATGTCATAATAAACCTTATACGCCGTTCATGGCAACAACAATTTATGATGTTTCATATATCTCTTTTCGGTATAGACCTATGTGCTGGGAGCATCTTGTCGCTGGTGATGAGTCGACTCGTACTACTCGAGGATTGTGGAATTGTACGGCCCGGGCGTCAGGTATGCACTGCTTAATGTCAGGGAACTGAGGGGTGAAAGCGACGCAAAAACTTTCGACCTCCGTCAGTCCATAATAAGCGTCCTAGTACCATTAACCACAATTGCTTAGGAGGAAAGCAGCAATTCAGTACCTAGAGGATTCTACGGAAATAAAGTCCCATTTTGAATGTGGTTGATCGGTCGACGAGAACCTAGTATATTTATCTTAATGGGGAGGTAAATATACGGTAAAGTGAGTCGAGCCGAAGGATAAATAAAATGGGATACCCGACGAGGTTTCCAAGGGGACTTTTATGTGGTGCGGTAAGGCCACCTGTTTGACATCACCATAACGCCCGAGGTGTCCCGGGGTCAGATGTGACCCAAGTGATGATTGATTGTTGCTTGGAGCCCTCTCATTCCGTACTCATCTGTGGCTTCGAGATGAGGCATACGGACAGTTACCTATACTCTCGGAGAGAGTCGTGGCTAGGCACCGAATTGCCGACTCACATTATATCGGACTGTAGTAGTCACTCTACCTCAAGTTCGACAAACTTTGTACACAAGCATGTGATACTCAATTTGAGACGAGTATGGTTTGTCATTCTCGGACAAATCGAATGTACTTGACGGAATTGTTCCGTGCTGACACGATTGATGTTCGTGGCAGATCGAACCCATGAGCTTCCTCACCAAAATTTCCTATGTGATAGGAATTAGCATCCCAGTGTTCGGGGTATACTACTCAAAGCCCTTGGAGGGCATACGTGTAAACCTCCAGTGCGTCGATTGACAGACGGAGATGGATACATAACCTGGTTTAGGTTATCCGAGAGATGGCCAGTAGATCTTGCAGATTAAAGACTGTTTGGATGAGATGCGAACCTATTAAGAAGTCATACAGACAAGGCGTAGGCCTTAAGAACTTCGGTCTAATAATAGGTTTTCACTAAGAGTCATACTCCGAGGAGGTGCGAATAAGCTTAGAGTTTGTAGTAGGCCAAGCTCCTAATACTTCGGTGGTACGGAGATATCGATCAAAATTGGTCTAGTAATGATTAAGCTCGGACTATCGTAAGAGCCTAGTGGGACTCTAAGTGAATCCTGCAAGCCCAGACTGAGGAAGTTTTGGTCAACTCCTCGACCGGCGGAAGCCCGGTTGACGATAAGCTCTACTATTTCGGGAAACCGATAGATGTGTCGAGGTGGGATGACCAAGAGCTTAGTCGTAGTTGAACTATGACATTGTGTTTGTTAGAGCACTAAGCGTGAGCCGAGCATGAATCTGGGCTCACTAGGAAAGAGGAGATCTCATGAAGCGCAAACACCCCGCCCTGTTCAAGGATACTATTGTAATGGGTAACTTGAATTGAATTCTGGGACGGAATTCTCTTAACGGGGGGAGAATGTAACAACCGGCAAAAATAAGGTAATTCCGTACAGATTAATTAGTATATGATTAACGTAATTAAATGCAATTATGTGTGATTTAATTATCAAGGCCTTAGGAGATAGCAATTTCCAAATAGTGCATAGGAATGCATACGTTTAATGGTAAGACATGATTGGATCATGTGCGAATAAGCTATCCGGTATGGACGTTGGCAATTACCCGGTAATAATTAAATAAACGAAACGGATCCCGGACACCCAGGATATAAAATAAAGGGTATTTTTATAAGATATAATGAGTTTTGGAACTCCAAAACCATAAATGAAAACGTCTTGTACAAATCTCCCGGTAACGAATAAAATACGCGTACCGCACCCGATACGCGTATAACTCATAATTTCACCCGGCAAAGGCCTAAATAACCAATCAACGCTTAAATTAGACTATATTTAAGGGTTATTAAAGGTATTTTTAATGTCCGAATAACGCGCAATTAAAACCCGAAAAATACCCGAACGACACCCGAACGACGAGGGATTTAACTTAACAAATATTGGGTAAATATTTGAAGTTGTGGACCCCACCTAAGCCCATCCAAGGGCCGGCCTAAGGAGGTCTTGGGGAGTCCATGCATATGTAATAATCATAAGCTAGTAACCTAAGGGGACAAAGCATGCTTTATTAAAGCCAAAAGGTGTAAGACATGTAAGAACAAGCATGCAACTTCTTGTCCCTCTCTTACACAATTTGCGGCCCTATGGCCAAGGAAATCCAAGACAAAGACAAATAATCATAGCCTAAGTACACACATGCATGCTTGCTTAACTTGCCAAAATATTAGCCATAATTATAAAGCATGCTTGGAAGGGATTGTGTAAGATTAAGCTAGTACAAAAAGCATGCAAACCATGCTTTTCTTTGATAAAATTTCGGCCAAGACTATACACAAACAAACAACCTACACAAAGATCCCCAAGTACATAAGAAAGCATGCATATCCTACTTGATTATATCTAAGATTGTGAGATATCTTTACAAGATCATAATCCTCTTCTCCCTTCCATAAACTCACGGCCAAGCACCCCAATAATATCCATCCAAGAATCAAATTTTGTACAACACAATCTCTTGAACCCTTAGTCATAATCACATGCAATCCATGAGAGATATGGTGAGCTTATAAGTAACATGTGTTCATGACATAAGATAACAAGCAAGAACAACTCATCTTCTTCTCCTTCTTGAGCCGTGAACCTTGCCCCTCCCCCATACATCATCCTTTCAAGTTTTACATCTCCAAAACACTTAAAACAATCCATCATCCAAACCCCTATTGTGTGTTTCAAGAGCTTGGAGCTAAACCACTTGGAAGAACACACTAAACCCCTCTCAAATCCAAGGTTTTTGTCTTCCCTAGCCTTGTGCTAGTAGTAAGCTTCTTAATCTTGTTTTTGATTGTTATTATTCATGTATGTGTTCTTAGAAGCAAGTTGTACATGAAGGGGTTTAAAGGGTGGTTTTGAACGTAATCTTTAATAGGTTTTACATGTGTAAAATGGAAGATTAAAGATATGAAAATAAACCATGGATTTGTGGATGATGATGTATTAATCTAGAAAATATGTAAAGTTTGCATCTAAAACTAAGTAGGATGATGTTTTGGTTAAAATTGTATAATAAACTTGAATATGTTAAAAGTGACTTTAAATCATCTTATTATGATCATTCATGGGGTAATATGTGGTAAAACATGTTAGAGGTTCATGAATGAAGAAGATGGAAAATCTAAGTTAGCTTACTTAGATGAATGATATTTTGTTAAAATGGACAAATACATAAAACACACACATAAGTAGTCTTCCATATGAAATACAAGACTAACATAAGTGTTTTGATACAAAAATAACTTACCAATAAAAAGTTGAATCTTCAAAGTTTACTATTTTGAGTGAAAAATGTTAACTTTGGAAGTTATAATGGAAAAATGCAACTTTTGGAAGTTAAGGGACTAAAGTTGTAACTTTGAAAGTTAGAGGACTAAAATGGATATTTTAGAAACTATTAGTCCAAAAATACAAGTATGGAAAGTTCGGTGTCAAAAATGTAAGTAATAAAGTCTAAGGATGATTTTTGTAAATACTAGTAGAAATACTTGGGTATTTTGTATAAAAGTGTATTTTTGAAAGTTATAAAAATACAAAGGGTTTTAAAATAAGGATTTTTATAAAATAGAGATTTTATAAAAATGTGAATCAAACTTGAGAAACTTATACAAAAATGAATACTTTTATATAAATGGGAATATAAAAGTATTGGAAGCATTTTTGTATCTAAGTTAACAAGTTGGGCTAAAATACAAACCTTCCAAGTAACATGGGTCAGAAATGTGGATAATATTTCTATAAAGCACATGTTGGAAAAGACTTGGAAGAATTAACTAATCGAGTTAAGATATCGAACTAAGACGCGTTAACGAAACATACACGGACAAGACATGAGAAAAATGCCATTGCGGCAAGATGAGAAAATATATATTTTTAGGAAGTAAAGTATATATATACATGGGTGAAAACTAACAAACACTTTCCTAAGTGTTAAGGAATTATTCGTGGGAGAAACACATGACATAAACAAATAAGACGTTAAACAAACGTATATACTTAACAAGAAAAATTACACATTTATATGTATGTACGCTCGTCTCGGCAAAACTCTAGTATATCTACTTAATGGGAAAGTAGATATGTGGGAAGGAAAGCCGCGACGAGTAGACAAAGATATATATGTGTATGCCGTACCAACAAGATCCTAGTATATTTATTTGAATGGGAAAATAAATATACGGTATGGTGAGTTGAATCGGGTGTTAAGAATATACAATCGAACGACAAGATCTTAGCATATTTGTTTAAATGGGAAAACGAATGTGTGGCAAAGTGAGTCGGGTCGAATGTTGAAATATATATTATATCGAGCGATGCGATCTTAAGTATAATTATTTAAATGGGAAAATAATTATATGTTAAGTGAAGTCGAGTCGATGATAATAAAGTACAAGTTAAAGAAATATTAACAAGAGTAATATATAACTTGTAACACAAAGGGTAATCTAACGCCAACGAAACCGAGGATACGCGCTTAATTAAACGGGATTTGGAATAACTTGTGGTCGGGAGTTGGGTGTACAACTTGCCAAGGCACATGCACTATAGGAATAGTGACTTATACGTCTAGGACGTTTGTAGGTGCGAGGCCCTCTATGCTATCTACCTAGTGAGCCAGACAGTGATTCAGGTGAGTTTCACGGCCCCATTTTACTGTTTTAACTGGGGGAAAGATATGTTTGTCAAACGTTGTCACATGTTGAAATGTTTTCAAAGGTTAAAATGTGATAAGTGGTATGATGAGTACTTGAGCAGTGATCGCCACTCGGGGTTGAGTCCTCTCTTCCGTAATCATTAATTCAGGGAAATGAAACCGAAAGAATATTTGGATAGTACTATTGGTGCCTGACAAGGCCCACCCCTAATCGATAGCGTCGATTATGCATTAGGTTATGCCTGGGGTGCATGTATTCTGAACTTAAGTCGTGGGAAACCGAGTAACGACTTGGAGCGGGGCATTATTATTAGTCTTGGTTTGGTTATGGGGCTCAAGGGATTGCTCGTCAGTATAATTTGTAGGAGCTAGCTACTCCTTACAAAGGCCACAAGTTGTGCAGGTTTCGCACATGTTGTAAAAACGGAATATCGATCGACAAGATCCTAGTATAATTACTTAATGGGAAAGTAATTATACGGTAAAGTGAGTCGAGTCGATGTTTGTGAAAATGTTGCTGTTATGAAACTAAAACCTGTGAACTCACCAATATTTTATATATTGACGTCTTTTTAAACATATCTTTCAGGTAACTAAGTGCTGGATAGATATGGGGCTAGTGCGGTGGAATTCGGAATGTCGGATACTGGTCGGGGTTTCATTCCTTGTTACCATCGGGTTGGAACATAAACGGAAATACCCCACATTGAAACTTAATGTTTATCGTTTTATGTAATGCATTGTGCAATAATGGAACGAGATACTCATTTTCGACATTCTAATAAATTGATCTTTTCTAATTAAATATAGTTTGTGTTAATCTTGACTTTGATATGCTTTCGAGCGTTGCGCCACGTGTTTCCGCCATTGGCGTGGTGTGACACCTCGTATATATCAACATTCCCATTAAATAGAACGTATGTGTATCGCCTTAATGGCTTCTAAAAAGATGTATGAAATGATTTTCGGTCATTTTGAAATGCCGCCACCCTCTTTAAGAGGTTAAAAAAGGTCTAAGCCCAAATAAAAGTAAAATACAAGGGGTGGTTGAAAGTGGATTTACGTGAAAAACATGCATATTACAAAACTGGCAAGTACTACGTAAATCCAAATCATGTGTCAACCCCCTTCGAGTGATTTTCACCATCCCTCAGATAAGAACTCGGTCAATCAAACACATGATTCCATCAAAAAAGACTTTTTTTCAATTGTAATCATTTCGAGGTTTATTTTCATTTTATTTATAAGCCTCGTATATATAAACATTCCCATTAAATAGAACGCATGTGTATCGCCTTAATGGCTTCATTTAGATGTATGAAATTACCTTCGATCATTTTGAAATGCCGCCACCCTCTTTAAGAGGTTAAAAAAGGTCTAAGCCTCAAATAAAATGAAATCCAAGGGGTGGTTGAAAGTCGATTTACGTGAAAAACATGTATATTACAAAACCGACAATGACTACGTCAATCTAAATCATGTGTCAACCCGATTCGAGTGATCTTCACCATCCCTCACATAAGAACTCAGTTAATTAACCATCTGATTCCATTACAAAAGACTTTTTTTCAATTGTAATCATTTTCGAGGCTTTATTTTCATTTTATTTCTAAGCCTCGTATGTATCAACATTCCCATTAAATAGAACGTATGTGTATCGGCTTAATGGCTTCTTTAAAAGATGTGTGAAATGATTTTCGGTCATTTTGAAATGCCGCCACCCTCTTTAAGAGGTTAAAAAAGGTGTAAGCCCCAAATAAAAGTAAAATACAAGGGGTGGTTGAAAGTGGATTTACGTGAAAAACATGCATATTACAAAACCGGCAAGTACTACGTAAATCCAAATCATGTGTCAACCCCCTTCGAGTGTTTTTCACCATCCCTCAGATAAGAACTCGGTTAATTAAACATCTGATTCCATCACAAAAGACTTTTTTTCAATTGTAATCATTTTCGAGGCTTTATTTTCATTTTATTTCTAAGCTTTATATGTATCAACATTCCCATTAAATAGAACGTATGTGTATCGGCTTAATGGCTTCTTTAAAAGATGTGTGAAATGATTTTTGGTCATTTTGAAATGCCGCCACCCTCTTTAAGAGGTTAAAAAAGGTCCAAGCCCCAAATAAAAGTAAAATACAAGGGGTGGTTGAAAGTCGATTTACGTGTAAAACATGTATATTACAAAACCGACAATGACTACGTCAATCCAAATCATGTGTCAACCCGATTCGAGTGATTTTCACCATACCTCACATAAGAACTCAGTTAATTAAACATCTGATTCCATCACAAAAGACTTTTTTTTCAATTGTAATCATTTTCGAGGCTTTATTTTCATTTTATTTCTAAGCCTCGTATGTATCAATATTCCCGTTAAATAGAATGTATGTGTATCGGCTTAATGGCTTCTTTAAAAGATGTGTGAAATGATTTTCGGCCATTTTGAAATGCCGCCACCCTCTTTAAGAGGTTAAAAAAGGTCTAAGCCCCAAAAAAAAGTAAAATACAAGGGGTGGTTGAAAGTCGATTTACGTGAAAAACATGAATATTACAAAACCCACAATGACTACGTCAATCCAAATCATGTGTCAACCCGATTCGAGTGATCTTCACCATCCCTCACATAAGAACTCAGTTAATTAAACATTTGATTCCATCACAAAAGACTTTTTTTCAATTGTAATCATTTTCGGGGCTTTATTTTCATTTTATTTTTAAGCCTCGTATGTATCAACATTCCCATTAAATAGAACGTATGTGTATCGGCTTAATGGCTTCTTTAAAAGATGTGTGAAATGATTTTCGGTCATTTTGAAATGCCGCCACCCTCTATAAGAGGTTAAAAAAGGTCTAAGCCCCAAATAAAAGTAAAATACAAGGGGTGGTTGAAAGTGGATATACGTGAAAAACATGCATATTACAAAACCGGCAAGTACTACTTAAATCCAAATCATGTGTCAACCCCCTTCGAGTGATTTTCACCGACCCTCAGATTAGAACTCGGTCAATCAAACACATGATTCCATCAAAAAAGACTTTTTTTCAATTGTAATCATTTCGATGCTTTATTTTCATTTTATTTCTAAGCCATATATCAATCTTCCCATTAAATAGAGGGCATGTATATCGCCTTAATGGCTTCATTTAGATGTGTGAAATGACCTTCGGTCATTTTGAAACGTCGCCAACCTCTTTAAGAGGTTAAAAACGGTCTAAGCCTCAAATAAAAGTAAAATCCAAGGGGTGGTTGAAAGTCGATTTACGTGAAAAACATGTGTATTACAAAACCGACAATGACTACGTCAATCCAAATCATGTGTCAACCCGATTCGAGTGATTTTCACAATCCCGCACATATGAACTCAGTTAATTAAACATCTGATTCCATCACAAAAGACTTTTTTTCAATTGTAATCATTTTCGAGGCTTTATTTTCATTTTATTTCTAAGCCTCGTATGTTTCAACATTCCCATTAAATAGAACGTATGTGTATCGGCTTAATGGCTTCTTTAAAAGATGTGTATATTAAAAAACCGACAATGACTACGTCAATCCTAACAATGTGTCAACCCGATTCGAGTGATTTTCACCATCCCTCACATAAGAACTCAGTTAATTAAACATCTGATTCCATCACAAAAGACTTTTTTTCAATTGTAATCATTTTCGAGGCTTTATTTTCATTTTATTTCTAAGCCTCGTATGTATCAACATTCCCATTAAATAGAACGTATGTGTATCGCCTTAATGGCTTCTTTAAAAGATGTGTGAAATGATTTTCGGTCATTTTGAAATGCCGCCACCCTCTTTATGAGGTTAAAAAAGGTCTAAGCCCCAAATAAAAGTAAAATACAAGTGGTGGTTGAATGTGGATTTACGTGAAAAAATTCATATTACAAAACCGGCAAGTACTACGTAAATCCAAATCATGTGTCAACCCCCTTCGAGTGATTTGCACCATCCCTCACATAAGAACTCGGTCAATCAAACACCTGATTCCATCACAAAAGACTTTTTTTTTTCAATTGTAATCATTTTCGAGGCTTTATTTTCATTTTAATTATAAGCCTCGTATATATCAATATTCCCATTAAATACAACGCATGTGTATCGTCTTAATGGCTTCATTTAGATGTATGAAATAACTTTCGGTCATTTTGAAATGCCGCTACCCTTTTTAAGAGGTTAAAAAAGGTCTAAGCCTCAAATAAAAGTAAATCCATGGGGTGGTTGAAAGTCGATTTACGTGAAAAACATGTATATTACAAAACCGACAATGACTAAGTCAATCCAAATCATGTGTCAATCTGATTCGAGTGATTTTCACCATCCCTCACATAAGAACTCAGTTAATTAAACATTTGATTCCATGACAAAAGACTTTTTTTCAATTGTAATCATTTTCGAGGCTTTATTTTCATTTTATTTTTAAGCCTCGTATGTATCAACATTCCCTTTAAATAGAACGTATGTGTATCGGCTTAATGGCTTCATTAAAAGATGTGTGAAATGATTTTCGGTCATTTTGAAATGCCGCCACCCTCTATAAGAGGTTAAAAAAGGTCTAAGCCCCAAATAAAAGTAAAATACATGGGGTGGTTGAAAGTGGATTTACGTGAAAAACATGCATATTACAAAACCGTCAAGTACTACTTAAATCCAAATCATGTGTCAACCCCCTTCGAGTGATTTTCACCAACCCTCAGATTAGAACTCGGTCAATCAAACACATGATTCCATCAAAAAAGACTTTTTTTCAATTGTAATCATTTCGATGCTTTATTTTCATTTTATTTCTAAGCCATATATCAATCTTCCCATTAAATAGAGGGCATGTATATCGCCTTAATGGCTTCATTTAGATGTGTGAAATGACCTTCGGTCATTTTGAAACGTCGCCAACCTCTTTAAGAGGTTAAAAACGGTCTAAGCCTCAAATAAAAGTAAAATCCATGGGGTGGTTGAAAGTCGATTTACGTGAAAAACATGTGTATTACAAAACCGACAATGACTACGTCAATCCAAATCATGTGTCAACCCGATTCGAGTGATTTTCACCATCCCTCACATAAGAACTCAGTTAATTAAACATCTGATTCCATCACAAAAGACTTTTTTTCAATTGTAATCATTTTCGAGGCTTTATTTTCATTTTATTTCTAATCCTCGTATGAATCAACATTCCCATTAAATAGAACGTATGTGTATCGCCTTAATGGCTTCTTTAATAGATGTGTGAAATGATTTTCGGTCATTTTGAAATGCCGCCACCCTCTTTAAGAGGTTAAAAAAGGTCTAAGCCCCAAATAAAAGTAAAATACAAGTGGTGGTTGAATGTGGATTTACGTGAAAAAATTCATATTACAAAACCGGCAAGTACTACGTAAATCCAAATCATGTGTCAACCCCCTTCGAGTGATTTTCACCATCCCTCACATAAGAACTCGGTCAATCAAACACCTGATTCCATCACAAAAGACTTTTTTTTTTCAATTGTAATCATTTTCGAGGCTTTATTTTCATTTTAATTATAAGCCTCGTATATATCAATATTCCCATTAAATACAACGCATGTGTATCGTCTTAATGGCTTCATTTAGATGTATGAAATAACTTTCGGTCATTTTGAAATGCCGCTACCCTTTTTAAGAGGTTAAAAAAGGTCTAAGCCTCAAATAAAAGTAAATCCAAGGGGTGGTTGAAAGTCGATTTACGTGAAAAACATGTATATTACAAAACCGACCATGACTAAGTCAATCCAAATCATGTGTCAATCTGATTCGAGTGATTTTCACCATCCCTCACATAAGAACTCAGTTAATTAAACATCTAATTCCATCACAAAAGACTTTTTTTATTCAATTGTAATCATTTTCGAGGCTTTATTTTCATTTTATTTCTAATCCTCGTATGTATCAACATTCCCATTAAATAGAACGTATGTGTATCGCCTTAATGGCTTCTTTAAAAGATGTGTGAAATGATTTTCGGTCATTTTGAAATGCCGCCACCCTCTTTAAGAGGTTAAAAAAGGTATCAGCCCCAAATCAAAGTAAAATACAAGTGGTGGTTGAAAGTGGATTTACGTGAAAAAATGCATATTACAAAACCGGCAAGTACTACGTAAATCCAAATCATGTGTCAACCCCCTTCGAGTGATTTTCACCATCCCTCACATAAGAACTCGGTCAATCAAACACCTGATTCCATCACAAAAGACTTTTTTTTTTTCAATTGTAATCATTTTCGAGGCTTTATTTTCATTTTAATTATAAGCCTCGTATATATCAATATTCCCATTAAATACAACGCATGTGTATCGTCTTAATGGCTTCATTTAGATGTATGAAATAACCTTCGGTCATTTTGAAATGCCGCTACCCTTTTTAAGAAGTTAAAAAAGGTCTAAGCCTCAAATAAAAGTAAAATCCAAGGGGTGGTTGAAAGTCGATTTACGTGAAAAACATATATACTACAAAACCGACAATGACTACGTCAATCCAAATCATGTGTCAACCAGATTCGAGTGATTTTCACCATCCCTCACATAAGAACTCAGTTAATTAAACATCCAATTCCATCACAAAAGACTTTTTTTTCAATTGTAATCATTTTCGAGGCTTTATTTTCATTTTATTTCTAATCCTCGTATGTATCAACATTCCCATTAAATAGAACGTATGTGTATCGCCTTAATGGCTTCTTTAAAAGATGTGTGAAATGATTTTCGGTCATTTTGAAATGCCGCCACCCTCTTTAAGAGGCTAAAAAAGGTCTAAGCCCCAAATAAAAGTAAAATACAAGTGGTGGTTGAAAGTGGATTTACGTGAAAAATATGCATATTACAAAACCGGCAAGTACTACGTAAATCCAAATCATGTGTCAACCCCCTTCGAGTGATTTTCATCATCCCTCAGATAAGAACTCGGTCAATCAAACACCTGATTCCATCACAAAAGACTTTTTTTTTTTCAATTGTAATCATTTTCGAGGCTTTATTTTCATTTTATTTATAAGTCTCGTATATATCAACATTCCCATTAAATAGAACGCATGTGTATCTCCTTAATGCCTTCATTTAGATGTGTGAAATGATTTTCGGTCATTTTGAAATGCCGCCACCCTCTTTAAGTGGTTAAAAAAGGTCTAAGCTTCAAATAAAAGAAAAATACAAAGGGTGGTTAAAAGTGGATTTACGTGAAAAACATGCATATTACAAAACCGGCAAGTACTACGTAAATCCAAATCATGTGTCAACCCCCTTCGAGTGATTTTCACCATCCCTCAGATAAGAACTCGGTAAATCAAACACCTGATTCCATCACAAAAGACTTTTTTTTTCAATTGTAATCATTTTCGAGTCTTTATTTTCATTTTAGTTATAAACCTAGTATATATCAATATTCCCATTAAATACAACGCATGTGTATCGCCTTAATGGCTTCATTTAGATGTATGAAATAACCTTTGGTCATTTTGAAATGCCGCCACCCTTATTAAGAGGTTAAAAAAGGTTTAAGCCTCAAATAAAAGTAAAATCCAACGGGTGGTTGAAAGTCGATTTACGTGAAAAACATGTATATTACAAAACCGACAATGACTACGTCAATCCAAATCATGTGTCAACCCGATTCGAGTGATTTTCACCATCCCTCACATAAGAACTCAGTTAATTAAACATCTGATTCCATCACAAAAGACTTTTTTCAATTGTAATCATTTTCGAGGCTTTATTTTCATTTTATTTCTAATCCTCGTATGTATCAACATTCCCATAAAATAGAACGTATGTGTATCGCCTTAATGGCTTCTTTAAAAGATGTGTGAAATGATTTTCGTTCATTTTGAAATGCCGCCACCCTTTTTAAGAGGTTAAAAATGGTCTAAGCCCCAAGTAAAAGTAAAATACAAGGGGTGGTTGAAAGTGGATTTACGTGAAAAACATGCATATTACAAAACCGGCAAGTACTTCGTAAATCCAAATCATGTGTTAACCCCCTTCGAGTGATTTTCACCATCCCTTAGATAAGAACTCGGTCAATGAAACACCTGATTCCATCACAAAAGACTTTTTAATCAATTGTAATCATTTTCGAGGCTTTATTTTCATTTTATTTATAAGCCTCGTATATATCAACATTCCCATTAAATAGAACGCATGTGTATCGCCTTAATGACTTCATTTAGATGTGTTTAATGATTTTCGGTCATTTTGAAATGCCGCCACTCTCTTTAAGAGGTTAAAAAAGGTCTAAGCCCCAAATAAAAGTAAAATACAAGGGGTGGTTGAAAGTGGATTTACGTGAAAAACATGCATATTACAAAAACGGCAAGTACTACGTAAATCCAAATCATGTGTCTACCCCCTTCGAGTGATTTTCACCATCCCTCACATAAGAACTCGGTCAATCAAACACCTGATTCCATCACAAAAGACTTTTTTTTTCAATTGTAATCATTTTCGAGTCTTTATTTTCATTTTAATTATAAGCCTCGTATATATCAATATTCCCATTAAATACAACGCATGTGTATCGTCTTAATGGCTTCATTTAGATGTATGAAATAACTTTCGGTCATTTTGAAATGCCGCTACCCTTTTTAAGAGGTTAAAAAAGGTCTAAGCCTCAAATAAAAGTAAAATCCAAGGGGTGGTTGAATGTCGATTTACGTGAAAAACATGTATATTACAAAACCGACAATGACTAAGTCAATCCAAATCATGTGTCAATCTGATTCGAGTGATTTTCACCATCCCTCACATAAGAACTCAGTTAATTAAACATCTAATTCCATCACAAAAGACTTTTTTTTTTCAATTGTAATCATTTTCGAGGCTTTATTTTCATTTTATTTCTAATCCTCGTATGTATCAACATTCCCATTAAATAGAACGTATGTGTATCGCCTTAATGGCTTCCTTAAAAGATGTGTGAAATGATTTTCGGTCATTTTGAAATGCCGCCACCCTCTTTAAGAGGTTAAAAAAGGTCTAAGCCCCAAATAAAAGTAAAATACAAGTGGTGGTTGAAAGTGGATTTACGTGAAAAAATGCATATTACAAAACCGGCAAGTACTACGTAAATCCAAATCATGTGTCAACCCCCTTCGAGTGATTTTCACCATCCCTCCCATAAGAACTCGGTCAATCAAACACCGGATTCCATCACAAAAGACTTTTTTTTTTTTCAATTGTAATCATTTTCGAGGCTTTATTTTCATTTTAATTATAAGCCTCGTATATATCAATATTCCCATTAAATACAACGCATGTGTATCGTCTTAATGGCTTCATTTAGATGTATGAAATAACCTTCGGTCATTTTGAAATGCCGCTACCCTTTTTAAGAGGTTAAAAAAGGTCTAAGCCTCAAATAAAAGTAAATCCATGGGGTGGTTGAAAGTCGATTTACGTGAAAAACATGTATATTACAAAACCGACAATGACTAAGTCAATCCAAATCATGTGTCAATCTGATTCGAGTGATTTTCACCATCCCTCACATAAGAACTCAGTTAATTAAACATTTGATTCCATGACAAAAGACTTTTTTTCAATTGTAATCATTTTCGAGGCTTTATTTTCATTTTATTTTTAAGCCTCGTATGTATCAACATTCCCTTTAAATAGAACGTATGTGTATCGGCTTAATGGCTTCATTAAAAGATGTGTGAAATGATTTTCGGTCATTTTGAAATGCCGCCACCCTCTATAAGAGGTTAAAAAAGGTCTAAGCCCCAAATAAAAGTAAAATACATGGGGTGGTTGAAAGTGGATTTACGTGAAAAACATGCATATTACAAAACCGTCAAGTACTACTTAAATCCAAATCATGTGTCAACCCCCTTCGAGTGATTTTCACCAACCCTCAGATTAGAACTCGGTCAATCAAACACATGATTCCATCAAAAAAGACTTTTTTTCAATTGTAATCATTTCGATGCTTTATTTTCATTTTATTTCTAAGCCATATATCAATCTTCCCATTAAATAGAGGGCATGTATATCGCCTTAATGGCTTCATTTAGATGTGTGAAATGACCTTCGGTCATTTTGAAACGTCGCCAACCTCTTTAAGAGGTTAAAAACGGTCTAAGCCTCAAATAAAAGTAAAATCCATGGGGTGGTTGAAAGTCGATTTACGTGAAAAACATGTGTATTACAAAACCGACAATGACTACGTCAATCCAAATCATGTGTCAACCCGATTCGAGTGATTTTCACCATCCCTCACATAAGAACTCAGTTAATTAAACATCTGATTCCATCACAAAAGACTTTTTTTCAATTGTAATCATTTTCGAGGCTTTATTTTCATTTTATTTCTAATCCTCGTATGAATCAACATTCCCATTAAATAGAACGTATGTGTATCGCCTTAATGGCTTCTTTAATAGATGTGTGAAATGATTTTCGGTCATTTTGAAATGCCGCCACCCTCTTTAAGAGGTTAAAAAAGGTCTAAGCCCCAAATAAAAGTAAAATACAAGTGGTGGTTGAATGTGGATTTACGTGAAAAAATTCATATTACAAAACCGGCAAGTACTACGTAAATCCAAATCATGTGTCAACCCCCTTCGAGTGATTTTCACCATCCCTCACATAAGAACTCGGTCAATCAAACACCTGATTCCATCACAAAAGACTTTTTTTTTTCAATTGTAATCATTTTCGAGGCTTTATTTTCATTTTAATTATAAGCCTCGTATATATCAATATTCCCATTAAATACAACGCATGTGTATCGTCTTAATGGCTTCATTTAGATGTATGAAATAACTTTCGGTCATTTTGAAATGCCGCTACCCTTTTTAAGAGGTTAAAAAAGGTCTAAGCCTCAAATAAAAGTAAATCCAAGGGGTGGTTGAAAGTCGATTTACGTGAAAAACATGTATATTACAAAACCGACCATGACTAAGTCAATCCAAATCATGTGTCAATCTGATTCGAGTGATTTTCACCATCCCTCACATAAGAACTCAGTTAATTAAACATCTAATTCCATCACAAAAGACTTTTTTTTTTCAATTGTAATCATTTTCGAGTCTTTATTTTCATTTTAATTATAAGCCTCGTATATATCAATATTCCCATTAAATACAACGCATGTGTATCGTCTTAATGGCTTCATTTAGATGTATGAAATAACTTTCGGTCATTTTGAAATGCCGCTACCCTTTTTAAGAGGTTAAAAAAGGTCTAAGCCTCAAATAAAAGTAAATCCATGGGGTGGTTGAAAGTCGATTTACGTGAAAAACATGTATATTACAAAACCGACAATGACTAAGTCAATCCAAATCATGTGTCAATCTGATTCGAGTGATTTTCACCATCCCTCACATAAGAACTCAGTTAATTAAACATTTGATTCCATGACAAAAGACTTTTTTTCAATTGTAATCATTTTCGAGGCTTTATTTTCATTTTATTTTTAAGCCTCGTATGTATCAACATTCCCTTTAAATAGAACGTATGTGTATCGGCTTAATGGCTTCATTAAAAGATGTGTGAAATGATTTTCGGTCATTTTGAAATGCCGCCACCCTCTATAAGAGGTTAAAAAAGGTCTAAGCCCCAAATAAAAGTAAAATACATGGGGTGGTTGAAAGTGGATTTACGTGAAAAACATGCATATTACAAAACCGTCAAGTACTACTTAAATCCAAATCATGTGTCAACCCCCTTCGAGTGATTTTCACCAACCCTCAGATTAGAACTCGGTCAATCAAACACATGATTCCATCAAAAAAGACTTTTTTTCAATTGTAATCATTTCGATGCTTTATTTTCATTTTATTTCTAAGCCATATATCAATCTTCCCATTAAATAGAGGGCATGTATATCGCCTTAATGGCTTCATTTAGATGTGTGAAATGACCTTCGGTCATTTTGAAACGTCGCCAACCTCTTTAAGAGGTTAAAAACGGTCTAAGCCTCAAATAAAAGTAAAATCCATGGGGTGGTTGAAAGTCGATTTACGTGAAAAACATGTGTATTACAAAACCGACAATGACTACGTCAATCCAAATCATGTGTCAACCCGATTCGAGTGATTTTCACCATCCCTCACATAAGAACTCAGTTAATTAAACATCTGATTCCATCACAAAAGACTTTTTTTCAATTGTAATCATTTTCGAGGCTTTATTTTCATTTTATTTCTAATCCTCGTATGAATCAACATTCCCATTAAATAGAACGTATGTGTATCGCCTTAATGGCTTCTTTAATAGATGTGTGAAATGATTTTCGGTCATTTTGAAATGCCGCCACCCTCTTTAAGAGGTTAAAAAAGGTCTAAGCCCCAAATAAAAGTAAAATACAAGTGGTGGTTGAATGTGGATTTACGTGAAAAAATTCATATTACAAAACCGGCAAGTACTACGTAAATCCAAATCATGTGTCAACCCCCTTCGAGTGATTTTCACCATCCCTCACATAAGAACTCGGTCAATCAAACACCTGATTCCATCACAAAAGACTTTTTTTTTTCAATTGTAATCATTTTCGAGGCTTTATTTTCATTTTAATTATAAGCCTCGTATATATCAATATTCCCATTAAATACAACGCATGTGTATCGTCTTAATGGCTTCATTTAGATGTATGAAATAACTTTCGGTCATTTTGAAATGCCGCTACCCTTTTTAAGAGGTTAAAAAAGGTCTAAGCCTCAAATAAAAGTAAATCCAAGGGGTGGTTGAAAGTCGATTTACGTGAAAAACATGTATATTACAAAACCGACCATGACTAAGTCAATCCAAATCATGTGTCAATCTGATTCGAGTGATTTTCACCATCCCTCACATAAGAACTCAGTTAATTAAACATCTAATTCCATCACAAAAGACTTTTTTTATTCAATTGTAATCATTTTCGAGGCTTTATTTTCATTTTATTTCTAATCCTCGTATGTATCAACATTCCCATTAAATAGAACGTATGTGTATCGCCTTAATGGCTTCTTTAAAAGATGTGTGAAATGATTTTCGGTCATTTTGAAATGCCGCCACCCTCTTTAAGAGGTTAAAAAAGGTATCAGCCCCAAATCAAAGTAAAATACAAGTGGTGGTTGAAAGTGGATTTACGTGAAAAAATGCATATTACAAAACCGGCAAGTACTACGTAAATCCAAATCATGTGTCAACCCCCTTCGAGTGATTTTCACCATCCCTCACATAAGAACTCGGTCAATCAAACACCTGATTCCATCACAAAAGACTTTTTTTTTTCAATTGTAATCATTTTCGAGGCTTTATTTTCATTTTAATTATAAGCCTCGTATATATCAATATTCCCATTAAATACAACGCATGTGTATCGTCTTAATGGCTTCATTTAGATGTATGAAATAACCTTCGGTCATTTTGAAATGCCGCTACCCTTTTTAAGAAGTTAAAAAAGGTCTAAGCCTCAAATAAAAGTAAAATCCAAGGGGTGGTTGAAAGTCGATTTACGTGAAAAACATATATACTACAAAACCGACAATGACTACGTCAATCCAAATCATGTGTCAACCAGATTCGAGTGATTTTCACCATCCCTCACATAAGAACTCAGTTAATTAAACATCCAATTCCATCACAAAAGACTTTTTTTTCAATTGTAATCATTTTCGAGGCTTTATTTTCATTTTATTTCTAATCCTCGTATGTATCAACATTCCCATTAAATAGAACGTATGTGTATCGCCTTAATGGCTTCTTTAAAAGATGTGTGAAATGATTTTCGGTCATTTTGAAATGCCGCCACCCTCTTTAAGAGGCTAAAAAAGGTCTAAGCCCCAAATAAAAGTAAAATACAAGTGGTGGTTGAAAGTGGATTTACGTGAAAAATATGCATATTACAAAACCGGCAAGTACTACGTAAATCCAAATCATGTGTCAACCCCCTTCGAGTGATTTTCATCATCCCTCAGATAAGAACTCGGTCAATCAAACACCTGATTCCATCACAAAAGACTTTTTTTTTTTCAATTGTAATCATTTTCGAGGCTTTATTTTCATTTTATTTATAAGTCTCGTATATATCAACATTCCCATTAAATAGAACGCATGTGTATCTCCTTAATGCCTTCATTTAGATGTGTGAAATGATTTTCGGTCATTTTGAAATGCCGCCACCCTCTTTAAGTGGTTAAAAAAGGTCTAAGCTTCAAATAAAAGAAAAATACAAAGGGTGGTTAAAAGTGGATTTACGTGAAAAACATGCATATTACAAAACCGGCAAGTACTACGTAAATCCAAATCATGTGTCAACCCCCTTCGAGTGATTTTCACCATCCCTCAGATAAGAACTCGGTAAATCAAACACCTGATTCCATCACAAAAGACTTTTTTTTTCAATTGTAATCATTTTCGAGTCTTTATTTTCATTTTAGTTATAAACCTAGTATATATCAATATTCCCATTAAATACAACGCATGTGTATCGCCTTAATGGCTTCATTTAGATGTATGAAATAACCTTTGGTCATTTTGAAATGCCGCCACCCTTATTAAGAGGTTAAAAAAGGTTTAAGCCTCAAATAAAAGTAAAATCCAACGGGTGGTTGAAAGTCGATTTACGTGAAAAACATGTATATTACAAAACCGACAATGACTACGTCAATCCAAATCATGTGTCAACCCGATTCGAGTGATTTTCACCATCCCTCACATAAGAACTCAGTTAATTAAACATCTGATTCCATCACAAAAGACTTTTTTCAATTGTAATCATTTTCGAGGCTTTATTTTCATTTTATTTCTAATCCTCGTATGTATCAACATTCCCATAAAATAGAACGTATGTGTATCGCCTTAATGGCTTCTTTAAAAGATGTGTGAAATGATTTTCGTTCATTTTGAAATGCCGCCACCCTTTTTAAGAGGTTAAAAATGGTCTAAGCCCCAAGTAAAAGTAAAATACAAGGGGTGGTTGAAAGTGGATTTACGTGAAAAACATGCATATTACAAAACCGGCAAGTACTTCGTAAATCCAAATCATGTGTTAACCCCCTTCGAGTGATTTTCACCATCCCTTAGATAAGAACTCGGTCAATGAAACACCTGATTCCATCACAAAAGACTTTTTAATCAATTGTAATCATTTTCGAGGCTTTATTTTCATTTTATTTATAAGCCTCGTATATATCAACATTCCCATTAAATAGAACGCATGTGTATCGCCTTAATGACTTCATTTAGATGTGTTTAATGATTTTCGGTCATTTTGAAATGCCGCCACTCTCTTTAAGAGGTTAAAAAAGGTCTAAGCCCCAAATAAAAGTAAAATACAAGGGGTGGTTGAAAGTGGA
Source organism: Ambrosia trifida (assembly GCA_028751855.1). NCBI lineage: Eukaryota > Viridiplantae > Streptophyta > Magnoliopsida > Asterales > Asteraceae > Ambrosia > Ambrosia trifida. The sequence goes on from CM054127.1 coordinate 82,835,849, forward strand.
TTTACGTGAAAAACATGCATATTACAAAAACGGCAAGTACTACGTAAATCCAAATCATGTGTCTACCCCCTTCGAGTGATTTTCACCATCCCTCACATAAGAACTCGGTCAATCAAACACCTGATTCCATCACAAAAGACTTTTTTTTTCAATTGTAATCATTTTCGAGTCTTTATTTTCATTTTAATTATAAGCCTCGTATATATCAATATTCCCATTAAATACAACGCATGTGTATCGTCTTAATGGCTTCATTTAGATGTATGAAATAACTTTCGGTCATTTTGAAATGCCGCTACCCTTTTTAAGAGGTTAAAAAAGGTCTAAGCCTCAAATAAAAGTAAAATCCAAGGGGTGGTTGAATGTCGATTTACGTGAAAAACATGTATATTACAAAACCGACAATGACTAAGTCAATCCAAATCATGTGTCAATCTGATTCGAGTGATTTTCACCATCCCTCACATAAGAACTCAGTTAATTAAACATCTAATTCCATCACAAAAGACTTTTTTTTTTCAATTGTAATCATTTTCGAGGCTTTATTTTCATTTTATTTCTAATCCTCGTATGTATCAACATTCCCATTAAATAGAACGTATGTGTATCGCCTTAATGGCTTCCTTAAAAGATGTGTGAAATGATTTTCGGTCATTTTGAAATGCCGCCACCCTCTTTAAGAGGTTAAAAAAGGTCTAAGCCCCAAATAAAAGTAAAATACAAGTGGTGGTTGAAAGTGGATTTACGTGAAAAAATGCATATTACAAAACCGGCAAGTACTACGTAAATCCAAATCATGTGTCAACCCCCTTCGAGTGATTTTCACCATCCCTCCCATAAGAACTCGGTCAATCAAACACCGGATTCCATCACAAAAGACTTTTTTTTTTTCAATTGTAATCATTTTCGAGGCTTTATTTTCATTTTAATTATAAGCCTCGTATATATCAATATTCCCATTAAATACAACGCATGTGTATCGTCTTAATGGCTTCATTTAGATGTATGAAATAACCTTCGGTCATTTTGAAATGCCGCTACCCTTTTTAAGAGGTTAAAAAAGGTCTAAGCCTCAAATAAAAGTAAAATCCAAGGGGTGGTTGAAAGTCGATTTACGTGAAAAACATATATATTACAAAACCGACAATGACTAAGTCAATCCAAATCATGTGTCAATCCGATTCGAGTGATTATTACCATCCCTCACAAAAGAACTCAGTTAATTAAACATCCAATTCCATCACAAAAGACTTTTTTTTCAATTGTAATCATTTTCGAGGCTTTATTTTCATTTTATTTCTAATCCTCGTATGAATCAACATTCCCATTAAATAGAACGTATGTGTATGGCCGTAATGGCTTCTTTAAAAGATGTGTGAAATGATTTTCGGTCATTTTGAAATGCCGCCACCCTCTTTAAGAGGTTAAAAAAGGTCTAAGCCCCAAATAAAAGTAAAATACAAGTGGTGGTTGAATGTGGATTTACGTGAAAAATATGCATATTACAAAACCGGCAAGTACTACGTAAATCCAAATCATGTGTCAACCCCCTTCGAGTGATTTTCACCATCCCTCAGATAAGAACTCGGTCAATCAAACACCTGATTCCATCACAAAAGACTTTTTTTCTCAATTGTAATCTTTTTCGAGGCTTTATTTTCATTTTATTTATAAGTCTCGTATATATCAACATTCCCATTAAATAAAACGCATGTGTATCTCCTTAATGCCTTCATTTAGATGTGTGAAATGATTTTCGGTCATTTTGAAATGCCGCCACCCTCTTTAAGTGGTTAAAAAAGGTCTAAGCTTCAAATAAAAGAAAAATACAAAGGGTGGTTAAAAGTGGATTTACGTGAAAAACATGCATATTACAAAACCGGCAAGTACTACGTAAATCCAAATCATGTGTCAACCCCCTTCGAGTGATTTTCACCATCCCTCAGATAAGAACTCGGTAAATCAAACACCTGATTCCATCACAAAAGACTTTTTTTTTTCAATTGTAATCATTTTCGAGTCTTTATTTTCATTTTAATTATAAACCTCGTATATATCAATATTCCAATTAAATACAACGCATGTTTATCGCCTTAATGGCTTCATTTAGATGTATGAAATAACCATTGGTCATTTTAAAATGCCGCCTCCCTTATTAAGAGGTTAAAAAAGGTTTAAGCCTCAAATAAAAGTAAAATCCAACGGGTGGTTGAAAGTCGATATACATGAAAAACATGTATATTACAAAACCGACAATGACTACGTCAATCCAAATCATGTGTCAACCCGATTCGAGTGATTTTCACCGTCCCTCACATAAGAACTCAGTTAATTAAACAGCTGATTCCATCACAAAAGACTTTTTTTCAATTGTAATCATTTTCGAGGCTTCATTTTCATTTTATTTCTAATCCTCGTATGTATCAACATTCCCATAAAATAGAACGTATGTGTATCGCCTTAATGGCTTCTTTAAAAGATGTGTGAAATGATTTTCGTTCATTTTGAAATGCCGCCACCCTTTTTAAGAGGTTAAAAATGGTCTAATCCCCAAATAAAAGTAAAATACAAGGGGTGGTTGAAAGTGGATTTATGTGAAAAACATGCATATTACAAAACCGGCAAGAACTTCGTAAATCCAAATCATGTGTTAACCCCCTTCGAGTGATTTTCACCATCCCTCAAATAAGAACTCGGTCAATCAAACACCTGATTCCATCACAAAAGACTTTTTTTTTTTCAATTGTAATCTTTTTCGAGGCTTTATTTTCATTTTATTTATAAGTCTCGTATATATCAACATTCCCATTATATAGAACGCATGTGTATCTCCTTAATGCCTTCATTTAGATGTGTGATATGATTTTCGGTCATTTTGAAATGCCGCCACCCTCTTTAAGTGGTTAAAAAAGGTCTAAGCTTCAAATAAAAGAAAAATATAAAGGGTGGTTGAAAGTGGATTTACGTGAAAAACATGCATATTACAAAACCGGCAAGTACTACGTAAATCCAAATCATGTGTCAACCCCCTTTGAGTGATTTTCACCATCCCTCAGATAAGAACTCGGCCAATCAAACACCTGATTCCATCACAAAAGACTTTTTTTTTTTTTCAATTGTAATCTTTTTCGAGGCTTTATTTTCATTTTATTTATAAGTCTCGTATATATCAACATTCCCATTATATAGAACGCATGTGTATCGCCTTAATGCCTTCATTTAGATGTGTGATATGATTTTCGGTCATTTTGAAATGCCGCCACCCTCTTTAAGTGGTTAAAAAAGGTCTAAGCTTCAAATAAAAGTAAAATCCAACGGGTGGTTGAAAGTCGATTTACGTGAAAAACATGTATATTACAAAACCGACAATGACTACGTCAATCCAAATCATGTGTCAACCCGATTCGAGTGATTTTCACCATCCCTCACATAAGAACTCAGTTAATTAAACATCTGATTCCATCACAAAAGACTTTTTTTCAATTGTAATCATTTTCGAGGCTTTATTTTCATTTTATTTCTAATCCTCGTATGTATCAACATTCCCATAAAATAGAACGTATGTGTATCGCCTTAATGGCTTCTTTAAAAGATGTGTCAAATGATTTTCGTTCATTTTGAAATGCCGCCACCCTTTTTAAGAGGTTAAAAATGGTCTAAGCCCCAAATAAAAGTAAAATACAAGGGGTGGTTGAAAGTGGATTTATGTGAAAAACATGCATATTACAAAACCGGCAAGTACTTCGTAAATCCAAATCATGTGTTAACCCCCTTCGAGTGATTTTCACCATCCCTCAGATAAGAACTCGGCCAATCAAACACCTGATTCCATCACAAAAGACTTTTTTTTTTCAATTGTAATCTTTTTCGAGGCTTTATTTACATTTTATTTATAAGTCTCGTATATATCAACATTCCCATTATATAGAACGCATGTGTATCTCCTTAATGCCTTCATTTAGATGTGTGATATGATTTTCGGTCATTTTGAAATGCCGCCACCCTCTTTAAGTGGTTAAAAAAGGTCTAAGCTTCAAATAAAAGAAAAATACAAAGGGTGGTTGAAAGTGGATTTACGTGAAAAACATGCATATTACAAAACCGGCAAGTACTACGTAAATCCAAATCATGTGTCAACCCCCTTCGAGTGATTTTCACCATCCCTCAGATAAGAACTCGGTCAATCAAACACCTGATTCCATCACAAAAGACTTTTTTTTTTCAATTGTAATCTTTTTCGAGGCTTTATTTTCATTTTATTTATAAGTCTCGTATATATCAACATTCCCATTATATAGAACGCATGTGTATCTCCTTAATGCCTTCATTTAGATGTGTGATATGATTTTCGGTCATTTTGAAATGCCGCCACCCTCTTTAAGTGGTTAAAAAAGGTCTAAGCTTCAAATAAAAGTAAAATCCAACGGGTGGTTGAAAGTCGATTTACGTGAAAAACATGTATATTACAAAACCGACAATGACTACGTCAATCCAAATCATGTGTCAACCCGATTCGAGTGATTTTCACCATCCCTCACATAAGAACTCAGTTAATTAAACATCTGATTCCATCACAAAAGACTTTTTTTCAATTGTAATCATTTTCGAGGCTTTATTTTCATTTTATTTCTAATCCTCGTATGTATCAACATTCCCATAAAATAGAACGTATGTGTATCGCCTTAATGGCTTCTTTAAAAGATGTGTGAAATGATTTTCGTTCATTTTGAAATGCCGCCACCCTTTTTAAGAGGTTAAAAATGGTCTAAGCCCCAAATAAAAGTAAAATACAAGGGGTGGTTGAAAGTGGATTTACGTGAAAAACATGCATATTACAAAACCGGCAAGTACTTCGTAAATCCAAATCATGTGTTAACCCCCTTCGAGTGATTTTCACCATCCCTTAGATAAGAACTCGGTCAATGAAACACCTGATTCCATCACAAAAGACTTTTTAATCAATTGTAATCATTTTCGAGGCTTTATTTTCATTTTATTTATAAGCCTCGTATATATCAACTTTCCCATTAAATAGAACGCATGTGTATCGCCTTAATGGCTTCATTTAGATGTGTTTAATGATTTTCGGTCATTTTGAAATGCCGCCACTCTCTTTAAGAGGTTAAAAAAGGTCTAAGCCCAAATAAAAGTAAAATACAAGGGGTGGTTGAAAGTGGATTTACGTGAAAAACATGCATATTACAAAAACGGCAAGTACTACGTAAATCCAAATCATGTGTCAACCCCCTTCGAGTGATTTTCACCATCCCTCACATAAGAACTCGGTCAATCAAACACCTGATTCCATCACAAAAGACTTTTTTTTTTTCAATTGTAATCATTTTCGAGTCTTTATTTTCATTTTAATTATAAGCCTCGTATATATCAATATTCCCATTAAATACAACGCATGTGTATCGTCTTAATGGCTTCATTTAGATGTATGAAATAACATTTGGTCATTTTGAAATGCCGCTACCCTTTTTTTAGAGGTTAAAAAAGGTCTAAGCCTCAAATAAAAGTAAAATCCAAGGGGTGCTTGAATGTCGATTTACGTGAAAAACATGTATATTACAAAACCGACAATGACTAAGTCAATCCAAATCATGTGTCAATCTGATTCGAGTGATTTTCACCATCCCTCACATAAGAACTCAGTTAATTAAACATCTAATTCCATCACAAAAGACTTTTTTTTTTCAATTGTAATCATTTTCGAGGCTTTATTTTCATTTTATTTCTAATCCTCGTATGTATCAACATTCCCATTAAATAGAACGTATGTGTATCGCCTTAATGGCTTCCTTAAAAGATGTGTGAAATGATTTTCGGTCATTTTGAAATGCCGCCACCCTCTTTAAGAGGTTAAAAAAGGTCTAAGCCCCAAATAAAAGTAAAATACAAGTGGTGGTTGAAAGTGGATTTACGTGAAAAAATGCATATTACAAAACCGGCAAGTACTACGTAAATCCAAATCATGTGTCAACCCCCTTCGAGTGATTTTCACCATCCCTCCCTTAAGAACTCGGTCAATCAAACACCTGATTCCATCACAAAAGACTTTTTTTTTTTCAATTGTAATCATTTTCGAGGCTTTATTTTCATTTTAATTATAAGCCTCGTATATATCAATATTCCCATTAAATACAACGCATGTGTATCGTCTTAATGGCTTCATTTAGATGTATGAAATAACCTTCGGTCATTTTGAAATGCCGCTACCCTTTTTAAGAGGTTAAAAAAGGTCTAAGCCTCAAATAAAAGTAAAATCCAAGGGGTGGTTGAAAGTCGATTTACGTGAAAAACATATATATTACAAAACCGACAATGACTAAGTCAATCCAAATCATGTGTCAATCCGATTCGAGTGATTATTACCATCCCTCACAAAAGAACTCAGTTAATTAAACATCCAATTCCATCACAAAAGACTTTTTTTTCAATTGTAATCATTTTCGAGGCTTTATTTTCATTTTATTTCTAATCCTCGTATGAATCAACATTCCCATTAAATAGAACGTATGTGAATGGCCGTAATGGCTTCTTTAAAAGATGTGTGAAATGATTTTCGGTCATTTTGAAATGCCGCCACCCTCTTTAAGAGGTTAAAAAAGGTCTAAGCCCCAAATAAAAGTAAAATACAAGTGGTGGTTGAAAGTGGATTTACGTGAAAAATATGCATATTACAAAACCGGCAAGTACTACGTAAATCCAAATCATGTGTCAACCCCCTTCGAGTGATTTTCACCATCCCTCAGATAAGAACTCGGTCAATCAAACACCTGATTCCATCACAAAAGACTTTTTTTCTCAATTGTAATCTTTTTCGAGGCTTTATTTTCATTTTATTTATAAGTCTCGTATATATCAACATTCCCATTAAATAGAACGCATGTGTATCTCGGTAATGCCTTCATTTAGATGTGTGAAATGATTTTCGGTCATTTTGAAATGCCGCCACCCTCTTTAAGTGGTTAAAAAAGGTCTAAGCTTCAAATAAAAGAAAAATACAAAGGGTGGTTAAAAGTGGATTTACGTGAAAAACATGCATATTACAAAACCGGCAAGTACTACGTAAATCCAAATCATGTGTCAACCCCCTTCGAGTGATTTTCACAATCCCTCAGATAAGAACTCGGTAAATCAAACACCTGATTCCATCACAAAAGACTTTTTTTTTCAATTGTAATCATTTTCGAGTCTTTGTTTTCATTTTAATTATAAACCTCGTATATATCAATATTCCCATTAAATACAACGCATGTTTATCGCCTTAATGGCTTCATTTAGATGTATGAAATAACCATTGGTCATTTTAAAATGCCGCCTCCCTTATTAAGAGGTTAAAAAAGGTTTAAGCCTCAAATAAAAGTAAAATCCAACGGGTGGTTGAAAGTCGATATACGTGAAAAACATGTATATTACAAAACCGACAATGACTACGTCAATCCAAATCATGTGTCAACCCGATTCGAGTGATTTTCACCATCCCTCACATAAGAACTCAGTTAATTAAACATCTGATTCCATCACAAAAGACTTTTTTTCAATTGTAATCATTTTCGAGGCTTTATTTTCATTTTATTTCTAATCCTCGTATGTATCAACATTCCCATAAAATAGAACGTATGTGTATCGCCTTAATGGCTTCTTTAAAAGATGTGTGAAATGATTTTCGTTCATTTTGAAATGCCGCCACCCTTTTTAAGAGGTTAAAAATGGTCTAAGCCCCAAATAAAAGTAAAATACAACGGGTGGTTGAAAGTGGATTTATGTGAAAAACATGCATATTACAAAACCGGCAAGTACTTCGTAAATCCAAATCATGTGTTAACCCCCTTCGAGTGATTTTCCCCATCCCTCAGATAAGAACTCGGTCAATCAAACACCTGATTCCATCACAAAAGACTTTTTTTTTTTTCAATTGTAATCTTTTTCGAGGCTTTATTTTCATTTTATTTATAAGTCTCGTATATATCAACATTCCCATTATATCGAACGCATGTGTATCTCCTTAATGCCTTCATTTAGATGTGTGATATGATTTTCGGTCATTTTGAAATGCCGCCACCCTCTTTATGTGGTTAAAAAAGGTCTAAGCTTCAAATAAAAGAAAAATACAAAGGGTGGTTGAAAGTGGATTTACGTGAAAAACATGCATATTACAAAACCGGCAAGTACTACGTAAATCCAAATCATGTGTCAACCCCCTTCGAGTGATTTTCACCATCCCTCAGATAAGAACTCGGTCAATCAAACACCTGATTCCATCACAAAAGACTTTTTTTTTTTTTTTCAATTGTAATCTTTTTCGAGGCTTTATTTTCATTTTATTTATAAGTCTCGTATATATCAACATTCCCATTATATAGAACGCATGTGTATCTCCTTAATGCCTTCATTTAGATGTGTGATATGATTTTCGGTCATTTTGAAATGCCGCCACCCTCTTTAAGTGGTTAAAAAAGGTCTAAGCTTCAAATAAAAGTAAAATCCAACGGGTGGTTGAAAGTCGATTTACGTGAAAAACATGTATATTACAAAACCGACAATGACTACGTCAATCCAAATCATGTGTCAACCAGATTCGAGTGATTTTCACCATCCCTCACATAAGAACTCAGTTAATTAAACATCTGATTCCATCACAAAAGACTTTTTTTCAATTGTAATCATTTTCGAGGCTTTATTTTCATTTTATTTCTAATCCTCGTATGTATCAACATTCCCATAAAATAGAACGTATGTGTATCGCCTTAATGGCTTCTTTAAAAGATGTGTCAAATGATTTTCGTTCATTTTGAAATGCCGCCACCCTTTTTAAGAGGTTAAAAATGGTCTAAGCCCCAAATAAAAGTAAAATACAAGGGGTGGTTGAAAGTGGATTTATGTGAAAAACATGCATATTACAAAACCGGCAAGTACTTCGTAAATCCAAATCATGTGTTAACCCCCTTCGAGTGATTTTCACCATCCCTCAGATAAGAACTCGGTCAATCAAACACCTGATTCCATCACAAAAGACTTTTTTTTTTTTCAATTGTAATCTTTTTCGAGGCTTTATTTTCATTTTATTTATAAGTCTCGTATATATCAACATTCCCATTATATAGAACGCATGTGTATCTCCTTAATGCCTTCATTTAGATGTGTGATATGATTTTCGGTCATTTTGAAATGCCGCCACCCTCTTTAAGTGGTTAAAAAAGGTCTAAGCTTCAAATAAAAGAAAAATACAAAGGGTGGTTGAAAGTGGATTTACGTGAAAAACATGCATATTACAAAACCGGCAAGTACTACGTAAATCCAAATCATGTGTCAACCCCCTTCGAGTGATTTTCACCATCCCTCAGATAAGAACTCGGTAAATCAAACACCTGATTCTATCACAAAAGACTTTTTTTTTTCAATTGTAATCTTTTTCGAGGCTTTATTTTCATTTTATTTATAAGTCTCGTATATATCAACATTCCCATTATATAGAACGCATGTGAATCTCCTTAATGCCTTCATTTAGATGTGTGATATGATTTTCGGTCATTTTGAAATGCCGCCACCCTCTTTATGTGGTTAAAAAAGGTCTAAGCTTCATATAAAAGAAAAATACAAAGGGTGGTTGAAAGTGGATTTACGTGAAAAACATGCATATTACAAAACCGGCAAGTACTACGTAAATCCAAATCATGTGTCAACCCCCTTCGAGTGATTTTCACCATCCCTCACATAAGAACTCGGTCAATCAAACACCTGATTCCATCACAAAAGACTTTTTTTTTTCAATTGTAATCATTTTCGAGTCTTTATTTTCATTTTAATTATAAGCCTCGTATATATCAATATTCCCATTAAATACAACGCATGTGTATCGTCTTAATGGCTTCATTTAGATGTATGAAATAACTTTCGGTCATTTTGAAATGCCGCTACCCTTTTTAAGAGGTTAAAAAATGTCTAAGCCTCAAATAAAAGTAAAATCCAAGGGGTGGTTGAAAGTCGATTTACGTGAAAAATATGCATATTACAAAACCGGCAAGTACTTCGTAAATCCAAATCATGTGTTAACCCCCTTCGAGTGATTTTCACCATCCCTCAGATAAGAACTCGGCCAATCAAACACCTGATTCCATCACAAAAGACTTTTTTTTTTCAATTGTAATCTTTTTCGAGGCTTTATTTTCATTTTATTTATAAGTCTCGTATATATCAACATTCCCATTATATAGAACGCATGTGTATCCCCTTAATGCCTTCATTTAGATGTGTGATATGATTTTCGGTCATTTTGAAATGCCGCCACCCTCTTTAAGTGGTTAAAAAAGGTCTAAGCTTCAAATAAAAGAAAAATACAAAGGGTGGTTGAAAGTGGATTTACGTGAAAAACATGCATATTACAAAACCGACAAGTACTACGTAAATCCAAATCATGTGTCAACCCCCTTCGAGTGATTTTCACCATCCCTCACATAAGAACTCGGTCAATCAAACACCTGATTCCATCACAAAAGACTTTTTTATTTCAATTGTAATCATTTTCGAGTCTTTATTTTCATTTTAATTATAAGCCTCGTATTTATCAATATTCCCATTAAATACAACGCATGTGTATCGTCTTAATGGCTTCATTTAGATGTATGAAATAACTTTCGGTCATTTTGAAATGCCGCTACCCTTTTTAAGAGGTTAAAAAAGGTCTAATCAAATAAAAGTAAAATCCAAGGGGTGGTTGAAAGTCGATTTACGTGAAAAACATGTATATTACAAAACCGACAATGACTAAGTCAATCCAAATCATGTGTCAATCTGATTCGAGTGATTTTCACCATCCCTCACATAAGAACTCAGTTAATTAAACATCTAAATCCATCACAAAAGACTTTTTTTTTTCAATTGTAATCTTTTTCGAGGCTTTATTTTCATTTTATTTCTAATCCTCGTATGTATCAACATTCCCATTAAATAGAACGTATGTGTATCGCCTTAATGGCTTCTTTAAAAGATGTGTGAAATGATTTTCGGTCATTTTGAAATGCCGCCACCCTCTTTAAGAGGTTAAAAAAGGTCTAAGTCCCAAATAAAAGTAAAATACAAGTGGTGGTTGAAAGTGGATTTACGTGAAAAAATGCATATTACAAAACCGGCAAGTACTACGTAAATCTAAATCATGTGTCAACCCCCTTCGAGTGATTTTCACCATCCCTCAGATAAGAACTCGGTCAATCAAACACCTGATTCCATCACAAAAGACTTTTTAATCAATTGTAATCATTTTCGAGGCTTTATTTTCATTTTATTTATAAGCCTCGTATATATCAACATTCCCATTAAATAGAACGCATGTGTATCGCCTTAATGGCTTCATTAAGATGTGTTTAACGATTTTCGGTCATTTTGAAATGCCGCCACTCCCTTTAAGAGGTTAAAAAAGGTCTAAGCCCCAAATAAAAGTAAAATACAAGGGGTGGTTGAAAGTGGATTTACGTGAAAAACATGCATATTACAAAACCGGCAAGTACTACGTAAATCCAAATCATGTGTCAACCCCGTTCGAGTGATTTTCACCATCCCTCAGATAAGAACTCGGTCAATCAAACACCTGATTCCATCACAAAAGACTTTTTTTTTTCAATTGTAATCATTTTCGAGGCTTTATTTTCATTTTAATTATAAGCCTCGTATATATCAATATTCCCATTAAATACAACGCATGTGTATCGTCTTAATGGCTTCATTTAGATGTATGAAATAACCTTCGGTCATTTTGAAATGTCGCTACCCTTTTTAAGAGGTTAAAAAAGGTCTAAGCCTCAAATAAAAGTAAAATCCAAGGGGTGGTTGAAAGTCGATTTACGTGAAAAAATTTATATTACAAAACCGACAATGACTAAGTCAATCCAAATCATGTGTCAATCCGATTCGAGTGATTTTTACCATCCCTCACATAAGAACTCAGTTAATTAAACATCCAATTCCATCACAAAAGACTTTTTTTTCAATTGTAATCATTTTCGAGGCTTTATTTTCATTTTATTTCTAATCCTCGTATGTATCAACATTCCCATTAAATAGAACGTATGTGTATCGCCTTAATGGCTTCTTTAAAAGATGTGTGAAATGATTTTCGGTCATTTTGAAATGCCGCCACCCTCTTTAAGAGGTTAAAAAAGGTCTAAGCCCCAAATAAAAGTAAAACACAAATGGTGGTTGAAAGTGGATTTACGTGAAAAATATGCATATTACAAAACCGGCAAGTACTACGTAAATCCAAATCATGTGTCAGCCCCCTTCGAGTGATTTTCACCATCCCTCAGATAAGAACTCGGTCAATCAAACACCTGATTCCATCACAAAAGACTTTTTTTTTTTTCAATTGTAATCTTTTTTGAGGCTTTATTTTCATTTTATTTATAAGTCTCGTATATATCAACATTCCCATTAAATAGAACGCATGTGTATCTCCTTAATGCCTTCATTTAGATGTGTGAAATGATTTTCGGTCAATTTGAAATGCCGCCACCCTCTTTAAGTGGTTAAAAAAGGTCTAAGCTTCAAATAAAAGAAAAATACAAAGGGTGGTTAAAAGTGGATTTACGTGAAAAACATGCATATTACAAAACCGGCAAGTTCTACGTAAATCCAAATCATGTGTCAACCCCCTTCGAGTGATTTTCACCATCCCACAGATAAGAACTCGGTAAATCAAACACCTGATTCCATCACAAAAGACTTTTTTTTTCAATTGTAATAATTTTCGAGTCTTTATTTTCATTTTAGTTATAAACCTCGTATATATCAATATTCCAATTAAATACAACGCATGTGTATCGCCTTAATGGCTTCATTTAGATGTATGAAATAACCTTTGGTCATTTAGAAATGCCGCCACCCTTATTAAAAGGTTAAAAAAGGTTTAAGCCTCAAATAAAAGTGAAATCCAACGGGTGGTTGAAAGTCGATTTACGTGAAAAACATGTATATTACAAAACCGACAATGACTACGTCAATCCAAATCACGTGTCAACCCGATTCGAGTGATTTTCACCATCCCTCACATAAGAACTCAGATAATTAAACATCTGATTCCATCACAAAAGACTTTTTTTCAATTGTAATCATTTTCGAGGCTTTATTTTCATTTTATTTCTAATCCTCGTATGTATCAACATTCCCATAAAATAGAACGTATGTGTATCGCCTTAGTGGCTTCTTTAAAAGATGTGTGAAATGATTTTCGTTCATTTTGAAATGCCGCCACCCTTTTTAAGAGGTTAAAAATGGTCTAAGCCCCAAATAAAACTAAAATACAAGGGGTGGTTGAATGTGGATTTACGTGAAAAACATGCATATTACAAAACCGGCAAGTACTTCGTAAATCCAAATCATGTGTTAACCCCCTTCGAGTGATTTTCACCATCCCTTAGATAAGAACTCGATCAATCAAACACCTGATTCCATCACAAAAGACTTTTTTTTTTTCAATTGTAATCATTTTTGAGGCTTTATTTTCATTTTAATTATAAGCCTCGTATATATCAATATTCCCATTAAATACAACGCATGTTTATCGTCTTAATGGCTTCATTTAGATGTATGAAATAACCTTCGGTCATTTTGAAATGTCGCTACCCTTTTTAAGAGGTTAAAAAAGGTCTAAGCCTCAAATAAAAGTAAAATCCAAGGGGTGGTTGAAAGTCGATCTACGTGAAATACATGTATATATCAATATTCCCATTAAATAGAACGTATGTGTATCACCTTAATGGCTTCTTTAAAAGATGTGTGAAATGATTTTCAGTCATTTTGAAATGCCGCCACCCTCTTTAAGAGGTTAAAAAAGGTCTAAGTCCCAAATAAAAGTAAAATACAAGTGGTGGTTGAAAGTGGATTTACGTGAAAAAATGCATATTACAAAACCGGCAAGTACTACGTAAACGTAAATCTAAATCATGTGTCAACCCCCTTCGAGTGATTTTCACCATCCCTCAGATAAGAACTCGGTCAATCAAACACCTGATTCCATCACAAAAGACTTTTTAATCAATTGTAATCATTTTCGAGGCCTTATTTTCATTTTATTTCTAATCCTCGTATGTATCAACATTCCCATAAAATAGAACGTATGTGTATCGCCTTAATGGCTTCTTTAAAAGATGTGTTTAATGATTTTCGGTCATTTTGAAATGCCGCCACTCTCTTTAAGAGGTTAAAAAAGGTCCAAGCCCCCAATAAAAGAAAAATACAAGGGGTGGTTGAAAGTGGATTTACGTGAAAAACATGCATATTACAAAACCGGCAAGTACTACGTAAATCCAAATCATGTGTCAACCCCGTTCGAGTGATTTTTACCATCCCTCAGATAAGAACTCGGTCAATCAAACACCTAATTCCATCACAAAAGACTTTTTTTTTCAATTGTAATCATTTTCGAGGCTTTATTTTCATTTTAATTATAAGCCTCGTATATTTCAATATTCCCATTAAATACAACGCATGTGTATCGTCTTAATGGCTTCATTTAGATGTATGAAATAACCTTCGGTCATTTTGAAATGTCGCTACCCTTTTTAAGAGGTTAAAAAAGGTCTAAGCCTCAAATAAAAGTAAAATCCAAGGGGTGGTTGAAAGTCGATTTACGTGAAATACATGTATATTACAAAACCGACAATGACTAAGTCAATCCAAATCATGTGTCAATCCGATTCGAGTGATTTTCACCATCCCTCACATAAGAACTCGGTTAATTAAACATCTAATTCCATCACAAATGACTTTTTTTCAATTGTAATCATTTTCGAGGCTTTATTTTCATATTATTTCTAATCCTCGTATGTATCAACATTCCTATTAAATAGAACGTATGTGTATCGCCTTAATGGCTTCTTTAAAAGATGTGTGAAATGATTTTCGGTCATTTTGAAATGCCGCCACCCTCTTTAAGAGGTTAAAAAAGGTCTAAGCCCCAAATAAAAGTAAAATACAAGTGGTGGTTGAAAGTGGATTTACGTGAAAAATATGCATATTACAAAAGCGGCAAGTACTACGTAAATCAAAATCATGTGTCAACCCCCTTCGAGTGATTTTCACCATCCCTCAGATAAGAACTCGGTCAATCAAACACCTGATTCCATCACAAAAGACTTTTTTTTTTCAATTGTAATCTTTTTCGAGGCTTTATTTTCATTTTATTTATAAGTCTCGTATATATCAACATTCCCATTATATAGAACGCATGTGTATCTCCTTAATGCCTTCATTTAGATGTGTGATATGATTTTCGGTCATTTTGAAACGCCGCCACCCTCTTTTAGTGGTTAAAAAAGGTCTAAGCTTCAAATAAAAGAAAAATACAAAGGGTTGTTGAAAGTGGATTTACGTGAAAAACATGCATATTACAAAACCGGCAAGTACTACGTAAATCCAAATCATGTGTCAACCCCCTTCGAGTGATTTTCACCATCCCTCATATAAGAACTCGGTCAATCAAACACCTGATTCCATCACAAAAGACTTTTTTTTTTTCAATTGTAATCATTTTCGAGGCTTTATTTTCATTTTAATTATAAGCCTCGTATATATCAATATTCCCATTAAATACAACGCATGTGTGTCGTGTTAATGGCTTCATATAGATGTATGAAATAACCTTCGGTCATTTTGAAATGTCGCTACCCTTTTTAAGAGGTTAAAAAAGGTCTAAGCCTCAAATAAAAGTAAAATCCAAGGGGTGGTTGAAAGTCGATTTACGTGAAAAAATATATATTACAAAACCGACAATGACTAAGTCAATCCAAATCATGTGTCAATCCGATTCGAGTGATTTTTACCATCCCTCACATAAGAACTCAGTTAATTAAACATCCAATTCCATCACAAAAGACTTTTTTTTCAATTGTAATCATTTTCGAGGCTTTATTTTCATTTTATTTCTAATCCTCGTATGTATCAACATTCCCATTAAATAGAACGTATGTGTATCGCCTTAATGGCTTCTTTAAAAGATGTGTGAAATGATTTTCGGTCATTTTGAAATGCCGCCACCCTCTTTAAGAGGTTAAAAAAGGTCTAAGCCCCAAATAAAAGTAAAATACAAGTGGTGGTTGAAAGTGGATTTACGTGAAAAATATGCATATTACAAAACTGGCAAGTACTACGTAAATCCAAATCATGTGTCAACCCCCTTCGAGTGATTTTCACCATCCCTCAGATAAGAACTCGGTCAATCAAACACCTGATTCCATCACAAAAGACTTTTTTTTTTTCAATTGTAATCTTTTTTGAGGCTTTATTTTCATTTTATTTATAAGTCTCGTATATATCAACATTCCCATTAAATAGAACGCATGTGTATCTCCTTAATGCCTTCATTTAGATGTGTGAAATGATTTTCGGTCAATTTGAAATGCCGCCACCCTCTTTAAGTGCTTAAAAAAGGTCTAAGCTTCAAATAAAAGAAAAATACAAAGGGTGGTTAAAAGTGGATTTACGTGAAAAACATGCATATTACAAAACCGGCAAGTACTACGTAAATCCAAATCATGTGTCAACCCCCTTCGAGTGATTTTCAACATCCCACAGATAAGAACTCGGTAAATCAAACACCTGATTCCATCACAAAAGACTTTTTTTTTCAATTGTAATAATTTTCGAGTCTTTATTTTCATTTTAGTTATAAACCTCGTATATATCAATATTCCCATTAAATACAACGCATGTGTATCGCCTTAATGGCTTCATTTAGATGTATGAAATAACCTTTGGTCATTTAGAAATGCCGCCACCCTTATTAAAAGGTTAAAAAAGGTTTAAGCCTCAAATAAAAGTGAAATCCAACGGGTGGTTGAAAGTCGATTTACGTGAAAAACATGTATATTACAAAACCGACAATGACTACGTCAATCCAAATCACGTGTCAACCCGATTCGAGTGATTTTCACCATCCCTCACATAAGAACTCAGATAATTAAACATCTGATTCCATCACAAAAGACTTTTTTTCAATTGTAATCATTTTCGAGGCTTTATTTTCATTTTATTTCTAATCCTCGTATGTATCAACATTCCCATAAAATAGAACGTATGTGTATCGCCTTAATGGCTTCTTTAAAAGATGTGTGAAATGATTTTCGTTCATTTTGAAATGCCGCCACCCTTTTTAAGAGGTTAAAAATGGTCTAAGCCCCAAATAAAACTAAAATACAAGGGGTGGTTGAATGTGGATTTACGTGAAAAACATGCATATTACAAAACCGGCAAGTACTTCGTAAATCCAAATCATGTGTTAACCCCCTTCGAGTGATTTTCACCATCCCTTAGATAAGAACTCGGTCAATCAAACACCTGATTCCATCACAAAAGACTTTTTTTTTTTCAATTGTAATCATTTTTGAGGCTTTATTTTCATTTTAATTATAAGCCTCGTATATATCAATATTCCCATTAAATACAACGCATGTTTATCGTCTTAATGGCTTCATTTAGATGTATGAAATAACCTTCGGTCATTTTGAAATGTCGCTACCCTTTTTAAGAGGTTAAAAAAGGTCTAAGCCTCAAATAAAAGTAAAATCCAAGGGGTGGTTGAAAGTCGATCTACGTGAAATACATGTATATATCAATATTCCCATTAAATAGAACGTATGTGTATCACCTTAATGGCTTCTTTAAAAGATGTGTGAAATGATTTTCAGTCATTTTGAAATGCCGCCACCCTCTTTAAGAGGTTAAAAAAGGTCTAAGTCCCAAATAAAAGTAAAATACAAGTGGTGGTTGAAAGTGGATTTACGTGAAAAAATGCATATTACAAAACCGGCAAGTACTACGTAAACGTAAATCTAAATCATGTGTCAACCCCCTTCGAGTGATTTTCACCATCCCTCAGATAAGAACTCGGTCAATCAAACACCTGATTCCATCACAAAAGACTTTTTAATCAATTGTAATCATTTTCGAGGCCTTATTTTCATTTTATTTCTAATCCTCGTATGTATCAACATTCCCATAAAATAGAACGTATGTGTATCGCCTTAATGGCTTCTTTAAAAGATGTGTTTAATGATTTTCGGTCATTTTGAAATGCCGCCACTCTCTTTAAGAGGTTAAAAAAGGTCCAAGCCCCAATAAAAGTAAAATACAAGGGGTGGTTGAAAGTGGATTTACGTGAAAAACATGCATATTACAAAACCGGCAAGTACTACGTAAATCCAAATCATGTTTCAACCCCGTTCGAGTGATTTTTACCATCCCTCAGATAAGAACTCGGTCAATCAAACACCTAATTCCATCACAAAAGACTTTTTTTTTCAATTGTAATCATTTTCGAGGCTTTATTTTCATTTTAATTATAAGCCTCGTATATTACAATATTCCCATTAAATACAACGCATGTGTATCGTCTTAATGGCTTCATTTAGATGTATGAAATAACCTTCGGTCATTTTGAAATGTCGCTACCCTTTTTAAGAGGTTAAAAAAGGTCTAAGCCTCAAATAAAAGTAAAATCCAAGGGGTGGTTGAAAGTCGATTTACGTGAAATACATGTATATTACAAAACCGACAATGACTAAGTCAATCCAAATCATGTGTCAATCCGATTCGAGTGATTTTCACCATCCCTCACATAAGAACTCGGTTAATTAAACATCTAATTCCATCACAAATGACTTTTTTTCAATTGTAATCATTTTCGAGGCTTTATTTTCATATTATTTCTAATCCTCGTATGTATCAACATTCCTATTAAATAGAACGTATGTGTATCGCCTTAATGGCTTCTTTAAAAGATGTGTGAAATGATTTTCGGTCATTTTGAAATGCCGCCACCCTCTTTAAGAGGTTAAAAAAGGTCTAAGCCCCAAATAAAAGTAAAATACAAGTGGTGGTTGAAAGTGGATTTACGTGAAAAATATGCATATTACAAAAGCGGCAAGTACTACGTAAATCAAAATCATGTGTCAACCCCCTTCGAGTGATTTTCACCATCCCTCAGATAAGAACTCGGTCAATCAAACACCTGATTCCATCACAAAAGACTTTTTTTTTTCAATTGTAATCTTTTTCGAGGCTTTATTTTCATTTTATTTATAAGTCTCGTATATATCAACATTCCCATTATATAGAACGCATGTGTATCTCCTTAATGCCTTCATTTAGATGTGTGATATGATTTTCGGTCATTTTGAAACGCCGCCACCCTCTTTTAGTGGTTAAAAAAGGTCTAAGCTTCAAATAAAAGAAAAATACAAAGGGTTGTTGAAAGTGGATTTACGTGAAAAACATGCATATTACAAAACCGGCAAGTACTACGTAAATCCAAATCATGTGTCAACCCCCTTCGAGTGACTTTCACCAATCCCTCATATAAGAACTCGGTCAATCAAACACCTGATTCCATCACAAAAGACTTTTTTTTTTCAATTGTAATCATTTTCGAGGCTTTATTTTCATTTTAATTATAAGCCTCGTATATATCAATATTCCCATTAAATACAACGCATGTGTATCGTGTTAATGGCTTCATATAGATTTATGAAATAACCTTCGGTCATTTTGAAATGTCGCTACCCTTTTTAAGAGGTTAAAAAAGGTCTAAGCCTCAAATAAAAGTAAAATCCAAGGGGTGGTTGAAAGTCGATTTACGTGAAAAAATATATATTACAAAACCGACAATGACTAAGTCAATCCAAATCATGTGTCAATCCGATTCGAGTGATTTTTACCATCCCTCACATAAGAACTCAGTTAATTAAACATCCAATTCCATCACAAAAGACTTTTTTTTCAATTGTAATCATTTTCGAGGCTTTATTTTCATTTTATTTCTAATCCTCGTATGTATCAACAATCCCATTAAATAGAACGTATGTGTATCGCCTTAATGGCTTCTTTAAAAGATGTGTGAAATGATTTTCGGTCATTTTGAAATGCCGCCACCCTCTTTAAGAGGTTAAAAAAGGTCTAAGCCCCAAATAAAAGTAAAATACAAGTGGTGGTTGAATGTGGATTTACGTGAAAAATATGCATATTACAAAACCGGCAAGTACTACGTAAATCCAAATCATGTGTCAACCCCCTTCGAGTGATTTTCACCATCCCTCAGATAAGAACTCGGTCAATCAAACACCTGATTCCATCACAAAAGACTTTTTTTTTTTCAATTGTAATCTTTTTTGAGGCTTTATTTTCATTTTATTTATAAGTCTCGTATATATCAACATTCCCATTAAATAGAACGCATGTGTATCTCCTTAATGCCTTCATTTAGATGTGTGAAATGATTTTTGGTCAATTTGAAATGCCGCCACCCTCTTTAAGTGCTTAAAAAAGGTCTAAGCTTCAAATAAAAGAAAAATACAAAGGGTGGTTAAAAGTGGATTTACGTGAAAAACATGCATATTACAAAACCGGCAAGTACTACGTAAATCCAAATCATGTGTCAACCCCCTTCGAGTGATTTTCAACATCCCACAGATAAGAACTCGGTAAATCAAACACCTGATTCCATCACAAAAGACTTTTTTTTTCAATTGTAATAATTTTCGAGTCTTTATTTTCATTTTAGTTATAAACCTCGTATATATCAATATTCCCATTAAATACAACGCATGTGTATCGCCTTAATGGCTTCATTTAGATGTATGAAATAACCTTTGGTCATTTAGAAATGCCGCCACCCTTATTAAAAGGTTAAAAAAGGTTTAAGCCTCAAATAAAAGTGAAATCCAACGGGTGGTTGAAAGTCGATTTACGTGAAAAACATGTATATTACAAAACCGACAATGACTACGTCAATCCAAATCACGTGTCAACCCGATTCGAGTGATTTTCACCATCCCTCACATAAGAACTCAGATAATTAAACATCTGATTCCATCACAAAAGACTTTTTTTCAATTGTAATCATTTTCGAAGCTTTATTTTCATTTTATTTCTAATCCTCGTATGTATCAACATTCCCATAAAATAGAACGTATGTGTATCGCCTTAATGGCTTCTTTAAAAGATGTGTGAAATGATTTTCGTTCATTTTGAAATGCCGCCACCCTTTTTAAGAGGTTAAAAATGGTCTAAGCCCCAAATAAAACTAAAATACAAGGGGTGGTTGAAAGTGGATTTACGTGAAAAACATGCATATTACAAAACCGGCAAGTACTTCGTAAATCCAAATCATGTGTTAACCCCCTTCGAGTGATTTTCACCATCCCTTAGATAAGAACTCGGTCAATCAAACACCTGATTCCATCACAAAAGACTTTTTTTTTTCAATTGTAATCATTTTTTAGGCTTTATTTTCATTTTAATTATAAGCCTCGTATATATCAATATTCCCATTAAATACAACGCATGTTTATCGTATTAATGGCTTCATTTAGATGTATGAAATAACCTTCGGTCATTTTGAAATGTCGCTACCCTTTTTAAGAGGTTAAAAAAGGTCTAAGCCTCAAATAAAAGTAAAATCCAAGGGGTGGTTGAAAGTCGATCTACGTGAAATACATGTATATTACAAAACCGACAATGACTATGTCAATCGAAATCATGTGTCAATCCGATTCGAGTGATTTTCACCATCCCTCACATAAGAACTCGGTTAATTAAACATCTAATTCCATCACAAAAGACTTTTTTTCAAAAGTAATAATTTTCGAGGCCTTATTTTCATTTTATTTCTAATCCTCGTATGTATCAACATTCCCATAAAATAGAACGTATGTGTATCGCCTTAATGGCTTCTTTAAAAGATGTGTTTAATGATTTTCGGTCATTTTGAAATGCCGCCACTCTCTTTAAGAGGTTAAAAAAGGTCTAAGCCCCAAATAAAAGTAAAATACAAGGGGTGGTTGAAAGTGGATTTACGTGAAAAACATGCATATTACAAAACCGGCAAGTACTACGTAAATCCAAATCATGTGTCAACCCCGTTCGAGTGATTTTCACCATCCCTCAGATAAGAACTCGGTCAATCAAACACCTAATTCCATCACAAAAGACTTTTTTTTTCAATTGTAATAATTTTCGAGGCTTTATTTTCATTTTAATTATAAGCCTCGTATATTTCAATATTCCCATTAAATACAACGCATGTGTATCGTCTTAATGGCTTCATTTAGATGTATGAAATAACCTTTGGTCATTTAGAAATGTCGCTACCCTTTTTAAGAGGTTAAAAAAGGTCTAAGCCTCAAATAAAAGTAAAATCCAAGGGGTGGTTGAAAGTCGATTTACGTGAAATACATGTATATTACAAAACCGACAATGACTAAGTCAATCCAAATCATGTGTCAATCCGATTCGAGTGATTTTCACCATCCCTCACATAAGAACTCGGTTAATTAAACATCTAATTCCATCACAAAAGACTTTTTTTCAATTGTAATCATTTTCGAGGCTTTATTTTCATATTATTTCTAATCCTCGTATGTATCAACATTCCTATTAAATAGAACGTATGTGTATCGCCTTAATGGCTTCTTTAAAAGATGTGTGAAATGATTTTCGGTCATTTTGAAATGCCGCCACCCTCTTTAAGAGGTTAAAAAAGGTCTAAGCCCCAAATAAAAGTAAAATACAAGTGGTGGTTGAAAGTGGATTTACGTGAAAAATATGCATATTACAAAAGCGGCAAGTACTACGTAAATCAAAATCATGTGTCAACCCCCTTCGAGTGATTTTCACCATCCCTCAGATAAGAACTCGGTCAATCAAACACCTGATTCCATCACAAAAGACTTTTTTTTTTCAATCGTAATCTTTATCGAGGCTTTATTTTCATTTTATTTATAAGTCTCGTATATATCAACATTCACATTAAATAGAACGCATGTGTATCTCCTTAATGCCTTCATTTAGATGTGTGATATGATTTTCGGTCATTTTGAAATGCCGCCACCCTCTTTAAGTGGTTAAAAAAGGTCTAAGCTTCAAATAAAAGAAAAATACAAAGGGTTGTTGAAAGTGGATTTACGTGAAAAACATGCATATTACAAAACCGGCAAGTACTACGTAAATCCAAATCATGTGTCAACCCCCTTCGAGTGATTTTCACCATCCCTCAGATAAGAACTCGGTCAATCAAACACCTGATTCCATCACAAAAGACTTTTTTTTTTTCAATTGTAATCATTTTCGAGGCTTTATTTTCATTTTAATTATAAGCCTCGTATATATCAATATTCCCATTAAATACAACGCATGTGTATCGTCTTAATGGCTTCATATATATGTATGAAATAACCTTCGGTCATTTTGAAATGTCGCTACCCTTTTTAAGAGGTTAAAAAAGGTCTAAGCCTCAAATAAAAGTAAAATCCAAGGGTTGGTTGAAAGTCGATTTACGTGAAAAAATATATATTACAAAACCGACAATGACTAAGTCAATCCAAATCATGTGTCAATCCGATTCGAGTGATTTTTACCATCCCTCACATAAGAACTCAGTTAATTAAACATCCAATTCCATCACAAAAGACTTTTTTTTCAATTGTAATCATTTTCGAGGCTTTATTTTCATTTTATTTCTAATCCTCGTATGTATCAACATTCCCATTAAATAGAACGTATGTGTATCGCCTTAATGGCTTCTTTAAAAGATGTGTGAAATGATTTTCGGTCATTTTGAAATGCCGCCACCCTCTTTAAGAGGTTAAAAAAGGTCTAAGCCCAAAATAAAAGTAAAATACAAGTGGTGGCTGAAAGTGGATTTACGTGAAAAATATGCATATTACAAAACCGGCAAGTACTACGTAAATCCAAATCATGTGTCAACCCCCTTCGAGTGATTTTCACCATCCCTCAGATAAGAACTCCGTCAATCAAACACCTGATTCCATCACAAAAGACTTTTTTTTTTTCAATTGTAATCTTTTTTGAGGCTTTATTTTCATTTTATTTATAAGTCTCGTATATATCAACATTCCCATTAAATAGAACGCATGTGTATCTCCTTAATGCCTTCATTTAGATGTGTGAAATGATTTTCGGTCAATTTGAAATGCCGCCACCCTCTTTAAGTGGTTAAAAAAGGTCTAAGCTTCAAATAAAAGAAAAATACAAAGGGTGGTTAAAAGTGGATTTACGTGAAAAACATGCATATTACAAAACCAGCAAGTACTACGTAAATCCAAATCATGTGTCAACCCCCTTCGAGTGATTTTCACCATCCCACAGATAAGAACTCGGTAAATCAAACACCTGATTCCATCACAAAAGACTTTTTTTTTCAATTGTAATAATTTTCGAGTCTTTATTTTCATTTTAGTTATAAACCTCGTATATATCAATATTCCCATTAAATACAACGCATGTGTATCGCCTTAATGGCTTCATTTAGATGTATGAAATAACCTTTGGTCATTTAGAAATGCCGCCACCCTTATTAAAAGGTTAAAAAAGGATTAAGCCTCAAATAAAAGTGAAATCCAACGGGTGGTTGAAAGTCGATTTACGTGAAAAACATGTATATTACAAAACCGACAATGACTACGTCAATCCAAATCACGTGTCAACCCGATTCGAGTGATTTTCACCATCCCTCACATAAGAACTCAGATAATTAAACATCTGATTCCATCACAAAAGACTTTTTTTCAATTGTAATCATTTTCGAGGCTTTATTTTCATTTTATTTCTAATCCTCGTATGTATCAACATTCCCATAAAATAGAACGTATGTGTATCGCCTTAATGGCTTCTTTAAAAGATGTGTGAAATGATTTTCGTTCATTTTGAAATGCCGCCACCCTTTTTAAGAGGTTAAAAATGGTCTAAGCCCCAAATAAAACTAAAATACAAGGGGTGGTTGAAAGTGGATTTACGTGAAAAACATGCATATTACAAAACCGGCAAGTACTTCGTAAATCCAAATCATGTGTTAACCCCCTTCGAGTGATTTTCACCATCCCTTAGATAAGAACTCGGTCAATCAAACACCTGATTCCATCACAAAAGACTTTTTTTTTTCAATTGTAATCATTTTTGAGGCTTTATTTTCATTTTAATTATAAGCCTCGTATATATCAATATTCCCATTAAATACAACGCATGTTTATCGTCTTAATGGCTTCATTTAGATGTATGAAATAACCTTCGGTCATTTTGAAATGTCGCTACCCTTTTTAAGAGGTTAAAAAAGGTCTAAGCCTCAAATAAAAGTAAAATCCAAGGGGTGGTTGAAAGTCGATCTACGTGAAATACATGTATATTACAAAACCGACAATGACTATGTCAATCCAAATCATGTGTCAATCCGATTCGAGTGATTTTCACCATCCCTCACATAAGAACTCGGTTAATTAAACATCTAATTCCATCACAAAAAACTTTTTTTCAATTGTAATCATTTTCGAGGCCTTATTTTCATTTTATTTCTAATCCTCGTATGTATCAACATTCTTATAAAATAGAACGTATGTGTATCGCCTTAATGGCTTCTTTAAAAGATGTGTTTAATGATTTTCGGTCATTTTGAAATGCCGCCACTCTCTTTAAGAGGTTAAAAAAGGTCTAAGCCCCAAATAAAAGTAAAATACAAGGGGTGGTTGAAAGTGGATTTACGTGAAAAACATGCATATTACAAAACCGGCAAGTACTACGTAAATCCAAATCATGTGTCAACCCCGTTCGAGTGATTTTCACCATCCCTCAGATAAGAACTCGGTCAATCAAACACCTAATTCCATCACAAAAGACTTTTTTTTTCAATTGTAATCATTTTCGAGGCTTTATTTTCATTTTAATTATAAGCCTCGTATATTTCAATATTCCCATTAAATACAACGCATGTGTATCGTCTTAATGGCTTCATTTAGATGTATGAAATAACCTTCGGTCATTTTGAAATGTCGCTACCCTTTTTAAGAGGTTAAAAAAGGTCTAAGCCTCAAATAAAAGTAAAATCCAAGGGGTGGTTGAAAGTCGATTTACGTGAAATACATGTATATTACAAAACCGACAATGACTAAGTCAATCCAAATCATGTGTCAATCCGATTCGAGTGATTTTCACCATCCCTCACATAAGAACTCGGTTAATTAAACATCTAATTCCATCACAAAAGACTTTTTTTCAATTGTAATCATTTTCGAGGCTTTATTTTCATATTATTTCTAATCCTCGTATGTATCAACATTCCTATTAAATAGAACGTATGTGTATCGCCTTAATGGCTTCTTTAAAAGATGTGTAAAATGATTTTCGGTCATTTTGAAATGCCGCCACCCTCTTTAAGAGGTTAAAAAAGGTCTAAGCCCCAAATAAAAGTAAAATACAAGTGGTGGTTGAAAGTGGATTTACGTGAAAAATATGCATATTACAAAAGCGGCAAGTACTACGTAAATCCAAATCATGTGTCAACCCCCTTCGAGTGATTTTCACCATCCCTCAGATAAGAACTCGGTCAATCAAACACCTGATTCCATCACAAAAGACTTTTTTTTTCAATTGTAATCTTTATCGAGGCTTTATTTTCATTTTATTTATAAGTCTCGTATATATCAACATTCCCATTAAATAAAACGCATGTGTATCTCCTTAATGCCTTCATTTAGATGTGTGATATGATTTTCGGTCATTTTGAAATGCCGCCACCCTCTTTAAGTGGTTAAAAAAGGTCTAAGCTTCAAATAAAAGAAAAATACAAAGGGTTGTTGAAAGTGGATTTACGTGAAAAACATGCATATTACAAAACCGGCAAGTACTACGTAAATCCAAATCATGTGTCAACCCCCTTCGAGTGATTTTCACCATCCCTCACATAAGAACTCGGTCAATCAAACACCTGATTCCATCACAAAAGACTTTTTTTTTCAATTGTAATAATTTTCGAGTCTTTATTTTCATTTTAATTATAAGCCTCGTATATATCAATATTCCCATTAAATACAACGCATGTGTATCGTCTTAATGGCTTCATTTAGATGTATGAAATAACCTTCGGTCATTTTGAAATGTCGCTACCCTTTTTAAGAGGTTAAAAAAGGTCTAAGCCTCAAATAAAAGTAAAATCCAAGGGGTGTTTGAAAGTCGATTTACGTGAAATACATGTATATTACAAAACCGACAATGACTAAGTCAATCCAAATCATGTGTCAATCCGATTCGAGTGATTTTCACCATCCCTCACATAAGAACTCAGTTAATTAAACATCTAATTCCATCACAAAATACTTTTTTTCAATTGTAATCATTTTCGAGGCTTTATTTTCATTTTATTTCTAATCCTCGTATGTATCAACATTCCTATTAAATAGAACGTATGTGTATCGCCTTAATGGCTACTTTAAAAGATGTGTGAAATGATTTTCGGTCATTTTGAAATGCCGCCACCCTCTTTAAGAGGTTAAAAAAGGTCTAAGCCCCAAATAAAAGTAAAATACAAGTGGTGGTTGAAAGTGGATTTACGTGAAAAATATGCATATTACAAAACCGGCAAGTACTACGTAAATCCAAATCATGTGTCAACCCCCTTCGAGTGATTTTCACCATCCCTCAGATAAGAACTCGGTCAATCAAACACCTGATTCCATCACAACAGACTTTTTTTTTTCAATTGTAATCTTTTTCGAGGCTTTATTTTCATTTTATTTATAAGTCTCGTATATATCAACATTCCCATTAAATAGAACGCATGTGTATCTCCTTAATGCCTTCATTTAGATGTGTGATATGATTTTCGGTCATTTTGAAATGCCGCCACCCTCTTTAAGTGGTTAAAAAAGGTCTAAGCTTCAAATAAAAGAAAAATACAAAGGGTGGTTGAAAGTGGATTTACGTGAAAAACATGCATATTACAAAACCGGCAAGTACTACGTAAATCCAAATCATGTGTCAACCCCCTTCGAGTGATTTTCACCATCCCTCACATAAGAACTCGGTCAATCAAACACCTGATTCCATCACAAAAGACTTTTTTTTTCAATTGTAATCATTTTCGAGTCTTTATTTTCATCTTAATTATAAGCCTCGTATATATCAATATTCCCATTAAATACAACGCATGTGTATCGTCTTAATGGCTTCATTTAGATGTATGAAATAACTATCGGTCATTTTGAAATGCCGCTACCCTTTTTAAGTGGTTAAAAAAGGTCTAAGCCTCAAATAAAAGTAAAATCCAAGGGGTGGTTGAAAGTCGATTTACGTGAAAAACATGTATATTACAAAACCGACAATGACTAAGTCAATCCAAATCATGTGTCAATCTGATTCGAGTGATTTTCACCATCCCTCACATAAGAACTCAGTTAATTAAACATCTAATTCCATCACAAAAGACTTTTTTTTTTCAATTGTAATCTTTTTCGAGGCTTTATTTTCATTTTATTTCTAATCCTCGTATGTATCAACATTCCCATTAAATAGAACGTATGTGTATCGCCTTAATGGCTTCTTTAAAAGATGTGTGAAATGATTTTCGGTCATTTTGAAATGCCGCCACCCTCTTTAAGAGGTTAAAAAAGGTCTAAGCCCCAAATAACCTTCGGTCATTTTGAAATGCCGCCACCCTCTTTAAGTGGTTAAAAAAGGTCTAAGCTTCAAATAAAAGAAAAATACAAAGGGTGGTTGAAAGTGGATTTACGTGAAAAACATGCATATTACAAAACCGACAAGTACTACGTAAATCCAAATCATGTGTCAACCCCCTTCGAGTGATTTTCACCATCCCTCACATAAGAACTCGGTCAATCAAACACCTGATTCCATCACAAAAGACTTTTTTTTTTTTTTTTTCAATTGTAATCATTTTCGAGTCTTTATTTTCATTTTAATTATAAGCCTCGTATATATCAATATTCCCATTAAATACAACGCATGGGTATCGTCTTAATGGCTTCATTTAGATGTATGAAATAACCTTCGGTCATTTTGAAATGCCGCTACCCTTTTTAAGAGGTTAAAAAAGGTCTAAGCCTTAAATAAAAGTAAAATCCAAGGGGTGGTTGAAAGTCGATTTACGTGAAAAACATATATATTACAAAACCGACAATGACTAAATCAATCCAAATCATGTGACAATCCGATTCGAGTGATTATTACCATCCCTCACATAAGAACTCAGTTAATTAAACATCCAATACCATCCCTCACATAAGAACTCAGTTAATTAAACATCCAATTCCATTAAATACAACGCATGTGTATCGTCTTAATGGCTTCATTTAGATGTATGAAATAACCTTCGGTCATTTTGAAATGCCGCTACCCTTTTTAAGAGGTTAAAAAAGGTCTAAGCCTCAAATAAAAGTAAAATCCAAGGGGTGGTTGAAAGTCGATTTACGTGAAATACATGTATATTACAAAACCGACAATGACTAAGTCAATCCAAATCATGTGTCAATCCGATTCGAGTGATTTTCACCATCCCTCACATAAGAACTCAGTTAATTAAACATCTAATTCCATCACAAAATACTTTTTTACAATTGTAATCATTTTCGAGTCTTTATTTTCATTTTATTTCTAATCCTCGTATGAATCAACATTCCCATTAAATAGAACGTATGTGTATCGCCTTAATGGCTTCTTTAAAAGATGTGTGAAATGATTTTCGGTCATTTTGAAATGCCGCCACCCTCTTTAAGAGGTTAAAAAAGGTCTAAGCCCCAAATAAAAGTAAAATACAAGTGGTGGTTGAAAGTGGATTTACGTGAAAAATATGCATATTACAAAACCGGCAAGTACTACGTAAATCCAAATCATGTGTCAACCCCCTTCGAGTGATTTTCACCATCCCTCAGATAAGAACTCGGTCAATCAAACACCTGATTCCATCACAAAAGACTTTTTTTCTCAATTGTAATCTTTTTCGAGGCTTTATTTTCATTTTATTTATAAGTCTCGTATATATCAACATTCCCATTAAATAAAACGCATGTGTATCTCCTTAATGCCTTCATTTAGATGTGTGAAATGATTTTCGGTCATTTTAAGGCGATACACATGTGTTCTATTTAATGGGAATGTTGATATATATGAGGTTTATAAATAAAATGAAAATAAAGCCTCGAAAATGATTACAATTGAAAAAAAGTCTTTTGTGATGGAATCGGGTGTTTGATTGACCGAGTTCTTATTTGAGGGATGGTGAATATCACTCGAAAGGGGTTGACACATGATTTGGATTGACGTGGTCATTGTCGGTTTTGTAATTTACAAGTTTTTCACGTAAATCCACTTTCAACCAGCCCTTGGATTTTACTTTTTTTTGAGGCTTAGACCTTTTTTAACCTCTTAAAGAGGGTGGCGGCATTTCAAAATCACCGAAAATCATTTCACACATCTAAATGAAGCCATTAAGACGACATACATGCGTTCTATTTAATGGTAATGTTGATATATACAAGGCTTACAAAAAAATTAAAATATAGCCTCGAAATGATTACATTTGAAAAAAAAGTCTTTTTTGATGGAATCAGGTGTTTGATTGACCGATTTCTTATTTAAGAGATGGTGAAAATCAAACGATGGGGGCCGTCACATGATTTGGATTGACGTAGTCATTGTCGGTTTTGTAATTTAAATGTTTTTCACGTAAATCCACTTTCAACCACCCCTTGGATTTTACTTTTATTTGAGGCTTAGACCTTTTTTAACCTCTTAAATAGGGTGGCGGCATTTCAAAATCACCGAAAATCATTTCACACATCATTTAAAGAAGCCATTAAGGCAATACACATACGTTCTATTTAATGGGAATGTTGATATATACGAGGCTAATAAATAAAATGAAAATAAAGCCTCGAAATGATTACAATTGAAAAAAAGGCTTTTGTGATGGAAGCAGGTGTTTGATTGACTGAGTTCTTATTTGGGGGATGGTGAAAATTACTCGAAGGGGGTTGACACATGATTTGTATTGACGTAGCCGTTGTTGGTTTTGTAATTTACATGTTTTTAACGTAAATCCACTTTCAACCACCCCTTGGATTTTACTTTTATTTGAGGCTTAGACCTTTTATAACCTCTTAAAGAGGGTGGTGACATTTCAAAATCACCGAAAATCATTTCACACATCTAAATGAAGCCATTAAGGCGATATACATGCCCTCTATTTAATGGGAATGTTGATATATACGAGGCTTAGAAATAAAATGAAAATAAAGCCACGAAATGATTACAATTGAAAAAAAGGCTTTTGTGATGGAATCAGGTGTTTGATTGACCGAGTTCTTATTTGAGGGATGGTGAAAATTTCTCGAAAGGGGTTGACACATGATTTGTATTGACGTAGTCGTTGTTGGTTTTGTAATCTACATGTTTTTCACGTAAATCCACTTTCAACCACCCCTTGGATTTTAATTTTATTTGAGGCTTAGACCTTTTATAACCTCTTAAAGAGGTTGGCGACATTTCAAAATCACCGAAAATCATTTCACACATCTAAATGAAACCATTAAGGCAACATACATGCGTTCTATTTAATGGTAATGTTGATATATACAAGGCTTACAAAAAAAATGAAAATGTAGCCTCGAAATTATTACAATTGAAAAAAAAGTTTATTGTGATGGAATCAGGTGTTTGATTGACCGATTTCTTATTTGAGAGATGGTGAAAATCAATCGAAGGGGGCCGTCACATGATTTGGATTGACGTAGTCATTGTCGGTTTTGTAATATACATGTTTTTCATGTAAATCCACTTTCAACCACCCCTTGGATTTTAATTTTATTTGAGGCTTAGACCTTTTTTAACCTCTTAAAGAGGGTGGCGGCATTTCAAAATCACTGAAATTCATTACACAAATCTTTTAAAGAAGCCATTAAGGCGATACACATGCGTTCTATTTAATGTGAATGTTGATATATACGAGGCTTATAAATAAACTGAAAATAAAGCCTCGAAAATGATTACAATTGAAAAAAAGTCTTTTGTGATGGAATCAGGTGTTTGATTGACCGAGTTCTTATTTGAGGGATGGTGAATATCACTCGAAGGGGGTTGACACATTATTTGGATTGACGTGGTCATTGTCGGTTTTGTAATTTACATGTTTTTCACGTAAATCCACTTTCAACCAGCCCTTGGATTTTACTTTTATTTGAGGCTTAGACCGTTTTTAACCTCTTAAAGAGGGTGGCGGCATTTCAAAATCACCGAAAATCATTTCACAAATCTTTTAAAGAAGCCATTAAGGCGATACACATGCGTTCTATTTAATGGGAATGTTGATATATACGAGGCTTATAAATAAAATGAAAATAAAGCCTCGAAAATGATTACAATTAAAAAAAAGTCTTTTGTTATGAAATCACGTGTTTGATTGACTGAGTTCTTATTTGAGGGATGGTGAATATCACTCGAAGGGGGTTGACACATGATTTGGATTGACGTGGTCATTGTCGGTTTTTTAATTTTCATGTTTTTCACGCAAATCCACTTTCAACCAGCCCTTGGATTTTACTTTTATTTGAGGCTTAGACCTTTTATAACCTCTTAAAGAGGGTGGCGGCATTTCAAAATAACCGAAAATCATTTCACACATCTTTTAAAGAAGCCATTAAGGCAATACACATACGTTCTATTTAATGAGAATGTTGATATATACGAGGCTTATAAATAAAATGAAAATAAAGCCTCGAAAATTATTACAATTGAAAAAAAGTCTTTTGTGATGGAATCAGGTGTTTGATTGACCGAGTTCTTATTTGAGGGATGGTGAAAATTACTCGGAGGGGTTGACACATGATTTGTATTGACGTAGTCGTTGTCGGTTTTGTAATTTACATGTTCTCACATAAATCCACTTTCAACAACCCCTTGGATTTTACTTTTATTTGAGACTTAGACCTTTTTTAACCTCTTAAGCAGGTTGCAGCATTTCAAAATGACCGAAAATCATTTCACACATCTAAATAAAGCCTTTAAGGCGATATACACGCCCTCTATTTAATGGGAATGTTGATATATATGAGGCTTAGAAATAAAATGAAAATAAAGCCTCGAAATGATTACAATTGAAAAAAAGTCTTTTGTGATGAAATCAGGTGATTGATTGACCGATTTCTTATTTGAGGGATGGTGAAGATCACTTGAAGGGGGTTGTCACATCATTTGGATTGACGTAGTCATTGTCGGTTTTGTAATTTACATGTTTTTCACGTAAATCCACTTTCAACCACCCCTTGGATTTTACTTTTATTTGAGGCTTAGACCTTTTATAACCTCTTAAAGAGGGTGGCGACATTTCAAAATCACCGAAAATCATTTCACACATCTAAATGAAACCATTAAGGCAACATACATGCGTTCTATTTAATGGTAATGTTGATATATACAAGGCTTACAAAAAAAATGAAAATATAGCCTCGAAATTATTACAATTGAAAAAAAAGTTTATTGTGATGGAATCAGGTGTTTGATTGACCGATTTCTTATTTGAGAGATGGTGAAAATCAATCGAAGGGGGCCGTCACATGATTTGGATTGACGTAGTCATTGTCGGTTTTGTAATATCCATGTTTTTCATGTAAATCCACTTTCAACCACCCCTTGGATTTTAATTTTATTTGAGGCTTAGACCTTTTTTAACCTCTTAAAGAGGGTGGCGGCATTTCCAAATCACTGAAATTCATTACACAAATCTTTTAAAGAAGCCATTAAGGCGATACACATGCGTTCTATTTAATGTGAATGTTGATATATACGAGGCTTATAAATAAACTGAAAATAAAGCCTCGAAAATGATTACAATTGAAAAAAAGTCTTTTGTGATGGAATCAGGTGTTTGATTGACCGAGTTCTTATTTGAGGGATGGTGAATATCACTCGAAGGGGGTTGACACATTATTTGGATTGACGTGGTCATTGTCGGTTTTGTAATTTACATGTTTTTCACGTAAATCCACTTTCAACCAGCCCTTGGATTTTACTTTTATTTGAGGCTTAGACCGTTTTTAACCTCTTAAAGAGGGTGGCGGCATTTCAAAATCACCGAAAATCATTTCACAAATCTTTTAAAGAAGCCATTAAGGCGATACACATGCGTTCTATTTAATGGGAATGTTGATATATACGAGGCTTATAAATAAAATGAAAATAAAGCCTCGAAAATGATTACAATTAAAAAAAAGTCTTTTGTTATGAAATCACGTGTTTGATTGACTGAGTTCTTATTTGAGGGATGGTGAATATCACTCGAAGGGGGTTGACACATGATTTGGATTGACGTGGTCATTGTCGGTTTTTTAATTTTCATGTTTTTCACGCAAATCCACTTTCAACCAGCCCTTGGATTTTACTTTTATTTGAGGCTTAGACCTTTTATAACCTCTTAAAGAGGGTGGCGGCATTTCAAAATAACCGAAAATCATTTCACACATCTTTTAAAGAAGCCATTAAGGCAATACACATACGTTCTATTTAATGAGAATGTTGATATATACGAGGCTTATAAATAAAATGAAAATAAAGCCTCGAAAATGATTACAATTGAAAAAAAGTCTTTTGTGATGGAATCAGGTGTTTGATTGACCGAGTTCTTATTTGAGGGATGGTGAAAATTACTCGGAGGGGTTGACACATGATTTGTATTGACGTAGTCGTTGTCGGTTTTGTAATTTACATGTTCTCACATAAATCCACTTTCAACAACCCCTTGGATTTTACTTTTATTTGAGACTTAGACCTTTTTTAACCTCTTAAGCATGTTGCAGCATTTCAAAATGACCGAAAATCATTTCACACATCTAAATAAAGCCTTTAAGGCGATATACACGCCCTCTATTTAATGGGAATGTTGATATATATGAGGCTTAGAAATAAAATGAAAATAAAGCCTCGAAATGATTACAATTGAAAAAAAAGTCTTTTGTGATGAAATCAGGTGATTGATTGACCGATTTCTTATTTGAGGGATGGTGAAGATCACTTGAAGGGGGTTGTCACATCATTTGGATTGACGTAGTCATTGTCGGTTTTGTAATTTACATGTTTTTCACGTAAATCCACTTTCAACCACCCCTTGGATTTTACTTTTATTTGAGGCTTATACCTTTTATAACCTCTTAAAGAGGGTGGCGACATTTCAAAATCACCGAAAATCATTTCACACATCTAAATGAAACCATTAAGGCAACATACATGCGTTCTATTTAATGGTAATGTTGATATATACAAGGCTTACAAAAAAAATGAAAATATAGCCTCGAAATTATTACAATTGAAAAAAAAGTTTATTGTGATGGAATCAGGTGTTTGATTGACCGATTTCTTATTTGAGAGATGGTGAAAATCAATCGAAGGGGGCCGTCACATGATTTGGATTGACGTAGTCATTGTCGGTTTTGTAATATACATGTTTTTCATGTAAATCCACTTTCAACCACCCCTTGGATTTTAATTTTATTTGAGGCTTAGACCTTTTTTAACCTCTTAAAGAGGGTGGCGGCATTTCCAAATCACTGAAATTCATTACACAAATCTTTTAAAGAAGCCATTAAGGCGATACACATGCGTTCTATTTAATGTGAATGTTGATATATACGAGGCTTATAAATAAACTGAAAATAAAGCCTCGAAAATGATTACAATTGAAAAAAAGTCTTTTGTGATGGAATCAGGTGTTTGATTGACCGAGATCTTATTTGAGGGATGTTGAATATCACTCGAAGGGGGTTGACACATTATTTGGATTGACGTGGTCATTGTCGGTTTTGTAATTTACATGTTTTTCACGTAAATCCACTTTCAACCAGCCCTTGGATTTTACTTTTATTTGAGTCTTATACCGTTTTTAACCTCTTAAAGAGGGTGGCGGCATTTCAAAATCACCGAAAATCATTTCACAAATCTTTTAAAGAAGCCATTAAGGCGATACACATGCGTTCTATTTAATGGGAATGTTGATATATACGAGGCTTATAAATAAAATGAAAATAAAGCCTCGAAAATGATTACAATTAAAAAAAAGTCTTTTGTTATGAAATCACGTGTTTGATTGACCGAGTTCTTATTTGAGGGATGGTGAATATCACTCGAAGGGGGTTGACACATGATTTGGATTGACGTGGTCATTGTCGGTTTTTTAATTTTCATGTTTTTCACGTAAATCCACTTTCAACCAGCCCTTGGATTTTACTTTTATTTGAGGCTTAGACCTTTTATAACCTCTTAAAGAGGGTGGCGGCATTTCAAAATAACCGAAAATCATTTCACACATCTTTTAAAGAAGCCATTAAGGCAATACACATACGTTCTATTTAATGAGAATGTTGATATATACGAGGCTTATAAATAAAATGAAAATAAAGCCTCGAAAATGATTACAATTGAAAAAAATCTTTTGTGATGGAATCAGGTGTTTGATTGACCGAGTTCTTATTTGAGGGATGGTGAAAATTACGCGGAGGGGTTGACACATGATTTGTATTGACGTAGTCGTTGTCGGTTTTGTAATTTACATGTTCTCACATAAATCCACTTTCAACAACCCCTTGGATTTTACTTTTATTTGAGACTTAGACCTTTTTTAACCTCTTAAGCAGGTTGCATCATTTCAAAATGACCGAAAATTATTTCACACATCTAAATAAAGCCTTTAAGGCGATATACACGCCCTCTATTTAATGGGAATGTTGATATATATGAGGCTTAGAAATAAAATGAAAATAAAGCCTCGAAATGATTACAATTGAAAAAAAGTCTTTTGTGATGAAATCAGGTGTTTGATTGACCGATTTCTTATTTGAGGGATGGTGAAGATCACTTGAAGGGGGTTGTCACATCATTTGGATTGACGTAGTCATTGTCGGTTTTGTAATTTACATGTTTTTCATGTAAATCCACTTTCAACCACCCCTTGGATTTTACTTTTATTTGAGGCTTAGACCTTTTATAACCTCTTAAAGAGGGTGACGACATTTCAAAATCACTGAAAATCATTTCACACATCTAATTGAAGCCATTAAGGCAACATACATGCGTTCTATTTAATGGAAATGTTGATATATACAAGGCTTACAAAAAAATGAAAATATAGTCTCGAAATGATTACAATTGAAAAAAAGTCTTTTGTGATGGAATCAGGTGTCTGATTGACCGATTTCTTATTTGAGAGATGGTGAAAATCAATGGTAGGGGGCCGTCACTTGATTTCGATTGACATAGTCATTGTCGATTTTGTAATATACATGTTTTTCATGTAAATCCAATTTCAACCACCCCTTGGATTTTAATTTTATTTGAGGCTTAGACCTTTTTTAACCTCTTAAAGAGGGTGGCAGCATTTCAAAATCACTGAAAATCATTTCACAAATCTTTTAAAGAAGCCATTAAGGCGATACACATGCGTTCTATTTAATGGAAATGTTGATATATACAAGGCTTACAAAAAAATGAAAATATAGCCTCGAAATGATTACAATTGAAAAAAGTCTTTTGTGATGGAATCAGGTGTCTGATTGACCGATTTCTTATTTGAGAGATGGTGAAAATCAATGGAAGGGGGCCGTCACTTGATTTCGATTGACATAGTCATTGTCGATTTTGTAATATACATGTTTTTCATGTAAATCCAATTTCATCCACCCCTTGGATTTTAATTTTATTTGAGGCTTAGACCTTTTTTAACCTCTTAAAGAGGGTGGCAGCATTTCAAAATCACTGAAAATCATTTCACAAATCTTTTAAAGAAGCCATTAAGGCGATACACATGCGTTCTATTTAATGGAAATGTTGATATATACAAGGCTTACAAAAAAATGAAAATATAGCCTCGAAATGATTACAATTGAAAAAAAGTCTTTTGTGATGGAATCAGGTGTCTGATTGACCGATTTCTTATTTGAGAGATGGTGAAAATCAATGGAAGGGGGCCGTCACTTGATTTCGATTGACATAGTCATTGTCGATTTTGTAATATACATGTTTTTCATGTAAATCCAATTTCAACCACCCCTTGGATTTTAATTTTATTTGAGGCTTAGACCTTTTTTAACCTCTTAAAGAGGGTGGCAGCATTTCAAAATCACTGAAAATCATTTCACAAATCTTTTAAAGAAGCCATTAAGGCGATACACATGCGTTCTATTTAATGGAAATGTTGATATATACAAGGCTTACAAAAAAATGAAAATATAGCCTCGAAATGATTACAATTGAAAAAAAGTCTTTTGTGATGGAATCAGGTGTTTGATTGACCGAGTTCTTATTTGAGGGATGGTGAAAATTACTCGGAGGGGTTGACACATGATTTGTATTGACGTAGTCGTTGTCGGTTTTGTAATTTACATGTTCTCACATAAATCCACTTTCAACAACCCCTTGGATTTTACTTTTATTTGAGGCTTAGACCTTTTATAACCACTTAAAGAGGGTGACGACATTTCAAAATCACTGAAAATCATTTCACACATCTAATTGAAGCCATTAAGGCAACATACATGCGTTCTATTTAATGGAAATGTTGATATATACAAGGCTTACAAAAAAATGAAAATATAGTCTCGAAATGATTACAATTGAAAAAAAGTCTTTTGTGATGGAATCAGGTGTCTGATTGACCGATTTCTTATTTGAGAGATGGTGAAAATCAATGGAAGGGGGCCGTCACTTGATTTCGATTGACATAGTCATTGTCGATTTTGTAATATACATGTTTTTCATGTAAATCCAATTTCAACAACCCCTTGGATTTTAATTTTATTTGAGGCTTAGACCTTTTTTAACCTCTTAAAGAGGGTGGCAGCATTTCAAAATCACTAAAAATCATTTCACAAATCTTTTAAAGAAGCCATTAAGGCGATACACATGCGTTCTATTTAATGGAAATGTTGATATATACAAGGCTTACAAAAAAATGAAAATATAGCCTTCAAATGATTACAATTGAAAAAAGTCATTTGTGATGGAATCAGGTGTCTGATTGACCGATTTCTTATTTGAGAGATGGTGAAAATCAATGGAAGGGGGCCGTCACTTGATTTCGATTGACATAGTCATTGTCGATTTTGTAATATACATGTTTTTCATGTAAATCCAATTTCAACCACCCCTTGGATTTTAATTTTATTTGAGGCTTAGACCTTTTTTAACCTCTTAAAGAGGGTGGCAGCATTTCAAAATCACTGAAAATCATTTCACAAATCTTTTAAAGAAGCCATTAAGGCGATACACATGCGTTCTATTTAATGGAAATGTTGATATATACAAGGCTTACAAAAAAATGAAAATATAGCCTCGAAATGATTACAATTGAAAAAAAGTCTTTTGTGATGGAATCAGGTGTTTGATTGACCGAGTTCTTATTTGAGGGATGGTGAAAATTACTCGGAGGGGTTGACACATGATTTGTATTGACGTAGTCGTTGTCGGTTTTGTAATTTACATGTTCTCACATAAATCCACATTCAACAACCCCTTGGATTTTACTTTTATTTGAGACTTAGACCTTTTTTAACCTCTTAAGCAGGTTGTGGCATTTCAAAATCACCGAAAATCATTTCACACATCTAAATAAAGCCTTTAAGGCGATATACACGCCCTCTATTTAATGGAAATGTTGATATATATGAGGCTTAGAAATAAAATGAAAATAAAGCCTCGAAATGATTACAATTGAAAAAAAGTCTTTTGTGATGAAATCAGGTGTTTGATTGACCGATTTCTTATTTGAGGGGTGGTGAAGATCACTTGAAGGGGGTTGTCACATCATTTGGATTGACGTAGTCATTGTCGGTTTTGTAATTTACATGTTTTTCACGTAAATCCACTTTCAACCACCCCTTGGATTTTACTTTTATTTGAGGCTTAGACCTTTTATAACCTCTTAAACAGGGTGGCGACATTTCAAAATCACCGAAAATCATTTCACACATCTAAATGAAGCCATTAAGGCAACATACATGCGTTCTATTTAATGGTAATGTTGATATATACAAGGCATACAAAAAAAATGAAAATATAGCCTCGAAATGATTACAATTGAAAAAAAAGTCTTTTGTGATGGAATCTGGTGTTTGATTGACCGATTTCTTATTTGAAAGATGGTGAAAATCAATCGAAGGGGGCCGTCACATGATTTGGATTGACGTAGTCATTGTCGGTGTTGTAATATACCTGGTTTTAATGTAAATCCACTTTCAACCACCCCGTGGATTTTAATTTTATTTGAGGCTTAGACCTTTTTTAACCTCTTAAAGAGGGTGGCGGCATTTCAAAATCACCGAATATCATTTCACAAATCTTTTAAAGAAGCCATTAAGGCGATACACATGCGTTCTATTTAATGGGAATATTGATATATACGAGGCTTATAAATAAAATGAAAATAAAGCCTCGAAAATGATTACAATTGAAACAAAGTCTTTTGTGATGGAATTAGGTGTTTGATTGACCGAGTTCTTATTTGAGGGATGGTGAATATCACTCGAAGGGGGTTGACACATGATTTGGATTGACGTGGTCATTGTCGGTTTTGTAATTTACATGTTTTTCACGTAAATCCACTTTCAACCACCCCTTGGATTTTAATTTTATTTTAGGCTTAGACCTTTTATAACCTCTTAAAGAGGGTGGCGACATTTCAAAATCACCCAAAATCATTTCACACATCTAAATGAAGCCATTAAGGCGACATACATGCGTTCTATTTAATGGGAATGTTGATATATACAAGGCTTACAAAAAAAATGAAAATATAACCTCGAAAATAATAACAATTGAAAAAAAGTCATTTGTGATGGAATCAGGTGTTTGATTGACCGATTTCTTATTTGAAAGATGGTGAAAATCAATCGAAGGGGGCCGTCACATGATTTGGATTGACGTAGTCATTGTCGGTTTTGTAAATTCACTTTAAACCACCCCTTGGATTTTAATTTTATTTGAAGCTTAAACCTTTTTATCCTCTTAAAGAGGGTGGCGGCATTTCAAAATCACCGAAAATCATGTCACAAATCTTTTAAAGAAGCCATTAAGGCGATACACATGCGTTCTATTTAATGAGAATGTTGATATATACGAGGCTTATTAATAAAATGAAAATAAAGCCTCGAATATGATTACAATTGAAAAAAATAGTCTTTTGTGATGGAATCAGGTGTTTGATTGACCGATTTCTTATTTGAGAGATGGTGAAAATCAATCGAAGGGGGCCGTCACATGATTTGGATTGACGTAGTCATTGTCGGTTTTGTAATATACATGTTTTTCATGTAAATCCACTTTCAACCACCCCTTGGATTTTAATTTTATTTGAGGCTTAGACCTTTTTTAACCTCTTAAAGAGGGTGGCGGCATTTCAAAATTACCGAAAATCATTTCACACATCTTTTAAAGAAGCCATTAAGGCGATACGCATGCGTTCTATTTAATGGGAATGTTGATATATACGAGGCCTATAAATATAATGAAAATAAAGCCTCGAAAATGATTACAACTGAAAAAAAGTCTATTGTGATGGAATCAGGTGTTTGATTGACCGAGTTCTTATTTGAGGGAAGGTGTATATCACTCGAAGGGGGTTGATACATGATTTGGATTGACGTGGTCATTGTCGGTTTTGTAATTTACATGTTTTTCACGTAAATCCGCTTTCAACCACCCCTTAGATTTTAGTTTTATTTGAGGCATAGACCTTTTTTTAACCTCTTAAAGAGGGTGGCGGCATTTCAAAATCACCGAAAATCATTTCACACATATTTTAACGAAGTCGTTAAGGCGATACACATACGTTCTATTTAATGGGAATGTTGATATATACGAGGCTTATAAATAAAATGAAAATAAAGCGTCGAAATGATTACAATTGAAAAAAAGTCTTTTGTTATGGAATCAGGTGTTTGATTCAGCGATTTCTTATTTGAGGGATGGTGAAAATTACTCGAAGGGGTTGACACATGATTTGTATTGACGTAGTCATTGTCGGTTTTGTAATTTACATGTTCTTCACATAAATTCACTTTCAACCACCCCTTGGATTTTACTTTTATTTGAGACTTAGACCTTTTTAACCTCTTAAGCAGGTTGGCGGCATTTCAAAATGACCGAAAATCATTTAACACATCTAAATAAAGCCATTAAGGCGATATACATGCCCTCTATTTAATGGGAATGTTGATATATACAAGGCTTACCAAAAAAATGAAAATATAGCCTCGAAAATTATTACAATTGAAAAAAAAAAGTCTATTGTGATGGAATCAGGTGTTTGATTGACCGATTTCTTATTTGAGAGATGGTGAAAATCAATCGAAGGGGGCCGTCACATGATTTGGATTGACGTGGTCATTGTTGGTATTGTAATTTACATGTTTTTCACGTAAATCCACTTTCTACCACCCTTAGATTTTACTTTAATTTGAGGCTTAGACCTTTTTTAACCTCTTAAAGAGGGTGGCGGCATTTCAAAATCACCGAAAATCATTTCACACATCTTTAAAAGAAGCCGTTAAGGCGATACACATACGTTCTATTTAATGGGAATGTTGATATATACGAGGCTTATAAATAAAATGAAAATAAAGCGTCGAAATGATTACAATTGAAAAAAAGTCTTTTGTTATGGAATCAGGTGTTTGATTCACCGATTTCTTATTTGAGGGATGGTGAAAATTACTCGAAGGGGTTGACACATGATTTGTATTGACGTAGTCGTTGTCGGTTTTGTAATTTACATGTTTTTCACATAAATTCACTTTCAACCACCCCTTGGATTTTACTTTTATTTGAGACTTATACCTTTTTTAACCTCTTATGCAGGTTGGCGGCATTTCAAAATGACCGAAATCATTTTACACATCTAAATAAAGCCATTAAGGCGATATACATGCCCTCTATCTAATGGGAATGTTGATATATATGAGGCTTAGAAATAAAATGAAAATAAAGCCTCGAAATGATTACAATTCAAAAAAGGCTTTTGTGATGGAATCAGGTGTTTAATTGACCGAGTTCTTATTTGAGGGATGGTGAAAATTACTCGAAGGGGGTTGACACGTGAGTTGTATTGACGTAGTCGTTGTTGGTTTTGTAATTTACATGTTTTTCACGTAAATCCACTTTCAACCACCCCTTGGATTTTACTTTTATTTGAGGCTTAGACCTCTTATAACCTCTTAAAGAGGGTGGCAGCATTTCAAAATCACCAAAAATCATTTCACACATCTTTTAAAGAAGCCGTTAAGGCGATACACATACGTTCTATTTAATGGGAATGTTGATATATACGAGACTTATAAATAAAATGAAAATAAAGCGTCGAAATGATTACAATTGAAAAAAAGTCTTTTGTTATGGAATCAGGTGTTTGATTCAGCGATTTCTTATTTGAGGGATGGTGAAAATTACTCGAAGGGGTTGACACATGATTTGTATTGACGTAGTCGTTGTCGGTTTTGTAATTTACATGTTCTTCACATAAAACCACTTTCAACCACCCCTTGGATTTTACTTTTATTTGGACTTAGACCTTTTTTAACCTCTTAAGCAGGTTGGCGGCATTTCAAAATGACCGAAAATCATTTCACACATATAAATAAAGCCATTATGGCGATATACATGCCCTCTATTTAATGGGAATGTTGATATATATGAGGCTTAGAAATAAAATGAAAATAAAGCCTCGAAATGATTACAATTGAAAAAAAAAGGCTTTTGTGATGGAATCAGGTGTTTGATTGACCGAGTTCTTATTTGAGGGATGGTGAAAATTACTCGAAGGGGGTTGACACATGATTTGTATTGACGTAAGCGTTGTTGGTTTTGTAATTTACATGTTTCTCACGTAAATCCACTTTCAACCACCCCTTGGATTTTACTTTTATTTGAGGCTTAGACCTTTTATAACCTCTTAAAGAAGGTGGCGGCATTTCAAAATCACCAAAAATCATTTCACACGTCTAAATGAAGCCATTAAGGCGACATACATGCGTTCTATTTAATGGGAATGTTGATATATACAAGGCTTACCAAAAAAATGAAAATATAGCCTCGAAAATGATTACAATTGAAAAAAAAGTCTTTTGTGATGGAATCAGGTGTTTGATTGACCGATTTCTTATTTGAGAGATGGTGAAAATCAATCGAAGGGGGCCGTCACATGATTTGGATTGACGTAGTCATTGTCGGTTTTGTAATATACATGTTTTTCATGTAAATCCACTTTCAACCACCTCTTGGATTTTAATTTTATTTGAGGCTTAGACCTTTTTTAATCTCTTAAAGTGGGTGGTGGCATTTCAAAATCACCGGAAATCATTTCACACATCTTTTAAAGAAGCTATTAAGGCGATACACATGCGTTCTATTTAATGGGAATGTTGATATATACGAGGTTTATAAATAAAATGAAAATAAAGCCTCTAAAATGATTACAACTGAAAAAAAGTCTATTGTGATGGAATCAAGTGTTTGATTGACCGAGTTCTTATTTGAGGGATGGTGAATATCACTCGAAGGGGGTTGAAACATGATTTGGATTGACGTGGTTATTGTCGGTTTTGTAATTTACATGTTTTTCACGTAAATCCACATTCAACCACCCCTTAAATTATACTTTTATTTGAGGCTTAGACCTTTTTTAACCTGTTAAAGAGGGTGGCGGCATTTCAAAATCACCGAAAATCATTTCACACATCATTTAAAGTAGCCGTTAAGGCGATACACATACGTTCTACTTAATGGGAATGTTGATATATACGAGGCTTATAAATAAAATGAAAATAAAGCG
This sequence comes from Ambrosia trifida, assembly GCA_028751855.1. Classification (NCBI taxonomy): domain Eukaryota; kingdom Viridiplantae; phylum Streptophyta; class Magnoliopsida; order Asterales; family Asteraceae; genus Ambrosia; species Ambrosia trifida. Next base: position 82,880,505 of record CM054127.1, read on the forward strand.
TCGAAATGATTACAATTGAAAAAAAGTCTTTTGTTATGGAATCAGGTGTTTGATTCACCGATTTCTTATTTGAGGGATGGTGAAAATTACTCGAAGGGGTTGACACATGATTTGTATTGACATAGTCGTTGTCGGTTTTGTAATTTACATGTCCTTCACATAAATCCACTTTCAACCACCCCTTGGATTTTACTTTTATTTGAGACTTAGACCTTTTTTAACCTCTTAAGCAGGTTGGCGGCATTTCAAAATGACTGAAAATCATTTAACACATCTAAATAAAGCCATTAAGGCGATATACATGCCCTCTATTTAATGGGAATGTTGATATATATGAGGCTTAGAAATAAAATGAAAATAAAGCCTCGAAATGATTACAATTGAAAAAAAGGTTTTTGTGATAGAATCAGGTGTTTGATTGACCGAGTTCTTATTTGAGGGATGGTGAAAATTACTCGAAGGGGGTTGACACATGATTTGTATTGACGTAGTCATTGTTGGTTTTGTAATTTACATGTTTTTCACGTAAATCCACTTTCAACCTGTAACATCGCGTTATTTTTTCTTTTCATGTATTTTAAATTCTATACTTAACAAATTCCAAGTTTGCCTTAATTCGCTTCTTTTATGTTACTCCTACCAATTCGTGACGAGTCGTCATTATAATTTACCCAATCCAATTTAGTAATTATAACAAGAAACTCATTTAGTTAAGATCTTAATATATATATCTTTATTTAAATAAAATATATATATATATATATATATATATATATATATATAGTTTTAATAACATTTTTAGTAAAAAAAATAATAAATAGAAAACGTGAGTTGACTTTTACCTCCAATACTCACAACAACAAACAACATAACCACATATATAATACTGTTCGTTATTTTTTTCATTTCGTTTGGACTTGATGGCTAACAGCAGAACATAATAACTAGAATCATTCCACAATAACTAAGTTTAACCCCACTTAATCTCCTCCCAACCACCCTAATAACTCTATTTAATACCCAACCACCTTAACCCACTTATAAATACAACCTCTCTCCACTTCTTAATCCTTTGTTCATCTTTAAAACTCTCTCTAAAACTCTCTAATCTTCAAGTTTTCAAGCCAAACTTCCTGTTTTGCATCAGTAAGTTTCTTGGCTTAAAACTTTAACTTTCATTCTATTCTTCTTCTTCTTTTTCATCTAAAACTCCTTGGAGAAACCTCTAGGATCTTCCCCATATTTATCCACAGAAGTGTGATAAGGGTAGAGCACCTAAAAGAGGTCCCAAAATGGCTGTTTTCTGAATTATACTATATAATAATATAAACATATACTTTCAAGTTTCTATCTTACTAGTTTATTATTAATCTTTGGAAGGTTTGTGGTTACACCCTACCTTACCAACTCTCTTGACCCTTCTTGTGCTACGGATTTATCCACACTAGAAAGGGGAAATCCCGTGTCCAAAACCCACGTTTATTCCATAAGCGAAGTGGTTTTGTGCTTGGTCTAACTTAATCTCATGACCATCCGGATTACCCTAAAGGCAATATGTGCTTGGTTTGCCTAAAAGGCTTGCATGACTCTCGTGAATCTATAACCTAAACTCGAACCTAAGACCATTTATTCTTTAATTCTAGATAACCAAGGCTAAAGCTAAACCTTCCAAGACTTACCTTTTTGGAACTCTATCAAACGCACCCAAAGGTGAGTTCATACTTGTCCCCCTTTTATCCTTTATTCTTTGGGGCTCAACATGTATCACTATCAAAACTCAAACGATTTTAAACTCTACAATCTATTATGATTAGTCTAAAGTCTATCATATTCTAAATTCTATCATGCGCAATCTAAAGTCTATTATATGCTTGTACGCTATGCTATGTAGAATTATTTACTCTAACATACAAATGTTCATATAGTTGACAACTCACCTTGCATGTATAGCGCTATAGGATTGGCTATCCGCCCCCTACATGGGTCATGTTAAGCAAAATTCTTCGTGGCTAGTCGGCGTTTGTATGGTTCTCTTGCATATGCCTATAAGCAAAACTTTATTATACTATGTATGTATGTCAAAACTAGTATGCTCACCAATGCTTTATGTGTTGACGGATATTTTATACATGTTGCAGGAAATATTTATTGCAGGACATTCAAGAAAACTACTTAGGATTGGACATAGAAACTCACTCTAGTTCAAGTTATCATATTCTTGTTGTTGTATTTTTCGTTATTTGAACTACTTGTATTTCTATTTTTAGACAATAAATGAATTTCTATCTTTAAACTATATTGTCACAAAATCTAGTGTCATGAAGTCTTTGAACAATCTACCACTAAGTCTCACCTCGATGATTCCGCCATCGGTTGGGGTGTGACACAACCACCCCTTGGATTTTACTTTTATTTGAGGCTTAGACCTTTTATAACCTCTTAAAGAGGGTGGCGGTATTTCAAAATCACCAAAAATCATTTCACACATCTAAATGAAGCCATTAAGACCACATACATGCGTTCTATTTAATGGGAATATTGATATATACAAGGCTTACAAAAAAAATTAAATTATATAGCCTCGAAAATGATTACAATTGAAAAAAAAGTCTCTTGTGATGGAATCAGGTGTTTGATTGACCGATTTCTTATTTGAGAGATGGTGAAAATCAATCGAAGGGGGCCGTCACATGATTTGGATTGATGTATTCATTGTCGGTTTTGTAATATACATATTTTTCATGTAAATCCACTTTCAACCACCCCTTGGATTTTACTTTTATTTTAGGCTTAGAGCTTTTTTATCCTCTTAAAGAGGGTGCCGGCATTTCAATATCACCGAAAATCATTTCACAAATATTTTAAACAAGCCATTAAGGTGATAAACATGCGTTCTATTTAATGGTAATTTTGATATATACGAGGCTTATAAATAAAATGAACATAAAGCCTCGAAAATGATTACAATTGAAAAAAAGTCTTTTGTGATGGAATTAGGTGTTTGATTGACCGAGTTCTTATTTGAGGGATGGTGAATATCACTCGAAGGGGGTTGACACATGATTTGGATTGACGTGGTCATTGTCGGTTTTGTAATTTACATGTTTTTTCTCGTAAATCCACTTTCAACCACCCCTTGGATTTTACTTTTATTTGAGGCTTAGACCTTTTTTAACCTCTTATAAAGGGTGGCGGCATTTCAAAATCACCGAAAATCATTTCACACATCTTTTAAAGAAGCCATTAAGACGATACACATGCGTTCTATATAATGGGATGTTGATATATACGAGGCTTATAAATAAAATGAAAATAAAGCCTCGAAAATGATTACAACTGAAAAAAGTCTATTGTGACGGAATCAGGTGTTTGATTGACTGAGTTCTTATCTGAGGGATGGTGAAAATCACTCGAAGGGTGTTGACACATGATTTGAATTGACGTAGTCATTCCCGGTTTTGTAATTTACATGTTTTTCACGTAAATCCACTTTCAGCCACCCCTTGGATTTTACTATTATTTGAGGCTTAGACCTTTTATAACCTCTTAAAGAGGGTGGCGGCATTTCAAAATCACCGAAAATCATTTCACACATCTAAATAAAGCCATTAAGGCGACATACATGCGTTCTACTTATAGGTAATGTTGATATATACGAGGCTTAGAAAAAAAAAATGAAAATATAGCCTCGAAATGATTACAATTGAAAAAAAGTTTTTTTGTGATTGAATCAGGTGTTTGATTGACCGATTTCTTATTTGAGGCATGGTGAAAATCACTCAAAGGGGGTTGTCACATGATTTGGATTGACGTAGTCATTGTCGGTTTTGTGATTTACATGTTTTTCACGTAAATCCACTTTCAACCACCCCTTGGATTTTACATTTATTTGAGGCTTAGACCTTTTTTAACCACTTATAAAGGGTGGCGGCATTTCATAATCACCGAAAATCATTTCACACATCTTTTAAAGAAGCCATTAAGGCGATATACATGCGTTCTATTTAATGAGAATGTTGATATATACGAGGCTTATAAATAAAATGAAAATAAAGCCTCTAAAATGATTACAATTGAAAAAAAAAAGTCTATTGTGATGGAATCAGGTGTTTGATTGACGGAGTTCTTATCTGAGGGATGGTGAAAATCACTCGAATGGGGTTGACACATGATTTGTATTGACGTTGTCGTTGTCGGTTTTGTAATTTACATGTTCTTCACATAAATCCACTTTCAACCACCCCTTGGATTTTACTTTTATTTGAGGCTTAGATATTTTTAACCTCTTAAAGAGTGTGGCGACATTTCAAAATCACCGAAAATCTTTTCACACATCTAAATGAAGCCATTAAAGCGATACACATGCCTTCTATTTAATGGGAATGTTGATATATACGAGGCTTATAAATAAAATGAAAATAAAGCCTCGAAAATGATTACAATTGAAAAAAAGTCTTTTGTGATGTAATCTGGTGTTTGATTGACCGAGTTCTTATTTTAGGGATGGTGAATATCACTCGAAGGGGGTTGACACATGATATGGATTGACGTGGTCATTGTCGGTTTTGTAATTTACATGTTTTTCACGTAAATCCACTTTCAACCACCCTTGGATTTTACTTTTATTTGAGGCTTAGACCTTTTATAACCTCTTAAAGAGGGTGGCGACATTTCAAAATCACCGAAAATCATTTCACACATCTAAATAAAGCCATTAGGGCGACATACATGCGGTCTATTTATAGGGAATGTTGATATATACGAGGCTTAGAAAAAAAATGAAAATATAGCCTCGAAATGATTACAATTGCAAAAAAGTCTTTTGTGATGGAATCAGGTGTTTGATTGACCGACTTCTTATTTGAGAGACGGTGAAAATCACTCGAAGGGGGTTGTCACATGATTTGGATTGACGTAGTCGTTGTCGGTTTTGTAATTTACATGTTTTTCACGTAAATCCACTTTCAACCACCCCCTTGGATTTTACTTTTATTTGAGGCTTAGAGCTTTTTTTACCTCTTAAAGAGGGTGGCAGCATTTCAAAATCATCGAGAATCATTTCACACATCTTTTAAAGAAGCCATTAAGGGGATGCACATACGTTCTATTTATTGGGAATGTTGATATATACGAGGCTTATAAATAAAATGAAAATAAAGCGTCGAAAATGATTACAATTGAAAAAAAGTCTTTTGTGATGGAATTAAGTGTTTGATTGGCCGAGTTCTTATTTGAGGGATGGTGAATATCACTCGAAGTGGGTTGACACATGATTTGGATTGACGTGGTCATTGTCGGTTTTGTAATTTACATGTTTTTTCACGTAAATCCACTTTCAACCACCCCTTGGATTTTACTTTTATTTGAGGCTTAGACCTTTTATAACCTCTTAAAGCGGGTGGCGGCATTTCAAAATCACCAAAAATCATTTCACACATCTAAATGAAGCCATTATGGCGACATACATGCGTTCTATTTATTGGCAATGTTGATATATACAAGGCGTACAAAAAAATGAAAATATGGCCTCGAAATTATTACAATTGAAAAAAAAAAGTCTTTTGTGATGGAATCAGGTTTTGATTGACCGATTTCTTATTTGAGAGATGGTGAAAATCAATCGAAGGGGGCCGTCACATGATTTGGATTGACGTAGTCATTGCCGGTTTTGTAATATACATGTTTTTTATGTAAATCCACTTTCAACCACCCCTTGGATTTTACTTTTATTTGAGGCTTAGACCTTTTTTAACCTCTTATAAAGGGTGGCGGCATTTCAAAATCACCGAAAATCATTTCACACATCTTTTAAAGAATCCATTAAGGCGATACACATGCGTTCTATTTAATGGGAATGTTGATATAGACGAGGCTTATAAATAAAATGAAAATAAATCCTCGAAAATGATTACAATTGAAAAAAAGTCTCTTGTGATGGAATCAGGTGTTTGATTGACCGAATTCTTAACTGAGGGATGGTGAAAATCACTCGAAGGGGATTGACACATGATTTGGATTGACGTAGTCATTCCCGGTTTTGTAATTTACATGTTTTTCACGTAAATCCACTTTCAACCACCCCTTGGATTTTACTATTATTTGAGGCTTAGACCTTTTATAACCTCTTAAAGAGGGTGGCGGCATTTCAAAATCACCGAAAATCATTTCACACATTTAAATAAAACCATTAAGGCGACATACATGCGTTCTACTTATAGGTAATGTTGATACATACGAGGCTTAGAAAAAAAATGAAAATATAGCCTCGAAATGATTACAATTGAAAAAAAGTCTTTTGTGATGAAATCAGGTGTTTGATTGACCGATTTCTTATTTGAGGGATGGTGAAGATCACTCGAAGGGGGTTGTCACATCATTTGGATTGACGTAGTCATTATCGGCTTTGTAATTTACATGTTTTTCACGTAAATCCACTTTCAAGCACCCCTTGGATTTTTCTTTTAATTGAGGCTTAGACCTTTTTTAACCTCTTATAAAGGGTGGCGGAATTTCAAAATCACCGAAAATCATTTCACACATCTTTTAAAGAAACAATTAAGGCGATACACATGTGTTCTATATAATGGGAATGTTGATATATACGAGGCTTATAAATAAAATGAAAATAAAGCCTCGAAAATGATTACAACTGAAAAAAAGTCTATTGTGATGGAATCAAGTGTTTGATTGACCGAGTTCTTATCTGAGGGATGGTGAAAATCACTCGAAGGGGCTTGACACATGATTGGGATTGACGTAGTCATTCCCGGTTTTGTAATCTACATGTTTTTCACGTAAATCCACTTTCAACCACCCCTTGGATTTTTCTATTATTTGACGCCTAGACCTTTTATAACCTCTTAAAGAAGGTGGCGGCATTTCAAAATGACCGAAAATCATTTCACACATCTTTTAAAGAAGCCATTAAGGCGATACACATACGTTCTATTTAATAGGAATGTTGATATATACGAGGCTTATAAATAAAATGAAAATAAAGCATCGAAATGATTACAATTGAAAAAAAGTCTTTAGTGATGGAATTAGGTGTTTGATTGACTGAGTTCTTATTTGAGGGATGGTGAAAATCACCCAAAGGGGGTTGACACCTGATTTAGATTGACGTAGTCGTTGTCGGTTTTGTAATATACATGTTTTTCACGTAAATCAACTTTCAACCACCCCTTGGATTTTACTTTTATTTGAGGCTTAGACCTTTTTTAGCCTCTTAAGCAGGGTGGCGGCATTTCAAAATGACCGAAAATCATTTCACACATCTAAATGAAACCATTAAGGCTATATACATGCCCTCTATTTAATGGGAATGTTGATATATATGAGGCTTAAAAATAAAATGAAAATAAAGCCTCGAAATGATTACAATTGAAAAAAGGCTTTTGTGATGGAATCAGGTCATTGATTGACCGAGTTCTTATTTGAGGGATGGTGAAAATTACTCGATGGGGGTTGACACATGATTTGTATTGACGTAGTCGTTGTCGGTTTTGTAATTTACATGTGCTTCACATAAATCCACTTTCAACCACATCTTGGATTTTACTTTTATTTGAGGCTTAGACATTTTTAACCTCTTAAAGAGGGTGGCGGCATTTCAAAATCACCGAAAATCATTTCACACATCTAAATGAAGCCATTAAAGCGATACACATGCGTTCTATTTAATGGGAATGTTGATATATACCAGGCTTATAAATAAAATGAAAATAAAGCGTCGAAATGATTACAATTGAAAAAAAAGTCTTTAGTGATGGAATTATGTGTTTGATTGACCGAGTTCTTATTTGAGGGATGGTGAAAATCACCCAAAGGGGTTTGACACCTGATTTGGATTGACGTGGTCATTGCCGATTTTGTAATATACATGTTTTTTTATGTAAATCCACTTTCAACCACCCCTTGGATTTTACTTTTATTTGAGGCTTAGACCTTTTTTAACCTCTTAAAGAGCGTGGCGGCATTTCAAAATCACCGAAAATCATTTCACACATCTAAATAAAGCCATTAAGGCGACATAAATGCGTTCTATTTATAGGGAATGTCGATATATACGAGGCTAAGAAAAAAAATGAAAATATAGCCTCGAAATGATTACAATTGAAAAAAAGTCTTTTGTGATGGAATCAGGTGTTTGATTGACCGATTTCTTATTTGAGACAAGGTGAAAATCAATCGAAGGGGGCCGTCACATGATTTGGATTGACGTGGTCATTGCCGGTTTTGTAATATACATGTTTTTTTTTATGTAAATCCACTTTCAACCACCCCTTGGATTTTACTTTTATTTGAGGCTTAGACCTTTTTTAACCTCTTATAAAGGGTGGCGGCATTTCAAAATCACCGAAAATCATTTCACACATCTTTTAAAGAAGCCATTAAGGCGATACACATGCGTTCTATTTAATGGGAATGTTGATATATACGAAGCTTATAAATATAATGAAAATAAATCCTTGAAAATGATTACAATTGAAAAAAGGTCTATTGTGATGGAATCAGGTGTTTGATTGACCGAGTTCTTATCTGAGGGATGGTGAAAATCACTCGAAGGGGGTTAACACATGATTTGGATTGACGTAGTCATTCCCGGTTTTGTAATTTACATGTTTTTCACGTAAATCCACTTTCAACCACCCCTTGGATTTTACTATTATTTGAGGCTTAGACCTTTTATAACCTCTTAAAGAGGGTGGCGGCATTTCAAAATCACCGAAAATCATTTCACACATCTAAATAAAACCATTAAGGCGACATACATGCGTGCTACTTATAGGTAATGTTGATACATACGAGGCTTAGAAAAAAAATGAAAATATAGCCTCGAAATGATTACAATTGAAAAAAAGTCTTTTGTGATGAAATCAGGTGTTTGATTGACCGATTTCTTATTTGAGGGATGGTGAAGATCACTCGAAGGGGGTTGTCACATCATTTGGATTGACGTAGTCATTATCGGCTTTGTAATTTACATGGTTTTCACGTATATCCACTTTCAAGCACCCCTTGGATTTTTCTTTTATTTGAGGCTTAGACCTTTTTTAACCTCTTATAAAGGGTGGAAGAATTTCAAAATCACCGAAAATCATTTCACACATCTTTCAAAGAAACAATTAAGGCGATACACATGCGTTCTATATAATGGGAATGTTGATATATACGAGGCTTATAAATAAAATGAAAATAAAGCCTCGAAAATGATTACAACTGAAAAAAAGTCTATTGTGATGGAATCAAGTGTTTGATTGACCGAGTTCTTATCTGAGGGATGGTGAAAATCACTCGAAGGGGGTTGACACATGATTTGGATTGACGTAGTCATTCCCGGTTTTGTAATTTACATGTTTTTCACGTAAATCCACTTTCAACCACCCCTTGGATTTTACTATTATTTGACGCCTAGACCTTTTATAACCTCTTAAAGAGGGTGGCGGCATTTCAAAATGACCGAAAATCATTTCACACATCTTTTAAAGAAGCCATTAAGGCGATACACATACGTTCTATTTAATGGGAATGTTGATATATACGAGGCTTATAAATAAAATGAAAATAAAGCATCGAAATGATTACAATTGAAAAAAAGTCTTTAGTGATGGAATTAGGTGTTTGATTGACCGAGTTCTTATTTGAGGGATGGTGAAAATCACCCAAAGGGGGTTGACACCTGATTTAGATTGACGTAGTCGTTGTCGGTTTTGTAATATAAATGTTTTTCACGTAAATCAACTTTCAACCACCCCTTGGATTTTACTTTTATTTGAGGCTTAGACCTTTTTTAGCCTCTTAAGCAGGGTGGCAGCATTTCAAAATGACCAAAAATCATTTCACACATCTAAATGAAACCATTAAGGCTATATACATGCCCTCTATTTAATGGGAATGTTGATATATATGAGGCTTAAAAATAAAATGAAAATAAAGCCTCGAAATGATTACAATTGAAAAAAGGCTTTTGTGATGGAATCAGGTCATTGATTGACCGAGTTCTTATTTGAGGGATGGTGAAAATTACTCGATGGGGGTTGACACATGATTTGTATTGACGTAGTCGTTGTCGGTTTTGTAATTTACATGTTCTTCACATAAATCCACTTTCAACCACATCTTGGATTTTACTTTTATTTGAGGCTTAGACATTTTTAACCTCTTAAAGAGGGTGGCGGCATTTCAAAATCACCGAAAATCATTTCACACATCTAAATGAAGCCATTAAAGCGATACACATGCGTTCTATTTAATGGGAATGTTGATATATACGAGGCTTATAAATAAAATGAAAATAAAGCGTCGAAATGATTACAATTGAAAAAAAAGTCTTTAGTGATGGAATTATGTGTTTGATTGACCGAGTTCTTATTTGAGGGATGGTGAAAATCACCCAATGGGGTTTGACACCTGATTTGGATTGACGTGGTCATTGCCGGTTTTGTAATATACATGTTTTTTTTTATGTAAATCCACTTTCAACCACCCCTTGGATTTTACTTTTATTTGAGGCTTAGACCTTTTTTAACCTCTTAAAGAGGGTGGCGGCATTTCAAAATCACCGAAAATCATTTCACACATCTAAATAAAGCCATTAAGGCGACATAAATGCGTTCTATTTATAGGGAATGTCGATATATACGAGGCTAAGAAAAAAAATGATAATATAGCCTCGAAATGATTACAATTGAAAAAAAGTCTTTTGTGATGGAATCAGGTGGTTGATTGACCGATTTCTTATTTGAGACATGGTGAAAATCAATCGAAGGGGGCTTTCACATGATTTGGATTGACGTGGTCATTGCCGTTTTGTAATATACATGTTTTTTTATGTAAATCCTCTTTCAACCACCCCTTGGATTTTACTTTTATTTGAGGCTTAGACCTTTTTTAACCTCTTATAAAGGGTGGCGGCATTTCAAAATCACCGAAAATCATTTCACACATCTTTTAAAGAAGCCATTAAGGTGATACACATGCGTTTTATTTAATGGGAATGTTGATATATACGAAGCATAAAATATATTGAAAATAAAGCCTTGAAAATGATTACAATTGAAAAAAGGTCTATTGTGATGGAATCAGGTGTTTGATTGACCGAGTTCTTATCTGAGGGATGGTGAAAATCACTCGAAGGGGGTTAATACATGATTTGGATTGACGTAGTCATTCCCGGTTTTGTAATTTACATGTTTTTCACGTAAATCCACTTTCAACCACCCCTTGGATTTTACTATTATTTGAGGCTTAGACCTTTTATAACCTCTTAAAGAGGGTGGCGGCATTTCAAAATCACCGAAAATCATTTCACACATCTAAATAAAACCATTAAGGCGACATACATGCGTTCTACTTATAGGTAATGTTGATACATACGAGGCTTAGAAAAAAAAATGAAAATATAGCCTCGAAATGATTACAATTGAAAAAAAGTCTTTTGTGATGAAATCAGGTGTTTGATTGACCGATTTCTTATTTGAGGGATGGTGAAGATCACTCGAAGGGGGTTGTCACATCATTTGGATTGACGTAGTCATTATCGGCTTTGTAATTTACATGGTTTTCACGTAAATCCACTTTCAAGCACCCCTTGGATTTTTCTTTTATTTGAGGCTTAGACCTTTTTTAACCTCTTATAAAGGGTGGCGGAATTTCAAAATCACCGAAAATCATTTCACACATCTTTTAAAGACACAATTAAGGCGATACACATGCGTTCTATATAATGGGAATGTTGATATATACGAGGCTTATAAATAAAATGAAAATAAAGCCTCGAAAATGATTACAACTGAAAAAAAGTCTATTGTGATGGAATCAAGTGTTTGATTGACCGAGTTCTTATCTGAGGGATGGTGAAAATCACTCGAAGGGGGTTGACACATGATTTGGATTGACGTAGTCATTCCCGGTTTTGTAATTTACATGTTTTTCACGTAAATCCACTTTCAACCACCCCTTGGATTTTACTATTATTTGACGCCTAGACCTTTTATAACCTCTTAAAGAGGGTGGCGGCATTTCAAAATGACCGAAAATCATTTGCCACATCTTTTAAAGAAGCCATTAAGGCGATACACATACGTTCTATTTAATGGGAATGTTGATATATACGAGGCTTATAAATAAAATGAAAATAAAGCATCGAAATGATTACAATTGAAAAAAAGTCTTTAGTGATGGAATTAGGTGTTTGATTGACCGAGTTCTTATTTGAGGGATGGTGAAAATCACCCAAAGAGGGTTGACACCTGATTTAGATTGACGTAGTCGTTGTCGGTTTTGTAATATGCATGTTTTTCACGTAAATCATCTTTCAACCACCCCTTGGATTTTACTTTTATTTGAGGCTTAGACCTTTTTTAGCCTCTTAAGCAGGGTGGCGGCATTTCAAAATGACCGAAAATCATTTCACACATCTAAATGAAACCATTAAGGCTATATACATGCCCTCTATTTAATGGGAATGTTGATATATATGAGGCTTAAAATAAAATGAAAATAAAGCCTCGAAATGATTACAATTGAAAAAAGGCTTTTGTGATGGAATCAGGTCATTGATTGACCGAGTTCTTATTTGAGGGATGGTGAAAATTACTCGATGGGGGTTGACACATGATTTGTATTGACGTAGTCGTTGTCGGTTTTGTAATTTACATGTTCTTCACATAAATCCACTTTCAACCACATCTTGGATTTTACTTTTATTTGAGGCTTAGACATTTTTAACCTCTTAAAGAGGGTGGCGGCATTTCAAAATCACCGAAAATCATTTCACACATCTAAATGAAGCCATTAAAGCGATACACATGCGTTCTATTTAATGGGAATGTTGATATATACGAGGCTTATAAATAAAATGAAAATAAAGCGTCGAAATGATTACAATTGAAAAAAAAGTCTTTAGTGATGGAATTATGTGTTTGATTGACCGAGTTCTTATTTGAGGGATGGTGAAAATCACCCAAAGGGGTTTGACACCTGATTTGGATTGACGTGGTCATTGCCGGTTTTGTAATATACATGTTTTTTTATGTAAATCCACTTTCAACCACCCCTTGGATTTTACTTTTATTTGTGGCTTAGACCTTTTTTAACCTCTTAAAGAGGGTGGCGGCATTTCAAAATCACCGAAAATCATTTCACACATCTAAATAAAGCCATTAAGGCGACATAAATGCGTTCTATTATAGGGAATGTCGATATATACGAGGCTAAGAAAAAAAATGAAAATATAGCCTCGAAATGATTACAATTGAAAAAAAGTCTTTTGTTATGGAATCAGGTGTTTGATTGACCGATTTCTTATTTGAGACATGGTGAAAATCAATCGAAGGGGGCCGTCACATGATTTGGATTGACGTGGTCATTGCCGGTTTTGTAATATACACGTTTTTTTATGTAAATCCACTTTCAACCACCCCTTGGATTTTACTTTTATTTGAGGCTTAGACCTTTTTTAACCTCTTATAAAGGGTGGCGGCATTTCAAAATCACCGAAAATCATTTCACACATCTTTTAAAGAAGCCATTAAGGCGATACACATGCGTTCTATTTAATGGGAATGTTGATATATACGAAGCTTATAAATATAATGAAAATAAAGCCTTGAAAATGATTACAATTGAAAAAAGGTCTATTGTGATGGAATCAGGTGTTTGATTGACCGAGTTCTTATCTGAGGGATGGTGAAAATCACTCGAAGGGGGTTAACACATGATTTGGATTGACGTAGTCATTCCCGGTTTTGTAATTTACATGTTTTTTGTTGATGCATTTTGCGACTAAGGATTGGATAAACTTTATTAACATATGTTAGTGTTTGGCCGAAGGTAAATATAAGGGGCGAATGTAGATAAGAAGTGGGCGAAGGTAGATGATAACGGGCGAAGGAAGACTGAAACTGAACAGAAGACACATTCGACCACTGGAAGTGGGCGAAGGTGGAAAATACTCACGTTCGACCAGTCAAAAGGGGCGAACGTGCAGTGTCTATAAATAGATTTTGAGTTTTTGATTATAAAAGAGAGTTGTTAGTTGTGTCTGTGTTCAGGTCAAGTTCAGAGGTGTTTTGAGAAATTGTGTGTGTGTTCTAGATTAACATAAACTGATTGTAAAGGCTTATTTGAATGAAGTTAATCTATGAAATGATGTTGAAAATGATCTTGATTGTGTCGTGATTTGTGTTTTATCAATTTGTTCAGAACTAGGGTTTTCGCACCTGGTTTTGTGACTTGTATGATCGTATAATCCTGTTTTTAGCTAAAATCTTTCGCTCACAAAGTGGTATCAGAGCATAGAGGATCATACAATAACAAATTTGATAAGATCAGAGCTGATTTGGACATGTTTTTGACCTAAATACATCTGTTTTTACATAAACATTGTTTTTAAGTGTTTTTGATCGATTTAAAAGTGAATTTGTGGTCGAATTCAAGTTTTCCAAGAATTAAAGTTGCTCCAAATCTATTCCGAAACATAACCTGATTGAGATCATTCAAATCCATGAACTTTTGAAAATCTGAGATCAGAATAACCGTTTTTCAAACAATAACCGTTTTTCAAAAATGAGATCTGATAGTTTTGGGCGAACCTGGAACCTGACTTGAGTGTTGTGGTCGAACGTGTTGAAAAGTGGGCGAACCTGAGAAGTAAGTGGTCGAACCTAAAATTTCTTGTTGAACTTTTCACTTTCGGGTAGAAATTTTCACCTTCGACCGGATCATTATTGGGCGAAAGTGGAAAGGTGTTAGTTTGGTTTACATTCTGGTCAAATCTACATTCGGGTGTTACTGTTTGGGCGAACGTAGGATCAGAAGGGACGAGAGTGATAAAGTTTGGACGAACCTAGATCAGTTTGGACGAACTTAGAGAATTTCGGGCGAACCTAGGGTTTTTGTTGAAAATTTTTCTAAGTGTTGAGATTTTTCTTAGTGTGTAATCATGTGGCGTTTTCAAACTACTCCGGGATCAGCAACAGCACAACCACAACAGCAAACGATGGACCCATGGACAGTGGCAGCGCAAAAGACGAACACACAGTCTTCATAACCACTTAACTACATGGCAACGACGAGCACAATGCCTCAAAGTGTAGCACATCGGGCACTGCAATCTGATTACTGGGGAGTAGCTGCAGCGGCGGTAAATACTCAAACCACTAATGCTATTTCTACTTTGATTAAGGATTTGTCTACAGGTAGTGGAACTCGGCCACCGAAGCTCATGGATATGCAAGAGTATAATCAGTGGCATACCATGTTCAAGATCCATTTGGAAGGCATGGGAGTTGAAGGAGCAGAGGCTTGGAGCATGATTGTTAAAGGTTACACAGCACCGATTCTGGAGAATACAGGTGAGATGATTCCTTTGGAAAGCTTAACTGAGGACGAGAAGAAGAAATATGTGGTGGAGAAGAAGGCGTTTTCCCAACTGACACAGGCAATCACAAGTGACCTGTTGCATCAGTTTGGGACATGTACTACATCAAAGCAGCTTTGGGATAAGCTTAAGAGGAAGCATGATGGTAATGAGAAGACCAGGAGTCTGAGAATGGAAGAATTGGTCAAAGAGTTTGAGAATTTTTCTTTTATTAATAATGAAACTTTAAAAGAACTAACTCCTAGATATATGCATTTGTTGTCTGAATTGTCTAGTTATGGTGTACAGATTCCAATGACTAAGCAGGTGGATAAGTTTGCAGATGCTTTACCACCACAATGGGATCAGCATGTGGAAGTTCTAAGAGAGAAGGATGCTTATCAATTCTGGACCATTTCAGAGTTTATCGAAAAGCTGGAGAACAAAGAGTTGGAGGATAGGAGGAAAGCTATAAGGTCACAGATTCCTCAGAATCCCAGTTTGTATTTTGGAGGCACTTCAGTTCCAATTGGTAACTCGAGCTCAGGAAGCATTGCACCACATGTTGCATGTATTTCCAATGTCATGGAATCATCAAAACCAACCACCAACTACTTGACACAAACATCATCCTACTCACAACCATCATACACACCACCACAATACAATTCCTACATTTCACCAATCTCCCCAATGCAACAAGCAAGTTTTTACACCGCTAACCAATCACAACAACCAGTAAACCAAGTTACTCAACATAAACAACAACCGGTGGTTTTGGATACATCTAATTTGGGAAATGTGACTGTGGAGGTTGCTCAGCAACACATTGCATTAGTCTCAGCAATGGTTTCATCTTACAATGGGTTAGTGGCTAGTCAGATTGGGAACAACAACTTAACCAACGAAGACTACGCACAAATAGACAAGGAAGAGATGGAACTCATTGACATTCAATGGGCTTTTGCGAGTATTATGAGAAGAGCAACAGAGTTCATTGAGAAAACAGGAAGAACTGATTTGGCAACTTCTCCCAACACAACCTATGGATTTAACAAGGAGAAGGTTACGTGTTTTAATTGTGGAGAAAAAGGACACTTTAAAAGGGAATGCACCCAGCCACCTAAACAAGATAATCGAAACCCTTTCAATGCAAATTACCAGAACCGTCAACAACAAAACCAAGTTTCTTACCAAAATAACAACAACTACCAAAACCGAAACTTTAACAACCAAAACAGACAACCAAACACTCAAAACCAGATTCAAAACCAATCTCCTAACAATCCAAACCGAACAGTTGTACCTATCACTACACCTAATGAGACCCAACAGAATGCGAGTCAGAACCAAGCTTTGGTGACTCAACAGGATGAAAGGTTTGACTGGTCGGGTATGCAAATAGGAGTTGAGGAAGTGACTACTGGTGGGAATGTGGCATGTGTTGCTTATCAGGTTGATATGGAAGAGTCGGTGGTAGTTGATGAGAAGAAAGAAACTGAGGAGAGTGAAAGTGATGATTCTAATACTGAGATGGAAGTGGAGAATGAACCTGTTGAGGTTAAGGCTGAGGAAACGAGTTCTGGAATGGTGATTGATTCTGCTACTGATGTTCCCGAAGAGTGTAGATCAGTTTATTCAGATTCTGAGAGCGAATCAGACACAGAGGCAAGTGTTGATTCTTTAGATGATGATATTGATCAGTTGCTGGCAGAAGCTGACTTTTTGATGACGAGGAAGTCGTGCATTGCTGATGATGCTTTCACCAAGATTGACTACTCCAAGTTTTTCACTGGAAAGGAAGCTCATTTCGCGTTGATGGCCATGACTGAACCGCCAAAACCTGTAAGTTCTGAATCTAGCACTGATGTTATGAGTGATAAATATTGTGGAACATGTGATAGATTGACTGAGGAGAATAAACAACTCCGAATTTCACGAGATAGTGCTATCTTGAACAGTCAATCTACTCGCAAAGAGTTGAATGCTTTCAACAAAGTATTAGATGGTTATAAAAAGGACATTTCCGACTTGAAAAACACTTTGTCATTGAAACAATTAGCAATAAACAACTATATCAATGAAATTGAAAACACCAAGTTGGAAATGGCAGCCATAAAATGCTTTGCTGAAAAGGTTAACAAGAAGTTGGAAAGTTATAAGAATGTTGCTTATGTGGTAGATCATATCATTGATGATAACACCACCAATTACAAGTCTGTACCATCTCCGGTTCTTTTTGAAAACCATAACTATCATCAAGTTATACCGGAGAGTTCGGTAAAATCAGACTCATCATCGGAAAAGGAATCTAATGCCTCGAGTATTGGTGATCCTTATTCCGATGTGAGACCGATTTTGGGCTTGAACGATGAGGGTGTTTATGCTGAGAGTGAGAATTCAGACTCAGAAAATGATGATACTGGTAGTGATCAATCTGTTAATGAATGTGAGATTCCAAAAGAAAATCACATCATTACTACTGAACCAGTGTCACCATCTGATCATGTTCATCCGATGGCAAATGCTAATCGTGATAAAAAGTCTGAAAAGATTGATGTTAAGAAAGATAATGGTGTTAAGAATGTTGTTAAAAAGAATGAGCTGAATGAACCTAGTGACAAACCTGTCAAAGTGTTTTATCGGATGGAAGGATCCGATAAGATCATTTCTGATGAGGAATTTCCGATCAAAAACGTTAACTATTCTAAACTTGACAAAATCTGGCAAGAAAGCACAATATGGTTTCCAAAACATGAGAGAACCAACGAAATTCCACCAGAAATCTTAAAGAAACTGTTTTCAGAAGTTCCTCAAGAACCAAAGGTCCATGTCACCGAATTCATTCGACCTAATGATAAAGCAAATGGTTTTCATGAACCCTCTTACTCGAAAGGACCACTTCCTGAGAGTTTGAGGAATCAACAATATAATGATCAATATCCTGTTAGATCATTTGCTCCACCAAATGCTCATTATGTTTTTGAAGAATATAGAAAATGCTTTAAATGTGGAGAACGCGGGCATTTACTTGCTCAGTGTCCATATGTAAGGCATAAAAGACATGAGGTTGAAGTTAGAAATTCCATGAGAAAGCCGATTGATCATTATGTTCCACCACATAGACGAGTTGTTCCTCAACAACAACAATTTTATAATCAAAACAATTTTCAAATGAGGAACAACCGTCCATTTCAATATGATCAAAGGAATCGGATTGCTATGGAACAATCTTGGAGAAAGCCTGTGGTGAACTCAACAGTTGATAGGCAAAAGGTTCCACAAAAACCAATTGTCAAATCAAATGTTGGACCTAAGTCTGTTAATTCAGATAAGGTTGCCAAGAAAGTTACTTTTGGTAACAATGTTCAGAAACCAATTGAGAAACCAAAATCTCAAATTCGTATCCTCAAAAGGTCTGAACAATCTTGGACACCTAATGGTACTCCAGGAGCTTCTACTTCGAAGGTAAGTGCGAAAAATGAAAGTGTTTTGAACAATCAGAAAAAGATTGATCCAAAACAGAAAGTTGTTGAAAAAGTCAATGAGAATGTTTCTTTGAAAACCGATGTTCAAAGGCCCAAGACTCAGGCTTGGGTCCCCCGAAAGAACTAAATGATTTACTTTTTGTGTGCAGGGAGCTTCAGCTGGCCCTATTAGCAGTCTCTGGATTGTTGATAGTGGAGCTTTAGGCCACATGACGGGGGATCTCGCATTGCTGTTTGATGTGAAAAATATTAATGGAGGGTATGTCGCTTTCGCGGGTAATAAAGGAGGATATATTACAATGGAAGGAAGCGTGAGTAATGGGATTGTGACTTTCGAGCGGATTTCTTATGTCAAGCAGATAGACTATAATCTGTTGAGCGTCAGTCAAATATGCGATAAACAATTTTCTGTGTATTTTGATGATAAATCCTGTTATATTCTCAAACCGGGCTTCAAAATTCCAAAGGAGTGGGTTATGTTGATGGCACCTCGAGTCAACAATCTCTATATTCTTGACATGTCCAAGG
Source organism: Ambrosia trifida (assembly GCA_028751855.1). NCBI lineage: Eukaryota > Viridiplantae > Streptophyta > Magnoliopsida > Asterales > Asteraceae > Ambrosia > Ambrosia trifida. The sequence goes on from CM054127.1 coordinate 82,899,885, forward strand.
CGATGACATCACAGGGACAGATAACATGCTTTCTATCCAAGGCGACCGAAAAAGAATCGATAATGTGGCACCGCAGAATGGGGCACATTCATCTGAGGAAAATGAATCAATTGGTGAGAAATGGACTTGTCGATGGAGTAAACGTGAAACATTTCCATCTGAACGACAAGTGTGTAAGTTGTATGAAAGGCAAACAACACAAACAGTCCCATAAATTGAAGAAAGTTAACTCTGTTGAGATGCCGCTTGAGCGATTGCACATGGACCTTTTTGGACCGGTCAAGCGCAAAAGTCATCTTGGAGAGCTTTATTGTTTAGTCGTCACTGATGACTATTCACGATTCTCATGGGTGATGTGTTTGAAGAACAAAAGCGACACCTTTACCAACCTACAAGTTCTGTTCACTCGACTGGAGAATATCTACAATTTGAAGATAAAAAGGATCAGGAGTGACAACGGGACGGAGTTCAAAAATGCTAAGATGGATGAACTTTGTGAAAGCAAAGGGATACATCATGAATATTCGGCTCCATATACCCCGCAACAGAACGGTGTTGCTGAAAGAAAGAATAGGACTCTAATTGAGGCTGCTAGAACAATGCTCGCTGATTCAAATCTTCCAGTAATGTTCTGGAATGAGGCGATTTATGCAGCAAATTATACATTAAATCGGGTTATAACAGTGAAGAAGTTTGGAAAAACATCTTATGAACTGTTACACCGACGAAAGCCCAACTTAGAGTATCTAGAACCATTTGGGGCGCCATGCACGATGTTGAATCCAGGTGAGAAGTTTAGTCCAAAAGCTGAGGAGGGATATTTTGTTGGATATGCAACCCCGCTCAAACGGGTATTCAACAAGCGAACTCGTCAAGTGGAGGATTGGGCTAACGTGGAAGTTCAACGATACACTCAAAATTTGCAAGGAACGGGCCCTGATTGGATGTTTGATTACAAAGATTTCTTTGAATCATTCAACCTAGATAGCCTGGTTGAAGAAGCTGTTATCAGATTACTTTACGAGTGTGAAAACGCGGCGACTTCACCGTTGATGCGTCCAATCACCGTGAACCCCCCACCAGCTTCTAATGATACCAGTGCTCCTATACAAGAGGAAGAGATGTTTCAAGAGGCTTCAACTTCACTAGACACTTCAGAGTCTGAAGATGAACAATTTGAAGAAGCAGTTCTTGAACATGCAGAAGAATTAGAGGCGCAACCTGTGAACCCAACTCCAAATCCAGATGTTGCTTCATCATCAAACACGGGTCATGATCAGGATGCTGTAGAAAACTTGACTGCTCAGACGGGAGTGATTGTACCTGTTATTCCGGAATCTCGGATTCATCGTATTCACCCGCTGGAGCAAGTTATCGGTGATCCTGGAAGTGGTGTTATGACCAGAGGGCAGTTGAAAAGCGTTAACTCGCCAGAGAGTTTTGGTGCTTTAGCATTGTATGCCAAAATTCAAAAATCTGGTAGTCAAAATGATTGGTCGTTTGCATGTTATGTGTCGCAGGTAGAGCCAAGGACATACAAAGACGCTTTGAATGAAGATGCCTGGGTTAAGGCAATGCAGGAGGAGTTATTGCAATTCCAGAAATTGGGAGTCTGGACGCTCACAGATTTGCCGCCGGGAAGAAAGAAAATAGGCACTAAGTGGGTGTTTAAGTGCAAAAAGGATGATCGTGGAGTTATTGTTCGCAACAAAGCCAGATTGGTTGTGCAGGGTTTCCATCAAATCGAAGGGATTGATTACAACGAAATCTATGCACCAGTAGCACGAATTGAAGCTATTCGGATGTTCCTCGCGTTTGCTTCATATAAGAAATTCAAAGTCTATCAAATGGACGTCAAGAGCGCATTTTTGTACGGGAAAGTCAAGGAGGAGGTTTATGTCGGGCAGCCACCAGGCTTTGAGGACCCAATCCACCGGGACAAGGTCTACGTGCTGAACAAAGCTTTATATGGTTTGCACCAGGCTCCAAGACAGTGGTACGAGGAGCTAAGTACATACCTCATCTCCAAAGGATTCAAGCATGGCCTCGTCGATTGCACCCTCTTTACGAAGAAGACGGGAGATGACTTGCTTCTAGTACAGATTTACGTTGATGATATTATATTTGGTTCAACTAACGAACTTTTGTGCAGGGAATTCGAAACTGTTATGCAGGAAAAGTTTGAAATGAGCGCTATGGGAGAGATGCAGTTTTTCCTCGGCTTACAGGTGGACCAAAGACCCGACGGGATCTTCATTCACCAAACGAAATATGTAGCCGACATCTTGAGCCGATTCCAGATGGAGGACTCTAAGCCGATGGATACCCCGATTCAACCCAATCACGGGATTGGAGTGGACGCTAAGGGGGAGCTGACAGATCCATTTACATACAGAGCAATCATCGGATCTCTGATGTATTTGACAGCGTCTCGACCAGATATTATGTATGCAACGTGTCTCTGTGCTCGCTATCAATCGAAGCCGAAACAAAGTCATCTGACGGCGGTCAAGCGTATCCTTCGATATCTGAAGGGTTGTGCATCAAAAGGACTTTGGTACCCTAATGATGATGATTTTGATTTTATTGCTTTTAGTGATGCAGATTGGGGCGGCTGTGACAAAGATAGCAAATCAACAACAGCTGGTTGCCAGTTTTTAGGGAGCAGGTTAATTACCTGGCAATGCAAGAAACAGACTTCCGTCGTACTGTCTACATGTGAAGCCGAGTACATTTCAGCCTCGAGTTGCTGTTCACAAGTGCTCTGGATCCAACAACAGATGGTCGATTACGGTTTGCAGTTTCTTAAAACCCCTATACACTGTGACAACGAAGCCGCAATTGCATTAACTAAAAATACTGAAAATCATTCTAAAGCGAAACATATCCGGATTAAATATCATTTTATCCGTGATTGTTACGCTAAGGAATTGATAGATATGGTCAAAATCCATACTGACTACCAACGTGCAGATTTGTTTACAAAAGCTTTTGACAGATCTCGCTTTGAATATCTTTTAAAAGTAAACAATATAAAGGAAAAACAGGACTAATCGGCTCCTCGGTTTATCATTTTTAGTTTTTAGTTTTAGCTTTAAATTTTTGCTAATTGGAAATTTCTCTTTACTATCATAATCCTCAAAGAAGTTGATGCTTTCGAGGGGGTTGTTTAATCCTCAAAGAAGTTGATGCTTTCAAGTGGATTGTTTCTTTCAAAATTTTTGTTTTGTTTTTCAGAAAAATTAAAAAACCCAAAAATATGTTCTTTATTTTTAGGGGGAGTCATTTTATCAGAAAAACCAAAAACATTGAAAAATTTTCAAAATGCCTAAAAATTAGAAAACCCAAAATGATTTCCTGGATAAAAAGAGGAAATGATAGTACATCAGTGGGGATCTGACACAGGCTAAAGAATTGTGTAGTTTAATGAGACGTATGTTGATTACGTGTGATATGCTGATAGGCTTCGTAGACTAAATATTGCGTGCATTAGTGATACAAACATAACAAACTACGCGTTTGTGGCTGAACACCTCATGGACATATGGTCTTAGTACCGTAATTTCGTTTGATAGGGTGTTTGTACAAAACTCGGAGGTTTAGGGTCGTTATGTTATTAGTTGTCTGGGGATAGCCTATCTGATCTTCTGCTGTAAGTCATTACGGACCTAGATCAAACAGGATGTCTTTATAAAAGAGCTATATGCCAAATCCTAAAGTTACCGAATTGAGGAACTTTCTATGTTATATGATAATAAAAGATTATCTATTACATCGTATTGATCATTGATGCGAATCATGATTAATATCAGTCCTCAACCTGGTATAGTGCATATGTTGCTTTGCTGCATTAATTTGCTGACCTGTATACCTCTATGCATTATATCTTGTACAATTACAGACGACGAAAGCATAATCACGCTTTACAATGAGTCTTTGTGCAAATTACTTCTTGATACGGGAGTATGTCGTGTGTGTGGGAACCACAATGTGTTAGTCTAATACATCTAATTCGTATCATTTTAAAGCATTGCGTAAGTGTCTGCATGTGAGCTTATGTGGACCACAATATCAGCAATTGCCGTGTCACATATTGTTTCTAATGATAATATTAAAACAGATCAACGCTGTGTTCAGATTTCTCTGAAAACTGATATGATCCTCTTACCGGAAATCACAAAATGTTTACTGCTTTCATTTACTTTAATGCATTTTACTTTGTCGCATTTTACTTTTATTGTCAAAAAGATACAAAATCCAAAAAGATTTTAGGTGTGTTTTAATAAAATTTCAGAAAATCCAAAAGATCTGCATTTCTGCTTTATTTTTGATAACCGGGGATGCTTAATGGTCAATTTCTGAGATTTGATAACACCATCTGGGCTTTGTATTATTCAAAATGTGAAAATTTGAGCTTTGGAAGTTTAACGGATTGAAAAATGTTGAACGGGATTCGAATTCGTGATTTGGCGATATTTTCAGATTTTTCAATTTCACATTCGCCCCTTAATTGGGTCGAATGTGGAAAAATCATCACCTTCGACCATAATGGTGTTGGACGAATGTGAATTTTTCACTTCCGGGTGACAAAATTCACCTCCGGGTATACTTTTTACATTCGGGTGGGCGAAGGTGGCTTTGGTTTACATTCGTGCCATTCATTTGGGGCGAATGTGGACTTCACCCACATTCGTCCACACCAAACGGGCGAACGTGGCCTCGTATAAATACACCATTTCAGGTTCGAACCCCACATTCAAAAATTTTTCAAAACTTTCTTGATAACCAGACCTTGTTGCTCGTGTTTCTTGTGATTCACTGATCTGTTCCCTACACTTTCCTGATTATTTTGAGACTAAATTTGCAGGTATTGGAACGTTTATCCGATCAGAATCGTAGTTTGTATCTCTGGACCTAGGGTTTCAAAATTAAGGGTTTTTGAGTTTGATTTGATGCTTGATTTTGATCGCATTTCAATCCACATCAGTTTTAGGGGGAGAAGAACAATTGAATTAGGTTTTCAACACCATTTGGTCGTTTAATCGATCATATAGACTGTTTTAACCTAATATGTCTTTTAAAACTGATGTAAATTGATATTTGAGGACAATTGGTAATACACGAGTGTTGATCGGCCAATATAGGACACATTTGAATCAGTTTTATGGTTTAAAAACAAATTTGGCAAAAAATTTAAATTTTGGGGAAAACCATTTCACCTTCGGTTCAAAAACCGGGCGAAGGTGGAATGGATTTGGGCGAACGTACAATAATGTGGACGAATGTGACTTTTTACTAAGAACACTTTCACATTCGACCATAATTTTCACCTTCGACCAAATAAACCCACATTCGACCAGTCCCAAACGGGCGAATGTGCAGTATATTTTGACCAGAATTTTTATAATTTTGTCGTTTTTGTATTTTGACGTATTTGTTTGATTTTTATGTGCAGATGGCTGATCAATCCGAGAACGTTGAAGCACCAGCAGTCAATGTTGAAACTCCAGCAGAGATTACAGTTCCAGATCCAGTGCCAGAAGCTGAAACGTCTGTTCCAAGCAGTTGGCCAATTGAAAGGTCGCATAACTGTTGTGCTTATCTCGGTGATGTAGAGAAGAATACGGAGTTCACCGGGATCATAGAGTTTCTGAAGAGGAGCAGGATAGTTCATGCTTTAGCCACACCAACCATCATATACAAAGACATCATTGAAGATTTCTACCAAAATGCGAAGTATGACTACTGGGAGAATCAAACAATCATCAAGAGCAAGATTCAGGATATGGAGATGTTCTTGACTGAAGCTGATATTCGAGAAGCGTTACAGATTAAGTTTGAAGATAGTGAAGATCCCAGGGAGTTGTCATGGACAGAGCAGAAAGCGTGTTTCTTACGAATGAAATACAAAGGTCCAATCACTGACGGATCTATGTATAAGGGGAAGCTGGGAGTGCAGTACAAGTATTTTGCACATGTTCTTATCCACGTATTTGGGTGTGTGAGCGGTGGATATAATGTTATGAGAAGGAGTTTAAGTTCATTAATGGTTGCGTTGACACTCAACAAACCATTTAATGTATCTGGGATGATTCTTGATCATATGCTGGAGATGCTGAAGGGAATGAAGAACAAGAAGTTCATGTTATATCCGAGATTTCTGATGATGATCTTTGACTATAAGTATCCTATGTTGAAAAAGGATCCGACTATGATCCTAGGTCAAGATCATATGAACATTAGAACTTTGATGAGAATGAAGGGTTACAAAGGTGTGCCTGACAGTGAGAAGCCACCTAACAGGAGATTATTTGGTGCTTTGGCTCGTCCGGATTACACTGATCCTGGCAAGAACAAAGCAAGGCATGATAACAGTGACTCAAACAACGATGATCCCTTAGTGTATGTTGATTCAAGCACTAAGAGGAAACGGCAAGTAGTCAATCCTGGAGCCAAAGGGAAGGGCAAGGGAAAGACTGTGGATCAGGGAAGTTCTAAGCAACAAGTGGTTAGAAAGAAATCGACAGCAAAGAAAGGATCAGGTTTGGTGGACGAAGAGTCGGTAGATTCAGAAGAGACTGAGGTTGATGAGCAGTGGGATTCTGATGATGAGAATGTGAGGATCACCAAACGTAAGGCCACTATGGTTGGTGAGTCTGAATCCTTGAATCAGTCGATTGAAGAAGCTGAGAGAAGAAAGAAATCTGTTGAAGATGAGAGCCTAGGTGTTGACCTGGCAGAGTTGAGTGTTGGAGATACGGTAGTGGTTAATTTGCCTAGAAAGACAAAGAAGCAAAAGACCATGGCCAAGAAGTCGAGTATAAAAGAGCTGAGGGAGAAAGAGTTAGCTCAGCTATTGAAGGGAAAAAGATTACCTGATGCTAGTACACCATCTAAGCTGTCTTCACCTGTCGCCAAGAAGCAGAAGAAAACGAAAGAGGCAGAGACTTTACCAATCGATCAATTCAATGTCGATTTGGATAAAGTGCTCGATATGTTTAGAAAGCCTCAGAAGGAGAAAGTAGCTGAAGTTGAGCCATCTAGATCAAAGTCAAAGAAAGTGACTGTGGATGACGATGTCATGAAGCAAGTTAATAAGAAAATGGAAGATATGATGAAGATGTTAGTTGCTCAACAAGCTGAGATTGCTAAGTTCAAGCAAAATGAGGAGAAAATGCTTCAGATCGTGGTTGCTTCAAAATCTAATCAGGATGATATAAATGATAAGATTAAGATGTTGGAAGCTAAGAATGAGAAGCTTGAAAGGAAGTGTGAAAGAAACAAGGGCAGGATCAAATTGATTAAGGCAGATAACAAAGAACTAAGGAATGAAAACAAACGCCTTAGTAATTTGATTGAAGAGCTTTATAGCAGGGCACCCCAGTTGAAAGAGGGTGAAGAAGATGAAGAAGAAGAAGAACAGAAAGTCGATTATGAAGATTCTGAATCTGAGAAAGAACAGGATGATGATGAGGATGATGATGGATCAGAGAAAAGTGATGATGATGATGATGACAATAATGATGATGATGATGATGATGCTGAAGGTGCTGGGAAAAAGCAAGGAGATGAGTTTAGCAGTGGTAGTGATCATGATGGAGGAGATGATACTTCCAGATTTACTTATGAGAAGAGAACACCAAAGAAGAAAGTTACTGGAGAATCAAGTTCCAAGAAGAAAGGAGAGAATGTTGATTCAGATGAAAGTATTTTCTGGAATGAGAAGGTGAGATCTCTATCTGATGATGCTAAACAGCTGTATAAGGATATGTTGAAAAAGAGAGAGTGGACCATTGAGTTCACAGGATGCTTCGCTGAAATATTCCAAACTGATGATTTAAGATATGAGTTGGAATATGAAGATCCAGATCTTGAAGAAGGGGAATTACCTGCATCTGTGGCAAAAGAAATACTAGATGGTCTTGCACAGAGGGTAGGGAAAACTTTTGAGGAGTTCATGATGGATGAATCGATTCCAAATATTCCTGAAAAGGATATTGGAAGTCATTCAGATGATGTGCAGACTCCTGAGAACAATGAAGTGGAGATGGAAGATATAACTCATGAAGAGTTTCCCCAGTATTTCAGACAAGATGATGAAAATGAAGTATTTCCTGACTTCACTGAGATACCAAATAAGTCAGCAAAACAGAAAGCTAAGAAAAGGAGTGAAGAGTTTGTTGAGAAGGTATTGGGTACTGATAAGAAAGATTCTTCTAACCAGTCTGACGAGTTGATGAATTATTTGAAGAGATTGAGGGAAATGGATGAGAACCGACCAAAGCCTGAAGCTCAAGGTAACTTTTACAGATTTCATAATGACAAGTTCAAAGGCAGAGCTCTCGGGTGGACTTACTTAGGCAGACTGAAATGTATTGCTGCAAAATGGGAAACCGGAATTCTGTACTTCAACAGATTCTGTGATTTGCTTACTCTACCATACTGGGCGGTTAGAGACTTATGCAGATTCCCAATGTCAGGTGCCGAAGTAAATGGATCACATGTCGGTTGGTGCGCAGATAAATTGGTTTGGGAAAGTCGTACGAGATGGAACAGATTCAAGCCTCAATATCCCAGAAGAAAAGTACATAGGGATATTGATCCACAAACCAATCTGAAGCGTGTTACTTTGATTTACAAAGCACCTAATGTGATGAGGAAGATACCGTTGATGCCAATGCCACAGCATTTCAGTGCTGATTTCATCTTCTGGTACTATGATTGGAGAAAGGCAGAAGCAGTGATTGTGTTGAGAGATGGAAAGGATAAATACAAGCATGTTCATGTATTTGATCCTATGTGGTTGATTAATTGCACGTTTGAAGACATCATCATGCTTTTCTTCAATCCAATCTACTATGAACCAAACGACTTTGCTCAAGCAAGAAAATACACTCAAGTGGTTGGAGTTTGTTTTGCGTATGACATCAATGCAGGAAGCAACTTGGAGGGTAAACTTGGTAAGACAGTGAAGATAGCAAATGTTTCTAAACCAGTGAAGAAAACTTTTGAGCCGCCAATGACTACTGAGCAGAAGAAACAGCTCAGAATCAAGTTGATGAACAAGACAATGGACCAACAGAGAAAACTATCCAATCAATAGTCGAGGGGGAGTTTGTTGATGCGTTTTGCGACTAAGGATTGGATAAATTTTATTAACATATGTTAGTGTTTGGCCGAAGGTAAATATAAGGGGCGAATGTAGATAAGAAGTGGGCGAAGGTAGATGATAACGGGCGAAGGAAGACTGAAACTGAACAGAAGACACATTCGACCACTGGAAGTGGGCGAAGGTGGAAAATACTCACGTTCGACCAGTCAAAAGGGGCGAACGTGCAGTGTCTATAAATAGATTTTGAGTTTTTGATTATAAAAGAGAGTTGTTAGTTGTGTCTGTGTTCAGGTCAAGTTCAGAGGTGTTTTGAGAAATTGTGTGTGTGTTCTAGATTAACATAAACTGACGGTAAAGGCTTATTTGAATGAAGTTAATCTATGAAATTATGTTGAAAATGATCTTGATTGTGTCGTGATTTGTGTTTTATCAATTTGTTCAGAACTAGGGTTTCCGCACCTGGTTTTGTGACTTGTATGATCGTATAATCCTGTTTATAGCTAAAATCTTTCGCTCACATTTTTCACGTAAATCCACTTTCAACCACCCCTTGGATTTTACTATTATTTGAGGCTTAGACCTCTTATAACCTCTTAAAGAGGGTGGCGGCATTTCAAAATCACCGAAAATCATTTCAGACATCTAAATAAAGCCATTAAGGCGACATACATGCGTTCTACTTATAGGTAATGTTGATATATACGAGGCTTAGAAAAAAAAATGAAAATATAGCCTCGAAATGATTACAATTGAAAAAAAGTATTTTGTGATGGAATCAGGTGTTTGATTGACCGATTTCTTATTCGAGGGATGGTGAAAATCACTCTAAGGGGGTTGACACATGATTTGAATTGACGTGGTCATTGTCGGTTTTGTAATTTACATGTTTTTCACGTAAATCCACTTTCAACCACCCCTTGGATTTTACTTTTAATTGAGGCTTAGACCTTTTTTAACCTCTTATAAAGGATGGCGGCATTTCAAAATCACCGAAAATCATTTCACACATCTTTTAAAGAAGCCATTAAGACGATACACATGCGTTCTATATAATGAAATGTTGATATATACGAGGCTTATAAATAAAATGAAAATAAAGCCTCGAAATTATTACAACTGATAAAAAGTCTATTGTGACGGAATCAGGTGTTTGATTGACCGAGTTCTTATCTGAGGGATGGTGAAAATCAGTTGAAGGGGGTTGACACATGATTTGAATTGACGTAGTCATTCCCGGTTTTGTAATTTAAATGTTTTTCACGTAAATCCACTTTCAGCCACCCCTTGGATTTTACTATTATTTGAGGCTTAGACCTTTTATAAACTCTTAAAGAGGGTGGCGGCATTTCAAAATCACCGAAAATCATTTCACACATCTAAATAAAGCCATTAAGGCGACATACATGCGTTCTACTTATATGTAATGTTGATATATACGTGGCTTAGAAAAAAATGAAAATATAGCCTCGAAATGATTACAATTGAAAAAAAAGTCTTTTTCGATGGAATCAGGTGTTTGTTTGACCGATATCTTATTTGAGGGATGGTGAAAATCACTCGAAGGGGGTTGTCACATGATTTGGATTAACGTAGTCATTGTCGGTTTTGTGATTTACATGTTTTTCACGTAAATCCACTTTCAACCACCCCTTGGATTTTACTTTTAATTGAGGCTTAGACCTTTTTTAACCTCTTATAAAGGATGGCGGCATTTCAAAATCACCGAAAATCATTTCACACATCTTTTAAAGAAGCCATTAAGACGATACACATGCGTTCTATATAATGAAATGTTGATATATACGAGGCTTATAAATAAAATGAAAATAAAGCCTCGAAATTATTACAACTGATAAAAAGTCTATTGTGACGGAATCAGGTGTTTGATTGACCGAGTTCTTATCTGAGGGATGGTGAAAATCAGTTGAAGGGGGTTGACACATGATTTGAATTGACGTAGTCATTCCCGGTTTTGTAATTTAAATGTTTTTCACGTAAATCCACTTTCAGCCACCCCTTGGATTTTACTATTATTTGAGGCTTAGACCTTTTATAACCTCTTAAAGAGGGTGGCGGCATTTCAAAATCACCGAAAATCATTTCACACATCTAAATAAAGCCATTAAGGCGACATACATGCGTTCTACTTATAGGTAATGTTGATATATACGTGGCTTAGAAAAATATGAAAATATAGCCTCGAAATGATTACAATTGAAAAAAAAGTCTTTTTCGATGGAATAGGTGTTTGTTTGACCGATATCTTATTTGAGGGATGGTGAAAATCACTCGAAGGGGGTTGTCACATGATTTGGATTAACGTAGTCATTGTCGGTTTTGTGATTTACATGTTTTTCACGTAAATCCACTTTCAACCACCCCTTGGATTTTACTTTTTTTTGAAGCTTAGACCTTTTTTAAAGAAGCCATTAAGGGGATGCACATACGTTCTATTTAATGGGAATGTTGATATATACGAGGCTTATAAATAAAATGAAAATAAAGCGTCGAAATGATTACAATTGAAATAAAGTCTTTAGTGATGGAATTAGGTGTTTGATTTACCGAGTTCTTATTTGAGGGATGGTGAAAATCACCCAAAGGGGGTTGACACATGATTTGGATTGACGTAGTCATTCCCGGTTTTGTAATTTACATGTTTTTCACGTAAATCCACTTTCAACCACCCCTTGGATTTTACTATTATTTGAGGCTTAGACCTTTTATAACCTCTTAAATAGGGTGGCGGCATTTCAAAATCACCGAAAATCATTTCAGACATCTAAATAAAGCCATTAAGGCGACATACATGCGTTCTACTTATAGGTAATGTTGATATATACGAGGCTTAGAAAAAAAAATGAAAATATAGCCTCGAAATGATTACAATTGAAGAAAAGTATTTTGTGATGGAATCAGGTGTTTGATTGACCGACTTCTTATTCGAGGGATGGTGAAAATCACTCGAAGGGGGTTGTCACATGATTTGGATTGACGTAGTCATTATCGGTTTTGTAATTTACATCTTTTTCAAGTAAATCCACTTTCAACCACCCCTTGGATTTTACTTTTTTTTGAAGCTTAGACCTTTTTTAAAGAAGCCATTAAGGGGATGCACATACGTTCTATTTAATGGGAATGTTGATATATACGAGGCTTATAAATAAAATGAAAATAAAGCGTCGAAATGATTACAATTGAAATAAAGTCTTTAGTGATGGAATTAGGTGTTTGATTTACCGAGTTCTTATTTGAGGGATGGTGAAAATCACCCAAAGGGGGTTGACACATGATTTGGATTGACGTAGTCATTCCCGGTTTTGTAATTTACATGTTTTTCACGTAAATCCACTTTCAACCACCCCTTGGATTTAAAATCACCGAAAATCATTTCAGACATCTAAATAAAGCCATTAAGGCGACATACATGCGTTCTACTTATAGGTAATGTTGATATATACGAGGCTTAGAAAAAAAATGAAAATATAGCCTCGAAATGATTACAATTGAAAAAAAGTATTTTGTGATGGAATTATGTGTTTGATTGACCGAGTTCTTATTTGATGGATGGTGAAAATCACCCAAAGGGGGTTGACACATGATTTGGATTGACGTAGTCATTGTCGGTTTTGTAATTTACATGTTTTTCACGTAAATCCACTTTCAAACACCCCTTGGATTTTACTATTATTTGAGGCTTAGACCTTTTTTAACCTCTTAAAGAGGGTGGCAGCATTTCAAAATCACCGAGAATCATTTCACACATCTTTTAAAGAAGCCATTAAAGGGATGCACATACATTCTATTTAATGGGAATCTTGATATATACGAGGCTTATAAATAAAATGAAAATAAAGCGTCGAAATGATTACAATTGAAAAGAAGTCTTTAGTGATGGAATTATGTGTTTGATTGACCGAGTTCTTATTTGAGGGATGGTGAAAATCACCCAAAGGGGTTTGACACCTGATTTGGATTGACGTAGTCATTGTCGGTTTTTTAATATACATATTTTTACATGTAAATCCACTTTCAACCACCCCTTGGATTTTACTTTTATTTGAGGCTTAGACCTTTTTAACCTCTTAAAGAGGGTGGCGGCATTTCAAAATCACCGAAAATCATTTCACACATCTAAATAAAGCCATTAAGGCTACATAAATGCGTTCTATTTATAGGGAATGTTGATATATACGAGGCTTAGAAAAAAAATGAAAATATAGCCTCGAAATGATTACAATTGAAAAAAATTCTTTTGTGATGGAATCAGGTGTTTGATTGACCGATTTCTAATTTGAGACATGGTGAAAATCAATCGAAGGGGGCCGTCACATGATTTGGATTGACGTGGTCATTGCCGGTTTTGTAATATACATGTTTTTTTATGTAAATCCACTTTAAACCACCCCTTAAATTTTACTTTTATTTGAGGCTTAGTCCTTTTTAACCTCTTAAAGAGGGTGGCGGCATTTCAAAATCACCGAAAATCATTTCACACATCTAAATAAAGCCATTAAGGCGACATAAATGCGTTCTATTTATAGGGAATGTTGATATATACGAGGCTAAGAAAAAAAAATGAAAATATAGCCTCGAAATGATTACAATTGAAAAAAAGTCTTTTGTGATGGAATCAGGTGTTTGATTTACCGATTTCTTATTTGAGACATGGTGAAAATCAATCGAAAGGGGCCGTCACATGATTTGGATTGACGTGGTCATTGCCGGTTTTGTAATATACATGTTTTTTTATGTAAATCCACTTTCAACCACCCCTTGGATTTTACTTTTATTTGAGGCTTATACCTTTTTTAACCTCTTATAAAGGGTGGCGACATTTCAAAATCACCGAAAATCATTTCACACATCTTTTAAAGAAGCCATTAAGGCGATACACATGCGTTTTATTTAATGGGAATGTTGATATATACGAAACTTATAAATATAATGAAAATAAAGCCTTGAAAATGATTACAATTGAAAAATGGTCTATTGTGATGGAATCAAGTGTTTGATTGACCGAGTTCTTATCCGAGGGATGGTGAAAATCACTCGAAGGGGTTGACACATGATTTGGATTGACGTAGTCATTCCCGGTTTTGTAATTTACATGTTTTTCACGTAAATCCACTTTCAACCACCCCTTCGATTTTACTATTATTTGAGGCTTAGACCTTTTATAACCTCTTAAAGAGGGTGGCGGCATTTCAAAATCACCGAAAATCATTTCAGACATCTAAATAAAGCCATTAAGGCGACATACATGCATTTTACTTATAGGTAATGTTGATATATACGAGGCTTAGAAAAAAAATGAAAATATAGCCTCGAAATGATTACAATTGAAGAAAAGTATTTTGTGATGGAATCAGGTGTTTGATTGACCGACTTCTTATTCGAGGGATGGTGAAAATCACTCGAAGGGGGTTGTCACATGATTTGGATTGACGTAGTCATTATCGGTTTTGTAATTTACATGTTTTTCACGTAAATCCACTTTCAACCACCCCTTGGATTTTACTTTTATTTGAGGCTTAGACCTTTTTTAACATCTTATAAAGGGTGGCGGCATATCAAAATCACCGAAAATCATTTCACACATCTTTTAAAGAAGCCATTAAGGCGATACACATGCGTTCTATTTAATGGGATGTTGATATATACGAGGCTTATAAATAAAATGAAAATAAAGCCTCGAAAATGATTACAACTGAAAAAAAAAGTCTATTGTGACGGAATCAGGTGTTTGATTGACCGAGTTCTTATCTGAGGGATGGTGAAAATCACTCGAACGGGGTTGACACATGATTTGGATTGACGTAGTCATTCCCGGTTTTGTAATTTACATGTTTTTCACGTAAATCCACTTTCAGCCACCCCTTGGATTTTACTATTATTTGAGGCTTAGACCTTTTATAACCTCTTAAAGAGGGTGGCGGCATTTCAAAATCACCGAAAATCATTTCACACATCTAAATAAAGCCATTAAGGCGACATACATGCGTTCTACTTATAGGCAATGTTGATATATACGTGGCTTAGAAAAAAATGAAAATATAGCCTCGAAATGATTACAATTGAAAAAAAAAGTCTTTTTCGATGGAATCAGGTGTTTGTTTGACCGATTTCT
The DNA here is from genome assembly GCA_028751855.1 of Ambrosia trifida. Lineage (NCBI taxonomy): Eukaryota > Viridiplantae > Streptophyta > Magnoliopsida > Asterales > Asteraceae > Ambrosia > Ambrosia trifida. Next base: position 82,915,127 of record CM054127.1, read on the forward strand.
TATTTGAGTGATTGTGAAAATCACTCGAAGGGGGTTGTCACATGATTTGGATTGACGTAGTCATTGTCGGTTTTGTAATTTACATGTTTTTCACGTAAATCCACTTTCAACCACCCCTTGGATTTTACTTTTATTTGAGGCTTAGACCTTTTTAACCTCTTAAAGTTGGTGGCGGCATTTCAAAATCACCGAAAATCATTTCACACATCTAAATAAAGCCATTAAGGCGACATAAATGCGTTCTATTTATAGGGAATGTTGATATATACGAGGCTTAGAAAAAAAAATGAAAATATAGCCTCGAAATGATTACAATTGAAAAAAATTCTTTTGTGATGGAATCAGGTGTTTGATTGACCGATTTCTAATTTGAGACATGGTGAAAATCAATCGAAGGGGGCCGTCACATGATTTGGATTGACGTGGTCATTGCCGGTTTTGTAATATACATGTTTTTTTATGTAAATCCACTTTAAACCACCCCTTAAATTGTACTTTTATTTGAGGCTTAGACCTTTTTTAACCTCTTAAAAAGGGTGGCGGCATTTCAAAATCACCGAAAATCATTTCACACATCTAAATAAAGTCATTAAGGCGACATAAATGCGTTCTATTTATAGGGAATGTTGATATATACGAGGCTAAGAAAAAAAAATGAAAATATAGGCTCGAAATGATTACAATTGAAAAAAAGTCTTTTATGATGGAATCAGGTGTTTGATTGACCGATTTCTTATTTGAGACATGGTGAAAATCAATCGAAAGGGGCCGTCACATGATTTGGATTGACGTGGTCATTGCTGGTTTTGTAATATACATGTTTTTTTTTTATGTAAATCCACTTTCAACCACCCCTTGGATTTTACTTTTATTTGAGGCTTATACCTTTTTTAACCTCTTATAAAGGGTGGCGACATTTCAAAATCACCAAAAATCATTTCACACATCTTTTAAAGAAGCCATTAAGGCGATACACATGCGTTCTATTTAATGGGAATGTTGATATATACGAAGCTTATAAATATAATGAAAATAAAGCCTTGAAAATGATTACAATTGAAAAAAGGTCTATTGTGATGGAATCAGGTGTTTGATTGACCGAGTTCTTATCCGAGGGATGGTGAAAATCACTCGAAGGGGTTGACACATGATTTGGATTGACGTAGTCATTCCCGGTTTTGTAATTTACATGTTTTTCACGTAAATCCACTTTCAACCACCCTTTCGATTTTACTATTATTTGAGGCTTAGACCTTTTATAACCTCTTAAAGAGGGTGGCGGCATTTCAAAATCACCGAAAATCATTTCAGACATCTAAATAAAGCCATTAAGGCGACATACATGCATTTTACTTATAGGTAATGTTAATATATACGAGGCTTAGAAAAAAAAATGAAAATAAAGCCTCGAAATGATTACAATTGAAAAAAAGTATTTTGTGATGGAATCAGGTGTTTGATTGACCGATTTCTTATTCGAGGGATGGTGAAAATCACTCGAAGGGGGTTGTCACATGATTTGGATTGACGTAGTCATTATCGGTTTTGTAATTTACATGTTTTTCACGTAAATCCACTTTCAACCACCCCTTGGATTTTACTTTTATTTGAGGCTTAGACCTTTTTTAACATCTTATAAAGGGTGGCGGCATATCAAAATCACCGAAAATCATTTCACACATCTTTTAAAGAAGCCATTAAGGCGATACACATGCGTTCTATTTAATGGGATGTTGATATATACGAGGCTTATAAATAAAATGAAAATAAAGCCTCGAAAATGATTACAACTGAAAAAAAAAGTCTATTGTGACGGAATCAGGTGTTTGATTGACCGAGTTCTTATCTGAGGGATGGTGAAAATCACTCGAAGGGGGTTGACACATGATTTGGATTGACGTAGTCATTCCCGGTTTTGTAATTTACATGTTTTTCACGTAAATCCACTTTCAGCCACCCTTGGATTTTACTATTATTTGAGGCTTAGACCTTTTATAACCTCTTAAAGAGGGTGGCGGCATTTCAAAATTACCGAAAATCATTTCACACATCTAAATAAAGCCATTAAGGCGACATAAATGCGTTCTATTTATAGGGAATGTTGATATATACGAGGCTAAGAAAAAAAAAATGAAAATATAGCCTCGAAATGATTACAATTGAAAAAAAGTCTTTTGTGATGGAATCAGGTGTTTGATTTACCGATTTCTTATTTGAGACATGGTGAAAATCAATCGAAAGGGGCCGTCACATGATTTGGATTGACGTAGTCATTATCGGTTTTGTAATTTACATGTTTTTCACGTAAATCCACTTTCAACCACCCCTTGGATTTTACTTTTATTTGAGGCTTAGACCTTTTTTAACATCTTATAAAGGGTGGCGGCATATCAAAATCACCGAAAATCATTTCACACATCTTTTAAAGAAGCCATTAAGGCCATACACATGCGTTCTATTTAATGGGATGTTGATATATACGAGGCTTATAAATAAAATGAAAATAAAGCCTCGAAAATGATTACAACTGAAAAAAAAAGTCTATTGTGACGGAATCAGGTGTTTGATTGACCGAGTTCTTATCTGAGGGATGGTGAAAATCACTCGAACGGGGTTGACACATGATTTGGATTGACGTAGTCATTCCCGGTTTTGTAATTTACATGTTTTTCACGTAAATCCACTTTCAGCCACCCCTTGGATTTTACTATTATTTGAGGCTTAGACCTTTTATAACCTCTTAAAGAGGGTGGCGGCATTTCAAAATCACCGAAAATCATTTCACACATCTAAATAAAGCCATTAAGGCGACATACATGCGTTCTACTTATAGGCAATGTTGATATATACGTGGCTTAGAAAAAAATGAAAATATAGCCTCGAAATGATTACAATTGAAAAAAAAAGTCTTTTTCGATGGAATCAGGTGTTTGTTTGACCGATTTCTTATTTGAGTGATTGTGAAAATCACTCGAAGGGGGTTGTCACATGATTTGGATTGACGTAGTCATTGTCGGTTTTGTAATTTACATGTTTTTCACGTAAATCCACTTTCAACCACCCCTTGGATTTTACTTTTATTTGAGGCTTAGACCTTTTTAACCTCTTAAAGTGGGTGGCGGCATTTCAAAATCACCGAAAATCATTTCACACATCTAAATAAAGCCATTAAGGCGACATAAATGCGTTCTATTTATAGGGAATGTTGATATATACGAGGCTTAGAAAAAAAAATGAAAATATAGCCTCGAAATGATTACAATTGAAAAAAATTCTTTTGTGATGGAATCAGGTGTTTGATTGACCGATTTCTAATTTGAGACATGGTGAAAATCAATCGAAGGGGGCCGTCACATGATTTGGATTGACGTGGTCATTGCCGGTTTTGTAATATACATGTTTTTTTATGTAAATCCACTTTAAACCACCCCTTAAATTGTACTTTTATTTGAGGCTTAGACCTTTTTTAACCTCTTAAAAAGGGTGGCGGCATTTCAAAATCACCGAAAATCATTTCACACATCTAAATAAAGTCATTAAGGCGACATAAATGCGTTCTATTTATAGGGAATGTTGATATATACGAGGCTAAGAAAAAAAAAATGAAAATATAGGCTCGAAATGATTACAATTGAAAAAAAGTCTTTTATGATGGAATCAGGTGTTTGATTGACCGATTTCTTATTTGAGACATGGTGAAAATCAATCGAAAGGGGCCGTCACATGATTTGGATTGACGTGGTCATTGCTGGTTTTGTAATATACATGTTTTTTTTTTTATGTAAATCCACTTTCAACCACCCCTTGGATTTTACTTTTATTTGAGGCTTATACCTTTTTTAACCTCTTATAAAGGGTGGCGACATTTCAAAATCACCAAAAATCATTTCACACATCTTTTAAAGAAGCCATTAAGGCGATACACATGCGTTCTATTTAATGGGAATGTTGATATATACGAAGCTTATAAATATAATGAAAATAAAGCCTTGAAAATGATTACAATTGAAAAAAGGTCTATTGTGATGGAATCAGGTGTTTGATTGACCGAGTTCTTATCCGAGGGATGGTGAAAATCACTCGAAGGGGTTGACACATGATTTGGATTGACGTAGTCATTCCCGGTTTTGTAATTTACATGTTTTTCACGTAAATCCACTTTCAACCACCCTTTCGATTTTACTATTATTTGAGGCTTAGACCTTTTATAACCTCTTAAAGAGGGTGGCGGCATTTCAAAATCACCGAAAATCATTTCAGACATCTAAATAAAGCCATTAAGGCGACATACATGCATTTTACTTATAGGTAATGTTAATATATACGAGGCTTAGAAAAAAAAATGAAAATAAAGCCTCGAAATGATTACAATTGAAAAAAAGTATTTTGTGATGGAATCAGGTATTTGATTGACCGATTTCTTATTCGAGGGATGGTGAAAATCACTCGAAGGGGGTTGTCACATGATTTGGATTGACGTAGTCATTATCGGTTTTGTAATTTACATGTTTTTCACGTAAATCCACTTTCAACCACCCCTTGGATTTTACTTTTATTTGAGGCTTAGACCTTTTTTAACATCTTATAAAGGGTGGCGGCATATCAAAATCACCGAAAATCATTTCACACATCTTTTAAAGAAGCCATTAAGGCGATACACATGCGTTCTATTTAATGGGATGTTGATATATACGAGGCTTATAAATAAAATGAAAATAAAGCCTCGAAAATGATTACAACTGAAAAAAAAAGTCTATTGTGACGGAATCAGGTGTTTGATTGACCGAGTTCTTATCTGAGGGATGGTGAAAATCACTCGATGGGGGTTGACACATGATTTGGATTGACGTAGTCATTCCCGGTTTTGTAATTTACATGTTTTTCACGTAAATCCACTTTCAGCCACCCTTGGATTTTACTATTATTTGAGGCTTAGACCTTTTATAACCTCTTAAAGAGGGTGGCGGCATTTCAAAATCACCGAAAATCATTTCACACATCTAAATAAAGCCATTAAGGCGACATACATGCGTTCTACTTATAGGCAATGTTGATATATACGTGGCTTAGAAAAAAATGAAAATATAGCCTCGAAATGATTACAATTGAAAAAAAAGTCTTTTTCGATGGAATCAGGTGTTTGTTTGACCGATTTCTTATTTGAGGGATGGTGAAAATCACTCGAAGGGGGTTGTCACATGATTTGGATTGACGTAGTCATTGTCGGTTTTGTAATTTACATGTTTTTCACGTAAATCCACTTTCAACCACCCCTTGGATTTTACTTTTATTTAAGACTTAGACCTTTTTTAACTTCTTAAAGAGGGTGGCAGCATTTCAAAATCACAGAGAATCATTTCACACATCTTTTAAAGAAGCCATTAAGGGGAAGCACATACGTTCTATTTAATGGGAATGTTGATATATACGAGGCTTATAAATAAAATGAAAATAAAGCCTCGAAAATGATTACAATTGTAAAAAAGTCTATTGTGATGGAATCAGGTGTTTGATTGACCGAGTTCTTATTTGAGGGATGGTGAAAATCACCCAAAGGGGTTTGACACCTGATTTGGATTGACGTAGTCATTGTCGGTTTTTTAATATACATGTTTTTTCATGTAAATCCACTTTCAACCACCCCTTGGATTTTACTTTTATTTGAGTCTTAGACCTTTTTAACCTCTTAAAGAGGGTGGCGGCATTTCAAAATCACCGAAAATCATTTCACACATCTAAATAAAGCCATTAAGGCGACATAAATGCGTTCTATTTATAGGGAATGTTGATATATACGAGGCTTAAAAAAAATGAAAATATAGCCTCGAAATGATTACAATTGAAAAAAATTCTTTTGTGATGGAATCAGGTGTTTGATTGACCGATTTCTAATTTGAGACATGGTGAAAATCAATCGAAGGGGGCCGTCACATGATTTGGATTGACGTGGTCATTGCCGGTTTTGTAATATACATGTTTTTTTATGTAAATCCACTTTAAACCACCCCTTAAATTTTACTTTTATTTGAGGCTTAGACCTTTTTTAACCTCTTAAAGAGGGTGGCGGCATTTCAAAATCACTGAAAATCATTTCACACATCTAAATAAAGCCATTAAGGCGACATAAATGCATTCTATTTATAGGGAATGTTGATATATACGAGGCTAAGAAAAAAAAAATGAAAATATAGCCTCGAAATGATTACAATTGAAAAAAAGTCTTTTGTGATTGAATCAGGTGTTTGATTGACCGATTTCTTATTTGAGACATGGTGAAAATCAATCGAAAGGGGCCGTCACATGATTTGGATTGACGTGGTCATTGCCGGTTTTGTAATATACATGTTTTTTTATGTAAATCCACTTTCAACCACCCCTTGGATTTTACTTTTATTTGAGGCTTATACCTTTTTTAACCTCTTATAAAGGGTGGCGACATTTCAAAATCACCGAAAATCATTTCACACATCTTTTAAAGAAGCCATTAAGGCGATACACATGCGTTCTATTTAATGGGAATGTTGATATATACGAAGCTTATAAATATAATGAAAATAAAGCCTTGAAAATGATTACAATTGAAAAAAGGTCTATTGTGATGGAATCAGGTGTTTGATTGACCGAGTTCTTATCCGAGAGATGGTGAAAATCACTCGAACGGGTTGACACATGATTTGGATTGACGTAGTCATTCCCGGTTTTGTAATTTACATGTTTTTCACGTAAATCCACTTTCAACCACCCCTTCGATTTTACTATTATTTGAGGCTTAGACCTTTTATAACCTCTTAAAGAGGGTGGCGGCATTTCAAAATCACCGAAAATCATTTCAGACATCTAAATAAAGCCATTAAGGCGACATACATGCGTTTTACTTATAGGTAATGTTGATATATACGAGGCTTAGAAAAAAAATGAAAATATATCCTCGAAATGATTACAATTGAAAAAAAGTATTTTGTGATGGAATCAGGTGTTTGATTGACCGATTTCTTATTCGAGGGATGGTGAAAATCACTCGAAGGGGGTTGTCACATGATTTGGATTGAAGTAGTCATTATCGGTTTTGTAATTTACATGTTTTTCACGTAAATCCACTTTCAACCACCCCTTGGATTTTACTTTTATTTGAGGCTTAGACCTTTTTTAACATCTTATAAAGGGTGGCGGCATATCAAAATCACCGAAAATCATTTCACACATCTTTTAAAGAAGCCATTAAGGCGATACACATGCGTTCTATTTAATGGGATGTTGATATATACGAGGCTTATAAATAAAATGAAAATAAAGCCTCGAAAATGATTACAACTGAAAAAAAAAGTCTATTGTGACGGAATCAGGTGTTTGATTGACCGAGTTCTTATCTGAGGGATGGTGAAAATCACTCGAAGGGGGTTGACAGATGATTTGGATTGACGTAGTCATTCCCGGTTTTGTAATTTACATGTTTTTCACGTAAATCCACTTTCAGCCACCCCTTGGATTTTACTATTATTTGAGGCTTAGACCTATTATAACCTCTTAAAGAGGGTGGCGGCATTTCAAAATCACCGAAAATCATTTCACACATCTAAATAAAGCCATTAAGGCGACATACATGCGTTCTACTTATAGGCAATGTTGATATATACGTGGCTTAGAAAAAAATGAAAATATAGCCTCGAAATGATTCCAATTGAAAAAAAAAGTCTTTTTCGATGGAATCAGGTGTTTGTTTGACCGATTTCTTATTTGAGGGATGGTGAAAATCACTCGAAGGGGGTTGTCACATGATTTGGATTGACGTAGTCATTGTCGGTTTTGTAATTTACATGTTTTTCACGTAAATCCACTTTCAACCACCCCTTGGATTTTACTTTTATTTAAGGCTTAGACCTTTTTTAACTTCTTAAAGAGGGTGGCAGCATTTCAAAATCACCGAGAATCATTTCACACATCTTTTAAAGAAGCCATTAAGGGGATGCACATACGTTCTATTTAATGGGAATGTTGATATATTCGATGCTTATAAATAAAATGAAAATAAAGCGTCGAAATGATTACAATTGAAATAAAGTCTTTAGTGATGGAATTAGGTGTTTGATTGACCGAGTTCTTATTTGAGGGATGGTGAAAATCACCCAAAGGGGGTTGACACCTGATTTGGATTGACGTAGCCATTGTCGGCTTTGTAATATACATGTTTTTCACGTAAATCAACTTTCAACCACCCCTTGGATTTTTCTCTTATTTGAGGCTTAGACCTTTTTTAACCTCTTAAGCAGGGTGGCGGCATTTCAAAATGACCGAAAATCATTTCACACATCTAAATGAAGCCATTAAGGCGATATACATGCCCTCTATTTAATGGGAATGTTGATATATACGAGGCTTATAAATAAAATGAAAATAAAGCCTCGAAAATGATTACAATTGTAAAAAAGTCTATTGTGATGGAATCAGGTGTTTGATTGACCGAGTTCTTATCTGAGGGATGGTGAATATCACTCGAAGGGGGTTGACAGATGATTTGGATTGACGTAGTCATTCCCGGTTTTGTAATTTACATGTTTTTCACGTAAATCCACTTTCAACTACCCCTTGGATTTTACTATTATTTGTCGCTGTGAAATGGGAGAAAGGAATTCTGTACTTCAACAGATTCCACGACATAAAGACACTACCGTATTGGGCTGTTCGCGATATCTGCAGACATGAAATGTCAGGTGCTTCAGTAAACAACTATCTTGTTGGTTACTTTGCAGATCGCATGGCGAGGGAGAGCAGAACGAAATGGAATGTGTTTACCCCACGGTATCTTAAGAGGGTAGTACACAAGAAGGAGAAAGGTGAGATAACGTGGTTGCACAAGGTGACTTTGAAATATAAACCACCAAAAGTGTTAAAGCATATTCCTTTGATGCAAATTCCACAACACTTTTCGAAAGATTTTATGTGGTGGTACTATGACTGGAAGACAGTAGAGGCTATTATTGTTCTGAAGGATGGTATGAAGGATTTTAAGAAGATTCATATCTTTGACCCGATGTGGTTGATAAATTGTTCGCACGAGGACATTTTCATGCTATACTATAATCCGATTTACTGTGAAGTGAAAGACAGCGAACAAGCATCTAAATACCAACGTGTGATATTTTTATGTTTTGCGTGAGATGTCAATGCGGGTTGTGATTTTGATAAGAAGCTGGGGAAGTTTATTCAGATTCAGAATGTTGAAAAGAAGAAACCAAAACAAACTCATGAACCAGTGATTACGAAAGAACAAAAGAAGCTATTGCATATTAAACTGATGAACAAAAGAATGGATGAAGACCGGAGGCTGAAGCAATTCAAGCAATAGTCGAGGGGGAGTTTGTAGATACACGAAAGTGCGACTAATGCTATTGAATTGCAAATCTTATTATGTTTTGATGTAGTCGGACGGTCGAATGTGGTTTTCAGAAGGTCGAAGGTAGAACAGATGGTCAAAGGAGGCTCTGGGAGGTCGAACGAAGATCTGTGTGTATATATGTCTTGGTTCGCCCATATGAATGGTCGAACCTGCACATTCGACCAAGTCAATTGGGCGAATGTGCAGGTCTATATAAGGCTGAATCATTTTTTTGAATGTAAACTTTTGGTCATTTTGTTTCCCTCTCAGAGTGTTTGTCTCCCTAGGGTTTTTGTCAAGTCTGTAACTGATTTATAACATTGTAAACAAGCTTTCAAAGTGATTAATGATTATGTTAAGGAATGAAATGAATGTGTTTATGATGATTTGTGTGTTTTGCTAGTTTTATTATCATCTCATGATCAATTCAGGGATTCCGCACCTGAATTGAACTTGTTTGATCATATTCTTTGTTTGAATAGCCGATCCTATACGCATACACTTTCTGAGTCTTCAGAAGTTTCTTCATTGTGGCCTTGGGAAGTTTCAGCTTCAACTTCAGTTCCAGAAAGCAGCCTATCTTGATCTTCTTCTTCTTTTTGGGCTTTTTCTTTCTGTTGTTGTTGTTGTAGAGCCACTCTTGCCTTTATCCTGGCTTCCAGTGACTCTCTTGGTTCCTTAATCTTCTCCCCCTTTTTGGCTTCATCCACTTCTGGAAGCCTGCTAGGTTTGGAAGTTCTACCAGATAACTCAGCAAGCTGTCTTGTATTGTTGTCAATTTTGTTAGACAGCTCACCTAGTTTATTGTTGATCACTTAAAATTAAGTTTTGGTTTTCAACTCCCAAGAAGTTGTAAAAGTTTTGAGGTGACTGGATATGAGGGTGTTCATCATTTGGTTTAAGTCTATGCTAGATGACCCAGGGAATTGGGTAGGCAGTTTTAGTAAGGGGGTGTTTTGGGGTGATCTTCAGAGTGTACTAAAGATGCCACTTTAGGGGAATCAGGGATTAAGTGGTCTTTAACCTGATCTGTTGTGACCAGCTCTTTGAGCTTTGAGACACCAGATTTAGGACCTTCACTAGCAGCCGTCAATTCATGTTTTGTGGAGTGTGAATCATCATCCAAGTTAATGGAATCATTTGAAACCCTGATGACATCCTCAATGAGGACATTATCAGTTGTACCATGAGCTGGGCCCAACCTAGTGGTCTCATGAACCTCTGTTTCTTGGTTCTGAGGATTTCCTACCTCGGGCATAAAGCCTTCATCAGTAGTTGCCACAAGTAAGGTCTTAGCTATGTTACTTCTGTCCTCAGATCCACCACTGGGTGGTAAATGAGTAGTAGCAGCCTCAAATGTACCTAAAGTTTCTAAGTTTGGGCTTAGAAACCCTGGTTCATCCTCATCTCTTGGGTTAGGGCTAAAGACATCCACATTCATGTCAAAGTCTGATGGTATGTCCCCTGTTTGATGTGGTTGTTGGGGACTGACATGTTCTGATAGGATAGTTTCTTTTAGCCTAGAGAAAAGTTTGGCAATTTCTATGGTTGTGTGTGATGGTTCTGGTTTAGTAGTTTGGGTTAAAGGTTCAGCAGTTTCAAAAGAAGGATCAGTAGTTATGGTCTTTTTGAATTTCTTTCTTTTGAAAAGAATGGTGATTGGTGCTCTTTTGGGGGTTTGAGATGGATGAGAGTGAGAGGATGTTTCAGTCACATCTTTAACAAGTGCAGATTGCACATCAGCAGTTTCAGGCATCTCAATTTCCTGAACTGCCTTTCTTTTAAGGTTGGTGGGTTTAGGTTTTTGTTGTTTGGTTTTCTTGGCCTTTTTGGGTGGGGGTTTGGAAGAAGATGGTTCCATGGGGACTGTTTCTGGTTCCCCTTGGTCATCTTCTGGCCAGGCAGCCGGTTTGTTATGCCTTGAGTAAGCTTGTGAGGTTAATGGATTTAAAACAGTTGTTTTTCCCACAAGCACCTCATCTCCAAGTTCTTTAATTATGCAATGCATTATGAACCTTGGATACAACAAAAACTTCTTTTTAGAATTTTGGTGATGCAACACCCAGTCATTAAAGAAAAGTGTTGATGCCCTGAATTTTGTCTCATTCACAATGGAATGAAAAATAGGTTGAAAAGTAGAGGGCATCTGATCATAAGATCCAGTTTTTGGACTCAAACACATGATGTAATGAAACAAAAGTTTATAGTTTGGTTCAAAATATTTCTTAAAAATGGTTGCATGTGAGAGAGTACCTTGGTAACCACACTCTGTCATGGTTAGATGAATTTCAGAGTTGGGAAAATTATCTGGTGCATCCACATCATCCAGACCCAGTCTTATTCCCAGAGTAGCCGGTGTGATTGCCATTACTTTCCCTTGGATGGTTGAATTTAGGGAAATTATCTGATCATTCACTGTCACCGTTTCGGCATTTGCCCAGAACTCATTAAGAGTTTCAGTATGGATTGGAGGATCAATGGTGAGGGGAGTGAAGTATTGGGATTTGACGACTAAATCAATGATTTCATCGTATTGGGACCAGGCTTCATGTTTCTCAAAGTAGCCTCTTTGATTGTGTCCCTGTTTCAGTATGAGAGCCATGTGGGTTGTGTGTGTGTGGATCGAACAGTGTTTTTGTTTATGTTGCAGGGGAGGGTTTGAGAGTGTTTATGAGAGAGAAGGAGGGAATTTTGCTTTTTGAAAGGATAAGTGATGGAAAAGGTGTTTATCAGAAGTTTATAACCGCCCTAGGTCAAACTTATGAAATGGGAAATGTCTGATTTACCCTTATTGACAAAACTGCTGATGAAGAACAATTTTCATCAGTAGTTCCCATTTTCTCTTTAGTAGTTTGTTAACAACTGATGAGAATGTTTATAAGCACTTTATTCATAACTTCGAAAGTTTATTTTATCAGAAGTTAATCATTTTTCAGAAAATATTCAACTACTGATGTTTTGTACATCAGTAGTTTCTCTCTTTTTGTTTTTCAGAAGTTTTATGACAGAAAAATGTAAATGATAAAAAAAATATGTGCAAAAAAATAAAAGAAACACTTACAAATTTAGCATCCCAAGCATGGATACTAACTTCTGAAATGTTGATGTGTCAAGGGGTCTTGTGAATATGTCAGCTATTTGATTAGCTGTTGTCACATGCTTCACTTCAATCCTGCCTTTTTCATAGCAATCTCTTATGAAATGATACCTGATTTCAATATGATTAGTTTTTGAGAATTGAACAAGATTTTGAATGATGCTAATGGCAGATTTACTGTCTACAAGCAATGGTGTCTTGGTCTCTTTGATTCCATAATCAAGAAGTTGATATTGGAGCCATTGTATCTGTGATGTACAACTTGCAGTTGCAATGTATTCAGCTTTAACAGTTGAAGTTGCAACAGATGTTTGTTTCTTTGATTGCCAGGACACTAGACAGTTTCCAAAGAATTGACAACCACCAGATGTTGATTTTCTTGACATTTTGCACCCTGCATAGTCACTATCTGGAAAAGCTTTTAACTTGGTATTGCTAGAAGCAAGATACCAAATTCCAAGTGTTGGAGTTCCTTTTAGATATTTAAAGATTCTTTTGACTGCAATGAGGTGTGATTCCCTAGGAGCTGATTGATATCTAGCACAAACACATGTTGAAAACATAATATCTGGTCTAGAAACAGTTAGATACAGAAGGGAATCTATCATACATCTATACATGGTTTGATCAACCTGTGTTCCTTGATCATCTGGTTTAACTTGTGTGGTTGGTGTCATGGGAGTGGAACATGATTTACAATCTTGTAAAGAAAATTTGTTCAATAATTCTTTAACATATTTAGATTGATGTATAAAAGTTCCATTTGTTTGTTGTTTAATCTGCAGTCCTAAAAAGTACTGCAGCTCTCCCATTGTACTCATCTCAAATTTTGATTGCATGAGTATCTTGAATTCATCACACAGTTTTGTGTTTGTTGAACCAAATATGATATCATCAACATAGATTTGAACAAGTAAGACATGATTTCCAATATGTTTCATGAAAAGAGTTTTATCAATGGAGCCTCTTGTAAAGTTATTTTTGAGCAAAAAGTTTTAAAGTGTTTCATACCAGGCTCTAGGAGCCTGTTTTAGCCCATAAAGAGCTTTGTCAAGTTTGTACACCCACTCAGGATGAGAAGGATCCTCAAACCTAGGTGGGTGACAGACATACACTTCCTCTTTGATTTTTCCATACAAAAAATGCACTTTTAACATCCATTTGAAAAACTTTTATTTTGTTGGAAATTGCAAAAGCCAAGAATAACCTAATGGCTTCAAGTCTTGCAACTGGAGCAAAGGTTTCATCATAATCAATTCCCTCTTCTTGAGTACCACCAGTCTTGCCTTGTTCTTGATAATCATACCAGCTTCATCTTATTTATTCCTAAAAACCCATCTTGTGCCAATTGGTAGCGTGTTTGGTGGTAAGGGACATATTTCCCAGACCTGTTGCTTCCTGAATTGGAGCAACTCTTCTTGCATAGCTTGCACCCAATTGTTGTCTTTGAGGGCTTCTTGATACTTCTTAGGTTCAAACTGAGAAATGAATGCTGAGAAGAAGCAAAAGTTAGAAAGCTAGTTTCTTGTGAGAACACCTGATTCAATATCACCCATGATTTGATCCAATGGATGATCCTTGTGTTCAATTAGTTGTTGTAAACCACTGACTGGTGTAGGTGGCTCTTTTACTTCTTCAAGCAAACCACTGAGGTTAGTAATATCTGGTTCAGCTGTTTGAACATCATCAGTAGTTGTAGGAGCTGAAACAGATGTTTGAGTTTGTATATCAGTAGTTGTTGAATTAGAAGTTTGTGAAACTTCTGATGGTTTCAAAGTTGACTTAATGACTGTATTTGGAGTCCATGGTACTGGATCCTCATCATCAAACCTTTGATCACCATAATAAGTAGGTTTAGATGAAATAACAGTCTTTTCAGGTCCGAAATGGAAGCTGTCAAGGTCAAAGAGTTCAGCAGGATGTGCTGGAATGAGAGTGTGTTTTGACTCATTGAACTTGACATTCAGTGTTTCTTCTACTATCTTGGTTCTTGAGTTAAAAACCTTGTATGCTTTTCTAGTGGAAGAGTAACCAAGAAAATAACCTGAATCAACTTTTGCAGCAAACCTGGAAATAGAGTCTTTAATGTTTAGAATGAAACATTGACATCCAAAAGCCCTGAAAAAGGACATAAGAGGCTTAATGCCATGAAGAACTTCATAGGCAGTTTTGAAGTGTCTCTTGTTGACAAGGACTCTATTCAGAACATAACATGCAGTGTTGACTACTTCAGCCCAGAAATACAAGGGTAGGCCTGAATCAGCTAACATGGTTCTTGCTGCTTCAATTAAGTCCTGTTCTTTCTTTCTACCACACCATTTTGTTCAGGAGTTATGGGAACACTGAATTGTCTAATAATCCCTTTAGACAAATAGAATTCATCTAGAGTTTTATTCCTGAACTCTGTCCCATTGTCACTTCTAATGGCTTTGACAGAAAGAGAATATTGTTTCTCAATTTGTAGAATGAAAAACTTGATGATTTCAGCTGCCTCATCCTTGGAGAATAAGAAGAAGACCCAAGTGAATCTTGAATAGTCATCAATGATGACTAGGCAGTACTTCTTTTTACCAAGGCTCATGATTTTTACTGGCCCAAATAAGTCCATATGGAGTAGTTGAAGACGTGCTGTTGTTTTAGATTCTTCAATAGACTTATAGGAGGACTTATGCTGTTTTCCCTTTAAACAGGATACACAGTGTTCTTGACACTGGTATACTTTCAAGGGTAGACCTCTGACCAAGCCCATTTTTGTGACTTTATTAATGGTTTTAAAGTTCACGTGGCCAAGTCTCCTGCGCCAGAGAAAAGTCTCTGAAGTTGATGCCCTTGAGAAGAAAGACGCAGTGTTGTTTAGTACTTTGTCCTTTCAATGTCCACTGCATAGACATTGCCACATCTTCTGGCTATCAACAAAGTATGATCTTCAATGATCATCTCTATCAACTTCTGGCCTTCTGGTGATATGATCTTGCATGCTGTCTTTGTGAAAACGGAAGAATATCCTTTATCACACGTTTATGACACACTCAGCAAGTTCTAATCAAGGTTTTCAACCAGATTGACCTTGTCAAACTGTATTTTTCCTGAAGAGACATTGCCATGTCCTAGCACATATCCCTTGGCATTATTCTCAAAGGATACAGATCCTTCTCTTTGTCTGATAAAATTGTTTATCAGTTATCTGCATCATGTCATGTGCATTGAGCCTCCACTGTCAACATACTAAATGCTATTTAAGCCTTTAGAGACCCTCTGCACAAAGTAGCAAATTAGTTAGATTTAAGAACCCAAGCCAATTTGGCTTTGTGTTTGCTCTTGAGAACATTAACAGTTTGTTCTTGACCAAGTTGAGGAATCCATGTCTTTTTGGCAATAGATTTTTCATTAAGAGCAATGGTGGTATCCTTTTGAGGACCACTATCAACCTTGGTCATCAGTAGTTTTACCATATCCATGAGATCCTTAATCTCAGCAGTTTACGAAACTGCTGATGATTTAGGTCTAACTACTGAAAGAGAATTTTGAGAAAAAGATTGTTGTTGAGATTTCATCTTTTTCTAAGAAAAGGTGTTGCTTGGTTGTTGTTTCTTGGGAAAGAAAGTTTCTTCAAAATCATTTTTGTGTTGTTTCCCCACAACCAGTTGTGAAATCTTCTTATTATACTACTGATTTCCTTTTCTGTATCTACAAAATTCTGTTTTGTGGTTAAACAAACCACAAATTTCACATTCTTTTGCCTTTCCTTTTTCATTTTAAGGCAAATTTCTGACTGTTTTGATTTGATTTAGGTCATCAGTAGTTTTTAGGTTCTCAACTCCTGATGTAGATGAAACTACTGATGGCTTAAAGTCAGATTTGATCAGTACTTCTGAAGAACTTTCTTTTTCAATTTTTAGAAAGTTTTCATGAAAAGATGTGCATTCTTTCTCTTCAGAAGTTTCATTTTGAACTATTATTCTCCCATCATCAGTAGTTTTGGGAGAAAAATCAGTTGGTGTTTCAGTGTGATTGTACCCTATGCCAAATCTAACATTTGATGCACTTTGTTTGTTAAGCAGCAGTTGGTACCCTTTACATGTCTCAACCCATTTTTCACATTCAACCTTGGTGTCTGATGGGATTGGGTGCTCATCATTGCGCAGAGCATACCCAAACCCGGATTACAACCCCGCGGAATAACTTCCCGCGCAGAAAGTAAACTTCTCCAGCAAGCAAAGCAGTAATGACTCTCCTACAATCACGGAGTGATGCCCGCCCGCGTAAGCGGTAAAAGCGGTAATCGTTCCATGTTTCCTTATTTATGGGTATCTCTTAACCACTTTACTAATATAATCCTTGGGTAGTGGAGACAACCCTAATCGGGCCTGGCCCATTACGATTAGGGTTTTGGGTAATGGTGGCATACGTCCATCTCTATATAAGGGATCACATCCCTAATAGAGAGGACACTTTTGGCTAACCCTAAGAGCTATCAAACTTGATAGTATCCCCATTTACCCACGTTTTTGTTATAAACTACTACCTCGTGTAGTCGTCTCCCTACCCACTCAATCTTGTTTGCAGCTTACTCCAATCCAGGTAGTGCTAGTGAATGATCAATCTTGTGGTTGCATCTAGTCTATCATCCATACAAGGAGGTTAGACTACTTGTTTCCTAGGTCTTCTCTCATGATTTTAAGTTGTGTTTGGGTTTTAATAGCATTGTTTGTTAATTTAGAATTTTCTTTTGATTTTGCAGCAAGTTTTCTTTCTAAATCACATTTCATTTGAGTAAATTTTCTCTCTGAGTCATTGGCTTTGCCTTGTAAATGCACATTAGTCTCTCTTATGAGAGCAAAAGATTCTTTGCATGAGTTTGAACAAAGTTTTGTCAAAAATTCTTTTGATACCTGAGATAAGGCAGATTTTGAGGTGCAGCCCTCAAATGTCATTAAGGCAAAGTTCTTTCTACCAATGTCAGGTTCTCCCCAGTTGATGTCAAACATTTTGTTGTCTGCATCAGGATTGCACTCAGTTGTGTCAAAAGGAAGACTACTCCAGTCAACATACCCTGAAGTGAAAAGACTTTGTTGTGAGGGTTGCTGAGTTTGTGGAGGTTGTTGAGCAGCTGGAATGGAAGGCATTGATTCTTGGCTCTGCATTTGTTGAGCAGGCATCTATACATATTTTATTTGTGGCACATATTGGATTTGTGGAGCTTGTGCCTGTACAAAATGTGCACTTCCCTGTGTTCCATTATTCCTATTATAACTAGGGTTAAACTGATTTCCAGACTGTGATTGGTTATAGCTAGAGCTTCTACATTCTCTAGCAAAGTGTCCCAACTTCTGACACTTGTGACATCTATGTTTAGATTTGTCAAAACCAATTTTTGTTGAAGTGTTCAGTCCTGGAAATTTCCTTCCTGACCTTTTGTAAAATTTGTTAGTTTTTATACTTAACATGGCCATTTGGTGTAAAATGTCCATTTCTTCTAAGTCATCACTGCTAAAAAATTTCAAATCATCCATGATAAAACACATGTTATCAGCAGTTTGACTATATTCATCATTTTCATATGTTGGATGTCATCTTTTTGATGAGATCCCAACAGTTATGTCAATGTGGTCAAAAGATCCAAAATTATTTGGACAAGAAGGTGAGTCTTGTCCCAACAGTGCTGTACTACCTGGTACATAGTCATCAGCAGTTTTACCAGAACTTTGCAACTTTTTCTTTTGATCAATTTCTCTTTCAAAAGTTAGCAATCTCTCATGTAATTTTATAAGAGTGAGGGAGTTAAAGTCTGGTGAAGATCTGAGAACTATAGAGTAAGTTTCCCATTTTTCTGGTAAAGACCTTAAAAATCTATGAAGCATAGATACATTTGTGTAGGTCTGACCATTTAATTTCAACTCAGATATTAATGAGGAGAATCTTTCAAATTGTTGTGTCAAAGTTTCCCCATTAATATGAGTAAATGTTTCATATTGTTTTGCCAGGATTTCTCTGGTGTTGGCAATCACCTCTTCAGTTCCTCCAAACTGCTTTGAAAGCTCTTTGGCACTTTCACAATGTATAAGTCCAGAGTAGATTTCATTTGGGAGTGCCATTGCCAACATAAAGAAAGCCTTAGAATCAAACTCAAGTTTAAGGAAATCTTCATCTGTGTAGTATTTTGGGTCCTTTGGTATTTCAACTTTAGTTTCAAGGTTTATATTTACTGGTTTGTGAGGACCATATATCACAGATTACCAACAACCAATGTTGGTATGAGACAGAGTATGTGCCATCCTTTTCTGCCAAATGTTATATTATGAACGAACAAGCATAGTAGGCTTATTGGCAGAACCAGTATTATGAGGATCCATTTTGGAGAGCATTGATTTGTCAAGTTTCTCTCAAAGTGATGGATGTTGAAAAAAGTGAACTTCTATCCTTTATTGAATATTAATAAGAGCTTGTGTCTGATTCTCAATTTGTTAGATTGATATTTGATCAGATAAACTAGTGCTCTGATACCATTTGTTGGATCCAATATGCTCTTTGACAGTTACTTGCTTATGAACACTTATGTGTTTTGCAAGTTTAATCAGTTTTGCACAGCGGAATAAGTTACAAAGTTTCACTATCAACAGGAGTTATTACTCCCCCTGGATGTTTATAAACTAAAGACAGTTAATGAGAATCTAAGTATTGAATGTGATTGAAAATAAATAAGCAAATAGATTCTCAGTTAATGAAATGGAATATTAAGTAAAAGCTTTGAAGGATTTTAGTTTTCTATTAAAATCAATCTTGTAAAACAGAGGGATGAACCCATCTATTTATAGACAAACAAATACATGAACCTTGTTACAAAAGCAAGTCTGCAACAAGTTGCAGTCTTGGAACTTGTACAAAAAGATAAAGTAATAATAAACTAATAAACTACTGAAACATAAGGGCGGTGGAAAGATTCTATTACAAGTGCTGATGAATGACAAACTACTGATGAGAATTTTTTCTTCAGTAGTTCTTCAGTAGACTTGTCTGGTTTGACTTCAGAACTTCAGATCATTCTTGTTCAGTACTTTTTGAATCTTTCTTCAGTACTTGTGTCTTCTTTCTTCAGTAGTTTCATACTTAGAATATTTTGGCAGAAGTATGAATTAGACTAAGGTTGGCAAAAGAGGTTTCTTCAATCCTTTCTGTCCTTACAAAGCTCAAGTTACCAGAAGAGCTAAATGGTGTTCATGACACATTCCATGTATCCAAAGGAGCTGCACTAAACTTGTCAAAGTCAGATGGAATGAAAAGCGTGGTCCTGAATTTACATGGGAACGCGAAGACCAAATGAGACGCAAGTACCCAGCTCTTTTTCCTAAAACTACTAAGACCAGTAGGAAAACTCGATTTGGCGGACGAAATTCCAAAAACAAGGAGAGAATGTGACACTAGTCAACGATCCAGGTCAACATCCGTACGTAATTTACTTATTATTTTCATTTCATGTGTATAATTAGACATTTTGCACACACTATACCCCCCCCCCCAGTCTAGTGAAGCATGAGTTATTTAGGAAACTTAAACAAAGATCACCCGTTTATGCTTACAACACCTGGATAATCACCAAAAAGCATTTCATGAGGTTACCACACTCTAACACATGGTAATTCCTCACTAACACATGTATACGAATCACAAACATTATAAACTATCAACATAGATGACATGTTTTCACGACTAATAGATATTGATACATGTTGATATCATAATCGAGTCTTTAAACACATCATGTATCCATACAAACTCATACAATACCTGATCATTCACAACTAAAACACACTTACATAATAAGTTATGAATGATTGATTTGGAACCCATGTTTATTAGTTGTCCTTCCAACAACTCTATGCCAACACACTTGTGCATATACAATCGGTTGTACACACACACTATCGAACAAGACTAAGCCAACACATGAATATATATATATACACTCGACTCCCATACAAATACACCTATATATACTCACGGCTACCAAGGGAAAAACGACAAGAAAGTTAACCATTCACAAGTCCCTTTTCACCTTAATTCACCCATTAGGAAGGAACAATCCTCATGACTTTGTTAGAGCAACCAACACCCTCTTCTTTCCTTTTCTTTTTGATCGGCCGAAACATAGGACATGTAATGTCCATCTCTTACATACAATTAGACATAGATCCTCTTCCCAATATTTTGATCACCACCTCTTTTCATAGTGATTCTATCAATCGGCCAATAATATCAAGACAAGAGGACTCTTGTCAACTTGAAACACAAGATTAGAAACTACCACAATCACATGACACTTTCCAATGCATAACCACTTGCCTTGATTAGTTAACAACAAACTCTATGCTTCCATTCATCTACCTCAGTCGAAGCACCACACAAACAAGCCAATTGTATCATGGAATGAAAGGGACAAGTCAAGAACTAGAGTCATGCATGTGGCATAAGACAAAAATCCAACCATCCATTCTTTTCATCAAAATAGGACCTTCCTACAACACCTTATGGTTGCTTCCATCTTTCCTTCTTTGATTCACCTCCTAGCCGATAACATGAGGTCACACATACACACACATACCTACAGCTATATATATGAGTTGGATTAGGACAAAAGGTTGCCAACTACATCTCATAAACTCAAGGCTATACCCAAATAACTACAAGACTAATGAATATCAAGTCCTATGTATGACAACCTATCCCTTTTGGTGCTTCCATTCCCAATTGGCCACCATGTGGAAGACAAAGCATGCTTGCCTCAATCTTATACCAATTAGTGATCATAAGCTTAACCCTTACAAGAAGCCTAGTACACTTGGACTTGCCAATTATAACTTTGTCATCACCCTCCATCGACCACTATATAAGGAGGCTTCTTGATCATCCAATTTGACCAACACAAACCCAAATACTCTTGCAAAGAATCGGTTCTTCCCAACCCTCCTCTAAACCCCATCCGACTCACTCGAGAAACCGGTTTTCATAACTAAAACTTGTTTGGTTTATGTTCCAATATAAGGGTCCATAATCGAGGTGTATAAACGGTTTCTATCTCAATCATACACTAACATACCTTGTAATGGATCGAAGGTACTTTGATAAGCTAAGATCAATCGATTTTAATCCTTTAAATGATCAATTTTCAAAGCCATGACAAGTGTTAGCTTCGGCCATCACTTATTAACGCATGTTAGTAAGACTCAAACACATGTTGGCACAAACTTGGGTACATCAAAGGTCTAAACTGTCACACCCTCAAAATCCACTTGCGGAGTTTTACCGCGAGGCGCATGACAAACCAGGATCCAAACCAACGATCACAATAAACAAGTCTAAATGAACATATGCAATTTCAAAACAATAGTTTAAAAATCCCCAAATACAGCGGAAGCTTATTCAAAACATAATCCAAAATAAACCAAGTGTTCAACGTTTGAAAACCATGCAACCCTAACTAGACGTCGTGCAGACGCGTGCGCCCTAGTCCCGTAGTGCTACCTTAGCGACCTGAGAAAACATGTAAGAGAATACGTCAGCACAAAAATGCTGGTGAGTTTACAGGTTTTGTAATCAACGTACCAAGTTCAACCTGTCCATACTATAACAAATCGAAAACCAAAGTACGCTAGCTAGGCGTATGTTTTGTTACTACTACGATTGGAAAACCATTACTAACTCGCAAACCAGATGTCTTGCCCGAATAGTAAACCTGTTGTTCCTGTTTGAGACAATATGCACTCGCCGACCCTCCAAGCCGACGAGCGGGGTTGGTCACTCCCAATAGCGCTATTCACATCTCCCCCATTGTGCTAACCCGCACATTCATGGTTCCCCCCGGGACTTCCAAAGATCGTATAGTAAACCATAGAAACCCATAGTATGACAGTAGTTACCAAACATAAGTTTTAACACATGTTTTCTCCCCCGAAAAGTGAAACCAGTTAAAAGAGGGGCCGTAAACTCACCTTAGGTTGCGTTACTTCGTAATACGAATAAACTCAGCAAACTATGCTAGTCCCGTAAAGCGGCGACCTAACATATGATAGTTACAAGTACTTAGACTAATAACCCGCAGGTTAGTTAGTCCCTAGATGTCCAGACCATAACCAAGTTTGTTTGAAAA
The DNA here is from genome assembly GCA_028751855.1 of Ambrosia trifida. NCBI lineage: Eukaryota > Viridiplantae > Streptophyta > Magnoliopsida > Asterales > Asteraceae > Ambrosia > Ambrosia trifida. The sequence goes on from CM054127.1 coordinate 82,937,741, forward strand.
CACTGTGACTGTTAAACTGACCCAATGTACAAGACTCGACATCCCATTGGTGACCCAAGACTCCCCGTGTTATGCTTACACTCTCAAACATACAATCATGCAATCACACTTAACATACGTTAAAGTCCAACAAGTTATAACACGTAGTTCAAGCAACACATGATTAAGTCCGAGCATATGTTACCAAGTTATTAGATATGTTACGGGGTTCCTAGCATGTTCCTATATGTCAAATCGGGTCTCGGAATGCTAATTTACACTTACAGCAGCAGTACACGCGATTAGGAAAAGTCAACTAGCATTTAGGTTGGTCAACAGGCATTTAGGAAGGCTAATTGCCTATAGGAGTCTATAGGCAATTAGGTCATAAGACATGCATTTAACTAGCAATTAGGTCATAAGACATGCATTTCAGGACTTAACTAGCAATTAGGATCGTAAATGCATGAAGTAAAGGCAATTAGGCCCTACTCGCCTATACTATAGGCGATTGGGACTCCAATTCAGGCGATTGGCCTCCTAATCGCCAATAGCATAGGCGATTAGGGTTGCTAATCGCCAGTTACCCAGCTGTTCCGGTTTTTCGTGCGTTTAACACTCCAAATCAGATCCAGAACGTGTGTAAACATCAAATATCAATCAAACAATTATACCAAACATGTTTAAACCAAAATCCTTCGTTTAACCTCGTTCTATCAGCCCTGCATGCACCCATGTAATCCAAACACAATACACATAGCATGAAACATCACATTAACATGCATAACCATAACCCTAATGAACAATTACTCAGATTTCATCATCATGCCATCATTATTAATCTGAATCTAACTTAATAACATGTTAATCATCCATCTTGAATCATAAAAACCCTAGCTTTTAATTGAAAACCCACATACATCATGCATGTTAATAAAAACCCAATTAACAATACTTATTAACGATTTTCAGAAAGCTTATTCGTTCTAAAATAGGTCTGGACCATTAGGGATTTAATAAAAACGTTAATAAAGATTGCATGAATGAAAATCACACCTTAGATTTGTGATAGAATGATGAAATAGGCTTGAAACCTTGTGTTTTGATCCAAAATCGTGTTCCAGAAGTTGTGTGTGTGTTGGGGCGGGTTATGGGACGACTAGGGTTGATATTATGAAGTTTAGGAGGTTAAGCATTGTATTTATAGTCGTTTTTAGTCATCCAGTACGTAACACGCGATTGTGTAGCAGCTACACGCGATTAGGGTTGCTAATCGCATGACATTACATGCAATTAGGCCTAATCGCCTGTTATTACATGCGAGTAGCACCCCAATCGCATGTAATGATCCCCAAATGCATACCCTATAGGCGATTAGCCTCCCCTAATCGCCTATAGGGGTTGGTTCTGTGTATTTTGCGCGTTAAACTCCGTTTTAACATATGTTAACACATATTCACATACCGACAAGTCACATAATGATTGTAAACACATAATACTTGCAAATAAACACATTCACACTCGTTCACCAATTCCCGGGACTCGAGACTTGTATGTTCCCTATGTTCTGACGATTCTACGAATCGTCACCACTTGTACACTTGGTTAAGGACTGACATCTAATGAACCTCTAGACTAACATCCGATGATCCTCTATACTGAACTAACAGTTCCCGAACCATAACACGACTTAACTAACCCAGTTAAGTACAATATACGTGTGACTCGCTAAGGTAGACTTTCATCTAGACAACGTTGTTAACCAGAATTTGCCGGGTGTCACATCATCCCCACGTTAAAAGAATTTTCGTCCCGAAAATTGCACAAGTATCAAAAGGAATAACGAAGGAAACAAACAAAAGATAGAAACCAAAAGAGAGATTTACCCGAGTTGTCACATCATCCCCACGTTAAAATGAATCTCGCCCCGAGATTCATTCAGCTGCAGTGGAGACATATCTCGATTCGAACGCTTCCTTAGGAAAGAGATGAGGATACTTAGACTTCATCTGATCCTCCCGTTCCCAAGTGTACTCTGGTCCCCGGTTCGAGTTCCAGCGAACCTTTACAATGCGAATCTTGCTATGACGTAGGCTACGAATCTTGTAATCCAGAATCTCAACAGGTTCCTCCACAATCCGAAGACGATCGTCAACCTTGATCTCTTCCAGTGGAACAATGAGAGACTCGTCAGCCAGACACTTCTTTAAGTTGGACACATGGAAGACGTTATGTACGTTGCCGAGCTCCGTCGGTAAATCAAGACGATACGCCACCGGTCCAATCCGTTCCAGGATCGTAAATGGACCGACATACTGAGGGTTGAGTTTGCCACGCTTCCCAAAGCGTATGACGCCCTTCCACAGTGAAACTTTCAGAAGTACCTTGTCATCAACTTGGAATTCCAATGGTTTGCGACGCTGATCAGCATAACTCTTTTGCCGATCCCGTGCCGCTGCCAACCGGTTACGAATCTGTACGATCTTTTCCGAAGTTTCGTACACTAGCTCAGGCCCAGTGAGTTGACTCTCACCCACCTCAGCCCAACAAAGAGGAGACCGGCATTTCCGCCCGTACAGTGCCTCGAACGGAGCTGCCTTGATACTCGTGTGGTAACTGTTGTTGTAAGAGAATTCTACTAACGGTAAATGAGCTTCCCAACCTTTGCCAAAATCGATCACACATGCCCGCAGCATATCTTCTAAAGTTTGAATCGTGTGTTCACTCTGACCGTCAGTCTGTGGGTGATAAGCTGTACTCATGTCCAGCTGGGTACCCAAAGCTTTGTGCAAGGATTTCCAGAAGTGAGAAGTAAAGTGGGAGTCACGATCCGAAATAATAGAAACCGGCACCCCGTGCTTAGAAACAACTTCCTTTAGATAAAGACGAGCCAAACGATCCATGGTGTCGGTCTCCTTAATAGCGAGAAAATGGGCTGATTTTGTCAACCGATCAACAATCACCCATATCTTATCATTCCCGCTGGGTGACTTAGGTAGTTGCGTGACAAAATCCATTGTAATCCGTTCCCATTTCCACTCCGGAATCTCAGGTTGTTGCAAGAGACCCGACGGTTTCTGGTATTCCACCTTGACCTTAGCACAGGTCAAGCATTTGCTCACGTATGAGGCTATCTCTGACCTCATGTTTGGCCACCAGTAAAGCACCTTCAGATCTTGGTACATCTTATCCGAACCAGGATGAATAGAATACCGGGACTTGTGAGCCTCATCTAAAACAAGCTCCCGAAGTCCCCCGAATAAAGGAACCCATATGCGTTCTGCGAAGTAGTGCAAGCCATCAGGTTTTCGCTCGAGGTGCTTATCGGCACCGTGCATAGTCTCAGCTTTAAGGTTTTCTTCCTTCAAAGCTTCTAACTGGGCAGAACGGAGTTGGTCAGGTAGCGAGGAGTGAATGGTGAGTTGCAACGCCCGAACGCGACGAGGTTTAATTGATTCCTTCCTGCTCAAGGCGTCTGCTACTACATTCGCCTTGCCAGGATGATACTTAATGGCGCAATCATAGTCATTCAGGAGTTCAATCCATCGACGCTGTCGTATGTTCAAATGTTGTTGGTCGAAAATATGTTGAAGACTCTTGTGATCGGTGTAGATGGTGCATTTGGTACCGTACAAGTAATGTCTCCAAATTTTCAACGCGAAAACCACTGCACCCAACTCCAAGTCATGGGTGGTGTAGTTCTTCTCGTGCACCTTGAGTTGACGAGAAGCATACGCAATCACTTTCTCGCGTTGCATCAACACGCAACCGAGACCATGAATAGAAGCATCACAGTAAACAACGAAATCATCAGGGCCTTCAGGTAAGGATAAAATAGGAGCAGAACAAAGTTTAGACTTCAGTTCTTGAAATGCCGACTCTTGTGGTTCACCCCAGTCGAATTTTCTATCCTTCTGAGTAAGAGTGGTCAGGGGTTGAGCAATCTTCGAGAACCCCATAATGAAACGACGATAATAGCCCGCAAGGCCTAGAAATTGCCGCACCTCAGTTGGCGTCTTTGGTGCTCCCCAGTCCTTGATCGCTTCAATCTTGGCTGGATCGACATGAATTCCTAGTTCATTAAGCACATGTCCTAGGAACTGAACTTCGCGTAACCAAAAGTCACACTTTGAGAACTTAGCGTAAAGTTGTTCCCGTCGCAAGAGTTCCAAAACCAAACGCAGGTGTTCCTCATGTTCGGTCTCGTTCTTGGAGTAGATCAGGATGTCATCAATAAACACAATGACGAACTTGTCAAGATATGGTTTGCAAACGCGGTTCATCAAATCCATGAAAACCGCCGGTGCGTTTGTAAGACCGAAAGGCATGACCAAGAACTCGTAATGGCCATAGCGTGTACGAAAGGCAGTCTTTGCAACGTCAGCTTCCCTTACGCGCAACTGGTGATAACCGGACCTCAAATCAATCTTAGAGTAGTAGCTAGAACCCTGGAATTGGTCGAATAGATCATCGATACGTGGAAGAGGATAACGGTTCTTGACGGTCAATTTGTTCAGTTCTCTGTAATCCACACACAATCGGAAACTTCCATCCTTCTTCTTAACGAATAGAATCGGGGCTCCCCAAGGGGAAGAACTCGGTCTAATGAAACCCTTGTCCAAGAGTTCCTGTAACTGACTGGACAATTCCTGCATCTCGGGAGGTGCAAGACGGTAGGGGGCCCGAGCAATAGGAGCAGCTCCCGGTACAAGATCAATACTGAACTCAACCTGACGATGGGGAGGAAGACCAGATAAATCATCAGGAAATACATCAGGAAACTCGCATACAACCGGAATATCGTCGATCTTCTTCTCATCGCTAGAGGAAACAGATAAGAGTGCCAAAACGGCCGAATAACCCTTTCGAAGATACTTAAGGGCTTTCATGCTGGAGATGAGATTTAGCGGAACACCGCCCTTGATACCGTACACCGAAAGAAATTCTCCATCAGGGAGAGGAATCCGAATAATCTTGTCGTAACAAACAATCTCCGCGCGATACAAGGACAACCAATCCATGCCTACAACAACGTCAAAACTACCCAAAGGTACCGGCATAAGGTCGATGGGGAACGACAAACCCGACAACTCTAGTTGACACTCTCGAAGGATACAAGTAGCTTCAATCTTTTTACCGTCAGCCAACTCAATTATATACTTAGTCTCTAATGGCACAGGTACTACATCTAGCAGTCGACTAACTTCCATGGATATAAAACTTTTATCGGCACCGGAATCAAATAAAACACTAACAGAGCGATTATTGAGAAGGAACGTACCGGTAACTGTGTCAGGATCCTGCCTAGCCTCTGCGGCTCCAATGACGAAGGCACGTGCATTCCTGCCACCGCCCCCGTTGTTCCCGTTACCGTTGTTCCCGCCCTGCTTCAGTTTCGGGCAATCCTTCTTGTAATGCCCAGTCTCACCACAGTTGTAACATCCTTGTCTTCCCGTAGTTCCTTGAGCAGTAGGAGCCGAGTTAGTAGTTGGAGCCTGGGTCGATGGAAGTGTCGCCCGACAGTCTTTAGCAAAATGCCCAAATCGCTGACAGCGATGGCAACGATTACGGTCGCAGTCCCCCTGATGATGACGCCCACACTTGTTGCATTTAGGCAATTTCCCCGCATAACCACCCTGTTTGTTACCAGTAGAAGAAGAACCCCCGCTATAAAATCTCTAACCCTGCTGTGCTGGCCCAGATCCTTTCCCCTCATTTTCCCACTTACGCTTGTTATTCTCCGGGGCCTTGACAGTCGAACCTTTAGCAGGCAAAATACCCTCATTCACCTTCAAGTTGGTCATCCTGTGAGCCGATCGGACCACCTCTGAGTATGTAGGATGATTTCCCGCAGCCACCAACCCTGTGATCTCGGGTACTAGCCCCGAGATATAGTGTTCGATCCTCCGGTACTCTGGCACATGTAGATCAGGACACAGCACTGCCAACTCATTACGCCTTACCGTATATTTTTCAATTTCAGACCCAGTCATCTTGAGGTTCCACACCTCGTGCTCTAACTTCTGCACTTCTTCCCTTGGACAGTGTTCTCGTTTCAGCAGTTGAACAAAATTTTCCCACGGCATAGCATACGCCTCCCCTATACCCATATTCTGGGTGATGTTGTTCCACCAGGTCAAAGCAACATCCTGGAATAACGCAGCAGCATACTTGACCCGATCCTCTGGGAGACAGTTACACATCAGAAACACTGACTCCACCTTTTTCAGCCACCTGAGCAAGCTCACCGCACCCTCAGTGCCAGAGAATTCCTGGGGCTTACAGTCCCGAAACATCTTGTAGGTACACATGGGTGGGGGTGGGTTAACAGGACCACCTGAAATGAAACGCATGAGAAACCACGAAGAATGTAAACAAGATTCACTAATGAGGCAAAAGTGGATAAATCAACTTACCACCACCATTGTGCCTAACTGGAAGGCAACTTGTAGCAAGTTGTTCAGATCATCCTGTGATAGATTTACACCTCCACGACCACCACCACCACCGCGACCACCACCACGTCCACCATTGCGACCACCTCCACGTCCTCCTCGTACTCCAGACATGATTCTGACAGAAAGAACGAGAAAATTTAGTTTCACAGCTAATGATAACCACTAGCATTCACAAAATCAAAGCTAGATCCAACTCAGGACTATCCATTCAAACCCAGAGCTCACTAGGGCTTTCATGCATTTCGGTTTATGATTTTGTGTGCACCCAACATGATAAACCGCTCTACATGGTCCTCCAAGTGTTCTCTTAGTTCGACGTTCAAATCACCGAACATAGACTCTTAGCTATACACCGCAATACTACGGTAGTTTATGACAAGTGTTTCTATTGGAGTATGAAAGGGAGATGTCCGAGCCTTGGACAAATCTCAAGAGTACCCGATTTACCCCAATATACCGCACTGCCTAGAAAGCAAGTAACCCGACTTAGGATAGAACGGATGATGTAACATAGAAAGGTCAGATGATTTAGAGACACCCCGACAAGCCCATACGTAATCCATCAAAATGTTTAGTACTAAGTGATCGTCTAGTGTGTGCAACTCGGCTATAGTCTAGACTCTACATGCAGTCCTAGTTCACTATAACCATTGGCTCTGATACCAATCTGTCACACCCTCAAAATCCACTTGCGGAGTTTTATCGCGAGGCGCATGACAAACCAGGATCCAAACCAACGATCACAATAAACAAGTCTAAATGAACATATGCAATTTCAAAAACATAGTTTAAAAATCCCCAAATACAGCGGAAGCTTATTCAAAACATAATCCAAAATAAACCAAGTGTTCAACGTTTGAAAACCATGCAACCCTAACTAGACGCCGTGCAGACGCGTGCGCCCTAGTCCCATAGTGCTACCATAGCGACCTGAGAAAACATGTAAGAGAATACGTCAGCACAAAAATGCTGGTGAGTTTACAGGTTTTGTAATCAACGTACCAAGTTCAACCTGTCCATACTATAACAAATCGAAAACCAAAGTATGCTAGCTAGGCGTATGTTTTGTTACTACTACGATTGGAAAACCATTACTAACTCGCAAACCAGATGTCGTGCCCGAATAGTAAACCTGTTGTTCCTGTTTGAGACAATATGCACTCACCGACCCTCCAAGCCGACGAGCGGGGTTGGTCACTCCCAATAGCGCTATTCACATTTCCCCGTTGTGCTAACCCGCACATTCATGGTTCCCCCCCCCCCCCGGGACTTCCAAAGATCGTATAGTAAACCATAGAAACCCATAGTATGACAGTAGTTACCAAACATAAGTTTTAACACATGTTTTCTCCCCCGAAAAGTGAAACCAGTTAAAAGAGGGGCCGTAAACTCACCTTAGGTTGCGTTACTTCGTAATACGAATAAACTCAGCAAGCTATGCTAGTCCCGTAAAGCGGCAACCTAACATATGACAGTTACAAGTACTTAGACTAATAACCCGCAGGTTAGTTAGTCCCTAGATGTCCAGACCATAACCAAGTTTGTTTGAAAACACTGTGACTGTTAAACTGACCCAATGTACAAGACTCGACATCCCATTGGTGACCCGAGACTCCCCGTGTTATGCTTACACTCTCAAACATACAATCATGCAATCACACTTAACATACGTTAAAGTCCAACAAGTTATAACACGTAGTTCAAGCAACACATGATTGAGTCCGAGCATATGTTACCAAGTTATTAGATATGTTATGGGGTTCCTAGCATGTTCCTATATGTCAAATCGGGTCTCGGAATGCTAATTTACACTTACAGCAGCAGTACACGCGATTAGGAAAAGTCAACTAGCATTTAGGTTGGTCAACAGGCATTTAGGAAGGCTAATTGCCTATACTATAGGCAATTAGGTCATAAGACATGTATTTCAGGAGTCTATAGGCAATTAGGTCATAAGACATGCATTTAACTAGCAATTAGGTCATAAGACATGCATTTCAGGACTTAACTAGCAATTAGGATCGTAAATGCATGAAGTAAAGGCAATTAGGCCCTACTCGCCTATACTATAGGCGATTGGGACTCCAATTCAGGCGATTGGCCTCCTAATCGCCTATAGCATAGGCGATTAGGGTTGCTAATCGCCAGTTACCCAGCTGTTCCGGTTTTTCGCGCGTTTAACACTCCAAATCAGATCCAGAACGTGTGTAAACATCAAATATCAATCAAACAATTATACCAAACATGTTTAAACCAAAATCCTTCATTTAACCTCGTTCTATCAGCCCTGCATGCACCCATGTAATCCAAACACAATACACATAGCATGAAACATCACATTAACATGCATAACCATAACCCTAATGAACAATTACTCAGATTTCATCATCATGCCATCATTATTAATCTGAATCTAACTTAATAACATGTTAATCATCCATCATGAATCATAAAAACCCTAGCTTTTAATTGAAAACCCACATACATCATGCATGCTAATAAAAACCCAATTAACAATACTTATTAACGATTTTTCAGAAAGCTTATTCGTTTTAAAACAGGTCTGGACCATTAGGGATTTAATAAAAACGTTAATAAAGATTGCATGAATGAAAATCACACCTTAGATTTGTGATAGAATGATGAAATAGGCTTGAAACCTTGTGTTTTGATCCAAAATCGTGTTCCAGAGGTTGTGTGTGTGTTGGGGCGGGTTATGGGACGACTAGGGTTGATATTATGAAGTTTAGGAGGTTAAGCATTGTATTTATAGTCGTTTTTAGTCGTCCAGTACGTAACACGCGATTGTGCAGCAGCTACACGCGATTAGGGTTGCTAATCGCATGACATTACATGCAATTAGGCCTAATCGCCTGTTATTACATGCGGGTAGCACCCCAATCGCATGTAATGATCCCCAAATGCATACCCTATAGGCGATTAGCCTCCCCTAATCGCCTATAGGGGTTGGTTCTGTGTATTTTGCACGTTAAACTCTGTTTTAACATATGTTAACACATATTCACATACCGACAAGTCACATAATGATTGTAAACACATAATACTTGCAAATAAACACATTCACACTCGTTCACCAATTCCCGGGACTCGAGACTTGTATGTTCCCTATGTTCTGACGATTCTACGAATCGTCACCACTTGTACACTTGGTTAAGGACTGACATCTAATGAACCTCTAGACTAACATCCGATGATCCTCTATACTGAACTAACAGTTCCCGAACCATAACACGACTTAACTAACCCAGTTAAGTACAATATACGCGTGACTCGCTAAGGTAGACTTTCATCTAGACAACGTTGTTAACCAGAATTTGCCGGGTGTCACATCATCTCCACGTTAAAAGAATTTTCGTCCCAAAAATTGCACAAGTATCAAAAGGAATAACGAAGGAAACAAACAAAAGATAGAAACCAAAAGAGAGATTTACCCGAGTTGTCACATAAACGTATGTTAAAACTCTCGTTTTATTACAAATCAACCACACATGGCAGCATATGGCCCATGACAATAAGTGGGGCCTATATGGGTCTATTCCACATGACAATCTACTATAAAATCTACGTATACAAGAACATGATCCACCCCTACTAATGCTGCGGTTCATAATAACGGGTGCCCAACTTGTATGATAAATAAGAATGTACAATTTACCGTGCTCTTAATAATCATAGGCCAATCCTTGCTTGGACAGTAGCTATCTCACATTTACAGCTTCACTAGACAACATGCGAAACTATCAGGTGAGTTTTCACGGCCCTATTTTACTATTTTTACATTTTCAGGGACAAACATGCTACAACTAGTTCAACATCATTTTGTGTGTACATTCTATCGTGACTACCATGCGGAACATGAGACATTTGGTTCATGAGCTCAACAGTCCTCATACTTACATTACACTGTAACCATTAGTTATCAAAAGCCATGGAACACTTTAATAGATATATTGGGCTGACACCCCCACACTTGGTTAGTTGCTCTAACCGGTTACATGCAAAAGAGTGTTACTATTGTACTATACATACATTGTCTTTAGTGTACAATGCGCGAGGCACAACGGTAAAGAGGTTTGGTTATGGGACTCATGGTTTGCACAGTAATCATTCGCTTAGCTAGCTTATGATTGGTCATACACAGATTACATGAGCATTTTACTTGTTACATTTAAACCTGTGAACTCACCAACATTATTGTTGACAAATCTTTTATGCATGTTTTTTAGGTAATTGATGACGAGCAGCAGAGGTTTGAGAGAGGGTTCGAGCATGCATTGGGTGGTATCACTTTGGATTGGGTTTTGTCAGTCCCATGATGATTTAGTTTCAAGTTCATGAATCTTAGACAATTTCCTTTTTTCAAAACAATGTTATGATGGTTGAATAATTTTATGACAATTTCCATCCTTTGATGGTACTTATTTAAATAAAATTGTGTGTTTCTTGAACCATGTGCTTGAAAACTTTTCGAGGTCGCATCCCCGTGTTTTCGCCTTGGCGGGGTGTGACACAAACTACCACCAAAAAACAACCATAAGCCTAGTTATTACATCCTTCATTGCCCACTGTTGCTTCCACCTCCTTGGCCACCTTAGCCACATCCACCTCAGGCTTTGTAGCAGCATCCTCAGAAGCTTCAATCTGTAGAGGAACATGCTCAAAGATAGCCTCCTTTCCATCCAAGCTCTTAATTTTATCCTGCCAAGCCTGGATATCCCATTCATCTTGGTTAAAGTTAGGATCCTTGGCTTGGAGGGCTATTTTAACCCTGGCTTGTTGGACAGAAATGGTGGCAAACTTGATGAGCCCTTTCCTGTAATCCTCAAGCTCATTCTCATGCCTCTTAGAGATCTTGGCCTTTTTAGCCTTCACCTTCTTCAGCTCAGCCTCCGTCTTGGATAGCTTCTCTTCAAGGTGTTTCCCTCTTGCAAGGGAAATCCTTCTGTTATCCTCCAAAGCTATCTTAGACTTTTGGAGTTCAGTAGCTATCTCATCCAGGCATTTGAGCATGTATTCATGACCCCGAAAGAACCTGAAAATAGGTAAGTTCATTATTCTCTACTTTATTTAGAAACTGCTTATGATATCCTTAGGATAACACTGTACCTAGAGAGTGAAGTGTGAGATCCTGGCCAAGACATCTTGAGCTGAGAGACCCTCAAATGGAGAAGCTTCTTGACCTAAGGAAGCCACAACAGTCTTCCACTTTTTCGAAGATGTAGTCTTCGGCTTAGGAGGAGGACTGGTCATCCTAGAGCTGGATGGAGAAGTGATATTGGCAAGCTTAGTGACATCCTGGCTGAAAATAGCAAAGAATGAAGTTAGCAACCTTAATTTAAATAAAGCATAATAAGGATGTAAAGAGAGGCTTACTAGACATCTCAATGGCTTGGCTAGTGGAATAGCTTTCCTCTGCCTTAAAGGTTATTGCTACCTGAGGTAAGTCAATGACCTCCTTAACTCTGATGAACGAATCGTCAAGAGAAGGAGTGAGCTTGGTAAAAGAAGCACGTGTAACACAATAAAATCTACAAAATATTAGTGATATCCTCAGGATATAACTACAAACCTTTTTCATCCTAAAAATATTTACAACTTTTCAACCATGACATAGGGATATCATCTCTCTATATGGAATGGAATCCATTCTCACAAAGAAAAATTTTGACTTCCAAGATCTTTCTGACGTATTGACATTGTACAAGAAAAGGGGATTTTTATTAATAAGTTGAAGAACAAAACGATCCCCTACTTGTAGCTGAATGACATGATTCCCAATGATCTTGTTACAGATCATTAAGATCTTCCACATCTGAGGCATAGCCTGAGCATATGCCATCCCTGATACATAAAAAAAACTCCTTGATGAAATCAGGGAAAGGATATTTCAGGCCAAGGTGAAAGGGCAAGTACAAGAAGCACACCCAAACTGAGGATGCAAATCCGACTTAGCATTCTGGTCATATGTCCGGAACACTGTTGTCTCATGGAAGGCCCTGGAGTTTTGCAGGTTTTGGATGTCCTTGTCTGTGAAGGTACAAACTTCATTGGCAAGTTCCTTTATAAGGTTTTGTTCTATGAAGTCCTTATGGACTCCAATGCTGCTAGATGCCCTTGTAGACTTTTTGCCCATCCTGAAGATTTTGGTAAGAAAAATTATGGATTGGTAAAAACAAAGAGGAGGAGGAAAAAGATACCTTTCAAAATAACATTAATGTGGTTATAAAAGAAGAATCGTGGTGTAAATATAGGAGGTGAAAGATGATGTGTAACGGTCATCCCGAAATCATTGGCTAGGATATAGCCGTTATCATCCTGTCAGACGCCAAATCAAGCTCATCGGATAAGATTCTAGAATAAAAAATATTATAACCGTTGAGATGTTAATTGTAACATATTTTTTGGGGACAATTGTTGGTGGTCAAATCTTCAAGATATTACTGACTTATATTTATCCTTTGACATCCTCAGGATACTAAAGGCTAAACAGGATTTAGGATCTAACTATATATTATCCTATGTACATCCTGAGGATGGACTAACGAATTATCTTCATATTATGTGAATGCATGTATACTTAAACAACATCAAGCCTTATGACAATGCTCTAACGACTCTATTGGCCTATTCTAAGTCAGAGAAGAAGAACATAATGTATAGCACAACTCTTTGAGGAAGAAAGGGTCCAAATGTAACCGTCCAAGATTGATTATAGGCGAATATCTCTGAGGGCAGTTATGTAACGGCTGGAACTCATTCAAAGAGAGGAACGTTGAGCTGAAACAGTCAAGGCATTGCTGATTTGTAGGGATATTTTGTTTAATATTGATAATAAAAATAGGGATGTGATGGATGAGCTTAGGACACTTCTGAGCCACTTGAACTCTTACTTTCCATAAGTTTACACACACAACACTAAACTGTAATCACAACATCTTGTCCATCTCATTTCCAAAGTTGTAACTATTTTCCTTATTAATATTAACAAACAAAGGCAGAGGCTTAGACTCCTCCCGAGGTTTTGTGTCAATGATCATCCTTGATCAAGGGTTTTCCTTGTACATCGAGTGTTCCCATATTGTTACATTTCATTTATGTTCGTTTGTTTTACCTTTGCGCTAGACAGTTCCATCCTTAGGATATAACTATCCATCCTGACCATTTCCTTTGTTATCCTGAACATAGTTGTCAATAAGCATTTCTTTGATATCCTAAATGTTACATCCTTAAGATATAACTGATTTTCAAACATAACAAACATTTTCAGCACTCTACCTCACATTTCTGATTCGGAATACAAAATTGTTTTTACTTGATAATTTTTTACCAAAGCAGTTGGTAATTGTGATTGTGGGGCCTTTGATTCTGAGGACTAACATATCCTCTCTGATTCATTGGCCCACCGTACATGTTTTGAGGATAGCTCCCCCTGTTGGAGTATCTTGCACTGTATTGATTTCTAGAAAAATTTTTATTATTCGGATAGGATCTATCCTGATAACCACTTTGTGAATTTTAATTAAACACATTATTTACTCTGTCACCTTGGGGAATTTGGTGACGTTGCTGTCTATGGGGTGGTTGATACTTGTTGGCATTAACAGGTGGTGTCTGTTTAGTAGGGCAACAGCACCAGAAGTGCTTTCTTTGCCCACAAGCACCTATCTTGGAATAAAAGTTGGCTTTTCAAAATTTTTATTTTTAGGACTGTTTTGGTCAAAAATTATCTACTAAAAATAATCTTGTTTTCCAAATTAGTAAAAGTGAGGTAGAGTGCTAGTTTGATAAAAACTTATAAACACTGAATTGACAACTATGCTTAGGATGGTGATGATATAGTTGAGGATGGCAGTTGTATCCTGAGGATGCAACTATCAGAAACAAGTAAAGTAAATGCTAAGACACAAAGAACAACACTCGATCTACGAAGAAAGCCCTTGATCAATTGTAGATGGCCGGCATAAAACCTCGGGAGGAGACTAGGCCCCTGCCTTGTTTGTTAATATTAATGTGGTAAAAAGAATTACAAGTTTGGATGAATGATGGATGAGTGAGCTAAGATTACAATGAATTGTGCTAAGTGTGTGTGAGTTTTTCTATGAGTAGCAGAGTGTTCGTGTGTTTCAGGTGATAGCAATGTAAACAACAAGTCCAGTATAATCAGCTTGCTTAGTTAAGTTCATTGAAGTCTTCTTGTGACTGTTGTGGTTGTTTCAGCTTAGGTAAACGTTGCAGCAACTGTTTCTTGGTTTCTCGCCCTCTTTTAATGTTAGTCGGTTACAACTTTGACTCCTTCTTCATGCTTGGACCTTTATCTCTCGAGTGTAACTCTTCCATTTTAAATCCCTTTGACTAAGTATTATAATCATGTTTATATAAAGATAGTTTGTTAGTCCATCCTCAGGATGTGCACATGCTGAAATATTGTTATATCCTGAAGTCTGTCATGTCCTTTAGCATCCTGAAGATGCTATATTGAAGATATTAGGTAAAATCATCCTGAGGATTTTCACCACCAAAAATTGTCCCCAAAAAATATGTTACCGTTAATATCTTTCAAGGTAATATTTTTTAACCATAACATCTTATCTGATGCTTGGTGGGACGTCCTGTCAGGATAACAACGACTACTTTCTCGGCGGTAATTATGTGATGACCGTTACACAACATCACCTTCTGCCCCCTATATCTAGAGCTTATCTCCTCCTTTTTAATCACACTTGACTTTTTTAAGAAGGTAATTTCTACTTTATCTTGTTCATACTTTCTTTTTCACCTGCAAAATATTAGTAATATTCCGAGAATGGGCAAAAGATCTACAAGAGCTTTGGGGAGTGTAGGAACTTCAAGTGACTTCATTCCCCAAAATCTCTTATATCATCCTGAACAGGAGCTTTGTTCTTTCGATGATAAGGACATTCGAGCCCTAAAGAACTCACAAATCTTTCCGAGTTCTGCTGAGTTTCGTCCTTATGACCCTCATGCAAGATCTGATTTTGCATCTCCTACTTGGGTCTGTTTCCTGTACTTACCATTCTCTCTAGGGTTAAGGTATCCTTTACCCTCGTTCATCAAAGATTTCTTTGATGTGACAGGGATGGCTTATTCTCAAGCCATGCCTGAACTCTGGAAGATATTGATAGTTTGTAGCAGGATCGTCAAAAGCCATGGTGTCCATCTTCAAGTGGGGGACCTGTCTCATGTTTATAAGTTAAGGACGCATGGTTCTTAGTGTTATGTCCTTCAAATTATAGAAAAGGATCCACCCTTTGTGTATAATGTAGTGAAGTCTGAGAAAAACAGGAAAACAAAGTTTTTCTTTGTAAAAAGAAGCTCTATTCCTCATGGGGATGAGATTCCTCTTTACTGGTTAAAAAGTGGTAATTTTTTCAAAGTTTTTATAAAAACATTTAGTTATATCCTGAGGATGTTAACATTCTGAAAATTTCTGTTTAACAGGTACTTCCTTTGCCAAGTTTGCTACTCCATTGAACGAAGCTTTTCTGAGGTGTAAGGCTATCTACAACTTACCTGTTTCAGCAAAAACATTTGAAGTAGAAGGAAGTAATACCGCTAGCCAAACTTCTGAGATGTCTGGTAAATATCTTTACATTACATCCTAAGGATATTTTTTATTTTTTTTAATAATTTTCCCTGTCTTTTGCTATTTCTCAGCAAAAAAGCCCGTTTCCTTTGATTTGGATGACATTGACATCTTAGATGTCAAGGCAGTCAAGGTTACTTCAGCATCTCCAACTAGTTCTAAGATGGCCAGTCCTCCTTCCAACCTTCCTAAATCCAGGGCTGCTGGTGCCTCGAAGAAGAGGAAGGTTAGTGCTGCTACTACCATTGCCCAGGAACTCACCCCTTTTGAAGGGTTGAACTTTGATGTTGTATTGGAGAAGATTTACCAATTCACTCTCCAGGTACGGTCTTATCCTGAGGATGACATTGAAATGTTAATGATAAAACTAATTTTAATGTGAATTACTCACTCTTCTTTTCTCCTCTGTTAGGGTCATGAATATTTGTTGAAATCTGTGGATGCTCTTGCCAAAGATCTTCATGATGCTCAAACTAAACTTAAGGATGTTCAGAAGATTGCTCACCATAAAGGCAAGTATCTTGAGTGCAAGTTGGCGGAGACAGAGGCTGAACTGAAGCGGGTGAAAGAGGAGCATGCTCAGGCAATGTTGTATCGGGAGAAGGAGATGGAAGAGTACAGGATAGAACTAATGAAATCTGCTAGCATCTCTGTTTTACAAGCTATATTAAAGATGTCTTTCCAGTTTAGGAATCTTGGTTTCAAGCAAGAGGACTGGGAGGTCGATGCTTGGAGGGAGAAAGTCAAGAGCCTAGGTGGAAAGGATGTGGATTTCAAGCTTGTTCCTATTGCTGGTCCTGAGGATGCACCGAAAGATCCTGAGGATGCTGGGTTTTAAATCTTTTTGTGGTAGTGATAATGGTAGGTTATGGTTGAACAATTTCAAAAAATTTCTATTTGGTATGTAATAAGTTAGGATATTACAAGGTTTGGGGTGCAGGGATCTTGGTTTCAAGACGAAGCCCCAAATCTATTACTGACCTGGACCTTAGATGTTGACCCCTGGTGGATGGGTCTTGGTTTTGGATGAAGCCAGGGGTTGACATCAGTTTTTGAATATGACGCATAAATAATATGACAACAACTTTTTGATGCTATATCCTTGTGTTCTTTTCTTTTTATATTCTACAAACATTAGCAAATGTTTGGTATAAAGAAATGATATAAACGATACCTCCATTTTCTGAAAACAAACTTCTTAAATCGATCTCTTAAAAATGTCCTTTATTCTGCTTAGTCATCCTCAAGATGATACTATCTTGAGGATGTCCCCAGTTCTTCTTCCTTTGTCATCCTCAGGATGGTCTTCGTTAATCTGAGGATATCCCCAGTATAATACCTTCAAGATAGACTTTTTTCCTTTTTCAAGGAAAGTTTAACAATAACCTGTATAAAGGCAATCATTGTTATTATACTGGCGACTAGGCCTTTAAGTGAACTGGGGCCAAGCCCATTTAGAATGACTTGGTAAAAAACCATGTAGCATCTTGAGAATATCTGGCGACAAGGCCTATTGTAATATCTTAGGAATAACTGGCGACTAGGCCAAATACGTAAAAGACATTGAAAAATGTCTAAACCTTAAGAGTTCAATATATATCTCAAAAATGATGAAATTGTCAGCCACTTTTACATGGACTGGTCCCACCATCCTGAAAAAATATATGAACAACGTGCGCACCAGGCGGGGTTGCTAACCCAATGAGAAAGGTGAAAACCTTTAAACCTTAGGAAGGTTTCAAACACCTTGACGGAGGAGAGGGTGGCCAGCCCTCTAGTCTTCAAAGTGTTCCATCTTCAGGATGGTACTGCAAAATTCTTGAAATGGACTATTTTAGTTAAAATAAACAATCGAAATAGGTTAAGAATACTTACATATGGAGATGATTCATCTCTGTTAGCCTTCACCTTCATCCCACCAGTAATCCGAATCATGGTTTCTCTTCCTGAGATATCAGTCACATGCAATCTTATACATGGTAATATTTCAAATGAATTGCAATCCTTGGGGGGAAAAAGTAAAGTTGCACTAGTTTTAACGTTATTTTACTAATTTCGTGAAAATAACGTTAAAAACGACGGATGGTTAATCATGCATCATGTGGTGGCGTAGATAGCCAAAAGACAAAGGGGTACATGCACCGATCGGGTCTATCTCGATTGCTAAGTGTTATGTGCCTTATGTCCAAGGCTTGATACCAAACCACATCGAGCCGGGGGTCTCACTGGAAGCAGTCTCTCTATTCTTAGGGGTAGAGGTAAGGCTGTCTACATCTTACCCTCCTCAGACCCTACCTTAGCTTTGCTATAGGTGGGATTAACTGAGTATGATGATGATGATGATGATGCTCTTGGTAGAACCTCTCCTTCCATAGTCGATAGCCAATATGCTCATTTGCCAGCTTCGGAATCTATTAAATATGGTCCTTCCAATTTAGGAGCTAGCTTGCCATCACTTGGTTTTGTTGTATTTTGGAAGGCTTTTCTTAGTACCAAATCTCCTTCTTGAAATCTTCTTATCCTTATATTTTTTTGTAGGCTTTAGCAATCCTTTGTTGATGAGCTGCCATCCTTAGTTTAGCAGCATCCCCGAGTTAATCCACTGCTTCCAAATCTTGCAATAATGCTTCTAAGTTGGTAGTTGCATCCTGAAGATGCTTCCTTGCTGTAGGCATGACCATCTTCGTAGGTATCATTGCTTCCGTTCCAAAGACTAAAGAGAATGGTGTTTGACAAGTTGCATTCTTGGAAGTAGTTCTATCAGCCTAAAGCACAAATGAAAGTTCTTCTGCCCATTCCCCTTTCTTTTCCCCCAAGCTTCTTCTTCTAATTGTTGACAATAATTTTATTTGAGGATTCTGCCTGTCCATTAGCCTGAGGATGGACTGGTGTTGAAGTTATCATCTTGATTCCCCAGCTTTCACAAAAATCAGTCGTCCTTTTGTTGATGAATTGAGAACCGTTGTCGCATATGATTTCGGCTGGTACTCCAAATCTTGTTAGGATGTTCCTTTTGATAAATGACACAACTTCCTTATCCCTGACCTGTACGAATGCTTCAGCTTCGATCCACTTTGAGAGGTAATCTGTAACACCCCAACCGATGGCGGAAACATCGAGGTGTCACGTATGAATGATTGTTCAGTAGCTCACGGTAAATAATAACTTTCATTATATGATTTAAATGAATTACATACATTTGTTCTAGATTTTGTACATCAAACTGAATACAACAACACATATCTTCAAGCATTAATTCAAATCTTCAAGCAAATAGAACCTGAAACATGTTAAATTGAAAATGTTTTGGATCAACAAAAGTTGGTGAGAATTACATAGGTTTTTGATAATTGAATAAAATTGTTGTGCAATTCATGTGTCATGTCAATCTAGTCCATATGTGAGAACATACTAGAAATAAATCGAGTGCATAATCAACCCTGATGACTGTTATAAAATGATACATACCATACGCTCATGGTCCAATATGTTATACGATAACAAACACCCACGCTACCTTTGTAGGAGGCACGTATCCGGGTGGGATTGTCAGTCCAATAGATCTATCAATGTATACCGCCGGCTGATCAATGTTAATGATTATGCTAGAATGGTGCTTACTCTAATCATGCTCAAGACATAATGCAACATAGAAAACACATAGACACATTGATGATTGAATTGCAATGATGATGTTATAAACATGTTTCACCCCAAAAATGGTGATAAATAGAAAAGGGGCTATGTAAAACTCACCTTGGTAAAATGTTATATCTGTTGAGAAATTTGGATAATTGTGTTGACCAAATGTATCAAGTATCACCCTAAAATGAAGTAATAAATATGTCTAAGTCTATCAAGTCTACAAATGTATAAGTTCTAGGGCTTCGAATTTGGGGATAATTGCTCGTTTGATTAATATTAAAAATATTCGCCAATTGAGAGAAATTTAATAAATAAATAACCAAAAATCTTTTTATAAGTTTTAAATCTAAGATAGTCACAAGAATGTGTTTAAAGTATAAAAATAAATTTTACAAAATTATTTTCCTTAAAATAGATTTTTAAAATCTATTTATTACAAATTGTCAAACTTTAACTTTAATATTTAAAAATACTAAAATTAAAGAATTATTAGTTTAAAAATTATATTTCTGTTCTAAATGATCAGAAATAATTTCTATAAAATTTTGGTGCAAAAATAACAAAAATTGGATTTATTATGATTTAATTATGATTAAAACTAACAAAAATTGATTAAAAATATTAAATAAACGGTTTTTCAGAAATAAAAATCATTTCTGAAAAGCTTAATGTTATAAAAACTTAAAATAATTTTTGTGGAATTTAATAAGATCGTTTTGATATTTTTATAGATTTTTATAAATAAAATAGGATAAACTTGATTTAATTATTATAAATATTAAATAAACAAATTTCAGAAAACTAAAAATTGTAAGTTGATCCTTTACATCAGACTAATATAAGATAATTTTTTTAGAATTTTTAAAAGAGTTTTAATAATTTACAAGATTATATGTAATATATATGTATTATTTGGTTTGCAAAAATAATGTAAAAGGAGTGGAAAAAGGGACGCCCAAGCCAGGACTCGAACCCGGGTGCCCTCATTCACGAGCAGCGATCACAACCACTTGGCCTAGGCCTGTGGTTGTGATTTAAACCTGTTAAAATAAAATAAATACACGAATTCAAATCAGATTATCCCC
The DNA here is from genome assembly GCA_028751855.1 of Ambrosia trifida. Lineage (NCBI taxonomy): Eukaryota > Viridiplantae > Streptophyta > Magnoliopsida > Asterales > Asteraceae > Ambrosia > Ambrosia trifida. The sequence continues at coordinate 82,958,533 of CM054127.1, forward strand.
AAACTGAAATTTCGAGCCCTAGCTTTTCTAATCAAGCGATTCACACATCAATAACCTGATTAATCATAGGGTTTTTGATGTGTGAATGCCGATGAACAAATCCCACAACAATAATTTTGCTTACAAGATTGTTTTGATGCTCGATTAGTCGGTCAACCAAAAAGTCAAAGCAAGATCGCAGATTAAGATTTGAGTATAATTATGAAGAAATAGAGGTAGAGAAAGATGTAATGGCGAGTTGTGACTGCTATGGAACGATCAATTTATAGTGTAAGGGTCGGTTGTTCGAAATGGCAAGCTTTGACCCGGGTTTAATGTTTACGCGTAATAGGTGTAAATTGGGTAACAATTAATCGTTAATAGACGTGTATTCTGGTCAGACAAGGCCGGAAATCACGTATTAGTGGTCAAATGATAATTAATCGTGGCTAAATCACATAATTATGGCAAATTTACGAGAAAAAAAAATATAGAGATAATGTCTGTTGCTGCTTCTGTTCGCGTCTGTCATTAGGAAGAAGGAGTTATGTTAAGTGGTGTTATATACAATTTAAATTGGGATAAAAACAAGAAACGAGTTGTGGCTTAGTGGTTTGGTGGGTGTGTTGTGTGTCCAAGGTCACCGGTTCGATCCCGAGGAGAACCATACATTTTTTTTTTTTTATAACAGATTTGAAAGGAGGGGGGTTTGGGCTTGGTTAATGGGCCGGATAAACAACTGCTGGGTCAGGTGGGCCGATTTCTTGGGTTGGGTAAAGAAATTCAACAAACAAATATTGCATTAAGATTAATATTATCATTTATTATTATTATTATAAACATTTATATATATATATATATAAATATATATATATATATTATGAGTTAGGATAATGGAGACTTAGGCACGTTTGTATAAAACGTAACGAGAATAGGGGCGTTTATATTAAAATTTGGGGAAAAATTTTCGCGATGTTACAGTCTCCCCTACTTTTGAAAACTTCGTCCCGAAGTTTATTGAAAACACAGGGTTGAAGGGGATTGGATAAAAATTAGGACAAGTGTGACTTGAAAAAAAAATTTTATGTTAGAGCATGACAATGGATAGAGTAACCTGTCTCGAATAGCGTGGATAGGAGGCGCGTTACGTGTGAGTTGATTTACTAAATGAACTACTAGATATCTAGAGTTTACATTTGGTTAACTACCGAAAATTTTGATAGAATTCCACACCACCTTAACGTACTTGTAAATTCACGATTACGTTCCGGACCGTAATCACTAATTTACCTTACATTAGGGTTTTGCGTCCTTCTATGACTCTCCGATTGTTGAGCAGGTCTGATAGTCTCCACTAGTCGTTGAGCAGGTGGTAGGGCCTCTCCCGACTGTTGGAAAGACATGATGACCTCTACCAATCGTTGTGTTTGGTAGTCAACTAATTGTTGTACAAGTAAGCAAGTATGATTATATTTATAGCAATCAATTCATATTCAGACAAGCATGCACACAGATGTTACTTGAATTCATAAAGTGTCAATACAAAGAATTAAAAGCAAACATCATTCAAATGGTGGGACTTGCTGTTAAGTAGCTGGAGGGTCTTGATCTCTGTTTAGTTTAGGGCATCGGTTACGGAAGTGATTTGGGTAATGAATGTTCAATAAGATATGGGTTGAATGAAGGACAATGAGGTAATATAAGGAATGTAATCATTTATTCATTTAATTAAAACGAATAAACGAAAACGTTGACTTATCAAAGATTCTAAATTCTAATAACATATGAAGACATGCTTTAGCCTATAAGTGAACACTCATCCCGAGAATTCCCAGGTAGGCATCCGGGTCCCTCGTCTGATTGGGATATATGCGCAATGCCAGCCTAGACAGAAGACTCAGAATACAGGCGTTCACCCTTCCAGATTGCACGTGTTCGTTATTAAAATCTAGAACTTCGACGAGATCTCAAGGTGGTTCAGGCTAAACCTGAGGATTTTGTCCTATTAGTCTAAGAGTCCAATGGTGGAGAGCAACCTTCTTGAAAGGATGAAAGTAGGGATAAGAAGTAGGAGGGAGATAGAGAATAGCAAGTAAAAGAAGCAAGTACTTGTTAAATCCTATGGTTATAGACTAGATTATTTTTCTAATAACCTAATTCCCTATAACCATGGCTCTGATACCAATCTGTAACACCCCAACCGATGGCGGAAACATCGAGGTGTCACGTATGAATGATTGTTCAGTAGCTCACGGTAAATAATAACTTTCATTATATGATTTAAATGAATTACATACATTTGTTCTAGATTTTGTACATCAAACTGAATACAACAACACATATCTTCAAGCATTAATTCAAATCTTCAAGCAAATAGAACCTGAAACATGTTAAATTGAAAATGTTTTGGATCAACAAAAGTTGGTGAGAATTACATAGGTTTTTGATAATTGAATAAAATTGTTGTGCAATTCATGTGTCATGTCAATCTAGTCCATATGTGAGAACATACTAGAAATAAATCGAGTGCATAATCAACCCTGATGACTGTTATAAAATGATACATACCATACGCTCATGGTCCAATATGTTATACGATAACAAACACCCACGCTACCTTTGTAGGAGGCACGTATCCGGGTGGGATTGTCAGTCCAATAGATCTATCAATGTATACCGCCGGCTGATCAATGTTAATGATTATGCTAGAATGGTGCTTACTCTAATCATGCTCAAGACATAATGCAACATAGAAAACACATAGACACATTGATGATTGAATTGCAATGATGATGTTATAAACATGTTTCACCCCAAAAATGGTGATAAATAGAAAAGGGGCTATGTAAAACTCACCTTGGTAAAATGTTATATCTGTTGAGAAATTTGGATAATTGTGTTGACCAAATGTATCAAGTATCACCCTAAAATGAAGTAATAAATATGTCTAAGTCTATCAAGTCTACAAATGTATAAGTTCTAGGGCTTCGAATTTGGGGATAATTGCTCGTTTGATTAATATTAAAAATATTCGCCAATTGAGAGAAATTTAATAAATAAATAACCAAAAATCTTTTTATAAGTTTTAAATCTAAGATAGTCACAAGAATGTGTTTAAAGTATAAAAATAAATTTTACAAAATTATTTTCCTTAAAATAGATTTTTAAAATCTATTTATTACAAATTGTCAAACTTTAACTTTAATATTTAAAAATACTAAAATTAAAGAATTATTAGTTTAAAAATTATATTTCTGTTCTAAATGATCAGAAATAATTTCTATAAAATTTTGGTGCAAAAATAACAAAAATTGGATTTATTATGATTTAATTATGATTAAAACTAACAAAAATTGATTAAAAATATTAAATAAACGGTTTTTCAGAAATAAAAATCATTTCTGAAAAGCTTAATGTTATAAAAACTTAAAATAATTTTTGTGGAATTTAATAAGATCGTTTTGATATTTTTATAGATTTTTATAAATAAAATAGGATAAACTTGATTTAATTATTATAAATATTAAATAAACAAATTTCAGAAAACTAAAAATTGTAAGTTGATCCTTTACATCAGACTAATATAAGATAATTTTTTTAGAATTTTTAAAAGAGTTTTAATAATTTACAAGATTATATGTAATATATATGTATTATTTGGTTTGCAAAAATAATGTAAAAGGAGTGGAAAAAGGGACGCCCAAGCCAGGACTCGAACCCGGGTGCCCTCATTCACGAGCAGCGATCACAACCACTTGGCCTAGGCCTGTGGTTGTGATTTAAACCTGTTAAAATAAAATAAATACACTAATTCAAATCAGATTATCCCCAAACTGAAATTTCGAGCCCTAGCTTTTCTAATCAAGCGATTCACACATCAATAACCTGATTAATCATAGGATTTTTGATGTGTGAATGCCGATGAACAAATCCCACAACAATAATTTTGCTTACAAGATTGTTTTGATGCTCGATTAGTCGGTCAACCAAAAAGTCAAAGCAAGATCGCAGATTAAGATTTGAGTATAATTATGAAGAAATAGAGGTAGAGAAAGATGTAATGGCGAGTTGTGACTGCTATGGAACGATCAATTTATAGTGTAAGGGTCGGTTGTTCGAAATGGCAAGCTTTGACCCGGGTTTAATGTTTACGCGTAATAGGTGTAAATTGGGTAACAATTAATCGTTAATAGACGTGTATTCTGGTCAGACAAGGCCGGAAATCACGTATCAGTGGTCAAATGATAATTAATCGTGGCTAAATCACATAATTATGGCAAATTTACGAGAAAAAAAAATATAGAGATAATGTCTGTTGCTGCTTCTGTTCGCGTCTGTCATTAGGAAGAAGGAGTTATGTTAAGTGGTGTTATATACAATTTAAATTGGGATAAAAACAAGAAACGAGTTGTGGCTTAGTGGTTTGGTGGATGTGTTGTGTGTCCAAGGTCACCGGTTCGATCCCGAGGAGAACCATACATTTTTTTTTTTATAACAGATTTGAAAGGAGGGGGGTTTGGGCTTGGTTAATGGGCCGGATAAACAACTGCTGGGTCAGGTGGGCCGATTTCTTGGGTTGGGTAAAGAAATTCAACAAACAAATATTGCATTAAGGTTAATATTATCATTTATTATTATTATTATAAACATTTATATATATATATAAATATATATATATAAATTATGAGTTAGGATAATGGAGACTTAGGCACGTTTGTATAAAACGTAACGAGAATAGGGGCGTTTATATTAAAATTTGGGGAAAAATTTTCGCGATGTTACATAATCAGTCATCACCAATATGAACACCTTCCCACCAGGAGCTACGGGTAACTTTCCTACTATATCCATCCCCCATTTCATGAAGGGCCATGGTGAAATAATAGGATGTAGTGGTTCAGCAGGTTGATGAAGGATGTTGCTATGTCTTTGACATATCAACACTTTTGAGAATATTGCATGGCATCCTTCTTCATAGTTGGCCAATAGTATCCTATTCTTAAGACTTTTGAGTAAAGAGATCTTCCTCCCGTGTGGTTTCCAAAGTCTCCTTTGTGAATATCCTTGAGTACTTCATTTGCTTCTTCTTTGTTGAGACACCTCAAATACGGACCTGTAAGAGATTTTCTATACAAAACATTGTCTATAATAGTAAATTTTGTTACCTTCATCCTGAAAGCCTTTGCATTTTCTCCTTCTGGGATGACATCTTCTTGTATATATTTTACTATAGGAGTCATCCAAGATGGATCGTCTTGAATCTGATTGGCTAAAACAGTGGTATCCTTAGGATGCACCGTTTTATCTTCAGGACGCTTAGTGATATCCTCAGGATATGCCTTACTATCCTCAGCATGCCACTCTTCAATTGCTGGTTTCAGAATGTGGATGATGGGAATCTTAGATCCTTCATGTAAATTTAAGGAGGATCCCAGATTTGCTAAAGCATCAGCTTCAGCATTTTCTTCCCTAGGTACCTGTTTTAGTGAAAATTCTACAAAAGAGGTTGATAAATTTTTAACTTTTTCGAGATAAACAGCTAACTTTTGACCCTTTACTGCATAAGATCCATTAAAATGGTTAGAAATCAACAAATAATCAACAAATACTTCAATATTAATAACATGCATGTCTTTAGCAAGTTGCAAACCAACAATGAGAGCTTCATATTCTGCCCCATTATTGGTTGTCTGAAATGCACATCTAATAGCATGGGGTATTTTGTCCCTTTGTAGCGATTTTAGTAGTATTCCTAAACCTGTTCCTTTTGCATTTGAAGCACCATCGGAATATAAAGTCCATTTTTCTAAATTTTCATTTAATTGTTGAACTTCAGATTCTACTTCACTCAGGATGTCACTACTGAAATCAGCCACAAAATCTGCTAGAGCCTGAGATTTGATTGCATTTCTAGGCTCATATACCAAGTCAAAGGCACTTAATTTCACTGACCATTTAGCCATTCTTCCTGACATTTCTGGTTTTCTAAGTACATTTTTAATAGGGTAGTTAGTTTGTACATGTATCCTATATGTTTCAAAATAATGCCTTAACTTGGTAGATGTCATTATTAAAGCTAAAACAAGTTTTTCGAGATGAGAATACCTGGTTTTAGCATCTAGTAGAGTTTTACTTACATAGTAGACAGGATGTTGTTCCCCCTCGAAGTCTTTTACCAAACTTGCACTTATCGCATTCCCAGAAACTGCAAGGTATAGCTTTAGAGGTTCTCCATCCTCAGGTTTCATCAAGAGTGGAGCTACTGCAAGATACTCCTTCAACTTCTTCAATGCTTCCTCGTGTCTCAGTCCCCAGTCGAATTTACTATTTTTCTTTAGGATGTCATAAAATTCTTTACACTTTTCTGAGGATTTCGAGATGAATCTGTTTAAGGTTGCTATCCTGCCTGTCAGTCTTTGTACATCCTTGATATTTTTTGGAGACTTGAGATCAAGGATGGCTCTTATTTGTTCAGGACTAGCTTCTATCCCTCTTTTGGTCACTAGATATCCAAGAAACTTTCCAGCACCAACTCCAAAATGCCTCTTTAAGATCTTGAAGATGATTTTCTGCCTTCTTGGATTTAACCACCATGTCATCAATGTATACTTCCATTGTGTCCCCAATCTTTTCCTTAAACATCATATTCACTAGCCTTTGGTAGGCTGCACCTGCATTTTTTTAGTCCAAATGGCATAGCTATATAACAATACTAGTAGGGAACCCGCGCGTTGCGGCGGCGGCGGTAATTTACAATGTGTTACTAGTTTTTTTTTAGTTTTTCAATTCTCTGGTGATATATTGTGTTGTACTTCTATTAGTTTTTTATTTGTAGCATCCGTTTGGTCTATCTATGTCATGAGCCTTTCAGAGTTTGGTTACATATCAGTCATAAACATATTAATCTAAAAAAAATACACGAATAAGAAATTAATAAGTCAATAACATAGAAAATTACAAATAACAATCCACGTGTCAACTTCTGTGTTTGTGAAGAGATTTTTTTCATAAACCTTACACATCTCAATTACCTCATCAACATGGTTCGACCACCCTTCTTCATCAGATATAATACTGGGAGTTTCTTATATCTCTTCCTGTTTGACCCATACAACCACTGGCTAATGACTTTCTTGTATATTCTCCTCTATTGGGGAGCATGTGTCGACACTAAAAAACCAATGTTAGTCTCTTACATGTGTTTAATCAAAACAATGTATATAGATGGATAAATTAAACTACAAAACTTAAATGTAAATTGATACCTGATATATCTTTCGATTTCTTCTTTGTTTCGTCCGTAACAGATTTTTAATTTATGTAACAGAGAAATTAAAAAGATTTTGTTAGCAATTTATAAAGAATAATACCATGAAAATATATATTCATAATATAAAAACTTAAGGCTCAAAATCTACTAACTTACTTTCGTTTTGATTCAAATGTGGTTCATTCATCACGCAACACTTCCCAGTAGACAACATTTGAGGTGTATACCCCCCGTCGCTTAAAATCTTTGGCGAGATGTACTAACACCTTTGTGTTTTGTCTTGAAATCCCTCTTGATAATGCCACATAAAGTTGTCCATGTGAAAATACAGACTTCGACAGATAAACTCCAACGTGCGGAATTGTTTGACCTTGAGCTTTATTAATCGTCATGGAAAAGCTAAGTCGAATAGGAAACTGTTTTCTTTTTAGCTTGATTGGGAACATGTCATATTCAGAAAGGCACAGAGGGATTCTTGGCAAAAAAAATACTCTTTTCCAGCATGTTGACCGACAGCAATTTCCGCATCAATTACATTGCGTTGGAAACCTTTACATATCAACCGTGTGCCATTACATAGGCCATGTGATGGATCGATATTCCGCAACAATATTATTGGGCATCCAATTTTTAAACGGAGCTTATGAGGCGGCAAACCACTGACTGTCAGTGAGTTTAAGAACTCGATCGGATAAAAGTTGTGGTCGTCTTTAGCTTCATCAAAACTATAGTACACTTTTTCCTCCCCTTTGTATTTCGTGACCGCTGTAAAAAAGATTTTTTGTTAAAATATTTTAGGAAATAATATTTGCTTACATATGATATAAATATAACATATTTTAATAAGTAATAACTTACGGCTTATCTTGAAAAGGAAGTTCAAAAGAACGTCGATTTCGTTTACCATAAGTTATTCTCCCAACCACATCTATAACAAGATTAACCAAATTGTGTATACTATATAAATGTTTATAATTTTATAAAATATTAATAAATATATATATATATATATATATATAAAGATTTTGAATGTACCAACAATAAATTTATGAGGTCTCTGATCATGCTTCATTATTTTAATTGAAGGCACCAATGGATATAAAGACGCGCCCTTTGGAATCGTAAGCATAAGTGAAGAAAGCTTCATACATTCACTGATCACAATTTTATTTTCGAACAAATTAAGACGTAATTCTGGTACTTTGGGAGCTCATGATAGTTGAAATTTTCAATTTGGAAATGACTCAGCGAAAAAAAATAAACCACCAAGCAAATTTGTATCATTATATAAGTGTATCAAATGTTATGGGACGATCGCATCAATTTTTTGTCTCTAAAACACGTAACAAATTTAGAGGTAGAAAAGACATTTACTTATATAACACAAAGTAAAGCATGGAAAAGTAAAAGAATGCCCTTACATGTTGATCAAGAAAAATAACCACTAATCTCTTTTCACCACCATCATGCCAAGCAGTTAGGAAATTAACATGCAATTAGGAAAAGTCAATTGGTGATTGGGGATGGTCAACTGGTGATTGGGGATGGTTAACTACTGATTGGGATTGTAAATGCATGTTTTACACGCGATTGGGAGTCCAATCGCCCATAACATCAGGCGATTGGGCCAATTGCTAGTTCAAACAGGCGATTGGGACTCCCTAATCGCCCCCTGCAGACCTGTTTCGCTTTTTCGCGCATTTAACCCTTCAAATCAGATCCGAAACATGTATAAACACCCAACATCAAGCCTAAACTATTAACCAACCCATTCCAAACAAAAACCCCCCAATTTATCACTGCTCTAACACCCTTGGTGCAATTATTTCCAAAAATGGCAAAGTACTAGGTTTCATCAATTATGCATATCTTTCCTTAAATGGCAAATAATTAGATTTCACCACCTACAACCTTGCAAATCATCATCCCTCTGTTAAAATATCCTTCTAATGTGAATCCTAACAACAAACAATCATCAAATCATATCATAACATAACATCCTAAATCTTCAAGAATCATCCAAATGGGTCAAAATGCATATTTTCATCAAAACACAATAATAATGGCTCAAATCATTAGGAAAACATCCTAATAACTCCTACACATCAGAAGTACATTAATTATATGGAAACATTCATGTTTTGACCACCAAAACCATTCCTCGCATGAATACTTCACATATAGCAAGTATAAAGGTTTAGACTTGTTTTAGAAACTCATTTCAAAGGTTTTTCAAGACACAAACTTGGTAAAAGAAGGTCTGCACCTTTGGAAACCAAAATAATAACATTACAAAGGTTTGGGATGAAGAACACACCTTGGATTTTATCAAAGAAAGGAGTGTAAGCTTGGAAATGGTGGGTTTTGAAGCAAAACAAGTTCTAGAGATGTTCTAAGGTGTGAGGGAGGCTTAGGATCAGTTAGGGTTGCATAAATGATGTTTTACAAGTCAAGGGTTGTATTTATAGGTGTTTCTACTCGTCACTAACATAACTAGCGATTAGGAGCCTGCAACTGGCGATTGGGGCTCCCAATCGCCTATAACAACTAGTGATTGGGGCCCAATCGCCTATAACACTAGTGATTGGGGCCCAATCGCCTATAACAACTAGTGATTGGGGCCAAATGCCTATAACAACTAGTGATTGGGGCCAAATGCCTATAACAACTAGTGATTGGTGCCAAATGCCTATAACAACTAGTGATTGGGGCCTAATCGCCCTTAGCATACCGTTTTGGGTTTTTGGCGCGTTGAACACTATTTTAATACATATAAACACGTATTCACATACCGACAAGTCACGTAATGATTACAAACACATAATGCATTATAACTAACACATTCACATTCGTTCACCAATTCCTGGGACTCGAGACTTGCGTGTGTGCGTTAAACCCGGTGATTCCACGAATCACCAATCCTTGTACACACGGTTATGGACCGACTTCCAATGATCCCGTGGATCATTGTAATGACTCCCGATGATTCCCCGAACCATCGTAACGACTCAACTGACCCAGTTAAGTATGTAACATGCATGACTCGCTAAGGTAGACTTACTAGTTTAACGAAAGTTATTAACCGGAGTTTGCTGGGTGTCACATCATGCCCCCGTTGAAAGAATTTTCGTTATGCCTAGCCGTGTACACCTCAATCTCAAACCCCTCGAGCTTCTGAATCTCGTCCCTCGGACAGTACTCGCTTTTCAGGAGCTGGACAAATCCTGCCCAGGGCATAGCGTGGGCTTCCCCATTACCCAAGGTCTGAGTGGTGGAGTTCCACCAAGTCAGAGCTTGACCCTCAAGGGTCGACGAAGCATACTTTACGCGGTCACCCGTCGGGAAACTGCACATGGAGAACACAGCGCACCCTCGGGAACAGGATTATATATAATACTCGCGCTGCCTCTCTACTCAAATAGTTCAAACAAAGACATACCTGTCACATAACACATAGAATTTGTCAATCACATGACTATGTGTAATAGCAAACAATACAATGACGGTGGACACAAAATCATACCTTCCTCTGACACGCAAGGATCATAACCCTCCGGATGGCCCAGCTGGCTCAGACCCAGCATCACCAATACACCCTCCGGGCATTTATCCATGGCGAGTGGAGTAGCATGCGGGCAAAGGGATTTAAACCACTCTTGGTTCTTATAATTTTCCATAGGGGAATTTAGCAATTTTTTCCTTCAGGCCAACAGTCATCCACTGCAGGGGCACAGGGATGACGCCGCGGTTCACATAAAAGAATTTTTCTTTCCAGTCGTACATAGAGTTGAGGTTCACATTAAAGAATTTTTCTTTCCATAACTCACAATTTATATATGCCTTATCCCTATTACAATTTTCGGAGCCCACAATCACAACATGTGACACCCGGCATATTTGGCTTAAACATTTTAGTAACATCTAAGTCTACCTTAGCGGGAAACGTTTATAAACGGACTTAACTAGGTTAGTTGAGTCGGGTCAAGTTAGGATTGTCCAGGGTTCAATGATCTGGAGGATCATTGGGAGTCGTTTCGGGAATACACTAGTACCGGGTCCCGTTGTTGGTGAAATTACATAAACTAATTTAAGTTTATGTGTAGATTAATTGTCGTGTGGTGGATTATGTGCATAGATATGTTTAAACGACGTGTAGATACTCATCCATGCTTAAATATGTTAAACATATACTAAGGTTGCATACTTATATGTTAAGGTGCGTTAAAATGCGTTAAACACAATAAACTGGAAAACTAGAAAACATAGATCCTGGTTCGACCACTTCGAGTGGGCGAACCTGGAAATATGTCTTGGTTCGACCCTTTGCAAAGAGGCGAACCTGGGATGGGGAATTGAAAGAATTCCCTTCGACCAAGTCAGGGTACATTCGACCCTGTGAAAGGGTCGAAGGAGGCTACATTCGACCAGGAACAAGGGTCGAAGGTAGACTAGTATAAATACCAAACTTTGTCATTTTTCACCATTTCACAAACCCTAACCATCTCAAAACACTCTCAAACGATTTTAATCACTAAGGAAGGAGTTTTTGCTCTTCTTTTTCATAATCTAACCTATCAACAACATCTAAACAAGAATCCAAGGTGTGTTCTTACTGGGAATCTTCCCACTCTTGCTAAAGTTGTCCGATCAGCCCATCGGATGACTAACCTGAAGGTGGCAGAAGGTGTTTTGCCTCCTAAGGGTGCTGCTGTGAAGGTTACTGAAGGGAACAAGAGGAAGTGGGATAGTGTGGGGAAGAGTGTTGTGCCAGCGCCATCTCAGCCGGCGAAGAAGTTTGATTCGTCTGGGTCTTCTTCGGGGCAGAAGTCGGGAGGGTATGTTGGGAAGCATCCCAAGTGCAACAAGTGTGGTTATCATCATTCTGGGAGTTGTGATCGGGCTCGTTGTCATCGGTGCCATCAGTTGGGGCATCATGCTAAGGATTGCAGGGTGGCACTTACCCCAACTCAGACTCCTGCTGCTACTCCTACTCCTGCTGCTCATGGGACTCTAGGGAAGCAGGGGTGCTATAACTGTGGTGACACGGGACACTTCAAGCGTGAATGTCCTAAGATGAAGCAAGGTGATAATGGAAGGGGCGGGAACGGTAATGGGAACAACGGGGGCGGAGGCAGGACTGCACGTGCTTTCGTCATTGGATCTGCAGAGGCTAGGCAGGATCCAGACATAGTTACCTGTACGTTCCTTCTTAATGATCGTTATGTTTCTGTCTTGTTTGATTCTGGTGCCGATAAGAGTTTTGTGTCTATGGACATTAGGCGATTGCTAGATATAGTACCCACACCTTTAGAGGCTAAGTACTTAATAGAATTGGCTGATGGTATGAAATTCGAAGCGACGCACACCCTTAGGGAATGTCGCTTGGAACTGTCGGGTTTGTCTTTCCCCATTGACCTTGTGCCTGTACCCCTGGGTAGTTTTGATGTCGTTGTCGGCATGGATTGGTTATCGTTGTATCGTGCGGAGATCGTTTGTTTCGATAAGATCATTCGGATCCCTCTCCCTGATGGAGAGACTCTTTCGGTTCATGGCGAGAAAAGCGGTACTCCGCTGAGTATCATTTCTAGCATGAAAGCCCGTAAGTACCTTCGGAAGGGTTGTTCGGCCATTCTGGCACTTGTTAACGTTTCTACTGACGATGAGAAGAAGATCGAGGATATTCCGGTGGTTCGTGATTTTCCTGATGTGTTTCCTGGTGATTTACCTGGTCTTCCTCCCCATCGTCAGGTTGAGTTTGGTATTGATCTTACTCTGGGTGCAGCTCCTATTGCCCGAGCTCCGTATCGTCTTGCACCTCCCGAGATGCAAGAGTTGTCCAGCCAGTTGCAGGAACTCTTGGAAAAGGGTTTCATCCGACCGAGTTCTTCCCCGTGGGGAGCTCCTATCTTGTTTGTAAGGAAGAAGGACGGAAGTCTTCGCATGTGTATTGATTATCGTGAGCTGAACAAGGTGACCATCAAGAATCGTTATCCTCTTCCTCGCATTGATGATCTCTTTGACCAGCTCCAGGGCTCCAGCTACTATTCGAAGATTGATTTGCGGTCCGGTTACCACCAGTTACGCGTCCGGGAAGCTGACATTCAGAAGACTGCTTTTCGCACTCGATATGGCCACTTTGAGTTCTTGGTCATGCCTTTTGGTCTCACTAACGCACCGGCGGTGCTCATGGACTTGATGAATCGCGTTTGCAAACCTTACCTTGATAAGTTCGTCATCGTGTTTATTAACGATATTCTGATTTATTCTATGAACAAGACGGATCATGAGGACCACCTACGGTTGGTCTTGGAACTCTTGAGACAGGAGCAGTTGTATGCTAAGTTCTTAAAGTGTGATTTTTGGTTACGTGAAGTTCAATTCCTAGGGCATGTGGTTAATGAACTGGGAATTCATGTCGATCCAGCTAAGATCGAAGCTATTAAAGACTGGGAAGCACCAAAGACGCCATCTGAGGTGCGGAAATTCCTAGGCCTTGCGGGTTACTATCGTCGTTTCATTGAGGGCTTTTCGAAGATAACTCAACCCCTCCCTCACTACTCTTACCCAGAAGGGCCGAAAGTTTGACTGGGATGAGCAACAGGAATCAGCATTTCAGATGCTGAAGCTTAAACTTTGTTCTACACCTATCTTATTTTTACCTGAGGGTACGGATGACTTCGTTGTGTACTGTGATGCTTCTATTCGTGGTCTCGGTTGTGTGTTGATGCAACGCGGGAAGGTTATTGCTTATGCTTCTCGTCAACTCAAGGTTCATGAGAAGAACTACACTACTCATGATTTGGAACTGGGCGCGGTGGTCTTTGCGTTGAAAATCTGGAGACATTACTTGTACGGTACCAAGTGTGAAGTATACACCGATCACAAGAGTCTTCAGCATATTTTCAACCAGAAGGTGTTAAACATGCGGTAGCGTCGCTGGGTTGAACTCCTGAATGACTATGACTGTGCTATCAAATACCATCCTGGAAAGGCGAACGTTGTGGCGGACGCCTTGAGCAGGAAGGAGTCTGCGAATCCTCGTCGTGTTCAAGCCTTACAGCTCACCATTCATTCCTCGTTGCCTGACCAAATCCGTTCTGCACAGTTGGAAGCTTTAAAAGAGGAGAACCTTAAGGCTGAAACTATGCACAGTGCTGACAAGCATCTTGAACTCAGGATCGATGGCTTGCACTATTTTGCGGGACGTGTTTGGGTTCCCTTGTTCGGGGGATTACGCGAGCTTGTTTTGAATGAAGCTCACAAATCTCGGTATTCTATTCACCCTGGCTCCGATAAGATGTATCAGGATTTGAAGATACTTTATTGGTGGCCAAACATGAAGGCTGATATAGCTTCTTATGTCAGCAAATGCTTGACTTGTGCTAAAGTCAAGGTGGGGTATCAGAGGTCGTCTGGTCTCCTGCAACAACCAGAGGTTCTAGAATGGAAGTGGGAGCGAATCACGATGGATTTTGTCACCAAGCTGCCAAGGTCACCTAGTGGTTATGATATGATCTGGGTGATTGTTGACAGGTTGACAAAATCAGCACGTTTCATACCTATTAAGGAAACCGATGGACTCGAGCGGTTGGCTCGACTTTACCTTAAGGAGGTGGTTGCTCGGCACGGGGTGCCTGTTTCTATTATCTCTGATCGTGATTCTTGTTTTGCTTCGCGTTTCTGGAAGGCTCTGCACAAGGCTTTGGGTACTCAGTTGGATATGAGTACGGCTTATCATCCGCAAACTGATGGACAGAGTGAGCGGACGATCCAAACCTTGGAAGACCTGCTTCGGGCATGTGTTATCGATTTTGGCAAAAGCTGGGAGATCCACCTACCGTTGGTAGAATTCTCCTACAACAACAGCTATCACTCTAGTATCAAGGCAACTCTGTTCGAGGCCCTCTACGGACAGAAATGTCGATCACCTCTTTGTTGGGCCGAGGTGGGCGAGAGCCAGCTCACTGGTCCGGAACTTGTGCACGAAACTTCGGAGAAAATAGTACAAATTCGTAACCGTTTGGCTGCTGCGCGGGATCTTCAGAAGAGCTATGCCGATCGCCGTCGCAAACCTTTAGAGTTCCAGGTTGGGGACAGGGTACTTCTGAAAGTTTCACCATGGAAGGGCGTCATACGCTTTGGAAAGCGTGGCAAGCTTAACCCTCGTTATGTCGGACCATTCGCAATCCTGGATCGGATTGGACCGGTGGCATACAGACTGGATCTACCGGTGGAGCTTGGTAGTGTCCACAACGTTTTCCATGTGTCTAACTTGAAGAAGTGTTTGGCTGATGAATCTCTCATTGTACCTGTCACACCACGCCAATAGTGGAAACACGTGGCGCGACGGTTCAAGAGCATAAAGCCAAGGTTAACGCAAATCATAAGTAATTAAGAAAATGGGTCATTTATTTAAGACGTCGAAACCATGTTTGATGTTCACACATAAACGAAAATTGTTTTTAATACATTAAGGAGGCTTCTCAAATATATCCCAAATCCTTGGGAAACAAAGATGAAACCCTTTCGAAACACCCGACGCCCATATGAGAGATTCCCCCGACCCAGCTTGCCACGTTGTCCATCATCTATCAATTACCTGAAAGATATGTTTAAAAAGTCGTCAATATATAAATATTGGTGAGTTCACAGGTTTTAGTTTATCAAAACTTTATCTCTTGGGAATTTCCATGTTATGACAATTTATAGGAGTTGCAAGTTCCTACAATTCTACTTAAGCCTATAACCAAACCAAGACAATAATAATAATGCCCCGCTCCAAGTCGTTAGTCGGTATCCTACGACTTGATTTCAGAATACGTGCACCCCAGGCATACGCCGATGCATAATCGACGCTATCGATTAGGGGTGGGCCTTGTCAGGCACCAATAGTACTATTCAAATATTCCTTCGGTTTCATTTCCCTAAATTAATGATTATAGTAGAGAGGTCTCAACCCCGAGTGGCGATCACAACTCAAGTACTTAGCCCGTCAAACATTTCCCTAACATATCTTTCCCCCGAAAAACATAAATAGTTTAAAATGGGGCCGTGAGACTCACCTGAATCTGTGCTCGGCTCAAAAAGGAAGATAGCAAATTTTGTGGTCTCGCACCTACAAACGTCCTAGGCGTATAAGTCACTACACCTATAGTGCATGTGCCTTGGCAAGTTGTACACCCAACTCCCCGACCACGTGTTGTTCCAATTCCCGTTTAATTAGACGCATATCCTAGGTTCATTGGCGATGGATTACCCCTTTTATTACGAGTTATGTATTATTCTCGTTAATATCCATTGTAACTTGTATACCATTATTCTCGACACGACTCTACCTAACGTATAATTATTTTCCCATTTAAATAATTATACTTAGGATCGTGTCATTCGATATAATGTATCCTTAATACCCGACCCGACTCACTTTACCGCATATTTATTTTCCCATTTAAATAAATATGCTAAGGTCTTGTCGTTCGGTAGCATATTCTTAACGCCTGACTCGACTTACCATGCCGTACATTTATTTTCCCCATTTAAATAAATATACTAGGATCTTGTCGGTACTCACAAGTATATAGGTATATTTTGCCTACTCGTCTCGGTTTTCCTTCTCGCATATCTACTTTCCCATTCAAATAGATATACTAGAATTTCGTCGAGACGAGCATGTATATATATACACATATCAACGTGTGAATTTTCCTTGTTAAGCCCATACGTTGTTTAACGTTTTTAATTCTTTACGTTATGCTTTCTCCCACGAATATTTTCTCTAACACTTAGGAAAGCGTTATATAATTTTCACCCATGTTATATATATATTTTACTTCTTAAAATATATATATTTTCACGTTTTGCCGCAATGGCATTTTTCTCTAGTTTGTCCGTTTATTTGCTATAGTTAGTTTATGTAACTAAGTCCGATAATTAAATTTTTCCAAGTTTCTTCCAATATGCGTTCTATAGAAATATTATTTATACTTCTAATTTCCAAACACATATTACTTGAAAAGATATACTTTTGTATTTTTAGTCCAACTTGTTAACTTATATTTCAAAAATGTTTCCGGCACTTTTATATTCCCATTTATATAAAAGTGTCCATTTTTGTACAAGTTTTCTCAAGTTTCTACTTTTGTCCAATATTTTATAAAAAACCTTTATTTTTATAAAATCCTTATGTTAATATAATTCCATATTTTTATAAACTTCCATTTTTATAAAAATACACTTTTCATAAAATACACAAGTAGGTTACCAGTGTTTACCAAAACTACACTTGGAAAAATCATTATTTATGCTTTTGACACCAAACTTTCCGTCAATGCATTTTTGGACCAAAGTTTCTAAAATATCTATTTTAGTCCATCAACTTTCAAAGTTACCACATTAGTCCCTTAACTTATAAATGTTGCATTTTTCCATCCTAACTTCCAAAGTTAGCATTTTTCTTCCAAACTAGTGGACTTTAAAGAATCATCTTCTTCATGTTTGGTTATTTTTACATTATTCCACTTTTAATAGTCTTATATTTCGTAAATAAGGCTACTAATATGTGTGTTTGGTGTATTTGTCCATCATATCCAAATTTCACTCATCTAAGTGAGTAGACTTTAATTTTGTAACTTTTTCATCTATGCTTTTCTAACATATTCCATCTTACTTTATACTTTAGATAGTCATTTTGTGATGATTAAAACTATCTTTTAACATATTCAAGTTTCTTTCGTAAATCATGCCCAAATCATCATCCTTCTTAAGTGTATGTACATATTTTTATATTTTCTTGAAATACCACATTACTAGTATCAAATCCATGATCCATCTACATATTATTACTCTTTCATTTTACTCTTGTAAAACATATTAAGACTTTATGTTTCAAAAACCACATTTTACCCATTCATGTACAACTTGCTCATAAGAACACATAACATGAACATTAATAATCAAAGCAAGGTTAAAAACTTACTACTAGCTCAAGGCTATGGAAGACAAAAACCTTGGATTTGAGTGGGGTTTAGTGTGTTCTTCCAAGTGATTAAGTTCCAAGCTCTTGAAACACACAATGGGGTTTTGAAAGATGAAGATTTAGAGGTGATTTGGAGGTGTTAAACTTGAAAAGAAAATGTATTTGAGGTGGGTATATGTTACGGCCAAAGGAAGAAGAAGAAGAAGAAGTTTTTCTTTGTTGTTTCAAGTATGCTTACAAGGTTGCTTATAATATCTCTTCCAAATCCTCCAAAGATTACTTGAATCTTAATAGATTGTGTGAGATCTTAGTGAAGATAATGTAGGATATGGAAAAATCTTTGAAAGATTATTAAGGGGGTGTTTGGCCGTGGATTTGAGAGAGAGAAGAGAGGTGATTTGGTGATTTCTTGTGTCCAATACTAATCCATGCAAACTCATGATTAATTATAATTATATTTGGATTAATAAGAATTGGAAGAGTTAATCATATGGGGGTGGCCCTAGGCCGGCCCCTTTGGGGTGTTTGGGTGGGGTCCACTTTGCTAAATAATACCCATTATTTGTTATGTTTAATTCCCTCTCGTTCGGGTGTTATCCGGGTATTTTTTGGGTTTTAATCGCGTGTTATCCGGATATTAAAAATACCCTTAATAACCCTTAAACATAGTCTAGTTTAAGCGTTGATAAGTTATTTAGGCTTTTGCCGGGTGAAATTATAAGTTATGCGCGTATCGGGTGCGGTACGCGCTCTTTATTCGTTACCGGGATATTTGTATAACAAGCTTTCACATATGGCTTTGGAGTTCCAAAACCCATTATATTTTGTGAAATTACTCTTTATTTTATATCCCGGGTGTCCGGGATCCGTTTCGCTTATTTAATTTTTACCGGGCAATCGCCAGTGTCCATACCGGATAGATTTACTTGCACATGATCCTATCATGTTTTGTCATTAAACATATGCTTATCTATGCATTATTTGGGAATTGCTATCTTTCTAAGGCCTCAGTTAAATAATCAACACATAATTGCATTTAATTACGTTAATCGTGTATAGTAAATTAGTACGGAATTACCTCATTTTTTTGCCGGTTGTTACAGTACCACTGGAAGAGATCAAGGTTGATGATCGTCTTCGCATCGTGGAGGAACCAGTCGATATTCTCGACTACAAGATTCGTAGCCTTCGTCGGAGTAAAATCCGCATCGTCAAAGTTCGTTGGAACTCGAACCGTGGACCGGAGTTCACGTGGGAACGGGAGGATCAGATGAAAGCTAAGTATCCTCATCTCTTTCCAAAACGTGCATTCGAATCAAGGCATGTTACTGCTGAAGCGGAATGAATCTCGGGTCAAGATTCCTTTCAACGTGGGAATGATGTGACATCCGGTAAATTTTCTTTTCGTTTCGTTCTCTCCGTCTCTTTTATTTTTGGGCTTTGTGCAATTTTCGGGACGAAAATTCTTTCAACGTGGGGATGATGTGACACCCGGCATATTTGGCATAAACATTTTAGTAACATCTAAGTCTACCTTAGCGGGAAACGTTTATAAACGGACTTAACTAGGTTAGCTGAGTCGGGTCAAGTTAGGATTGTCCAGGGTTCAATGATCTAGAGGATCATTGGGAGTCATTTTGGGAATACACTAGTACCGGGTCCCGTTGTTAGTGAAATTACATAAACTAATTTAAGTGTATGTGTAGATTAATTTTCGTGTGGTAGATTATGTGCATAGATGTGTTTAAACGATGTGTAGATACTCATCCATGCTTAAATATGTTAAACATATACTAAGGTTGCATACTCATATGTTAAGGTGCGTTAAAATGCGTTAAACACGATTAACTGGAAAACTAGAAAACATAGATCCTGGTTCGACCACTTCGAGTGGGCGAACCTGGAAATATGTCTTGGTTCGACCCTTTGCAAAGGGCCGAACCTGGGATGGGGAATTGAAAGAATTCCCTTCGACCAAATCAGGGTAAATTCGACCCTGTGAAAGGGTCGAAGGAGGCTACATTCGACCAGGAACAAGGGTCGAAGGTAGACTAGTATAAATACCAAACTTTGTCATTTTTCACCATGTCACAAACCCTAACCGTCTCAAAACACTCTCAAACGATTTTAATCACTAAGGAAGGAGTTTTTGCTCTTCTTTTTCATAATCTAACCTATCAACAACATTTAAACAAGAATCCAAGGTGTGTTCTTAATCCTAAATCTTTTTAAGGCATTTTAATTCGTTTTCATCTAACCCTAAATGTCCAGATCTGTTCTAAGGATGTTTTTATCAATAAAAACCTTTTAAACACCTTTCTAAATCTAAACCTTATCATTAAACATAGGTTTTGTATCAATAAACATATGTTAATCGTGTGTTATGTGTTGTTGAATGATTTACTGTTGTTCTAATGATAGAAACATGATCTAGGGTTGCTATTGATGTTGGTTTATTGTTGTTTAGGGTTACAATTAGATAGATGGTGATATTATGGGTATTTTGGGGATTTTTGACAAGTCTAAGGATTGTTACATGTCATTATTATTAATAGAAGTATTGGGGGTTTTCATAAACACATTAAACAGAACATATTGAGATGATTATGAAAGGATTTCAAAAAGTTTCTAAATTGGGTAAGAATTCCATGCATGATGTGACATTTGCATAATTTTGCCATTTTGGGAAAGTGTTAAAACAAGCTGGTTTGGGGCAAAATTGGTGGGGTTTTGTAGGAATAAGTTATTCATGCATGAATGCTGTGTTTGATGATGTTTCGCGCTGTTTTGAATGAGTTTGAAGCGATTTTTGGGAAACTTAGCTGACAGGGTCGAACCTGGGCTCATTCGACCAAACGAGTGGTCGAATGAGTGATTCCAGGGTCGAACCTGGGAAATGTTTGGGCGAACCAGGTCAAACGTGGCATCAAACGGTCGAACGTGGCTTCAAACGGGCAAATGTGACACTAAACGGGCGAATGTGGCTTAAAAAGGGGCGAAGGAGGATTTATCTGCCTGGTTCGACCGTTCTGATATAAAAATGAGATTTTTGATACATACTAAGTGTTTTATGCTTGAACCTTGTGTGTAATCTATTTGTACTTGATTAGTTAGGGTAATGAGTCACCAACGGGATGTCGGGTTGGTCTAGTGTGTCGGTTGAACATTTAAACACGTTTTAAAACATACTTGGTTACGATCTGGACAATCGGGGACTAGATAACCTTATGGTTATTAGTCGGAACACTTATGTGAACATTTTAATAGATCTCCGGTAGAGGGATTATCAAGGGCTTAGCGTTTTACTATTTACCGAGGAACGCAATCTAAGGTGAGTTCACGGCCCCACTTTTACAGCTTTAACTTTTGGGGGAGAAAACATGCGCTAAACTATTTTGGTAACATATGTCATACTATGGTTTTAACTTTGTATTGCTATACGATCTTTTAAAGTCCCGGGGAAAACCATGAATGTGCGGGGATGCACAACGGGGGAAGTGTGCATAGATCTATTGGGCGTGACCTGCCCCACTCATCGGCTTAGAGGGCCGGGCGGGTGCATATTGTCTCGAACTGGTAACATTGGTATCATGCTGAACATTCGGGCTGAACATTGCTAAACATTGCTAAACGTGTCTAGTAATGGTTTTCCAATCGTAGTAGTAATAAAGCATACGCCTAGCTAGCGTACTTGGTGACATTGGTATAGTATGGACATGGTAACGTTTTGGTACCTTTTGGGTAACCTTTGGTAACTTATTGAACAAACCTGTGAACTCACCAGCATTATATGTTGACGTCTTTTTGGCATGTTTTTCTTAGGTCGCTAAGGTAGCAACAGAGGACTAGGCGCACGAGTCTGCATGGCGTCTAGGCTTAGTTTCATGTTTTTGAATTAAACTATTTGAACATTGTCGTACATGGTTTTGTAACTGGTTGAATGCTTCCGCTATGGTTTTATAAATTGAGAACTATGTTTTGAGTTTACGTATTTCATATAGTGTTGTTTATTGTGACCGTTGACTTGGATCCTATTTTGTCATGCGCCTCGCGGTAAAACTCCGCAAGTGGAAATTTGAGGGTGTGACACAACAAACTAACCCTAGCCCAAACCAGTGCAGCCCACCTGTGGGCCCAAACCCCTTATACAGCTTGCTGTTAAAAAAAATAATGATGGGGACCAGACTCGAACCTGAGTCTGATCCGAGCTAGGAGTCAGCGAACAGCAGTACCACCACTAGACCACATGTGTTTGTTTGGGAAAAGCTAGACTCTAATTAATTTTATCATCTCCTGGATTCACTCTTCTTCCCTGTTATCTTCTATGTGCACCAGACCCGACAGAATCAAAAACCCGACCCACCGACGAACTTCTTTCAAAATAACGCGCCCTGAACTATTTTTAGCATTCGAATCCCTGTCTTTTATGATACTTAATTACCAATTCATTACAATTCTCCTATTTCCAAGTTGATTCACGCGTTTTTGACCAAACCAGAGTCAACCTTCAAGACCTTCCAAATATGCAATGCTTTTATAAATTAAAGCATTCCTTAGATGTGAAATTGAAAACCGCGTTTGACAGCTGTCAATTACACGCTATTACGCTTGATTAGCGGCTCAATTTGTCAATTCTAATTCGGTTTCAAAGTTTCCAAACCTAATTATCAATCTCTATAAAACAAGTGTTTTAACGCAATTAAACAAACATACACGTCTTAGAGGATCCGAAAAACCATTCCTTACCTTCAATTTTCGTTAATCCCTCACTTATAACCAAGGTCCGATCGTCGTTGACTTTTCGCTTGACCGACTATTCATCCTCTGTTCAAGCTCGTAAGGTTCGAATTAATACAATACTTTTATTTTTGTTTTGGTCCGATCAATAACCCTATGGTAACTAGGGTTATTGGTTGCTAATATGTTTAATTAGAAAGCTAGGGTTCGTGTTATTAGATTTGGGGAAGATGACTATGCCTAGTAATCACTTATAAGGCTTTCAATGTAAAATAAAACAACCAACTGTCTATAGAGCAGATGGTTGGGAGTCGCTTGCAAATTGATTTGAACCGGTCATGGTCTGGGTTCAATTCCAGGCCCTTACTTTTATTTTTTTATAATTATGCATTAAACCTAAAGACTCTATATAATTAATTGGAATCAAGAATAATCGTTCTCAGGGTCTAGACCAGATGGTCTAGGCTTGTGATTTAAACCACTGACTCGGCCAAGGACTCGGGTTCGAGTCCCGGCACAGCAACTATTTTTTTTGCACTTTCTTTTTATACTTATACATTCTATATTACTTTAAAAATGGTTTTAAAATACTAAATCTACTTTATAAATTCTATAAAAATTATCTTATGGTATTCTGATAATAAAGTTTATCATGCAATTTTTAGGTTTTCAAAAATCATTTATTTATTATATATAATAAATATTACAAGTTTATTCAATTGTAATTATAAAATTCTATAAAAATATCAAAACGACTTTATAAAATCCCACAAAAATTATTTTAAACTTATAAATCAATAAAGATTTCAGAAATAAATTTTATTTCAAAAAAATCATTTATTTAATATTTTAATCGATTTTTGTTATTTTAATCATAAATAAATCATAATAAATTCATTTTTCATTATTTTTACATCAAAATTTCACATAAATTATTATTAATCATTTAGATCAAAAATATATTTTTAAATATTAAGTTTATATTTTGTCAAATAAGTATTAATATATAAATATTCATTAATTAAGAAAATAATTTTATAAAAATTATTTTCATATTTATTACATTATAATTTAACTACCTTTAGTTAATATTGGTCAGAAATATTTTTATTAATTATTTTTTATTTATTAAGTTATTAACAATTATTCAAATTTAATCATAAATCAATTATTATCCCCAAATTAGGAACCCTAGCATATTTTAGACTAGAAAACTTAGACTTATTAAGTTTTCCCCAACATTTATTTATTACCTTGAAATAGGGTGATATTTGGATACACACGAGCCACATTTACTTATATAACAAGGGTCTCCATTTTAACACTAAGGTGAGTTTTACATAGCCCCTTTTCCATTTTACTATTTTGGGGTGAAACATGTTACAACATTCAATTTACAATTCAATCATAAGTGTCTATGTGTTATTCTATGTTGCATTATGTCTTAAACATTACTAGGTTAAGCACATTATTCTAGCATAATCATTAACATTGATCAGCCGACGGTATACAATGATAGATCTATTGGACTGACAATCCCACCCGGATACGTGTACCTCCTACATAGGTAGCGTGGGTGATTGTTATCGAAATTATAACAAAATCGAGTGAACCATATGCGTATGGGATGGACCACAATATTCTAGTCACAAGGTTTGATTATGCACTCGATTTACCTGATGGTTTTGTTTTCACATATGGACTAGACTAGCCATGACACTCGAATTGTACAAGTTTTTATTCAATATTCAAACCTATGTAATTCTCACCAACTTTTGTTGACCCAAAATATTTTCAAACTTAACATGTTTCAGGTTATAGCTTGTTCGAAGATTAGAGATAATGCTTGAAGATGCGTAGCTAGTATTTTTTTTCATTTTGATGTACAGATTCTTAGAACAATTGTATGTAATTTATTTAAATTATTTATTGGAACTTATTATTTACCATGAGCTACTGAACAATCATCAATACGTGACATCCCGATGTTTCCGCCATCGGTTGGGGTGTTACAGATTGGTATCAGAGCCTTGGTTATAGGGAATTAGGTTATTAGAAAAATAATCTAGTCTATAACCTTAGGATTTTAACCAGTTTTTGCTTCTCTTACTTGCTTCTCTACTATTCTCTATTCTCTATCTTCATCTTACTTCTTATCCCTACTTTAATCCCTACAAGAAGATTGCTCAATCACTGGATCTACTCATAGACTAATAGGGCAAGATTCTCAAGTCTTAACCTGAACTGCCTTGAAGATCTCGTCGAAGTTCTAGATTTTAATAACGAACACGTGCAATCTGGAAGGGTGAACGCCTGTATTCTGAGTTTTCTGTCTAGGACTGGCATTGCGCATAAATCCCAATCAGACGAGGGACCCGGATGCCTACCTGGGAATTCTCGGGATGAGTGTTCACTTATAGGCTAAAGCATGTCTTCACTATGTTATTAGAATCTAGAATCTTTGATAAGTCAACGTTTTCGTTTATTCGTTTTAATTAATGGATAAATGATTACATTCCTTATATTACCTCATTCATTCCATGTCTCATTGAACCTTCATTGTATCTCTTACAGATCATGCCTCCTAGTCGCAACACTCGCCTTAACAGTGACAACGAAAATGAGGAAGGGAGCAGCAACAACAACAACCACAACAACAACAACAACAATAACAATAACAACAATGGTAGTGATGTCCAACTGGCTGCGATCATTACCCAACAAATGGCGCAACAAATAGCAACTCTAGTTCCTAATTTGGTGGCTCAAATCATCCAAATGAATGGAAACGGCAATGGTAACGGCAATGGGAATCATAATGGGAATCATAATGGGAATGGAAATGGAAACGGGAACGCTCACCTAGCCTGCACCCTCAAACACTTCAATACCTGCAATCCTCCTAAGTTTAGCGGGGACGAAGGAGCTACTGGTCTCCTACAATGGTTCGAGGGTATCGAGAATACCTTCATTAATAGTGAGTGTCCCGATGACCTTAAGGTTCGTTATGCTATGAGTGTTCTTCAAAAACGAGCACTCACATTGTGGAACGAAGAAAAACGGACTCGTGGAGCTGAAGTCGCACTGGCCTTAACTTGGGAACAAGCTAAAGACGTTATGAAGGCGGAGTTCTGCCCTCGTAATGAAATCAAGAAACTGGAAGATGAGTTTCACGATCTTGCCCAAGACAGTGGAGAAAACCTAGCCTACAACACTTGTTTCCACGAACTTAGTCTACTGCTACCACATAAGGTCACCCCCTTGAATATTGCAATCGAAAAATACATCAGTGGCTTACCCATGCAAATTCAGGACACAGTGTGGGGAAGGAACCCTGCTACTCTCGAGGAAGCAAAGCGTTTGGCGACCACCCTAACAGATAACCATGTGAAGGCAGGAACCCTGACTCGGAAAGGGGAAAAGAAAACTGTTGTGAAGGATACTCCTCAACCTACTATCGAGATTGAAACTGAGTTTTCAACCAACAGAAGCTGCAAAGCCAGGAATTTCGTAATAGGTGCCACTGCCCCACCCAACAAGAAACAGTATGCCGGGAACCAACCTAAGTGTAACACCTGTCAGTATCACCACCCAACCCAAGTGCCTTGTCGTCAGTGTACCAATTGTCAAAAGTACAGGCATCTTGCGAATGTTTGTCGAATTCCTGCTGTTAATGAGAAATTGAGAATAATCCTGCTAGGGACCCTCCAGCTACTTAACAACAAGCTCCACCGTTTGAATGTTATTTGCTTTTTAAAATTCTATGTATTGACGCTTTTTGATTCAAGTATTGAAATTTTTGTCTTTTACATGAGAGTCGTTTATCTAGTATGATCATAACACTTGGATGCATGCTTGTTTGAATGTGAACTAATTGCTATATCAATATCTAAATCTATACAACTACAACTCACATACTATAATGGTTACACTTAATCAACAACTGGTAGAGGATGAAGTACTTGCTCAACAGTTAGTAGAGTACCAAATAACCTACTCAACGATTGGTAGAGGTCATCATGCCTGATTAACAGTCGGTAAAGGCCCTACAACCTGCTCAACGACTGATAGAGGCTATCGAACCTGCTCAACAATCGGTAGAGGTTCTTACTCACTAACTGGTAGGAGTCTTCTTCTTGCTCAACAGTTGGACTCGTTAATACCAAGATTCAACCACAGGATTATTTTTGCAGTACTTACATGTGTGTTAGAGTCATAGAAGGACACAAAACCCTAATGTAAGGTAAATTGGTGATTACGGTCTGGAACGTAATCATGAATTTACAGGTACGTTAAGGTAGTGTGAAATTCTATCAAGATGGATAACCAATTATAAACTCTAGTT
Organism: Ambrosia trifida; assembly: GCA_028751855.1. Taxonomy (NCBI): domain Eukaryota; kingdom Viridiplantae; phylum Streptophyta; class Magnoliopsida; order Asterales; family Asteraceae; genus Ambrosia; species Ambrosia trifida. The sequence continues at coordinate 82,985,839 of CM054127.1, forward strand.
ACCTAGTAGTTCATTTAGCCTTTCTAGAGTGAATCAACTCATGCATTTCCTTTAGGATCCCTAAAACTTAAGTCTAGTATTTTGCTAGATTCTTATTCTCCTTGCTATTTCAGACGAACCTAATCCAACCCTTAAAACTCACACATATCAATCCACTTATCCAAAATTATTCGAAACAGATATTTCTATTTCATGTCGTGTCTTAACCCAAAAAATTTCCAAAACACAGTTTCCCTAATTTCTACCCAATCATTCTCAACCCTATGTTTTTAATAACATCGGGACGAAGTTCCCAAAAGTAGGGGAGACTGTAACATTGTGCATTTTCCCCAAATTTTAATAAATAAAAAGCTCTTATTTTATACATCTTTATCCCTAATATCATTAATGTTTATACAAATATGCTTAAGTCCTTATTTTCCTTAACTCACAATTTATATATGCCTTATCCCTATTACAATTTTCGGAGCCCACAATCACAATAAAATAACCCCAGCCAAAACCAGTGCAGCCCACCTGTAAGCCCAAACCCCTTCTACACCTTGTTGTTAAAAAAAATTAATGATGGGGACCAGACTCGAACCTGAGTCTGATCCGAGCTAGGAGTCAGCGAACAGCAGTACCACCACTAGACCACATGTGTTTGTTTGGGAAACGCTAGACTCTAATTAATTTTATCATCTCCTGGATTCACTCTTCTTCCCTGTTATCTTCTTTGTGCACCAGACCCAACAGAATCAAAAACCCGACCCACCGACGAACTTCTTTCAAAATAACGCGCCCTGAACTATTTTTAGCATTCGAATCCCTGTCTTTTATGATACTTAATTACCAATTCATTACAATTCTCCTATTTCCAAGTTGATTCACGCGTTTTTGACCAAACCAGAGTCAACCTTCAAGACCTTCCAAATATGCAATGCTTTTATAAATTAAAACATTCCTTAGATGTGAAATTGAAATCCGCGTTTGACTGCTGTCAATTACACGCTATTACGCTTGATTAGCGGCTCAATTTGTCAATTCTAATTCGGTTTCAAAGTTTCCAAACCCAATTATCAATCTCTATAAAACGAGTGTTTTAACGCAATTAAACACACATTCACGTCTTAGAGGATCCGAAAAACCATTCCTTACCTTCAATTTTCGTTAATCCCTCACTTATAACCAAGGTCCGATCGTCGTTGACTTTTCGCTTGACCGACTATTCATCCTCTGTTCAAGCTCGTAAGGTTCGAATTAATACAATACTTTTATTTTTGTTTTGGTCCAATCAATAACCCTATGGTAACTAGGGTTATTGGTTGCTAATATGTTTAATTAGAAAGCTAGGGTTCGTGTTATTAGATTTGGGGAAGATGACTATGCCTAGTAATCACTTATAAAGCTTTCAATGTAAAATAAAACAACCAACTGTCTATAGAGCAGATGGTTGGGAGTCGCTTGCAAATTGATTTGAACGGGTCATGGTCTGGGTTGGATTCCAGGCCCTTACTTTTATTTTTATATAATTATGCATTAAACCTAAAGACTCTATATAATTAATTGGAATCAAGAATAATCGTTCTCAGGGTCTAGACCAGATGGTCTAGGCTTGTGATTTAAACCACTGACTCGGCCTAGGACTCGGGTTCGAGTCCCGGCACATCAACTATTTTTTTTGCACTTTCTTTTTATATTTATACATTCTATATTATTTTAAAAATGGTTTTAAAATATTAAATCAACTTTATAAATTCTATAAAAATTATCTTATGGTATTCTGATAATAAAGTTTATCATACAATTTTTAATTTTTCAAAAATCATTTATTTATTATATATAATAAATATTACAAGTTTATTCAATTATAATTATAAAATTATATAAAAATATCAAAACGACTTTATAAAATCCCACAAAAATTATTTTAAACTTATAAATCAATAAAGATTTCAGAAATAAATTTTATTTCAGAAAAATCATTTATTTATTATTTTTAATCAATTTTTGTTATTTTAATCATAAATAAATCATAATAAATTCATTTTTCATTATTTTTACATCAAAAATTCATATAAATTATTATTAATCATTTAGATCAGAAATATATTTTTGTGATTCGAAGTTTATAAGTTTTAATATTTTTAAATATTAAGTTTATATTTTGTCAAATAAGTATTAATATATAAATATTCATTAATTAAGTAATAATTTTATAAAAATTATTTTCACATTTATTACATTATAATTTAACTACCTTTAGTTAATATTGGTCAGAAATATTTTTATTAATTATTTTTTTATTTATTAAGTTATTAACAATTATTCAAATTTAATCATAAATCAATTATTATCCCCAAATTATGAACCCTAGCATATTTTAGACTAGAAGACTTAGACTTGTTAAGTTTTCCCCAACACTTATTTATTACCTTGAAATAGGGTGATATTTGGATACACACGAGCCATATTTACTTATATAACAAGGGTCTCCATTTTAACACTAAGGTGAGTTTTACATAGCCCCTTTTCCATTTCACTATTTTGGGGTGAAACATGTTACAACATTCAATTTACAATTCAATCATAAGTGTCTATGTGTTATTCTATGTTGCATTATGTCTTAAACATTACTAGGGTAAGCACATTATTCTAGCATAATCATTAACATTGATCAGCCGACGGTATACAATGATAGATCTATTGGACTGACAATCCCACCCGGATACGTGTACCTCCTACATAGGTAGCGTGGGTGATTGTTATCGAATTTATAACAAAATCGAGTGAACCATATGCGTATGGGATGGACCACAATATTCTAGTCACAAGGTTTGATTATGCACTCGATTTACCTGATGGTTTTGTATTCACATATGGACTAGACTAGCCATGACACTCGAATTGTACAAGTTTTTATTCAATATTCAAACCTATGTAATTCTCACCAACTTTTGTTGACCCAAAATATTTTCAAACTTAACATGTTTCAGGTTATAGCTTGTTCGAAGATTAGAGTTAATGCTTGAAGATGCGTAGCTAGTACTTTTTTCATTTTGATGTACAAATTCTTAGAACAATTGTATGTAATTTATTTAAATCATTTATTGGAACTTATTATTTACTATGAGCTACTGAACAATCATCAATACGTGACATCCCGATGTTTCCGCCATCGGTTGGGGTGTTACATAAGCTGCTACCTTGTGTAGTCGTCTCCCTACCCGAATCATCATTGTGTTTGCAGGTCATCAATCCATAACCACAAGTGAAGGATTATCTTTATGGAATATAATAGTCTCGCTATCCCTACCAGGAGGTAAGGTTATTTGTTTCTTCACTTAGCGGCATCATCGGCCCGTGCTTGGGCCTCCGCCGCCTCCTTCTCAACTTTCTCTTTTTCGAGACAGAGCCTCTCCGCCTCAACCTTCTCCTTCTCGAGGCGGATCTGCTCCGCCTCCAATCTCTCTGCTTTAGACGTCTTGGCGGCTTCATCGGCCTTTGCCTCAGCCTCCTCTTTCTCCCGCCTCAGTCTCTCCTCTTCCAGCTTCTTCTCCATCTCGCCGTACGCAAGTTTTTCCATCATGCGCTTCTTGGCGATGTCCTCCTCGGTTAGAGTTGGAAGAAGAAACGAAGAGGGGACAATCTTGGGCGCAATCACTACGAAAGAAGGAAACAAGTTAGAAACTTAGAGACTGGAAAATATAAACAAAGAGAAAAATTCAAAATTCAGAAAGATTGACCAGGATTTTTCTTCAAGGTTTTTTGAAGAATGGGCACCCGTTGCGGGAGGAGGACTAATTTGGAAGGAGAACTGCGGCAACGTCTTATTAATGCTCTGTTTAGTGGTCTTGGTGGGGCCAGACTTATCATTCCCCCGCCTTCCCTCCTATCACCAACGGGTCCCGCCCAGGAATCTTTACTTGGGTGGATGCTAGCTCATGAAGATGCTGCTCCACCACGTCTAGGTTGACCCCACTTGCTGCGCCACCTTTTGCAGCTTCCTCTTCTTTGTCGCCTGCTTCTCCGGCGACTCCACCTCTTCAGTGGCAGACGACTCCTTGCGCTTGTCCTTGTCCTTATGTCATGGTAGTGCCCTTGACCACATACACTCAAAGGCGCACTTTCAAACACCTCTATAAAATCAGTTCTAGAGGTATATGAGTGAGTCCTGAGCACCATTTTCTTGCGCCCGTAAACTCTAGAGGGGCGCGTCGGATGATGCAACCCCCCAGAAGAACTGGTTGACGCTAAATTAGAAATAATGACGCACGGGACCCCACCCGACGCCACACAAGAAACATGAGCAGGATTTAAAGGAGTCTCACTAGTAATCACGAAGTGCGTATAAGCATTCTCCATGTTAGGTAGGTAGAACCTACCAACCATCTCCCTGATCAACGAGGGCCTATCCGCGGGTGGGGCCCTCTACTTCAAACGCATGCGATCACGCTCCAAAATTGCCTCCAGCTTTTACACACCTGAAACACAAACAATTAGTCTACATTTACAAGACTAATAATTAAAGGTTGGCGCATAAATTCAACTTACCCTCGGTGCTGACATAAGGCTCCTACCCAGACTAAAGGTGCAGGCGACTCATCCCCAGGAGCGTGAGCATTGACTCCATGCAAGTTAGGACGTCCAGGGGAGACGCATTGGAAGTCAGGTCGATGAACCACTGCTCCTACTTGTACCCCACCAACACTAGGCGCTCTGGTAACCTTTGGCGCTCACCAAACACCTTCCATGGCATCGCCACCGGAATCACACCCCTCTTGACATAGAAGAATTTCTCCTTCCAGTCATGTAACGACTTGGAGGCGTTGGACGCCATAGGTTGCACCCTGGAGCGCTCCTTAAAGTTGAACCAAGTCTGGTCCTTGGTTATCACATAGAAAACATTGAACCTATCAAAAGTAGGTTCAATGTCCAGGGCATAGCAACAAGCCTAAAATGCACCAATCTCAGCATCCCAAAGGCGCTGAGTTGGATCACGGCCACTCCATACGACATCAAAGTGTCAATCTGGAACCGGGTGGCTGGTAGACGAAAGCCACACTTGACGAAGTGGGCTTCATACAGGGCAATCTTGCCATCCGTGGGGGTCAGCACCGTCTGACCAGGAGCTGGTAACTCTGACTCCCATTCAGCATCTATCTTGTTCTCGTAGTGCTCGCAAAACTCCTCGAAGCTCTTTTGACTCCACTTCACCGGAGTGTTTGCCATTAGCTTATTCTCTTTCAACTTCTCCTGTGGTGGTGGTGGTTGCTCAGGATTCTGGGAACTGCTTCTTGACGTCCCAGACATCGTCGAAAAAAGAAGAAAAGACTAAGAAATGCTAGAAAAACAGGATAAAGTTCTTCGGAATCTTTGAAGATCCGCCGGAAACCTTGAAGGATGGCCGAAAAACTTGAAGATCAGTCGGAAGACTTGAAGATCAAGCAGGAGAATTCAAAGGATTTGGGGAGAGTTTGAAGGAAATTGGAAAAAAAGTGAAGTTAGAGAAGAGGCAATTCACCTATTTATACAACTGGAGGTAACGAACAGACAACAGCTCATCTGGACGCTTAGGATGACGCCACGTGTCCCACTCACCACCAGGAAGTTACACTCGCCCACATGGTCTCCCACACGCATGTTACACGATGCCTAGGATCACCACGTGTCACCATCTTGAAGATTGCCAGCTACATAAATGTGTGTGACCTCCCACGTGCCTAACACAAAACGTGCGTCAAACGCCACGTGTCGTCACACCAAGGCCTGACAGCTACACTCTCACACGTGGATGAACACACGCCTGAAACCAGACAAATTTTTTCGTCTGTCACGTGCCTGATGTGACGGCCATCATCATGACATGCCTTCTACCATCTGACACGTCCACCAACCTCCTCGACTTCCTCAGCACACCTCGTCGATTTTCCCCCCAATTTAATGCAAATTTTCAAATTCTTGGCTAATTTAATTCCAATCATTCCTACATTTACTACAAAGGATGACATCGCATTAACTCAATTCAAAAGGGGAGACACGTCATCACATGGTGCTAGTTTGATGTAAATTCAAAAGACGTTCTCCGCCTTATGTAACTTCAACAACTAGGTCTGGCACATCATCACTCGGCGATCAATTGACGTATACTCGAAAAGACGTTCTCCGCGGCATTCCTCCTCAGGATCACGCCTGCCGCAACACCAGTCGACGATCAATTAACGTAAACTCAAAATGACGTTCTCCGCATCATTCCTCCTCTGGATCACACCTGCCACGTCATCACTCGGCGATCAATTGACTTAAACTCGAAAAGACGTTCTCCGCGTCATTCTTCCTCAAGATCACGCCTACCATGTCATCACTCGGCCACTGATATACGCCAACTCATGCGCATTAATGAAACAATAGAAAGGATTTTCTCCTTTGTCATTATCTACATCATCTACATGCGCAAAAAGGGAAATAATGGTTCCTATTCCTGAAGCTAAAGGAACCTATGGAAAAGTATAATCTGCTTTTATCTTGATATATGTTAAAGAGTTGCAACGGGCACTTCTTAGCACGCATTTGACACTAAGCAACAAGCGGAGCGTCGGATCCTCGTGGTTGCGCTTGGGATTCAACCAGCTTATAGTCCATCGCCCCACCAGACCTTTCCGCAAGACCAGTAGAGACACTAGACTAGGTGGACTTGAAGGGGTAGGGTACCAATTCCTAGCACGTAGGCGCACCCTACCCCACAACATTATCATCATAATACACCCGCGGAGAAGAAACCATTCGAAATGGTTAAGTAAAAGAACATAACACATCTCCGCAGAGCCAGTCCTCATAGAAATCAAACATGGAGTGCAATCTACCTGGACGGTACCATGCGCCCAGCTAAAAGATGGTCTCCCACGGACAGTTCACGGCCTGACGTACCTCAGGTCTGGTCCGCCTGAGCCCCACTTGCTGCAATGTTCCCATTGTGTCAGAAGTAACTTCAGTCAGTCTTCCAGAAGAAGCAGACTGACACAGCCATCCGCCTAGAGCCAACCACAGCGCGCTACGTGGACCAATGGCAGGGTGTCGCTCCTTATCCAGTTTGCTTTATGCAAACTCCTCGTCCGGATCCAACTTGATGGGCCGAAGGAAGACAGGCCCAACAACCGGGCCCAAGCACATTACTTCGATCATGGGCCACCACGTCTGGCCCATACACTCTCTATAAAAAAAAGTAGGCTTCTCCTCCTTTCGAAAAGGGAATATATTCTCGGTCAAACACACACACTTAGAATACTCTTTGTATCTCATTCTTTAATAACTTGTAACCCTTTCAAGTAATAAAGAAGATCGCATATTTTACAGTGGACGTAGGTCAACGAGACCGAACCACTTATATCTTTGTGTATTTTTCATACGATTGTATCGCTCTCTCTTTTCTCTATTACGGGCCACAGATCTAGTTTCGGTGTGAGGCTGTGAGCAAAGGATTATACCCTGTAGCGAACACGAGTAGCCACCCCACATCACACTCGTCTTACTCGTTGTTTCTTCAATTATGTATTTTTATACATAAAATATTAATACTAATACAATATATACTCACAAACATATATGCATCTGCACATACACCATCCTCACACATATCTCCTTCCTTCTCTCTCTCTCTCTCTCCCTCACCTAATCCCATAGCACCACCACCCAACCGCACCAACACATAACCACCACCACCACTGCACCACCCAACCTTTTTCCTGTCTCTTCAGATATGACGATTCACGTCCCTCCATCATACATACCTTCGGTCACCATATCCGGTGGTAGAACCAAACACATTATATCACTCTCTCATATTTAAAATGTTCATTGAATCGATCTCTCTCGCAAATATATGATGATTCGGAAATGTCAGTCACCATTCGTCTCGGAACATAACCAATGTGTTAATGTTGAAGGCGAAAGCGACGAACATTGTAGGGGTGGCGAAAGCGACGGCTGGCGATGGCGAGGATATGTTTTGTCTACCTGACGATTGTTTAATGGAGAGAGACATGGAAAGTGTGTCTAGTGAGAGTGTTTATATGGTGGTTGTGTTGTTACTATTGGTGTAAGATGGGTCGGTAGGATCATATTATTCTTGTTAAGTAAGTACAAAGATATAGAGAGAGATAATTGATTATTTATTTTATTCTTTTTTATTTATTTTTTTGGTAAATGACAGGGATATTTTTGTCTTTTTACAAAAACTAACAGACTTTGTTAGATGAAGTTAGTAAATTAGACTCAAATAGTTACAATTAGAAAAATCAAGTGCTCAGATATTTAAACATTTTAGATTTGTATTCAAGTAGTTACTCTCCTCCACTTATAAAAATACTAAAACATAAATAAGGGAATTGAAATTAAATAATTCCAACTTTGTTAGGTCGATAGGTAATAATCCCAACTTGAACATTGGAATCTAATAAGCACAACTTGTCTTGCTTTTTATTTCACTAGGCTAAAACTAACTAACCCAATTAGTTTTATGCCTACGTGGCATGCCACGTAGGCATAAAACTAAATGTGGGACCCCATTTTTACACGTCATCTGCCATGTGGGACATTTGTTAAACGTCATTTGCCACATAGGCAGAAATTAAATGTCGGCCTTGATTTTTACACATCATATGCAATGCGGGACATTTTTGACATGTCATCTGCCACGTGCCATGCCACATATCTAGAAAACTAGATGTGGGCCCTGATTTTTTGCCAAATGGACCATTTTTTACACGTCATCCATCGCGTGGCATGTCACGTAGACATAAAACTAATTATATTAAACCTAGTTAATTATGGTCCAATGAAATAAAAATCTAAACAAGATTTCAATGTTGAAGTTGAGAATATTGCGCAACAAAGTTAGAAATATTGGGGCATGTTTGGATAAACTTATTTGAGTCAAAAAGGACTTTTGGTTAAAAGGATTTATTAACTTATGACTTTTTAAAAAGGAGTTTTGTCACACCCTCAAAATCCACTTGCGGAGTTTTACCGCGAGGCGCATGACAAACCAGGATCCAAGTCAACGATCACAATAAACAAATCTAAATGAACATATGCAATTTCAAAAACATAGTTTAAAATCCCCAAATACAGCGGAAGCTTATTCTCAAAACATAATCCAAAAGTAAACCAAATTATTCAATGTTCGAAAACCATGCAATCCTAACTAGACGCCATGCAGACGCGTGCGCCCTAGTTCCGTTGTGCTACCTTAGCGACCTGAGAAAACATGTAAGAGTTACGTCAGCACAAAAATGCTGGTGAGTTCATAGGTTTGTAATTAAAGTACCAAGTTCAACCTGTCCATACTATATCAATTTGCAAACCAAAGTACGCTAGCTAGGCGTATGTTTTGTTACTTCTACGATTGGAAAACCATTACTAACTCGCAAACCAGATGTCGTGCCCGAATAGTAAACCTATTCCTGTTTGAGACAATATGCACTCGCCAACCCTCCAAGCCGACGAGCGGGGTTGGTCACTCCCAATAGATCTATTCACATTTCCCCGTTGTGCTAACCCGCACATTCATGGTTTCCCCCCGGGACTTCCAAAGATCGTATAGTAAACCATAGAAACCCATAGTATGACAGTTGTTACCAAAACATAAGTTTAACACATGTTTTCTCCCCCAAAAAGTGAAACCAGTTAAAAGAGGGGCCGTAAACTCACCTTAACGTGCAAGCAAAGAATCCGAACAGCAAGTAATATATGCTACCGACACCCTAATAACAGTGTCATTAAGTGAGTATAGGCGTAATATCATTACACCATATAACTCGTTTGTCCAAGGCGTTTTAAATGTTCAAAAGTGTGTATGCGACGCCTAGTGATTCTACATGCAATAGTAAACCCTACGGACTCGTTGGTTAATGAGTTGGTTACCATTAGTTTCTACATCCCGTATGTGTCACAAACAAGTGTACTTCAGTTATATGTCAATTCCAGATCACCTAAGACCTCAATTAATCACATAAGCACATAATACACAATCTGTGTTTTCAGGACAGATTGTGCGCCATCAAAACGAATTCATTTAAAATAGTAAATCAGTAAGTTATCCTCCCAAATTTTTACTGAATTTTCTTTGGGATTCACTTGACAATACCTATTTTTGTTTAGTCTTAAATCCAAACACAAAAATAATTAAAATTCGTCTAACTCAGCTATGTTCAGAAAACCCTCCTAACAGGTCAGTTTGGTAAATAATTTCTCAAAAATTGTGTATTCATCCAAACGGGATGAATCTATTTGGAAAACTTGCAAAACTCCAATATTAACCTTCTGTAAAAATTTCAAAACCCAACTCTTTATAAAACTTGAGTTATGATGTTTCAAAGTTGACTCAGTTTGACACCCGAAATTCTGATCTGACCTATTTTCAATGAAAATTCCAAAAATGACTCATCCGACGTCCAAAACACATGATTTTACCCATTATGAAAAGCTAAGACCAGGTGTGACCTAATCATGCAAGGAAAATACTAAAATCATTGTGTTAGGGCCGTGTTACAGCTCCTACAAGTTCAACTAATCATTCTGTCCAGATTTTAGTTTCGCCTAAATCATACTTTACTCGCCTACCGTGTACATAAAAAAACAATTAACAACCATCAATCATCAACACACAACATTCCTAATACCTATTCCCATCAGATTCTATTATTAAACATGTCAAGATCAAAGCTTTAAGGATCAAAACACCAATAACTTGCGCAACAAGTATCCTATGATGTTACTAAGCGTTTATTAATATGTTTAATCCGTTTAATCTTCAAAAAGACTCATGTTTTAATGTTTCTTAAACCCATTCAGACCTGGACAAACTTGTTATATGATTTTTATAGTAAAAACATAAGGTAAAAGCGTAAGAAATCATAAGTTATACCCTTAGCTCTTCAAATCAATCAATCGCGCGCCTTGGAGCCTCCCAATTGATGATCTTGAGCCTTAGCAGGAGTTTTTGGAGTGAAATATTCGTGTGGGGTAGTAAGGGGGCGATTAGGGTTGAGTATGGGGGTTGCATGGGGGTTAAGGATGGCTAAATATGAGTTTGAGGCGGTTTAGACCCGTCAAGGAGATTCGAACGGCCGCTCGGAGCCTGTGAGCGGCCGCTCACAGGTCCGAGGCGCGCGCTTTTGCTTCGTTTCGCCTCCCGACGCGTTATCCATCGACGTTTTCGTTATTTCGGACCGTAACAAGTGTAACCCCATGCGTTAAGACCCTAATCAACCTCATGCTCCACTTTTAATGATTTTTATTAACGTGTTCGGTTTAGGTTCACATAATCACGTATGGTTTTCACATAAGTTTGTCAGATATCACCGAGACACATAAGTTTATTATTCACCAACGTCCGAGGTTCACTAATCATGTAATCACATATTAACTCACAACAATGCACGTATGTCCTATCTAGCTATCTAGCTAACCCTAGTTAAGTATAATATACGCGTGACTCGCTAAGGTAGACTTTAATCTAGACAACGTTGTTAACCAGGATTTGCCGGGTGTCACAAGACTTTAGAAAAGTGTTTGAATTAGCTTATGTGGTGGGGAAAAACAATAAGTTGATAAGTTATTTTGTAAAAAAAAGTGTTTAGTTTAACTTATTTAACCAAAAAGGGTATAAGGAGGGTAGGTATAAGGATATAAGAAGGGCATGTGGGTAAATAATCAACAATAAGGAGGTTCAAAAAGTCACTCATTCCTTACTTTTCAAAAACAACTTATCACAAACAAAAAGTTAAAACAAAAAGTCTTTTTCCTTTTGTCTTCTTAACTTATTAAATTTTTAAAAAAAAGTTACAATGAGGTGTAAATAAGGAGAGCCAAAGATGCTCACACTGTGTTCCCGAGTTTCATTAAAGGATGGAAGAGAAAGGATCTCCCTCCTCTTCCTTTCTCTTCAATTCCTTCCAAATTGGAAAGATTGAAAATCACACTAAAATCCTCTTTATTATCCCTCTCATTCCCTCCCTTTCCATCCTACAAAAAACTCTGAAACACATTTTCCCCCCACTTCCTTTCCAATCCTTTCTCTTCCATCCTTTAAGAAAACTCGGGTACATAGTGTAAATTCCAATTTAGGAACCAATAAGGGAAGAGATTGCACAGAATTCTTTTGCTTAAAGAAAGAGGATTTGAAGGTGAAACATACATATTGGGTTTAGTTTGGGCCCAGCAGCCTTTATTTAAAAAAAAAAAAAAAAAAAACAAGGATTGGTAGTTTCGTTTATCGATTGTTGAGAAATTTGTGTCCCTGATTCGTTGTTCAACATTCAAATTGGTATGTTTTTCAATCGTTAGTTAGTTAGTTAGTATTTATCAATTATTCAGAGCTGGCTTTAATGATGTCACTGCTTTGCTTTTCAGCAGCAAATTATTATTATTATTATTATTAATATGGAAGCAAAGGAAGGGTACTCGGCTGTTGTTTCTTTTAATGACAAATCTGAAGATGATGGTAGTTAATTATTACCTTTCTCTTGCAGTTTTACTCGACTTTTATGATGTTATCATCAAATTGATTGATTGATTGATTGATTTTTATAATAATAATAATAATAATAATAATAATAATAATAATAAATAAGCAGAAGGAGAAGAAGAAGACTGGGAAGCAGTTGCAGATCGTGGTCCAGATGAGTTGCTGCTGCTGTCTTCAGCACCAGCACCAGCACCAGCACCAGATGTATCGAGTCTGACACTTGAAGATAATAAAAAAGTTGCTGTAAGGCGGGGGAGGGGCACCTTCTCCTATCAAAATCATGATGATGCTTTGTATAGTCATCAACACCAACACTCTGTTGTTGAGGCTACTTCTGTAAATCATCATGTCTCTCAAGGACTTGAACACACAACACATTGTACGTTCTTTCCTTATATTTTCCACTAATTCCATCTTAATTCTACTCTCTCAAAATTTTAAACCCCTTAGCAATGCTCGATCTTCTGGATCCAAGTTAATAGACAATGAAATAAACCACCTTGAACATGAATTACTTTATGCAGCCAGCATTGAGAGATGCCCAATGTCTGTCTGTGTGGTTATTGGATGGATATTTTTACTTACACATGCATCTTTGTTTGTTTGTTTCTAATTTACTATATTGACATAGCTGTTATATTTCTTGTAGAAATACAACATCTTTTACCTCTGTATGAAAGTAATGAAAATATGAGAGAGAGAGTTCATTGTTGATCAGTTTCAAAGAATCTGTATAGCTTTTATCACCATTCAAGTCAACGTCATTGATTGTTCTGTTTCCTGATCAAATGGTTTCACCCTTGTACATCGATTGGTTTGTGTTTTGTGAAGCTTTTTATGGGATTTGGACCTATCAACAGTTAAATCATCAGGCTTTAGACTTTAAGATCAACGTGACCTAGTTTATCCTTCCTCATTGGTTATGGCATCTTGATTCTTCTATTTATAGTATAGGTTTTTCCCTGCATAAATGTCATTGCAAATGTTGATTGTTGACTACTAAATATTAGGTAGATGTAGTAGATAAGATATCAGTTAAAAATGAAAATGAAACAAGTTTGGTGAAGAACAGTTCGTTCTGCTGTAATAGGTACCTTCCTTACAAACAAATTTTGATATTTTCTTTCGGTGCGTGTGATTCAGTAAAATATGGCACGCGCCATGCTCTTGTTTTGGAAGATTTCCAACCAAGTATGACTACAAGTGGGCTGGAGAATATGTTGGAGAAGTTTAACTATCACGACGTAGTCATACGTTGGATCAATGATACCACTGCACTTGCCGTGTTTAGAACACCAGCAATTGGTAATTTCATATACAACACATTATTATGTTTTATTTTATTTTGTTTTGTTAGAGTTAATATTGGAGTCACATATCTGATGCTTGAAAATGTGAATAACATCATGATTATGCAATGCTCTATCTGATATGACCACCAACTTCAATTCTGTACTGCAGCTCTTGAGGCATGTAACTCAATTAAATGTCCGTTTACAGTTCGTGTTCTTGGTGACAGTGACGTACTACTAAACTCCATTCCAGAAAGAGGTAACATGCCAAGTAAATGCTATTTAGTTTTATATTTAATATGCCATGTCACCTGGACAACCTGCATAGAGTATAGACACCAGATTTTGCATTTATATACCCTATAGCAAGTTGGCAAATGGCAACCATTCTACTCCAATTTTTTATCTATATTTTGAGAATATGAATAAATCATCATAAATTTTTTTTTTTTTTTTTTAATAGCAAAAGGTACTGTGTCGGGTTAGAGTTTGGTTGGAATATATAATGTATTAAAATGGATCATTTGTGGCAGATTTGGAACCACCACGACAACGGCCGAAAACATCAGCAAGAACTGCCCAAAGGCTAATTGCTCATGGGATGGGATTGAAGTTGCCTTCTACAAGTTTTGGGCAGAAAGAACTCAAGGAACAAGAAGAAACGCGAAGGCAACGGATAATTTCCAGACAGAATCTGAAAGACGATGCCTGGGGAGACTGAACAGAACATATCTGTTTGTAGTGGGCCTTCAGTTGATCAACAACTGTTTCTTCGACTTCGTCATATTTAAGAACGATCAACAATGATCATTTGATCTATTTTTTGTGTGTTTTTAGTTTTTGTTGTTTGTACTCCAGTATAACTTATCGTTTTATTGGTCTGACTTGATCTCTGATCCTTATATACTCTTGTTTTTGTTCATATCAAGTCAGAATTTTGCTTCATAAAAAATGTAGCAAAATCGACGATTCGCCATATAGAGCGCAGTATCCGGGATCTTCGTCGTGATCAGGACACTACTTTTGCAGGTTTGGAGCCCTGACCACAACCACGACATTATCCAGATGACCCAGATGATGATTAGCTTGTATTGTGTATGTTTATATTCAGTTTCAGTTATTTATGTTTGTAATGTTTATTTACAGTGTTTAATAGTGCTTGATCAGTTATTCAATTACAATCAGTTTCAATTATTTATCATTGTTTGTTTATTTACAATGATTAATAATGCTTGATCAGTTAATCAATTACAATTAGTTTCAGTTATTTATGTTTGTGTTGTTTACTTACATTGATTAATAGTGCTTGATAAATTATTCAATTACAATTAGTTTTAGTTGTTTATGTTTGTAATGTTTATTTACACCAAAATACAAAGATCAACATTTTATTAATTTCGAATGCACCGAAATGCAACCATCAATTGATTAATTAATAAAAAAAACTATTTTTGAATGCACTGGCATACAACGATCAATCAATTTATTAAAAAAAAACTATTTTCGGATACACTTAAATACAACGATCAATCGATTTATTAAAAAAACTTTTTTCGAATGAACCGAAATACAACGATCAATCGGTTTATTAAAAACTCTTCTTCAAAATCGACCTTAATTTTAGACAAATATTTCAATTGCCTAATGTTCTACAATTAATATGTTGTAGAATATTTGCTTTATCGTTTAAGTATATCTAGGGCTGGCATAACAGGTTACACAAACCTGTTAAGACACGAACACGAAACTTGTAAACACGAACAAGACACAAAATCTAATCGTGTCATTTTTTTCAAACACGAACACGAACCTATGTATAACAGGTTAACACGATAAGACACGATAAGGAACACCTAGTAAAACAGGTTAACACGACAACACACGATAAGACACGACAAGATATGATAAGAAACACGATAAGACCTGTTAAGACACGAACACGATAAGACACAAACACAAAACAGGTAAACACGAACACGACACGAATATATATAGGTCTTAACGTGTTGACCTGTTAAAGACATGAAACTTGTTAAGGCCAAACACGAAACCTATTAAAATCGTGTAGGTTCATGTTAGATTATCATGTCCATGTCTGAATTGCCAGCCCTAAATATATCTAAATTGGAAAAGATAAATGCATATTTCGAATTGTCATAATTCTCAATTATCAAAATTACGATTGTGAAGGATATCATATTATTAATTGAATTCAATTGGAGATAACTATAGATTCATGAGATAAAGGTCATATTCTTTATGGGGTTTTTTTTTTCGGTTGATCAGAAAATCAAAAATTATTATGATTTTAGTTTAAAATTGGATTGAAATTCTATTTCCGATAATTTATGATATAACTTTATCTCCAAGGAATTTTCGAAATCAATTATGATTAGGTCAAAGATTTTGAAATCTTATGATATCTTATGTTTATACCTTATGTTCTCATTAATATAATCAACATATTTAACTCCAAAAGTTCTTTTGGTCAGAAGTATTTATTGACTTATGACTTTTTGAATAGGAGTTTCTAAAAAAGTGTTTGGATTAGCTTTTGTAGTGTGAAAAGTCAATAAGTTGTTTTTTAAAAAGTGTTTGGTTTAGCTTATTAGGGCATGTGTAGTGGCCCGTTAAAGGGCGTTGTGAAGCCCCATAGCGCCGGGGAACACCGCCCCCGGGCGCTATGGGGGCGTTTTGGATGGAGCCGTTGTATTTTCAACGGGCGTTATTGTTTTGGTTGGTGTGCAAAGACCGTTCAACGGTCATATTATTTAAAAAAAATTATCAATATATATATATATATATATATATATATATATATATATATATATATATAGTGTAAGTATATGAAGAAAACCCATTTTATAGTGAAAACCATGAACACCCATCTTGTGGTTTAGGATTAGCCACATCACCCAAAGAAAAAATCATTTTATATTACATTGAAGGGTATTATAGTAAAATGCCCCTTATGTCACCTCACCTCCTTTTCTTCCCTAGTACAAAAGTCAATCATCACACACACTCTCCAATACATATTCTTTCTTCCCTCCCATTCCCCCATTTTCATCAAGATATCAAAAATTCATCTTCTTTCTCATCCTTAAATGGATTTCAAATATCTCTCTCTCCCTTTCATCAGATATCTCAAAAATTCATCTTCTTTCTCACACTATTAACACTACCACATCCTCCTCCTTCCATCACCACCAAATCTGGCCACCATCTTCAATTTCTTTATCTCTCTAGCCAACAACACGGAGTTACATCTTCATCCCCTTTCTTACCCTGAAAGCCACATCATGAGAAATTCCAGATCCATGGCTGTAAGTGACTGATTCAAGTCGTGTTTATGTCTTTTTGTTCGTGGATCATGAGAAATCCCAGATCCATATTTCATCTCCTTTTCTCATGAGCTGCTTTATGCTCTATTTCGTGATTGCTGCTTTTAGGTTTTAGAAAAATAAAAACAGAGGGTTTGGTGTGGGAAGAAAAGGAAGGAAAGAATGAAGGAAAGAGGGTGTAGCTGTTGAGTTGACTCGGAGGTACGATTTAAAGTTGTAAACATTTTGGGTTTTATAAAAATAAAAACAGAGGCTTGGTATGATTCTATCATTCGTTCAAGTAACCTTATTAATATCCAACTTTTGGGATCTGTTGTGCTAGTGAAACTACAATTTTAGATCTGGAGATAGTTTTGTTTGCACCCCAAGTGTTTGATCTAATGCTTGAATGAAAAAAAAAAAAAAAAAAAAAACCTTATGTTAACCTTTTTCATTTTTTTTTATTTATTTATTTTTTTGTTTATGTTAGATTGTGAATGTATGGAAGGTAATTATAATGTCTTTTGTGTTTTGAATATATGAACGCCATGTGTTTGATGAAATGCTTGACTAGGTTAACATGTGTTATTCTGTTAGTATGTTAGAAGTTAATAGTGAATGTATGGAAGATAGTTATAAGGTCTTTTGTGTTTTGGATATATGGATGTCTATTTAAAGTTAATGATGAATGTATGGAAGGTAATTATAATGTCTTTTGTGTTTTGGATATATGCCCTCCATGTGTTTGATGAAATGTTTGAGTAGGTTAACATGTGTTACTTCTGTTAGCATGTTAGATGATGAGTTGGTCACACCGTTTAACATCTTATCTATTGTTTTGCAGTGGATAACGAAGACCCCCCACGGTTAACATATGTTAAGATACGAAGCCAAAGAAGCCGAGAAAAATATGTAGAAAAACTTTTGAATAACGTTTTCTTTTTGGTAGTCAATGTATAGAATTACTAGATTTATTTTGTTAAAGTGGTCAATAGTTTGTAATCATACTTTGTAATAACGTGTGTTAATTGTTTGTATGTTTTATTTCTCAGTATACTTTGTAATACAACTTTAACAAATGTTACCTCACTAACACATGTTACCCTTTTTTTCTAGTGTTTGACATTCTTGTTGAAACACGTGTCACTGAAAAAAAACAAGTGACCTTTATTAGGTCATTGTTGAAGCTTCTGAATATCATTTTATTTTTTAGTACTCAATGTATAGATTTACTATATTTATTTTGTTAAAGTGATTAATAGTTTGTTATGATACTTTGTAATAACGAGTGTTAACATATGTTACCACACCACCCATACTAACAAATATTAGATCTTCTCATGGGTATATTGGGGCAACCATTTAACTTTATCAAATCAGATAACACATGTTACCCTTTTATGACCAACTAACACATGTTACCCTTCCATATAGTTCATTTGAATGTCCTGTGTAGGTTTATCTCTTATTCAATAGTTTGTAATGATACTTTTTTGTAATAATGTGTGTTAATAGTTTGTATGCTTTACTTATTAGTAAACTTATGAAGTGAAAACTATGTTAACATACGAATTCCAAGGAAGCCGAGAAAAATATGTAGAAAAACTTTTGAATAACGTTTTCTTTTTAGTAGTCAATGTATAGAATTACTAGATTTATTTTGTTAAAGTGGTCAATAGTTTGTAATCATACATTTTAATAACGTGTGTTAATAGTTTGTATGCTTTTATTTTCTCAGTAAACTTATGAAGTGAAAACTATAGTGTTAAGTAAGACAAAAAAAAAAGCCTGACAATAAATACAAGTTTAACATATGTTACCAAATAACACATGTTAACCTCTCATGCAACATTAACACATGTTACCCTTCAAAGCAGTTCATTTGAATGTCCTGGGTATGTTTTTTTCTCTTATTCAATAGTTTGTAATGATACTTTTGTAATAACGTGTGTTAATATTTTGTATGTTTTATTTCTCAATAAACTTATGAAGTGAAAACTATAGTAGTAAGCAAGACAAAAAAGGCTTACAATAAATACAAATTTAACATATGTTACGAAATAACACATGTTAACCTCTTATGCAACATTAACACATGTTACCCTTTCATGCAGTTCATTTGATTGTCCTGGGTATGTTTTTCTCTTGTTCATTTTGACTTTGCTACCAAGCACGCAGACTTGGTCAGATAACACATGTTACCCTATTTATGCAAAGGGTAATATGCATGATAACTAACTATGTAACCTTTAAGGGGTCCTCATTGAAACTTTTTTGTTGCATACTGTTATTTGAATGTTATGCGTAGGTATATCTTTGTTTTACAGTGCTACTTAGTCAACTTTATCAGATGAAATAACACATGTTACCTTTTTATGCCTAACTAACACATGTTAACCTTCTTCTTTTTTGTTAGTTTTTGACATTCTTGTTGAAACATGTGTCACAAAAGAGTAAAAGTTTAATAGACGGCAGGTACATAGCCCGCGCCCAATTACCATACTTATAAAGTCTAGACAATATAATTTTTTTATCAAACATCCCATACAAGCGATCATGCAACCCGCCGCACAAAAAACACCATACCACCATAATTGCAATCCCTACTTCCTTAGCGCTGCTGATTCAACGTTGTCTTTCAAAAGATTAACTAGCGACCATAAGATATGTGTGGCGAACCTCTTTCTCAGCCTCCTCAACTCCGCCAGCTTCTTTGCGCCATTTTTGCTGAAGCCGGCGTTGAAACTTTCCTCCTTGCCCATGAACTTTTCCATATGTCGCATCAAGAACACCCCACAGTCGTCAACGTTGTTACGTGTTGCCCAATCGATCCTCTCCTTTTATATCCTTAAGCCATTGAATATATCAGCCTTCGGGTGCTTGACTTCACGTAGATACTTCACTAGCATATCCTTCAGGTAAATAAATTAACACATGTTAGGAAGAAGTTAACACATGATAACCAGCAACTAACACTTGTTAATCAGAAAAATAGCAACACGTGTTGAATAAAAATGCACTTTATTAACCAACTTACAATCTTGTATAACACAAGTTATTATACGTTTGTCTATAACACAAGTTATTATAGGTAGTCAAAAAGAGTAAACAAAAGGCTGCAAGCTGATATCCAAAAAACATAAAAACCATAGCGAGTGTACCTGTGTCCTTGCTTGTGGATTTGAGTCTAGTTTTTCCCAATGCAATTGGCTTCTTATCTGTTAGAATACTAAATTCGGGTCATGGAAATTTATTAATCTGTTAACACGTGTTAATATTTGGTACTTGGCTTCTTCACTGTTAACATGCATATGTGTTGAGTAAAAGACTACACGTTTATTCCTCAATCACATGTGTTCTGTCAAGCTCAAGTCCTCAATCCAATAACATTCTAACATAAACAAAATAATAATAAAAAAATCAAAAAGATTAACATAAGGTTTTTTTTTTCATTCAAGCATTTGATCAAACACTTGGTATGCAAGAAAAACTATCCCCAAAAATGTTTAACATGACAAACAAACATACACAATCTATTTCTTTTTCAGCAAACAAACCCACACAAAGCTGAATAAATGAAAGAAAAAAACCCACATGAACTTACAATAGGAGAGAAACGCAAAGAAAGTAAGAAACTTTAGAGAGAGAGAGAGAGAGAGTTAGGTGAAGAGAGAGAGAGGGGGATCGAACCTGTCATCTTCTACGGCACATCTATCTTCTCCGGCCACACCTCCAACCACCCAGAAACCAACCATTTCAATGCCCATTTCTAGTCATCCTGTTCGCCAGATCTTTTTCTTTCCCAGTACCCGTCACCACCACCAGGCCCAGTCAAAGAAGAGGATATAATGGGTGTTGGGGTGTGATGTAATGTAATGGGTGTTGCGGGTTTCTTTGAAGAAGAAGAAGGAGGAGGTGTTGCAGGTTTCTTTGAAAAGAAGAAGAAGGAGGTGTTGCAGGTTTCTTTGAAGAAGAAGAAGGAGGAGGAGGAAGAAATATGGTGTTGCAGGTTTCTTTGAAGAAGAAGAAGAAGGAGGAGGAAGAAGAAATATGGTGTTGCAGGTTTCTTTGAAGAAGAAGAAGAAGAAGAGAGGAGAGAGGTTGTCTTTGGGATGTGAAATCTGACAAGAAAGAAGGAGAGATGTTGTCTTGCAACTTTACCAAAATACCCTTATTTGTACTATCTCTATTATAATAATATTATCTTCAATAAAAAGTCTTCCCAGTTAATCTTAGCCATTGATCAACTCTAATGGATGGATAGGATATAGTTTTCATGGTTTCCACTCTAAGAGTGGGTTTTCATAATATCCCTCCCCTATATATATATATATATATATATATATATATATATATATATATATATATATAGGGTTAGGATCATGTGAGAACCAAGGTGAGTTGTGAGAACTAGAGAACTTCTATGGACCATTGATCTTGATGATCCAATGGTTGAGATCAAAAGATGAGTATTTTGTCTTTATTTGATTAATAAGTAATATTTTATTGTGTTAAAGTACACTTGAGGGTATTTTAGGTAAAAACCATGAGAGAGAAGATTTTAATAATAATATTATGTTAATTTTTATTTCATTATTAAAAACAAATCTTATTTATTAAACTTTATTTTAGTATTTTAACTAAAATAATATAATATAATTTAATTGATTTTTTTAATTAATTTAATTTTTTAAAACAAAAAATCAGATTTGAACAATTAATAAAATATATCATATTAATTTTTAATTTCATTAATTAATCTTTACACCAGTGTAAAAAAGTCGACATTCATAATTTTTACATATGATGTTCTGTAATCTATCCTCTCGAGTTTACACTTTTCTAAAAATTTACATTGGTGTAAAACATCACAAAAACGTCGTAAAAAACTTGAACACCTCTCTTTGACTAAGCCTCGTCACCAACATAAGCCCGGCAAGCTCGGGTGTGCAGTTTCTCTTGAACCACAAGAACCTGCACCCAACAAAGATTGATATCTAAAATTACAATTTACAACCAATAACACACATATGTATATAAATAAATTACAATTATAACACTAAAACCTAATGTTCGTTTCCCTTGTTATCTTTTAGTGAAACATACCCACCCAATTTAAGTTACTTATAACATAACTTCCTTTTAAACTTCATAAAAATAAATGGGTTAACCTGCCATGTAAACCCAACATGACCCATTTAGCTAACAGTGGTCATTGGTCACATGTCCTACCCGATACAATTTAGTCTAAAACCATACCTATTAAAATTTCTTGTCGTACTAGAAATTCATACACGACTAATATAAAATACATACTCTAGTCATATAAATACGGCGATATGATAATGAATGAACAAAGTAAAAAAATAAATAAAAGATGTTTACCATGTAAAAGCTCGTGTAGAGTTTTGTTCTTGAGATACTAGTGTTTTACTGGTTTTTACACTAGTGTAAAATTTATACCAGTGTTTTACTTACATCTATATAAATCAACAATCCATAAATTTGTATGATTTACACCAGTGTAATTATTTTCATCAGTGTAAATCTGCCATACACATAATTTTACAACTATGATGAGGATGATTTACACTGATGTAATTATTTACACTAGTGTAAAAAACCAAACAAACATATGATGAGCATGATTTACACTAGTGTAATTTCTTACACTAGTGTAATTTCTTACACTAGTGTAATCTACCATGAATTACACTGGTGTAATTGTTTACACCGGTGTGAATCTACCATACACAACCTACTACAACAAAAACGCTAAGTGTGAAACCAAAACAAACATCTATACCTATAATGTGCAAGTTTAATTAGCTATTAGAAACATGAACATTCAGTCCCTCAACTAATTAAGTGACGTGCACATGTTAGTTGATAATATTATGTCTTAAACTGAAAAAACTATTCCTTTTTCTGTCGTTATTAACTAATTAATCCAGTTTTAAATAGTTTTGAGCTTATCAACAAAGTTTTATAATATAATGCAGGTGGGTATGCATACCATATATAAATACACTAGTGTATCATCTTCCCTTTCTTATCAAACCATCAACAACAAGAATCAATTCTAAAATAACATAGAAGTAAAAGATGCTACCGATGCATCTGCTTTATTTTTAATATTCCTTTTAACAAAATGAAATAGGATAATTTGTGTTACGTTTGACTTTTTATACATTACAGTAATTTATATAATAATAATAATAATAATAATAATAATAACAAAAAATATATAATAACAAAATTAATAATAATAATAATAATAACAAAAATAATAATAATAATAATAATAATAATAATAATAATATAACAGAAAAATAATAATAAAAAAACAGTAATAATAAGAATTAATAACAGAAATAATAATAATAATAATAATAATAAACAATAATAATAATAATAATAATAATAATAATAATAATAATAATAAACATACCATCGACAGCAACCCCCTCAGCCACCACCACTGTCTCCCACCGCCGTCTTCGTCGTCATCACCATCGTCTGAATCAGATCCAACCCCGTCTGAATCAGGTCCGCCCCTCACAAACACCCATGGACCCACCCACCACCGTCCTCCGCCTCTCCCGTATCAGATCCGCCTCAAAACCACCCATCGACACACCGCCGGCCTCCGCCTCCAGCCCCACCATGACCACCGTCCTCCTCCTCCTTTCTGTACCATGAGAGTCGTGTGTGTGTGTGTTAGAGAGAGAGAGAGAGAGGGGGACGTGTGTGTGTTAGAAAGAGAGAGAGAGAGTTAGAGAGAGAGGGTTAGAGAGAGAGAGAAATGAACGGTTTGTGTGAGAGAGAGTGAGGTGAGAGGTATTTATTTTCAATATTAATATTTAATAGTTACTTGGGGTAGGGGTGGGGTGGCGTGGGTGTTATTATTACTAAAATACCCCCAAGTGGGTATGTGTAAAAGACTTTTATGTCCCTAATTAAAAAAATACAAGAAATTATAAAGGTGATGATGTGTCTCTTGATGATTGGTCCAGACTAGTTCTCTAGTTCTCACAACTCAATGGAGTTCTCACATGATCCGGATCCTATATATATATATTACATATCTTCACACATACAATACACACATACATCCTTCAACCCACAAACAAATTCATCACACAAACAAATCAACACAATGTCGTCTCCTCCCTCCGAAGACTCGTTTATCGATCTATATAAACAGTTTTTTCACGATGACGGCGCAGAAGAGGAAGAAGCCGTTACGAGTGCGGTTATGCTAGCATCGAGCGCGATGCATCATATAAATAATTCCGCCCACGGCCGATATTGTCTAGGCAATATATAGAGCGAGACTGTGTATCCGCCAATGAGCGTTTAATGAATGATTATTTCATTGAGAATCCGGTTTACGGCCCTGATATGTTTAGGCGAAGATTTCGGATGAGTAAAAGGTTATTTTTGCGCATTACCCAAGATTTAGAGTCCACATATGACTACTTTAAGAAAAAACCCGACGCTAGAGGGTGTTTAGGATTCACCGCAATTCAAAATGTCACTTCCGCATTACGTGTACTCGCCTACGGGAACACATACGATATCAATGACAAGTATTTGAAGATGGCGGAGAAAACCACATGCGATACCTTGGAGTATTTCTGCTACGGTATTTACAAATATACATATATTTTTAATTAGTAGTTACATTTTATATATACATTTGATTTTTTTAGGTATATGCCAATTATATGGAAAACGATACTTGAGAAACCCGACATGGAGCGACCTTCAACAACTATACGAAGTGCATTTAGAAAGACATGGATTACCCGACATGATTAGTAGTATAGATTGTCGTCAATGGCAATGGTATAGTTGTCCAACCGCATGGCGAGGTCAACATACACGCGGTGACCAAATTGGACCAACGTTGGTTTTACAAGCAGTTGCCTCACAAGACCTGTGGGTTTGGTCGGCCTTCTTTGGTCTCGCCGGGTATATGAACGACATAAATACTTTTCAGTTTTCACCATTGCTAAAGTCTTACATTGGCGGAACAATACCGAAAGCTGGGTTTTATGCAAATAATAATTACTACGAGCATGGATACTACTTGGGGGGATGGTATATATTCGGAGTATTCAATGCTCGTCAAAACGTTTAGTCAGACATAAGATCAAAAAAGGAAATATTTTAAGAGAGTTCATGAGTCCGCAAGAAAGGACATCGAGAGGTGTTTTGGCGTTCTTCAACAACGATGGCATTTTGTTAGAAATCCTTGTCGTGTGTGGGAAAAAGAAAGGATTAGAATGGTGATGTATGCTTGTATCATAATGCATAATATGGTACTTGAAGACGAAGGAAAGGCAGTATGCCCAAACTATTTTGCAGAAGAAGATGTTCAAGGGACACAAGCGACAATGGAGGAGAGATTCCAAAACAGTAGCATTGTAACACCCCAACCGATGGCGGAAACATCAAGGTGTCACGTAGTGACGATTGTTCAATAGCTCATGGTACTAAAGTGTAAATTTGAATACATTGATTTGAATAATTTTACATTGAAAGGAAATTACAGTATACAATAGTTCTAAAGCGTCAAATCTAACTAAAATACAATAAAGTCGAAGCTTAAATATAAATCCAAAAGCTAAAAAGAAGCGTCGCAAAATAACCTAAAACATGTACGAAAATAGTATATGTCAATACAAAAATGTATTGGTGAGCATACCCTGATTTGAATATATATAGTGAGAAAAGTGTTTAGCAATTCATGTGCGGTACCATTTGCAATTATGTAATAAGTAGTATCAGTCAAAAACCAAGCCTATGAATAATGACTAACACATGACTAACAATTTGAATAATGAATTAACAAGACAATGACCAAGATTCTCTCAACAGAGTCTCAAGGGGGTATACCATAGTACTATTCATTGAAATGCTAGGCCGCCCAGCGGTTAATGATTTTTACTAAGCATACACACAAATTCACATAAGGCAAACACACATGAGAATTGCATTAAGTATAAGAAATAGAAACTTGATTAATAGTTACATGAGTCACCCCAAAGTAGTAAAACAGTAAAAAGGGGAAAGATATACTCACAATTGACGAAAGCATTCAAAATCCACTTAAGCGATCGTGAGCTAAGTAATGTGAATTCCGAGGAATTCAACCTATAATGTAACAGAATACTAATAAGGGAAAAGTCTAAAAGTCTAAAGTAACTAGGGTCTAAGGCATTAGGGTTTGCTAAGTCGATTTGGGGAATTAGAGTTTTATGATAAATTGCATTAATGTAAAAGTTGTATGTCAAAAATAATATATCGAAGTTTGTAAATATGGTTTAGTTAATATAATTATTACCAATTGAATATTTAATAAAAATTATGTTTAACTAATTAAGATAAAATGACGTAGTTAGTTACTGTAACTAATTATTGTAAATAAATACAATAATTATAAATGTATAAATAAATGATTATGAGTTACACAATGATTCCAACAAATGATAATAAAGACTTTCAACCATAAGAGTATTTCCATTTTATAAGAGAAATATTTATAAAATAGATGTTTAAGTAGTATAAATAAATAAATGTTTTATTATGTCTAATTAAACATAATAAGACTAATAATACAAGACACAATCCAAAAATACTATTTTCATAGAAAATGGATACTTTCTGATGTTTAATTTTTATAAACTTATTTATATTTAAACTGATTTAATGAGATTAAATCATGTTTAAATTATTAAAAATAGGAAAATTAATAAAAATAAATGTTTTCTGAACCAACTATTTTTATTTCAGCTCATCATGATTAGAAATAATTTATCAAAAACTTTGAGATTAAAATCAGTAAAAATGATTTTTTAATCAATTAAATACGATCAAAACAATTTAATTCAATAAAAATATAAAAATAAAACATTTTCATGAAAATAAAAGTGTAGCAATTTTCTTTATGGTGTCAAGATGCTACACCTAAATTTTCATAATTTTTAGATCAAAGATGAATTTATTATGAATATTCTAAGTTATATATATATATATATATATATATATATATATATATATATATATATGTGTGTGTAAATAATCTAGAAAATGAATTTAAAAAAAAAAACCAAAAAATACATCTGACCCGTGGCCAGTGAGACTTGATCTCTGGTCATTTCCCACACAAACAAACATACAAACCACTACAACACTAATCTCACATGTTAAGAAGTTTGAAATCAAATTATTTTCAAATATTCATAACAACTTCATCTTCTTCCCCAAATTTCCTATAACCCTAACCCTAACCCTAGGTTTTTCAATTATTCTCAATTCAACTAAACTAACAGTCGATTTTAGAGGGTTTTTGTTCGGAATCAATAAGTAAACAAAACGGCATGGAAAATAATCACTTACATTAACGATTTAGGAGTGAAAAAAATGATGAATGAATCGCAATCTTTAGGGACAAACACAGTCAATATGTGCACGATTTGCTGATTTTTAGAGTGGGTTAGTTCAGGAATCAAAGCAGGGAGAGATTGCATCTAACTGTAACACCCCAACCGATGGCGGAATCATCGAGGTGTCACGTAGTGACGATTGTTCAAAAGCTCATGGTACTAAAATGTAAATATATTATCATTGAATATTGTTTTACAACATGTGAAATTAAATACAAGACAACAAATAAAGATAATTGATTGATTTAATCTAAGTCCAAAGTCCTATGTGAAGCGTCAAGCAGCTCATCCTGAAACATGCACGAAAATAATTTTGTCAACATATGATGTTGGTGAGTACTACCTAGTTTTGTACATATAGTATAAGTTTTGAAAAGTAGTACAATTCATGTGTCTAGCATCACCAAGGCATTATGTAAACACGCAAGTAACCAAACAAGACAAAGATCACATGTAAAGTTGTACAATGTAATTGATAATGAGCACCTCAACACGTGTGAGTCTAAAAGAGCACCATAACACAAAGTTATGTCTAAATGAGCACCGTAACATAAGTTACGTCTGAGTGTAAAGAGCACCATAACATAAGTTATGTCTAAATGTATGATTTTGTATGTAAGCTACGTTCATGTTCAAGCATAAGCACAAAGATAAACAAGACACGTATATGAATTGTAAATGAATAAAAATGTATGTGTAAATGAATATGGAAGCTTTGTATAGTTGTGCATGAATCACCCCAAAAATTGTAAAAGCGAAAAAGGGGATAAGTAATACTCACTGTTCACGTAGTAACTTGAATTTGGACTGGACAACGAAATATGAACTTGAGATTTCTCCCAAATGATTAACCTAAAGTAATTGATAATGTGTGAGTGAAATAACTCTAGGCTACATGTATTCCTAGGGCTTCGAATTGGGGATAAACGTTTATTTGATTAATAAACTAATTGTTTATTAAATATAAGAAATTTTAGTAAATAAATAAATAAAAGTCTTTTTGTAAAAACTTAAGTTGAATATAATCATATCATAAGGTTTTGAGTATGAAAATAATTTTTATAAAATTATTTTCTTGAAAATAGAATATTTAATCAAATTATTTCAAATTGTCAAAATATGATTTTAATATCTAAAAATATTAAAATCAAAGAATTTCTGAATTAAAAATTGTAATTCAGTTCTAGATAGTTAGAAATAATTTGTGTAAAATTTTGGTACAAAAATATTGAAAAATGAATTTATTATGAATTATTTATGATTAAAACTAACAAAAATTGATTAAAAATATTAAATAAATGATTTTTCTGAAATAAAAATCATTTCTGAAAAGCTTAATGTTATAAAAGCTTAGGATAATTTTTTGTGGGAATTTATAAGATTGTTTTGATATATAAATGGATTTTTACAAATATAATAGTATAAAAATGATTTAATTATTATAAATATTAAATAAATGAATTTCAGAAAAATAAAAATTGTAGATAAAGCTTTTAACTCAGATTTTATAAATATAAAATTTTTAGGATTTATAAAATAGTTTTAATATTTATAAATGAATTTATAAGTTTAAAATGTAAAAATATATACATGTTGGTTTGTTTGTTTATAAAA
Organism: Ambrosia trifida; assembly: GCA_028751855.1. Lineage (NCBI taxonomy): Eukaryota > Viridiplantae > Streptophyta > Magnoliopsida > Asterales > Asteraceae > Ambrosia > Ambrosia trifida. Next base: position 83,015,027 of record CM054127.1, read on the forward strand.
ATAAAAAGAAACAGAAAAGAATGGCAGTAGCCAGACTCGAACCCGCGTGACTCGCCAATCAAACATTAGACACAACCACTTGATCTAGATCAGTGGTTGTGTTTGATTCTGGTTTAATTAAAATATAAGATATAAGCACAAAAGGTGTTCTTCCCCAAATCAATTGATAAGAACCCTAGTTTTTGCAATCAAACGATTTAGTCAACTTGAGCCCGATTAAAGATGGGGCTTTTGTTGTTTGATATCCGACCAACAAAACCCATAAAAAAAATGGAACTCACAGTGTTTAATTGATGATAATTGACGGGTCAAGGAAAAAGTCAAACCACGAACTTGAATATCAAAATCAGAGTGTATTAGAGAGAATGAGAGGTTAAGGGAGATGAGTGAGCGAGTTGTTAAGCTGTTCCAAGGCTCAATTTATAGTGGGGATCAATGGGTTGGGTTAATTGGTAAGTTTGACCACGTTTTAAAGTCATACGCGTATGGTTTAAAAATTGGTCAATGATTTGTTATAATTATCGCGTAATCAAAGATGAAAGAGGCCGGAAATCACGAACTTAAGTCAAACCTTGATTATTGTATGTTTATGAATGGTCGAAAAAAAGAAAAAAAAAAGAAAAGAAGGAAGAAAAAAAAAATAATAATATATCATGTCTGCTGTGTCGCGTAACAGCTCAAAGGGAAGAAGAAGAAGGCGCGAATCAGAGTTTTTATATAATTTAGGTTGGAATATGAACAGATGTGATGCATGGCTCAACTGGTGTGTGGTGTGTTGTGTGTTTGGGGTCTGCCCGGGTTCGAGTCCCGTAAGCAGCAACCCTTTTTTTTTTATTTAACAGGTAAGGGAAGGGAAGCATATAAATATAACACGAGTTGGAATTAAATCAAAGTTGTGGTGTGGACCAAGTGGTGTGCACGCGTGTGTGTTGTGTGACCCGGCTCGGGTTCGAGTCCCGTCTGGGGCATGGTTTTATCATTTTTTTTTTTTTAACAGATTTAAGGAAAAGGGGGGTGGGCTTGGGCTGGACTGTTGGGCCTCTGCTGTTGGGCTTAGGAATAACAAAGGTTATGGTTGGGTTGGGTTTCAAGGATGGTTGGACTAGGCCAACATCAATGTCTATTATTATTATTATTATTATTATTATTATTATTATTATTATTATTATGTAAAAAAAAAAAATATATATATATATATATATATATATTATGAAAAAGTGACGGATGTCACAGCATCCCCTACTTTTAGAAACTTCGTCCCGAAGTTATTGGAAACATAGGGTTATGGATGCTTGGGTAAAAAAATTAAAATAACTGTGGTTTGGAAAAAAAATCTGGGTTAAGGCACGACGTAATTCATAGGTAACAAAGTGGATTGTTTCGAATGATTAGGGTAAGAGGTTTGATTGGATTAGGTTCGTCTCGAATAGTAAAGAGAATAAGAATCTAGTAAATCAATAAATTTCAAGTTTTAGGAATCCTATGATAAATGTACGAGTTGATTGTCTACAGAAAAGACTAAATGAACTACCAAAAACCAGAGTTTGTTCCTGGCCCGACTTCCAGTCTCACCTTCAATGCATCATTAGTGTTTGTATACAGGGTGTACCGCAGCTAACCCACCACACCTTTGATACCTTGAAAACGTACTGGACGCCTACCAGAAACTCTAATAGAATTTCACACTACCCTAATGTACCTGTAAATTCATGATTACGTTCCGGACCGGAATCATCAATTTACCTTACATTAAAGTTTTGCGTCCTTCTATGACCCCACCGATTGTTGAGCAGGTTCGATAGCCTCCACCAGCCGTGGAGTAGGTTGTAGGGCCTCTCCCGACTGTTTGAAAAGGCATAGTGACCTCTACCAATCGTTGAGTATGTTTGATAGCCTCCACCAGTCGTGGAGCAGGTTGTAGGGCCTCTCCCGACTGTTTGAAAAGGCATAGTGACCTCTATTAAGTGTAGCAATTATTATTCACATAGATTGCAAATTGATAACATGTTTATGCAAGCAAGTTTGTAAGTACTACAACCATTAAGTGTAAGTGTTATCATGAATATTTAAATGTTTACGAGTATCATGAATAATTAGATGTTCAATGCGTAATCAAATTAAGGGAAAAATCTAGTTTCATGTAATAACCAATGATGTTTTCTTAGAAAAGCATCTGTAAGAATCAAGTATCAAGTCCAAACGTTTCAAATAAATGTAAGGTAGAGTCTTGTATGATTAAAAATAAACGTAATCAATATAATAAATTTCCAATCTGTGTTAAAACACAATAATACGCAAGGAAATTTCTAGGTGTTGTATGCTAAAGAGTGCGACAAAATTGGATACAAAATGAAAATAGAATTATGAAAACACAAGTATTGGATTCTCGAGTCTTAAGAAGATTCCATCCATTGCTTAACCAGTGGGATTAGCGTCATCCTGGATATTGATATTGAAAGCTCGTCCATGTGCCACTAGGTTTACATTATTCAATTTAGGGCATTGTGGTCGCATGTGGTTAGGGTCTCCACAATGATAACATGCCCGACCGTTAGCAATCTGTAGTGGTTCCTGAGCAGCTGTTTGAGGATTACCCTGTGTCCAATCTGTTACACGACAAGTAGTGACAAAGTGTCCAAACCTTCCACATCTAGTGCATTGACGGCATGGAAGATTTGCAGGGTGATGATACTTGCAAGTGTTGCATTGAGGATGGATTCCCGTGTAGGCTTTCTTGATAGGGGGTTGAGCCACAGGATCCACAATAGCATGGTGCTGATTATCGCCCATTCGTTTCTTAGAATTTGATGCAGTAGTGGCGGCCTTTGCTAAAACGGTCTTAGATGATTCAACAACATGGGTGGTTTTCTCAGCAGACGTCTTGGTGCCCTTCCTAACTAGGTTTCCTATCCTTACATGTTTGTCTGTCAAAGTGGCTGCAAGCTGGATGGCTTCTTCTACCGTAGTGGCTTTACCTCCAGTGACAACGTCTTGAATCAGGTCAGGTAATCCCTCGATATATTTTTCGATTGCTCGGGAGACCGGGGTGACCATGTGTGGAACCAGTATGCTAAGTTCGTGATATCGGGTATTATACGCAAGATTCTCACCACTGTCTTGTTTCAGTCCATGGAACTCTTCCTCCAGTTTCCTGATTTCGTTCCTAGGGCAAAATTTGGCGATCATGAGTTCCTTAATTTCAGCCCAAGATAAAGATAAAGCGACATCAGCTCCTCGATTGCGTTTTTCGCCATTCCACCAGGTTAACGCTCCCTTTTGAAGGACACTGGTAGCATAGCGAACGCGGAGTTCATCAGGACATTCACTGTTCACAAAAGTACTCTCCATGCTTTCAAACCATTGGAGGAGGCCAGTAGCACCCTCCTCACCAGTAAATTTTGTGGGGTTGCAGGAGTTAAAGTGTTTGAAAGTGCATCGAAATTGAGTTGTACTCCCTGTGTTGGCACTGTTACTATTCTGGGTTATCTCACTGACAAGGTTTGGGATCACTGCAGCAATTTGCTCGGCGACTAAAGATGCGAGGCGACGATCAGAACGTCGTCCAGAAGCACGAACAGGGCGTTGGCTGGCATCACGGAGCATGCGGCGAGCAGACATCTATGAGGTAATCAATTAAAAACGTAAGTGTATAATCGTACAGATGATTATGAAGATATGATCTTGTAAGCAATCATGATATGCAAAGTATTGTATATGAAACAAGAGGGTATTATTGGAAAAACTTGTACAAAATTCTTGGAGTGCCCTTGTCTAGCTGTAAAGCTCAACAAGAACGTTGACTTTTCAAAGGAATTGGACCCAATGGTGATCAAAGAAGACATGCTTTAGCCTATAAGTGGACACTCACTCCAGGAATCCCCAGGTAAGCATAACAGGTCCGTAAATGGATTTATGCGCTATGCTTGCCTATGCCAGAAAACCCAGTGTACAGGCGTCCACCCTTCCAGATTGCACGTGTCCTTATTACACTCATTAAAGTTCAACAACTTCGAAGGAGTAAAGTAAGAGTAGGCATTATGTCTAAGAGTGTCTTCATAAAAGGTACTGTTCCCATTCCATGATGATGTAAACTTTCCACTCTTTGTAGGACACCATCTCTATGCACCATGATGAAAGATAAGAAGAATGGAGAGAGAGAGAAGGGAAAGATAGAAGAAGGAAAGTAGAGGAAAATGAGTGGTAGGGTAATTCAGGAAATATTATGCATGCAAGTTAAAGTTCGGTTATAGTCTAGGTCATTTTATCTAATAACCTAATTCCCTATAACCATGGCTCTGATACCAATCTGTAACACCCCAACCGATGGCGGAATCATCGAGGTGTCACGTAGTGACGATTGTTCAAAAGCTCATGGTACTAAAATGTAAATATATTATCATTGAATATTGTTTTACAACATGTGAAATTAAATACAAGACAACAAATAAAGATAATTGATTGATTTAATCTAAGTCCAAAGTCCTATGTGAAGCGTCAAGCAGCTCATCCTGAAACATGCACGAAAATAATTTTGTCAACATATGATGTTGGTGAGTACTACCTAGTTTTGTACATATAGTATAAGTTTTGAAAAGTAGTACAATTCATGTGTCTAGCATCACCAAGGCATTATGTAAACACGCAAGTAACCAAACAAGACAAAGATCACATGTAAAGTTGTACAATGTAATTGATAATGAGCACCTCAACACGTGTGAGTCTAAAAGAGCACCATAACACAAAGTTATGTCTAAATGAGCACCGTAACATAAGTTACGTCTGAGTGTAAAGAGCACCATAACATAAGTTATGTCTAAATGTATGATTTTGTATGTAAGCTACGTTCATGTTCAAGCATAAGCACAAAGATAAACAAGACACGTATATGAATTGTAAATGAATAAAAATGTATGTGTAAATGAATATGGAAGCTTTGTATAGTTGTGCATGAATCACCCCAAAAATTGTAAAAGCGAAAAAGGGGATAAGTAATACTCACTGTTCACGTAGTAACTTGAATTTGGACTGGACAACGAAATATGAACTTGAGATTTCTCCCAAATGATTAACCTAAAGTAATTGATAATGTGTGAGTGAAATAACTCTAGGCTACATGTATTCCTAGGGCTTCGAATTGGGGATAAACGTTTATTTGATTAATAAACTAATTGTTTATTAAATATAAGAAATTTTAGTAAATAAATAAATAAAAGTCTTTTTGTAAAAACTTAAGTTGAATATAATCATATCATAAGGTTTTGAGTATGAAAATAATTTTTATAAAATTATTTTCTTGAAAATAGAATATTTAATCAAATTATTTCAAATTGTCAAAATATGATTTTAATATCTAAAAATATTAAAATCAAAGAATTTCTGAATTAAAAATTGTAATTCAGTTCTAGATAGTTAGAAATAATTTGTGTAAAATTTTGGTACAAAAATATTGAAAAATGAATTTATTATGAATTATTTATGATTAAAACTAACAAAAATTGATTAAAAATATTAAATAAATGATTTTTCTGAAATAAAAATCATTTCTGAAAAGCTTAATGTTATAAAAGCTTAGGAAAATTTTTTGTGGGAATTTATAAGATTGTTTTGATATATAAATGGATTTTTACAAATATAATAGTATAAAAATGATTTAATTATTATAAATATTAAATAAATGAATTTCAGAAAAATAAAAATTGTAGATAAAGCTTTTAACTCAGATTTTATAAATATAAAATTTTTAGGATTTATAAAATAGTTTTAATATTTATAAATGAATTTATAAGTTTAAAATGTAAAAATATATACATGTTGGTTTGTTTGTTTATAAAAATAAAAAGAAACAGAAAAGAATGGCAGTAGCCAGACTCGAACCCGCGTGACTCGCCAATCAAACATTAGACACAACCACTTGATCTAGATCAGTGGTTGTGTTTGATTCTGGTTTAATTAAAATATAAGATATAAGCACAAAAGGTGTTCTTCCCCAAATCAATTGATAAGAACCCTAGTTTTTGCAATCAAACGATTTAGTCAACTTGAGCCCGATTAAAGATGGGGCTTTTGTTGTTTGATATCCGACCAACAAAACCCATAAAAAAAATGGAACTCACAGTGTTTAATTGATGATAATTGACGGGTCAAGGAAAAAGTCAAACCACGAACTTGAATATCAAAATCAGAGTGTATTAGAGAGAATGAGAGGTTAAGGGAGATGAGTGAGCGAGTTGTTAAGCTGTTCCAAGGCTCAATTTATAGTGGGGATCAATGGGTTGGGTTAATTGGTAAGTTTGACCACGTTTTAAAGTCATACGCGTATGGTTTAAAAATTGGTCAATGATTTGTTATAATTATCGCGTAATCAAAGATGAAAGAGGCCGGAAATCACGAACTTAAGTCAAACCTTGATTATTGTATGTTTATGAATGGTCGAAAAAAAGAAAAAAAAAAGAAAAGAAGGAAGAAAAAAAAAATAATAATATATCATGTCTGCTGTGTCGCGTAACAGCTCAAAGGGAAGAAGAAGAAGGCGCGAATCAGAGTTTTTATATAATTTAGGTTGGAATATGAACAGATGTGATGCATGGCTCAACTGGTGTGTGGTGTGTTGTGTGTTTGGGGTCTGCCCGGGTTCGAGTCCCGTAAGCAGCAACCCTTTTTTTTTTATTTAACAGGTAAGGGAAGGGAAGCATATAAATATAACACGAGTTGGAATTAAATCAAAGTTGTGGTGTGGACCAAGTGGTGTGCACGCGTGTGTGTTGTGTGACCCGGCTCGGGTTCGAGTCCCGTCTGGGGCATGGTTTTATCATTTTTTTTTTTTTAACAGATTTAAGGAAAAGGGGGGTGGGCTTGGGCTGGACTGTTGGGCCTCTGCTGTTGGGCTTAGGAATAACAAAGGTTATGGTTGGGTTGGGTTTCAAGGATGGTTGGACTAGGCCAACATCAATGTCTATTATTATTATTATTATTATTATTATTATTATTATTATTATTATTATGTAAAAAAAAAAAATATATATATATATATATATATATATTATGAAAAAGTGACGGATGTCACACTAACGAATTATATAGTGGTTGTAAAAAAAACGGACTTTGAAGGTGTTAATTACTCCGGTCGTTATCAAGTGTTAATTCGATTAACACTAACATTAATATCCTGAAAACGACCGGTATAATGATTGGAACTTGAACGATTCAAATGGAGAAACGTATGAGCACCATTTAAGATGATTAAAACGTATCTATTTGGTCAAGGATGGTTCGCCGGAGAAACCTCGTCGGATCCGGCAGGAGGCCGACCGGAAAAACGTGTGGCAGAGGGAAAAAGGAGTTTCAAAATAACTTTTGTCCTTTGGCAAGATCAGTCCCTCTAGATAACTTAGTTAGTTTTCCCTTTATAACACATTAACCAAGTTAATGTGATTTAACCAAAATGTTTTTAAAGTTTTATAAAACTAATTTTTTTTTATAAAATCTTTTACGAATGCGTTTCACCTACGCATTTGATTAAATCTTATACTCAAATTAACTTATAAATATAACTGATAAAATTTTAGTTCGTTCAAAAATTAAATCCAAATATGAGGAAACTTGCAGGGACTATAATGGAAATATTTGAAGGGCTAAAATTGACAATTTGATGAAAGACGAGAGTGACGGATGTCACAGTCTCCCCTACTTTAGAAAATTTCGTCTCGAAATTTCTTTCAAGTTGAGGTTACTAAGAAAGAAAAGGCGTTGTAAAAGTCAACTAGAGTTTTAAAAGAGAATTCCATCATTTATGATTTGACAAAATTTAACATAGTTGTCTAATACCCAAAGTAAAAGTTTCAAAATCTTTGACCCGAGATTAAGAAATTGAGAGTTTAAAGGTGAAAGGCTTTGGGAATGTGTAACGTGTGAGAGGCAGAGGTACTAATGAAGCAGTCTCTCCTACTTTAGCGAGGTTTGTGACTGAACGTTATTAAGGTCATGCAACAGGATTTCGACTAACAGAAAGTGTAAGAGTTTACAAGGTTTAAGGTTCTCTGAAGAGATGGTCAACAAGAAAGGCTCCAACTAATTGAAACTTATGTAAAATGTTCTTATCGAAAATGCTAGCTATTAGTCAATGATCTAATGAAGAGGTAGTAATGGTTAATGGGTAGGTTCTTGGTTAGACTCCTAGTACTTTCCCGCAATATCGTTTATGCTTATATATAGGGTGTACCGCAGCTGACCCACCACACTTCCGATACTTTGGACTCGTACTGATTGTCTACCAACAGCCTAAATAGAATTACACACCACCCTCATGTACCTGTAAGCCCATGATTACGTTCCGGACCGTAATCATCGATTTACCTTACACTAGGGTGTTATGCTTTTCCATAACCCTAACATGAAATAAATGTGTGCAACCAATATGTAATATCTACTGTAATGAAATGATGTTCAATCATGACATGGTTAGAGGTCCTTCCCTTCCGGGTTTTCCCTTTAACCGTAATGAGAATAACATGTAAGTATAAGACATGGTTAGAGGTTCTTCCCTTTCGGGTTCACCCTTAACCGGTAACTTATGTTCACATCGTTGGCTCTAAACACCCAGATTGATAAACTCCGAGAATTTCACTATTCCCCTCGGGTTAGAATATTCTAACCCGAGTCATACGTGGTCACTAGCTTAGATCTCATACGAGTTGCCAACTAGTATGTTCATTGGCCATGATGATGAACAAAATAATGTAAGTATAACAGGGTTTTGCTCAAAACAGGAAAGAAAATGTGCATACCAAATGTGCGCTCATGTAAGTATATAAATATAGCATAAATTTTCGATTGAAAGAATAGTATAATATAAATTGAGTAAATCGTTCAAAATGAAAGTAAACGAGTCAAATTAATGCTCAAAAACCAGTGTTGTAAGAGTAACCACTAATAACTAGTGCGAGAATAGTTGCGAATAACGCGTGAGAATAACCACCCATAAAAGAATAATACAAGAGTAATAAGATAATGTACGAACGTAACTATAAATAGAATGGTGTAAGAATAATGAAATTTACTGTGAATGAAAGTGCACGGTACAAGTGTATAGCCTACTGTCATGTGAGTTAAAATTTAGTAATTTTACATATATGCGTTATACTATAAAAGACATTTAGCAATATTCTGATAAGAGGATATGTTCGTCGTTTTGTTGGACCAAAAGTTTTACAACTGAAAGAGTGCGAATGTAAAAAGATAACTTTTTAGTAACCGAAGAATGTTTTAGGTTTAAAGCAGATTCACTTGAAAAGATTTCGTAAGTACACATTTTCATGTGTTTACGAGAAGTTGAGTTGAAAATTGTTATAAAACATATTATTAGTATGTGTAAAATATGCACTACAAGTTTATAAAATGCAAAATGAAACCATTTCATGAAGTATGTGTAAATCTAATGTGTTTCAAAAGACCAAGATTTAAAATGGCGTAAAGGTTGTGAATCATCCCAGATGCCTTGACGAATTTTGGAAAACAAAATTTTTTGTATTTAAACATTTCTTTAACTTGCGGGTTGAAAAGTCGGTTTTTTTAATTGTTATGAAATGTTGAGAAAATCTAAGTGTTACCCGTTAGAACTGGGTAAACTTGGAACCTTTTAATTTGTCAAACTTTTATGAAAATTTATACATTGAAAGATCTTTTATTTGTAAGGATCGTTAAGGCATCTAGTCTGGCGAATAAGCTTTGTGGAAAGACATTTAGGATAAGTTGCCAAGTTAATCATTTTAGAGAGTAGTGTACTAGTGCGTATCGTGTAGGTAGACATTTATGTAGGAGTTTAGTCTGACTAAGAAGTGCTAACTAATGGTAGTTGGCTATGGCTTAGGCAACTGGGCGTGTTTATGGTAGTAAATAAATATGAAGTAAATGAGGATATTTTTTGTTGAGAGTATTGTGGGAGATAGTAGGGGATACTAAAGGTTATAGTTTAAGGATGTATTGTGACTTCAATCCAGTAAGTTTGTAAACATGAAGATATAAAACATGCTGAATAATAAATTTGGGAAAACATTTTCATTTTTAACTGTATGATGACGCAACATTCCTAAAATCAGAATGTGGTAGAAGTTAAACACAGAGTTTAAAACTTAAGTCATGGATAAAAATGTTTTAATGCAAAAAGAGTAATACCTTATAGTGTAAAAGTCACAAAGTGTAAGTGAAATAGTGTAAGCTTTAATGTGACAATATAACGAACAAAAAGTTTTAATAATGACAATAAGGAACCCTAAAGCAAATGATCAATTAATAATGGCATATGAAACATCAAGTGATTAAATTAGGTCTTCAAATGATAAACAAACATAAATATCAATGATGTAAAACATTGGAATTGTTTCCATAGGAAACTTTTGACTAACTAAAGTAATTGAAATGTTATTAGTGACTTGTGGGGGCGTACTTTAGCCTATAAGTGAATGCTCATCCCGAGAGTTCCCTGGTCGGCATACGGGTCCCTCGTCTGATTGGGATTTATGCGAAATGCCAGGCCTAGACAGAAAACTCAGGATACAGGCGCTCACCCTTCCAGATTGCACGTGCCCCATCACTAGTGATTCCAAAACTTTAGCGAGATTAAAAACGAGATGCAGAAATAGATCCTTGAGATGTGGATTTCACTCCTAACTTAAAGATGTATTTCAAAATTGAAAACAATTGTGGAATGAAACCAATCACTAAGTTAAGGATATCACTCCCAGCTTAGTGGTTAAGTTCCTTTTTGAAGGAAATACTCTTTGAGGTGTGGATGCCACTCCTATCTCAAAGATATATTCCTAAGATATATAACATATAGAGGAGTGAAACTAATCACCAAGGTATGGATAACACTCCTAACTTGGTGATATCATTTCGTTTGTGAAATACGAGTGTCTTCTTCTCCAAGCAAAATACCAAAAGAATAACGAGAAAGAATCACAGCGAAAATATCTTGAAAGAAAATATAAGAATAAAGAGAAATTTACACGAGAGGACTCGTGAATGTAAGCTTAGTTATAGACTAGGCTAAAAGGCATTCTAATAACCTAATTCCCTATAACCATGGCTCTGATACCAATCTGTAACACCCCAACCGATGGCGGAAACATCGAGGTGTCACGTAGTGACGATTGTTCAATAGCTCATGGTACTAAAGTGTAAATTTGAATACATTGATTTGAATAATTTTACATTGAAAGAAAATTACAGTATACAATAGTTCTAAAGCGTCAAATCTAACTAAAATACAATAAAGTCGAAGCTTAAATATAAATCCAAAAGCTAAAAGAAGCGTCGCAAAATAACCTGAAACATGTACGAAAATAGTATATGTCAATACAAAAATGTATTGGTGAGCATACCCTGATTTGAATATATATAGTGAGAAAAGTGTTTAGCAATTCATGTGCGGTACCATTTGCAATTATGTAATAAGTAGTATCAGTCAAAAACCAAGCCTATGAATAATGACTAACACATGACTAACAATTTGAATAATGAATTAACAAGACAATGACCAAGATTCTCTCAACAGAGTCTCAAGGGGGTATACCATAGTACTATTCATTGAAATGCTAGGCCGCCCAACGGTTAATGATTTTGACTAAGCATACACACAAATTCACATAAGGCAAACACACATGAGAATTGCATTAAGTATAAGAAATAGAAACTTGATTAATAGGTACATGAGTCACCCCAAAGTAGTAAAACGGTAAAAAGGGGAAAGATATACTCACAGTTGACGAAAGCGTTCAAAATCCACTTAAGCGATCCTGAGCTAAGTAATGTGAATTCCGAGGAATTCAACCTATAATGTAATAGAATACTAATAAGGGAAAAGTCTAAAAGTCTAAAGTAACTAGGGTCTAAGGCATTAGGGTTTGCTAAGTCGATTTGGGGAATTAGAGTTTTATGATAAATTGCATTAATGTAAAAGTTGTATGTCAAAAATAATATATCGAAGTTTGTAAATATGGTTTAGGTAATATAATTATTACCAATTGAATTTAATAAAAATTATGTTTAACTAATTAAGATAAAATGACGTAGTTAGTTACTGTAACTAATTATTGTAAATAAATACAATAATTATAAATGTATAAATAAATGATTATGAGTTGCACAATGATTCCAACAAATGATAATAAAGACTTTCAACCATAAGAGTATTTCCATTTTATAAGAGAAGTATTTATAAAATAGATGTTTAAATAGTAAAATAAATAAATGTTTTATTATGTCTAATTAAACATAATAAGACTAATAATACAAGACACAATCCAAAAATACTATTTTCATAGAAAATGGATGCTTTTTGATGTAAAGTAATGAAAATAATTTTTCTATAATTTTTATAAACTTATTTATATTTAAACTGATTTAATGAGATTAAATCATGTTTAAATGATTAAAAATAGGAAAATTAATAAAAATAAATGTTTTCTGAACCAACTATTTTTATTTCAGCTCATCATGATTAGAAATAATTTATCAAAAACTTTGAGATTAAAATCAGTAAAAATGAATTTTTTAATCAATTAAATACGATTAAAACAATTTAATTCAATAAAAATATAAAAATAAAACATTTTCCTGAAAATAAAAGTGTAGCAATTTTCTTTATGGTGTCAAGATGCTACACCTAAATTTTCATAATTTTTAGATCAAAGATGAATTTATTATGAATATTCTAAGTTATATATATATATATATGTAAATAATCTAGAAAATGAATTTAAAAAAAAAAACCCAAAAAATACATCTGACCCGTGGCCAGTGAGACTTGATCTCTGGTCCTTTCCCACACAAACAAACATACAAACCACTACAACACTAATCTCACATGTTAAGAAGTTTGAAATCAAATTATTTTTAAATATTCATAACAACTTCATCTTCTTCCCCAAATTTCCTATAACCCTAACCCTAACCCTAGGTTTTTCAATTATTCTCAATTCAACTAAACTAACAGTCGATTTTAGAGGGTTTTTGTTCGGAATCAATAAGTAAACAAAACGGCATGGAAAATAATCACTTACATTAACGATTTAGGAGTGAAAAAATGATGAATGAATCGCAATCTTTAGGGACAAACACAGTCAATATGTGCACGATTTGCTGATTTTTAGAGTGGGTTAGTTCAGGAATCGAAACAGGGAGAGATTGCATCTAACGAATTATATAGTGGTTGTAAAAAAAACGGACTTTGAAGGTGTTAATTACTCCGGTCGTTATCAAGTGTTAATTCGATTAACACTAACATTAATATCCTGAAAACGACCGGTATAATGATTGGAACTTGAACGATTCAAATGGAGAAACGTATGAGCAGCATTTAAGATGATTAAAACGTATCTATTTGGTCAAGGGTGGTTCGCCGGAGAAACCTCGTCGGATCCGGCAGGAGGCCGACCGGAAAAACGTGTGGCAGAGGGAAAAAGGAGTTTCAAAATAACTTTTGTCCTTTGGCAAGATCAGTCCCTCTAGATAACTTAGTTAGTTTTCCCTTTATAACACATTAACCAAGTTAATGTGATTTAACCAAAATGTTTTTAAAGTTTTATAAAACTAATTTTTTTTTTATAAAATCTTTTACGAATACGTTTCACCTACGCATTTGATTAAATCTTATACTCAAATTAACTTATAAATATAACTGATAAAATTTTAGTTCGTTCAAAAATTAAATCCAAATATGACGAAACTTGCAGGGACTATAATGGAAATATTTGAAGGGCTAAAATTGACAATTTGATGAAAGACGAGAGTGATGGATGTCACAAGCATGTTGCGTTCCAAGGATATGCATAACGCGTTGAAGGCGGATTTGGTTGAGGAAGCATGGGCGATTCGCACGATTTATCACAACCAACAAGAAGGAGGAGGAGGAGGAGGAGGAGGAGGAGGAGAAGAAGGAGAAAACGAAGAAGAAGAAGATGTAGAAAACGAAAAAGACGACGGCGACGAGTAGTTTTTTTAAGTATTTGTAGTTTTTTTAAGTATTTGTAACTTTTTTTTAAGTATTTGTAGTTTTTTAGTATTTTGTAATTTTTTTTAATATTTGTAATTATTTTTACTATTTGTAATTTTATTATTTAATTAAAAATTATTAGCTATTTAATATTATTAGTTAAATAAGAAAAGAATAATTAACCAATGATTACCCAATCATTTATAAAGCCCCATAACGCCTCTTCCCAATACACCCTCTTTTTCCATAACCCCCCATAACCCCCTTCTATTACTTTATAATATTTTAATCCTCATAACCATTGGCGGACCTACCTATTGCCGAAGGTGGGCGGGCGCCCCCCTTGAAAAAAAAATTAGTGTTATATACGCGCGTTAATCCCATCCGCACCCCATGAAAATTTTCAATCGCACCCCTTAGACTTTTGAAACCGACCCAGACAGGATCAGAATGAAAACTCAGATAGGATCAGAAAATTAGTCAATGATGAATGCAAGAAATTGGATTATACAGAGGCAAACCTTTCTGGTAAGAGAGGTTGTTTCCATATCAATGGAGATAGAATCTGTCGAAAAACTCAAGCCCTGTTTTGTCAAATTTGAGAAATAATATTGGGTTTGGGATTCATGGGTTTATATAGAAGTGTGTGTTATTCTCTATCGGTATTTGTATATATCTATACATATCTCTCTGTAAATATTATGCAGATTAATATATAGATGGGTGTGAATTTATCATGTAGGTAAGGTGTCAGTTTTGATCACCTAAGTTTTCCATTTTCTCATTGTGACTACCATAGTTTTAGTACTTTTCAATGTGACCCTTCTAAATTTGATGGGTATAATTACCCATGGCGTCTTTAAGGCCAGTAGGGGCGCCACCATGATAATGTTATTAATGTTCGTGAAACACCGCCCCCACCATGATAATGTTAGTGATGGTCGTGAAACGCTCCACCCTTAGCTAAGCATGAATTTGAAGGGGTAAACATGGATGGTGAATATGTTGACCCTAGGATGCCAAGAAAAAAAACAAACATCACATCACTATTATAAGGTTGAATGCTTCAATTCGGTTCCAGATATGCAAATCAAAGAGTTTGGAAACCGCTTTAACGAGGTAACATCCGAGTTACTTGTTTGTATTCATAGCTTGAGTCCTTGTGATAATTTTGTGTGTTTGATGTTACAAAACTACTACGATTAGCCGAGATGTATCCTCATGATTTTGATGATGAAGAAAAAAGAAGACTTCCGGTTGAACTTGAGAGCTACATTGATAATGTAAAAGCCAAAGCGGATACACAATTTGCCAAATTGAATGGTTTATCAAGTATTGTACACCTGATGGATGCACGATTTACCAAATTGGTATACGAGTCGACCCTACCTAACCCGAACCGACCCGACTCGGGCCACCTAATGGATAAACGACCTATATAAAGTCTATGATTCCGCACCCCATGAAAAAAATTCCTGAGTCCGCCACTGCTCATAACGCCCTATAACCCCCCATCCACTACACATGAACTTAGTGTAAAATAGCTAAAAGCCAGGATTTCTGTCTTTTTAAAAACAGTTTATTGATTTATTGCCGGAAAAAAAAAAAAAAAACAAGATGATAATAAAGTTGTTTTGTAAGTGAATCCCAAACACCCTCGAAAGAAAGTTTGGATTATATAGAGTTGATCCGGAATGGGGCGTTAAGAAATGAGAAAAGGCAAAAAGTATAAGGGTGTAAAAGAATGTTGTGACATTTCTCCTGGGGTTAGGTCCCTTTCAGCCTCCATTGCTATTGCACTAACTTCACTCACCAACCTCCTCCTACACTCTACTCATCCCTTCACTCAATTAATAATAATAATAATAATAATAATAATATCTTTTTTAGTTCCAATTCCCGTACATCCATCCAATACAATTGTGATTGTGTAATGAATCTGTGAGAGTTGTTGGGTTGGGAATGCAGACCACCTGCTTAATAATGATATTGCTGCTACTGCTACTGCTACTTATCATCAAAGTGAGCCTAGCAACACCGCAACTGGATTCACTTTTAGCCATTAAAAGGGGTATCCATGAAGATCCTTCTGGGAAGCTTTTGTCCTCCTGGAATCCCAATTCTTTAGCCTCCAACGGCTGCCCCGTCGAGTGGTACGGCGTAACATGTACCAGCACTGGCCATGTCACAGCTTTGATGCTTGATGGCTTAGGAATGCTGGGTACCTTTTCTTTTGCAGGCCTTACCATGCTGCGTAATTTATCCCTATCTGCTAACCGCTTCCATGGGTCTGTTTCCAACGATGACATTGCCTCTCTTGCGTCCTTGGAGTATTTGAATCTTTCTTTGAATACTTTTCAAGGCCACGTCCCCTCTGCTGCTATTTCCCGTCTTAAACAGTTGAAGTCTTTGGATTTGCATTCCAATGAGTTTTCCGGGAATGTGATGGACGTGTTGTCCCGCTTGGGTGCTCTGCTTTATGTCGATCTTAGCAGCAATGGCTTTGTAGGAACTTTAGACTTGGGCCTAGGGTCGGACCAATTTGTTTCTGCCATCGCCTACTTGAATGTAAGCCATAATAGTCTTAGTGGAGACCTGTTTTCCCATGATGGGATGCCATTTTTTGATAATTTGGAGGTGTTTGATGCTACTGATAATCAGCTTGTGGGCACCATTCCTTCTTTTAATTTTATGCTCTCTTTGCGGATTCTAAGGCTTGGTAGCAACAACTTGTCAGGATCCCTACCAGAAGCTCTTTTCAAGGACACCTCAATGCTTCTCTCCGAATTGGATCTTAGCCTCAACCAGCTTCAAGGTCCGGTGGACAGTATCTCCTCTACAACTTTGAGGAGTCTTAACCTGTCATCCAACAAGCTCACAGGCGTCTTGCCGCTTATCATCGGTCACTGTGCTGTCGTCGATTTGAGTAACAATTTGCTCTCTGGCAACATATCCAGAATTCAAGGTTGGGGAAACTATGTTGAGGAGATTAATCTCAGCTCAAATTTGTTGACTGGAAGTTTTCCAATCCATACCAGTCAATTTTTGCGGCTTACATCCTTGAAGATATCCAATAACTCAATTGGAGGTGTCCTATCTTCTTCGGTTTTAGCCACCTACCCAGAAATAAAAACCATTGATTTTAGCTGCAACCAGTTTACTGGTACAATCCTGCCTAGTCTTTTTAGCGCAACAAGATTGACTTATCTAAACTTGTCTTTCAATAACTTCAGTGGGGCTATACCTGTCGAAACAAGTATGTATGTAGCGAGCCTCGAGTTTCTTGATTTGTCACATAATTCACTAACTGACCATCTTCCTAGAGAAATTGGAAATTACCACAACTTGACGTTACTTGACGTATCTAACAATTATTTACAAGGTGGGATCCCTGATAATCTTCCAGGTGCACTCAAGGTACTCAATCTGTCTTATAACAATCTCTCTGGAGTTGTACCTGAAAACTTGAACAAGTTCCCTGATTCAGCTTTCCATCCAGGAAATGACCGGCTGAGCTTCCCATCCTCACCAATAGATGTTCCAAATATGAACGCGGGTCACAGACCTAAAAAAAGATCATATATTATTCCAGTCCTTATCGCTGGATTGATAGGTGGCGTTTTTAGCTTAGCTCTCTTGGCATTCATCGTGTGGTATAGAACCCGACAATACCAAGACTCTAAACAAAGTGCTGAAAAACAAGGGAATCAACTAGAAACCTCTTCGGTTCTTGCCACATCATCGCCAAAGTTGTCAACTACAAGTGAGCGCAGTATAGCGGTTGTGGAAGGGCCAAAAGATATTGGGGCAAAGAGAAAAGCTGAAGAAGCATTTCCACCTTCATCCTCCTCAAGTGAAGAAATGCCACTTGAGGTGTGTTCCCCTGATAAACTAATTGGGGAACTTCACCTTTTTCATAGCTCGTTGGTGTTCAGTGCCCAAGAACTTTCATCAGCCCCAGCAGAGATGATTGGCAGGAGTTGTCATGGAACACTATATAAAGCCGTACTGCAATCGGGTCATGTTTTGGCTGTGAAATGGTTGAAGGAAGGGATTGCAAAAGGGAAGAAAGAATTTGCAAGAGAAGTAACGAAACTTGGTGACATGAAACACCCAAATTTGGTATCCCTGCAGGGTTATTATTGGGGTCCAAAAGAGTATGAGAGGATGCTTATATCAAATTATATCGATGCACCTTGTTTGTCTCTTTATCTTAATGGTACGTCTTCTCTAAAGATAAAGCATAACATATTTTTAACATTGCGTACTCTAGTTAAGATGTAGACTGTTGAGCATTAGTACATCTCGCAAAATGGGTTGCTTGGTTGGTTAACAGTTAAAGTTTTGGTACAAGTAAAAAGCTGGATGGGATGGATTGACCGGGAACACTTTTTATCCAAGATTTGTAACTTTGTATCAATGAATTGTGTCAAATTTGACGACAGAACACTTAGTTTTTCCGCTATAATCCAATTTTTCAAACAAATTGTTTTTTTAGGGTATGTGCATAAAAATGCACTTTGGACAACTTTCCACTGATTTGACCTTTTTCTTTTATCTAATTTTTTTGTTTTACCAGTTGATCCATAGATATAAACATAACCTGAATCAACCCATTGGTAAGTAAATGGGTCAAAATTGTCGCCTTGCGTATCACTTGCTGCATGTTTTAACAAATTTAGGGATTAAACAGCTTTTCCAACCATCTTCCTGGTGTTCTTTTATTTTTAGTGATGAAATTAATGAATTAAGTTATTGGTTGCATTTTGGTCTTCTGTTCTTCATTGTACAATCATTCTTTGACTTAATGTTGTGCAGAAGCCGATGCCAAAAATCTCCCCGTACTGAATCTTGATGATAGATACAGAATTGCTGTAGATATAGCCCGTTGCCTAAGCTATCTCCACAACGAGAGAGCTATACCTCATGGTAACCTGAAATCCACCAACGTCTTGTTGGAACCTCCTGCCATGAAACAACCCCTTTTGACCGATTACAGCCTCCACCGCTTAATGACATCATCTGGGACAGCCGAGCAGGTTCTCACTGCAGGTGCCCTTGGATATCGGCCGCCTGAGTTTTGCAGTACAAGCAAACCATGCCCGTCTCTCAAAAGTGATGTCTATGCATTTGGAGTCATATTACTAGAGTTGGTGACTGGAAAATGTTCTGCAGAGATGATTCTGGGCAGCAGTGGAGAGGTAGTGGATCTGACTGAGTGGGTGAGTTTGTTATGTGTCGAAAACCGTTGTCTTGACTGTGTTGACAGTCAGATTCTGGATAGTAGTGACAATATGGTTAAAGTGGCGGAAGATATGATTCAGGTGGCGCTTCGGTGTATACTTCCAGCTGATGAACGACCCGATATGAAATCTGTCATGGATGATCTTATACTCATAGCTGCTGCTGCTGCTGCCGCTGCCGCTGCCTTGTAAATTTGTAGTATCTTCTGCAAATTGAAGCAGGCGTTGTAAACAAGTTTCTGTACTGTAAGTTGTGATTCAGTTTCTATTTTTTCCAAATAAATATTAAATCATTCGTTTAGTTCGATTAATGAAATTATTTTTCTCAAATGATGGGTAGCTGTCATAAAAGCACAATAATTTCAATAAAAAATATTTTTAATTTTTTTTAAATTAATTTATTTTTTAATTTTTTAACAGCTAAACTTTTTGTCACCAATGATATTCAGACCCTCACCACACGAGAAGGCAAAACCTTATCCATCCATCTTGATACCAATGAGCCAAAGGCCCATTGGTTTTTAAAATTAAGTATGTAAAAGTTCCAAAAACGTTTAACATAGCCAAATTCATTTTGTTTTTGTACTCGAATCCTAGGGACAACCCACGATCCGAAATATTTAGGATGCCTGATGAGACGTGTATATAGGCACAGGATTAGTTTGACATATTTTGTGAAAAAAAACATGCAAAGAAATCGATTATAATAACTAATAACTAAACTAAATGAGTAAATCTCTTGTTGTTTATGGATAATTATTTTGTTAACCATGGTTTGTCCTCTCCGCTCGCTCGACCAATTTTTGGCTTGGTTTGGTTTGTAAACAAGCCAAGCACAAGTAAATGTTTTTTTGGCTTGAATTATTTTTCAATATGTTTTATACGTGTGTGTAATTTAGAATTACAGTTTATACATACCATTCCATTGGATTTTACATATATAAAATTATATTTATACTTACTAGCCCAATTTAAAAAGTAAAATTGTACTGGTAAGCAACAATCTTTGACTCGAATAAAAGCTTAAGGCACGACATTGTCACAATCTCTCTATGTAAATTTGAACCGGATGACATACTAGATAGTAGTGTTGTCCAAATTGTTGTTGCTCGCTCGAAATTTAATACCCTGGAAAATGCTCAATCAAACAAGCGAGTCGGCTCGGCTTAGTTTATAAACCAGCCAAGCACAAGCAAAGGTTCACTTGGTTTGGCTCGGCCGTGAACAACCCTAATACCAATCTAATACCGATTCCGATGTCAATTTCAGTTCAGTTCATCATGGTCTGGTCTGGTACAGTACCGGCAATCGCTGCAACTTACGATACGAAAATAATACAATATTTTGAATACAAGTTTGTTTTCAACAAAAATTATATGTAAGAAAGTTTACAAACGGAAGTTATTAGAGAACAAAAGTTAAATTTAAAACCAAACAAGTTAAATGTGTGTCTTTCCTAAAGTTTTCCTAAGTATAATAGGTGAAATTAATACTTAAAATAACAACAACAACAACAACAACAATAATAATAATATATTATTATTATTATTATTATTATTATTATTATTATTATTATTATTATTATTATTATTATTATTATATAAAGAGCTCTTATATAAATATTAGGCTCGGTGCCAACTCGAAGTCAATAAATGAAACTGGGGTCGGGCATGTCATGTCATGTTATATGCAGACAAGGAAGGATTGAGAAGTGTTAGATAATAATTAATAGTATTTACTTTTGCATTTAGTTGGCTTAAATGTATAAACCTTTGGCTTTCTATGTTCTAGTATTTGGCTTGTATATAACCTCTTGTATCATCTCAGTTATGATTATGAAAAGAAACATTACTTCAATTCATATTTCATACATGGTATCAGAGCCTACCAAGAGTAGCTTGAGTTTCCCTTGTCCTTCCCTTTTCTCCCTCCCTTCCTCTCCCTTCTTTACGTTCTTCCACTCCCTTTCTGTTTTCTACCTTCTGTCTCTATCTCTCAATTGTCCATTTCCCAAATATGGCCTCCTCATCCAACACTACACTTCCCATGAACGGCTTAGCTCCGATGATTCCTCTCAAATTAACCGCCACTAACTACATCTATTGGCGAAATCAAATGTTGCCTCTTTTTGCCTATCAACAACTAAATGCAAAAGTAAATACTATTAATTATTATTAATTATTATCAACAACTTTTACCTCATGTTGATGGTTCCACAACAGCCCCATCTCGAACCATTACCAACAATGAAAAGGAAGTCGATAACCCTGCTTTCGCTACTTGGCTTCGTGATGAGCAACAGGCCATCATACTTATCAATGCGTCATTGACTGAAGAAGCCCTACCAATTACTGTTGGCTTAACAACTGCTCGAGAAATTTGGTGTGCCCTTGAGGCCGCCTTTTGTAACTCTTCCATTGAGCGAGTTCAAAATTTGCGCGACAATTTGCGGGCTTTAAAGAAAGGAGACAAGAGTGTTGCTGAATATGGTCGCTTGTTTAAGGCCCCGTGTGACCAACTTTGCGCCATCGGTCACCCTGTTGATGAGATGGATCAACTTCACTGGTTTCTTTGTGGGCTTGGTGTTGCATTTGAAAGTTATTCAACCACCATACGATCGAAACGTCCAATCCCGAGTTTTGCGGATCTTCTTGCAAGCACTGAGAGTCATGAACTCTTTATAAAAAATCTACATGCTGATTCTTCTGTTCCTACAGTAGCCTTCTCGGCTCAAGTTCAAAGGCCCAGCAACAATCAGTCTCAAGGAAACCAGCCCAGAAACACCCATTATAATCGGCCCAGAACAACATCTCAGCCATACAGGCCCAACAGGCCTTCCCGGCCCATCTTTAGGGGTTCTTCTCGTGGTGGTTACAATGGTTCGTCTTTTAACTCGCGCTCACCCACTTGTCAATTGTGCAGGAAAATTGGTCACTATGCTTCTCAATGCTATCATTTAGCATCTTATGCGGCATCGGCGCAAACCACTGATGAACAATTGGCACAAGCCTTTCATGCCCAATGTGGTTTAAACTCCTCCATTCCTGATTGGACGGGAGACACCGGTGCTTCTTCACATATGCTTCCTAATCAAAATTCTCTCCCGAATTCTACTCCTACTCAAGGTAACGAACGTGTCTATTTTGGTAACGGTCAATCGCTACCAATTACTCACATTGGTAACACTAAATTGCTTGGTAAATTTGCTCTTAATAATGTGTTAGTTGTTCCAAATCTCACCAAAAATCTCCTTTCAATTGGAAAACTAACCGAAGATAATCCTGTTGATGTCCTCTTTTCTCATCCTTATTTTTATATTCAGGATCGTCAAACCAAGCAAACTCTAGCCAAGGGATGTCGTGAAGATGGCCTTTATGTTCTTCGCAACACACATGATGCTTTAGTATCCACTACGTCGTGTCCCAAAGCTTCTTTTGAGTTGTGGCATGCTCGCCTTGGTCATGTCAATTTTGATATTGTTTCTTTACTTAAAAACAATGGTTGTTTGTCTTTTACATCTGTTTTACCTAAACCGGGTCTATGTACTCCGTGTGAACTTGCCAAGTCTAAACGGCAACCTTTTGATATCAATAATAAACGGGCTACTTGTCCATTGGAACTTATTCATTGTGACTTATGGGGGCCTTCCCCGGTTAAGTCGGTTGATTCCTTTGTTTACTATGTTGCCTTTGTTGATGATTTCTCTAGATTAACTTGGATATATCCGCTTCGATTAAAATCGGATTTTGTTAATGTTTTATCCATTTTTATTCCATTTGTTCAAACTCAATTTGCAACAAAATTAAAACATTTCAAAGTGATGGCGGCACGGAATTTACCAATCTTCGTGTTCGTAACATATTTGAACAAAATGGTACTTTTCATCGAATGTCGTGCCCTTACACTCCTCAACAAAATGGTCGCGTTGAGCGGAAACATAGACACATAGTTGAAATTGGGTTGGCTATGCTATTTCATGCGAAACTTCCTGCTCAATTTTGGGTCGATGCTTTTTCCTCGGCCGTTTTTATCATCAACCGGTTGCCTACTTCATTACTTCAAGGAAAGTCTCCATTTGAGATGTTATATCATCAAACACCTCAATATGCTACATTTCGAGCGTTTGGTTGTCGTGTCTATCCTTTTCTTAGAGATTATACCCCGAATAAATTATCACCTCGAAGTATTCCGTGCATTTTTATTGGGTATTGCTCTAAGTTTAAGGGTTATCGGTGCCTTGATCCTTCTACATCTCGTGTGTATGTAACACGACATGCTCGCTTTGATGAGACTTTCTTTCCTCTTGATGCCTCCTCTACATCTTCACCAATTTCCAGTCTTGAAGTTTCTAGCTTTCTGGACACATGGTCTGCTTCTCATAACAATATTGTTTCACTACCTCTTCCTACACCAAGTTCATGTTCTCACAATCAACCTAAATCCCATATTACACCTACTGTTCCTTTTTTCCCAGCTCAATCTCTTTCTCATCCTACCACCGTGGCCCAATGTGACACTTCACCCAACTTGACAGGCCCAACTCCTACAACCACTTCAAACCAAACCAACCCAAATCCTACAACTCACACTCCTCTCAGCCCGTTTATCACTTCCCCATCAGCCCAATCCTCATCCGCCCATTCTCCGCAACTCACCCCACTCAACTCCACACCAAATTCTGCTCCTCCTACACCTTTAACATCACCCAACTCCACCCCAAATTCCACTCCCACTCCTTCTCCGCAAACCACACCACCCAACTCTCCTGGTCCATCCATCGCTCATCAGCAACTTTCCACTCATCCGATGATAACACGTTCGAAAGCTGGAATTTTTAAACCCAAGCATCGTGTTGATCTTGCTCATACTGAGCGAATTCCTCTCCACCATGCTTTGTTTGCATCTTCGGATCCCAAAACATTTCGTGCGGCTTCAAATGATCCCAAATGGATTAATGCCATGAAGGCCGAACTCTTTGCTTTACATAAAAATAACACGTGGACCCTTGTGCCACGTCTGCATGATAAGAATGTTGTTGGATCCAAGTGGTTGTTTCGGACAAAATTCAAATCGGACGGGTCCATTGAGCGTTACAAAGCGAGACTTGTTGCGCAAGGATTCTCACAAGTTCCTGGACTTGACTATTCGCATACGTTTAGTCCAGTTGTCAAAGCAGCCACGGTTCGTACTGTTCTTGCCTTAGCCACCATAAATGGTTGGATGCTTCATCAGTTGGATGTTAATAATGCCTTTCTACATGGGCACTTAAATGAATCTGTATTTATGGAACAACCTAAAGGCTTTGAGGATCCTCATTTTCCTTCTCATGTGTGCTGTCACACCATGCCAATGGCGGAAACACGTGGCGCGACGGTTCAAGCGTATAAAGTCAAGGCTAACGCAAATCATAAGTAATTTAAGAAAATGGGTCATTTATTTAGGCGTCAAATCTTGTTCAAACATTACACATAAAGTAAATTGTTTATAACACAAATGGAGAGGTTTCTCAAATATATCCCATAGCCTTGGGAAATAAGAGTGAAACCCCACAAAATATCCAACGCCGCATAGGAGAATTCCGTGACCCAGCCTGCCATGATTGTCTTCGCCTAATTACCTGAAAGATATGTTTAAAATTTCGTCAATATAAATATATTGATGAGTTCACAGGTTTTTAGTTTCCAAAACTTGAATACTTGGGAAATACCATGTTATGACAATATATAGGAGTTGCAAATTCCTATAAATCTACTTGAGACTATAATCAAACCAAGACGTATAATAATAATGCCCCGCTCCAAGTCGTTACTCGGTATCCTACGACTTAAGTTCAGAATACATGCACCCCAGGCATACACTGATGCATAATCGACGCTATCGATTAGGGGTGGGCCTTGTCAGGCACCAATAGTACTATTCAAATATTCCTCCGGTTTCATTTCTCCGAATAAATGATTATAGAGGCGAGGACTCAACCCCGAGTGGCGGTCACACCTCAAGTAATAAATCCGTCAAACATTTTCCCTAACATATCTTTCCCCCGAAAACGTAAAAATAGTTTAAAATGGGGCCGTGAAACTCACCTGAATCGACGTCTGGCTCAAATAGGTAGATAGCAACGGGGGTCTCGCACCTACAAACGTCCTAGACGTATAAGTCACTATTCCTATAGTGCATGTGCCTTGGCAAGTTGTACACCCAACTCCCGACCACGAGTTATTCCAATTCCCGTTTAATTTAGCGTGTATCCTAGGTTTCGTTGGCGTTAGATTACCCTTTGTATTACAAGTTATATATTACTCTTGTTAATATTTCCTTAACTTGTACATTATTATCATCGACTTGACTTCACTTAACGTATAATTATTTTCCCATTCAAATAATTATACTTAAGATCGCATCGCTCGATATAATATATATTTCAACACTCGACCCGACTCACTTTGCCGCACATTTATTTTCCCATTTAAACAAATATGCTAAGATCTTGTCGTTCGATTGTATATTCTCAACACCCGATTCAACTCACCATGCCGTATATTTATTTTCCCATTCAAATAAATATACTAGGATCTTGTCGGCACGGTATACACATATATATATATATATCTTTGTCTACTCGTCTCGGTTTTCCTTCCCACATATCTACTTTCCCATTAAGTAGATATACTAGAATTTTGCCGAGACGAGCATATATATATATATATATATATATATATAAACGTGTAATTTTTCTTGTTAAGTCTATACGTTTGTTTAACGTCTTACTTGTTTACGTTATGTTTTTCTCCCACGAATAATTCCTTCAACACTTAGGAAAGTGTTTATTAGTTTTCACCCATGATGTATATATGTATTTTACCTCCTAAAAATATATATTTTCTCATCATGCCGCAATGGCATTTTTCTCATGTTTTGCCCGTGTATGGTTCGTTAACGCGTCCTAGTTCGATATCTTAGCTTGAATAGTTAATTTTTCCAAGTTTTTCCCAACATGTGTTTTATAGAAATATTATTCATATTTCTTCCTCCTAACACATGTTACTTGGAAGGTTTAAAAATACTTTTGTATTTTTAACCCAACTTGTTAACTTAGACACAAAAATGTTTCCAACACTTTTATATTCCCATTTATATAAAAGTATTCATTTTTGTATAAGTTTCTCAAGTTTTAATTTTTGTTTAACATTTTTATAAAAATCTCTATTTTTATAAAAATCCTTATGTTAATACAAGTCCATATTTTTATAACTTCCACTTTTATAAAAATACACTTTTTATACAAAATACCCAAGTATGTTTACTAGTATTTACCAAATCAACCTTGGAAAATTATTACTTATACTTTTGACACCAAACTTTCCATTATTGCATTTTTGGACTAATAGTTTCTAAAATGTTCATTTTAGTCCTCTAACTTTCAAAGTTACATCATTAGTCCCTCAACTTTCAAATGTTGCATTTTTCCACTCTAACTTCCAAAGTTAGTATTTTCACTCAAATTTAGTGGACTTTGAAGATTCATCTTTTTATTGTTAAGTTATTTTTGCATCAAAACACTTTTAATAGTCTTCTATTTCATACATAAGGCTACTAATATGTGTGTTTTATGTATTTCTTCATCATATCCAAATTTCATTCATCTAAGTGTGTAAACTTTAATTTTTCAACTTCTTCATTCATGACATCCTAATATATTCCCTCATATATTATATCTTGGATGATCATTTTAAGATAATTAAAGCTACATTTTAACACATTCAAGTTTCTTTCTCAAATCTTATGTAGATCATCATCCTATATAGTGTATGTGTAGTTTTTATATATTTTAAGAACACTACTTTATTATCATCAAATCCATGATCCATTTACAAGTCTTTAATCATCCATTTTACTTATGTAAAATCTATTAAAGCTTATGTTTCAAAACCACATTTTTAACCCTTCATGTACAACTTGCTTCTAAGAACACATACATGAATATTAATAATCAAAACAAGGTTAAGAAGCTTACTACTAGCACAAGGCTAGGGAAGACAAAAACCTTGGATTTGAGAGGGGTTTAGTGTGTTCTTCCAAGTGGTTTAGCTCCAAGCTCTTGAAACACACAATAGGGGTTTTGATGGATGGATGTTTGGAAGTGATTTGTGTTGTTAAAACTTGAAAGAGATGTGTGTATTCTTGCTTCAAAACTTACGGCCCAAGAGGAAAAGAAGAAGAAGATTTTTGCTTGTTTCTTCAAAGGACTAACACATGTTTATATAATATTATCACATGTAATCTTCCATGGATTATGTAAGATTTATTGGAAGATTGTATGTGTACTTAGGATCTTTGGGGAGATTTGTATATGTGTGTGTTGCCGTGAGCTTGTATGAATGGGTGGGAGGTTGCTTGCAAATCTTTGCTAAATATTAGAGATTTATCTTGATTCTTCACTAGATCTTTTAAGCATGTGCATGTACTAATGTATAATTTAGCTTGATTGTGTCTTGGATTTTATGGCCATAGGGCCGAAAATCTTCTTACACAAAAGCAAGATTATTGCATGCTTTGTACTTGTGTAATCTTACACATTATCCTTCCTAAGCATGCTTAATGTCCCATGGTTTGTAGGTTGTTTTAGATAAAAAGAAAAATCAAAGAATATCCCAAGGCCTATGGCCGGCCCTTGGGTGGGTTTAGGTGGGGTCCACAACTTCAAATATTTACCCATTATTTGTTAAGTTAAATCCCTCGTTGTTCGGGCGTCGTTCGGGTATTTTTCGGGTTTTAACCGCGCGTTATTCGGACATTAAAAATACCTTTAATAACCCTTTAATATAGTCTAATTTAAGTGTTGATTGGTTATTTAGGCCTTTGCCGGGTGAAATTATGAGTTATACGCGTATCGGGTGCGGTACGCGCAATTTATTCGTTACCGGGAGACTTGTATGAGACGTTTTTATGGTTTTGGAGTTCCAAAACTCATTATATTTTGTGAAAATACCCTTTATTTTATATCCTGGGTGTCCGGGATCCTTTTCGTTTATTTAATTATTACCGGGTAATCGCCAACGTCCATACCGGATAGTTTATTCGCACATGATCCTATCATGTTTTACCATTAAACGTATGCATACCTATGCATTATTTGGAAATTGCTATCTCCTAAGGCCTTGATAATTAAATCACATATAATTGCATTTAATTACGTTAATCATATATTAATTAATTAGTACGGAATTACCTTATTTTTGCCGGTTGTTACATGTGCAAGCTAAACAAGGCCATATATGGTCTCAAACAAGCGCCTCGTGCTTGGTTTCATCGTCTCAGTCTCTTTCTCACCACTAATGGTTTTTTCTTGTAGCCGTGCGGATCCTTCTTTGTTTATCTTTAAACGAAACTCTTGCATCATGTATCTCCTTGTTTATGTTGATGACCTCATTTTAACGGGCAATCAACCAACCACCATGACCTCCTTCATTGCTTCTCTACACAAAGAATTTGCTATCAAGGACCTTGGGAAACTCAGTTACTTTTTGGGATTGGAAGTTACCTACACTAACAATGGTCTTTTTTTGAATCAATCTAAATATACTTTGGATATTTTGGAGCGTGCTAAAATGTTGGATGCGAAACCTGCTCCAACACCTTTAAGCACGAATGTGTCTTTTGTGTCTGCAGGTACTTCATTTCAAGATTCTACACACTATCGATCCATTGTAGGTGCTCTCCAATACTTGACGATCACCAGACCTGATATTGCGTATGCTGTCAATTAAGTTAGTCAGTTTCTTCATGCTCCCACCACGGATCATTTTCAAGAAGTCAAGAGAATTCTTCGCTATCTTAAAGGTACCATATCTCATGGATTACATTATAGCCGGCCCACTAGCACTTCGTTACTTGGTTACTCAGATGCTGATTGGGCTCGTTGCTTGGAAACTCGTCGTTCTACATATGGTTATTCAATTTTCTTGGGTGGAAATCTCATCTCATGGAGTGCAAAGAAACAACCTACTGTTGCTCGATCTAGTTGTGAATCTGAATATCGTGCAATGGCAAACACTGCCGCGGAAATTGTGTGGTTAACTCATCTTCTTCAAGAACTGCATGCCTTACCTCCAGAAAGACCAACCATTATGTGCGACAATCAAAGTGCCATTTTTCTTACTCAAAATCCGGTGTCTCATAAGCGGGCAAAGCATATCGATCTTGATTATCACTTTCTACGAGAGTTGGTTGCTGCTGGGAGACTTGCCACTAAATTCGTTCCTACCAAGCTTCAGGTGGCTGACATTTTCACCAAGAGTTTGCCCAGTTCTCAATTCAATTTTTTTCGTCAGATGCTTCGTATTGGTCCACCACCGTTCAGCTTGCGGGGGGATGTTAGATAATAATTAATAATAATTAATAGTATTTACTTTTGCATTTAGTTGGCTTAAATGTATAAACCTTTGGCTTTCTATGTTCTAGTATTTGGCTTGTATATAACCTCTTGTATCATCTCAGTTATGATTATGAAAAGAAACATTACTTCAATTCATATTTCATACAAGAAGATACCATGGATTTGATTGGTATTGACACAATATCCATTTTCAATATATGTATTTGATTTGATATTCACAGATGATTTTGAATTAGTGTTGCTCTATCAACAACTAACATGGACCTGGAAACAAAGCTTGTATTTGACTAACATGGAGTACAACAATCCGCCCCTCTTCAGATCACCACCAATCCTGAAAGCAAAATTACAAATTTAGCTAAAAATAAAATGGTCCTGAGGAAGGATTGCACAAAATGTATTTAAAAAAAAAAAAAAAAAAACAAATTGGATTTTAATAATCCAAACTATAAGCATCTGTGAATAGTATTTATTCCATACCAGCAATGTGCAAAACGACTCTTCTAAGTTGTAGCCTTCACTTTCGCGACAATCCCACTTAAATGAAAAAGTAACTCCGTATTCCCATTTTTATCCTGAAAGGGAAAATTAGGAGTTTCCTTGGTCATGCAGCTCTAGGTACCTGAGGCTGATTATCAAGATTGATTAGGAAGCTGAGCAAATGTCCCTGTATTGGGGCTGCAACCTCCAACCATCATTTTCTCATATATAGCATAAGCATGACCCGGATTTCCCGACAGGCTATATCCTCTTATTAAAGCGTTATACGTGAACACGTTCGCCTCCAAACCCATAACTTGTAATTCCGAATACAACCTTCCCGCTTCCTCTATCCTCCCAACAATCCCAAGAATAAGTATCAAAACATTATATGTGTACAAGTTTGGAGAGATCCCCCTGGTACGCATCTCATAAAATAGCCCCAACGCGTCCTCTACTCTCCTCACAGTTCCAAGCCCGTTGATCATCAGATTGTACGCAACCACATCAGGGTCAAGGCCCGTTTCCTTCAACTGGTCAAAATAGTACATAGCATCATCCACCCTCCCTACTAAGCACAAGCAGTCTACAAGAATAGTGTAAGATTTCAGATCAGGTCTTATCCCTTCCTTCACCATCTTACTGAACAATTCACACGCGGTTTCAACATCACCCGCTTTCCCATACCCGTTCATCAAGATGTTATAGATCGCACAATTCGGCTTGCATCCGTACTCCACCATCTCGTCAAAGAAGTCTTTTGCTTCGTCTAATTTTCTCTTCTTTAGAAGACCATCAATTATAGGTCCACATGTGCAAGGAGTCGGAGCAAACCCGTCACTTATAAGATCATAATACAAATCCATTGCCTTTTTCAAACTGTTCGACTTCACAAGACCGCTAAGCAGTATGTTTTGAGTTATCGTGTTCGGCTTACAACCCCTGCAAAGCATCTCGTCATACAAGTCAAACAGCTCGTTGACTTTCCCAGACTTGGCAAGATCACTTAACAGCAAATTATAAGTGAAAACATCCGGAGCACACCCCGAGTTCTTCATTTCTTTGAACAAATCCCAAGCCTTTTCTTGAAAATCATCTTCAAGAAGACCGTCAATCAACGGATAGTATGCCTCGAGTGTCGGTTGAATCCCGTAATCTTTTGTTACCTTCAAGAACAATGAATGCGCGTCAAGGGTTTTCTTCTGCTTACACAAAGTATTGATGAGAGGAATCACAACCGAATCGTTAATGCAGGTTCCATCTGATATTAATCCTTCCACAAATAGGATAGCATTATCTAATGAAGCTTCACTTGTGATTCCTTCCATCAAATCTTTCCAAAATATCTTATTGGGTCTGTTTCTACTACGGACACGAATAAATCCTTCGGTCATTTTCAAAGCATCATCCACCTTTCCAACCTTCACGATGCTCGGGACTATCGTGCATAAAGTTACACAGTCAGGACTGCATGATTTCTTCATTTGATGGAAGAGCCAGAACGCATCAAGAACCCGATTTTCCTTTGTTAACCCAAAAATGATGGTATTGTAAGTAAAAACATCGGGCCGACAGTTCCTGTAACTCATTTCATTCAAATACTTCAAGGCCAGATCAACACCATCATTCTTGCAGACGCAATCAAGAAGGGTATTGAAAGTAATCGTGTTTGGAGCGGGCCCACATGAACACATGCTTTCAAATAACTCAACCGCTTCACGAACCCGGCCTTCTTTCCTCAAACCAGCCAACAATGTGTTATAAGTCACAACCGTAGGCGAAAGATTCATTTCCTTCATTTTATTAAACATATCCCACGCCTCATCCACCCGATCCGCCTTATAAAGTGTGTCGATCAAAGAATTAAGCACAATGACATCCGGATCGCATCCTGTTTCCACCATCTCAGAAAGTAACTTCATTGCGTCATCAATTTTCCCAGCTTTACTAAAACACTTCATCATCATATTATAGGTAATTGAATCTGGAGCAATCCCGCTCTTTTTAAGCTCGTAAAACATCTTTTTAGCCTCACCAATTCTACCAAGTTCTGCAAGACCGTATAACGACGCATTGCACGCAACAACATTAGGTACAACGCCTCGAACCTTCATCTTGTCAAACGTTTCAAGAGCTTTATCAGGCTCCCCTAGTTTCCCATAATAGTCAATAAAAAGTATGTACGTGTAAGCAGTGGGTTCAATATTTAACGAACCAAGACTAGCAAACAACTCTAACGCCTCGTCCACTCTATCAACTCTTAAAAGCCCACGAATTAGGGTATTATACGTTTGAAGATTTGGAGAAATCCCTTTGCTTCTCATCGAGTTTAAGGTAACAAACGCGTCATCAATCTTTCCACCTTTGCATAACGCATCGATATAAATAGTGAAAGTCACAACATCAGCCGCATAACCATCCACCTCCATTTCCGTCCAAAACGACTGAACAGACTCCAAATCTCCACAATCACCAAACTTATCCATCAAGGTAATGTACGTCACACGGTCCGGCTTATGGCTACTAGACTTCATTTTCACAAACATTTGTTTTGCCCTCTCAAGTTTTCCAGCATTACAAAGCGCGTCAATCAGAACAGTGTAGGTCACAACATCGGGCCCACACCCTTCCCCATCCATCCTTTCAAAAACCTGCAACGCCTCATCTATCTTCCCCGCTCGACCAAGAACCCTAATACAAATAGTAAAAGTATACACATTTGGTTTCAACCCCAACTCCTCCATATCTCTCAACAACAACATCACATTTCCCGTGTCCCTTCGTTTCCCCAACGCCACCATAAGTGCAGAGTAGGTCTTCAAACTCGGCTTAACCCCTTCAGACACCATCCTCTTATACACCACAAAAGCCTCTTTACAAAACCCTGCCCTCAAAACCAGATCAATCAGTCCATTATACGAATAGGCGTTCAACAGAAACCCCGATTTCCTCATGACAGTAAGCGCAAGCGGGGCCTGCCTTAGCCCACCTTTAACACCAACCCCTTTAAAAATAATGATATAAGTGTCCAAATTCCTATACACAATCTGCCTCTGCATGACATCAAACACAGCAACCATATCGACTATTCGGCGGTTAACACGCAACAACTCAAGCATGTAATTGCATGACTCAGTAGTGTGTACAAGGTTAGGAAGCTCAGAAGCTGACTTAAAGAATGATAAGGCTGCAGATGGGTCTGAAATTGTTTTAAGAATGGTAGTAATTTGAGCACTAGACATGTTGTTTTTGGGATTTTTATTATTTAGTGAATTTTTAGTGACAAAGGTACAGACAGTAAGTGATTTTTTTCTATGTTTTTTCCATTTGACAGTTAAGTGAGTAAAAGTTTTGAAGCATTTGGAGTGTTTTAAGGAAGGAGTAGTAGTATTATTATCAGTAGAGGTGTGAATGGGGTTGATTGGGGAGGAACAGAGTGTAATTATAGCCATGAATGAAGAAGAAGATGAAGAAGAAAAGACTTACCAGACAGACAGCAAAAGAGGGGGGGTTTCATAGAGATTAAAGATATTCGATTTCTGTCGTGAACAACCTTATCCCTTGCCTTTGGGTCATATGCCCCTTCCGCTAACTGTTTATCGTTCTAATTTTGTTTCAAGGAAAAATTCATATATAAGAAAAAAAAAAAAAAAAAAAAAAAAACAACACAACCCTCCATGTGATTTGGGTTAATAATATACCACTTGAAGAAACAAATAGTCTAACCTCCTTATGGGGATGATAGACTAGATGCAACCACAAGATTGATCCTTCACTAGCACTTCTTGGATTGGAGCAACCTGCAAAGAGATTGAGTGGATAGAGAGACGACTACACGAGGTAGTAGTTTATAACAAAAACGTGGGTGAATGGGGATACTATCAAGTATGATAGCTCTTAGGGTTAGTCAAAAGTGTCCTTTCTATTAGGGATATGATCCCTTATATAGAGATGGACGTATGCCACCATTACCCAAAACCCTAATCGTAATGGGCCAGGCCCGATTAGGGTTGTCTCCACTACCCAAGGATTATATTAGTAAAGTAGTTAAGAGATACCCATAAATAAGGAAATATGGAGCGATTACCGCTTTTACCGCTTACGCGCGCGGGCATCACTCCGTAATTGTAGGAGAGTCGTTACTGCTTTGCTTGCTGGCGAAGTTTACTTTATGCGCGAGAAGTCATTCCGCGATATTGTAATCCGGGTTTGGGTATGATTTTGCGCAGTGATGAGCACCCAATCCCATCAAGTCCCCCCAGTCCAGTGTGTACCCTTTTCTCGAGTGTATGAGGGAGGAGGGTGGATGATGGACTCATAATATTGACACTCGGATGATAGCTCATCCTGCTTTGGTAGTGAAAACAAGGCTGTTGGTGGAGAGTTTGTCCGGATTGATGAGGATCCGGAGTGTCGCCAATGCGGAGTGCGGAGAACGGTACTTTATTTGATGTAAATTCTCCGCGACCGCGTGACGTGCCACGTTGGTGGAGGACAGTTGTCTATTTCTGAGCGAAGCGTGGTGGGTGGCGTCTGTCACAAGCTATGCCTGTGTCAGTGAGCATCCCATCAATTATGGCAGACGGCTGCGTCAGTCGCGTGAAAGCGCGTGCTTAGCGCGTGTGCCGCCTATTTCGCTATTCGATGCCACGTGCCGTGTGGAAAGTCGTTTCCAATTACCCAGGCTGACGTCATTGGCAGTTATTGCACACAGTATAAAGGCATTTCAAATTTTTCTCAAATTACACATTTCCCATTCCTTTCTTGACTTGATTTCTTGTTCTCCATCTTCCATCTAAAAATGTCTCAAGAAATTTCTGGTGCTGCCGACCAATCGAAGGTAACCGAGAAAACCGAAAAAGGTATTACCACCACCGTCGTCAAGTGGGATGCTTCTTCGTTTTCCACATTTCTTGACCAGTATGGGATTGAAGCCGCCTGGGAGCCGGAATTACCGGCCGCCGGTAAAACGGCGTTGGAAGCCTCTCCTGGCAAGATTGCATTATATGAAGCGTTCTTCACCCGGTGTTGCTTCCGCCTTCCAATTACCAAGTTCCTGGTTAGTGCTTTTATGAAGTATGGGGTTCACCCCACACAGATGACTCCATTTGGGCTGTCAAGGCTTGTACATTTCGAGGCAACCTGCCGATCGTTAGACTTGGAGCCGACCTTTGACATGCTGAACGTGTTCTACGTTCTTGAAGAGGCTCGTGGGGGACCCGGGTGGTATAGTGTATCTCCCCGGCGGAATCGGACTCAGGTTGTCTCGGAGAGTCCAAAGTCGATGTATGACTGGAAGGAAAAAAAATTTCTACATTCATAGAGGGGTAATTCCTGCTGCGCTACAGTGGATGAGCGTTGGGGTGAATATCCGACTGATACCCATGGAAGATAGCCATTCTTACAAGTGTTGGTCCGCGAACTGCGTGCCATTATCACTTACAACCTCCATCGGTAAGCCAAAACGGCAGATGATGAATTCCCAAATAAACTTCTTGATGCTTTTTCCATCGATGGACGCCAAAGTTTTTGCTTCCACCCATTTGGTGAAGTAATCAATTGCCACCACCAAATATTTGATGTTTCCAGGAGCTGTGGGGAAAGGGCCTACAAGGTCAATGGCCCATTTTTGAAATGGCCAAGCCGTGGTGACGGGTACCAAGTTGTTCTTGGGCCGCAAAGTTCCTGGTGCATGGCGTTGGCAAGACTTGCATTTGCGCAGCTCTGTCATGGCGTCCATGTGCATTTCGGGCTAGTAGTACCCCGCGTTCATTATTTTAGCCACAACCATCCTTGGGCCAACGTGTAATCCGCATGACCCTTCATGTATATCTTTAATAAGGTACGTTGCTTCTGCGGAGTCAACACAACGTAGCAACGGCCCTAGATACGAACGCCGATAAAGTGTTCCGTCTATGACTTGGTAATGCAGTGCCTTGTTTTGGAGCTTTCGGGCTTCTGCCTTGTTATCTGGGAGCGTCCCATGCATGAGATAAGCTTTGATGGGGGTTGTCCACGATGTCTTGCCGGTTTGGACAACATTAACTTGTTTTTGGGGCACGGATGGGTGATCCAAGACCTCCACCCGCACATCCTTTGCCAGATGGTCAAAAACTGTCGATGCCATCTTACTTAACGCGTCTGCTGGCTTATTTTGACTTCGCTTGATGTGATGAACCTTGCAGTATGCGAAGTCACGCATGAGAGCTTTGGCTTGTTCCAGGTACAAAATCATCGATGCTTCGCGTGCTTCATATGAGCCGTCGATGTGGTTTGCTACCAACTGGGAATCGACGTGAGCTTCCAAATGTTGCACACCCATCTTTTTTGCGATGCGCAATCCTGCGAGCAACGCCTCATACTCCGCTTCATTGTTTGTTGTTGGGAAATCAAGCCGGATTGCGTATGTGAAATCCTTCCCCTCCGGTGTGATTAGGCGCAAACCTGCTCCTGCGCCGTCATCATTGCATGCCCCATCTGTGTATAGTTCCCATTTCTCCGCTGGTTCGGAAGTGGGAGAAGTGATGTGTCCTTGTTGACATTCAGTTATGCTTTCGGAGGGGACCTCTGCGGCAAAGTCTGCGAGTATCTGCCCTTTAAAGGATGTTCTGGACTTGTACTCAATTGTGTGCTCTCCCAGCTCGATGGCCCACTTAGCCAGGCGACCTGATAATTCTGGCTTGCGCAAGATGTCATTAATACGGAAGTCTGTGAGGACAATAATAGGATGTCCCTGGAAGTATCTCCGCAGCCTTCTTGATGCGTGTACTAATGCCAGCACCAGCTTCTCCATCATGGAGTATCGGGTTTCCGCGTCGAGCAAAGTTCTACTGACATAATACACTGGAGTTTGAACGCCTTTTCGATCAACCAGGAGAACAGCACCGATTGCCTTTTCCGTTACCGATAAGTATAACGTTAATGGCTCTTTTGGAAGTGGCGCTGTGAGCGTAGGCAAGTGACTCAAACATTCTTTCATTTCTTTAAAGGCAGCCTCGGCCTCGTCTGTCCAAGTGAAATTCGACTTCTTGAGGCAACTTTTCAATGTATTCACGAAAGGAAATGACTTGGAGGCATAATTTGAGAGAAAACGATTGAGAGCTACTAGGCGTCCCATGAGTGTCTGAACTTCCCGGACCGAAGATGGGGATGGCATGCGTTCAATTGCCTGTACTTTATCGGGGTTTGCTCGGAAACCATCTTTAGTTACAACCACTCCTAAGAATTTGCCTTCCTCCATTCCAAAAGAGCACTTGCTCGGATTAAGTTTCATTCGGACTGTGCGGAGTTGATCAAAGGTTTTTTGGATATCCAAAAGCATTTGGTCTTCCTCCGTGCTTTTGATAACCAAATCATCTACGTATACCTTGAGATTGACTCCGATTTGTTTATTGAACACGGTGTCCATTAAACGCTGATATGTAGCACCTGCGTTTTTTAATCCGAATGGCATCTTGGTATAGCAATAAGTTCCCGTATCCGTGCGGAAGGATGTCTTGTCTTCATCTTCCTTTGCCATTTGGATTTGATGATACCCTTTATAAGCGTCAAGAAAACACTTGAATCTGAATGGTGCCAGTGAATCCACCTTTAAGTCAATCTCGGGTAGTGGATAACAGTCCTTCGGACATGCCTTATTTATGTCTTTATAATCCATGCACATCCGCCAGCCCCCATTGGATTTCCCGACCATGACTGGGTTAGCAACCCAAGTTTGGTATCTTGTCCTTCGCAAGATGCCTGCGTCTAATAGTTCAGCAACTTGTTCGTTCATGGCCCTTGTTTTCTCTGGCCCCATACTGCGCTTTTTCTGGACGGTTGGTTCTACGGATTTGTAAACGTTGAGCCTATGTTCCGCAATGTGGCGTGGAACGCCAACCATGTCCGCGGGTTGAAAAGCAAAGACGTCCATGTTCGTGGTTAATAACTGCTTCAAGTGCGCACGCATGGTGTCTGAGATTACTGGGCCTATGACAACCGTCTGATCTGGGAATTTAGGGTTTATAACCCATTTTTCGGGATCAGTGCGGTTTGCCGGCTTCATTATCTTGGGGGGCTTGCATGTGTCTGTTGCATGGCAATGCTTGTTTCCCCGTATGAAAGCCACTCCTCCGCGCGTTGGAAAACCGACCATCTGGTGCGGTGTGGATGCGTTACAATTTAACTTTGCCAATCCTTCTCTTCCTATGAGGATATCATGCGATGAATTCACTGGTAAGACCATGAAGTCGCAAATCTCCGTGCGAGAGAGTTGTCCGTCTGTCCATGTGACGGGAAGAGTGAGTATGCCCAAAGGGAGGATCACCTCATGGATGAATCCGGATATTGGCTCTGTGGTTGGAATGAGCTTTGCTTTGTCGTCGGCATCTAACTGATCAAAACACTGCTGGTACATGATGTCAGTACTGCTCCCGTTATCGAGGAACATATACCTTGTGCGGTAGTGCCCAATGACCCCGGTTATGATCAGCGGTGTTGTGGAAGACGCACCTCCTTTAACGCGTGGCATGACGATAGGTGTTTCCTTCCAGGAATCGTCTTGAGCAATAGAGTAAGATCTCTTCTTTTGACCCCTGTTGTGAGTCATGTAACAGTTGTGACGACCCGAGCGCTGCACATGGTGCGTGTTAAGGTTTTTGATCCTCTTGTTATTGGGGTCAGCATCCCCCTGCGAATCCCTGGGCTTCTTCCGCATGTTCTTTACTAAATGGGAGAGTTGACCTGACTTGATTGCATTCTCAATCTCCATCTTCAGACTGTAGCAGTTGTCCGTTAGATGGCCATAATATTCGTGGTACTCACAATACCTTGATGTGTCCACATTTCTTCTATCTTTGCTTAATTCCCTAGGCTTGGGGAATTGGATTTGTTCGGTCTTCAGAACTTCCGAAGGTGTTTTTGATAGTGGGGTCCAGTCACAATTCTTCTTACTTGGCGGCTTCGAATCGCGTGGGTGCTTGCTGTTGAGATAGTGCCGCGCATCTTGTCCTGAGGAGTATTTCCCCTCATCCGCGGTACCCGAGATTCTAGACCACACGGACTGCTTCCCCTTTCCCTTGTCGTGCGTGTGTGCACCTTGATTACTGTTGTGATGAAAATTTTTCGAGCGTGTAAACGAGCGCTCCGACGACGCATATACCTTCGCTGCTTCTATCAGTTCATCCCATGCTTCAGGCACACCTTCCTTCCCAGTTAGGCATCTCATGAGATCATCATTTCGCACTCCGTGAATGAATGCGGCCCTGGTAAGCTCCTCGCCACACCCCAGTTGTAGGGCTTCTTTGTTATAGCGGACAATATAATCTTCCAGGTTCTCATTATCTTTCCGGGAACATAACAAAATCTGAGCCTTGTCTTTCTTGTGCTTCCGCAGATGGGAGAAATGATTCTTGAATTTCTTTATCAAATCATCGAAGTCTACAAGACTTCCTACCGGTAAACTTTCGTACCATACTCTCGCCGCTCCTGTTAGGGTTTGAACAAACAGATGGCACCAAGCTTGAACCGACCACGGCTTAGAACTTCCTGCGCAGTCAAATGCGTGCAGGTGATCGTCCGGATCGCGCAAGCCATCATATTTTCCAATCGTATTTGGCAGCTTACATTCGACTGGCATGGGTGCCAGCGCGATTCTTGCACAAAATTTGGATCTTTCCGCAAACGATTTTGGACGATATGGCTTGTGAAGATCATCGTCTGGGTTAGTCTGATTGCTGGCTACAGATTTAGTACGCGGCTTCCAAGTTGGATCGGAATTGATCTCATTTTCAGACTCATAACCGTCAGGTTCCCCAGTCAGGTTGACGTGGTCCTGAACGTGAGTAGTCTTACCACGTTCTCCACCATGTACCGCCTGGCGGGGTCTAGCTGTATGGCGAAAAGCAGGTTGTTCGTCGTTTTGAGAGTTATCTTCGGTGTCAAAATTCAAAGTTTTT
Source organism: Ambrosia trifida (assembly GCA_028751855.1). Lineage (NCBI taxonomy): Eukaryota > Viridiplantae > Streptophyta > Magnoliopsida > Asterales > Asteraceae > Ambrosia > Ambrosia trifida. The sequence goes on from CM054127.1 coordinate 83,055,071, forward strand.
CTTGCTTCCAACCTGGCCTTTGCTATCAGTTTCCTCTGGTACTCTGCTATTGTCTTAGCATTTTCTTGAGCCAACCATTCTTCCACGTCTTCCACAGGCTCTTCAGCTGTTTTCTTTTGTGCTGCTAACGCCGGCTTTCTTGATGCAAACAGTTGAAAGTTTGTGGTAGCCTGTTTCTGATTCACATTCTTAGTCACCGTCGTTGGTGCTCCTGTGTCTTGATTCGCTTGAACTCCATCATCGACATTGATGGGGTCGGCACGTTGTTCGGTTCCAGAATCCATTTGCACTAGTTTGAAAGATTGGTAGACCGTAACGGATGGCGCCAATGAAGAAACAAATAGTCTAACCTCCTTATGGGGATGATAGACTAGATGCAACCACAAGATTGATCCTTCACTAGCACTTCTTGGATTGGAGCAACCTGCAAAGAGATTGAGTGGATGGGGAGACGACTGCACGAGGTAGTAGTTTATAGCAAAAACGTGGGTGAATGGGGATACTATCAAGTATGATAGCTCTTAGGGTTAGCCAAAAGTGTCCTTTCTATTAGGGATATGATCCCTTATATAGAGATGGACGTATGCCACCATTACCCAAAACCCTAATCGTAATGGGCCAGGCCCGATTAGGGTTGTCTCCACTACCCAAGGATTATATTAGTAAAGTAGTTAAGAGATACCCATAAATAAGGAAATATGGAGCGATTACCGCTTTTACCGCTTACGCGCGCGGGCATCACTCCGTAATTGTAGGAGAGTCGTTACTGCTTTGCTTGCTGGCGAAGTTTACTTTCTGCGCGAGAAGTCATTTCGCGATATTGTAATCCGGGTTTGGGTATGCTTTTGCGCAGTGATGAGCACCCAATCCCATCACCACTCCAGTCCAAACTTTTAAAAATTGTTTGAAGAGTATTTGACTTTTGAAGAAATAGGCCAAAACAGTTTAAAGACTTAACTCAGTTAACTTTATGTCGTTAAGTCAGAGACAAAATGACCAACTCACATATAAACCTGAGTTTTTCCCCTGTTTGTGTCCCTTTATAAACATGACTTGCATAGAGACCATCTCCTCCACCTGAGTTTTTCCCACCATCTTTACCTTTCACCACCACCAACTCCTTCACCTTTCACCACCACCACCAACCTGAAATCTGCTCATCATCCATCCACTAATATGGAAAAGCATCAAGTGAAAGACTTAACACTAATATGGAAATATTCCTTAATCACTCGGATTTATAGAAGTTGACTTACCCCATTTGGAAGCCACCTCATTCCTCATCCCTTCCTACCTCTTTTGTCCCTCCCTCTCCCTCTCCCTCTCTATCTCTCTCTCTCTCTTTTTTCATAAATAGAAGGCTATGGATGGCCATCCTCATTTGTTGAACCACCACACCTAGAACACTCTCAAACACACACTCACAACTCTCCAAGCACTCTCTCATCCACTTGTAGCAAGATCCAAGTTTTCTCCCAATGTCTAGTGGTATGAACTTTAACTTAATCTTGTTATTTTTCTATGTTTTTAAACCTGAATGTTCACCCAAATTAATATGTTCCACACTAAAGTTTTAAACCCAATAAAATTTCAAATATAAAAGATACAAGAATATATTTAAGATGTGTTCAAATATAATTTGTATATATGTATATGTGCGTGTATAATATAAGTGAATATGTATGTGTGCGCGTACATTATATGTATGTATGCGTGTGTTATATATGATGGATGTGCATCTGTACAAATGTTTATGTATATAAGTGTAATGACTCCATAAACATAAATGTTGATGTAAATGTGTCGAGACGTATACATATATGGGTGTAAATGTGTGTCAAGTACATGAATATACATAGATGTGTGTGTTGTACATATATATGCGTGAGTTTATATGTGTATGCGAATGTATGGGTACAATAATATAGGTGCATGATTCTATAAAGTACATCACTATAATATCCAAGTAAAAGTGTTAAAGGATAGTTATTCTAGGAATCATGACATGATAATTCGCACTTTTCCAAATGTTTATGTCTAAACACTTTCTCAAAGTCACCAATAATCCACTAAGTTAACAAAAGTCTACTATAAGTTGAGTGAACAACATGCGAGACAACCATAGAATATGGACCTAAGATGTCTCTCATAGGACACGTGTAGGACGGATCTAGTACTTTGAGTTTACTTTGCTAGTGTGACATCAGTCAACGATCCAGGTTAACATCCGTACACATTTTTATTTTTTATTTTCATTTTATGTGCATAATTTGACATTTTGCACACGTTATACCCCCTAGTCTGGTAAAGCATGAGTTATTCAGAGAACTCAACAAATCACTCATTTATGCATACAACACCCGAACTATACGAAACGATTGACATTGATCAGTCAAGCCAACTACATGCTCAACAGAGAGCAACCGGATACCCGTTTACCGTACAATACAAAACAACAGTACACGTGACAATGCCCGAGTGGGAAGCTACACAATCCACTTAAACCCGAACAACTACAAAGTGTTTTAATAAGGTTACCATCCTTATCAATCATAAAACACTCCTGTAGAGCAAACTTATGTTATCATTTGATGTTAACACTCCCTAACACATGAAAGCTCCTTGATAACATACGTATACACTTTAGCTTGAACACAAATGTTATCTTGTGTTGACATCTAATACCATATGTTCACAACTAATGGAAACTTATACATGTTAATATCATCATCAAAACACACATACACATGCAGTACAAAATCACTCGACTACCTATCTAACATAACCGATCCGTATGATCAAGGATACATGTATATGTGCACGTATATACACGACTACTGAAGTCCATATTACATGTTAAGTGGAACGACCCATATAACCAAGAGAGCATATCATAAGATAAGTCAATATAAGGGACACACATGTATATATACTCGCACACGACGCTACACACACATATATACTCACCTTTTGTCTTATCTTCCACTTACACACAAGTAGGACCTTCAACATTAACACTACACCTCCCTATGTGAAAGGTAAACCCAAAATGGAACTCTTCTTCCTTTGTTTCTTCTCGGCCGAAACCCCAATGGATCAAACACACTCTTGTCTCTTTCTTGGTTGTCAAGACTTACACTAATGAGGCAAGAAACACTAAGTACTTCCACCTTTGTATTATGATGTTAACCTCAATTTGCAAAGATCATCCCTTTGTCTTGATCTCGGCCGAAGGTGTAACATCGCAAAATTTTTCCCTCAATTTTAATAATTAAAAGCCCTTATTTTTTTTTATATATATACATATTTACCCCTATTATCATAAATTTTACTAATAGGCATGTCTTTATCTTATTTAACTCACAATTTATGTGTATATTTATATTTATATATTTATTAATAATAATAATAATGATAATAATAATAATAATAATAACAATAATACTAATAATAATAATACATATAAAGTTTAATTTTTTTTGAACCAAATCCATGTCAAAACCCAAGCCTGTACCCACTTAATTCCCTTCCTTCTTGCTGTTCCTTTCCTTTTTCGCAGACATGAAGTCTGATTTGACCAACACCTTTGACCACATAAATTGAGTCAGAAATGGAAACCATTCTTGAATTACATAGCTCGGTTTTGACCAACACATCATCCCGCGTCAATTACAACCTTAAATTTCGCTCAATCAAGTCCTAATTGAACCTAATTTGACTCGGCATTAACAAGCTTGACCGTGAGATGGTCAAGCATTCAAAACCTTCCAATTCGGTAACCATAGTATAAATTGAACTCGTGGTGTTGATCAAAGGCAACCGATAAACATACCCTCACTCCAAATTTTCTCTTTCTTTTCTCTAAATTCGCAATTGAAGCTCGGTTTGACTTTTCAGTTGACCGAACGATCCATCATCCATTTCTGTCTGTAAGTTTCAATTAATCATATGTTAGTCGACATCATCCAAACAAAAGCCCTATGTTTTCTGTGGGTATTGATCGTTATTTGTTTGGATTAGAAAACTAGGGTTCATAGGTAAACGATTTGGGGAAGATGACTATCTGCAGTCATCCTTTATATAAAATACGAAACAAGAATATTAACCAACTGATCCATAGATCAGTTGGTTATGCACGAGGGCTCAGAAACACGAACCGGCCACTGGCCCGGGTTCGATCCATGGCACATACAACCTTTTTATTTGATTTTCCTTATACTATATAATCTACAATTATTTTAAAAAAAAATAGATTTTAAATACTAAACATGATTTATAAATTCTACAAAATTTATTTTAAGTCAGTCTTATGATAAAGTTTAATACCCAACTTTTAGTTTTTCAAAAATCATTTATTTATTATATATCACAAATTTATTCAATTATAATTATAAAATTCTATAAAAATATCAAAACGACTTTATAAAATTCCACAAAAATTATTCTAAGTTTATAAAACAATAAACATTCCAGAAATGATTTTTATTTCTGAAAAATATTTTATTTAGTATTTTTAATCAATTTTTGTTATTTTAAATCATAAATAAATCTTGATAAATTCATTTTTCATTATTTTTGCATCAAAATTTCACATAAATTATTATTAATCATGTAGATCTGAAATATAAAATTTTTGATTCGAAATTTATAAGTTTTAATATTTTTAAATATTAAGTCTATATTTTGTCAAATAAATATTAATACTTAAATATTCATGAATTAAGAAAATAATTTTATAAAAATTATTTTCACATTTATTACATTATAATTCAACCACTTTTAGTTAATTTTGACCAGAAAACATTTTCATTAATTATTTCCTTATTTATTTAAATTATTCAAAATTTAATCATAAATCAATTATTAATCCCCAAATTAGGAACCCTAGCACATTTTAGACTAGAAAACTTAGACTTATTAAGTTTTCCCCAACACTTATTTATTACCTTGAAATAGGGTGATATTTGGATACACACGAGCCACATTTACTTATAACAAGGATCTCCATTCTAACACTAAGGTGAGTTTTACATAGCCCCTTTTCTATTTATCACCATTTTTGGGGTGAAACATGTTACAACATTCTATATGCAATTCAATCATCAAAGTGTCTATGTGTTTTTCTATGTTGCATTATGTCTTGAACATGACTAGGGTAAGCACAATTCTAGTATAATCATTAACATTGATCAGCCGACAGTATACAATGATAGATCTATTGGACTGACAATCCCACCAGGATACGTGCCTCCTACAAAGGTAGCATGGGTGATCGTTATCGCATAACATAATCGAATGAACCATGAGCGTATGGGATGCACCACAATATAACAGTCACAAGGGTTGATTATGCACTCGATTTACTTCTAGTATGTTTTCACATATGGACTAGACTTGCCATGACACTTGAATTGTACAAGTTTTATTTAATTATCAAAACCTATGTAATTCTCACCAACTTTTGTTGACCCAAAATATTTTCAACTTAACATGTTTCAGGTTATAACATGCTCGAAGATTAGAGTTAATGCTTGAAGATGCGTAGCTTGTATTTTTCATTTTGATGTACAAATTATTAGAACAATTGTATGTAATTTATTTAAATCATTTATTGAAACTTATTATTTACCATGAGCTACTGAACAATCATCAATACGTGACATCCCGATGTTTCCGCCATCGGTTGGGGTGTTACAGATTGGTATCAGAGCCATGGTTATAGGGAATTAGGTTATTAGAAAGATAATCTAGTCTATAACCATAGGATTATAACCAGTATTTGTTCCTTTTACTTGTTTCTACACTCTATCTCCCTCCTACTTCTTATCCCTACTTTAATCCTTACAAGAAGGTTGCTCTCCATCACTGGATCTACTCTTAGACTAATAGGACAAAATCCCCAGGTTTAGCCTAAACCACCTTGAGATCTCGTCGAAGTTCTAGAATTTTAATAACGAACACGTGCAATCTGGAAGGGTGAACGCCTGTATTCTGAGTCTTTTGTCTAGGCTAGCATTGCGCATATATCCCAATCAGACGAGGGACCTGGATGCCTACCTGGGAATTCTCGGGATGAGTGTTCACTTATAGGCTAAAGCATGTCTTCATTATGTTATTAGAATCTAGAATCTTTGATAAGTCAACGTTTTCATTTATTCGTTTTAATTAATGAATAAATGATTACACTCACTTCCCTTAAACTAAGCTCTAAAATCTCAAAATTTTACAGCTTAAATCAATCTCATTTGATAACCATCTATGGATTTCACAATCACACTTCACTTTACCATCTTAGTCACTTTTTAAATATTCAACACCCTACCCAAATCATATTATTTCATTTCTCCACATGTTACTTATTTTTTTTTTTTTAAACTATAACCTCATACCTTAAGCACAAACTAAAGATTTCTAAATCTTGTTGTATTTCCATTACCTAGTAACTTTACAAAGTACATATTCTTTAGATGTCCTCGAACTTAAATTCAATTGTTTATTTATTGACGTAGCAAACGATTTTCTATGTAATGCTCCAAACTATTGAAACTTGATTGTGTGTTACATCAAACTTAATCCTTAGTTATACTTGAGGATTCAATTATCTACCATATTTGAACATTTGATACTAGAACTATCTCCTATAGACTCACCTAGAGTCGTTAATCTTGTCTAGGGCAACTCTATCACAACTCGCATGCTATACTTGACACTTGATTGCTTACATGTACATATTATCAATTTATGTGTGTAATAATTGGTACACTTAATCAAACAACTGGTAGAGGATGAAGTACTTGCTCAACAGTTAGTGTAGTACCAAATAACCTACTCAACGATTGGTAGAGGTCATCATGCCTGCTCAACAGTCGGTAGAGGCCCTACAACCTGCTCAACGACTGGTAGAGGCTATCGAACCTGCTCAACAATCGGTATAGGTTCTTACTCACTGACTGGTAGAAGTCTTTTTCCTGCTCAACAATTGGACTTATTTTTAGATACATTGTATACGACTCAATTACAAGGTTATTTTGCATTACTTACATGTGTGTTTAGAGTCATAGAAGGACACAAAACCCTAATGTAAGGTAAATTGGTGATTGCGGTCCGGAACGTAATCATGAATTTATAGGTACATTAAGGCAGTGTGAAATTCTATCAAGGTTATAAACTCTAGCTACCTGGTAGTACATTTAGTCCTTCTATAGTCCATCAACTCATTTCTTTTAGGACTCCTAAAACTTAATGCTTTGCTAGATTCTTACTCTCCTTGCGATTTCGAGACACACCTAATCCAACCCTTACAACTCACACATATCAAATCTCTCATCCCAAGCTATTCGAAACGGATTATTCTATTCATGTCGTGCCTTAACACAAAATTTTCCAGATCACACTTATCCTAAATTCTACCCAATCCCCTTCAACCCTGTGTTTTCAATAAACTTCGGGACGAAGTTTCCAAAATAGGGGAGACTGTAACATCGCAAAATTTTTCCCTAAATTTTAATAATTAAAAGCCCTTATTTATTTAAATTATTCAAAATTTAATCATAAATCAATTATTAATCCCCAAATTAGGAACCCTAGCACATTTTAGACTAGAAAACTTAGACTTATTAAGTTTTCCCCAACACTTATTTATTACCTTGAAATAGGGTGATATTTGGATACACACGAGCCACATTTACTTATAACAAGGGTCTCCATTCTAACACTAAGGTGAGTTTTACATAGCCCCTTTTCTATTTATCACCATTTTTGGGGTGAAACATGTTACAACATTCTATATGCAATTCAATCATCAAAGTGTCTATGTGTTTTTCTATGTTGCATTATGTCTTGAACATGACTAGGGTAAGCACAATTCTAGTATAATCATTAACATTGATCAGCCGACGGTATACAATGATAGATCTATTGGACTGACAATCCCACCCGGATACGTGCCTCCTACAAAGGTAGCGTGGGTGATTGTTATCGCATAACATAATCGAGTGAACCATGAGCGTATGGGATGCACCACAATATAACAGTCACAAGGGTTGATTATGCACTCGATTTACTTCTAGTATGTTTTCACATATGGACTAGACTTGCCATGACACTTGAATTGTACAAGTTTTATTCAATTATCAAAACCTATGTAATTCTCACCAACTTTTGTTGACCCAAAATATTTTCAACTTAACATGTTTCATGTTATAACATGCTCGAAGATTAGAGTTAATGCTTGAAGATGCGTAGCTTGTATTTTTCATTTTGATGTACAAATTATTAGAACAATTGTATGTAATTTATTTAAATCATTTATTGAAACTTATTATTTACCATGAGCTACTGAACAATCATCAATACGTGACATCCCGATGTTTCCGCCATCGGTTGGGGTGTTACAGAAGGGTACCTCACATCTCATGTCCCTTTCACATAGTTGTCACATAAATCATGGAACTATCAACATCACTAATGATGACAAATTGGTAAACCAAGGATGGGTCATTATCATTCTTAAATCACCACCTCTAATCGGCCAATCCCTATCCAAATCCTTTGACAAAGACGTGACCTCCTAAACACTCTAAGAAATCGGCCATGGTGATGTAAACCTACAAGAACTATGATCATGCAAAGCTTTACAACCAACTAGGCATGGAGCCAAGATTACTGTGAAAACCGTCACCCTCATTTTATAACAAGTTGTCAATTATAGTCCTTCGTATATTCAAATATTTCCATTATAGTCCCTGTAAGTTTCGTCGTTTTCAAAATTAATTTTAGAGCGAACTAAAATTTTATCATTTATATTTATTATGAATCGGGTATAAGTTTTAATCAAATGCGTATGTTGAAACGTATTCGTAAAAGATTCTATAAAAATTCAAGTTTTATAAAGTTTTAAAAACTTTTAAGTTAAGTTAGTTAACCAAGTTAACTTTTTATAAAGGAAATATTAACCTAGTTTCATAATAATCTAACCTAGTTAAATGTATAGGGACTAATTCTGCCAATTACCAAAAGATTTAAAAAACAAAATCTGATTCATCCTCTGGTTCGGTTTTTTCGGCGGGAGCAATTCTGGCCATCGGAATTTGCTCCGGCATATTGAATTTGGGCCATTTGATGCTTTTAACTCGTTTTTAATTGCGCCTATACGTTTCTCCACCTGTTCCTATCCATTTCCGTATTTTAATCGTGCATTTAAACAGTTGTAACCGTATAATTAATCAAGTTTTATGAAAGTAACTGCCGGGGTTTTATTATCGAATCAATGACGCGTTCCATCAAACCACTATATAAGAAATGGCCCCGTTCGTTTTCTACACCTCCACACATTCTAAACCCACAAAGAAACCCAGCAAAATCGAGTCCAGAAACCTGCAAATTTGCGATTCATGTCTCGGCTCTTGCAAGCTTCAATTCCGACCTTTTTATGTGTTGTAAGCCCGAATTTTTTATGCCATTTTATTAGTTTATCATTCGCCTGTAAAAGCCCTATCAATTCATGGCTTAATCTTGTTGAATCGACTTATTTAATTCAGATCTTAGGGTTAGGGTTCATGCTAGTGTTTTGGGAAAGATGATGACACTTGGTGGTTATGTAAAAGAATAATTGTTCAAAATAATAAACAAGTTAAAGGTTTGGTCCAGTGGTCATGTCTCTGTGTCTTCATTGCACAAACCCGGGTTCGAGTCCCCTTATACATGGGTTCCTTCCTTTTTTTCTTAAAGACCTTGTATTATCCTATTTATTCTTTATTTTTTTTTTTATAAATATACATTGGAAACTTAGAATATTCATAATAAATTCTTTTTTTATTCAAAAATTATAAAATTTTAGGCGTAACATCTTGACACCATAAAGGAAATTACCACACTTTTATTTTCGGGAAAATGTCTTATTTTTATATTTTTATTGATTTAATTTGTTTTAATCATATTTAATTGATTAAAAATTCATTTTTTATGATTTTAATCTCAAACTTTTTGGGAAAATTATTTCTCATCATCATAAACTGAAATAAAAATTATTGGTTCAGAAAACATTTGTTTTTATTGATTTTCCTATTTTTAGTCATTTAAACATGATTTAAATTCATTAAATCAGTTTTAAATGCAAATAAATGGAGAAAATTTATGAGAAAATTATTTTCATTGATTTACATCAGAAAACGCTCATTTTTCTATAAAAAAATAATATTTTTGGATCATGACTTGTATTTTTAGTCTTATTTATGTTTAATTAGACATAATTAAACATTTATTTATTTATACTATTTAAAATCTATTGTATAAATAATTTTCTTATAAGATAGAAATATTCTTATGTTTGAAAGTCTTAATCCTCATTTGTTGGATCATTGTGTAACTCATAATTATTGTTCAAATATTTATGATTATTGTATTTATTTACAATAATTTAGTTAAAGTAATTAACTAAATTATTTTGTCTTAATTATTCAAACATATTTTTATCTAAATATTGAATTGGTAATAATTATATTACCTAAACCATATTTACAAACCTTGGTATATTATTTTTGATATACAACTTCTATATTAATTTGATTTATCATAACAACTCTAATTCCCCAAATCGACGTAGCAAACCCTAATGCCTTAGAACCCTAGATACCTTAGACTCTTAGACTTTTCCCTTATTGGTATTCTTAAGCTTTATAGGTTGAATTCCTCGGAATTCCCATTACTTATCTCACGACCGCTTAAGTTGGATTTTGATCGCTTTCGCAAACTGTGAGTATATCTTTCCCGTTTTTCACGTTTTACACTTTTGGGGTGACTCATGTACGCTTATTACTTCACTCACTTAATCATGCTTTAGTCTATATTCACAATCGCAATTCTTGTATGTGTTTTACTTGTTGATCGCTGATAGTGTGTACTTATGACCTTAATCATTAACCCGAAGTGGGCCTAGCATAGCAATAAATAGTACTTGACTATTGTTATGTGTAAACTACTTGCTTTGTCGCATACTATATATAATCTTACTATTGGGCGACTACTATACATATATACTAGATATCCCATTATTCTCGGATATCATTTCTACTCTAAGGCTTGATTTTGGGTGACATTTGTACATAGCTTGAACGCTAAATTATAGACAGTATAACACGTGAATTGCGAAACTCTTTTACTACTATATCTATTCACCTAGGGTATGCTCACCAATACATTTTGTATTGACAAAATTATTTTCGTACATGTTTCAGGTTGTTCTTTTAAGCTTTCAGAACTTAGACTTAGATTTGAGATTTATCGTATTTCAGTCTTAGTTGTCACGTTGGAAGTTTGTATCTTGTAATTTTTCTCAATGTAATAAACTATTCAATTCAATGTATTCAAATTTACACATTAGTACCATGAGCTATTGAGCAATCGTCACTACGTGACACCTCAATGTTTCCGCCATCGGTTGGGGTGTTACAGATTGGTATCAGAGCCATGGTTATAGGGAATTAGGTTATTAGAATGCCTTTTAGCCTAGTCTATAACTAAGATTACTTTCACGAGTCCTCTCGTGTATATTTCTCTCTATTCTTACATTTTCTTTCAAGATATTTTCGCTATAATTCTTTTTCGTTATTCTTTCGGTGTTTTGTTTGGAGAAGAAGACACTCGTATTTCACAAACGAAGTGATATCACCTAGTTATGAGTGCCATCCATACCTTGGTGATTAGTTTTACTCCTCAATAGGTTATACATCTTTGGAATATATCTTTGAGATAGGAGTGTCATCCACACCTCAAAGAGTATTTCCTTCAAAACGAAACTTAACCACTAAGCTGGGAGTGACATCCTTAACCTAGTGACTAGTTTCATTCCACCGTAGTTTTCAATTTTGAAATACATCTTTGAGTTAGGAGTGAAATCCGCATCTCAAGGATCTATTTCTACATCTCGTCTTTAATTCTGCTAAAGTTTTGGAATTCACTAGTGATGGCGTGCAATCTGGAAGGGTGAGAGCGCCTGTATCCTGAGTTTTCTGTCTATGCCTGGTATTTCGTATAAATCCCAATCAGACGAGGGACCCGTATACCTATCTGGGAACTCTTGGGATGAGCATTCACTTATAGGCTAAAGTACGCCCCCACAAGTCACTAGGAAATTTCAAAAACTTAAGTTAGTCAAAGTTTTCTATGGAAACAATTCCATTGTTTTATATCATTGATATTTATGTTTGTTTATCATTTGTAGACTCAATTTAATCACTTGGTGTTTCATATGCCATTATTTATTGATCATTCTCTTTTGGATTCCTTATCATCATTATTAAAACTTTGTGTTTGTTATATTATCGCATTAAAGCTTACACTATTTCACTTATGCTTTGTGACTTTTACACTATAAGGTATTACTCTTTTTGCGTTAAAACATTTTTACCCACGACTTAAGTTTTAAACTCTGTGTTTAACTTCAACAACATCCTGATTTTAGGAATGTTGCGTCATCATACAGTTAAAAATGAACATGTTTTCCTAAACTTATTATTCAACCTGTTTTATATCTTCATGTTTACAAACTTACTTGATCGAAGTCACAATATATCCCTAAATTATGACTTTTTGTATCCGCTTATGCACCCATAATACTCTCAACACAATATATTCTCATATACCTAATACTAGTATAGCTACACCCAGTCGCCTAAGCCATAGCCAACTACCATTAGTTAGCACTTCTTAGTCAGACTAAACTCATACATAAATAATGCCTACCTACGCGATACGCACTAGTACACTACTCTCTAAAACGATTAATTTGGCAACTTATCTTGTATGACTTTTCACAAAGCCTATTCGCCAGATTAGTACACACTTTATATACACCTTGTGCCTTGAAACAAGTAGCCCGATATGAGCCCAAAGAGATGCCTTAACGATCCTTACAAACAAACGATCTTTCAATGTATAAATTTCGTAAAAGTTTGACAATCAAAAGGTTTCAAGTTTACCCAGTCCTAACGGGTAACACTTAGATTTTTCTCAAACATTTCATAACAATTAAAAATTTTTGACTTTTCAACCCACAAGTTAAAGAAATGTTTAAATACAGAAAATTCTATTTTCCAAAAGTCATCAAGGCATCTGGGATCATTCACAACCTTCACGCCATTTTAAATCTTGGTCTTTTGAAACACATTAGATTTATACATACTTCATGAAATGGTTTCATCTTGCATTTTATAAACTTGTATTGCATATTTTACAAGTCAAATGTAAATTTGCATGTTTTCATATAACGGATCCAATATATGTTTCGGGAAAAGAAACTTGCGATTGATAATATACCTTATAACACTTTTCAACTCGACTTCTCGTAAACACATGAAAATGTGTACTTACGAAATCTTTTCAAGTGAACCTGTTTTGAACCTAAAACATTCTTCGGTTTCTAAAAAGTTATCCTCATACATTACTACTATTCTTTCAAACTATATCATGAAGTTTGAGTAAAATACGTTTTCTTATAAACGAAAATTTATCTTTTTACACTTACACTCTTTCGGTCACAAAACCTTTGGTCTAACAAAACAATGGACATATCCTCATCAGAATGTTGCTAAATGCCTTTATCGTATGTTGCATATATATACAAAACTACTAAATTTTAACTCGTATGCCAGTAGGCTATACCCCTGTTCCGTGCACTCTCATTTGCAGTAAATTTCATTATTTTATTCTTACCCCATTTTATCTATAGTTGTGCTCGTACCTATTCTTATTTATAATTATCCTCGTATTATTCTTTTATTGGTGGTTATTCTCACGCATTATTTACTCTCGCACTAGTTATTAGTAGTTATTCTTACAACACTGATTTTGAGCATTAATTCAACTCGTTTACTTTCATTTTGTGCAATTGTGCGATTTACTCGATTTATATTATACTATTCTTTCAATCGAAATTTTATGCTATACTTATATACTTACATGAACGCATATTAGGTATGCATATTTTTTTCCTGTTTTGAGCAAGACCATGTTATACTTTACATTATTTTGTTCATCATCATGGCCAATGAACATACTAGTTGATAACTCATATGAGATCTAAGCCAGTGCCCACGTACGACTCGGGTTAGAATACTCCAACCCGAGGGGAACGGTGAAATTCTCGGAGTTTATCAATATGGGTGTTTAGAGCCCAACGATGTGAACAGAAATTTACCGGTTAAGGGTGAACCCGAAGGGTGAAGAACCTCTAACCATGTCTTATACTTACATGTTATTCTCATTACGGTTAAAGGGAAAACCCGAAAGGGAAGGACCTCTAACCATGTCATTGTTTCATTGTAGTATCGATTACTTAACATATTTTGGTTGCACGCATTTGTTTCTTATATTACTTATGTTAGTGTTATGGAAAAGCATAACACCCTAGTGTAAGGTAAATCAATGATTACGGTCCGGAACGCAATCATGGATTTACCGGTACATGGGGATGGTGTGTGATTCTACTTAGGCTATTGGTAGACAATCAGTACGAGTCCAAAGTATCAGCAGTGTGGTGGGTTAGCTGCGGTACGCCCTATATATAAGCACGAGCGATACTGCGGAAGCAGACTAGGAGTTTGACCAATAACCTACCTCATTATTTTCTATTGCGTATTGGGCTATGTAACACCCCAACCGATGGCGGAATCATCGAGGTGTCACGTAGTGACGATTGTTCAAAAGCACATGGTACTAAAATGTAAATATATTATTGAATAATTTAAATTGTCTTACATAGCAGATATAAAAAGAAAATACAAAAGTCTGAACGAAACATGAAATTTGAGATAACTTATTAAAAACAAGCAATAAAGTCCAATGCTATAGTACTAAGATCAAACTGCACCTGAAACATGTACAAAATAAGTTTTGTCAACATATGAAATGTTGGTGAGCATTCCTGGATTTAATACATATAGTAAGTTGGAAAATGTTATACAATTCAAGTGCAAAGCTACAGTGCAATTATGTAAACTATGTAACATACAAATGAGCAAAATCAATCCTTTGACTGTATAAATGTACTAAATGAACGGCGGTGTACTTATCCAAATAATTGGATAATAACTTAACAATGACCATGGATTCTCCAATGAAAAAGGGGGAGAATCAACCTAGGCGGGTTGTCAATTTAATAGCGCTATCCAATGTTAAGGCCGGCTTGTACAATGTTAATGATTTCACTAAGTACAAATGTATTCTACATGTAATGTCTAAGCATAAAGCACGTTTGTAAGCAAATGCTCATAGTACTAGAATTATATTGTAAAAATGTGAACTTGTATTTGTAAGTTGTATAAGTGTACATGTAACACCCCAAAAAATGAATAAAAGCAAAACGGGGATAGGAAATACTCACAGTTCGCGTAATAACTTGAAACTCGACCGAACAACGTGATTTGAATTTGGATTATCCCAAAGGATTAACCTACAGAATTAGATAATTTGTAATGGAATGAATCTAGGATACAAATAGGTCTAGGGTTCCTAATTTGGGGATAAGTATTTGTTTAATTATTAACTATGTAAATTGTTATTAAATAAAAGAAATTAGGTACATAATTAGGTAAAAGACTATTATAGGTTTTTGAATAAGGATGATCGTGTTATAAAATTTCTAAGTATGAAAATAATTTTTATAAAATTATTTCCTCAAAAATTGAATATTTAGTATATTTATTTTTATTTGTCAAAGATATAATTTTAATATCTAAAAATATTAAAATTAAAAAAATTTCAAATTAAAATTTATATTTCTGTTTTAAATGAACAGAAATAATTTATGTAAAATTGTGGTATAAAAGTATTGAAAAATGAATTTATTATGATTTATTTATGACTTAAAATAACAAAAATCAATTAAAATATGAAACGAATGATTTTTCTGAAATAAAATTTATTTCTGAAATGCTTATAGATCTACAAGTTTAAAATAATTTTTGTGGAATTTTATAAGAATGTTTACATATTTTTATAAAATTTTAAAATTATAAATGAATAAAGTTGTAATGTTTATAATATATATTAAATAAAAATATTTGGAAATCTAAAAATTGTATGATAAACTTTGTCATGAAATCTACTTAAAATAATTTTTGTAGAATTATTAGGACACTTTTGGTATTTTAAAACTATTTTTAAAAGATAAGAGTAAAAGATTATAAAAGAAAGGTTTAAAAAAATATGTTGCGTGTGCCCAGACTCGAACCTGGGCCTCTGGCCGGTTCGCGTCTTATATCACAAGCCTAGACCATCTGGTCTAGACCCTGAGAACGTTTAAACTTGGATTTAATTAGTTATATAGGTCGTTTGATCCGTTAAGGATTATTTATAATTCTCAAAAAAAAAAAAATAACAGCTTGTGCCTGGATTCGAACCCAGACACGAGCCGGATCATATCTTAACTTAACAAGATATCACCAACTGGTCTACTGATCAGTTGGTGATGGATTCGCGTCAAATTTAAATTTAAGCAGTTACAGCGCTTTATCATCTTCCCCATATGAACCCTAAAACATTAAATCAATAATACACTACAATAGAACCCGATTAAACATGCGGTAATTGTTAGAAATGGGCCGATTAACACAGGGTAACAAGGAAATAAAACATACCAAACGATTTGCTTCCTATTCGCGAGTCAAAGCAAAAGTCAATCAATGCTTCGCTAATCCACGCTATTGATAGGATGAAAGAGGATTCTGAGAGTTTCTTTGTGTTTTTCAGCCATGTCTGATCTCTTAGGAGTGTTTAATTTATACTAGGGAGGTATAATTGGAAGAGTTCAATCTTTGACCCGTGATGGTCAACGACGAGCTTAAATCAATCTCCTAATTACCTGTAATTACGCATACTCGAGCTGGAGCAGACGCGTGAAGGAATGTCGATCATGAAAGCGGCAATTAATTTGATTAAGGATTCCATTTATGGCTCAAATTACGCGGTCAAAGTTGAGGTCCGTTGGTCAAACATGGAGTCTAGGTGTCGAGATCAGCAACAAGGGAGATGAATGTTTGTGCCGGGTCTGGATTTGGGCTCAGAGTGGGCTGTCATGGGCCAGAGTAAAAGAAAGATGATTTGGGTTGGGTTTTGTTATGTTTAGTGATGTTATTTTGGTGATGGTTATAAAATAAATCTTAATAAATCAGAAAGAAAAAAAAATTATTAAAATTATTAATATTATTATTATTATTATTATTATTATTATTATTATTATTATTATTATTATAAATAAGGTAACTAGAAAGATAAAATGCGACGTACAAGATAGGAGATACGAAATGAATATATATATATATATATATATATATATATATATATATATATATAATAAAAGTGACGGATGTCACAACATCCCATACTTTTAGAAATTTCGTCCCGAAATTCCTCAAGTAGACGTATAAACAGGGTTCTGGGTACTCGAGTAATTGTTATAGTGAGTATGGTCAAGTTTAATGAGAAAGAGAGCTTTGGGTAGCGTGATAACCTGACTTGAATGGACTCGAATGTTAGATATAATTGGATTAAATGTATCTAAGGATTAATACCAATGGTCAAGACCCAAAGTACTAGGCCTTGATGATAAAGGTTAGGGTAGTTGGAAGGAATAAGTTAGACTATGAATCGACGTTTTGACTACCAGGAGAATTGGGGTTAGTTCCTGGTCTAACTTCCAGTCTCACTTTTAATGCATCATGGGTGTACCGCAGCTAACCCACCACACCTTTGATACCTTAAAAACGTACTGGACGCCTACCAAAAACCCCAATAGAATTTCACACTACCTTAACGTACCTGTAAATTCATGATTACGTTCCGGACCGCAATCACCAATTTACCTTACATTAGGGTTTTGTGTCATTCTATGACTCCAAACACACAAGTAAAACAACAATACAAAATACCTTGTGATTGAATCTTTTAATGTATAATGTATCCAAAAATAAGTCCAACTGTTGAGCAGGAAAAAGACCTCTACCAGTCAGTGAGTAAGAACCTCTACTGATTGTTGAGCAGTTGTGATAGCCTCTACCAGTCGTTGAGCAGGTTGTAGGGCCTCTACCAACTGTTGAGTAGGCGTGATGACCTCTACCAATCGCTGAGTAGGTTATTTGGTACTATACTAACTGTTGAGCAAGTACTTCATCCTCTATCAGTTGTTTGATTAAGTGTACCAATTATTACACACATAAATTGCAAATTGATAATATGTACATGTAAGCAATCGAGTATCAAGTATAGCATGCGGGTTGTAATAGAGTTGCCCTAGACAAGGTTAATGACTCTAGGTGTGTCTATAGCAAATAGTTTATATTCCACGACTTCTAGTATCAAATGTTCGAATATGGTAGATAATCGAATTCTCATGTATAAGTGTATAACTAAGGATTAAGTTTTGATGCAACACACAGTCAAGTTTCAATAGTTTGGTTATCATGGGTAACTAGCTCATGTTTGAGAAGGTGAAGGATATGAATTTAGTTCTTGAGAGGATGATGAAAAAATCTCGAAGCAGAATCAAGGTTGCGAGAGATAGTGAATGTGAAAATGCTTAGTAAAGGGTTTATTTTATAGGTTTTCAAAGAGGCACAAATAGTAAGGAGATTATTTAGTAGTGTAAATCGTGAGGTTTGAATCAAAGGTTAGAATCAAGTATATGAGAAAACATGATCATGGTAAGTACCAAAAATTGTAAAGGTTCGATTAAGTTAAAAATATGTAGCTTATCAATGGGGTATTTGGAGGCTAAATATTGTTTCTTGGGTGGGAAACTTTTAATTTTCAAAATTCGTTTTGTACATAAAGCAAAAGTCGTTAAATAGCACAAACTATGTGAGCTTTGATTAAATATTCAGTTAGTTGGAGGTTTTAAACATGACATTAGGTTTTATAGATCAAAGTGACATTATATCGAAAATCCTTTGTTATGCTAATGAATAAACATTTGAATTTAGAGATTAAGTTTGAGGACATTTTTTTTTTTTTGACAAAATACGTATTTTCCATAGTTTATATGTGATAAAAATGTGACAATATTAAGAAATCTTTAGTGTTGTACTAAGGCATGAGATTATAGTTTTTTTAAAATATGTAACATGTTGAGAAAGAAAATAATATGATTTGGGTAGGGTGTTGAAAATATTTAAACAAGTGGCTAAGATGGTATGGTGAAGTGTGATTGTGAAATCCATAGATGGTTATGAAATGTGATTGATTTAAGCTGTAAAATTTTGAGATTTTAGAGCTTAGTTTTAAACGAAATGAGTGTAATCATTTATTCATTAATTAAAACGAATAAATGAAAACGTTGACTTATCAAAGCTTCTAGATTTTAATAACATAGTGAAGACATGCTTTAGCCTATAAGTGAACACTCATCCCGAGAATTCCCAGGTAGGCATACGGGTCCCTCGTCTGATTGGGATTTATGCGCAATACCAGTCCTAGACAGAAAACTCAGAATACAGGCGTTCACCCTTCCAGATTGCACGTGTTCGTTATTAAAATCTAGAACTTCGACGGAATCTTCAAGGCAGTTCAGGTTAGGACTTGAGAATTTTGTTATACTAGTCTAAGAGTAGATCCAGTGATGGAGAACAATCTTGTTGTAGGGACTAAAGTAGGGATAAGAAGTAAGATGGAGATAGAGAGTAAAAACAAGTAGAGTTGCAAGTAAGAGGAGCAAGTACTGGTTAAAATCCTAAGGTTATAGACTAGATTATTTTTCTAATAACCTAATTCCCTATAACCAAGGCTCTGATACCAATCTGTAACACCCCAACCGATGGCGGAATCATCGAGGTGTCACGTAGTGACGATTGTTCAAAAGCACATGGTACTAAAATGTAAATATATTATTGAATAATTTAAATTGTCTTACATAGATGAAATAAAAAGAAAATACAAAAGTCTGAACGAAACATGAAATTTGAGATAACTTATTAAAAGCAAGCACTAAAGTCCAATGCTATAGTACTAAGATCAAACTGCACCTGAAACATGTACAAAATAAGTTTTGTCAACATATGAAATGTTGGTGAGCATTCCTAGATTTAATACATATAGTAAGTTGGAAAATGTTATACAATTCAAGTGCAAAGCTACAGTGCAATTATGTAAACTATGTAACATACAAATGAGCGAAATCAATCTTGTGACTGTATAAATGTACTAAATGAACGGCGGTGTACTTATCCAAATAATTGGATAATAACTTAACAATGACCATGGATTCTCCAATGAAAAAGGGGGAGAATCAACCTAGGCGGGTTGTCAATTTAATAGCGCTATCCAATGTTAAGGCCGGCTTGTACAATGTTAATGATTTCACTAAGTACAAATGTATTCTACATGTAATGTCTAAGCATAAAGCACGTTTGTAAGCAAATGCACATAGTACTAGAATTGTATTGTAAAAATGTGAACTTGTATTTGTAATTTGTATAAGTGTACATGTAACACCCCAAAAATGAATAAAAGAAAAAAGGGGATAGGAAATACTCACAGTTCGCGTAATAACTTGAAACTCTACCGAACAACGTGATTTGAATTTGGATTATCCCAAAGGATTAACCTAAAGAATTAGATAATTTGTAATGGAATGAATCTAGGATACAAATAGTTCTAGGGTTCCTAATTTGGGGATAAGTATTTGTTTAATTATTAATTATGTAAATTGTTATTAAATAAAAGAAATTAGGTAAATAATTAGGTAAAAGACTATTATAGGTTTTTGATTAAGGATGATCATGTTATAAGGTTTCTAAGTATGAAAATAATTTTTATAAAATTATTTCCTCAAAAATTGAATATTTAGTATATTTATTTTTATTTGTCAAAGATATAATTTTAATATCTAAAAATATTAAAATTAAAGAAATTTCTAATTAAAATTTATATTTCTGTTCTAAATGAACAGAAATAATTTATGTAAAATTTTGGTATAAAAATATTGAAAAATGAATTTATTATGATTTATTTATGACTTAAAATAACAAAAATCAATTAAAATATGAAACGAATGATTTTTCTGAAATAAAATTTATTTCTGAAATTCTTATAGATCTACAAGTTTAAAATAATTTTTGTGGAATTTTATAAGAACGTTTACATATTTTTATAAAATTTTAAAATTATAAATGAATAAATTTGTAATATTTATAATATATATTAATTAAATTATTTTTGGAAATCTAAAAATTGTATGATAAACTTTGTCATGAAATCTACTTAAAATAATTTTTGTAGAATTATTAGGACACTTTTGGTATTTTAAAACTATTTTTAAAAGTTAAGAGTAAAAGATTATAAAAGAAAGGTTTAAAAAAAATATGTTGCGTGTGCCCAGACTCGAACCCGGGCCTCTGGCCGGTTCGCGTCTTATATCACAAGCCTAGACCATCTGGTCTAGACCCTGAGAACGTTTAAACTTGGATTTATTTAGTTATATAAGTCGTTTGATCCGTTAAGGATTATTTATAATTATAAAAAAAATAACAGCTTGTGCCTGGATTCAAACCCAGACACGAGCCGGTTCGTGTCTTAACATAACAAGATATCACCAACCGGTCTACTGATCAGTTGGTGATGGATTCGCGTCAGATTTAAATTTAAGCAGTTACAACGCTTTATTATCTTCCCCATATGAACCCTAAAACATTAAATCAATAATACACTACAATAGAACCCGATTGAACATGGGGTAATTGTTAGAAATGGGCCGATTAACACAGGGTAACAAGGAATTAGAACATACCAAACGATTTGCTTCCTATTCGCTAGTCAAAGCAAAAGTCAAACAATGCTTCGCTAATCCACGCTATTGATAGGATGAAAGAGGATTCTGAGAGTTTCTTTGTGTTTTTCAGCCATGTCTGATCTCTTAGGAGTGTTTAATTTATACTAGGGAGGTATAATTGAAAGAGTTCAATCTTTGACCCGTGATGGTCAACGACCAGCTTAAATCAATCTCCTAATTACCTGTAATTACGCATACTCGAGCTGAATCAGACGCGTGAAGGAATGTCGATCATGAAAGCGGCAATTAATTTGATTAAGGATTCCATTTATGGCTCAAATTAGGCGGTTAAAGTTGAGGTCCGTTGGTCAAACATGGAGTCTAGGTATCGAGATCAGCAACAAGGGAGATGAATGTTTGGGCCGGGTCTGGATTTGGGCTCAGAGTGGACTGTCATGGGCCAGCGTAAAAGAAAGATGATTTGGGTTGGGTTTTGTTATGTTTAGTGATGTTATTTTGGTGATGGATATAAAATAAATCTTAATAAATCAGAAAGAAAAAAAAATTATTTAAATTATTATTATTATTATTATTATTATTATTATAAATAAGGTAACTAGAAAGATAAAATGCGATGTACAAGATAGGAGATACGAAATGAAATATATATATATATATAAAACAATAATAATAAAAGTGACGGATGTCACAGGCTATTTAATAGTGTTGGGCCCGACCTCTATAATAGGTCGTTGACCAACGGCTATCATTTTCGATAAGAACGTTTTACATAAGATTCAATTCGTTTTCTTGGAGCCTTTCTTTTGACCACCTCTACAGAAAACGCAAACCTTGTGTACTCTTACACTCTCGGTTATTTTTATTCGTGTTGCATACCCTAGTAAAGTTGAGTCAGAAACCTTTGTAAAGTAGGGGAGACTGCATCATTAGTACCTTTGCCCCTCACCAATTACACATTTCCAAAGCCTTTCTCATTTAAACTCTTAACTTCCTAACCTCGGGTCAACTGTCAAAGATTTCAAAACTTTTACTTTGGATATTAGACAACTACTTTAAATTTTGGCAAAACGTGACTGATACATACATACATGTGTATATATATATATATATATATATATATATATATAAAACCTATTTGGCTTTTACAACGTATTTCGTGTCATTGAAAACCTCCGCTTGAAAGAAATTTCGAGACGATATTTTTAAAAGTATGGAAGACTGTGACAACCGTCACCATCATGTTATAACAAGTTGTCAATTATAATCCTTCGTATATTCAAATATTTCCATTATAGTCCCTGTAAGTTTCGTCTTTTTCAAAATTAATTTTAGACCGAACTAAAAATTTATCATTTATATTTATTATGGATCGGGTATAAGTTTTAATCAAATACGTATGTTGAAACGTATTCGTAAAAGATTATATAAAAATTCAAGTTTTATAAAGTTTTAAAAACTTTTAAGTTAAGTTAGTTAACCAAGTTAACTTTTTATAAAGGAAATATTAACCTAGTTTCATAATAATCTAACCTAGTTAAATGTATAGGGACTAATTCTGCCAATTACCAAAAGATTTAAAAAACAAAATCTGATTCCTCCTCTGGTTCGGTTTTTCGGAGGGAGCAATTCCGGCCACCGGAATTTGCTCCGCCAAATTGAATTTGGGCCATTTGATGCTTTTAACTCGTTTTTAATCACGCCTATACGTTTCTCCACCTGTTCCTATCCATTTCCGTATTTTAATCGTGCATTTAAACAGTTGTAACCGTATAATTAATCGAGTTTTATGAAAGTAACCACCGGAGTTTTATTATCGAATCAATGACGCGTTCCATCAAACCACTATATAAGCAAATGGTCCCGTTCGTTTTCTGCACCTCCACACATTCTAAACCCACAAAGAAACCTAGTGAAATCGAGTCCAGAAACCTGCAAATTTGCGATTCATTTCTCGGCTGTTGTAAGCTTCAATGCCGACCTTTTTATGTGTTGTAAGACCGATTTTTTATGCCATTTTATTAGTTTATCATTCGCCTGTAAAAGCACTATAAATTCATGGCTTAATCTTGTTGAATCGACTTAATTAATTCAGGTCTTAGGGTTAGGGTTCATGCTAGTGTTTTGGGGAAGATGATGACACTTGGTGGTTAGGTAAAAGAATAATTGTTCAAAATAATAAACAAGTTAAAGGTTTGGTCCAATGGTCATGCGTCTGTGTCTTCATTGCATTAACCTGGGTTTGAGTCCCCTTATACACGGGTTCCTTCCTTTTTTTCTTAAAAATCTTGTATTATCCTATTTATTCTTTATTTTTTTTATAAATATACATTGGAAATTTAGAATATTCATAATAAATTCATTTTTTATCCAAAAATTATAAAAATTTAGGTGTAACATCTTGACACCATAAAGGAAATTAACACACTTTTATTTTCTGAAAAATGTCTTATTTTTATATTTTTATTGATTTAATTTGTTTTAATCATATTTAATTGATTAAAAAATCATTTTTAATGATTTTAATCTCAAACTTTTTGGGAAAATTATTTCTCATCATCAGAAACCGAAATAAAAATTATTGGTTCAGAAAACATTTGTTTTTATTGATTTTCCTATTTTTAGTCATTTAAACATGATTTAAATTCATTAAATCGGTTTTAAATGCAAATAAATGGAGAAAATTTATGAGAAAATTGTTTTCATTGATTTACATCAGAAAACATTCATTTTCTATAAAAATAATATTTTTGGATCATGCCTTGTATTTTTAGTCTTATTTGTGTTTAATTAGACATAATTAAACATTTATTTATTTATACTATTTAACATCTATTTTATAAATAATTTTCTTATAAAATAGAAATATTCTTATGTTTGAAAGGCTTAATTCTCATTTTTTGGATCATCGTGTAACTCATAATTATTGTTCAAATATTTACAATTATTGTATTTATTTACAATAATTTAGTTAAAGTAATTAACTAAATTATTTTGTCTTAATTATTCAAACATATTTTTATCTAAATATTCATTTGGTAATAATTATATTACCTAAACCATATTTACAAACTTTGGTATATTATTTTTGATATACAACTTCTATATTAATTCGATTTATCATAAAAACTCTTATTCCCAAAATCGACTTAGCAAACCCTAATGCTTTAGAACCCTAGATACCTTAGACTTTTAGACTTTTCCCTTATTGGTATTCTTAAACTTTATAGGTTGAATTCCTCGGAATTCCCATTACTTAGCTCACGACCGCTTAAGTTGGATTTTGATCGCTTTCGCAAACTGTGAGTATATCTTTCCCCTTTTTCACGTTTTATACTTTTGGGGTGACTCATGTACGCTTATTACTTCACTCACTTAATCATGCTTTAGTCTATATTCATAATCGCAATTCTTGTATGTGTTTTAATTGTTGATCGCTGATAGTGTGTACTTATGACCTTAATCATTAACCCGGTGTGGGCCTATGATGTGCTAAAAGTGGTTTAGTAAAAACTAACAAAATTAACCTAAACTAGACACTCTAAGTTTTAAATTTATAACCTAAGACTCTCTAAACCTAAACCACACAACCGGCAAGTGTACCGGTCAGTGCAGTACAGCTAAAGTAAGTCCGAGTATCGAACCCACGAGACTCTACTAGAAAACGTAAACTAGACTTGATTACTTATCCTAAATACTTACTTAATAATGTTTTGTTGCTTAAAGGTGGTTTTCTAACAGACTAATGCAAATAAATAAATAAAACTTAAATAATTGAGGACACAAGCTGGGAACTGGAACTGGGATCAGATGATGGGAAGGCACTGCCTAGGCTAGAATCCTACACATGAATGATAAGTTTCTAATGGATAATGGAATTGGTGTGGAACCGGAATCTTAAAATACTAAACTTAAAGTCAACTACGGGAATCCTAACCCTTCTTAAGATATAACCCGCAGAAATCTTAAAGTACCCGCCAGACAGTCTACCTCACAGCGCGAAAGTCACAATACACCCGAAAGTGCAAGGGGTAACTACAATATTTCTGATAAGAGTTGGCCTACAAGGAATGCTAGGGAAACTAGGAAGATCTTCTCACAAAGCCTCTAGAACTAGCAATTTAACACCCTAGACAGACCAACAATCTCGCACCTTACAGCTGTTGAGAATTGGTAGAACACTTAGAATTACCTAACTAACAATTATAACTCCTATGGATAACCTGCAGAATTAACCATAAACTAGTCGCTAACACCCAGTCCGCAACCTAACCCGCATTTATAAATTGAAAGACATTCACAAAAACGCAAGTGGAGTTTATAAAAATTATTTAAACAAAACTAAATATGCATACACATCAAACCAGAAAATAAAGAGTTGTTTACTTTAAAATTCAACTACAACCAAAAGTTCCAAAACCAAAAAGAAAAATAATCAAACAAACGTATTCATCATCGCCTAGGTAGTTCTATGATCTAGCCAATAATTGTCATGATAAAATCAAAACAACAAAAACTAAACGTATTAATGGTAGTCACTATGGGTATCAAATAGATAAATAATAAATAATTAAATTAAAACCGACCCGTGCTCACACCTATGCTTCAACCTTGATCCCTGTCGTTCCCCTTCTTCCAAATTCTTCTTGTTGTAATTTTGCGGCTACTCTGATGTGATCCTCTCGAAAATAAAATATTTGCGGCCGCTTGATCCCAATCCTCTTCAAAACAATTCACCCATTTATAATATTTCCTTGGAATAAAGCCCTAGAAGTCAATGTTGTTTTGGGCCACGAGCCATGACTATGAAGTCACGTTTTGTGATCTTTTTTTTATATATTATTATTTATTATTAAAGCATTATGACTCGATGCTCTAGACTTAGGTGTTATTGACTTGACCAAAATTGCTCGTTTATGCTCCAACGTCCATGAACACCTACAAAATATAAAATAAAATAGATAAACACTAAAAAAGACCAAAAACTAATAAAAATCTATAAAAACCTATACTAAATAAAATAGACTGGTACAAGTCTAAAACTAATAAAAGTACTATCTAAACGACTCGAAAATTATACAAACTTTACACTGGAAATAGATGTATTTTACAATACATCAGCCTAGCATAGCAATAAATAGTACTTGACTATTGTTATGTGTAAACTACTTGCTTTGTCGCATACTATATATAATCATACTATTGGGCGACTACTATACATATATGCTAGATATCCCATTATTCTCGGAATATCATTTCTACTCTAAGGCTTGATTTTGGGTGACATTTGCACATAGCTTGAACACTAAATTATAGACAGTATAACACGTGAATTGCGAAACTCTTTTACTACTATTTCAAACAGGGTATGCTCACCAATACATTTTGTATTGACAAAATTATTTTCGTACATGTTTCAGGTTGTTCTTTTAAGCTTTCGGAACTTAGACTTAGATTTGAGATTTATTGTATTTTAGTCTTAGTTGTCACGTTGGAAGTTTGTATCTTGTAATTTCTTTCAATGTAATAAACTATTCAATTCAATGTATTCAAATTTACACATTAGTACCATGAGCTATTGAGCAATCGTCACTACGTGACACCTCGATGTTTCCGCCATCGGTTGGGGTGTTACAATTACCCACCTTCCCATGCAAGACCACAATTACTACTAATAACCTCTTAACAAAAATTGGCCAAGGTGAAGGGAATGCATGACACAAACTTATATGGAACTAGGTATAAGACAAATATAACACACCACTTCCCAAGGAAGGATCCATACCCTTTTGTGATTCCTACATGTCGGCCGAAGGTGAGGAATGGGACAAGGAATGATGTGTTGTCAACATTAAACATCCATTTGATACCTAATCATCTTGTTCGATCCATAACATGAAGATAAGCCTACCATATTTGTTTTGTCCACTACCCCATTCGTACCACTATATAAAGGGAGCTAGAAATTACCTCCAAATGCCACACACAAACCTTCTACTCCTCACAACCACTCGGTTACTCCCTAACCCCAAGCCGAACAATAATCAAACAACCAAGAGTCACTCGAAGCATCCAAACCGAAGGAAAAGAGTCACGAGGCCTATAGGAATCACACCATCATGAACCATTCCTAGGTAAGTCATTGCACTCCCAAAACCTTTGTGTATCGGCCCTATTATGTTCCCCGACCCTACGAAACTTGATCATGTACAATCGGCCATTCACATGCATGAGTTTTGCATACATTGTTTCACTTATGGCTATTCCAACTAACTAGTGATCACATTGTCGAAATGCCTCATTTTTGTAATAATAATCGGCGTTAATAATGCAACCATCACTGGGGTAATGTTTTAGAATCAAAAACGACTTAAATGATCAAACTAAGAACCGGTTTTTATAATTAAAACTTACTTAATGTATACTCGAAGCTAAGGCTTATGTTGGAGGTAATTATAATCGGTTTTTTATCAAAAACACACTAACATGCATTGTAAAACTTCAATGGTACCTTGATAAGCATGGATCGACCGATTTTGAGCCACTAAACGATCGATTTCGAGGCCCATGTTATAGTGTTAGTTTCGGCTACCATGCCCTAACATATGTTAAGTAGACTATAACATATGTTAATACTAGTTTGGTATTACAAAAGCCTCAACATATGATAAAACACTTGTTTTGTTATAAACTGACCACATGTGTTAGATTGGGAACAATTTATAGCCCATGACAAAATGTGTGGTCCATTCTGCCCACACTAAACGACATTTTACAATAAACCACCTGGGATTTTTGAAACCGTATGTTTTACTAGTACATATAACTCAGCTATCGATCATCACGTGCACAAAAACATGGCCCACATACACTTGACACAAGGGTCCACACAGCGGGGTGAACAACTTGTATGATAAACAACAAACACACAACTTACTATACTCTTGACAATCATAGGGAAACCATTGTTAGGACGGCAGTTACCTCACATTCCAGCTTTACCAGACCACACGTATTGTCACCAGGTGAGTTTCATGGGCCCATTTTACTATTTTTAAGTTTTGAGGGATAAACATGCTACCATTCTAGTACAAAATTTCATTGGTGTATTATTCTATCGTGACTACCATGTGGAACATGAGACATTCGGTTCATGAGCTCAATAGTCCTCGTACTTACATTATACTGTAACCATTAGCTATCGAAAGCCATGGAACACTTTAATAGATCTATTGGGTTGGCACCCCTACTCTTAGTTAGTCGCTCTAACTGGTTACATACATTGTCTTTAGTATACAATGCGCGAGGCACAACAGTCAAGAGGTTTGGTTATGGGACTCATGGTTTGTACAGTAATCATATGCTTAGCTAGCCTATGATTAGTCATACACGAATTACACGATCACTTTACATAGTACATTAAAACCTGTGAACTCGCCGACATTATTGTTGACAAATCTTTTATGCATGTTTTTCAGATAATTGACGATGAGGAGCGGGGACTCGGGAGAGGGGTTTGAGCTTGCACAAAGTGGTACCATCATGGATCGGGTCTTGTCAGTCCCATGTTATTTCAGTATTTGAGTCACGAGTTTCCAGACAATTTACTATTTTCGAACAATGTTATGTTAATTTAAATAATTTATGACATCATCCATCCTTAGATGGTATCTATTTTAAATAAATCTGTGTTTTGCTCGAACATTGTGCTTGAAAACCTTTCCAATCACATCCCTGTGTTTTCAGCCTTGACGGGGTGTGACAACTAGCTTTCTCACGAATTTGAGGTGAGTTCATGACCCCAACTTTTTTCTGTCTTGCAAATGTTTTCGGGGGGTGGGGGGAAAGCATGCAAGTTTCACAAAAGCATTTGATATTTCAATAAATAAATTAAGCATTTCTTAAACCATATTAACAAATGGATTTCGATTCTTACAAACGGTTTATACAAAGTTCACATTAAAACACACTAGTTTTTATACGAGTAAATGTGAATTGCAAGCAAACATGCATGAGTTGTCGCTAAGGACGGGGTTGCCCTTGTTTATTTTATGGGACTAGGTTGTCCTTTTTTATTTTAGAGGGCTGGATTGTCCTGGTTAATTTCATAGGACCAAATTTTCCTTAATCACACTTCTAAGGGTTAAAGGGTCCTTGTCATCGTTCGACTGTACAGTAAAGTCCTCACAACTATTCGCTGCTATAACCAGCTGTTAGTTGGCATCGTAGCGAGTGCACGATCTTTGCGAGGCACATACTAGCCTAGGGTTGGTCATAGGCTCATGCAGGGATTTTCATTTATGTTCCAAAGGAACAACTTATGTTTCCAAGCGTTTCAAAAGAACAGTTTTCAAAACTTATTGTGCAATGCTTGACGAGGATTCCAAGGGGACTTTTTACAATAATTTCTCCAAATTTGATTTTGAGTAATAAAGCTAAACATTTTCAAATGCTTTACCATTATTTTTCCACGATGTAAAGGAAAACAGTTTTACAAGAAATAAATATAAAACCACGAACTCGCCAACTTTATGTTGACTTTTTAAGCATGTTTTTCTCATGTATTATTTGGCACGACACGGTTGGATTAGGTGGAATTATGGAATTCGATACCCTAGCAAGCTCTTAGTTGGCGTTCGTTAGTTTTTGAAGTCTTAGTTATATCATTCCGCTGCATAGTAAAGGTACCAATGGGTCACAACTTGTGATACCCGCAATTTCAGGTTCTAACTTTAACTAAACTCTATTTACATTCCTTGCATTCTACTTAACTAGGGTTGGCTAGATAGGGCACACGTTGCACAATTATAGATTAATAACTGCATGAAGTGGTAATTCGGGGAATTACGAGACTATATACATGAGTAGTGAACTTCGGACGTTGGTGAACAATGAAATTAAATAATTTTGAATTAATTGACTGAGATTGATTAAAATTATGTGCTTCTATGAAACTCTGTGAAACTATGTGAAAACTGTACGTGATTACGTGAACTTAAACCGAAAACGTTAATAAAAATCGTAATAGGTGGACCGGTAGGATGGTTAGGGTCTTAACACATGGGGTTACAGTTATTATGGTCCAAAATAGCAAAAACATCGATAAAAACACGTTGTACGACGAAGCAGGCCACCCAACGCGGGCCGAAGAGGAGTGAGCGGCCGCTCACTGCCTCCGAGCGGCCGCGCGCGGGTGCCAGACATCACCAAACCGACTTAAAACCTTATTTAAGAAACATTAAGCCTCTTGTATCCTCTAAACTCAAACCCTAATCGCCCCATACTGCCCTTTTACAAAAATACCAACCTCTAACACCTGATAAGGCGCAAGAACATCGATCGGGAAGCTTGGAGAGCATTCGGTTGATTGCTTTGTTGCGGTATAACATTCGATCTCTTGTGTTTTAATCTTCCTTAATATGTTATAAAACCTTATAACTAAGTTTGTCCTGGTCTGAAACGTTTTCATAAAGATTAAAACTTGAGGTTTATAAAGATTGAATGGGTTAAACATAATCTTATGCGATTAGTAATTGATAGGTTGCATGTTGCGCATGTTTATGATGTTTGGATCTTTAGGGTTTATGGTTTTGCATGTGTTATGATAGGTTCTGATCATGTTAGGTCTTATGGATGTTTTATGATGGTTTTTTATTATCGATTGATCGATTTTTTGCATACGTGAGTAGTTTAAATAAGAGTTTATGCATGAATAAAATCTGGACAAAATGTTTGGGTCGACTTGTAGGGTCTGTTACGTGACTTAAACATGTTGGTTTTGATGATTTCTTTGCATGGTTGTATTATACATGGTATTAGCTTTTCATAATGGGCAAAATCGTCTGATTTGGACGTCGTGTGAATAGTTTTTGGAATTTTCTTTGATTAAAGGTCATATCAGATTTTCGGATTAACAAACTGAGTCAACTTTAAACAATCATAACTCGAGTTTTACAAGGAATTAAGTTATGAAATTTGGACAGTAGGTCAAAATTGAAATAACTTGGCTTTTTCAAGTGGATTCATCCCGTTTGGATGAAAACACGATTTTTGGGAATTTTTCTACTAAACTAATCTGTTGTGTGTATTTTCTGAACGTAGCTGTGTTCCGTGAATTTTCATAATTTTTATACAAGGTTTTATCACAAACTAAAAATATGAATTTGTCCAGTGGGCCCCCTATAATATTTAGTAAAATTTTGGGAGTCTAACTCACTGGATAAGTATTTTTAATAAATTAGTTTTCATGGCGCATAATCTGTCCTAAAAACGCAGATTGTGTATTGTGAGTTTATGTGACTAATTGGAGTCCTATGTGGTATGTATTTGACATGTTCTTGAATGGACACTAATATGAGGTGCATATGAAGAGTAAAACTAATGATAACCAACATATTCACCAACGGGTCCGTAGGGTTTACTTATGCATGTAGAATCACTAGGTGCCACTTACACGATTTTGAACATTTAAATGTCTTGGACAAACGGGTTATATGGTGTAGTGGTATTACACATATACTCACTTAGTGACACATGTAATAGGGAGTCGGTAGCACACCCTACTTTGGAAGTTTGGATTTACTTGCTTGCATACTAAGGTGAGTTTCACTACTTTTTCTCAAAAGCATGCGTCTCTGGTTGGAGACACACACATTAATTCCTGGTTGGGAATTACTTACTTTTCTAGTCCGGTTCGGGACTACTCGGACAATGACTCATTGGGAGAGTCTGACACGAATCCTTGTATGGATTGCGCTTTAATCAGTTTAAAACTTATTGGTCCTTTGTGAACTAAGCACTCTATTACTGAAAGTCCTTACATATTATTGGGTTAATCGCTGGAGGCGAACGGGATATTAGTTGATAACGCTATTAGGTTGTGCAGCAACCTCATGTTTGCGATGCTGGGAGCATGGGCATGAACTTCTGACCACATCTGTTATGCTTGTGTTGATAGACACTAGTTCATAAGGCAGTACTGAAGGTTCCCAATAATCACCTATTTAGTTACAATGAGTGGGTTAGCTACCCTTGACACGCTTAAACTGATGACACTTGAACTTTTGGGTCTTGGAGACCTACGCTTTCGATTACTTTATACTTGTTATCCAAACTGTGAACTCGCCGACTTTATGTTGACACACGTTAGCATGCTTTTGCAGGTAATTAGGTATGGAGCACGAATAGGGCATGCATCATGTTGTGTCATGGGATTATGAACACATAAACTACTTTTGAGTATTTAACTATTTGCTTATGGTTTTGGGCGCGGTGTTTTGCGCATACTTTAACTTAACTGTTTTACTATTTCGCTTCCGCTATTATTTAATTGGTTTGGTTAAAACTTTTAAACTTGGTTTTACAATAACGAACTAAATGGTTTGGGCATTTAGAGTCGTTCATGTGACTTATGGCTATGGGGTCCTGGTTTGTCATGCGCCTCGCGGTATAAACCCCGCAGTGGAAATTTGTGGGTGTGACACAACTGAATGGAGATTTCGGGGTGTGACAGTACTGTTACCAGGTGAATGATTTTAGAAACTAGTTCTTAATAATTATAGAATTAGGAACTGTTAGAATTTCTAGCTTCTCCAACTATTGTAGTTGCTGAAGAACATGATGTAAAGATAATTAATCTTCCCCCTCTGCACAATGTGTGCCTCTAGAAAATGTTGATCTGGCAGGAGAGGAAAGTGATGATGAAGAACATGTTGGAGGTGATAAAGAACAAGATGATGATGATAATCATGATGAAGACGAGTTTGATGAAAACATCATGGATCATGTTGAAATGGAAATGGAACCTAAGATTGAAGAGGTTGTTGATGGAGAAAAAGAAATGAAGCAAGCACCCATAACTTCCGAGGTTCCTATTTTTACCGCTGCTACTACAAGTGCAACCATACCTTCAGCTGATGTTCTTGTCAATATTCTTAATAGTGTCTATGAAGCAGAACAAAGGGTTCCTCCACATGATGTCTCTGCTGAGATGGAAGCTAATGTTGAAAACCCAAATGTTGGTTTTAGACCAAGGAAAAGAAGCAAGAGAGATCCCAGACTAAATGTTGGGATTGCAACCACTGGTACCACCACTGTTGATGTTTCAGTATCTGTTAGTGAAATAGTTCCCACTACTATTGCTACTGAACCAGTTATTCCCACTACTATTACTACTTCTAATTTACTTGCTACCTCTACCGTTGTTACTGATATTCCAGCTGTTTCTCCTGTTGTTACTACTTTAGTTGCTACTTCTGTAACACCTTCCATTCCCGTGACTGCTACTTCTACCACATCTTTCTCTCAATTTATGAGCAATATATGTATCACTAGTAAAGCTAATGAAGGAGTTGGCTCATCTAATGCTGCCGGTTAAAGTAAAGTATTATTTGATAAAGAAGCGCTTGCAAAAGCGCAAGCTGCATACTTTGCTGATAGATCCAGAGGTAAAAGTGTAGATGAAGGTTTTGTGACTATTGAAGAAAGAATTGAAGAGACAATTGAATCGGGAGACGATAGTGGAAGTGATGTAGATCCTTTTGTTGAAGTGGATGTACATCGTCTTCAGAAAAGGGAAGTACAAATGGAAAGAGATCAGATATGGATGCGTGCCCAGATTCAGAGTTTGATAGAGGTGGTGACTGAGAAGAATGAGAAGATCACTGAGTTAGAATTAAACTTGGGAGATGTATCTGCTAGATTACTGCATTTAACTCAGAAGTTGGAAAACAGGTATGTTAAGGAGTTTGTTGATACCTCTGTTACTATTGAGAAGGTTAAGACTCGTGCTGAGGAAGAACAAGAACAGAAAGATTTAGATGAGACGATAAAGAAGTATTATGCTAGTGAGTTGAACAGTTGTGAGATCAGCCAGTAAGGAAAACTTATGTGATGAGAAACATCGATGTTGAGCGAAGAGATCCATTCGAAGAACATCCTAAGAGATATGTTACTATGACAAAGGAGAAGTATGTTAGAGTTGGAAATCGCTCAGGGATCAAATGTTGGAGATACTATGATCAGAAGGGAGCATTTATAGTGCACAGGGTTGCTGGAGAACCTGAGCATTATGCATCCCCTGCTGCTTTCAGTTCATGGACAAAAGTTGATTTGACCGAATTGTCAAAAGCTCCATTCTTCAATGAGACCAGAGACCCCATAAACACCATTGGCATTCGTTTTCACAAGAAGCTTCAGAAAAAAAGTTGAAGTAAATTTCAGAGACATGAAGATAGTAGATTCATATGTGAGAGAGTACAAGAATGTGTTTGATAAGGATGGTAAACCGTTCAAGGTTGTTAGATGGCCTCCAACTGACAAGATGAAGACCATTCCTTTGGCCAGGAATTTTGATAAAAGAGCCTTGAAAGATATGAAATACTAGGTATATGATCCTACGTCAAGTTCGGTAGTGATTGTTTGTGAGCATGATGAGTTCAGAATCTTTGATGTTAAAGACTTATTTGCCTTACATTCAGAAGACATTAAGGTGTAAGCAAAGCATCAAATTGAGTGTGATTCATACTATGAAGTTCTTGCTAAGGCTTACACTAGTGTTGTTTCTGGGATTACTAATCTGGAAATGGAAGCTGATAAAAGAGGAAGAGTGGAAACTAGATTGTAACAACCGGCAAAAATAAGGTAATTCCGTACAAATTAATTAATATATGATTAACGTAATTAAATGCAATTATGTGTGATTTAATTATCAAGGCCTTAGGAGATAGCAATTTCCAAATAGCGCATAGGAATGCATACGTTTAATGGTAAAACATGATAGGATCATGTGCGAATAAGCTATCCGGTATGGACGTTGGCGATTACCCGGTAATAATTAAATAAACGAAAAGGATCCCGGACACCCAGGATATAAAATAAAGGGTATTTTCACTAAATATAATGAGTTTTGGAACTCCAAAACCATAAGTGGAAACGTCTCATACAAATCTCCCGGTAACGAATAAAGTGCGTGTACCGCACCCGATACGCGTATAACTCATAATTTCACCCGGCAAAAGCCTAAATAACCAATTAACGCTTAAATTAGACTATATTTAAGGGTTATTAAAGGTATTTTTAATGTCCGAATAACGCGCGATTAAATCTCAAAAAATACCCGAACGACACCCGAACGACGAGGGATCAAACTTAACTTATTATTGGTAAATAGATTGTGTGGTGGACCCCACCTAGACCCACCAAGGGCCGGCCTAATGGCCTTTGTAATCCCCTTGCATTGTGTTTTTAATTATACCCTACAAACCTATGATAAGGAGCATGCTTGGACAAAAGACAATGTGTAAGATTATGCAAGTACAAGCATGCTACAATCTTACCTTTTGTGTAAGAAAATTTCGGCCCAAGGCCAAGAAAAATCCAAGGCACAAAGCTTCCATGTTATCACCTACACATGCACACTTGAGTACCAAATCTAGTAAAGAAATCTTATGCATGATCTTGGAAGATTATAAGAGATTACATATCCATCTTAACACACAAAATCTCTCCCACTCTCTCTCAAATCACACGGCACACACACACTTAACATATCCACCCAAAGATCCTAAGTACACATACAATCTTCCAATAAATCTTACATAATCTATGGAAGATTACATGTGATAATACTATATAAACATGTGTTAGCCATTTGAAGAAAAACAAAAGCAAAACTCTTTCTTCTTCTTTGTTCTTGGCCGTGAGTTTTGAAGCAAGAACACACTCACTTCTTTCAAGTTTAAACAACACAAATCACTTCCAAACATCCATCCATCAAAACCCCTATTGTGTGTTTCAAGCTTGGAGCTTAACCATTAAGGAAGAACACACTAAACCCCTCTCAAAATCCAAGGTTTTGTCTTCCCTAGCCTTGTGCTAGTAGTAAGCTTCTTAACCTTGTTTTGATTATTAATATTCATGTATGTGTTCTTAGAAGCAAGTTGTACATGAAGGGTTTAAAATGTGGTTTTGAAACATAATCTTTAATAGGTTTTACATGAGTAAAATGGATGATTAAAGATATGTAAATGGATCATGGATTTGATGATGATAAAGTAGTGTTCATGAAAATGTATATAATCTACACATACACTAAGTAGGATGATGATTTGATTAAGATTTGTAGAATAAACTTGAATGTGTTAAAATGTAACTTTAATCATCTTAAAATGATCATCCATGATATAGTATATGATGGAATATATTAGAATGTCATGATTGAAGAAGTTGAAAAGTTAAAGTTTACACACTTAGATGGATGAAATTTTGATATAATGGACAAATACATAAAACACACATACAAGTAGCCTTATATATGAAATATAAGACTATTAAAAGTGTTTTGATGCAAAAATAACTTAACAATAAAAAGATGAACCTTCAAAGTCCACTATTTTGAGTGAAAAATACTAACTTTGGAAGTTAGAGTGGAAAAATGCAACATTTGAAAGTTAAGGGACTAATATTGTAACTTTGAAAGTTAGAGGACTAAAATGAACATTTTTTTGAAACTATTAGTCCAAAAATGCAATAATGGAAAGTTTGGTGTCAAAAGTATAAGTAATAATTTTCCAAGGTTGAATTGGTAAATACTAGTAAACATACTTGGGTATTTTGTATAAAAAGTATACTTTTATAAAAATGAAAGTTATAAAAATATGGGTTTATATTAACATAAGGATTTTTATAAAATTGAGATTTTATAAAAATGTTAAACAAAAAAAAAATTAAAACTTGAGAAACTTATACAAAAATGAATACTTTTATATAAATGGGAATATAAAAGTATTGGAAGCATTTTTGTATCTAAGTTAACAAGTTGGGTTAAAAATACAAAAGTATTTTAAACCTTCCAAGTAACATGTGTTAGGAGGAAGAAATATGAATAATATTTCTATAAAACACATGTTGGGAAAAACTTGAAAAATTGACTAATCAAGCTAAGATATCGAGCTAAGACGCGTTAACGAACCGTACACGGACAAAACATGAGAAAAATGCCATTGCGGCAAAATGAGGAAATATATATTTTTGGGAAGTAAAATATATATACATCATGGGTGAAAACTAATAAACACTTTCCTAAGTGTTGAAGGAATTATTCGTGGGAGAAAAACATAACGAGAACAAGTAAGACGTTAAACAAACGTATATAC
Organism: Ambrosia trifida; assembly: GCA_028751855.1. Lineage (NCBI taxonomy): Eukaryota > Viridiplantae > Streptophyta > Magnoliopsida > Asterales > Asteraceae > Ambrosia > Ambrosia trifida. Next base: position 83,093,000 of record CM054127.1, read on the forward strand.
TTAACAAGGAAAATTACACATTTATATATATATATATATATATATATATATATATATAGGGTGAAGTTCCTGTACAAAGTGCATTTTTCGTACAAAGTGTGAGAAGTCTATATAAGCATTGTGTTTTAAATTTTAGGCATGATGTTTTATGTTCCTTTGGCATAGTATTATATAGAAAAACACAAAAATTAACAATTTAAAACACTAATTAATGTATTCTCGACATGCAATCTAAAACACCATACGAAGAAAGTAATCAGTGTGTTTTAAATTTAATGTCTAGAATACATTTGATTGTGTTTTAAATTGTAACGTTTGATGCTTTTCTATATAAATCAATGCAAAAGGAATAAAAAACATTATAGCCAAACTTTAAAACACAATGACTATATAGACTTCTCACACTTTGTACGAAAATGTACTTTGTACAAGAACCTAAACCTATATATATATACGCTCGTCTCGGCAAAATTCTAGTATATCTACTTAATGGGAAAGTAGATATGTGGGAAGGAAAACCGAGACGAGTAGACGAAGATATATACATATGTGTATGCCGTGCTGACAAGATCCTAGTATATTTATTTGAATGGGAAAATAAATATACGGTATGGTGAGTTGAATCGGGTGTTGAGAATATACAATCGAACGACAAGATCTTAGCATATTTGTTTAAATGGGAAAACAAATGTGCGGCAAAGTGAGTCGGGTCGAGTGTTGAAATATATATTATATCGAGCGATGCGATCTTAAGTATAATTATTTGAATGGGAAAATAATTATACGTTAAGTGAAGTCAAGTCGATGATAATAATGTACAAGTTAAGGAAATATTAACAAGAGTAATATATAACTTGTAATACAAAGGGTAATCTAACGCCAACGAAACCTAGGATACGCGCTTAATTAAACGGGATTTGGAATAACTTGTGGTCGGGAGTTGGGTGTACAACTTGCCAAGGCACATGCACTATAGGAATAGTGACTTATACGTCTAGGACGTTTGTAGGTACGAGACCCCGTTTGCTATCTACCTAGTTGAGCCGGACGTTGATTCAGGTGAGTCTCACGGCCCCATTGTAAACTATTTTTACGTTTTCGGGGGAAAGATATGTTAGGGAAAATGTTTGACGGATTTATTACTTGAGGTGTGACCGCCACTCGGGGTTGAGTCCTCGCCTCTATAATCATTTGTTCAGGGAAATGAAACCGGTGGAATATTTGAATAGTACTATTGGTGCCTGACAAGGCCCACCCCTAATCGATAGCGTCGATTATGCATTAGTGTATGCCTGGGGTGCATATATTCTGAACTTAAGTCGTAGGATACCGAGTAACGACTTGGAGCGGGGCATTATTATTATACGTCTTGGTTTGATTATAGTCTCAAGTAGATTTATAGGAATTTGCAACTCCTATATATTGTCATAACATGGTATTTCCCAAGTATTCAAGTTTTGGAAACTAAAACCTGTGAACTCACCAATATATTTATATTGACGAAATTTTAAACATATCTTTCAGGTAATTAAGCGAAGACAATCATGGCAAGCTGGGTCACGGAATCCTTCAATGCGGCGTTGGATATTTTGCGGGGTTTCACCTTTATTTCCCAAGGCTATGGGATATATTTGAGAAACCTCTCTATTTGTGTTATAAACAATTTACTTTTGTGTAATGTTTTGAACAAGATTTGACGCCTAAATAAATGACCCATTTTCTTAAATTACTTGTGATTTGCGTTAACCTTGACTTTATGCTCTTGAACCGTCGCGCTACGTGTTTCCGCCATTGGCGTGGTGTGACATAGATTGTTTGCTCCATATATTGGGAAACGACCTTCAGAACTCAAGAAAGCGCTTAAGTCTAAGAAGAAACCACTCGTGGGGGCGGCTGGAAATAAAGTTTCGAAGAGCCAAGATAACACAAACCTAGGGGGATATTGTAAGACCCTGGTTTTTTGAGGTTTGCGTTTGTCTTGGTCTATTACACGTTTTGGGCCTGTTACATGCTAGTGGTCTAATAATAGTGGTTTGCGTGGATTTGTTAATGGGATTCGGCCCATATATGGCCTTGTACATGAAGCCGCCCTAGTTAGTATATAAAGGGGTTCTAGGTTTCATTAGAAGGTTGCTAGTTCTTTTGTTTTGTTATCTCCTCGGTGCATTCGGCCTCCTAGTGTACCAGACGACTCCTTGAAGTCGTGTGCAGTTAGTGATTAATACAATCATTGGTTTACATTAAATCATTCTTCTTTGTTCTCTTGCATACAATCTTGTCTTTCGCACTCGATTGTGTGTTGTTTGATACCACATGAGAAGATCTTGGACTTACAATGACAAGATGCATGAACTTATGGTAAGAGCATTGTATACATGTACACATGAAACATAGATATACTAGATTCTCATGAAGGCAGTGGCGGAACCAGAACAATTTAGTTAGGGGGTCAGAAATAGTTTTTGTAACTTTTAAGTTTCCTAATGTAAAACACAACACAAAGTATTTCTTTTAACCAAAACACATTTTAGCTCAATGATATCTTGATATGTTGATTTGTGCCCCTCCTTTGTGGCTGGGGGTTACATTCCCTAGTGAGTACAATTTTTAAGGTTTCATAATTTAAAATCATTGAAAACTGATTTTCTTCTTTTGAAATTAATAACCACATTTTTAAACAGAGCGCACATAAAAACGGATAAGATTTATAAATCTTGAATTAAGTAAAATGATTTGTAATACATATACACAATAACTAAATAAAACAATAAAAAAATAATAAAGTTAAAAAGTAAATAAAAAATAGTATAGCTATTGGGAGATAAAATTTTATATATTACTGGAATGTGTTACTTTTATTATTACTAACAATAATTATTATTATCTGTAGATGTTACAATCTTACACTATAATGTTATATAGGTCATCAGTATTAAACTTGCTTGATTAAACAATAATTAAACGTCTATCCATAAGGTATATTATAAGTTTGTATGTAAAAAGGTAAAACATCAAGGTGTAACATGCTAAAACATTGAGGGGTGTTCAAAAAGTATCTAAATGCATTAAGGGTTAAATTGCAAATTAGTATTTTATTTGTCATTATCAATTCCCTTTTGCCTGTGTTGTCTTCTCCCCCTTCAAGATTTATCTTCCAAGGCATAAACTTCCAGTTTCTCTACTCTTATTGGTTTAATCTCCATTGCTTATCCTATAGTTAATGCTAATCAACGAAAAGCAAATCGTGGAACTTTAGGGGTCAAACTAACCGAAAGCTATGGTAAATACCCAGAATTAGTGGAGATTTTAGCTCGCCGGAGGGTTGGCCGGAGGGTCAACGGACCCCCGGACCCCCCTTTGGTTCCGCTGATGCATGAAGGTTGCCTAATTGTATTATACTTTGGGAAAGTATAATGATAAACATACAACCACCTAAAATCTGATTAGAACTAAAGATAAAATTATGTCAATGTGGTAAAGACGGACTAGACTCCTGCTAAGACTACCTAATCTCACAGCTCCTTGGAAAGCTAATACGATAAACATATACTAACCACTTCGAAACATGTTAAACAAATAACAATCATGAAATCCTTTAACTTATAAATATCACACCATGAATATGAAAACTAAAGATTTATGCTAATAAATCTTTGACTCACACAAACAATAACATGAGTTCTATGTGTTCACTTTCATTGAGTAAGAGACCAAGGTGTGAAAATGATATTGTGATAGGTGTAGGCTTTGTTGAGCAAGAGACAAGGTGTAGAAGGTTTTAGCGAGACATCTCCAAGTGTCAGAAAAAGATAATTAGAAATTCTTAATTTTATGTAATTCTTAATTTTTTTCATTTGTCTATTCCCTAGCGAGATTAGCAGGCCCGTAAGGGGGGGGGGGGGGGGGGTTAGTCGGGATGCAAGGTTTATTCAGTCTTTGGCATCTAGACGAGCTCTTCGGGCGGTTGATCTTATGAAACGACTGTCGGACTTAAGGGACCCCCAAAGTGAGCTCCTCCTGTTGCGCTCGTGCATGGGGGTTGCTAAATTAGTGTTTGGGCTCCGGACTTGTCAACCCGAACAGGTCAAAGAGGCTGTGTCTATCTTCGATGCAGGTCTGCGAGGGGCTGTTGAAGACATTGTTGTCAGCGGAGGACCGCATTTTGGGGACCTCCAGTGGAGGTTGGCTTCCTTCCCTATGCGTTGCGGGGGCTTAGGGCTTATATCGGCGGAGGACGTCTCCGCATATGCGTTTGTAGCGTCCAGGGCCCAATCGTGGAAACTGCTGGACCACATCTTGCGAAGCGCTGGTGTTATGGGGGTGGATCCTGACTACTCCCTTGCGCTTGGTAATATTGGAACAACTCTCCCAGACCTTGATCTAGGCGGTTTTACTGATAAGGAGACCGCCCCCAAGAAACCTCAACAAACTTTGGCGAGTGTTCTTTATGGTAAACACGCACAGGATATGGAGGAGCGGTTCGATATGACCCCGCGTCAAAAGGCAGTTTTGGCCTGTCTCAAGGGGGCTCATGCCCAAGATTTTTTGACTGTTGCGCCCATTGAAGGTCTTGGGCAACGGATGTCAGCAGTTGAATACAGAGCCATCCTTAAATACCGGCTCATGATTCCCCTTTTCCCGCTAGACGACTCTTGCCCCATTTGTAAAAAAGCCTGTTTGGATAGATTTGGCGAGCATGCCCTTCACTGTAAGGAATTGCCGGGGTTCAAGTATCGTCATGACTGGGTTAGAGATGTTTTATGGGATGTGCTTAGGCGCGCCGGGATCTCAGCTAAGAAAGAAGCCCCTGTTAATTTTCTGACTGACCCACGAGAGGGAAGATCTACCCTGCGTCCTGCGGACATCCTTGTGTTTGGCTGGGCGAGGGGTAAGCACGCGTGTGTTGACCTCACTGGGGTGTCCCCACTGGTGGGGCTGAGAGATAGTGAATTCGTTCCGGGACAGGCGGTTTTGAAGGCGGAAGCTAGGAAGGTTGCTAAGCACGAGGCAGCATGTCTAGAGAATCAACACGTGTTCATTCCGTTTGCCTTCGATACTTTTGGATCCTTAGCCCCCGAGGCAGTTCGTTTTTTGGAGCGGGTGCAGAAGGTGGTCCACAATGATTCGCAAAGCCCGAGGAACCAAAAGTTTGTATTTAGTAGAATAGGCTTTGCGATTCAAAAGGGTATAGCGGCGCAGCTTGTTGCTCGCTTACCCATTATCCAGATGTAACTTGGTTTATTTCGTATTTTATAAAAATGTACGAACTATGGGCATATTTATTTGTCTATGAATTTATTTATCATAATTATTAAGTGCTACTATTATGAGCATATGTATGACAACATATGCATATCTAAATTTTTTATGTTTGATATGAGTTTGTGAGATTTAGGTAAACATAAGCTAGCATTGTATAATTGTTTTTAAACATTTAGAACAACTTTAGTGAATACTTTACACATATATTTGTTTAAAAGACCCATGTTGTAAATTGTTTAATTGTATAATAGTTAATAAAGTTTTTTGTGTTTAAAAGACCCATGTTGTAATTATAGAACATGATCACCAAAATTCACGCGAAAAACATAAATATTAAAAAAAAAAAAGAGTGTAGGCTAGGGAGTGAAAATGCAAATGTTTAAAGCCCAAAGTTAAGTTAAGTTAAGTTAAGATAATAATTATGCAGTGTTGTTATTGTCACCACCAAATATTTGAGTGACCCTGGAATCACGGGTCGAAGTTAAAGACTCCCCTCCTACTGTTGTAGCCAGACAGACAGACAGACAGAGCACATTACCTAATCCTCATCCCTCTTCTTCTCTTTTTCAACCAAGACAAGATCTCCCTCCCTCCCCCCTTTTTTATTTTAATTAACCTTACTTATTATTATTATTATCACTCTGTACGTTGCTTCATCTTCAAATCAAATGTTTTAACCAATGTCTGCTTCTTTCACTCGTCCTCCTCGAATTAATCCTTCTTCAAACACGGTAACTACCTTGAATTTCAAGGAATTGTCAGTGTATTATGAATTAGATTGTTTTTATTATATTGATTATTATGTTGACTGACTGACTGGATAATAGACAAGTAATGTTTATTCTTCAAATAATTATTATGTAAATGTAAATGTTCCAGGTTTACAAGAGCGGTCCCCTGTTCATATCTTCCAAAGGTGAGTAAAAGATGTTCCGCTATGTATTATTATTATTGTTGAATGTTTGCTCTCTTTATTTCGTAAATGTATATTCGTGAAAACAAGACTAAATTTGGTGAGAGTTGAGTTGATTAATAAACCAAGACATGACATGACATGACATGACATGGAGTCAGCTACAAAGTAACTTAATGTACAAGCATTACTAATTCTTTGCTTCAGGGTTAGGATGGAAGTCATGGAAGAAACGCTGGTTTATTCTCACACGCACTTCTCTCGTTTTCTTCAAAAATGATCCTGTTAGTCACCAATTTCTCATTATTGTTTCTTTGAACTAACCTGATGCATGTGTAATTTTGTCTAAATACCAGTCCCATATAATGTATGTGAATCCAGCTATTAGTTTTCTTGGTAGAATTTCATGCTAAGAAATTGGTCCCAAACAACAATCAACAACATTTGGCAACGCACATCTGGTGACACAGAATTACGTGGTTCAGTCCACCAGTATGATCGTGATCTACCTTAGTGCCACTTGTTATTTTGTTATGGTTTACACTGATGTTGGACATATATTCATAGAGACCAAATTAGGTTAGATTCCCATATGATATGGGCCCAGCCCCTCATTGACCCTGCCGGTTTTGTGGGGTCCCTCCGATGCACTAGAGGGCATACTTGTTAATAGCGAGCATAGTACTCTACATAGCGAATAGCCTAGCGAAATAGTGCATTTAGTTGTGTTTTGATAAATATAGATAGAAATTGAAAAAAGAAGCGTATTTAGGGTTTTTGTTTCAGGATTGAAAAAAGGAGCGTACCAATTCTTCCATATTTACCGGATTTTTGATAAAATATACAAGTAAAATATTTCTAAAATTTTCTTCTAGTGTATCGCTAAACATGAAATAGTGGCCGCTATTTCTTTGCTATCGCTACGTAGTGTATGGGTAGCTTGCCGCTATCGTCCGCTATTCGCTATTGACAACTATGCTAGAGGGCCCTCGAAGCCTAAAGTCTCCACAACTCAACATTATTTTTGGTGCCTTAGGCTGATTAGATCTCCCTATCTTTAGTAAAATCTTTAAATCTCTGATTAACTGGTATTTTTCTTTTTATATTACGTAAAGATTCTTATGTCGAAATTCCCTTCTAAGTTTTTTCGCTTGAGAAGGCAGTCCTTTAGTTTAATCACTTTTTTTGTTGCTTAGAGTGCACTTCCTCAGAGAGGAAGTGAAGTAAATATGACATTGGGAGGAATTGACTTGAACAATTCAGGAAGGTAATGGTGGTTATTAAGTGTGTCTCTGTATATTTATATAGGACATGCTTTGTTTAACATATGGTTTATGGTAAAATTTATTTGCAGTGTTGTTGTTAGAGAGGACAAAAAGCTGTTAACTGTTCTGTTTCCTGATGGACGCGAAGGCCGGGCATTTACTCTCAAGGTCTTACGTTACACTTTAATATTACCTTTCTAAGCGTTTGCTTTCTATATTTTATTGGAGTAGAGATGTCAAATTTCAACTCATAAATTTATATATTGTCAAGCAGGGTTCTGTTTTATCTCTTGATGGTGAACAGGTCAAACTAGAAAAGAAAAAAAAAAAATTAAATGGAAATGTGTCAAATGAATCAAATAGGTCAAAGAAAACCCAATGTGTATTTCTATACAGAAAACATTCCACATTCTTTTATTTATAAATTTATATCATGTTGAAAGCAATGTTATGTTAAAATCATATTTGGCATGTTGATTACTTAAAAAAATTTGGAAAAGTGATTTGGGTGAAGACAACTTGTTATGAGTCATACAAAAATTACTTGTTTTGTACATTAAATTTAGGTTGTTGCATGGCTCCATGTTTACATTTAGTATGTAATTTCAGGCAGAGACATCAGAGGATTTATATGAGTGGAAGACAGCCCTCGAACATGCTCTTGCACAAGCTCCGAATGCGGCCCTTGTTATGGGACAAAATGGAATTTTCCGGAATGATACAAACGATTCTACTGACGAAACCTTTCATCAATGTTTGTGAATTTTTATTTCTCCCATCTTTTTTCTTTTGGCTCCATGAGCCCACCTTATGACGTTTAAATCAACATTATTTCAAAAGTTAGTGTCTTCATCAGTTTGTGACTTGTAAATGAGATAACTACTCTGTAAAACTAGTCAGTTTTATGCAATTACAATTTTTTGTTTGAATTAATACCTTTTTAATTTGGCTAGCTGCTTTGTTGCTCGTAATTCTGTATGAAAACCCATGAGATTTTTTTCTTCTCTTTTTTCAGGGAGGGATAAACGCCCCATTAAGTCTTTAGTTGTTGGAAGACCAATATTATTAGCACTGGAGGACATAGATGGAGGCCCATCTTTCCTTGAGAAAGCTCTTAGATTTCTTGAGCAACATGGTAGGCTCCTTTGCTTAACTAATATAAAGTTTTAATGGGTTAATATGAAGAACATATAATAAGGAAATGTGGTTCTTTTTGTGAGCAGGAAGCAAAGTAGAAGGAATCTTGAGACAATCTGCAGATGTTGAGGAGGTAGAGCGCAGAGTTCAAGAATATGAAACAGGTTTCTTTTCTTCCATTTTTATAATTGCCAAATTTAGATGCGCTTAAAAGATAAAGCTTCTTTCCCTTGTTGTAGGCAAGACTGAATTCAGTTCTGATGAGGATGCACATGTTATCGGTGATTGTGTTAAGGTACATACCTGATTTAATTTAAGCGAAAACAGAAGTAAACTTCAATGGCGATATAACTATGGATTACAAAAATAAATTATTTCATTTGCACAGCATGTTCTTAGAGAGCTGCCCTCATCACCGGTACCTGCATCTTGTTGCACTGCTTTATTGGAAGCTTATAGTGAGTTCACCTCCCTCCCCTTTTATTCAAGCATCAATTATACTTAGGAAGTATATGTGGTTTAGCCTTTATGGTTAAAGGGTATTGCATAGTTGTTCATTACACTATTAATTACTTTCATAGATGTATTATGTACTTTAGTATCGATAAAATGTGTTTCTAAGAATTATGCTTACTATCGTCTTTTATCTTTCAAATACTGCTTGCTTGATGTTTGCTGTATTTTGTATCGACACTTTAGGGGAAATTCCGTTTGTATGAATTCACCTTTTTAAATCTCTGGTTAACTTATTGCACTATATGTGTGTACTTATAATGATTGCTTGATCCAGAAATCGATCGGAAGGAAGCTCGAGTAAATGCTATGCGTGCTGCAATCTTTGAAACATTCCCTGAACCAAATAGGCGCTTGTTGCAGAGGTGATCCTTTTCTTCTCTGTATCAAATGGGTCAATTTCAAAATAACAAGCTAAAAAGGGAATGGGTCATATGGTTCAAAAGCGTCTAATGTGTATATTTAATGCATACGACGTTTTTAAGTTTGTTTTTACAAAGATTTAGATTGTTATTGTAATAATTTGGTTATGTTGTTTGTGTAACTATACCTGCCCCAGCCCAGACCATAGTCACATAGTTCGCGGGACGCTCGGTACGAGAACGTGGAACGGGATCGCAATTCGCTAGGTCCCTAAAATTCGGTACGGGAAGGGGTAGGCTCATTTCGAATCGCTCTGGTACGATGTACCATGTAATGTGGTACGATGTACCAATTAAACATGGTGCTATATATGTACATCAAATTTTATAAGCAACCTTATAAATTTCTAGCATAAGTTAACTAAAATTTAGCTTTGAATAAGTTTTATTTATGATTCAACATTTAATGTATATATCATACGTTTATATCATGGTGCATTAAAACTTAGATATAAAATAATAAACTACAAAAAGTTTTATAAACTGTTAACTTTAAGGGTGAAAATGCATTTTAGTTAAAAATAAATAAAAAAGATAAAATATATATAAGTAGACAAATAATGTTCCCCTTTTATAAACCCTATAATAAACTATGCCGCCATAGTATTTTCTCTCAAGGGCATATATCTTCTTCAACATCTAGTAAATTGTAAAACCTAATAATCTAGTTATCTTCTTCATCCACATATGATAAACCCTAATAATCATCCAAAACCTTCTTCATCTGCATCTGAAACTTGTTTTGCAAATTAGCACTTTGCGATCCCAAAACCAACAGGTATGACTCAGTTAAATGTTTGGAACGCTAATTTCAATGCCAAATTGGCGATTTCAAGCGTTCCTGGTACAGGTTCGTACCGCGATTCGGTACGAACGATCCGGATCGTAGATCGCGGCATCTTTAGCGATTTATGTGACTATGGCCCAGACATACTTGTCACCTTACATGAAAAAATGTTTCTCGGTTATTTTAGTTTGTGCTTGTTAGGTTAAAAAGTGTATTAACTGACCTGAACATCACTTGCAGAATGCTGAAGATGATGCACACTGTATCCTTGCATACTTCTGAAAATCGAATGACAGCATCAGCAGTTGCTGCTTGCATGGCACCATTGCTCTTACGCCCACTTCTAGCTGGTGAATGCGAGTTGGATGATGATTTTGATGATAAACGTGACAATTCTGCACAACTGCTTGCTGCTGCAAATGCTGCTAATAATGCTCAAGCCGTTATTGCAACTCTCCTAGAGGAGTATGAAAATGTCTTTGATGTAAGTTCCTTTTATTTTATTCAGAGGTGGCACTTTTGGCCTCTTTACTTTTGAATGGGTTGATTAGTTGCGTATAATCTCAAACAGATTTAAAATATTACTTGAGTTAACTACACAGATAGTCCTTATGATTTATAGAGAGTAACATCTTAGGGTACTAACTTATATTTTTAACATGTTATAGGTTTATGGGTTTAGTTTTGTAACATGTTGAGGTACTAACAAGGTTTAAAAGTACGGAAACGTGCCTCGAGGCGTTTTCCTTTCGCCTCACGAGGCGTACGCCTCGAGGCGAACTGAGGCGTAAGCGTGAGGCGGAATGAAAATATATATATATAAATGTTATATATCTTATAGAAAATGAAATACTAACTAATTTCAGCATCAAATTCATCAAAAACATCAAAAACACATGTTAAAAGGGCATGACATGCTTGAAATTGAAAAAAAAGTCTAAAACATCAAAAATAAACTTAAAAAACCACTGAGGCGCACCTGAGGCGCAGTTTTTATTACTGCCTCAGCCCTGTGAGGCGCATCTACAAAATAGCACCCTGAGGCGCAGCCTCAGACTCGTTTTCCTCCCGATTCGCCTTGAGGCGCACCTCGAGGCGCACGCCTCAGCCGTTTTTTTAAACCATGGGTACTAAGACTAACTCTGTTAGTTTTTCTAGTTAAGTTTTGATAAAATGACTTAAATGCCCAATAATAGCAAGAGGGTCAGTTCTTCTAATTAATTTTATTTTATTACAAGGATATTTTTTGCATTTTATTGAAATGAGAATTATCTATTAACATTATTAAGACTTAAAAATTTTAAATTATAAATAAAATACTAAATTAAATAATTATACGGTATACATTTTAATAGATATTTTTTTTATAAAACAATACTTTTATCCATCAACCACCACCGAAGCTTAAAGGAGTAAAGAGGGAAAGGGGAGATTGACTAGCGATGTCGAAATCGTCTTAGAGTTAGAGGCACAATCAATAACACTTTTAATGATATTATTAGTATACATTTATAATTTAACATTTTTAACTTTTGTTTTTTTCAATACAGTTCTGCTTAATAATTTTAATATTTTAAAAAAAAAGAATAAACCCTTTTAATGAATAAAAGTATAATTATTTAATTTAGTATATTTAATGTGGCTGAGCATTTTAGTCATTTTTAATGATTACCTAAATTAAAATGATATTAATAATATATTTTTTTTATAAAGCAATACATTTTGATAGCAATAACACAATACCTTAGTCTAAACCATATTTGGCACGAGTATTTTTTATAAACTATATTCCTATATTTGGCACGTTTATTTTTTATAAACTATATTCGGCATATTCGGTATGTTTTATAAAAAAATATATCAAATGTATAGAGTATAATTATTTAATGTAGTATATTTTGATAATTTAAAATTTATAAGTTTTAATAATATTAATAGATTATTCTCATTTAAATAAATTGCAAAAAAAAAAAAAAAAAACTCTTATAATCGATTAGAGTTAATTAAAAGAATACCTCCTCTAGTTATTATAGGGTATTTTAGTTATTTTATCAAAACTTAACTAGAAAAACTAACGAAGTTAGCCTTAGTACCCTAACTTGTTACAAAACTGAAACCATGAACCCTTAACATGTTAAAAAAATAAGTTAGTACTCTAAGATGTTACTTTCTATAAACCTTAAGGAGTATCTGTGTAGTTAAAACATATTACTTGTTAAAACATATTACTTAATAGGGGAAAGGAACTGGTTAGACCGAATGAGAAATGAACTGGTTATGGAAAAGTTAGGGTTGGCTAGTATCTTAGACAAGATTAAGGAGGGGAGATTGAGATGGTTTGGTCATGTGAGGTGGAGGCAGTCGACAACGCCATTTTATCATAGTGGAATCGCTAACTGTTAGGGGAGAAGGCGTAGAGGTAGACCCAAGCTGACTTGGGATGAGCGTATTAGGCATGATTTGATAGAGTTGCACCTCCCTGAGGACATGGTTCAGGATAGGAGTTTGTGAAGACGTATAATTAAGGTTAAGGATTTTTAGGGGGTGTTCATTTGTAATGGACTTGGTATGTGTTTGTGATTTTTGCTTGCATATATGTTACGTAGCATGTTATATTTGTCTCTTTGTCTGCTATGTTACCTGTTAGCACTTACTTGATTATTGGTAGCCTAATTGTTTTAATATATTGGCAGCTTTATTTTTATATATATCCCAGTTTTAATATGTCTAGAGCGGGGGTCTCTCTAGAAGCAACATCTCTATCCCTAGGGATGGGGGTAAGGTTTTCCTACATCCCACCCTCCCTAGACCCTACTAATAGTTTTACTATTTGTGGGAATTACTTGGTACGGTTGTTGTTGTAGGGGAAAGGACCGAATGGGTCAAACAGATTAAAAGTTGTCCAAAGTTTTAATGCATACGCCTTTCTGGATCATTTTTATTCAAAAATCTAGACTACTATTTTGTAATCTAGAATTACTTATTCAAATATTTAAAAATGGACCAAAAAAATGTGTGGGTCAGCCCTTTTTTGACATGTACTAAAAATTGCCTTTTCAATCTGAACTCCTGTTCTGACCCCTTCAACACACTGATCTTGCCACCTTTGATTTTGCTCATTGCCTAGCATATTTAATTGGTGGCTAACCTTGTTGCTAATCATGATTTTACTTTCTTTCAGGATAATGCTATGCTCAGATGTTCTTTATCAGCTGATTCTCAGGACATTAGTGCAAGTGAAGATTCAAGTGATGATGAAAATATGAAAATAAAAAACGTTTACCATGATGCAGAAAATGAAGCTGATCAAGAATCTGATGATCCCGAACGTATATTTAGTGGAAAGTTGAGTGAAAGCAGTGGTTATGCTGGCAGTGATCTGTATGACTTCAAGGTACTTTCTCACTATTGGATTGAGGTGGCAAAATGGGCTGGTTGGATAATAATGGGTTCTGTCCAGATGGACAATTTTTTGGTACAGGGTCATTGTGTTGAACTGAATATATTATTAGTGTGTCAAATACGATTACAAATTCTGAATAAAATGATTTATGTGGTTTGCTTGGTTAAAAAAACATTTTGGATGAGTTTCGGCCTGGTTGACCATTTCGTTTACACCATCTTTTTTCTTTACCGGTTAACCCGTTAGGAGATAAAACGTAACCTGAATTGACCCATTTGTAAGAAAATGAGTCGAAGTTGCAACGTGTAGGTCATCAGAATATCACAAAACTTAGATTTATTATTTTATTTTATTTTCTGAACTTCTGTAGCATCTTCTTATGATATATTTTATCCCCGATGTTTGATGATTGGCACTTAATATAGGCATATGGAGCTGATGAGTTATCTCCAAAAAACAATGTCAATTCAGCACAAAAATCAAAATTAATGGCAGATTCTCAAACTCTTGAAGATTCTAATGTTCAACAAATGCAGCCAAACAGGGCAAGTGGAAATCAGATGGATCTTCTACCTCAGTCACGTGAATCAAGCGCAGAGACTCCTGTTAGCAAACTAACAGGATCCAATTCTAATTCCAGGCGTTCAACAATTTGGGGACGAAATAATGTAACTTGTGTTTGTCTTAGTAGGTTGATTTTGTATATTCTGATTTGTTCTGTTTTTTTCTTCCACAGGGAAGAAAGACTCCTTCAGTGGAATCGGTGGATTCTTCTGGTGAAGAAGAGTAAGAAAGATTATGCCACTAGAGTCTGTTTTGCATTCTCCGTTCTTCTGATACTGACTATAGGAAGTTATGAATTTGACTGAATGAATATTTCATTAATCAATGGCCACTATAAATAATACAAGGATGAACCATAATCTAGGAAACTTAGTTAATAGGTACAACAACTTTCCTAAGATAAGGCAATTAACCTTATTTACATAATAATTGCTATTACACCCCCGCAGTCGAATCGGGAGGTTGACGTACGTTGAGACTGGACCGAAAATCATCAAACAATACACGCGGGAGGCCTTTCGTGAAAATGTCAGCAACCTGGTAACGAGACGGCACATGCAAGACACGAACACACCCCCGTTGTACCTGCTCACGAACGAAATGAATATCTAGCTCAATATGTTTCGTCCGCTGATGCTGAACTGGATTACCGGATAGATAAATGGCGCTGACATTGTCACAGTAAATGAGTGTGGCTTTGAGGAGCGGTTGATTCAACTCGAGCAAAAGATTGCGAAGCCAACAATTCTCTGAAACAACGTTAGCAACTCCTCTGTATTCAGCTTCCGCACTGGAGCGTGACACCGTGGGCTGCCGCTTGGACGACCAGGAAAGCAAGTTGTCTCCAAGATATACACAGTAGCCGGAAGTAGAGCGGCGTGTATCGGGACAGCCTGCCCAGTCTGCATCGGTGTATGCCCGAAGAGAAATGTTCGGAGCAGGGTTGAGAGAGAGACCGTAAGCGGTAGTCCCCTGTATGTACCTGATGATGCGCTTAAGAGCATTCCAGTGATCATCCGTAGGAGAGTGCATATGCATACAAATCTGCTGAACAACGTATGAAATATCCGGTCGCGTAAAGGTGAGATACTGTAGAGCACCTGCCAAACTGCGATAGGTAGTGGGGTCATGAAACAAGTTGGAGCCTGATGCAGACAGCTTAGAGCCAGTGTCGACCGGAGTGGCAACCGGTTTGCAGGTATCCATGGCGGCCCTGTGAATGATATCTCTGGCATAGGATTGCTGAGACAAAAACATGCTATTACCATTGCGTGTGACCGAGATGCCAAGGAAGTGAGATAATGGGCCCAAGTCTTTCATGGCGAATTCAGCGGACAGAGATGCCATAATACGTCCACGAAGATCAGTAGAAGAGGCGGTGAGGATGATATCATCTACATAGAGTAGTAGATAAGCAGTGTTCTGACCATGATGATAGATGAACAGAGATGTGTCGGACTTGCTCTGGACGAAACCCTGCATCAAAACAGAGTCAGTGAAGCGCTGGTACCAGGCACGTGGTGCCTGTTTCAAACCATAGAGATCTTCTTCAATCTGCAGACATGACCCGGAAACTTTTGATCCCGAAAACCCATGGGTTGATGCATAAAAACTGTTTCCTCCAATGTGCCATGAAGAAAAGCGTTAGTTACGTCAAGCTGGTTAATCACCCATGAACGTGATAACGCTAATGTTAAGACAAGGCGAATAGTGGCCGGCTTAACAACCGAACTGAAGGTGTCACCACAATCAACTCCTACCTGTTGGCTGCGACCATCACAAACCAGTCGTGCCTTATACCTTTCCAAGCTACCATCTGAGCGAAACTTATGTTTGAAGAGCCACATACACCGAATAATATTCATGTTAGGTTGACGGGGAACTAACTCCCAAGTCTCATTTTTAATAAGTGCACTAAACTCATTGGTCATGGCATTGAGCCATTCAGGTGAAGACAAGGCAACCTGTGGGGATTTGGGAATAGGCACAATGGTGGCGGTGTGTAGATTAAAAAGTTGCTTGGGTTTGGTGATCCCGTTCATGGCACGAGTGCGCATGGTACGCGGTGGAGGTGTGATGGGCTGTTGGGTCAGAGGTGGAGGTGGTATAGTGGCCTGGTTCGGCTGTGGGGAGGTGGGCAGTTGGGCTGGTAGCTGGGCCGTGGATTGTAGCGGAGTAGTAGGAGGTTGGGCCTGCTGGTGTGGGCCAGCGGTTGGATTGGGGTTGGCAGCAGCTGGTGGGCCAGATGGGTGATGAGGGCGGCGAGAGTAAGTGAGTGTTTGGGCTGGTCTGGCTTGCGGGGAAGGGGTAGAGGTGGGCTGGTCATTTGGGCCGGATGTGGTAGGCTGGTCATTTGGGCCGGATGTGGTAGGCCGGGTGTCGGGGGAGGAATGGGTGACAGGATTCCAAAGAAGTGGATTAAGGCCACTATCCAGGAAATCGTATGAGCTGGGTTGGGTGGGTTGGGTGGTTGCAAATGGAAAAATAGTCTCTTCAAATTGAACGTGACGAGAGACAAAGATGGAGTTGTTGGTGAGGTCTAAACACCGGTAACCACGGTGATTGGGCGGGTAACCGAGAAAGACACATGGCTTGGACCGATTAGCAAGTTTGTGTATGGATGTGGAGGGGAGTAAAGGGTAGCAGAGGCGCCCGAACACGCGAAGGTGTTCATATGTGGGGTCACAGTTATAAAGGATGGAGGTGGGGGAGAGGAATCGGGTGTGTTTGTTGGGAATTATATTGAGGAGGTAGGTGGCGGTTTCAAGGGCGTAATGCCAAAAAGAAGGCAGTAAGGAGGATTGGGCTAGGAGTGAGCGAACCATGTTATTGATTGTGCGAATTTTTCGCTCAGTCTTGCCGTTTTGAGATGAGGTATAAGAGCAAGAAAAACGGAAGTGCATTCCATTTAGACGACAAAAATTGTGAAACGAATTATTGTCATATTCTTTGCCATTATCGCATTGAAATTGTTTAATTTTGCCCCGAAACTGTGTGGTTATATAATTATTAAAAATGGTGAAGATGGAAAACACATTTGATTTGTTTGTTAAGGGAAACGTCCACAAAAAATTTGTAAAGTCATCTAAAAACAAAACATAGTAGCGGTGTCCCCCTGTGCTAGGCACCGGGGAAGTCCACAGATCACTGTGAATTATATCAAACGGTAAATAAGTACGATTACAAGAATCAAAAAATGGCATACGCACACTTTTGCCAAAAATACACGCCTGACATAATGTTTTGTCATGATTATTAGATGAACTAGAAATAGATAAAGGTAACGAATGCAAAATAGATGAGCTCGGGTGCCCAAGGCGTTGATGCCAACGGTCTTGAGTGATGGCTACAAAAGCAGTAGAGGATGTAGTGGAAGGAAGTGGTGCTGTCAATGGGTAGAGGTCTCCTGAGCTATTGCATCGTAGGAGGTGTGCCCTGGTCTTGAGATCCTTCATAGTAAAACCGAAAGGGTCAAACTCAATAGATAATAAATTATCAGTAGTAAGTTTTCGGACAGAGATAAGGTTCTTTATAAGGTTAGGGGCAAAGAGGATGTTATTTAATTTAAAGGGCGGGAAAGGTGGTGGCAGGGTAAGGTTGCCTTGACCTATCATGGGAATAGTCATACCATTTCCAACGACAATATATTTGTTAGTGCAAGTATTAAAAGAAGACGGGAAGTCGTTACCTTGAGGGGTTTTCATGTGGCTAGAAGCGCCGGTGTCCATGACGCCGTGTGGGTCCGGTTGGTTGAGGGACAAGGCGTAGAGAGCCTGTTGGATGTCCGTGGGAGATAAGGTAGCCGTGTAGGCCTGATCCGGGGCGGCTCCAAGGATCCCTGCCGAGTTGTTGTTGGATCGAGCGGTGGACGGATACGGACACGGGGCTGTGGCTGATGCTGTGGACCCAGTGGGCTGCTGTCCCTGCATAAGAGAATTCCATTGGCTTGCGGCCCAGGAGTTAGGGAAGACAATGTACGGATGTTGGGGTTGACTGTTTGAGGAGCGGTTGCCACGGTTAGCAGGACCACGACCCCGTCCCCGGGTTCTACCACGGGATCTGTTCTGGGAAGAAGCAGACGCGGCAGCAGAAGCCGGGTGGGAGACCGTGGTGGCTGCAAGGGCAGTGGCAGCAGCAGTAGCGGACCGAGCAGAAACAGTTTTCTTGGTTGACTCAGCCATGGTGAGACGGGAGCGGCATTCGTTGAAGGGTGGTAAGGGTTCCCTATTTTGTAGGACTGTCGAGATGCTCTCATAGGTCTCGGGGAGACCCGCGAGAAGTTGGGAGACGAGGCGTTGGTTGTCAACCGGTGCCCCAACGCTGGTTAACTGATCCGCAAGATGTTTAACTTGTTGGCAATATGCGGACATGTTCGGAAAGGCTTCAAGATGTATGTTGGAGAACTGTTGCTGAAGGAGAATTTGGCGGGCAGATTTGTTGTTATTGAAGCGTTCCTTGATGGCGAGCCAGGCTTCGTAAGCCGTCTGACCCGGGACGAGGATGATGTGAAGGAGAGGTTTGGATATGGTGCCATAAATCCATTGCAAAACCAAGGCGTCAAGACGAGTCCATAAGGCATCGGCCTCAGCCTTGGCTGCGAGGGCTTTGGCTGTGTCCGCATCAGAAGACGAGCCGGAAGGGGTCACATCAGGGGGACGGGGCTGCAGGTGTTGATAGACCTGGTAAGCGCGACAGTGCACCTCGAAGAGGGCTGTCCAGGTAGAGAAGTGTGATGATTCTTCCTCAAGAGAATGAGGGGGATCATGGTTTTGATGTTGGTGACCGCCATGGCGGGATGTATCTTAGGGTCCATGAAGGTAGAAAAGAGGAGAAATATGGGTGAATAAGGGGCTAAGGAAAGACAGAACAGGGAGGACAGAAGCTGGGCGGAAGATTGGTGGTGAAGTAGGGCCGGCTGCGGTCAGGCCAGGGAAGAAGAAAGAGGACCGATTAACCCTCTTGATACCATATAGGAAGTTATGAATTTGACTGAATGAATATTTCATTAATCAATGGCCACTATAAATAATACAAGGATGAACCATAATCTAGGAAACTTAGTTAATAGGTACAACAACTTTCCTAAGATAAGACAACTAACCTTATTTACATAATAATTGCTATTACTGACTAATTCAAAATGCATATTGATGCCATAACAACCAATTAGTTACTTTCTCAATTTGATTTCATAAAACGAGTTTCATGTGCATACTGTAGACTTTCTATTCAGAGGCTTGAGCTCACGAAAAACGAGTTGAGGCAAAGAATTGCAAAGGAGGTAATACTACTGGGGCTGGCTGTTTTTATGCTTATTCTGTAGCAATCATATTATACTTTTTTCTATTTTAGGCAAGAGGAAATGCGATACTTCAAGCTAGCTTGGAAAGAAGGAAGCAAGCATTGCATGAACGTCGATTGGCACTTGAACAAGATGTAAACACTGCTTTATCTAATTTTACAAAATACAAAAACATTTGGGAAAAGAGTTAACGGTGGCCAGTCCAACCTGATATGACTCGTGTTTATAACCATGTAAAAATCATCTGATTGACCTGAACCCCTTTTTTTATAATCTGCTCGTTTTGCCGATAAGAATACAGACTTCTTTTAGTGCACTGAAATTTGTATATGTTGTCGTTTTATCTTTCATGCTTTTGATTTTATTCATCTATCATGACAGGTTTCAAGATTGCAAGAACAGTTACAGGCTGAGAGAGATCTAAGATCGGCATTAGAAGTTGGGTTAAGCATGTCTTCTGGACTGATTTCTGGAGCCCGTAATATGGATCCTAAGGTTTCTTTTCTTTTCTTCTTCTTCTTCTATGAGATTGGCTTGTTGTATCACCTTCTTTAGAGGTGGCAAATGCGCTAGTTAGTTTTTTCTTCATATATTTTATTTTTTTTCCCAAATAGTTAGTAATCAAATTATATTATGTCAATAATGATATGATTCTTAAAATATTGTAGTTTGGAGGTTTTATGCATTAAAAAATAAAAATACAAATTGGGTGCCTTTTGATCTGTTTTACCCACTTGTTGACCTTTTCATTTTACCCAATTGACCGGTGCACAACCCATTCGTAAGTAAAGGGTCGAAATTGCCACCTGTATGTTTACTAAAACGTTTCTTGTCCTCTTTTTGATAAAATCAAATCAATCCAAATGAAGACGAGAGCAGAGCTGGAGGAGATTGCTCTTGCTGAAGCAGATGTTGCCCGATTGAAGCAAAAAGTAGCGGAACTGCATCAACAACTTCATCAGCAACGCCAGCATCACTATGGCTCCATGTCCGATGCTTCTGATAGACACCAACATCTTCATAACCATAATTCTCAACAGTGAGTACTTCAGTTATATCTTTTATGTAGCATTATATCAATTTACATATTCAAGTAACTAAAGCCACCAGTTTTGGTATGCCATCACCCAGACCCCTTCGTTGGCCGATAATAATCCATACCGACAGTTTGCTTTTGTTGCCAAAAGCAATCCCACTCGCATAAGCATCATAGGCTTACGCCTTTTGCCACATGAATTTTGTTCACATGGATGATTATGAGCTAAATGGGAAATATTTGCAAGCGAAATTGAGTGGATTATTATTGGCTACTAGGTCATAGTTTGGATTATTAAGTCCACTTTGCCTAACATAAATCATAGAAATTTGTGTCATTTGGAAAGTATGCTTGTGATTTTGTTGATATGTTATTCAATGTTGTTGTTCTTATACATATATTTTCGACAGGAGAGTTTTTCAGCAAGATTTTGATTCTACTATAGCTTTCATCAACCATGAACGAAAACAAAGATCAGAGGTAACTCTACATTAAACTATGAGGTTGATTTGTTATTCATATGGAGAATTTTCGATCAGAACTGGGTCAGGATTCATCTGAAGTGTTATCATATGCATGAAATCTAGAACACCACTTCTAGAGAAATGTTTAGCTCGCCTGGACAAGTCATGCATCTGTCCTTGATACTTTGCAGGAAAATTCATCGGTGGGAGCGGACTTGAGAAATGTTAAAGCCCAAACCTTAATGAATGGCAACACAAACAGACAACCTTCCCGTAAGCAATTTCCGGACTCATCAAGCTTGAGTGATTCTAAAAGCACCGAGCCATCCACTATGGATGATATTGGGGCAGGCGATTCTGCTGGTATGCCATCTACATCGAGACCAGCCGAGGTGATGAAAATGATTTTTTTTTCTTTTAAGTAATCTGCATAAGTAGTTGATGCTCATAATCAAAGGTGAATTGTTTAGGTGATCGACTGTCCATCATCCACGCTGGTAGAATTAACAACACGTCTTGATTACTTCAAGGAACGGCGTTCGCAGCTCATGGAACAACTTCACAACCTTGACTTAAGCTATGGAACCTCCTCACAGTCAGCTGGCAGTGGCTGGAACATTTTTAAAAGAACCTGATCTGATCCATTTGTATGTATATCCCTCCCTTTCATCTCTTCTCCTGATTATTGGTGTCCAAAAAAACCCGTCTTGTTCGTAGTTTCTAATCGCCTATGTATTTATTATTTGGTTCAATGTGCTGAACATGAATCGCGAATGAATGATGCTTTTATCATTTTGTGTATAAATATGTTGCTGGACCTAGTGCTGAAAATAGGATTCAGGTTATTAAGTTGTTTGAATCAGATGGTAAAGAGTTTTTGATTTGGTTACAGTGTCAAATAAATATTTTGTTTATATATGGATAATAATTTTGCTCATGAGGTTAATAAAAGAAGATTCGTTTCTTTACATGATTATAAAAGTTATTTCTGTGTATAAATAACAGTAAAATTCCATACCAAGATCCAAATACAGCAAGTATAAACATATGAGGGATTAGACACAAACAAGCATTTGAGTCACAATGAGCCAACCTTTTCGTGTTTCTGTACGGACCTATGGGTCTGTTTGGTATGGGGTAATGGAATGGATGTGGGAATGGAATGGACGAGGTAATGGAATGGACAAGGTAATGAAATGGATCATTATCATTCCATGTCTTGTTTGGTTGCCATGTGGGAATGAAACAAAACATTACTTTGTGTTGTTGGATAGACAAGAAAAAACGAATGAATAAAATCGATGGTTAGTGGCGGTGGTGGGTGGTGGTCAGTGGCGGTGATGGTGGGTGGTGATATGTGGCGGTAGCGGCGGTGGTGGGCGGCGGCGGATGTGGTCGGTGGCGGCGACGATGGAAGGTGGAAGGTGGAGGTGGATGGTCGTAATGGTGGGTGGGTGACGGCGGTGATAGGTGGTGGTGACGACGGTGATGGGTGGCGGCAACGGTGGCGATGGGTGGTGGATGGCGGTGATGGTGGGTGGGTGGGTGACAATGGTGAGTAGTGGTGGTGGTGGGTGGAGGAGACGACGGTGATGGGTGGCGGCGGTAGTGGTGGGTAAAGGAAATTGTGGTGACAGTGGTAGGTGGTGGAGGTGGCGGTGGGTGGATGACGGTCATAGGCGGCGGTGGGTGGTTTTGTATGGCGGCGGTAGTGGGTGGGTGACGGTGGTGGCGGTGGTGGGAGGGTGAAGGTAGTGGGTGGTGGCGGTGGTGGTGGTTGGTGGCGGTGGTGGGTGGCAGCGGTGGTGGTGGGTGGTGGCGGGTAGGTGAAGGTAGTGGTTGGTAGCGGTGGTGGTGGGTGGTGACGGCGGTGGTGGGTGGTGACGGCGGTGGTGGGTGGTGGTGGCGGCGGGTGGTGGCGGCGGCGATGGGTGGTGGCGATAGTGGTGGTGGGTTATGCTTTTGTTAGTAAAGGGTGAATGGAGATGGAATGAAAAAAAACATGGGGGTGGATGGAATGGTTTTGAGGGAATGGAATGCCTTGTGAAATGGGTGATTCCATTCCTTTAGCCAACCAAACACATTATTTTTCATTACCTTGTAATGGTCCATTCCATTCCCCCTTTCATTCCATCATACCAAACGCTATGTATTTTTTTTTTCTACTGGGGTTTTTGTGTTCGTGTCTTTAAACCGGACTTTCAAATTTCGCTTCAGGTCAGGCCATGTTGGGCCACGTCAATAAAATACATCGTCGTTTACTAATAGTAAACGATAGATAAATGAAAATGTCATTAGAAATTGAAAAAAAATATAACATTAGATTTTATAGTATTTCTATGAGTTTTCGTCTTTTGGAAACGATTCATTGCATACAAGAATAGTTCATAAATTCATCACTCATCCCATTACACAATTCCATGCTTTCCTTAATTATCGCATTTATTAATTACCTTACTAATATAACCTAGGATAGTGGAGACAACCCTAATCGGGCCTTGGCCCATTACGATTAGGGTTATGGGTGATTGTGGCATATGTCGAACTCTATATAAGGGAAAGGGATGATATCCCTAAGACTATGTGTTGTGGGTAGAGGTGAGTGGCGGATTTATCGAATAATGTTTTGGCATATCGACGCTTACATGGCACTGGGTAGCGGCCGACGGTTGCTCACGAGAAGGTGTTGTGGGTCAAGGTGAGCGGGGTTTTAATTTACCAAATATATTTAAATATTTACCACATTTTTTTATAAAAAAATATTAAACTAAAAATAAAAGAAAAATTACACTAAAATAAATAACAAACATTACACTAAAAAACAGAAAATTACACTAAAAAAAATTAAACTAAAAAAAAAAAAAAGAAAATTACACTAAAAAACGATTACGCTATAAAAACCTAACATAAGGATGAGTCTGAACGTAACATTTGCCATGTCGAAACGTGGTGAAAGTTATGGCCAACCTTTCGAAGGTACTCCACTTTGGCGAAGGCGACGAGCACGTCTTCGGTTTTGTCGGGCATATCACTCTTCACCTCTCTGTACGCGGTTTCGAAGTTTTTACATTTCGATTTCAAGTCCCTGAACTTGTGGGAGATGGAGTCATTGGTACCGTTGGTACCCCTAACAAGGGTACCAAACTCGGCTAGGACCCTATGCCACTATGGTCCGCGAGCACCATATCCACGACTTGACGAAGCACCATCACCGTGCACTTGTTGGTACGCGATGACGAGTGCTAGCTCTTCCTCCTCGGTCCACTGCCCCATGATGAACTTGGAATTGAAGATTTAAGGTTTTAGTGTAGGAGAATTGTGAAGAAGGAGTATAGGTAGTAAATAAATAGGGGGTAATTAATTTTGGTTGGTGAAAAATTTAATTTTTTAAAATTCAAACGTTGGCCAGCCCGCTAACGGACGCGAGCTGGCTCACGTATGGTCGCTCGCTGACGTGATCACGTGGGTCTGCTGTCGTTGGCGCTAGCCACGTGGACAAGGTTGTGGCTCGCGGGCCACAACAGATAGTCTAATAAAGAGGACACTTTTGGCTAACCCTAAAAGCTATCCAAGATTGTGTCCTCGTCACCCCAGTTTTTGTTACAAACAACTACATTCGTAGTCGTCTCCCTACCCGAATAAATCTTACTTTGCAGGAACTCTGGTGCCGTAGAGATGTTAGTGAAGGATCATTCCTGTGAATCCATAGTCGTATCATCCCTAGTATGAGGTAAGACTATTTGGTTCTTCATTGGCACCATCACTATTGGTTCTCATCTTTCAAATTGGTACCTATGGATTTACCAACTAGAGTTTATTCAAGCCATGTGGATGTCGATGCCACAATCGAAATCCAAGTTGATGCTGTCACCCCAAACACCGTCACGAAGAAAGTTACCCAGAAGGCACCGAATCTAACATTCAACTTCATTTGTCACACCCTCAAATTCCACATGCGGGGTTTTACCGCGAGGCGCGTGACACACCAGGATCTCAGTTAACGATTACAATAAACAAACAACAAACATGCATTCATATATATACTTTTAAAACCAAAATATCATGCTTTGAGCCGTAAAGCAGCAGCGGAAGCATTTCTTGTTTACAACCAAAAGACATATCATAGTTTACAAAACATTGTTTAATATGCTTCAAAATATTAGACGCTGTGCATGACTTCGTGCGCCTAGCCCATTGACTGCTACCTTAGCGACCTGAGAAAACATGCCAAAAATATCAACATATAATGCTGGTGAGTTCACAGGTTTTCTTTTATAAAAGAGTTGTTACAAGTTCGGAAAGATCATATATGTTACTACTATGTTATGAGAACGTTAGCTAGACGTTAAGTGTTGCTACTACTGCGGTTGGCGAGTAGACTGCTAATCGCCTGATGTATTAGGCGGTTAGACTGTAATCGCTTGATACATCAGGCGATTAGAGTTCTATTCGCCTATAGCAATGCTGTCGCGCGTTTTCGCGCGTTAAACCCTTCAAATCAGATCCGAAACATGTAAAAACACCCAACATCAAACCTAAACCATTTACCAACCCATTCCAAGCAAAAACCCCCAATTTATCTCTGCTCTAACGGTCTCGGTGCGATTATTTCCTAAAATGGCAAAGTACTAGGTTTCATTAACTATGAAATCTTTCCTTAAATGGTAAAGATCAGATTACACCTCCTACAACTTGCAAATCATCATTCCTATGTTATAACATCATTCTAGCATGATTCCTAACAATAAACAAGCAATTAATTATATCATAACATCCTAATTCTTCAAGAATCACCCAAATGGGTCAAAATGCATACTTTCATCTAAACACTATAACAATAGCTTAAACTCATAGATAATCATCCTAACAACTCCTACACATCAGAAGTACATCAAATTCATGGAAACATTCATGTTTCAAGGTGTGTGGGAGGCTTAGGATCAGTTAGGGTTGCACAAATGGTGTTTGGGGAGTCAAGGGTTGTATTTATAGGTGTTTTGACTCGTGCACATCAGATCATGCGAGTAGGGGATCAGTACAGGCGATTAGAGCCTCTAATCGCCTATATACTGGCGATTAGAAGCTCTAATCACCAGTAAACTTCCCTATTCGCCTATAGGGGTGGCGATTAGGAGCCTTCCTGGTTCCTAATCGTCTGTAGGGTTCCGGGATGAGTTTTTAGCGCGTTAAACAGTATTTTAACACATATAAACACGTATTCACATACCGACAAGTCACATAATGATTACAAACACATTATGCATTATAACTAACACGTTTACATCCGTTCACCAATTCCCGGGACTCGAGACTTGCGTGTGTGCGTTAAACCCGACGATTCCACGAATCACCAATCCTTGTACACATGTTTATGGACCGACTCCCGATGATCCCGTGGATCATCGTAACGACTCCCGATGATTCCCAGAATCATCGTAACGACTCGACTGACCCAGTTAAGTACGTAATATGCATGACTCGCTAAGGTAGACTTACTAGTTTAGTCAATGTTACTAACCTGAGTTTGCCGGGTGTCACATCATCCCCCTGTTGAAAGAATTTTCGTCCCGAAAATTGCTCAAGTCCAAAAAGGAAGAGACGAAAGAGAAGAAAAATTTTCCGGTTGCCACATCATCCCCCTGTTGAAAAGAATCTCGACCCGAGATTCATTCAGCTTCAGTAGAGACGTGTCTTGATTCGAACGCGCGCTTAGGAAATAAGTGAGGATACTTAGCTTTCATCTGATCCTCCCGTTCCCACGTGAACTCCGGTCCACGATTTGAGTTCCAACGAACTTTAACAATGCGGATTTTACTCCGACGAAGGCTACGGATCTTATAATCGAGGATCTCAACCGGTTCTTCCACAATACGCAGACGATCATCCAGCTTGATCTCTTCGAGGGGAACAACCACAGATTCATCCGCCAGACACTTCTTGAGATTAGAGACATGGAAGACATTATGAACATTACTGAGTTCAGCTGGCAGATCAAGCCTGTATGCTACCGGTCCAATCCGTTCCAGAATTGCGAACGGTCCCACATACCGAGGATTCAATTTGCCCCGTTTCCTAAAACGTATAACGCCCTTCCACGGAGATACCTTCAACAAAACCCTGTCGCCAAACTCAAACTCTAAAGGCTTGCGACGGCGATCGGCATAGCTCTTTTGACGATCCCGAGCTGCTGCCATGTGGTTACAGATTTGTACGATCTTCTCGGAAGTCTCGTACACAAGTTCCGGGCCGGTGAGTTGACTCTCACCCACCTCAGCCCAACAAAGAGGAGACCGACATTTCCGTCCGTAAAGAGCCTCGAACGGAGCCGCCTTGATGCTAGAATGGTAGCTATTGTTGTAGGAGAATTCCACCAACGGTAGATGACTCTCCCACCCCTTGCCAAAGTCGATCACACATGCCCGAAGCATGTCTTCTAGTGCTTGGATTGTCCGCTCACTTTGACCGTCAGTTTGCGGATGATAAGCCGTGCTCATGTCTAACTGAGTACCCAGAGCCTTATGCAAGGATTTCCAGAAGTTAGAGGCGAACCGAGAATCACGATCAGAAATAATAGAGACAGGCACCCCGTGCCGAGAAACCACTTCCTTAAGATATAAACGTGCCAAACGCTCAAGGCCATCGGTTTCCTTGATAGCGAGGAAGTGCGCAGACTTTGTCAACCTATCAACAATCACCCAGATCATATCACAACCACTGGGCGATTTCGGGAGTTTGGTCACGAAGTCCATTGTAATCCGCTCCCACTTCCACTCGGAAATTTCAGGCTGTTGCAGAAGGCCGAGCGGCTTTTGATATTCAACCTTGACCTTGGCACAGGTCAAGCACTTGCTCACATATGAAGCTACATCCGCCTTCATGTTCGGCCACCAATAAAGTATCTTTAAGTCTTGATACATCTTATCGGAGCCAGGGTGAATAGAGTACCGGGACTTGTGAGCTTCATCAAGAACGAGCTCCCGCAAGCCCCCAAATAAAGGGACCCAAATACGTTTAGCGAAATAATGTAGGCCATCGGACCTGAGTTCAAGGTGACTATCGATTCCATGCATGGTCTCAGCTTTAAGGTTTTCCTCCTTCAAAGCTTCTTGCTGTGCCGAACGGATTCGGTCAGGTAACCCGGAATGGATAGTGAGCTGAAGAGCTCGAACACGACGAGGTTTAGCGGATTCCTTCCTGCTCAAGGCGTCTGCGACAACATTCGCCTTGCTAGGATGGTATTTAATAGCACACTCATAATCATTGAGGAGATCGACCCAACGACGCTGTCGTATGTTCAACACCTTCTGATCAAAGATGTGCTGGAGGCTCTTGTGATCGGTGTAAATAGTGCACTTGGTACCGTACAAGTAATGCCTCCATATATTTAAAGCAAAGAAACTGCACCCAATTCCAGATCATGGGTGGGGTAGTTTTTCTCATGAACCTTGAGCTGACGAGAAGCATAGGCAATGACCTTCTCGCGCTGCATTAGCACACAACCGAGACCCCGGATAGAAGCGTCACAATAAACCAAAAAATCGTTCGTGCCTTCAGGCAAGGACAAGATAGGAGCAGAACAGAGTTTAGCCTTTAGCATCTGAAAGGCTGACTCTTGCGAATCACCCCAATCGAACTTCTTGTCTTTCTAGGTAAGCGAGGTGAGGGGTTGAGCGATCTTTGAAAATCCCTCGATGAAACGACGATAATAACCTGCAAGACCCAGGAATTGCCGCACCTCAGATGGCGTCTTGGGTGCTTCCCAGTCTTTGATGGCTTCTATCTTAGCTGGGTCAACATGAATTCCTTTTTCATTAACTACATGACCAATGAACTGGAATTCACGCAACCAGAAGCTACACTTAGAGAATTTGGCGTACAACTGTTCCCGCCTCAAGAGTTCCAAGACAAGACGCAAGTGTTCCCGGTGGTCCATTTCGTTCTTGAAATAGACTAGGATATCATCAATGAAGACAATCACGGATTTATCAAGATAAGGCTTACAAACACGGTTCATCAAATCCATGAATATGGCGGGCGCATTGGTGAGACCAAAAGGCATGACCAAGAATTCGAAATGGCCATAACGAGTTTGAAAAGCGGTCTTCGGAATATCAGCTTCTTGGACCCTCAACTGATGGTACCCCGATCTCAAATCAATCTTCGAATAGAAACTAAAACCCTGAAGTTGATCAAACAAATCATCGATGCGAGGAAGAGGATAACGATTCTTGATGGTAACCTTGTTCAATTCACGGTAGTCGATACACATTCGCAGGCTTCCGTCTTTCTTTTTGACAAACAAAATAGGGGCTCCCCACGGGGATGAACTAGGTCGAATGAAACCCTTCTCTAACAGCTCCTGCAACTGGTTAGACAACTCCTGCATATCGGGAGGTGCAAGACGATATGCCGATATGGGGCTCGGGCAATAGGGGCCGCACCTGGAGCAAGTTCAATACCGAATTCGACCTGACGATATGGCGGAAGGCCAGGTAAATCTTCAGGCAATACGTCGGGAAAATCACGAACGACTGGAATATCTTCAATCTTCTTCTCTTCCTCTGATGAAACCGAAACAAGTGCCAGAATGGCAGAATACCCCTTCCGAAGATACTTATAGGCTTTCATACACGAAATGATACTCAAAGGGACCCCGCTTTTCTCACCATGCACCAACAGAATTTCTCCATCGGGGAGAGGAAGTCGGATGACTTTATCAAAACAAACGATCTCTGCATGATACAAGGACAACCAATCCATACCCACGACAACATCGAAACTACCCAAGGACACCGACATAAGGTCAATAGGAAAAGAATAACCCGACAACTCAAGGCGACACTCCCTAAGGACGTGCGTCGCTTCAACATCCTTACCATCAACCAATTCTATCAAGTACTTAGCCTCTAAAGGTGTAGGTACCCTATCAAGAAATTGACTAAACCCAAGAGATATAAAACTCTTATCGGCACCAGAATCGAATAAAACCGTAGCATAGCGATTATCAAGAAGAAACGTACCGGTAACAGTGTCAGGATCCTGTCGAGCCCCGCTCGAACTAATCACAAAGGCGTGAGCATTCCTTCCTCCGCCCCCGTTGTTTCCATTACCCGATCCATTCTTCCCAGCCTCGCCCTGCTTCAACTTGGGGCAGTTACGTTTGTAGTGACCAAGCTCACCACAGTTATAGCACCCTTGTTTTCCCTGGTTTCCCTGGGGAGCAGCAACCTGAGGGACTGGGGCTGGTGTAATCGGCGGGTTTTGGTTCCCCAGAGGGTTGGACCTACAATCCTTGGCTTGATGCCCAATTTTATGGCACCGACGACAACGGTCCTTATCATCACAAGGACCAGTATGATGATAGTTACACCGATCACATTTTGGCAACTTCCCAGCATAAACCCCCGGTTGTCGCTCAGACGACGATCCCCCAACATCAGACCTCTTCACCTGCTGAGGCTGAGCTGAACTTGAGCCTTTACCCACGCCTTCCCACTTTCGTTTTTTGCTCTCGGGAGCCTTCACAGCAGCGCCTTGGGGAGGCAAGACTCCTTCAGCCACCTTCATATTGGCCAACCTGTGAGCCGACCAACCCACCTCAGAATAAACAGTAAGATTACCCGCAGCTACCAACCCTGCAACCTCCGGCACCAACCCAGAAATATAGTGCTCGATCCTCCTGTATTCCGGTGTGTGCAAATCCGGGCACAACACCGCCAGCTCATTGTGTCTAGATGTATAAGCTTCACTCTCAGATCCCACCATCTTGTGATTCCAGACCGCATGCTCAAGCTTCTGGATCTCATCCCTCGGGCAGTACTCATTTTTCAACAGCTGAATGAACTCTGCCCAAGGCATAGCATGAGCTTCCCCAATACCCATGGTCTGGGTGGTGGAGTTCCACCAAGTCAGAGCTTGACCCTCCAGGGTTGCAGAAGCATATTTCACCCGGTCGCCTTCCGGACAACTGCACATCGAGAAAACCGATTCAATCTTCTCCAGCCAATGGAGCAGTCCCACTGCCCCTTCAGTTCCACTAAAACTGTGGGGCTTGCAATCCATAAACTTCTTGTAGGAGCACTGGGGTGGAGGGGGATTGACAGCACCACCTGGAACAGACACACAGGTGAAAATCAAGAAAAGATACAGTACCCTAGAACAAGGTAGAATAGGTGGGAATTGACGTACCACCCATAGCATTATGAGCAGCTTGGAATGCAGCCAAGGCAATGTGCACGTGCTGCTGCATCAGGTTGTCCAACTCCGCTTGGGTCATATTAATGTTTCCACGGCCACCGCCGCCACCACGCCGCCAGCGCGACCGCCAGCACGGCCGCCTCTACGACCTCCACGAGCTCTCAACATCTTCTGTCACAACATGAAACAAAAGATTTAGGCTTGCCCGTGGTACAACCCATTAGGAATTTTAAGGACCTAGACCGAGCCCAGTTCGGGTCCATCCGTTCAAACACAAAGTCCACTAGGGCTCCCATGCATCACAGTTTATAATCTCGTGTGCACCCGACATGATAAACTGTTCTACATGGTCCTCCAGGCGTGCTTTAAGTTTGAAGTTCAAGTCACCGAACACTAGCACCCAATCATGATATTATCATAAGTATAAGTATAAGATAGTATGTATAAGAATGAGCGTGTCCATTAGGGCATAGAAGGGAGATGTCCGAGTCCCTGGACAGATCTCAGGAGTATGCCGAAGCTACCCCAATGTACATCGCCGTCAAGAAAGTTCAATAGTATATCGTTCGCCGTCAAATCATGGCAATGATGGGTCAAAATAGAATGATAAAGAGTAAACAGGTGATGTAGCGTAGAAGATGATGACACCGACACCCCGACAAGTTATATTGTTACCCACATGTTAAGACTCGACTATCTGTGGCCGTCTAGTGTGTGCGACTCAGATAGACTAGACTCTACATGCAGTCCTAGTTCACTATAACCGTTGGCTCTGATACCAATCTGTCACACCCTCAAATTCCACATGCGGGGTTTTACCGCAAGGCGCGTGACACACTAGGATCTCAGTCAACGATCACAATAAACAAACAACAAACATGCATTCATACATATACTTTTAAAACCAAAATATCATGCTTTGAGCCGTAAACCAGCAGCGGAAGCATTTCTTGTTTACAACCAAAAGACATATCATAGTTTACAAAACATTGTTTAATATGCTTCAAAATATTAGACGCTGTGCATGACTTCGTGCGCCTAGCCCATTGACTGCTACCTTAGCGACCTGAGAAAACATGCCAAAAATGTCAACATATAATGCTGGTGAGTTCACAGGTTTTCTTTTATAAAAGAGTTGTTACAAGTTCGGAAAGATCATATCTGTTACTACTATGTTATGAGAACGTTAGCTAGACGTTAAGTGTTGCTACTACTGCGGTTGGGAACCCATTACTAAACTGGTATAAGTGTTGAAGCCAGCCCAGACGGACGGGATTACCGATGCCTCGGTAACCCCCAAAGTATTAGAGACAATATGCACCCGCCCGGCTCCCAGCCGTCGAGTGGGGTTTATAAGGCCCAATAGATCTATCCACATTTCCCTCGTTGTGCATCCCCGCACATTCATGGTTTCCCCCTGGGACTTTCCATAAGAGCCACATAGTACATGAAGTAACCATAGTATAACATGACCTTTAATGAGTAAATAAGTAAGTAGCATGTTTCTCCCCCGAAAGCAAAACGGTAAAAGTGGGGCTGTGACACTCACCTTAGATCGCGTTACTTGAAAACAGTTAAGTAATTATGCTATGATAGCCCCAAATAGCGGCGACCTATCATGAGATGTGTATAAGTATCCGGACTAATAACCCGCAGGTTAACTAGTCCCCGAATGTCCAAACCATAACCATAAACGTTTGAAAACACCTTTAACTGTTGAACCGACCGTACCAGACAAGACCCGACATCCCATTGGTGACCCGGCATCCCACGTGTTAGACAAATACAAGACATCATGCAACATATGCACTTAAACACTTAATACGCGCAAGAGTTCACCTAGTCTAGCATAATGTTCAATTAATTCATAAACAGGTCCGAACACGTGTTACTAAGCCATTGGGTGTATCTCGGGGTTCCTATCATGTTCCTAGGTGTCAAATCATGTTCCGGGATGTCAAAATACACTTACGACAGCAGTACACGCGATTAGGAAACTTACATGCAATTAGGAAAAGTCAACTGGTGAATAGGGGAGGTCAACTAGCGAGTAGACTGCTAATCGCCTGATGTATCAGGTGATTAGACTGTAATCGCCTGATACATCAGGCGATTAGAGTTCTATTCGCCTATAGCACTGCTGTCGCGCGTTTTCGCGCGTTAAACTCTCCAAATCAGATCCGAAACATGTAAAAACACCCAACATCAAACCTAAACCATTTACCAACCCATTCCAAGCAAAAACCCCCAATTTATCTCTGCTCTAACGGCCTCGGTGCGATTATTTCATAAAATGGCAAAGTACTAGGTTTCATTAACTATGAAATCTTTCCTTAAATGGTAAAGATCAGATTACACCTCCTACAACTTGCAAATCATCATTCCAATGTTATAACATCATTCTAGCATGATTCCTAACAATAAACAAGCAATGAATCATATCATAACATCCTAATTCTTCAAGAATCACCCAAATGGGTCAAAATGCATACTTTCATCTAAACACTATAACAATAGCTTAAACTCATAGATAATCATCCTAACAACTCCTACACATCAGAAGTACATCAAATTCATGGAAACATTCATGTTATAATCACCAAAAATCATCATATGCATCAATACTTCACATATAGCAAGTATTATGGTGTAGACTTGTTTTAGAACTCATTTCCAAGGTTTTTAAAGACACATTCTTATCAAAACAAGGTCTGGACTTTTGGGGAACCAAAACAATAACATTACAAGGTTTGGGATGAAGAACACACCTTGGATTTTATCAAAGAAAGGTGTGTAAGCTTGGAAATGGTGAGTTTTGAAGCAAAACAAGTTCCCGAGGTGTTTCAAGGTGTGTGAGAGGCTTAGGATCAGTTAGGGTTGCACAAATGGTGTTTGGGGAGTCAAGGGTTGTATTTATAGGTGTTTTGACTCGTGCACATCAGATCAGGCGAGTAGGGGATCAGTACAGGCGATTAGAGCCTCTAATCGCCTATATACTGGCGATTAGAAGCTCTAATCACCAGTAAACTTCCCTATTTGCCTATAGGGGTGGCGATTAAGAGCCTTCCTGGTTCCTAATCGCCTGTAGGATTCCGGGATGAGTTTTTGGCGCGTTAAACAGTATTTTAACACATATAAACACGTATTCACATACCGACAAGTCACATAATGATTACAAACACATAATGCACGATAACTAACACGTTTACATCCGTTCACCAATTCCCGGGACTCGAGACTTGCGTGTGTGCGTTAAACCCGGCGATTCCACGAATCACCAATCCTTGTACACATGGTTATGGACCGACTCCCGATGATCCCGCGGATCATCGTAACGACACCCGATGATTCCCAGAATCATCGTAACGACTCGACTGACCCAGTTAAGTACGTAATATGCATGACTCGCTAAGGTAGACTTACTAGTTTAGTCAATGTTACTAACCTAAGTTTGCCGGGTGTCACATAATTCCTGACAAGGACGAGGCTGCACCAAGTCAGAACAAGGATGCTGATTAAATTTCCCTGGACCCGGACGAGTGGCTGGCCAGGGAAAATGCCAAGAACATGGCGAAATATCAAAGAATGGTCTTGTCAATGGCCAAAAGGGACACTTAGAAGACATTAAGCTATGGAACTCAAGGCCAATAACGTGAAGCAGTTCATGGCAGGAATGATGGCAGCCGTCTCCCCAAGGGACCTCGTCAGGCGGTGCGTAGTGGAGATCGTGGTAGTAATACTCGTGATTAGGACTATGTTAGCCTAGACGATGAACTGATGGCTATGAAGAATCTGACGGTGAAGTCAATTATGACTCGAGTTTCAAGCAACAATCAAAGTCAGTGGCAAGCAATCATACTCGCATGGATGAAGATCTTTACAAGCTTTATAGGCCAAAGACCTTTGTAGAAAGGTCAAAGTTCTGCCCGCGCATAAAAAATTCAAGATCGTTGGTATACATAACAAATCATAATTTCAAGACCGTTGGTATATATAACAAACTAGTATTTTGCGCTTGGGCGTTGCTCCGCAAGCTTGTAACGTATCAAACAAACAAAAACACAAACACGATTGCACTACGATGATGGCATTAGTATTCGACTTTGTTATACCCTTATATAAAACATGTTATCGGTGATGGTAAACGTATTTAACCGTTCATTGTTCATTGAGGTACTTATCATGTACTTTGACGCCAATTCAACAGATTACATGAACGCATTTTAAGTTAAATATGTAATGCCTAATTAATTTTTTTCTATCTATGAAATGTAGTTTATACAACGATTACAACTAATCCAAACCCATTTACATACAC
Organism: Ambrosia trifida; assembly: GCA_028751855.1. NCBI lineage: Eukaryota > Viridiplantae > Streptophyta > Magnoliopsida > Asterales > Asteraceae > Ambrosia > Ambrosia trifida. The sequence continues at coordinate 83,128,583 of CM054127.1, forward strand.
ACAAACATAAATGATTACATATAAGTTCTTTCATCACTCATTAATGAGTATACACATGGTAAAGCAAACCAAACCAAATATAAATCTACAAAATTACATTACTGTAACCTTTTTCCTAAAAAACGTGACTTTCCAAAAAAAAATATATATGTATTGGAATGGGTCCTTTGTAGATGGTGAGTTTTTGTTTTTAAACGTTTGGTTAGACTACCCTACTCTTGACATGAAGCATCTATCTTCTATAATAAAAGAGTAGACTCGGGTCGAATGAAGGCTTTAAAGAGGGTCCTCATGGATCCAACCGAGAAATGGAGCTCCAAAATTGAAGTATATAAACCGTTTTTTTCCATTCTCCACAACATAATTCTCCATTTCTTCCTAACAAACCTTTCTATCCTCCTTCTTCATCTTTCATAATTTGTTGATTCTCACTGATTCAAGGTAATCATCGATCCTACTGTTCTAATGATGATTCCTATTATTGTTTTCGCTTCATTATTTATTCTTAACATTATTACAAGTATATCAATCGGATTTAGCAGTGATTTTTATTCGGATTGAATATTGAATCATTCATTTGATATTTTTTAACAGTGATATTCATTCATTTCAATCATTCATTCGACATTTCTTAACAGTGAGATTCATTCGGATTGAATATTGAATCGTTTTTTTAGTACCATGATGAGGATTTAAACTGATTTTGAAGTTTAAAATTATAGATACTATTAACCAAGTAAATAAACCAGACACATATAATCACATGAATGTTTCAAGAAGTTTATCAATCGGATTTATTCGAATTTATTCATTTGAATGATTCAATCAATTTTTTTAGATACATATTCAATCGGATTTAATCATTTTGTGTTTTAACATTTAAAAAAATCTGATTGAATAGCACTGTTAAAAAATACCGAATTAATGAATATAATCACAAGAGTGTTTCAAGAAGTTTATCAATCAGATTTATTCGGTTTTAATCATTCTTTTGAAATACCAATTTTTTTTAAAATACTGATTTTTTAGATAGATATTGATTATGAGGGTAATGTTAGAATGAAAACCCTAAAAATTTGAGAAAACCCTAGAAAACCCTACTTCCCAAGATTTTTAGGGCTTGAAAATTTTAGGGCATGTAATATACATGTTTTTAAGAGTTTTGAGCCCAAAAAAAAAAATAAAAAACGCGCTGAGGGTTTTTTTAAAAAAATAAATAAATAAGTTTTTGGGTGTTGCATATGTAACACATATGTGCAAACATGTTGCATTGTAAAAAGACATGTTACATATGTATCATATACATGTTGCATATGTAACACAAAACTTGTTTTTTTTTTTTTTAAAATATTGGCTCGGCGCTTTTTTGTGTTTTTTGGCTCAAAACTCTTAAAAACATGTATATTACATGCCCTAATTTTTCCAGAAAAAAATCTTGAAAAGTAGGGTTTCCTAAAGTTTTCTCATTTTAGAGGGTTTTCATCAAATACTTAGCTTTGATTATGATTTAATCATTCATTTGAATGATTCAATCGATTTTTTAGATACATATTCAATCGGATTTAATCATGCTATGTTTTAACATCTAAAAAACAGGATTTGATCCGAACACACAAACACTATTATGTCTTATCACAATGGTTTTCAATTACTCAAGGTTTTGCATGACCATTCGTCAATAGTTTTGGTATTTTTGATATTTTTTATGTTCATATGCTTATTTAATTTTAAAAAATGGTTCTTTCATTTTTAATGTTGTTTTTTATGTGCCTTTCCAGACTGTGCCGAAGGCCATGAACAAATTTACGTTTTTGTTAATTTGATGGAGGTCAATTCTTTGACTTTATTTCTTTGAGTTTGATTGTGCTAATTTTAACTGTTGTTGACCAATTCACGTCAATTACCAATCCTTCTATTTTTATAATTCAAATATATAAATAAATATTCCTACACGATCAGAATTGTTCGAGACACAGTATTCCGATTTAGAAAATTGTTCGAGACACAACAATACTATATAAACCTTAACAAATAATAAAATCATTTAATCGTCATACCAATTTTAACAACGAAATTAAATGATAATATAAATTTTCAAAATGTTACTTTATGTTATAGAATTATATTACTTCAATCAAAATTAATAATGATTACTAAAGATGTGTAAGGCAATTTGAAACGCGGATGTTTTTAATGTCATTGATTTGAATGATTGATTATTATTTTGATGTTATTTATTAAGATTTTTAATCTTATTTATTGATATTACTAATATTACGAATTGCCGTTTGATATTGTTGACAAACTTTCAATTTTATATTACGACTTTCCTTTAATCAATTGTCATTAAACGGTAATCATCATCATGATTTCAATAAGTGTACTAATTTTAAGTGTGCTAATTTTAAGATGTCAATAGTAATTTGTGGATAATGGGTAAGGCAATTTGAGACGCAGATGATTTTAATGGCATTGAGTTGAATGATTGATTATGATTTTGATGTTATTTATTAAGACTTTTAATCCTATTTATTGCTATTACTAATATTACGAATTTAGTTTTAATATTGTTGACTGACTTTAATTTTGATATTACGACTTTCCTTTAATCAATTGTCATGAAACGACAATTGATACTTAATCAAACGACAATTTTGAACCTATTTTCTTTTCTTACAAAATGACAATTTTAAACCTATTTTAACAACGAAATTAAATGATAATATAAATTTTCAAAATGTTACTTTCTGTTAAAGAAATTATATTACTTCAATCACAATTAATAATGATTACTAAAGATGTGTAAGGCAATTTGAAACGTGGATGTTTTTAATGCCATTGATTTGAATGATTCATTATTGAGATTGTAGCAGTTTTAATGTTATTTATTAATAGTTTTAATGTTATTTGTTGACAATAAAAGAAAGATACAACCATAAGAATGATAATCAAGGGACTGTAAATGGTTCGAATCGCAATTTTAAATGGGAAGGTTGGGTTCCGATCAAGGTGGGTTTGTTGGCTTGGAGGGTTTCTAGAGATCGTATTCCTACTCGTATTGCCTTGGTTAATAGGGGTGTTGATATTTCGGATGTGTCATGTCCTTTGTGCGGCCGCGGTAATGAAGACGTCAACCATTTGATGGTGGGATGCATTTTTGCGTTTGGGATTTGGAGTGGTATTTGTAGATGGTGTAAATTAGAACCTTTCTACGCGTATGATTACGAGGACTTGTTGATGCTTTACAAGAACGTTCATGGGGGAAAATGGAGAAAAAAGATTATTCGAGGTATTGTTATGATCACGACTTGGGTTATTTGGCACAAGCGAAATATGAAGGTGTTTCAAAGTGTTGATGCTAAGGTGATGGAGGTAGTGGCGGAGGTGAAATCAAAGGCTTTTCTGTGGTTGAAATATAGATCGAGATTTATAGATTTAGAGTGGAATAATTGGGTCAAGTACCCGTTGTATATGTGTATATAGTGTTTGGCGGGGCTCTATTTTTAGAGTTTTCCGTTTTTAATGAAAGTTTACGTTAAAAAAAAAAAAAAACAAGGATCATGGCTGCTCATAGACAAGCTCTCCATCTTCCAAGTGATATGTATTCTCTCATGATCCTCACGACCCTCGATGTTTATTGCATAACTACTCTACAATCCTCTTCTTTGCCGACTTAGGAGTTCGGTGAATTTCTGGTACTGCTCGTCTGTCTTCTGTCTCATCAATCGCCCGGGATAATGTATGTTAGGCTGATATTCCTTTCATTAACCGGCATTGGTGAACTGGCGGTTGAGTTTTCTGGTGCGGTGATATTGGGAATGGTTATGTTTGGAGTGAGTTCATTTGTGAGTGAATTGTGTGGTATACCTTCTTCATTGGCAGGTACCGCTGGTTTAGGATAAACGCGACTGCTTCGAAGAGTTATGGCACATACATTGGCTTTTGGATTGGTTTTAGTGTTGCTTGGAAGGCTTCCGACGGGTCTTTCTGCAAGAGATTTGGCCATTACACCCAGCTGTATGATAACTCACATTATCAACATATAAAACAGGCATAAACAGTCTCATAATAGGATACAATTAGGCTTATATTATTGAACTTGATGCTTAAATCGTTCCTATTTGTATTTCTCAGGAAAATGGAGCTCCAAGATGGAAAGGAAGGATTTCCAGGCAAAAACAAGCAAAAACTAGAGATTCCTGAAGATACGAGACTTGCAGCATGTTTCCTGTATGTTTTGAAGACAATCCCGGTACTTAAACAATGATAAAACCAGTCCGGGAGTGACCCTGCACGCCCACGCACACTTGCACGAAGGCCCTACACGCTAGAAGACAACACAGCGCAGCTGGAAAACAACGAAACTTGGGGAGCAAGGCAGTGCACGGTCGTGCAACCCCAATTGGCACGCCCATGCAGCCCCTGAGTTGCCTATAAATACCAAGCTACCCCTCACCATTTGATCATCCCTTCTTGTGCTCTCTTGGGCCAACTACCAAGCTTCTTCCAAAGATCATGGGGTCCCTTGGGAGGCCTTCTGGTCCTCCTAACATCCCTCAATGGTAGGCTTCGACCTACCTTGATTAGCTTGGCCAAGAAGAGGATCGTAGAGTAGTTATGCAATAAACATCGAGGGTCGTGAGGATCATGAGAGAATACATATCACTTGGAAGATGGAGAGCTTGTCTACGAGTAGCCATGATCCTTGTGTTGATCATTCTTATGGTTATATCTTTCTCTTATTTACGAACCCACTTTGATTTGTAGACTTTTATTATTATTAATAGTAGTTTATTTTTAGTTATTTGTCGTGTTATCTTCTTCTAATATTTGTTTATTTATCTTGGTGACAGGTTTGAATAATGATTAATTTAATAACAATCTTAATTTAATTAATCAATGGTATAATCAGCTTCTGGTAGTCCCGAGCTAGATCCAAGGCGAGGAAACCGGTAGTGAGACAGATCCTTCGGGCTTCTGATATCCAAACCGAATTCTTAGCAATGGCTTCTGAAGTGGACCAGATCTGAGTGACACATTTCTGGTTCATACCATATGGTTGAGTGATCTTCTTGGCAAAGGATAGTTCACCTATGGGTGCACCAGTGATCTCTTTTGTATCATACGCCTGTAGGGTTAGGGGCCACCTTTGTTAAGGATTTCATTCAGCTTCGGTACGGGACGCGAGAACTAAGGTGAGGTGTATGGTGTCCCTGATTGGGAGTGAAGTCTCCAATTTAAGAAGATGATAAGCTTGAAGAACCAAAGATTTGACCGCGGTTCGAGGAGTCCGCTATACGCGAGGCCCTGGCGAAGTACCCTAGGTGGACGCACGCTGGAGAGGTTTAACATTCTACGTAGTAGTCGCCTTCGCTTCTCTATCAAGGAGTCGGCACTTCAAGATCACTCTCGTGTTCCACACAATTAACTATCTTAAACTATTAACTTTAATATTAAACTTAACTACTTAGGCGAAGGGTCCCGAGATGTGCATAGAATCTACTATCTTGTCCCACTTTAGCTTTTATAAAAACCAAACCTTTTCAAAAACCTATTTTTATTAAAGAACCCCTCCGTTTTATTTTTCTTTTTAAAACCCGATCAATTGATTGATGAAAGGTTGAGTAGGGGAAAGTGTGAACCTTGGAATACGATACTCAATACTTACCACCGAAACTATACTATGCACGTCAGGTTCTCTGCCTATGTGTTGGTTTTAGTTTCTATAGTAATTGTTGTTTACTTTATAAATTTAAAACTTTGTTAATTGAGGTTTAGTAAAATAAGTCTTTTTCCCCAACCACTGTTTTGGGATTGTTAAATCAAAGTCTCCGGTACCGGGGAAATTGACATCTTTTTAATGCTAAAACCAAATACATCAAAGTTTTTGGCGCCGTTGCCGGGGAACACAATGGTTTCCAAAGAAAGACCCTAGTCACTCGATTGATCGGTTTATGTTTCTTTTTCATTTTCTTTTTCACTTTATTTTTCTTTTTGTTTTCGGTCTTCTTTATTTTTCTCTTTCATTTTATTTCTGCTTTATTTTCGATGATTGTGGTTGTTTCGAGTTTTCTTTGCAGTTTTCCATCGAGATTCGCGACCTTGGAGAATTCCAGTGGAGGACGCCGAAATCGCCAAGATTGTCAACTTTTATTTCTGCCTTATTTTCGATTAGAAGAGGTTTGTTATACTATGAAGATCGGCAGGTAAGTATAATTAAATGCAAAAAATGAACTGGGTGAGATTTTTCAAAAAGTTTTAAACTTGAAATGTTTTCGGGGCTTGAAATTGGGTTTTAAAATTTAGGAGGATATTTCACGAATTTTAAAACCATATTACGAAAGACCGTTTAAAAATTTTAAAATGTAATCTCCACCCTTAAAACCGCTATTTTCCGTCATTTTTTTTACAAACTCCCATCTTCACTCTAAGGTATGTATAAAACTCTTCTTAACAACTTTTTTTTTTCTTGTTACTTTTCATGCACGCGAGTGCATGTTTGGAACGTGTTTCGACATGTTCCACCCCACTAGTGTTTCGGCACTAGTATTCTATCCCTAGTATTAGTATTTTATCTATTTAGTTTACTTTTATTTTAGTTTTTAGGACAGGTTGAGGAAAGCTTGCTAGGATGAGGCAGATTTTTGGGCAAATATGCAAGGCGGCTGCGGGTAGTGACCACACGTTGATGGATTCACCACTATAAGGGGAGTATTAGTTTCTCTTGCCTCTTTCTCCAATTCTGCACTTAAAATTTTTTTGCAAAAATTTTAAGTGTGGGGTGGAACGTCATTGCTGCTTACTTTATTTTATCTAACGGGTCATTTGTCATTGATTGTGCGCTATCCGGTACCCTCTTAGCAGCTTGATACCCATAGCGTCATTCATGGTCACTTTTGACAGATTTGTATAGTATATTATGCTCGTCCTAGTGATACCTATTAGGCATTTATGCCGAACGGTTCACATCAAAGACGGTCGAAGTAGGTGATGTTAATTAAACCCAATAGATCCGTTTATATAAAATTTAATCAAGTAGAAAAGTAGGTTGCATGGCACGTAGAAAAATACCCCGAAATTTATGCCTAAAACCGATACCTTATCCTATCCGTTTTTCCATATAAGAGATTTTGAGCCTTTTCGAGCACCACACTTACATTTATATATCATATTTTGCTCGTTTCGTTTGACCATGAGCGACGTTCATCCTTGGCATGTCTTCACTTATAGGCTCGTTTCTCGGGATGAGTGTTCACTTATAGGCTAAAGCATGTCTTCACTATTGTAACATCGAGAAATTTTCAAATTTCAACACGTATATTATATATTTTTTTATCATTCATAACGTGCCTAAGTCTTATTTTCCCGACCACACAACTTATATATATATATGTATATATATAAGTATAATAATAATAATAATAATAATAATAATAATAATAATAATAAAAATAAACATGATGCAAATATTATAACTAAACCCCCCTAAACCTAAACTACAACCCAACAAACAAAACTACCCAACCCAACACCCTCTTGAGCCCACCAGACTCGGCCCAAACCACCCAGCCCAAACCCCTCCTTCCCATTTCAATTATAAAAAAAAAAAAAGGTCCCAGCCGGGTTTCGAACCGGAGACCCTTCACACCCACACACACGCACTTAACCAACTGAGCCACACCAACCTTTGATTCTAAACCAACTTGCTATTTATTTAAAACAACCCAGGCCTTGTCTGCTCCTTTCTTTTTGTTCGCTGCAATCAATCAGCAGGTCAAGCACATTAATTGGCAATCATGAACGCGTAATTGATCTAAGTTAGGAAGGGTTCGTGATTTCCGGCCTGGAACAAGCCACAAACTCGTCAATTACTTGCCAATTATACCTAATTTCGTTTATTATACGCGTTGACCATTCAAACGAGTCAAACTTTCCAATTAAGCAACCTGGACATCAACACTATAAATTGTTCATTTCTGGACCATCTCAACTCGCCACTCAATCTCTCTCAACCTCCAATTCCCATTATCAAACCTCTGTTAATTGTTTTCTGTTCGTATTTTAACCCGAGTCTTTGACCAATCAATCGAGCTCGTAACGTGTTTGTAAGTTCCATGTTTTATGTGGGTTTTGTTCATCGGCATTCACACATCAATAGCCCTAAGTTTGATTGGGCTATTGATGTGTGAATCAGACAATTGATTAAACTAGGGTTCGTAACTCTTGATTTGGGGATAAACTGATTTTGTATGAAGTATTTAGTTTAAATAAAACGGAATTTATCACAACCACAGGCCTAGGCCAAGTGGTTGTGACTGTTGCTTGTAACCTTAACCATCCGGGTTCGAGTCCCGGCTTGGGCGCCTCCTTTTCCACTCATTTTTCTTTTTAAAACAAACCATATATATATATATATAAATACATTTAATTTTATAAATTCATTTTTAATTATTAAAACTCTTTTATAAATTCTAAAAAAATTACTTTTAGTTAATCTGATGTAAATGTTCCACCTACAATTTTTAGTTTTCTGAAATTTATTTATTTAATATTTATAATAATTAAATCAATTTTATGCTATTATATTTATAAAAATCCATTAAAATATCAAAACAATTTTATAAATTTCCACAAAAATTATCCTAAGTTTTTATAACATTAAGCTTTTCAGAAATGATTTTTATTTCTGAAAAATCATTAATTTAATATTTTTAATCAATTTTTGTTAGTTTTAATCATAATTAAATCATAATAAATCCAATTTTTAATATTTTTGCACCAAAATTTTATACAAATTATTTCTGAGTATTTAGAACAGAAATATAAATTTTAAATCTATAATTCTTTAATTTTAATATTTTTAAATATTAAAGTTAAATTTTGACAATTTGTTATAAATAGAATTAATATTCTATTTTAAAGAAAATAATTTTATAAAAATTATTTTTACACTTTAAACACATTATTGTGATCATATCAAATTTAAATTTCATAAGAAGATTTTTGGTTATTTATTTATTAATATTCTCTAAATTATCAAACATTTTTAATCATAATCAAACAAGCATTTATCCCCAAATCGAAACCTTAGAAACTTATACAATTGTAGACTTGATAGACTTAGACATATTATTACCCTATTATAGGGTGATACTTGACACATTTGGGCAACATCATTATTCAATCTTTTCAACAGATATAACATTTTGCTAAGGTGAGTTTTACATAGCCCCTTTTCTATTTATCACCATTTTGGGGTGAAACATGTTACAACAATATTTATGCAATTCAATCATCAATGTGTCTATGTGTATTCTATGTTGCATTATGTCTTGAACATGACTAGGGTAAGCACAATTCTAGCATAAACATTCATCAGCCAAACGGTATACATTGATAGATCTATTGAACTGACAATCCCACCCGGATACGTGCCTCCTACAAAGGTTACGTGGGTGTTTGTTACTGCAAAATAAACGAGTGAACCATGAGCGTATGGGATGTACCATAATTACAACAGTCAACAAGGTTGATTATGCACTCGATTTACTTCTAGTATGTTTTCGCATATGGACTAGATTGCCATGACACATGAATTGCACAACAATTTTATTCTATTATCAAAACCTATGTAATTCTCACCAACTTTTGTTGACCCAAAACATTTTCAACTTAACATGTTTCAGGTTCTATTTGCTTGAAGATTTGAATTGATGCTTGAAGATATGTGTATAGCTTTATTCAATTTGATGTACAAATTCTAGAACAATTGTATGTAATTCATTTAAATCATTTAATGGAATTTATTATTCACCATGAGCTACTGAACAATCATCAATACGTGACATCCCGATGTTTCCGCCATCGGTTGGGGTGTTACAACTATGTTATTAGAATCTAGAAGTTTTGATAAGTCAACGTTTTCGTTTATTCATTTTAATTAATGAATAAATGATTACACTCACCTTCCTTAAACTAAGCTCAAAAATCTCAAAATTTTACAGCTTAAATCAATCTCATTTCATAACATCCAAATCATATAATCTCCATACTATAAAATAAACTCTTTATCAACTATCTTCACATTCACTATCTCTCACAACTTTGATTTTGCTTCAAGAATTTTTCATCATCCTCTCAAGAACTAAATTCATATCCTTCACCTTCTCACACATGAGCTAGTTACCCATGATAACCAAACTATTGAAACTTAATTGTGTGTTGCATCAAACATAATCCTTAGTTATACATGAGGATTCGACTATTTGCCTTATTTGAACATTTGAAACTAGAATTCATGGAATATAAACTATTTACTATAGACACACCTAGAGTCATTAACCTTATCTAGGGCAACTCTATTACAACTCGTATGCTATACTTGATACTTGATTGCTTACATGTACATAATATCAATTTGCAATTCATGTGTGTAATAATTGGTACACTTAATCAAACAACTGATAGAGGATGAAGTACTTGCTCAACAGTTAGTAGAGTACAAAATAACCTACTCAACGATTGGTAGAGGTCATCATGCCTGCTCAACAGTCGGTAGAGGCCCTACAACCTGCTCAACGACTGGTAGAGGCTATCATACCTGCTCAACAATCGGTAGAGGTTCCTACTCACTGACTGGTAGAAGTCTTTTTCCTGCTCAACAGTTGGACTCATTTTTGGATACATGGTTAATCATATTATTTTACATGTGTGTCTAGAGTTATAGAAGGACACAAAACCCTAATGTAAGGTAAATTGGTGATTGCGGTCCGGAACGTAATCATGAATTTACAGGTACGTTAAGGTAGTGTGAAATTCTATCAAGGTTTTCGGTAGTTGACCAATTATAAACCTTAGTTATCTGGTAGTTCATTTAGTCTTTCAATAGTCCATCAACTCATTCCTTTTAGGACTCCTAAAACTTAAGATTCTTATTCTCCTTGCTATTTCAGATGAACCTAATCCAACCCTTAAAACTCACACATATCAAAACTCTTACCCAAATTATTCGAAACAGTTTATTCTGTTACCTATAAATTTATGTCATGCCTTAACTCGAAACTTCCCAAACCACCCTTGTCCTAATTTCTACCCAATCACCTTCAACCCTGTGTTTTAAATAAACTTCGGGACGAAGTTTCCAAAAGTAGGGGAGACTGTAACATCGCAAAATTTTCCCCAAAATTTTAATACATAAAAAGCCTTTATATATATATATATTTTTTTTATTACACCTTTATCATTAATATTATACAAATGTGCCTAAGTCTTTATTTATCCTAACTCACAACTTGTATACATACATAAATGTATATAAATAATTATATTAATAATATGATTCTAAATTCTTTTTTTTTTCACATACAAGATTTTTTTTTTTAAATAAAGCCTTGAGTCAAATAGTCAAAGTCCTAGTCAAAGTCTTAGTCAAACAGTCAAAGTCTTAGTCAAATAGTCAATTCATTATAAAACCTTAGTTTATGGTGTTGACCAATTTTAATGGCTAATTGAATCCAAAACTAGTATAAAAACCCACCTATGACCCATTATACTTTGCACCTCTAAATCGATTGTTTCAATCCGATTAAACTTTCCCTCATACCTTTCTTCTATAGTCTATTACTTCTACAATTGAAGCTTTGATTATAAGCTCTTGTAATTGGCAACTTTGGGGCTACACATATTCTATTTCTCGAGACTTAATACTTTGCTAAGGTGAGTTTATGTAACCATGTTTATGCAATTCTTCATACTTGCAACATTATACTTAAGCAATTCTACATACATGTCTAGTTGTAAACTTTAATGCCTCATGAATTAGACAACAACAGTTTCAACGAGTTTCAACGAGTTTCAACATTACATAATCATTAGCTATGGCCAAGCCGGCAATACTCAATAATAGATCTATTGGATAGACAATCCCACCCGGATACGTGTACCTCCTACATAGGTAGCGTGGGTGATTGTTATCGTTCCAACATATTATTAAGGTGAACCGTGGATGACGGGATGGACCTAAACTAGTCAAAGGTTTGATTATGTCGATTCAACATATCATGTTTATTCATGTAGACTTAAACTTACGATAGACATATGAATTGCTAAACTTTTATACTAAAACTATTTGCTTGACATGGCTTATGTATTCTCACCAACTTCTAGTTGACCCCCCCATTTTTCCAAACTCAACAGGAAATACTGATGCTTGAAGTCTAGAGCTAGCATGAGGAGATATTTGAAGCTTTGTTTGATTATTTGATGTACGAATTCTTGTAGAACAATTGTATGTAATTTATTTAAATCATATAATGAAATTTATTATTCACCATGAGCTACTGAACAATCATCAATACGTGACATCCCGATGTTTCCGCCATCGGTTGGGGTGTTACAATTCTTACACTTCAGGTTGGGAGTAACAAGTTGCACTACACATTCGGTGGAAGAGAATATGAGCCAGAAGATCCATTTGATGTGGCCCACTTCATTGATAGACAACTAGATTATCAACTGAAGAAAACCAAGGGCGCAGCAGTGGCACCACTAGAAGAATCGGCAGTAGGGCTTGACAACACCAAGTGAATAGATGAATACTGGGACAATCATTAGAGGACTAGATGGAGAAAGAAAAATGGTCGAAAGAATAATGCCATCAGTGTCCTAGGGGCCGGAAAGGAAGCAGTATGAACATCATGCGTTTTGTCCAGCCAAAGACGTGAAACGTGGCGCTATCGTGGAGGCAACCCAGATTAGTAGCTTAGGATGAATAAGTTGAGAGATTGGTGCATACGGTAGACGAGTCAGTCAAGAACCATCAGGTATGGTCGTTCACTCTTGATACTTTCTATCACTCAGGTATGCCCTCTCGGCATTAAGACCAGTAGCATGTTTTTATTTTTATTTTCGTTAGTAATAAATTATTGAAGTTCATGCCAAGTGGTTTCTCTCAAGAAAGCAGTCGAGGCAGCTGCGGGGATCGACCGCACGCGGACCGTTGGAAGACAAAAAGGGGAGATATTTGTTTCTTTTGACTTGCCCACTTTTCTTTGCACACACATATATTACTATTATTAATTTAAAATTGTGTAAAAGAACTAAGCGTGAGGTGTTTAAAATTTTTGAAAAATTTAAAACACCTCAAAGCAGTCGGCAAACTGTAACTAAAAAGGCAATGTCTTTAAAAGAGTTTTTGGAAACAAAAACATTTTCAAACCCTTTGAGTCGGCCCAACGATTTTGCGGGAGATTAGGGAGGTTTTTGGTAGTCTAAAGACCAGCTTAAGGTGTTCCCGATTTCTTAAATAACCCCTACCCTTACATGTGAGTATTATTGAGCCTTATCGAGCACCCCATTACATATATTACACATGCTCGTTCATTTGTCTTGAGAGATATTCCCCGATTGGCATGGTGCGATTAGAACTTGTGTGACTTATGCGCTGCATGACCACATCAGAGGGGAGTGTGTGAAAATGATCTAGGCACCTAGGACTTACCCATTCCGTTATCATTGGCCTTCCATATATTTTCCCCACCCCTAGCCACCCATCTTTGAGCCTTAGCCCTTTTCATTTCCTTACATCCATTTAGCCCCCGTTGTGACAAAAATAGGGAAGTGTTGAGGTATTGAGGAAGCTGTTTGGCAATTTCGGAGTTCGAAGCATAAGCCGCACATCAAGAATCAAGAATCGATATCGTGAAGAGGCTACAAGAGAAAGCCATCAAAAGAGAGTACCAAGTGTCAGTAATCATCCAGCAAACATCATGTGAAATTTATGTTTTAATAAAAAAAAGTTCATGAATAAAGATGTTGTAGAAATAAAAGGAATCAAGAGGACTTCAAAATAAAAGTTTTGCAAGACTTTCTAAAGAGACCAAGTGATCGACCCAACCTAGTGGAGGCTATTAGGCAGCCCTCGCGCCGAACGATTCACAAGAGTAGGCCACAGTTGAGCTGCAAAGTCCAAGGAGAGATCAACAAAGCTAACTTAGAAGATCGCCGAGATTCCGACAAACACCTCAAGCACTAGACCTGAAATTAGTCATGGTGGTATTCTCCATTCCTACCCTATTTTCCACTATCCCACTAAAATAACCCTTAAAAGACCTTTTGATTCACACGCCCCACCTCAATAATAGTGGTGGAGTTGCGATTTGCCCCAAGCCTATGATTCGAGTCGTCCATCGGGTAGAATTTGAGTGATCACCCCAAAATGAAACCCGAGTGAATGAGATGAGTGAGGAAAAAGGAAAAATGGGGCACCTTAGGAATTGTTTTCATAGTCTTACCAAAAGCCATGCCCGAAATCCCGAAAGTTTATTAAATTAGACTCTTAGGAAATAAGTTGAGTTCGGCACATCGAGTTAAACTTACAATTTTTATCCCACAAAATTTGCCTAACGTTCGGTTTGCTTGAGGACAAGCAAAAGCTCAAGTGTGAGGTGTTATGATGTGCCGAGAAATTGATATGTTTTCACATATAATTATCACCTGTTTTATACTCTAAATCATGCTTTTATCTCTGTTTTATCATGATTTGTCTTTCATTGTTGATAACTGCAGGTTCGGATGTCCGATGATGAAAAGAAGTGGAAAACCGCACAAAATGGACGAAGAATTGAAGACTTTGAAGCTCTGCCAGATATGGCACGGCCGTGCTAACAGCCGTGCAACTGTCCCGGGTCAACAAGTCAACATTTCCAAGTCAACAGAGGTCAATTTCGGAATTTTAGAAGGTGCATGGCCGTGCCCCAGTGTATGGCACGACCGTGCTTTACTCCAGCGTGTTCTCCAAGGCACAAACCGACCAAAACTGACAAGATGGTTAGCTGTACTGGGTGGCACGGGTGTGCTCAAGAACAACCCTAACATCTTTTGCAAAAAGGAATCTGCAACAGTACCCGTTGTCGAGCAGGGGCGTGCCAGGCCTGGAAGGCCTATAAATATAGGCTTCCACCCCACATTTTGAAGCATCCCTTCCCACTCGAAAACCAACACTTCTCCACGATGTTTCTACCCTGTTTGAGGATTGTAGGTGTCCTTTGGTGCCTGGGATCACTCCATAAACACCTTGAGTGAGAGAGAAACACCCCAAAATCATTCAAAACCCTTAGAAATCTCCATACAACCTTCCACCATGTCTTGTACACAAACCCAACCTTATGAGCTTGTTGTATCAACCATGCTAGGCTAGATTTCTATTGGTGTTGCTATGGTGATGATGGACACTTGGTATGAATTAATATCGTTTATCTTTTATTTTAAAGTGGTGTTTTGTATTCTTAATAATTCTTTCTATTCTAAACTTTGTTTAATGGTCTAATTAACAAATCACTTAGTCTTTGGTCTTGTGGGTGTCTTGATAGGAAGTGGGAGGTCTCATGAGTGTACCCATGGTGTGTAAAAACCCATACACTTGTGAGCTAACCTAATCCTGCGAGTAGTTATTAACCCATTTGTGGGTAGAAATACACACACTTAGTGGTTCAATCCTCTACTATCAAGATATCATTTAGGGTCAGTACGGTCTTTATACTCGGTCCAAATGATAAGTCAATACTTAATCTTGCGACTTAGCTTCATGGTCTATGTGAAAGCTTTGGCGCATGTTAAAGATTGATGAACTCGTGTTGAAATAAAACGGTCTTTATTTTATTTCATCATTATACTGCCACATAGTTAATGATAGACCACTCACTTTTTGATAAGTTAATTAAATCAAGTAGTGGATGCACGTGTTTTGGTTAGTCCCGACTCCTCTATGATATTAAGTGGTAACTTGTTCGGTCATGCTCCGGCCACCGACAAGTTATTCATAAAAGTCTAGAGTAGTTTGATGTCTATATCGCAACACTAGGAGGCGGGAACTCGAACATACCACTATAAAATAAAGATAACTATTTTCATACCAGGTTCCATTTGATCCCGAAGCAACACCATTGTTTTGTCATTGATTTCTCTTAAAAGTTTTCATCTCTCTTTTTACTTTTCTTTTCGCATTTTAAAAAAAGTCTTTTAAGTAATTTAAGGAAGCTGAGTAGTAAAAATCGTGTCCACGGATTCAATACTCGGTACTTACACATTTCTATACTATACCCGATAGGTGCGCTTGCCTATTGTGCTGGGTTTATAACGTTGAGCAACTATCGTTTTAAATTATAAATTTAAAACTTGCAAGTGTCTTCCTGTTTTCTAACTTGCTCATCTTTTCACCAAAGCTTTTGGCATCTCCCCCGCGACTTTGCCCATTTTGAAAAGAAGTTAAGTTTTCTTAAAACACCCACACGACATCAGTATGACGCGTGGGTTGCTCTGGAAAAATTTTTCCAGGATAACAAAGCCACACGCAACATACACCTTAAAAACAAATTCTCCTCCACCCGGCTAGATGGTTTTCTGAATGTCTTGGCGTATTGTCAACAACTAAAGTCTCTCGCGGACCAGCTGACAAGCGTCGGTGCACCGGTTGACAATGATGCCCTCGTTCTTCAACTCATCACCGGCCTACCCAAGCAATATGAAAGGATCGACACCATCCTTCAAAACCAAGACCCCCCTCCAAAACTTCTATGTGGCCCGATCCAAGGTAATCATGGTCGTACAACGCAAAGCCGAAGCGGCCCTCCATGCCTCTCAGGCGGCGGGCACCACTCTTCACACCTCAACCAACCGACCACCCAACCCTGAATATTCGGACCAACGAACCGATCAGTCCAGGGGACGTGGTCGTTCACGAGGGCGGGGTCGTGGCAGATCCTCTTGGGGACGTGGTCGATCTCCTGCTTAGTTTTCTTATCCACAGACATGGTCTCAATGGCCTGCCTATTACCCTCCACCATGGGCCAACCCACAACAACAAAACTCTTGGCCTTTATGGAATATACCTCGTTGTCCCTACCCCACTGTTGACCCAAAGAATAATAATCAGCTGTAACACCTCAACAGATGGCGGAATCATCGAGGTGTCACGTAGTGACGATTATTCAATAGCACATGGGCTAAAATGTAAATAATGATAGCAAACAACTTCCATTTTTTGAAAAGAAATACAAATAGTCTTAAAAGAAATTCAAAACATAGTAAAGAAGTGTTTAAATTTTATTAAAGCACTAGGTCCATAGCCTAAGCGTGAAAGCATGATAACTCAAGTTGTACCTGAAACATGTACAAAATAATTTGTCAACACATATAATGTATTTGTGAGTACATCCGTCTGGTACATATAGTAAGGAAAAAGTAGAAATTCATGTGTTGTATATTGTTTGCAATTATGTAATAGGTAGTATCCGGGTCAAAATCAAACCTATGAAAGTGAAATGAAATTTATATATAGTATGCGCTATTAACAGTAGTAATGAAACACATAGCAATGACCAAGGTCTCTCAACAGAGTCACAAGGGGTATATACCATAGTACTATTCATTGAAATGCTAGGCCGCAACGGTTAATGATTTTTGACAATTCATAGATACACAAAGTAACACAAAGTAACACAAAGCAAATATACATGAGAATTGCACTTAGTGAAAAGAAACAGCAATTTTACATAAGGTACATGAGTAGCCCTAAAAAGTATAATGAAAAGGGGGAAAGATATACTCACACTTTTGCTAAGTGATAAATCCAAGAAAGTTTGTCACAAAAGGCTTAAGAATTCTGAAAAACTCAACCTATATGTACAAGAATACTAATGAGGAAAGTGACTTAAAAAGTCTAAGGCATCCAAAATCTAAGGCATTAGGGTTTGCTAGACTTATGTAGGGAAGATGAAGTTTTATGATAACTCAAAGTTACTAATAATTTTGAATAAAATATATCATGATTTAAGATCAAATATATGACTAAGAAAAATAAACACTTATGTTTTCGACACTTAGAAATATTTATGTTTTATAGAAAAATATTCATAAAGCAGATTTTATAATTTATATTTAATTAAATAAATTTATTATGACTAATTAAATCTAAATACACTAAAAATACAAGATATTGTCCAAATATATTTTTTTTATGAAAAATGATTATTTTCTGATGTAAAATAGGGAAAATAAATTTTCTATAATTTTCTCAATTTATTTGTATTTAAAACAAATTTAATGAATTTAAATAGTGTTTTAATGATTAAACATAGTAAAAACAGCAAAAATAACCATTTTCTGAGAAAATAATTTTTTTTTCAGTGTATCATACTTAGAAATAATTTTCCAGAAATTTTGAGATCAAAATCATTAAAAACGAATTTTTAATCAATTTATAATGATTAAAAAAATTTTAATCAAGAAAAATACGAAAGTAATGTATTTTCCAGAAAATAAAAATATGATAATTTTCTTTATGGTGTCAAAATGTTACACATAAATTTTCATAATTTTTGGTGCAAAAATGAATTTTCTAGAAATATTATAAGATTTAAAGCATATATATATATATATATATATATATATATATATATATATATATAATAGATAAAAACAAAATAAGAAAAAAACAAAAAATCGTTGTTGTTGTGACGGTCGAACTCAGACCAGTTCACAACTCAATCTCTTGTTTACCACTACACCACAATGCCACTTTGTTAATAAGTTTTAATCAAAATTATATTTATACAATACTAACACTTCATCTTCTTCCCCAAATAATCTAACAAGAACCCTAACCCTAGGCAATTTCAATTACGCTCAATCCAAACGAATTTGAACTCGATTTTATCGGGCTATTGTTCGGAGATAATCAACAAACAAAACTGCAACGAAAATTAGGACTTACAATGGTTGTATCGATTGAAAAGGAAGCTTCAAAAGCCGAACAAATATCATGATTTTGGGAGCTTTCAGATCATGTTTTCTGGTGTTTTTTGTGGGTTTGGAACGTGCAAGAGTGTAGAAATATTTTGCAACAATCGGTTTTTATAATGTCTTGTAAAAGTCGTGATTTAAGATGATTTAAGATTCTGGCGGTTTTATTCAAAAACCCGAATTTAAAGTCCAATTATAACGCGTTTAAAGTCGAATTAATCATTTGAATTCGTGTTATATGGAAGGAGAAAGGTATAGAGGTAAATAAATAGCATTAAAACACAATAAAGATCAAGAAAACAAGCTCGCCGGAGCTTCGTCGGACTTTGGCCGGAATCTCACCGGAAAAACGTGAATAGTAACAGCAGAATTTCTTTTTTTTTTTTTAAACTTTCCCACTCAAAACTTGTCGTTTTCCAAAATCTTTCGATAAATATACTCGCGACTAAACTTACATATTTTCTTTAACTAAAACAAAAATGTATGAAATCACAATGAAATTATTAAATTGATAAATTCGCTTAAACAACAAAGCACAACATGTTTAAGTTTCGATTCAAAACACGTTTACGATTTATAACGAAGTACAACGGTCAACAAAATTCAATGCTTTACTAAAATTAAAATGATTAAAGTACAAGGACTACTTTGGCCAATTCCACAAAGTGTGAGGGGCACAAATGTTACAGTCTCCCCTACTTTTAGAAATTTTGCCCCGAAATTATTTTTCACTCGAAGATTCTGGAAATAGATGTTGGTAGTTAGTCCTCATTTGGTCCTCTCGTTCCCAAGTGAACTCTGGACCTCGTTTAGACTCCCAACGAACCTTGACAATAGGAATACGACTGCGCTTAAGAGTTTTGACTTCTCGATCCATAATTTCCACAGGCTTCTCTGTGAAATGCATCGATTCGTCAACTTGAATGTCCTCACGTGGGACATGTAAATTTTCATCAGCTAAACACTTCTTCAAGTTTGATACATGGAAGGTAGGATGAACGTTGTTGACTTCGGCTACCATATCTAACTTGTAAGCCACTTTTCTAACTTTTTCCAAAATTTTAAATGGGCCTACATATCTTGGAGAAGCTTTCCCTTTTTCCCGTATCGAAACACACCTTTCCAAGGTGAAACCTTGAGAAGGACCATGTCACCAACTTGAAATTCCAAGGGTTTACGCCTCTGATCAGCGTAGCTCTTTTGCCTACTCTGAGCTGCCTGTAAGGATCCACGAATAAAAGGAATTTTGTCCGTTGTCTCCTGGACAAGTTCAGGACCGGTAATCTGAGTGTCATCGACCTCGCTCCAGCACACAGGAGAACGACATTTGCGACCATAAAGGGCCTCAAAAGGTGCCATATGAATAGTGGCATGATAACTATTGTTATACGAAAACTCAACCAAAGGCAAGTGCGAATCCCAATTACCACCAAAATCTATGACACAAGCTCGAAGCATATCATCTAGCGTTTGAATAGTACGCTCCGTCTGACCATCTGTTTGAGGATGGTATGCTGTGCTAAGATTTAGTTTCGTTCCCAGTGCATCTTGAAGAGTTTGCAAAAAACGAGATGTGAACTTACTATCACGATCAGAAAAAATGCTCAAAGGAGTTCCATGACGACTAATGATCTCTGCGATGTATAGATTAGCCAATTTTTCAATCGAATAAGTCTCACAGATGGGCAAGAAGTGTGGGAATTTTGTTAAACGATCCACAATGACCCAAATATTATCATGACCTCGAGTAGTGCGGGGTAATTTAGTAATGAAGTCCATAGCAATGTTCTCCCATTTCCACACAGGAATCTCTGGTTGCACAAGCAAACCAGATGGACATTGATGTTCAGCCTTGACCTTGGCACAAGTAAGGCATTTAGCCACGTAGTGAGCTATATCCTTTTTCATAATGGGCCACCAATACATGGGACGCAGATCCTGATACATCTTATCAGCACCAGGGTGTATGGAGTAACGAGACTTATGAGCCTCGTCCATGATAAGGGTTCGAAAGTTATCACGATCAGGAATCCAAAGAAGATTTGAGAGATTGAGCAAACCATGTTTTGTTTCCAAAAGATTTTCAGCTCCACATGACATTTCATTGTACATGTTGCCTTCAGTGACCGAAACATGTTGGGCTTCGAAGATTTGAAGTTTGAGGTCATTGGTTTGAATGCAGTTAAGTTGAGTATACTCCTTGCGACTAAGAGCGTTAGCAACAACATTTGCTTTTCCGGGATGGTAGCGAATCTCACAATCGTAATCATTTAGAAATTCGACCCATCGACATTGACGCATATTTAAATCTTTTTGATTGAAAATATGTTGAAGACTTTTGTGATCGTTGAAAACCACACATTTAGTACCATAAAGGTAGTGTCTCCAAATTTTCAATGCGAAAACAACAACACCAAGCTTAAGATCATGGGTGGTATAGTTTTTCTCAGATGTTTTAAGTTGTCGGGATGCGTAAGCAATAACCTTGCCCCATTGCATAAGAACACAACCAGGACCTAGGTTTGAGGCATCACAATATACCACGAAATCTTCAACACCATCAGGAAAAGAAAGAATGGGAGCATTACAAAGCTTTTGCTTCAAGGTTTGGAAGGCTTCTTCCTGACTGGGTCCCCACATGAAAGGTTTATCTTTGTGAGTCAAAGAGGTGACTGGCACCCCGATCTTCAAAAAATTTGCAATGAAACAGCGGTAATAACCAGCAAGACCAAGAAATGAACGAACTTCAGTGGGATTTTTGGGTACGATCCAGCTTTTTATGGCTTCAATCTTAGTGGGGTCTACGTGTATTCCTTTGTCGTTTATTATGTGACCAAGGAATTGAAATTCCTTAAGCCAAAATTCGCATTTGTTCATCATGAAGAAGGCCCAAAATTTGGCGAAAATGTTGCTCATGGGTGGTTTTGGTTTTGGAATATATGAGAATATCATCGATGAAAACAATTATGAATTTGTCCAAGAATGGTTTACAAACTCGGTTCATAAGATCCATAAAATCGGCGGGTGCATTGGTTAGACTGAAAGGCATAACCATGAACTCGTAGTGTCCGTCACAAGTACGAAAAGCAGTTTTGGGAATATCATCCTCATGAACTCGAAGTTGATGATATCCTGAACGAAGGTCGATTTTTGAAAAGCATACTACACCTTGAAGTTGATAAAAAAGATCATCGATGCGAGGCAAAGGGTATCAGTTCTTTATCGTAAGCTTATTGAGCTCACGATAGTCGATGCACATACGAAGAGTTCTATCTTTCTTTTTAACGAACAAGTCTGGAGCTCCCTAAGGCGAGGAACTCGGACGAATGAAACCCTTGTCAGTCAATTCTTGAAGTTGACTGGCAAGTTCTTGCATTTCCGAAGGTGCAAGATGATATGGAGCTTTAGCAACTGGGATAGCACCAGGGACAAGATCGATACGGAAATCAACAGAGTGAACAGGAGGTAAACCAGATAAATCATCTGGAAAAACTTCTGGGATATCGCAAACAACTGGAACATCTTGAATACTCTTGCCCTTGTCCTTCTTTTCCACAACGTGAGCCAAGAAAGATACATACTTCTTACGAAGGTATTTATGAGCTTGAGTGCAAGACATAAGTTTCAAACCCTTCGATGACTTTTCTCCATAAACATGTAGAAAGTCACCAGACGAAAGTGGAATTCAAATGAACTTTTCAAAGCACACAACTTCGGCATGGTGTTTAGAAGCCAATCCATGCCTACTATGACACCGAAGCTCCCCAATTTCATGGATACAAGATCAATGGAGAAATCACAGTCATTCAAATTTAGCGTGCAATTGCGGATGACGGATTCTATGAGAATGGGATTGCCATCAACAACCTCCACAGTGAAAGGATGAGTAAGATGAGAACGAGCACGAGCAAGCAAAGGTTCAAACTCTAATGAGACAACACTCTTATCCGCACCAGTATCAAACAAAATCAAAGCATATAATTCATTAATAAGAAATGTACCATTAACCACGCCGTGGGCAGATTGAGCTTGGTTGGCATTGATGTTGAAAGCTGGAGCTGCCTGAATTGTTGGGGCTGCTAGGGCTTGCTGATGGGCCTGAATAAAAGCTGTAAGATGAGGGCATCTATTTTGCATGTGGTTAGGATCACCACAAGCGTAACAACCTCGGGCCAGACCTGTTCTTTGGTTTTGGGCATTCATGGGTCTAGTAGTTTCTCGACAGTGAGAGGCAGTATGGCATGCTTTGCCACAAGTGTCACATTTCCAGCAGGGTCGGTTGGTTGGGTGGTGACAGTTGCATGTGGTGCACTTAGGGTGCGGACCTGAATAGTTTCCCTGAACCTTTTGAGTTTGGGGTGCGGTAGGTGGATTTGTAACAGGAACTTGGATAAAGGGTGCAACTACAACGTAGTTTTGGTTTCTACCTTTTCGTTTCTTATTAGAATTGGAGGTAGAGGCAGAGGTTGCTTTGGAAGGTTCAGTGGCAGTAGGCGTTGAAGCGGTTTCAATAGGTCGTTTAGTACCCTTACGAGTTAGAGTACTCTGATGCATTTGGTTTTAGCATTAAAAAGATGTCATTTTCCACGGTGCCAAAAACTTTGATTTAACAATCCCAAAACAGTGGTTTGGGGGAAAGACTGATTTTTACTAAACCCTCATTAACAAAGTTTTAAATTTATAAAGTAAACAATAATTACTTTAGAAACTAAAACCAACACATAGGCAGAGAACCTGACGTGCATAGTATAGTTTCGATGGTAAGTATTGAGTATCGTATTCCAAGGTTCACACTTTCCCCTACTCAACCATTCATCAATTAACCGATCGGGTTTTAAAAAGGAAAATAAAACGGAGGGGTTCTTTAATAAAAATAGGGTTGAAAAAGGGTTTTGTTTTATAAAAGATAAGGTGGGACAAAATAGTAGATAGATAAGCACATCTCGGGGCCCTTCGCCTAAGTAGTTAAGTTTAATATTATAATTAATAATTTAAAATAATTAATTGTGTGGAGGACGAGAGTGATCTTGAAGTGTTGACTCCTTTATAGAGAAGCGAAGGCGACTACTGAGTAGAATGCAGAACCTCTCCAGCGTGCGTCCACCTGGGGTACTTCGCCAGGGCCTCGCGTATAGCGGGCTCCTCAAACCGCAGTCAAGTTTTCGGGTCCTCGAACTTATCATCTTCTTAAATTGGAGGCTTCACTCCCAACCAGGGACACCGTACACCTCGCCTTAGTTCTCCCTTTCCGTACCGAAGGGTCTCTTTATCATGGCAACCACGTATCCCCATTGGTTAACGGTCAAAGTCGAAAGATCTCTCTTATGGTTGTCACAGGAAGGTGGTCCCTCCATTGGTTAACGACGTTGTACTAACGAGAACTAGGTAAAGAACCTTTGTTTCATTTATCTTAATGACATTTTAATATTTATAGGTCTAGAAACTATAAAATTGGTTTTAAATAATTGATGACTTAATTACCTAACCATAACCTCCCGAAATGAAATCCTTCGTAAACGTGGCACATAATCCTAAAAGCGTGTAATCCGAAGATCACTGGTGCGCCCGTAGGGAAACCGTCTTTTACCAAAAGATCATTCAATCATCTGATGAGTACCAGAAACGTGTCACTTAGATCTGGTCCACTTCAGAAGCCATTTTATTAGAATCCGGTTTGGATATCAGAAGCCCGAAGGATCTGTCTCACTACCGGTTTCCTCGCCTTGGATCTAGCTCGGGACTACCAGAAGCTGATTGTACCACTAATTAATTAAGTTAAGGTTGTTATTAAGTTAATCATCATTCAAACCTGTCACCAGGATAAACAAATAAAGATTAGAAGAAGATAACACAACAAATAACTAAAATTAAACTACTATTATTAATAATAAAAGTCTACGAATCGAAGCGGGTCGCAAATAATAGAAAGATACAACCATAGAAATGATCAACACAAGGATCATGGCTGCTCATAGACAAGCTCTCCATCTTCCAAGTGATATGTATTCTCACATGATCCTCACGACCCTTAATTTTTATTGCATAACTACTCTACGATCCTCTTCTTGGCCAAGCTAATCAAGGTAGGTCAAAGCCTAACCATTGAGGGATGTTAGGAGGACCAGAAGGCCTCCCAAGGGACCCCAAGATCTCTGGACGAAGCTTGGTAGTCGGCCAACGAGAGCACAAGAAGGGATGAACAAATGGTGAGGGGTTTCTTGCCATTTATAGGCAAAACAGGGGCTGCATGGGCGTGCCATTTGGGCTGGCACGGCCGTGCACTGCCTTGCTACCCAAGTTTCGTCATTTTCTAGCTGCGCTGCGCTGCGTTGTCTTCTAGCGTGCAGGGCCTTCGTGCAAGTGTGTGTGGGCGTGTAGGGTCACTCCAGGACTAATTTTAGCACCATTTAAGCCCTGGGATTGTCTTCAAACATACAGTGACCATGTAGCAAGTCTCGTATCTTCAGAAATCTCCAGTTTTTGCTCGTTTTTGCTCGAAAATCCTTTCTTTTCGTCTTGGAGCTCCATTTCCCTGAGAAATACAAATAGGAACGATTTAAGCATCCAATATCAATAATATAAGCTTAATTGTATCCTATTATGAGACTGTTTATGCCTGTTTTATATGTTAATAATGTGAGTTATCAAGTACCATCCTTGACATGCTTGTCAGTAAGAGATGCTGCGAGACGAATAGCTTCTTCTATAGTAGCAGGTTTACTTCCCATAACCGAGTCATAAATCTGAGGTGGCAGTCCCTCAATATACTTCTCAATAGCTAAAGATACCGTGGTTACCATACGAGGAATTAACAAACTTAACTCGTGGTTACGGTTGTTATAAGGAACATTATTTCCACTATCCTGCTTGAGGTGATAAAACTCATCTTCCAATTTCTTCATCTTGCTTCGAGGACAAAATTCAGTGGTCATGATAGCTTTAAAATCGTCCCAAGACATAGCCAAAGCAGCTTCCGTCCCTCGATTGTGTTTTTCACTATTCCACCAAGTGAGTGCCCTCTTTTGAAGAACAATCGAGGCATGACGAACACGCAAGTTGTCAAGACAGTGGCTATTAATGAAAGTATTCTCCATACTTTCAAACCATTCGAGCAACCCAGTGGCTCCCTCAGTGCCATTAAACTTGTTGGGATGACAAGAGTTGAAGTGCTTGAAAGTGCAATTGTTCTCTTTGGTTCCACCATTGCCACCCTCATTCCCATTTGAGTTTCCACTGGAGTTACCATTTGGTTAAGGTTTGGGATAATAGCATTAATGATGTTAGGGACAAGTGTTTCCAATTTGTCATTAAGCATGGACGCGATACGACGATCAGATTTCATCTTAGCCTGATGCTTCGAGACTCTCTTGCGAGGTTCACGATCAGACATCTACATAAATGCGACAAAAGATTTATGAAGTTTGATTCCAAAATTTTTGGAAATGTCATAGCTTAAAACAAAGCAAGTAACACATAACATGCGATGCAAAGAAAAATGCAAAAAGAGGAAAGTAACCATAAATTGATATAAGGAAAAACAATAAATATCATAAAGAAAATCATGATAAAATTTCAAATGAAAAACAATAACAAGAATAAAATGAGATATTAGGATTGTTTCTAAGGAAACTGGTGACCAACTAAAGTAATAGAAATATTATTAGTGACTTGTGGGGGCGTACTTTAGCCTATAAGTGAATGCTCATCCCGAGAGTTCCCAGGTCGGCATACGGGTCCCTCTTCTGATTTGGATTTATGCGAAATGTGTAACACCCCAACCGATGGCGGAACATCGAGATGTCACGTAGTGATGATTGTTCAATAGCTCATGGTACTAAATGGAAGTTGAATATTACTAAACAATTTATAATTTGTTATACAATTTAATAAATTCATAAGCTTGATATACATAAACTATGTCCAAAGCTCCTATGTGATCCAAGACTTGTATAACTTCCAATAGCAAGTAAAACCTGAAACATGTTGAGTTGGAAAGATGGGAGGGGGTCAACTATAAATAGTTGGTGAGAATACATAGGTTTTGCATATAATTGAAAACAAAATGTTATATAGAAATAATAGTTGAAGTATAATAATGAGTAATGTAAGAATATGAGACCGACATGTAACAATGCGTCTTTTGTACAATCAAACCTTGTGTCGACTGAGACCTAACTCGCAAGTTAGTAAAAGTGTAACTGTTATCGATCATCCCTGAATTTATGCAGGGGGGATGGGTTTGTCAGACCTATAGCGCTATAATCTAAACAGGCGGTGTCACACCACGTCTAAGGCGGAAACACGTGGCGCGACGGTTCAAAAGTATTAAGCCAAGATTAATGCAAAGCACAATATTAATTGGAAAACGGGCATTTATTCAATGCTAATAATCATGTCAAATTGTCAATACATAATCATAAATTGTTTTCGAAAATGATAAAGAGGCTTCTCCCTTTATCCCTAATTCCATGGAATAAAGAGATAAGACCCCATCACGACATTCCCAACGCCCGGTTTGGAGACATCCCCGACCCTGCTCGCCATGCTACTTCCATCAATCAATTACCTGAAAGATATGTTTGAAAATCGTCAATATATAAATATTGGTGAGTTCACAGGTTTTAATTTAATAAGTCTTTATAAAGTGGGAATATCCTTGTTATGACATTTATAGGAGTTGCAAAGTCCTACAATTTACTTGAGCCTATAACCAAACCAAGACAATTAATAATGCCCCCGCCCAAAGTCGTTACTCGGTATTCCTACGACTTTATTTCAGAATAAGTGCACCCCAGGCATACGCCGATGCATAATCGACGCTATCGATTAGGGGTGGGCCTTGTCAGGCACCAATAGTACTATCCAAATATCCCTTTGGTTTCTCATTCCTGAATAAATGATTATAGTGGGGAGGTCTCAACCCCGAGTGGCGATCTTTACTCAAGTATCCAACCCGTCATACAATCCCAACATATCTTTCCCCCGTAAAAACGTTAAATAGTTTAGAAATGGGGCCGTGAGACTCACCTGTAACTGTGCTTGGCTCAAAGAAAATAGTAAAGTTTGTGATCCCGTACCTACAAAGGTTCTAGGCGTATAAGTCACTTACACCTATGGTGTATGTGCCTTGGCAAGTTGTACACCCAACTTCCCGACCACGTCTTTATCCCAATTCCCGTTTAATAGTTTCGTATCCTAGGTTCAATGGCGATGGATTACCCTTTCCTTACAAGTCATATATTATTCTTATAATTATTCTTTATGACTCGTACAACATTTTACTTGACACGACTCTACCCAACGTATAATTATTTTCCCATTTAAATAATTATACTTAGGATCTTTTCGCTCAATATAAAGTGTTTTCTTATCAACCGACCCGACTTACTTTGCCACATATTTATTTTCCCATTTAAATAAATATGCTAAGTCTTTGTCGTTTGGTAACATAATCTTAACGCCCGACTAGACTTATCATACCGTACATTTATTTTCCCATTTAAATAAATGTACTAAAATCGTGTCGGTATTCACGCGTTCGTAGATATATCTCATCTACTCGTCTCGGTTTTCCTTCTCGCACATCTATTTTCCCATTTAAATAGATGTACTAGAATTCCGTCGGAAACGAGTATATGTACCTATATCATCGCGTGGATACTACTTGTTAAGTTCATGTGTCGTTTAGCGTTTTTAATTTGTTACGTTATGTTTCTCTTTTCCCACGAATATTGTTACTACACTTAGGAAAGTGTTACGCACGTTTCACCCTGGTTATATATATTTTACTTTCGTAAAATATATATGTATATTTTTATCTCGACGCAATAAATCCGTTTACGTTGGTTCGTGTAACGAAGTTCGTTATTTATTTCCGTTGCGCGTTCTTATGGAAGTATTGTTCCAACTTCCGATTCCGAACGTTTATCTCACGGAAAAATATATTATGTACGTTTTAGTCCGACTCGTCCAACTTGTTACCAAAAACGTTTCCGATACTTTTATATTCCCATTTATATAAAAGTACCTTATTTTTGTACAAGTCTTCCCAAGTCTTTATTTTATAAACTCTTACTTTATAAAATACTTGCGTTACTCCATTTATTTTTATAAAACGTCCATTTTATAAAAATATACTTTTTACTTAAAATGCCCAAGTAGGCTATTATTATTTACCAACTCAACCTTGTAAAACGTTACTTACACTTTTTGACACTAATATTTCCATCATTGTGTTTTTGGTCCAATAACTTCTAAAATATTTATTTTAGTCCATTGGTTTCCATGTTGGTCATATTTAATCCTTTTAATTTACACTTGTAGCATTTTTCACTAAATCATTCATGGTTATTATTTTTCTTCCACTTTAGTGGACTTTGAAGAACCATTTTCATCATGTTTAGTTGTTTTTACTCCTTTTTACTTTTAATGATCTTCTAATCCATCCTAGATGTTAATAATAAGCTTATTCCATATTTTAATCCAAAACATCAAATTTTTACTCATCCAAGTGGGTGGACTTTGAAGAACTAACTTTTCCATCTATGGCTTTCTAACCCATTTTATTATTTTTATGACATTATTATATCATCCTATGATGATTAAAACCATATTTCATCATATTCAAGTCTTTTTTCCCAAGTCATGTTCCACTCATCTTCTAACCCAAGTGTATGTTATTATTATTACATTTTCTCACAATATCACTTTTATTAATGTTAATCCAAGATTTCTTCATGTTATTATTCCTTTATTTTTATTCTTGTAAGATTCATCCTCTTTATGTTTCAAAACCATACTTTGCCCATCAATGTACAACTTGCTCATAAACACTTAATATGAACATTAACAAACAAAACAAGATTAAAACTTACTACTAGCTCAAGGCTAGGGGAGACAAGAACCTTGGATTGGATGGGGTTTTAGTGTGTTCTTCCAATGGGTTAAGCTCCAAGCTCTTGAAACACACAATGGGGTTTTGGAGGATAATGATCTAGAGGTAGTTTGGAGTAGTAAAAATTGCAAGAAAAATGTTGATGTGGGGGTGTAATGCCACGGCCACAAGGAAGAAGAAGAAGAAGAAGTTTTTGTGTTTTTGCTTAAGTGTAATCTTGATGTTATCCTTATAATCTCCTACTCAATCTCCAAAGATCACCAATATCTTGCAAGGATTGGTTAGGAAGATTATGGAAGATTTATGAAAAGATTTTGAAAATCAAGTGGGATATGGAGAGGGTGTATGGGCCGAGTTTGGAGAGAGAGGGAGAAGAAATGATTGGGTTAACTCTCTTGCCCAATCTTATTGCATGCATTCTCATCATTAGGAATGATTTGGAAAAGATTTTAGAAAACTTAAGTGAACTCCCACTCCAAGTGGCCCAAGGCCGGCCCCTATGGGTGTTTGGTGGGGTCCACCTTGCAAATTATTATCCATAATATGTTTAAGTTACTTCCCTTCGGGTACCGCCCGGGTATCTCTCGAATTTTCGTCGCGTTTTCCCTCGATATTAAAATACCGTTAATATTTATAAAATTATGTCCAGTTAAATTACTGATAATTTATTTCGGTTTTTGTCGGGTGAATTTTCGTGTTACGCGCGTATCGGGTGCGGTACGCGCACTTTATTCGTTACCGGGAGATTTGTGCAATAAGCTTTTACGTATGGCTTTGGGTTCCCAAAACTCATAATATTTTGTGAAAATATTATTTATTTTATATTCCGGGTGTCCGGTGTTCGTTTCGCTTATTTCAGTTTTACCGGGTAATCGCCAGTGTCCATACCGGATAGTTTTGTCTGCGCACGATCCTATCATGCTTTGCTATTAAACTCATGCATTCCTATGCATTATTTGGGAATTCCTATCTTTCTAAGGCCTCAATTAAATATTCAGCACATAATTACGGTTAATTACGTTAATCGCGTTTAATTAATTAGTACGGAATTACCTTAATTTTGCCGGTTGTTACATTCTCCCCCCGTTAAGAGAATTCCGTCCCGGAATTCACTTTGAGCTCTCCGGTATAGGGGTCTTCTTGAATAGGGCGGGATACTTTTGCTTCATCTGGTCCAGCCTTTCCCACGTGAACTCCGGTCCACGCTTGGCATTCCAACGCACTTTGACCAATCTGATCTTACTGCGTCTTAGCTTTTGGACCTTCCAATCGGTTACTTCGACTGGCTCTTCGACGAAGTGTAACTTGTCGTCAATGAGGATTTCGTCTGCGGGGATGATGAGGGTTTCGTCGGATAAGCACTTTTTCAAGTTCGACACGTGGAACGTGTCGTGTACACCGTTAAGTTCTTGCGGTAACTTGAGCTTGTATGCTACGGGGCCTACTCTGGACAGGATTTCAAATGGTCCAACATATCGTGGGTTTAGCTTTCCGCGCTTCCCGAAACGCGCGACACCTTTCCAAGGTGACACCTTTAGTAGGACCCTGTCTCCGACTTGAAATTCCAAAGGCTTCCTCCTCATGTCTGCGTAGCTCTTCTGTCGGTCACGTGCCGCTTTGAGACGTTCTCTAATCAGAAAGACCTTATCCGTCGTTTCTTGAACAATTTCGGGCCCGGTAAGTTGCTTTTCGCCAACTTCGGCCCAACATAGAGGCGATCTACACTTGCGTCCATATAGAGCTTCAAAAGGTGCAGCTTGAATGCTCGTGTGGTAGCTGTTGTTATACGAAAACTCTACCAGTGGCAAGTGAGTATCCCAATTTCCGCTGAAATCGATTGCGCATGCCCGTAGCATATCCTCCAGGGTCTGGATGGTTCGTTCACTCTGACCATCGGTTTGTGGATGATATGCGGTACTCATATCAAGGCGAGTACCTAGGGCTTTATTCAGACTTTCCCAAAATCTTGAGGTGAAACGACTATCTCGATCGGAGATGATAGAAATAGGTACACCGTGCTTTGACACAACTTCCTTAATGTACAAACGGGTTAGTTTCTCCAACTTATCCGTTTCGCGAATGGGGAGGAAGTGTGCGGATTTTGTCAATCGATCAACGATTACCCAGATCATATCATGGCCGCTTGTTGTCTTGGGCAATTTGGTGATGAAGTCCATAGTGATCCTTTCCCATTTCCATTCCGGTATTTCTGGTTGCTGGAGCAATCCGGATGGTCTCTGGTGCTCGGCCTTGACCTTTGCGCAAGTCAAACATCGCGCAACATACGCCGCTATATCTCTCTTGAAGTTTGGCCACCAGTAAAATTCCTTCAAATCATGGAACATCTTGTCTGCTCCAGGGTGAACTGAATATCGCGAACTGTGGGCTTCGGCTAATACCAGTTCACGCAATCCACCGTACACTGGTACCCAAATTCTATTCATGAAATACAGAGCTTGATCCGCTTTTGACTCCAGTGACTCAACCATCTTCCGCAATCTTTCTCCTTTGACATTCTCGGGTTTAAGAGCGTTAGTTTGAGCTTCACGAATCCGGTCAGTCAGGTTCGTGTGGATGGTTAGACCCAAAGCTCGGACACGCAATGGCTTAACCCGTTCCTTGCGACTCAAGGCATCGGCTACGACGTTTGCCTTCCCGGGATGGTACTTTATCTCACAATCGTAATCGTTCAATAATTCGACCCATCGCCGTTGTCGCATGTTCAATTCCTTCTGGTCAAAGATGTGCTGCAAGCTTTTATGATCAGTGAAGATCGTACACTTGGTTCCGTATAGATAGTGTCTCCATATCTTGAGTGCGAATACCACGGCTCCTAGTTCCAGATCATGTGTGGTGTAGTTCTTCTCGTGAAGTTTTAGTTGTCTGGAAGCATAGGCTATGACCTTCTCTCGCTGCATCAATACACAACCCAATCCCTGATGAGAGGCGTCACAGTAAACTACAAAGTCTTCTGTACCATCGGGGAGTGATAGTATTGGTGCGCCACATAACTTATCCTTCAACAACTGGAACGCTGCTTCCTGCTTTTCCGTCCATTCAAACTTCTTATCCTTTTGGGTTAGCATGGTTAAAGATTGTGCTATTTTAGAAAAGTTCTCGATGAACCTTCTGTAGTAACCCGCAAGGCCAAGAAATTGTCGTACTTCAGTAGGCGTTCTAGGGGCGTCCCAATTCTTGATTGCTTCGATCTTGGCGGGATTGACATGTATACCCCTTTCATTCACCACGTGGCCTAAGAAGTGGACCTCTCGAATCCAAAAATCACATTTTGAAAACTTAGCATAGAGCTTCTCTTTGCGAAGTACCTCGAGGATCAATCGGAGATGTTCCTCGTGTTCCTCCTTCGTGCGTGAGTAGATCAAGATGTCATCAATGAAGACAATAACGAATTTGTCCAAGTATGGTTTGCACACTCGGTTCATCAAGTCCATGAAAACAGCTGGTGCGTTAGTTAAACCGAAAGGCATAACCAGAAACTCATAGTGTCCATAACGAGTTCTGAATGCTGTTTTTGGCACATCTTCTTCTTGAATACGTAACTGATGATAGCCGGACCTTAGGTCGATCTTGGAGTAGAAACTGGATCCTTGAAGTTGATCAAACAAATCGTCGATCCTGGGGAGAGGATAGCGATTTTTAATAGTTAGCTTGTTCAGTTCCCGATAGTCGATGCACATTCGGAAAGTGCCATCCTTCTTCTTCACGAATAAGACGGGAGCTCCCCAAGGTGAGAAGCTTGGTCTTATGAAACCTTTGTCCAACAACTCTTGCAGTTGTTCAGACAATTCCTGCATTTCCGAAGGAGCTAGGCGATATGGCGATCGCGCTACAGGTGCTGCTCCTGGAACAAGGTCGATACGAAACTCGACTTGTCGGGGTGGTGGCAATCCCGGCAAATCTTCTGGGAATACATCTGGAAAGTCTCTGGCTATCGGAATGTCTTCTAGTTTTCGCTCGTCAGCCTTCTTGTCTACCACGTGCGCCAAGAATGCGACGAGACCTTTCCTTAGGCACTTCCTGGCTTTCATGCTGGTAATAATTCTCAGTGGCGTTCCACGCCTTTCCCCTTGGATCGATAAGGTTTCACCGCTCGCGAGGGGGACTTGAATTACTTTGTCATTGCACACGACGATGGCGCGGTGTGCGGATAGCCAATCCATGCCAACGACTATGTCAAAGCTACCCAGTACGACTGGCAATAGCTCAATGTCAAACTCGTGACCACAGAGATCCAACTTACAACCCTTTGCTACTTCTCGAGTTTCTATAGTCTTACCGTTAGCTAGTTCAATGGAATATGGTGTGTCTAGCTTACTAGTCTTTAAACCAAGTAATCTTTTAAATTCGACAGATACGAAGCTAAAATCAGCGCCAGTATCAAACAATACTGAAGCATAATGACCATTTAGAGGGAACGTACCAGTGACCACATTTGGGTCTTGTCGTGCGTCACCGGCACCAATCACGAACGCTCGCCCACGGGCTTGGTTGTTAAGTTTGGGGCAGTCCCTCTTCCAATGATCGAGCGATCCACATGAGAAACAGGGCCTCGCTCCGCTGTTCTTTGGCGCTCCTGATCTGCAGTCTTCAGTCTTGTGCCCCGAACGACGGCACTTACCGCAGATTACTTCGTTCTTGCCCTGATAACCTTGCTTCCCATTATTTCCACGTCCAGTGGCTACACACCCTTTTCCCTTCTTCCCTGAACCTGCTGATCCATCCTTCTTCCTTTCATCGCGCTTACGCTTCCCAAACCTTGGCCTATTTCCCTGTTCACTTGACCCAACGGCTGAACTTGTACCCAGATTCTTACCCTCAACACTGCTGGACTCAGTAAGCTTCAACCCTGACACTTTCCGGATTAGAGTGCCCATTCGGATGGCGTCTTCAGTGAGGCTCAAAGCGAGATCGATAGCTTCACGCATGGTTGTAGGCTTGGAAGCAGTGACCATGCCGCGTATCTGTGGTGCCAGTCCGAAAAGGTATCTTTCCACCTTTTTGCTTTCCGGGGTGACCAGGCGAGGCACTAACCGGGAGAGGTCATGGAATCTGGACGTGTAACCAGCTACGTCCGGTCCAACCATGGTGAGGTTCCAGAACTCAGTCTCTAGCTTCTGCACTTCACTTGCCGGACAGTACTCGGCGATCATTAGTTCTTTCAACTCCAACCATGATAAGGAGTAAGCAGCATCATCTCCCAGTGTCTGCACTTGGTTGTTCCACCAGGTCAGAACTTGGTCCAGAAACAGGTTGGTGGCATACATGACAGCCTGTCGTGGGGTACAGCTGCTAATACGGATCACAGCTTCGGTTTTCTCGAACCATTTGACTAGTCCGACAGAACCTTCAGTGCCGCTGAAATTCAGTGGTTTGCAGTCCAGGAAAGCTTTAAACGTGCAGCCACGTTCTCGTGAGGCCGTTTCTGCAATAATAAAGCAATGTTAAATATAAAGTAGGAGTTTCACGAAGACTCCTGTCGCATATACCCGACGTCTTCTTACCAGTAGGGGAGGTTTCGCGTCTGTCGCTCCCGGTTCGGTCTCGCGACCTTTCGGTGCGCGTGGCATTGTGTTCTGCGAGAGCCTGAGCGATACGTCCCGAAACTAGGGTTTCAAGCTCTTCAGGTGTCGTGGGTAGTCTTTCGTTTCCACTGTTGCTTCTTGTGGCTGGTGCCATGTTTCTTCAATAACCAATATCAAAGGTTAATTTCCGACAATCATTCATACAATATCATCACATATATAGTATAAACAACCACACAACATATGAACACAATAATCACCATAACAACAACACGCAATCACAACATAAACAGAATAAGTAATAATAATCGTAGATAATCACAACACATATTTTACCATAACAAAACTTCCATTAATTTCAATACCAAGTACAATGATTTGTTCATAATAACAAAAACCGAGGATACCTTCCTCTTACATTGCTCTTTGAAATACACTAGAAATATAATGTCATATGCCGGCACAATCCCGCTCGGCTAGGCAAAAATGCAGATGGGTGCTATAACCCATGCTGTGCTATCATACTACTACTACTACTGCTATGTCCGCGAGTGATCTCCCAAAACGTCCCTGATGCTACTGTGGCGGTGGCGGCGGCGGGTGCTGGTACTGGTACTGAGGTGCGCACATGCTGATAGTCATACTGATCGCCATAATGCGATCGTACAAGAATTGGCGATGCGCAAAGTGTGCGTCGCCCGTAAGGCCACAATGAGCATCCATGCTCAGCAGCTCCTCGGCATAATGTGCCAGTGCATCCCTGGCATCAATGATCCTGGCCCACATGAGCTGGGCCTGCTGCTCCATCTGACTCACGGTGCGCTGCACCGTGTCGGTGAGGGTCTGGAAATCTCTCTCCAGCGAGATCACCTTGGACCATGCGGGTCCTGTCAGTGGGGCCATCCCGTGGGGCTGCGACGGCCCGGGGATGTCAGTGTACGTCGGCTGAGACGGGCCGACGATATCGGGTATGGGTAGTGGTGTGAAGGGTGGGGCAAAGCCCGGTAATCCAGTGAAACAGTAGGGTGGTACCTGGTATGGGTCTCCTGCACCTAGAGTATACGGTGCAAATGGGGGTGTCACAAATGGGGCTCCTGCATCCATAGGGATTGGTGCAGGTGGTGGGGTATGGAGCATCTCGGGTAGGGGTGATAGTGTGGGAAAAGTGGTGATGGGTAGTGTCATGGATAAGGGTGAGGGGACTATAAGCTCGGCGAGTGGAACCATGAGTGGCTGGGTGACAGTGACCCACTCTAAAGTAGACATCACAGTGGTAGGGGTAGGAGGGCTAGCAGTGGCATGAGCTGCCAGTCCTGCTCGGTGCAACTCAGAGCTGCGGGCTGAGCTGCCCTCAAGGATGTGCCCAGTAGAAGCTGGCCCATCCTGTGGTATGGGCTCGGGCATGGTAGGTAAGGTGGCTGGGGTAGTGGTAGCATGCCCTGTCATCGGAGCAACGTGCTCCTCCTGGCCTGCTGGTGGGATAGGCACAGCAATGTGCTCCACCGATGCAGTTGACTCATCGTCAGAGTCATCGGAGATCCACCCGTTGTGTCCCCGGCAGACAGGCACAAGCCTCATGCCAGAGGGAACGGGGATAGGTGGGGTAGGTAAGGGCTCACGGTCGACTGGTGCGCGTCGGTCGTACGGAGAGTCGACAGTCTCCGACTGTGTAGGGATAGGTCTCGAAGGACCTGCGCAACCTACAGGGAAGTCCCTGACGGCGCGGATAGGTAGTGCTGGCAGTGGTGCTGCCTGGAATGGCACTAAAGGCAAGTCGGCCTCGGCCATCGGTAGGTCGGCCACGGCGGCCATATCGTCTCCAGCGGGGGCCCACGCTGGGTCCTCGCTAGGGTCCGTCTCGTCGGAGCTATCTCCGTCGGCGCCCTCCATGGCGACATCAACGTCCATCTCATCATCCTCGGGATCGAGTATCACCACCTCGATCGGCTCCGCTGGTGGTGCTGGGATGATCTGGAGGCTACTGTCGTAGCTCGGTGCTACGCTCCCTGCGTTCGACATCCTGGCAAAAGAAACCGTACTAATATTTAAGTATTATTCGTTAGGTGGTTAAGGCACATATCTACGGTTCTCTTCCTAACCTTCTAACAAAAATAATACGTATACTTACCATGGCTAGCTTGGTCGGAATCTCCATATACCCAAATGGTCGTTGGAAAATTTTATTTTATTGCGTTTCGCATTTACTTTGAAAGATTTTGAACCATGTCCGGTTATAGTTTAGATTTTTAAAATGCTAATTCGCTATAACCTTGGCTCTGATACCACTTTCTGTCACACCACGTCTAAGGCGGAAACACGTGGCGCGACGGTTCAAAAGTAATAAGCCAAGATTAATGCAAAGCACAATATTAATTGGAAAACGGGCATTTATTCAATGCTAATAATCATGTCAAATTGTCAATACATAATCATAAATTGTTTTCGAAAATGATAAAGAGGCTTCTCCCTTTATCCCTAATTCCATGGAATAAAGAGATAAGACCCCATCACGACATTCCCAACGCCCGGTTTGGAGACATCCCCGACCCTGCTCGCCATGCTACTTCCATCAATCAATTACCTGAAAGATATGTTTGAAAATCGTCAATATATAAATATTGGTGAGTTCACAGGTTTTAATTTAATAAGTCTTTATAAAGTGGGAATATCCTTGTTATGACATTTATAGGAGTTGCAAAGTCCTACAATTTACTTGAGCCTATAACCAAACCAAGACAATTAATAATGCCCCCGCCCAAAGTCGTTACTCGGTATTCCTACGACTTTATTTCAGAATAAGTGCACCCCAGGCATACGCCGATGCATAATCGACGCTATCGATTAGGGGTGGGCCTTGTCAGGCACCAATAGTACTATCCAAATATCCCTTTGGTTTCTCATTCCTGAATAAATGATTATAGTGGGGAGGTCTCAACCCCGAGTGGCGATCTTTACTCAAGTATCCAACCCGTCATACAATCCCAACATATCTTTCCCCCGTAAAAACGTTAAATAGTTTAGAAATGGGGCCGTGAGACTCACCTGTAACTGTGCTTGGCTCAAAGAAAATAGTAAAGTTTGTGATCCCGTACCTACAAAGGTTCTAGGCGTATAAGTCACTTACACCTATGGTGTATGTGCCTTGGCAAGTTGTACACCCAACTTCCCGACCACGTCTTTATCCCAATTCCCGTTTAATAGTTTCGTATCCTAGGTTCAATGGCGATGGATTACCCTTTCCTTACAAGTCATATATTATTCTTATAATTATTCTTTATGACTCGTACAACATTTTACTTGACACGACTCTACCCAACGTATAATTATTTTCCCATTTAAATAATTATACTTAGGATCTTTTCGCTCAATATAAAGTGTTTTCTTATCAACCGACCCGACTTACTTTGCCACATATTTATTTTCCCATTTAAATAAATATGCTAAGTCTTTGTCGTTTGGTAACATAATCTTAACGCCCGACTAGACTTATCATACCGTACATTTATTTTCCCATTTAAATAAATGTACTAAAATCGTGTCGGTATTCACGCGTTCGTAGATATATCTCATCTACTCGTCTCGGTTTTCCTTCTCGCACATCTATTTTCCCATTTAAATAGATGTACTAGAATTCCGTCGGAAACGAGTATATGTACCTATATCATCGCGTGGATACTACTTGTTAAGTTCATGTGTCGTTTAGCGTTTTTAATTTGTTACGTTATGTTTCTCTTTTCCCACGAATATTGTTACTACACTTAGGAAAGTGTTACGCACGTTTCACCCTGGTTATATATATTTTACTTTCGTAAAATATATATGTATATTTTTATCTCGACGCAATAAATCCGTTTACGTTGGTTCGTGTAACGAAGTTCGTTATTTATTTCCGTTGCGCGTTCTTATGGAAGTATTGTTCCAACTTCCGATTCCGAACGTTTATCTCACGGAAAAATATATTATGTACGTTTTAGTCCGACTCGTCCAACTTGTTACCAAAAACGTTTCCGATACTTTTATATTCCCATTTATATAAAAGTACCTTATTTTTGTACAAGTCTTCCCAAGTCTTTATTTTATAAACTCTTACTTTATAAAATACTTGCGTTACTCCATTTATTTTTATAAAACGTCCATTTTATAAAAATATACTTTTTACTTAAAATGCCCAAGTAGGCTATTATTATTTACCAACTCAACCTTGTAAAACGTTACTTACACTTTTTGACACTAATATTTCCATCATTGTGTTTTTGGTCCAATAACTTCTAAAATATTTATTTTAGTCCATTGGTTTCCATGTTGGTCATATTTAATCCTTTTAATTTACACTTGTAGCATTTTTCACTAAATCATTCATGGTTATTATTTTTCTTCCACTTTAGTGGACTTTGAAGAACCATTTTCATCATGTTTAGTTGTTTTTACTCCTTTTTACTTTTAATGATCTTCTAATCCATCCTAGATGTTAATAATAAGCTTATTCCATATTTTAATCCAAAACATCAAATTTTTACTCATCCAAGTGGGTGGACTTTGAAGAACTAACTTTTCCATCTATGGCTTTCTAACCCATTTTATTATTTTTATGACATTATTATATCATCCTATGATGATTAAAACCATATTTCATCATATTCAAGTCTTTTTTCCCAAGTCATGTTCCACTCATCTTCTAACCCAAGTGTATGTTATTATTATTACATTTTCTCACAATATCACTTTTATTAATGTTAATCCAAGATTTCTTCATGTTATTATTCCTTTATTTTTATTCTTGTAAGATTCATCCTCTTTATGTTTCAAAACCATACTTTGCCCATCAATGTACAACTTGCTCATAAACACTTAATATGAACATTAACAAACAAAACAAGATTAAAACTTACTACTAGCTCAAGGCTAGGGGAGACAAGAACCTTGGATTGGATGGGGTTTTAGTGTGTTCTTCCAATGGGTTAAGCTCCAAGCTCTTGAAACACACAATGGGGTTTTGGAGGATAATGATCTAGAGGTAGTTTGGAGTAGTAAAAATTGCAAGAAAAATGTTGATGTGGGGGTGTAATGCCACGGCCACAAGGAAGAAGAAGAAGAAGAAGTTTTTGTGTTTTTGCTTAAGTGTAATCTTGATGTTATCCTTATAATCTCCTACTCAATCTCCAAAGATCACCAATATCTTGCAAGGATTGGTTAGGAAGATTATGGAAGATTTATGAAAAGATTTTGAAAATCAAGTGGGATATGGAGAGGGTGTATGGGCCGAGTTTGGAGAGAGAGGGAGAAGAAATGATTGGGTTAACTCTCTTGCCCAATCTTATTGCATGCATTCTCATCATTAGGAATGATTTGGAAAAGATTTTAGAAAACTTAAGTGAACTCCCACTCCAAGTGGCCCAAGGCCGGCCCCTATGGGTGTTTGGTGGGGTCCACCTTGCAAATTATTATCCATAATATGTTTAAGTTACTTCCCTTCGGGTACCGCCCGGGTATCTCTCGAATTTTCGTCGCGTTTTCCCTCGATATTAAAATACCGTTAATATTTATAAAATTATGTCCAGTTAAATTACTGATAATTTATTTCGGTTTTTGTCGGGTGAATTTTCGTGTTACGCGCGTATCGGGTGCGGTACGCGCACTTTATTCGTTACCGGGAGATTTGTGCAATAAGCTTTTACGTATGGCTTTGGGTTCCCAAAACTCATAATATTTTGTGAAAATATTATTTATTTTATATTCCGGGTGTCCGGTGTTCGTTTCGCTTATTTCAGTTTTACCGGGTAATCGCCAGTGTCCATACCGGATAGTTTTGTCTGCGCACGATCCTATCATGCTTTGCTATTAAACTCATGCATTCCTATGCATTATTTGGGAATTCCTATCTTTCTAAGGCCTCAATTAAATATTCAGCACATAATTACGGTTAATTACGTTAATCGCGTTTAATTAATTAGTACGGAATTACCTTAATTTTGCCGGTTGTTACAGGCGGCTTGATCAATGTTAATGATTGTACTGTGTCTTTTTGTTACAGTCAAATTGAATCAACAAGTTTCAACAATGTAAGAATGATTAAATGATAGTGTATAAAATGTTTAATCATATTTCACCCCAAAATGTAAAACAGAAAAACGGGCTATGTAAACTCACCTTAGTGCTAGAATTGAATCCCTTGATATAGAATAATTGTGGCTCACGTGTCCAAATATCACCATATTTATGAGGCAATAATTGAGTAATGGGAAAACTTAAAAGTCTAAGTTTTCTAGTTTAAAAGTATTCTAGGGTTCTTAATTTGGGGATAAGCAATTGTTAATTAGATAACTTATTAATGATCTAATAAATAAAAGAAATTAGAAAAATAACTAAATAAAAGACTTTTTTTATAAGATTTTAATTAAAGATAGTTGTATTATAATATTGTAGATATGAAAATAATTTTTATAAAATTATTTTCTTAATAATTGAATATATAGTATATTTATATTTA
This sequence comes from Ambrosia trifida, assembly GCA_028751855.1. Classification (NCBI taxonomy): domain Eukaryota; kingdom Viridiplantae; phylum Streptophyta; class Magnoliopsida; order Asterales; family Asteraceae; genus Ambrosia; species Ambrosia trifida. The sequence goes on from CM054127.1 coordinate 83,170,305, forward strand.
TTTGTCAAAATACAGTATTAATGTCTAAAAATAATAAAATTAATAAAGTTTCAAATTAAATTTTATATTTCTGTTCTAAATGAACAAAAATAATTTATGTAAAATTTTGGTGTAAAAATAGTGAAAACAGATTTATTATGAATTATTTATGATTTAAAATAGAAAAAATTAATTAAAAATATTAAATAAACTTTTTTCTAAAATTAAAAATTGTTTTTGAAATATTTATTGGTTTATAAGTTTGGGATTATTTTTGTGGAATTTTATAAAATCGTTTAGAGATTTTTATAGAATTTTTAATTTTTAACTGAATAAACTTGTAATATATTTCATATATATTAAATAAATAGTTTTTGAAAAAGTAAAAATTGTATAATAAACTTTATCTTTATATTAACATAAAATATTTTTTTTAGAATTTATAGACCTCTTTTAGTATTTAAAAACTATTTTAAAAAATTCATTGGTTAAATATATATAAATAAAGGGTTTAAAAAAAGGTTGTTGGTGCTAAGGGTCGAACCCGCGTTTGGTCGGGTTAGAGGTTTTAAATCACAAGTCCAGAACATCTGGTCTGGACCTTGAGAACGTTTATAACTGATTTCAAAGTATTATATAAGTTATCTGGGTTTAATTGATAATTGTCAAGAAATAAAATGGGGATGCTTGGAGTCGAACCCATACCAGAGCCGGCCCGAAGCTTTTAAACACAAGGGAATCACCAACTGATCTATGGATCAGTTGGTGATTAATTTCCATCTGTAATAATTATACACGATGATAGACGAGTGTCATCTTCCCAATTTGAACTTCAAACCCTAGGTTTTTAAATCGGGTAAGACACGAACCAATAGCCCTTGTTTGTATAGGGTTATTGATCGTCTGATCTCAAAGGTTAAAATTGCAAAAGGAATTTAAACTTACAGTCGGGTCTTCGATGTCCAATGGCGAGTCAAACGGCCATGGATTCTTGATTATAACGAGAATTTTATCAGAAATTAGGAGTAGGGATCTGTTTATCGGCCATATTAGCTTGTATAAGTGGTATTAATTTATATTAACATGCCATGATTCGTTGTTTAGGAAAGGTTGACCTGTGGTTTTAGTAAGACGCGTGATTACATGTATAATTGGAATGTTTTTGGTTGTAAATTGGCGTGTAGATCACGCTGAAAGATGATTTCGATCATACCATATACAATCATGATTCAAAACGTGGATTTGGTCTCGAATTGGAAAGAATGCAATCATAGTTGACTTTCTTAGTGTTGGGTTTGCTGACCTGGAGAAGAACAGATGATTGGAAAGCCAAAATATACTACATATTGATCCTTAATAAAACAACATTTACAAGTTACTTCTCCCAAAAGACTGTTGACTCTAACATCTACTGTACCCTAACAACTGCTGCTTACAAAGGTCTGCTAGAGAACAAATGTTGATCAAAGTACTGAAGACTAAAGGTCTGTTGGAGCCAACAGTACTTAGGCTCCAACAGATGATTCAAGACCATCAGAGGTTACCTATCAGTTGTTTACCTATTAGTGGTTTCCAATGTAATAGTGCTTATCTCATCAAATGTTTTATGTTGTTATTCTGTTAGATGTCACTGTCTTAGGTGACGTCAGCCTAGGTCATCAGTAATTTAGATTGTCTATAAATAGAACAGTGCATGTATTGTTCTATTCATCATTCAAAACATTCTCTTAGACAAACTTACACGAGTGATCAGGCTGAGGGGGAGTAATTGTAATAGTTTGTAATCATTCAATCATATAAGAAAGCTTTCGATTCTAAAACAATTATTCTCTTGTTTTGATTTATAGTTTATCATTCCGCTGCACTTTCCATTTATAGTTCACTTCTTTCATCATTCATTTACTTAAACAATCAAACTCAGATCCTAACACTTGGTCAATTGGGTAATCCTAAGAAGGTGTTAATTTTACTTGTGTAAGAATATAATCAACAAGAGCTGTAGCTCAGTTGGTTTGGTCGTGTTTGTGTTGGTTTGGCCTGACTGTGGACGCGGGTTCGAGTCCCGGTCCACACAAAATTTTTTTTGCATTTATTTCACAATACCATGTTATCTTATATATCCATAAAATGTTTCTATAAGTCCAAAAAAATACGAAATATTTTTAAAACGGGATAAAACATCGAGATACAATGATCTTCATTAGATAATTATTAGTTTAAGATGGTTAAAAACATATATTGTTTAAATATATATATATATATATATATATATATATATTAATTAAAAAAACTTGGGAAAATATGTAATGATACAAAATGCCAGGCTTAGACAGAAAAATCAGAATATAGGCTCTCACCCTTCTAGATTGCATGTGCCCCATCACAAATAAATTTCAAAACTCTAGAGAGACTTGAGATGTAGAAATAAATCCTTGATGTGTGGATTTCACTCCTAACTCAAAGATGTATTTCAAAAAGTAAAAATACGATAGAGTGAAACTAGTCACTAAGATAAGGGTATCACTCCTAGCTTAGTGGTTAAGTTTCTTTTGGAGGGATATATTCCTTGACATTTGGACGTCTCATATCTCGAAAGGAAAATATTCCAAGATAAATAAATAAAACATATAAGGAATGAAACTATTCACCAAGGTATGGATATCACTCATAACTTGGTGTTTTTGTTTCGTTTGTAGAATATGATCTTCTTCGAACATGATGCAAAGTAAGAGGAGAAAAATATCTAAAGAAAATATGAGGATAAAAGAAAGTATATAAAGGGTAGCTTAGTTACAGTCTAGGTCAAAAGTATTTACTAATAACCTAATTCCCTATAACCATGGCTCTGACACCAATCTGTAACACCCCAACCGATGGCGGAATCATCGAGGTGTCACGTAGTGACGATTATTTAATAGCACATGGGCTAAAATGTAAATAATAATAGCAAACAACTTCCATTATTCGAAAAGAAATACAAATACTCTCAAAAGAAATTCAAAACATAGTAAATAAGTGTTCAAATTTTATTAAAGCACTAGGTCCATAGCCTAAGCGTGAAAGCATGATAACTCAAGTTGTACCTGAAACATGTACAAAATAATTTATCAACACATATAATGTATTTGTGAGTACATCCGTTTGGTACATATAGTAAGGGAAAAAGTAGAAATTCATGTGTTGTATATTGTTTGCAATTATGTAATAGGTAGTATCCGGGTCAAAATCAACCCTATGAAAGTGAAATGAAATTTATATATAGTATGCGCTATTAACAGTAGTAATAAAACACATAGCAATGACCAAGGTCTCTCAACAGAGTCACAAGGGGTATATACCATAGTACTATTTATTGAAATGCTAGGTCGCAACGGTTAATAATTTAGACAAGTCATAGATACACAAAGTAACACAAAGAAAACACAAATGAGAATTGCACTTAGTGAAAAGAAATAGTAATTTGACATAAGGTACATGAGTGTTAGGACAAAAAGGATTGAGGAAACCACTTTTGTAAACCTTAGTCTAATTCACTTCTGCAAATATTCTAAGTATAGAACTACTGAAGAAAGAAGACTAAAGTACTGAAGAAGGATTCAACAAGTACTGAAGAAGAAGTATCAGAAGTTCTGAAGTCTAACCAGACAGTTCACTGAAGAACTACTGAAGACAAACTACTCATCAGTAGTTTGTCATTCATCAGCACTTGTACCAGAATCTTTCCACCGCCTTATGTTTCAGTAGTTTATTAGTTTAGTATTACTTTATCTTTTTATGCAAGTTCCAAGAATGCAACTTGTTGCTACTTGTTACAGACTTGCTTTTTGGCAAGGTTTATGTATATGTAAAGTCTATAAATAGATGGGTTCATCCCTCTGTTTTAGACATTGATTTTTATTGAAACAGAAATCCTTCAAAGCTTATTATTGTTATTTCCATTTCATTTATTGAGAATCTGTTTGAGTATTTATTATCATTCACATTAAATACTTAGATTCTCATTAAACTTGTCTTTAGTTTTCAAACATCCAGGGGGAGTAATAACTCCTGTTGATAGTGTAACTTCACTTACTCATTCCGCTGTGCAAATCTGATTGAGCTTGCTAAACACATAAGTGTTCACTAGCAAGCAATACATCAAGAGCATTACTGATCCAACAATTGGTATCAGAGCACTGGTTTATCTGATCGCATATCAATCTAACACATTGAATCAGACACAGGCTCTTATTGATATTCAATAAAGGATTAAAAGTTCACTTTTATCAACATCTATCACTTTAAGAGATATTTGACAAATCAATACTCTTTAAAATGGATCCTCATAATACTGGTTCTGCCAATAAACCTGCTATGCTAGTAAGAAATGAATACAATATCTGGCAAAGGAGAATGGCACATACATTATCACAGACCAACACTGGTTACTGGAAATCTGTGATATATGGTCCTCACAAACCAGTAAATATTAATCTTGAAACTAAAGTAGAAATACCAAAAGACCCAAAGGACTATACAGATGATGATTTTCTAAAACTTGAGCTTGATTCTAAAGCTTTCTCTATGTTGGCAATGGCACTCCCAAATGAAATCTACTCTGGACTATTACATTGTGATAGTGCCAAAGAGCTTTAGGACTGCCTAAAAGAACAGTTTGGAGGAACTGAAGAGGTGATTGCCAACACTAGAGAAATCCGGGCTCAACAATATGAAACTTTTGCTCATATAAATGGGGAAACTTTAACTCAACAATTTGAAAGATTCTCCTCATTAATAACTGAGCTAAAATTAAATGGTCAGACCTACACAACTGTATCTATGCTTCATAGATTTTTAAGGTCTTTACCTGAAAAATGGGAAACATACTCTATTGTCCTTAGATCCTCACCAGACTTTAGCTCCCTCACTCTTACAAAATTACATGGGAGATTACTAACTTTTGAAAGAGAAATCGATCAAAAGAAAAAGTTGCAAAGTTCTGGTAAAACTGCTGATGACTATCTACCAGGTAGTACAACACTATTGGGACAAGATTCACCTACTTGTTCAAATAGTTTTGGATCTTTTGACCACATTGACATAACTGCTGGGATCTCATCAAAAAGATCATTCCCAGGATATGACAATGATGAATATAGTCAAACTGCTGATAACATGTGTTTTATAATGGATGATTTAAAAACTTTCAGCAATGATGACTTAGAAGAAATGGACATCTTACACCAATTGGCCATGTTAAGTATTAAGACAAACAAATTTTATAAAAGGTCAGGAAGGAAATTTCCAGGACTAAACAGTACTATAAAAATTGGTTTTGACAAGTCTAAACTTAGATGTCACAAGTGTCAGAAGTTGGGACACTTTGCTAGAGAGTGTAGAAGCTCTAGCTACAACCGATCTCAGTCGGGAAATCAGTTTAACACTAGTTATAATAGGAATAATGGAACACAAGGGAGTGCACATTTTGTACAGGCACAAGCTCCACAAATCCAATATGTGCCACAAGTACAATATGTACAGATGCATGCTCAACAGATGCAGAGTCAACAATCAATCCCTCCCATTCCAGCTGCTCAACAACCTCCACAGACTCAGCAACCCTCATAACAAAGCATGTTCACCTCAGGGTATGTTGACTGGAGCAGTCTTCCTTTTGAGACTACTGAGTGCAATCCTGATGCAGACAACAAAATGTTTGACATCAACTGGGGAGAACCTGACAATGGCAGAAAGAATTTTGCCTTAATGGCATTTGAGGGCTGCACCTCAAAATCTGCCCTGTCTCAGGTATCAAAAGAATCTTTAACAAAACTTTGTACAACTTCATGTAAAGAATCTTTTGCTCTCATAAGAGAGACTAATGTGCACTTACAAGGCAAAGCAAATGACTCTGAGAGAAAATTCACTCAGATGAAATGTGATTTAGAAAGAAAACTTGCTGCAAAGGCAAAAGAAAATTCTAAATTAACTAACAATGCTATTGAAACCCAAGCACAACTTAAAATCATGATACATCATCAGAAAAGAGCTTGCTGACACCAAGGTTACTTGTGAAAAATGGGTTGAATCTTGTAAAGGGTACCAACTACTGCTAAATAAACAAAGTGCTTCAAATGTTAGGTTTGACATAAGGTACAATCACACTGAAACACCAATAGATTTTTCCCTCAAAACTACTGAAGATGGGAGAAAAATTGTTTCAGGTGAAACTTCTGAAGAGAAAGAATGCACATCTTTTCATGAAAACTTTCTAAAAACTCACAAAGAAAGGTTCTTTAGAAGTACTGATAAAATCTGACTTTAAGCCATCAGTAGTTTCATCTACATCAGGAGTTGAGAACCTAAAAACTACTGATGACCTAAAACCAATCAAGACAGTCAGAAATTTGCCTTTAAATGAAAAAGAAAAGGCAAAAGAATGTGAAATCTGTGGCCTGTTTAACCACAAGACAGAATTTTGCAGATAGAGAAAAGGAATTCAGTACAACAAGAAAATTTCACAACTGGTTGTGAGAAAACAAATCAAAAATGATTTTAAAGAAACTTTTTCTCCCAGGAAACAACAACCAGCAAACACCTTTTCTCAGAAAAAGATGAAATCTCAACAAAAATCTTTTTCTCAAAATTCTCTTTCAGTAGTTAGACCTACATCATCAGCAGTTTCACAAACTGCTAAGATAAAAGATCTCATGAACATGGTACAACTACTGATGACCAGTGTTGATGGTGGTCCTCAAAAGGATACCACCATTGCTTTTAATGAAAAATCCATTGCCAAAAAGACATGGATTCCTCAACCTGGTCAAGACCAAACTGTTAATGTTCTCAAAAGCAAACCCAAAGCCAAACTGGCTTGGGTTCCAAAATCTAACTAATTTGCTACTTTGTGCAGAGGGTCTCCAAAGGCTTAAATAGCATTTGGTATGTGGACAGTGGAGGCTCAATGCACATGACAGGATGCAGATACCTGATAAAAAATTTTATCAGTCAAAGAGAAGGATCTGTATCCTTTGGGAACAATGCCAAGGGATATGTGCTGGGACATGGCAATGTCTCCTCTGGCAAAATACAGTTTGACAAGGTCAATCTGGTTGAAAACCTTGAGTACAACTTGCTGAGTGTGTCACAAATGTGTGATAAAGGATATTCTTCCTTTTTCATAAAGACAGTGTAACACCCCGCCCCTCTCACCACCAATATTGTCCGCTTTGCCCCGATGGGTCGCTCATCCAGAGCTCACGAATTTGTTTTTGGGTTACCCAGTGGAGACTTCCCAGGAGGTCACCCATCCTGAAATTTCTCCCACCTGAGCACGCTTAACTGTGGAGTTCTCCTCTCATCCACTAACATTAAGCCCCAAAACGCGTTGATGAATTAAGAGGCAAGACATTACTTATGAACCAAGGATCTCTCCTGGCCACGGCCGATGTGGGATTTTCCTTGGGTGTCACATTCACCCCCTGTTAGAGTCTCATCGTCCCTGATGAGGTATGTACCCACCATCCCGAACGGCACGGGAGTGGCTCTGATACCATCTGTAACACCCCACCCCTCTCACCACCAATATTGTCCGCTTTGCCCCGATGGGTCGCCCATCCAGAGCCCACGGATTTGTTTTTAGGTTACCCAGTGGAGACTCCCCAGGAGGTCACCCATCCTGAAATTTCTCCCACCTGAGCACGCTTAACTGTGGAGTTCTCCTCTCATCCACTAACATTAAGCCCCAAAACACGTTGGTGATTTAAGAGGCAAGACATTACTTATGAACCAAGGATCTCTCCTGGCCACGGCCGATGTGGGATTTTCCTTGGGTGTCACAGACAGCATGCAAGATCATATCACCAGAAGGCCAGAAGTTGATAGAGAAGATCATTAAAGATCATACTTTGTTGATAGCCAAAAGATGTGGCAATGTCTATGCAGTGGACATTGAAAAGGACAAAGTACTGAACAACACTGCCTGTTTCTTCTCAAAGGCATCAACCTTAGAGACTGATCTCTGGCACAGGAGACTTAGCCATGTGAACTTTAAAACCATAAATAAAGTCACAAAAATGGGCTTTGTCAGAGGTCTACCTTTGAAAGTATACCAGTGTCAAGAACACTGTGTATCCTGTTTAAAGGGAAAGCAGCATAAGTCCTCCTATAAGTCTATTGAAGAATAAAAAACAACTGCACGTCTTCAACTACTCCATATGGACTTATTTGGGCCAGTAAAAATCATGAGCCTTGGTAAGAAGAAGTACTGCTTGGTCATCATTGATGACTATTCAAGATTCACATGGGTATTCTTCTTATTCTCCAAGGATGAGGCAGCTGAAATCATCAAGTTCTTCATTCTACAAGTAGAGAAACAATATTCTCTATCTGTCAAAGCCATTAGAAGTGATAATGGGACAGAGTTCAAGAACAAAACTCTGGATGAATTCTGTTTGTTTAAAGGGATTATTAGACAATTCAGTGTTCCCAGAACTCCTGAACAAAATGGTGTGGTGGAAAGGAAGAACAGAACATTGATTGAAGCAGCAAGAACTATGTTAGCTGATTCAGGCCTACTATTGTATTTCTGGGCTGAAGCAGTTAACACTACATGTTATGTTCAAAATAGAGTCCTTGTCAAGAGACACTCCAAGACTGCCTATGAAGTTCTTCATGGCATGAAGCCCATTATCTCCTTTTCAGGGCTTTTGGATGTCAATATTTCATTCTAAACATCAAAGACTCTATTTCAAAGTTTGCTGCTAAAGTTGATTCAGGTTACTTTCTTGGTTACTCTTCTACTAGAAAAGCCTACAAGGTTTTTAATTCGAGAACCAAGATAGTAGAAGAAACACTGAATGTCAAGTTCAATGAGTCAAAACACACTCTTATTCCAGCACATCCTGCTGAACTCTTTGACCTTGACAGCTTCCACTTTGGACCTGAAAAGACTGTCACTTCATCTAAACCTACTTATTATGGTGATCAGAGGTTTGATGATGAGGATCCAGCACCATGGACTCCTCAAACAGTCATTAAATCAACTGTAAAACTTCTGATTCAACAACTGCTGATGTACAAATTCAAACATCTGCTTCAGTTCCTACAACTACTGAAGATGTTCAAACAGCTGAACCAGACATTATAAACCTCAGTGGTTTGTTTGATGAAGTACAAGAGCCACCTACACCTGTAAGTGGTTTACAACAACTGATTGAACACAAAGATCATCCATTGGAACAAATCATGGGTGATATTGCTTCAGGTGTTCTCACAAGAAACCAGCTTTCCAACTTTTGCTTCTTCTCAGCATTCATTTCTCAGTTGGAACCTAAGAAGTACCAAGAAGCCCTCAAAGATAACAATTGGGTGGAAGCTATGCAAGATGAGTTGCTTCAATTCAAGAAGCAACAGGTCTGGGAAATCTGTCCCTTACCACCAAACAAGCTACCAATTGGCACAAGATGGGTTTTCAGGAACAAACAAGATGAAGCTGGTATGATCATTAAGAACAAGGCAAGACTGGTGGTACAAGGTTACTCTCAAGAAGAGAGAATTGATTATGATGAGACCTTTGCTCTAGTTGCAAGGCTTGAGGCCATCAGGTTATTTCTGGCCTATGCCATTTCCAACAAAATAAAAGTTTTTCAAATGGATGTTAAGAGTGCATTTTTGTATGGAAATATCAAAGAGGAAGTGTATGTTTGTCAGCCACCTGGGTTTGAAGATCCTTCTCATCCTGAGTGGGTGTACAAACTGGACAAAGCTCTTTATGGGCTAAAACAGGCTCCAAGAGCCTGGTATGAAACACTTTCCAACTTTTTGCTCAAAAATAACTTTACAAGAGGCTCCATTGATAAAACTCTTTTCATTAAAAATGTTGGAAATCATGTCTTACTTGTTCAAATTTATGTTGATGATATCATATTTGGTTCAACAAACACAAAATTGTGAGATGAATTTAAGAAACTCATGCAATCAAAATTTGAGATGAGTACAATGGGAGAACTGCAGTACTTTTTAGGACTGCAGAATAAACAACAAACAAATGGAACTTTTATACATCAATCTAAATATGTTAAAGAATTATTGAACAAATTTTCTTTACAAGACTGTAAATCATGTTCCACTCCCATGACACCTACCACACAAGTTGAACCAGATGATCAAGGAAAACATGTTGATTAAACCATGTATAGATGTATGATAGGTTCCCTTTTGTATCTAACTGCTTCTAGACGAGATATTATGTTTTCAACATGTGTCTGTGCTAGATATCAATCAGCTCCTAGGGAATCACACCTCATTGCAGTCAAAAGAATCTTCAGATATCTGAAAGGAACTCCTACACTTGGAATTTGGTATCCTGCTTCTAGCAATACCATGTTATCAGCTTTTTCAAATAGTGACTATGCAGGGTGCAAAATGTCAAGAAAATCAACATCTGGTGGTTGTCAATTCTTGGGAAACTGCCTAGTGTCCTGGCAATCATAGAAACAAACATCTGTTGCAACTTCAAGTGCTGAAGCTGAATATATTGCAGCTGCAAGTTGTACATCACAGATACAATGGCTCCAATATCAACTTCTTGATTATGGAATCAAAGAGACCAAGACACCATTGCTTGTAGACAGAAAATCTGCCATTAGCATCATTCAAAATCCTGTTCAGTTCTCAAAAACTAAACATATTGAAATCAGGTATCATTTCATCAGGGATTGCTATGAAAAAGGCAAGATTGAAGTGAAGCATGTGACAACAGCTAATCAGATAGCTGATATATTCACTAAGCCCCTTGACACATCAACATTTCAGATGTTAGTATCCATGCTTGGGATGCTAAATTTGTTAGTGTTTCTTTTACTTCTCTGCACATATTTTATTTTTCACTTACATCTGTTTTTAGACCAAAACTTCTGAAAAACAAAAAGAGAGAAACTACTGATGAACAAAAACATCAGTATGGGAATATTTTCTGAAAAATGAGTAACTTCTGATAAAATAATCTTCAGAAGTTATGAATAAAGTGTTTATAAACATTCTCATCAGTTGTTAACAAACTACTGAAGAGAAAATGGGAACTACTGATGATAATTGTTCTTCATCAGCAGTTTTGTCAATAAGGGCAAATCAGACATTTCCCACTTCAGAAGTTTGACCTAGGGCGGTTACAAACTTCTGGTAAACACCTTTTCCAACACTTATCCATTCAAAAAGCAAAATTCCCTCCTTCTCTCTCAAAAACACTCTCAAACCCTTAACCTGCAAAAACACTGTTCGATCCACAGACACACAAACCACATGGCTCTAATACTGAAACAGGGACACAATCAAAGAGGCTACTTTGAGAAACATGAAGCCTGGTCCCAATACGACGAAATCATTGATTTAGTCGTTAAATCCCAATACTTCATTGCCCTCACCATTGATCCTCCAATCCACACTGAAACTCTAAACGAGTTCTGGGCTAATGCGGAGACGGTGATAGTGAATGATAAAGTGATCTCCCTCAACTCAAACATCCAAGGGAGAAGAATGGCAATCACACAAGAAACTTTGGGGATTAGACTGGGTTTAGATGATGTGGGTGCCCTAGATCAATTTCCAAACTCTGAAATTCATCTAACCATGACAGAGTGTGGTTACCAAGGTACTCTCTCACATGCTACCATTTTCAAGAAATATTTTGAACCAAAATATAAACTTTTGTTTCATTACATAATAATGTGTTTAAGTCCAAAAACTGGATCTTATGATCAGATGCCCTCTACTTTTCAACCTATTTTTCATTCCATTGTGAATGAAACAAAATTCAGGGCATCAGCACTTTTCTTTAATGAGTTGGTGTTACATCATCTCAATTCTAAAAAGAAGTTTTTGTTGTATCCAAGATTTATTATGCAACGCATAATAAAGGAACTTGGAGAAGAGGTGCTTGTGGGTAAAACAATTGTTTTAAACCCATTAACCTCACAATCATACTCTAGACACAATAAACCGGCTACCTGGCCAGAAGATGACCAAGGGGAACACACAACAGTCCCCAAGGAACCCTCATCTTCCAAACCTTCACCCAAAAAGGCCAAGAAACCCAAACAGCAAAAACAAAAACCCACCAGCCTTAAAAGAAAGGCAGTTCAGGAAGTTGAGATGCCTGAACTTGCTAATGTGCAATCTGCACTTGATAAAGATGTGACTGAAACATCCTCTCAGTCTCATCCATCTCAAACCCCCACTAGAGCACCAATCACCATTTTATTCAAAAGAATGAAATTTAAGAAAACAATCCCCGTTGACTCTTCTTTTGAAACTGCTGAACCATTAGCCCAAACTACTGAACCAGCACCACAAATTTCTGAACCTGAAGCCCTTGAAATTGCCAAACTTCTCTCTGGGCTAAAAGAGACCATCCCATCAGAACATGTCATTCCCCAACAACCACATCAAACAGGGGACATACCTTCAGAACTTGACATGGATGTGGATGTCCATAGCCCTAACCCAAGAGATGAGGATGAACCAGGGTTTCTAAGCCCAAACTTAGAGACTTTAGGTACATTTGAGGCTGCTACTACTCATATACCACCCAGTGGTGGATCTGAGGAAAGAAGTAACATTGCTAAGACCTCACTTGTGGCAACTACTGATGAAGGCTTAATGCCTGAGGTAGGAAATCCTCTGAACCAAGAACAAGAGGTACATGAGACAACTGGGTTGGGCCCAGCTCATGATATAACTGATACTGTCCTCATTGAGGAAGTAAGCAGGGATTCAGATGATTCCATTGATTTGGATGATGATTCACACTCCACCAAATTTGAATTGACGGCTGCTAGTGAAGGTCCTGCACCTGGTGTCTCTAAGCTCAAAGAGCTGATCACACCAGATCAGGTTAAAGATCACTTGATCCCCGATTCCCCTAAAGTGGCATCTTCTGTACAACATGAAGATCACCCAAAAACACACACCTCACTGAAAATGCCTACCCAATTCCCTGGGTCATCCAGCATAGACTTGAACCAACTATGCAGCCCAGATGGTCCCCTGTACCAGTTGATGAACACCCTCATTGCCAATCACCTCAAATCTTTCACAACTGCTTTGGAGTTGTCAACCAAAACTCAGTTTGAGGTGATCAACAAGAAACTTGGTGAGCTGTCCAACAAGATAGACAACAACTCAAGACAGCTTGCTGAACTCACTGGTAGAACTTCCAAACCTAGCAGGCTTCCAGAAGTGGATGAAGCCAAAAAGGGGGAGAAGATTAAGGAACCTAAGGAGTCATTGGAAGCCAGGATAAAGGCAAGAGTGGCTCTACAACAACAACAACTTCTAGAGAAAGCCTAAAAACAAAAAGAAGATCAACAAAGGCTTGTTTCTGGAACTGAAGTTGAAGCTGAAACTTCCCAAGGCCATAATGAAGAAACTGCTGAAGACTCTGAAAGTACTGAAGACAATCCTTTAGTAGTTGGCACTTCTGTCAACACTTCAGCAGTTAACACTTCCAACATACAAACAGATGAAGATCCTTCCAAAACAACTAAACAACAACAACCAACTCCTATTCCAAGGCATACAGCAACTACAACAATGACTGTGCTGAACCCTTCTCCTCTTTCAATGTCCAAAGAACTACTAGAGAAGAGTTTGATTGCAGCCCAAACAAAGGCTAAGGAAGAAGAGATCTGGAATAACTTGGAAGCAAGGGAAGATTTAAGCTTAAATGAAAAACTTCAAGCTTATGAAGCAGAGTTGAATAGGCAAGCTGAAACAGAGAGAGTTGCTGAAGAAGACAAAAGACAACAACTGGTGTCTTTTATAACAAAGAACAGCAAAACAAAAGCCTATTCACTCAAAGGGCTCTCAATGGATGAGCTAACCAGAAGAGCTCAACTTGTTGCTGACAAACTTGCAATAGACAAAGATAGAAAAACCAAGAGAGCAGAAATGATTGAAGAACTGGTAGCAAATGACTATGGTTGAAAAGCCTCTGTGTCAAGATGGAAGGAAGACAAACTACTAGACACATACAAGAAATACAAGGCTGCCAAGGCTGCTAATCCAGAGAAGTTCAAAACTTCTGAAGTATCAACTTCAGTAGTTAGAACTTCTGGTGTTAAAAGACCAGCTACCAAGAAGAAACCAGAGGACAATACAAAGACTGACTTCAAGATGGTGCTGCTAGAAGGCAACACAATTGTTCAAGGAGACTTTGATTTTGAAGAGAAGCCTCTGATAACTCAATTTAGGGATCCTTCAACATTTGCTTACCAAATTCAGAAGACTATCACTGACAGACTACACACAAAGGTAGTTACTGAACATCATTTACCAACTTTCAAATTACCTGATGTAGTGCAAAAAGAAGACAGAAGTGAATCCCACATGAGAGTCATTGAAATAGAGAACATCCAACACTCAGGAACATCCCAGGGATCCAGCATGGTTCCCTATACTTTAGATTTTGACAAATCTAAAGTGCTAATCATCAGATGGTCCTTTACCGATGACAACTCAGTATTGGTGACAAGAAGAGATCTTACAAGCAAGGCCTACAAGTCCATGAATGAACTGAAGAATCTATCAACTCAGGACTTGCTTACAATTCAACATTTGGAACCTCAAAGGGGATCTCTCACTGATCAATAGCTTAATCAACTGAAGAATTCCATGTTCAAGGAGATATGGAAGATTGTGAATGACAGAAGAAAACAATAAGGAATTAGAAAAGGTTTTGGCTTCATCAATCTAGGGGGAGATTGTTAGGACAAAAAGGATTGAGGAAACCACTTTTGTAAACCTTAGTCTAATTCACTTCTGCAAATATTCTAAGTATAGAACTACTGAAGAAAGAAGACTAAAGTACTGAAGAAGGATTCAACAAGTACTGAAGAAGAAGTATCAGAAGTTCTGAAGTCTAACCAGACAGTTCACTGAAGAACTACTGAAGACAAACTACTCATCAGTAGTTTGTCATTCATCAGCACTTGTACCAGAATCTTTCCACCGCCTTATGTTTCAGTAGTTTATTAGTTTAATATTACTTTATCTTTTTGTGCAAGTTCCAAGAATGCAACTTGTTGCTACTTGTTACAGACTTGCTTTTTGGCAAGGTTCATGTATATGTAAAGTCTATAAATAACATGGGTTCATCCCTCTGTTTTAGACATTGATTTTTATTGAAACAGAAATCCTTCAAAGCTTATTATTGTTATTTCCATTTCACTTATTGAGAATCTGTTTGAGTATTTATTATCATTCACATTAAATACTTAGATTCTCATTAAACTTGTCTTTAGTTTTCAAACATCCAAGGGGAGTAATAACTCCTGTTGTTAGTGTAACTTCACTTACTCATTCCGCTGTGCAAATCTAATTGAGCTTGCTAAACACATAAGTGTTCACTAGCAAGCAATACATCAAGAGCATTACTGATCCAACAATGAGTAGCCCCGAAAAGTAAAATGAAAAAGGGGAAATATATACTCACAGTTTTGTTAAGTGATAAATCCAAGAAAGTTCGTCACAAAAGGCTTAAGAATTTCGAAGAACTCAACCTATATGTGTAAGAATTCTAATGAGGAAAGTGACTTAAAAAGTCTAAGGCATCCAAAATCTAAGGCATTAGGGTTTTCTAGACTTATGTAGGGAATATGAAGTTTTATGATAACTCAAAGTTACTAATAATTTTGAATAACATATATTATGATTTAAGATCAAATATATGACTAAGAAAATATAAACACTTATGTTTTCCACACTTAGAAATATTTCTGTTTTATAGAAAAATATTCATAAAACAGATTTTATAATTTATATTTAATTAAATAATTTATTATGACTAATTAAATATAAATGAACTAAAAATACAAGATATGGTCCAAAAACATTATTTTTATGAAAAATGATTATTTTCTGATGTAAAATAGTGAAAATAATTTTTCCATAATTTTTCCCAATTTATTTGTATTTAAAACAGATTTAATGAATTTAAACAGTTTTTTAATGATTAAAAATAGTAAAAATGGCAAAAATAACCATTTTCTGAGAAAATAAATTTTATTTCCGTATATCATACTTAGAAATACTAGAAGCAACCTCCCTATTTTTAGGGGTGGTGGTAAGGCTGTGTACATCTTACCCTCCTCAGACCTTATCTTAGCTTTACTATAGCTGGGATTAATTGAGTATGATGATGATGATGATATCATACTTAGAAATAATTTTCCAGAAATTTTGAAATCAAAATCATTAAAAACGAATTTTTAATCAGTTTATTATGATTAAAACGATTTAAATCAAGAAAAATACGAAAATAATGTATTTTCCAGAAAATAAAAATATTATAATTTTCTTTAGGGTGTCAAAATGTTACACCTAAATTTTCATATTTTTTGGAGCAAAAATGAATTTACTAGAAAATTTATAAGATTTAAAGCATATATATATATATATATATATATATATATATATATATAATATTATAGATAAAAACAAAATAAGAAAAAAAAAATAAAAAATCGTTGTTGTTGTGAGGGTCGAACTCAGACCAGTTCACAACTCAATCTCCTTGTTTACCACTACACCACAATGCCACTTTGTTAATAAGTTTTAATCAAAATTATATTTATATAATAGTAACACTTCATCTTCTTCCCCAAATAATCGAACAAGAACCCTAACCATAGGCAATTTCAATTAAGCCCAATCCAAACAAATTTGAACTCGATTTTATCGGGCTATTGTTCGGAGATAATCAACAAACAAAACGGCAACGAAAATTAGGACTTACAATGCTTGTATCGATCAAAAAGGAAGCTTCAAAAGCCGATCAAATATCACGATTTTGGGAGCTTTCAGATCGTGTTTTCTGGTGTTTTTTGTGGGTTTGGAACGTGCAAGAGTGCAGAAATCTTTTGCAACAATCGGTTTTTATAGTGGTCGTGTAAAAGTCGTGATTTAAGATGGTTTAAGATTCCGGCGGTTTCATTCAAAAACCCGAATTTAAGGTCCAATTATAACGAGTTTAAAGTCGAATTAATCATTTGAATTCGTGTTAAATGGAAGGAGAAACGTATAGAGGTAAAGAGATAGCATTAAAACGCAATAAAGATCAAGAAAACAAGCTCGCCGGAGCTTCGCCGGACTTTGGCCGGAATCTCGCCGGAAAAACGTGAATAGTAACAAATGAATTTTTTTTTTAAACTTTCCCACTCAAAACTTGACGTTTCCCAAAATCTTTCGATAAGTATACTTGCGACTAAACTTACATATTTTCTTTAACTAAAACAAAAAATGTATGAAATCACAATGAAATTATTAACATGATAAATTTGCATAAACACCAAAGCACAACATTTTAAGTTTCGATTCAAAACACGTTTACGATTTATAACGAAGTACAACGGTCAACAAAATTCAATGCTTTATTAAAATCAAAATGATTAAAGTACAAGGACTACTTTTGCCAATTCCACAAAGTGTGAGGGGCACAAATGTTACGTCAGCCCAATCCTCAGCTGGGTATTTTAGGCTCTAAAACATCAGCCCAAAACCAATCCTACACTGCATATACCCCAACTGATATCGAGCATGCTCTTTTCACCATGTCCCTGAACCCACCGGATGCTACTCAATACATGGACACTGGCGCCACTTCAACCATGGGTAACACGCATGGTAACTACCAAACTTTTTTTTAATAATAGCATTCCTCAATCTATACTTGTTGGTGATGGCAACCATTCTCGTACTTGGACATGGCACCAAAATTTTACCACCACCATTCCCACCCTTTGTCCTTAAAGATGTTTTATATGCCCCAAAACTTGTTAAAAACTTTATCTCTGTCCGTCGGTTTACCATTGACAATTCGGTTTCTGTTGAATTTGACCCTTTTGGTTTTCTTATGAAGGACTACAAGACCCGTATCCCTATCTCGCGATGCAACAGCAGCGGTGACCTTTACCCTCTGGTTCTTGGATCCGGGAATTCAACAAGACCATCCGCTTTTGCCGGACAAGCCATGGCATCAACGACTTGGCCACCCCGGACAAGCCTTGTTGAAGACTTTAAAAGATAATTATCATGTTTCTTTTGATATTTTGAATAAACATTTATGTCAATCTTGTGTTTTTGGCAAGAGCACTCGTTTACCTTTTATTAATTCAAGTACACCAATTTTTATTCCTTATGATATCATACATAGTGATTTGTGGACATCACTCGTGCTTAGCACCGGTAGTCATCGATATTACATACTTTTTATTAATGATTTTACCAACTACCTATGGACCTACCCTATCACTCGAAAGTCACAAGTCTACTCTATTTTTTGTACTTTTCATAATTACATTAAAACACAATTTGAAAAGACAATAAAAACATTTCACTATGACAATGGACGTGAGTATATTAATTCCAATTTTCACACGTTCTTTAACCAACGTGGCATGCTCTTACTCCTATCATGCCCCACACCTCCTCCTAAAATGATCCGCACACTCCTTGCCCATGCCCACTTACCCTCCTCTTTTTGGGACAATGTAACACCCCAACCGATGGCGGAATCATCGAGGTGTCACGTAGTGACGATTGTTCAAAAGCTCATGGTACTAAAATGTAAATATTTTATTGAATAATTCAACTTGTTTTACACGGATGAAATAAGAAAAATACAAAAGTCTAAACAAAACATGAAATTAAAATAAATTAATAAAAGCAAGTTCTAAAATCTAGTGCTATGCAACTAAGATCAAGTTGCACCTGAAACATGTACAAAATAAGTTTTGTCAACACATGAAATGTTGGTGAGCATTCCTAGTTTTAATGCATATAGTAAGTTGGAAAATGTTATACAATTCAAGTGCAAGCTACAGTGCATTTATGTAAACTATGTATCATACAAATGAGCGAAATCAATCCTGTGAGTGTATAAATGTACTAAAATGAACGGCGGTGTACTTATCCCATAAATGGATAATAACTTAACAGTGACCATGGATTCTCCGATGAAAAAGGGGAGAATCACCTAGGTGAGTTGTCAATCCAATAGCGCTATCCAATGTTAAGTTCGGCTTGTACATGGTTAATGATTTCACTAAGTACAAATGTATTCTACATGTAATGTCTAAGCATAAAGCACGTATGTAAGCCAATGCACAATGTACTAGAATTGTATTGTAAAACTGTGAACTTGTATGTGTGTTTGTATAAGTGTACATGTAACACCCCAAAAGTGAATAAGACAAAAAAAGGGGATAGGAAATACTCACTTTAATTGGGATAGAGTTGCTAGAATTCAAATGAAAAACAACCTATCATGCTTGCACCTAATTAAAAGGGATGTTTTAGCATGTAATAACATTTACATTAATTTAATTACAATTCGCAAAATATTTTTCAATATAGAACATCATAAATTTAAAAGTGCTATGAAACTGATGTTCCATTTACTTAAAATTACAATGGGTAAAACATGCTTAGATTTTTCATTAAACTTTATATTCGAGGTTTATATATGCACTATTATAGTTTCCAAACAGAAAACGCATTCACCTTCGAATCAATATTTAAATCCTTTTACATTATATTTTAGTGAAAAAAAAATAGATTATTGAATAGAAAAGTACCGGCCATTTTCAAACCAAACAATTATTTGAGTATAAATTTTATTTAATTTAGCTTTAAGTCATCAATAAAAAATATATGTATAAAAAAATGGTTACATAATATAATTATTAATCACAAGTGATGATGATTCTTTTCTTTTATTAACTAGAATAAAATAATAAAAGAAGTCACCATGTATCTTCTTGATCCAATATTTAGAGACCTTTAAAAATTCAATGGTTGCTTGCCAGTTAGGTTTTAAAATGAGAAAATAAAGATGACAATATATAGTATTACCTTAAAAATAGCCGAGCCTAGCAAATCAGAGAGCTATGATACTTGAACGCATTAGCGATTGCAAGAGGGTAAGCGAGTGACGCAGGGATGGTCAAGCCTGCCGGAGAGTGGCGGTGCGGCGGAGGTTGACGGGTTCGGGACTAGGAGGATGGGTGTGGTTGCCGGTAAAGCTTGGGATACAGGATGCCGGCGGTTGACGAAATTAGTGGTGGTTGGGTTCACTGAGCGATTGGTTGGAGGCAGAGCGTGTTAGCATAGAGAGGGAAAGCGATGAGTGTGCTTTAACGAGCTAGTGGTCGACTATTAATGAGGGTTAATGTGACACCCTGCATTTTCAGGATATTACTTTTACTGAACTCTAGTTAACTTTCATGTACATTCATGACTAAACACCTAACTAGGGTTAGTTAAGAAGGTCTTTCGATATGTTATGGGATAATAACATATGTTGGATGATATTAACGTACGTTATAACTAGGAAGGTTTTGTCTTGACACACACACGAGTCCTGTATCCCAAACGTTGGTGATTTTTCAAGCATACATATTCATATGATCTATTAGGTGATGATGAATGTGAATTAACATGCGTTTGTGAATTACATGTTTATGTGGATTATTGTTTTAATAGATAATCAGTACGTAAACCCTACGAATTATGTGCATTCTGTAATTAATATGTTATGAGATGATAAAAACAATAGTTTTTACATAAGTTAGTATGAATAATATTATCGAGACTATTCTCGGGATTAAAACCGTATTAACGGGCCCGTTTATCAAAAAAAAGGCCCATAAACCCGAAACCTTGGCCCATGATCTTAACCCTAGCATATTACTTATAATAAAAAAACACCAACCCTAGAACCACCCTTTGCGCCGTGGATTAGAAGCACCCCCGCAACCACCTTTCAATCCCAATCTTCATCAATTTTCCACTAGTTCAAGCAATTTCAGGTGCTATCTTGTGATTCTAGGGACTCTAGCAATTCAAGGTATGTGTTTTACGTGTCATAACTCGAGATTTACAAAGGGTTAATTTATGAAATTTGGACAGTAGGTCAACATTAGAAAAACTTGGCTTTTCCAATTGGATTCACCTCGTTTGGGTGAATACACAATTTTTGGGAATTTTTCTACTAAACTGACCTGCTGTGGAAATTTTCTGGACATAGCTGTGTTGTACGAATTTTAATAATTTTTGTGTTTGGTTGTGAGACAAAAACAAAATATGGGTTATCAAATGAATCCCAATGGATATTCAGTAAAAATTTGGGAGTTTAATTCGTTCGTTAAATATTTTAAATAATTCGTTTTTCACAGCGTACAATCTGCCCTGAAAACGCAGATTGTGTAAGGGATGTTTACGTGACTATTTGGAGTCTTATATGGTATGTATTTGACATGAACTTGCATGAATACTTATATGAGATGTGTATGAGGTATAAAATTGATAATAATCAATATGATCACCAACGGGATACGTAGGACTTACTTGTGCATGTAGAGTCATTAGGTGTCACTACACGGTTTGAACTTTAAAAGTCTTGGACAAACGAGTTGTATGGTGTGTTGGTTATGCACATATACTCACATAGTGACATTTGTAATAGGGAGTCGGTAGCTCATTTCTGTTTCAGGAATTTGGATTATTCACGTGCAACCTAAGGTGAGTTTCACTACTCTTTTCTCAAAAGCATGCGTCTCGGGTTGAGACAACTTACTTAACATTTCCTAGTCCGATTTGGGACTACTATTTTCTAGTCCGGTTTGGGACTACTTACACATCCTGGGTTGGGATGCTATGGATCCTTGTGTGGGTCGGTTTTTGACTCCTTGTGTGAGTCGGGTTTTGCTAGTTCGCAAACTGTGTCCTTGATGAACTAAACCAACTCTATCATCTGTAAGTCCTTCACATACCGAATGAGTTGCCGGGTTATGGCAAGCGGGTTATTAGTTGATAGCGCTATTAGGTCTTACAAACCTCACACCGGCTCGGGGAGTGCGGGAGTGAACTATAACTTAACAAATTTTATCATTGTTGATAGGCAATGATGTAAAGCATGCAGCTCACATTTGTGACTACACGTACATCAGCAGTTCGGTATATCGATGTTAGTTATCATGAATGGGTTAGCTACCCTTGACATGCGATGAACTAGTGTTTACACGGTTCTTGGAACCAACTCAATTACTTGTTTACGTGGTTTTGGAAACCAGCGCAGTTACATACTCATTTACTTTATTTAGTGAACTCGCCAACATTGTTTGTTGACCCACGATTTACATGCTTTTGCAGGTAGTTAGCTTCCGGTGCCAGGATTAGAAAGCACTACACACTTCACTGCATTTGGGGTCTTGGGCATACACCTAAATTACATATTATGCTTTTACATTTTCTTTCATATGGTTTTAATTTGGGCGCGTTGTTTTGCGCATGGTTTTTTAAAAGGTTTAAATTTGGTTTACGTTTCCGTAGCTTAACTAAACTTGGTTTTTGAAAACGAACTAAATGGTTTGGGCATTTAGAGTTCGTTCATATGACTTATGGCTATGGGATCCTGGTATGTCATGCGCCTCGCGGTATAAACCCCGCAGTGGAAATTTGAGGGTGTGACAGTTAAGGTCAAGGTTCGGTTTATGAAATTCCCCCCGATTTATAAAAAAAGAAAATGGAAAGAATTAATAATTGAATACGTAATAATTGATTGATTTGTGATTTGGTCTAGATTGAAAATGTTATGGTGTTGATTGCACTAGTCAGTTACGTGAAATTGTCCGCTGTTTGACTTACCGGATTTGGAGTAAGGCAAATATGAGGATGATGATGGTGCATTTAATACTTTTGTCCTCATGTTGACTCAAGTCTACGTAGAGGAGATTGTAAAAAAAATGATGAATGGAAAAGAATGATTTTTTTGTCTATGACACTTATGGTTTTATTATTTCATGTTAAATTTTACTATTATTATTATCATTTAAACTAAATGGTTATTATACATGTAGTTTATAGAAACCTTAAATTTTCACATAAACTTGCCAATGGTTTGTGTAAAGTTTTGTAACAAATGTATAATAAGAAATTTCATAATGTCTTGTAATATTAAAATTTAGGCATACGTATTATTAAATGAGAGTGGGACAAAAATGAATGAAAAATGGATTTTTACTCATTATCCTTAACTCATACTAAATTGATAACTAGATGTATATATAAAAGAAATAGATACGCGAATTTTATTATTATATGATAATAGTTTCGTATACAAGGCTATAAATGTAAATATAAGAAATAATGTAACATCACGCATTTAATACTTGTACGTTACGCATGACAATTAATAAAAACGTCAAGTTTCATATTTACCCTCGCAATTATTATTATCGTCGCATTTATTATTTTTGTCGTTATTTTGGAACCCTAATGATATATATATTATTATATATATATGTGTGAGTGTATAAATAATCAAAAATATAAACTGCCTTGGCCGGGACTCGAACCCGCGCCAAAGGCCGGTTCAAACTAACACACTTGTGCACAAACCAGCTGGGCTGGCCATCTTCTTGTGTTTAACCCGGACTCGCTTTAAATTTATATACAATTTAAAATCCTCACAGTTGACAATAAAAGTCAACTGTGGGATTACCTTGTTGCCCAATCCATCAATTAACGCGTAATTGTTTTATGATTGGTAAGATCGTGCAATATCCGGCCCATTCTAACATGATTGAACAAACAATTGCACGGCATTGTGCCCTAATAATCTTATTGGCCGCGTTTTATCTTATGGAAAGTCAACGAACCAATTAACCCTAACCCTAACCAATTAGTATAAATAGAGGCCTTCTGGACCTTGTACAATCGCTCATACCTCTCCCTCAATCTCTATTACTCTCTATTACTGCCTTAATCGTTGATTATTGTTCGTGGTTGACTTTTCTCATTGACCCGATCATAATCATCCTTACAACACTGTGAGTTCGATTTTGTTGTTTGGTTTAGTTCATCGGCATCCAAGCAACAATAGCCCCAACATTAATCGGGCTATTGTTGCCTGAATCGTCTGATTGCATAACTAGGGTTCATCGCGTTCTTAAATTGGGGATAATACTGATTTTGTACATGGTATTTATATAATTTAATTCAGCAGATAACACAACCACCGGCCTAGGCCAGGTGGTTGTGACTCTGGTCTTGTAGCGTGGTCACCCGGGTTCGAGTCCGGCTGTGACCGGTTTTGTGCCTTCTTTCCTTTTCTTTCTTTTTTTTAAACAAACATTAATTAAGTATATATATATTAATCCTTTAAATCTTTTAAAATTCTTTTTAAATACCTAAACTCTTTTATAAATTCTAAAAAAATTATTATTTGTTAATCTGATATAAAAGATTTAATTACAACTTTTATTTTCCAGAAATTCTTTTATTTAATATTTATAATAATTAAATCATTTTTATACTATTATAATTATAAAAATCCATTATTATATCAAAACAGTTTATTTAAATTCTCCAAAATTTATCCTGACTTTATATAAAGTCAACCTTTACTGAAATAATTTTTAATTCAGTAAAATCATTTATTTAGTATTTTTAATCAATTTTCGTAAGATTTAATCATATTTAATTCATAATAAATCCAATTTTCATCATTTTTTACACCAAAATTTTATACAAATTATTTTTAATCATTTAGATCAGAATTATGATTTTTAAAATAAAATTTCTTTAATTTTAGTATTTTTGAATATTAAAGTTAATAATTGGCTATTTATAAATAAATAGATTTAAAAATCTATTTTAAATGAAATAATTTTATAAAAATTATTTTATTGCTTCAAACACTTTATTTTACTCATTTAAAATTCAAACTATATAAAAAGACTATTTTCCATTAATTATCCAATTTTCTTTATTTAATTAACATTTTTGAATTGAAATTAACAAATGACTATCCCCAAATCGAAACCCTAGAATACACATGTTAGTTACATAGACTTAGACTTATTATATATTACCTCATTATAGGGTAATATTTGGAATCACTGTGGGCAACACAATTATCATATCTTTTTCAACAAGTTAACATTTGCTAAGGTGAGTTTACATAGCCCCTTTTATCACCACTTTTTGGGGTGAAACATGTTATAACACTTTTTATTGCAATTCAATCATCAATGTGTTTATGTGTTTTCTATGTTGCATATTGTCTTGAGCATGATTAGAGTAAGCACATTCTAGCATAATCATTAACATTGATCAGCCGACGGTATACATTGATAGATCTATTGGACTGACAATCCCACCCGGATACGTGCCTCCTACAAAGGTTACGTGGGTGTTTGTTATCGCATAACATTATTCATTGGGACCATAAGTGTATGGTATGTATCATTTATAACAGTCAACAGGGTTGATTATGCACTCGATTTATTTCTAATATGTTTCTCACATATGGGCTAGATTAACATGACACATGAATTGCATAACATTTTATTCATTTATCATCAAAAACCTATGTAATTCTCACCAACTTATGTTGACCCAAAATACTTTCAAAATTAACATGTTTCAGGTAACAATGAAGCTGAGGCTTGAGTTAGCATGAGGATTTATCTTGAAGTTATTTGAAGTTTTTTTGAAGTTATTATTTGGATGTTATGTATTTAAATTCTTAGACAATATTTCACGTTTTGGATATTATGTTTGAATAAATTATTTAAAATTTATATTATACCATGTGCTACTGAAAACAATCATCAATACGTGGCACCCCGATGTTTCCGCCATCGGTTGGGGTGTTACAGATTGGTATCAGAGCCTTGGTTATAGGGAATTAGGTTATTAGAAATAATCTAGACTATAACCTTAGGGACTAAAACAGTACTTGCTTCTCCTACTTGTAACCCTAATTGCTTCCCTAATCCTATCCTTATCCTATGCCTTAAACCTACATGTGACTACTCTTAATTGTCTGCTGCAATCCTGATCCACCATTAGATTAATAGGACAAAATCCTCAGGTTTAACCTGAACCCCCTTGAGATCTCGTCGAAGTTCTAAATTTTAATAACGAACACGTGCAATCTGGAAGGGTGAACGCCTGTATTCTGAGTCTTCTGTCTAGGCTGGCATTGCGCATATATCCCAATCAGACGAGGGACCCGGATGCCTACCTGGGAATTCTCGGGATGAGTGTTCACTTATAGGCTAAAGCATGTCTTCATATGTTATTAGAATTTAGAATCTTTGATAAGTCAACGTTTTCGTTTATTCGTTTTGATTAATGAATAAATGATTACATTCCCTATATGAACTCTCATTCATTTTATTGTGTCTATTACAGATCATGCCTCCTCGTCGCAGCACTCGCAACAGCAACGGTGAGAACCCCGCAGAAGGTAGTGATAACCATAACCACAACCATGACCAGGTTCCTAACCACAACAACAATGGGGTCGATGCTCAACTGGCTGCGATCATTTCTCAACAAATGGCGCAGCAAATCGCAACTCTGGTTCCCAATTTACTTGCCCAGGTCATCCAATTGAATGGGAATGGTCACAACAACGGGAACGGGAATGGCAATGGCAATGGCAATGGACCCCAAGCTTGCACCCTCAAGCACTTCAACTCTTGTAACCCTCCAAAGTTCAGCGGTGAAGAGGGAGCAACTGGACTTCTCCAATGGTTTGAGGGTATTGAAAATACCTTCATCAACAGTGAATGCCCCAATAATTTCAAGGTTCGTTACGCCATGAGTGTTCTCCATAAACGAGCACTCACATGGTGGAATGAAGAAAAGCGTACTCGTGGGGCCGAAGTTGCTCTTGCTATGACTTGGGACCAGGTCAAAGAGATCATGAAGGAGGAGTTCTGTCCTCGAAATGAAGTCAAAAAGCTTGAGGATGAGTTTCACACCTTGGCTCAAGATAGTGGGGAAAATCTTGCCTACAACACCCGCTTTCATGAGCTTAGCTTATTGTTGCCACACAAGGTTACTCCTCTACCGGTAGCCATCGAGAAGTACATCGGTGGTCTGCCCATGCAAATCCAGGACACTGTTTGGGGTAGAAATCCTGCAACTCTGGAAGAGGCCAAACGTCTAGCGGCCACTCTTACTGATAATCATGTGAAGAATGGTACTCTGGTTCGCAAGGGCTCTAAGAAGACTGTTGCCAAAGATACTCCACAGCCTGCAATTGAAGTCAAGCCTGAGACCTCAAGCAACAAGAAGCGCAAGGCTAGAAACTATATGGTTGCTACTACTCCACCTGCTGCCCAAAACCCAGCCAAGAAACCATACACCGGACCTCACCCTCTGTGCAACACCTGCAAGTATCACCATCCCACACAGGTGCCATGTCGATTCTGTACTAAGTGTCAAAGGTATGGTCACCTGGTGAACGTCTGCCGATCTCCTGCTGCCCAAGACAACAACAACCCAGCTCCCAACCAAAACCAACAAAACAACAGGCCTACTCGTGGTCAATGCTACGAGTGTGGTAACCCTAATCACTACATCAACAACTGCCCTAACCGTAACCGTAACCAAAACCAGAACCAGAACCAAAACCAAAACCAGAACCGCAACCAGAACCAAGGTGCTCGAGGTCGCGCCTACAATCTCAACGCTAATCAGGCTCGTGACAACAATGAAGTGGTGAATGGTACGTTTCTCATTAATAATCACTATGCATCCATATTATTTGATTCAGGAGCTGATAAGTCATTCGTGTCACTGAAGTTTGAACCTTTACTTAACTTACCCCACACTAATCTAGAAGACCCTTTTGTGGTAGAGGTAGCTAACGGGAAGTCTATTTCGATCGGTTCTATTATTCGTAACTGCTTGTTGAATCTCAATGATCATACCTTCCCTATTGATCTCATTCCCATGCATCTTGGTAGTTTTGATGTTATAGTAGGCATGGACTGGTTGTCAACTCATCGTGCCGAGATTCTGTGCTTCGAGAAAGTCATACGCATTCCTCTCGAATCTGGTGAGATTTTGAAGATCTATGGTGAGAAACCCTGTGGTGAGCTTAAGCTTATGTCTTGTACTACTGCCCAAAAGTACTTACGAAAGGGGTATACAGCCTTCTTAGCTAACGTGATAGAGAAGAAGGACAAAGGCAAAAGTATCCAAGACATTCCTATTATTCGTGACTATCCTGAAGTTTTTCCAGAGGATTTACCTGGTTTGCCTCCTGCTCGACAAGTGGAGTTTCGTATTGATCTTGTTCCTGGTGCTAATCCTATTGCTAAAGCTCCTTATCGCCTTGCACCCTCTGAGATGCAAGAACTTGCTAGTCAATTACAGGAACTTTCTGATAAAGGGTTCATTCGCCCTAGTTCTTCTCCATGGGGAGCCCCTGTCTTATTTGTTAAAAAGAAGGATGGTTCTCTTCGGATGTGTATTGACTACCGTGAACTCAACAAACTCACCATCAAGAATCGTTATCCACTTCCTAGGATTGACGATCTCTTCGATCAACTTCAAGGAGCAACCCACTTCTCGAAGATTGATCTCCGTTCTGGCTATCATCAGCTTAGAGTCCACGATGAAGATATTCCCAAGACAGCTTTTCGCACTCGCTATGGTCACTATGAATTCATGGTTATGCCTTTCGGTTTGACCAATGCTCCCGCGGTATTTATGGATTTGATGAATCGGGTTTGTAGACCCTATCTCGACAAATTCGTGATCGTTTTCATCGATGATATTTTGATTTACTCTAAGTCAAAATCCGATCACGAGCAACATCTTCACTCTATCTTGAGTCTCCTAAAGAAAGAACAACTGTACGCCAAGTTCTCCAAATGTGAATTTTGGCTTAAGGAAGTTCAATTTTTGGGACATGTCATTGATATGAACGGAATTCATGTTGATCCTGCGAAAATCGAAGCTGTGAAGAATTGGAGTGTTCCTACCACTCCAACGGAAGTCCGTTCTTTTCTTGGGTTGGCTGGTTATTATCGTCGATTCATCGCCAATTTCTCCAAGATCGCTGTTCCTCTCACTACCTTAACTCACAAGGGTAAACCCTATGAGTGGGGACCTAAGCAAGAGGAAGCATTTGAAACTCTTAAGCTGAAACTTTGTGAAGCTCCTGTCTTATCTCTACCTGATGGTAATGATGATTTCGTGGTCTACTGTGATGCATCAAACCAAGGTCTCGGTTGTGTTCTCATGCAACGAGGAAAGGTTATTGCTTATGCGTCTCGACAACTCAAGACTCACGAGAAAAATTATACCACCCATGATCTTGAATTGGGTGCTGTTGTCTTTGCACTCAAGATTTGGAGACATTATCTCTATGGGACCAAATGTGTGGTGTTCACGGACCACAAAAGTCTCCAACATGTCTTCGACCAAAAGAATCTTAACATGAGGCAACGACGTTGGGTTGAATTACTTAACGACTATGATTGCGAAATTCGCTACCATCCTGGCAAAGCGAATGTCGTGGCTGACGCACTTAGTCGTAAAGAGCGTGTCAAACTTCAATGTGCGAGAGTTCGTACTGATCTTC
Organism: Ambrosia trifida; assembly: GCA_028751855.1. Taxonomy (NCBI): domain Eukaryota; kingdom Viridiplantae; phylum Streptophyta; class Magnoliopsida; order Asterales; family Asteraceae; genus Ambrosia; species Ambrosia trifida. The sequence goes on from CM054127.1 coordinate 83,199,709, forward strand.
AAGATCGCATTCTCCAGGCTCAACACACCTCAGTCACCCAAGGTAACATGTACGATGAAATGTCTTGTGGTGCTGAGACTCAACTTGAAACCAAACCCGATGGTCTCCTTTATTTTCTTAATCGACTGTGGATTCCCGACCGTGATGATCTTCGTACTTTTCTCATGAACGAGGCTCATAAGTCTCGTTATTCTATTCATCCTGGAGCTGACAAGATGTACCAAGATCTTCGTTATTCTTATTGGTGGCCTGGTATGAAGAAAGACATTGCTCTTTTCGTTGCAAAATGCCTCACTTGTTCCAAGGTTAAGGCTGAACATCAACGACCATCTGGTATGCTTGAACAACCAGAGATTCCTGTCTGGAAATGGGAGAGCATAGCTATGGATTTCATCACCAAACTCCCTCGCACACCCAAAGGTTTTGACAGTATTTGGGTAATCGTCGATCGTTTGACCAAGTCAGCTCACTTTCTACCTATTCGTGAGAAGTATTCTGTGGAAAGGTTGGCGAGGATGTACGTAAGTGAAATCGTATGTCGTCACGGTATACCTTTGGACATTATTTCTGATCGCGATGGTCGTTTCACCTCTCACTTTTGGGAATCTCTACAAAAAGCTTTGGGTACTAAGTTGAACCTGAGCACTGCTTATCACCCTCAAACGGATGGTCAGACTGAACGAACCATCCAGACACTTGAGGACATGCTCAGGGCGTGTGTCATCGATTTTGGTGGCGCATGGGATTCTCATCTTCCTTTGGTTGAGTTTTCATACAACAACAGTTATCACGCCAGCATTAACATGGCTCCTTTTGAGGCACTCTATGGTCGGAAATGTCGTTCTCCTGTCTGTTGGACCGAGGTTGGTGAAGCTCGTATTACTGGACCCGAACTAATCCAGGAAACCACAGACAAAATCCAGCTTATTCAGGATAATCTTCTCAAGGCTCGTAGTCGCCAAAAGAGTTATGCTGATAAACGTCGTAAACCCTTGGAATTTCAGGTTGGGGACCTTGTGCTACTTAAGGTATCCCCTTGGAAAGGAGTTATTCGTTTCGGTAGAAAGGGAAAACTAGCTCCTCGATACGTAGGCCCCTTCAAGATTCTTGACAGAGTTGGGAAAGTGGCTTACAGACTTGAGCTTCCACCCGAGCTAAGCAATGTTCATCCGACCTTCCATGTTTCGAATCTCAAGAAATGCTTAGCAGATGAGAACCTTCATGTTCCTCTTGAGGATGTGCAAATCGATGAAAGCATGCACATTATCGAGAAACCCGTCGAGATTGTTGACACTGGAGTCAAGAAACTCAAGCGCAGTCGTATCCCGATCGTTAAGGTTCGTTGGGAATCTAAACGAGGCCCAGAGTTCACTTGGGAGCGTAAAGACCAGATGAAGTCGAAGTATCCGCATCTTTTCCCACCAGACTCTCCAACTCCAACTTCGGGACGAAGTTCCTAAAAGTAGGGGAGACTGTAACATCACGCATTTAATACTTGTACGTTACGCATGACAATTAATAAAAACGTCAAGTTTCATATTTACCCTCGCAATTATTATTATCGTCGCATTTATTATTTTTGTCGTTATTTTGGAACCCTAATGATATATATATTATTATATATATATGTGTGAGTGTATAAATAATCAAAAATATAAACTGCCTTGGCCGGGACTCGAACCCGCGCCAAAGGCCGGTTCAAACTAACACACTTGTGCACAAACCAGCTGGGCTGGCCATCTTCTTGTGTTTAACCCGGACTCGCTTTAAATTTATATACAATTTAAAATCCTCACAGTTGACAATAAAAGTCAACTGTGGGATTACCTTGTTGCCCAATCCATCAATTAACGCGTAATTGTTTTATGATTGGTAAGATCGTGCAATATCCGGCCCATTATAACATGATTGAACAAACAATTGCACGGCATTGTGCCCTAATAATCTTATTGGCCGCGTTTTATCTTATGGAAAGTCAACGAACCAATTAACCCTAACCCTAACCAATTAGTATAAATAGAGGCCTTCTGGACCTTGTACAATCGCTCATACCTCTCCCTCAATCTCTATTACTCTCTATTACTGCCTTAATCGTTGATTATTGTTCGTGGTTGACTTTTCTCATTGACCCGATCATAATCATCCTTACAACACTGTGAGTTCGATTTTGTTGTTTGGTTTAGTTCATCGGCATCCAAGCAACAATAGCCCCAACATTAATCGGGCTATTGTTGCCTGAATCGTCTGATTGCATAACTAGGGTTCATCGCGTTCTTAAATTGGGGATAATACTGATTTTGTACATGGTATTTATATAATTTAATTCAGCAGATAACACAACCACCGGCCTAGGCCAGGTGGTTGTGACTCTGGTCTTGTAGCGTGGTCACCCGGGTTCGAGTCCGGCTGTGACCGGTTTTGTGCCTTCTTTCCTTTTCTTTCTTTTTTTTAAACAAACATTAATTAAGTATATATATATTAATCCTTTAAATCTTTTAAAATTCTTTTTAAATACCTAAACTCTTTTATAAATTCTAAAAAAATTATTATTTGTTAATCTGATATAAAAGATTTAATTACAACTTTTATTTTCCAGAAATTCTTTTATTTAATATTTATAATAATTAAATCATTTTTATACTATTATAATTATAAAAATCCATTATTATATCAAAACAGTTTATTTAAATTCTCCAAAATTTATCCTGACTTTATATAAAGTCAACCTTTACTGAAATAATTTTTAATTCAGTAAAATCATTTATTTAGTATTTTTAATCAATTTTCGTAAGATTTAATCATATTTAATTCATAATAAATCCAATTTTCATCATTTTTTACACCAAAATTTTATACAAATTATTTTTAATCATTTAGATCAGAATTATGATTTTTAAAATAAAATTTCTTTAATTTTAGTATTTTTGAATATTAAAGTTAATAATTGGCTATTTATAAATAAATAGATTTAAAAATCTATTTTAAATGAAATAATTTTATAAAAATTATTTTATTGCTTCAAACACTTTATTTTACTCATTTAAAATTCAAACTATATAAAAAGACTATTTTCCATTAATTATCCAATTTTCTTTATTTAATTAACATTTTTGAATTGAAATTAACAATTGACTATCCCCAAATCGAAACCCTAGAATACACATGTTAGTTACATAGACTTAGACTTATTATATATTACCTCATTATAGGGTAATATTTGGAATCACTGTGGGCAACACAATTATCATATCTTTTTCAACAAGTTAACATTTGCTAAGGTGAGTTTACATAGCCCCTTTTATCACCACTTTTTGGGGTGAAACATGTTATAACACTTTTTATTGCAATTCAATCATCAATGTGTTTATGTGTTTTCTATGTTGCATATTGTCTTGAGCATGATTAGAGTAAGCACATTCTAGCATAATCATTAACATTGATCAGCCGACGGTATACATTGATAGATCTATTGGACTGACAATCCCACCCGGATACGTGCCTCCTACAAAGGTTACGTGGGTGTTTGTTATCGCATAACATTATTCATTGGGACCATAAGTGTATGGTATGTATCATTTATAACAGTCAACAGGGTTGATTATGCACTCGATTTATTTCTAATATGTTTCTCACATATGGGCTAGATTAACATGACACATGAATTGCATAACATTTTATTCATTTATCATCAAAAACCTATGTAATTCTCACCAACTTATGTTGACCCAAAATACTTTCAAAATTAACATGTTTCAGGTAACAATGAAGCTGAGGCTTGAGTTAGCATGAGGATTTATCTTGAAGTTATTTGAAGTTTTTTTGAAGTTATTATTTGGATGTTATGTATTTAAATTCTTAGACAATATTTCACGTTTTGGATATTATGTTTGAATAAATTATTTAAAATTTATATTATACCATGTGCTACTGAAAACAATCATCAATACGTGGCACCCCGATGTTTCCGCCATCGGTTGGGGTGTTACAAATAAGGGGAACTAAAGTTGTAAAACGATAAAAGTTGAAGGTGACGGATGTCACAGTCTCCCCTACTTTTGAAAATTTCGTCCCGAAATTACTTTTAAGTGAAAGTTCTATGAAACAAAAGAGTTTAAAAAAAGGCAAGTAAGTTTTAAGGAATACATCAATCATAAATTTGACAAAATTTAAAGTAGTTATCGAAAGCGAGAGGTTTAAAATCTTTGACATTTGACCCGAGGCTAGGAAGTTGAGAGTTTACAAGGTTTGGGAAAATATGCAACTAGTGAGGACAGGGCGCTGATATAGCAATCTCCCCCACTTTAGAAAAGCTTCTGACCGAACTTTGTTAAGGACATGCAACGGAATTTCGAATAACAGAGAGTGTAAGAGTATGCAAGGTTTGGCCTTTTTGTGTGGGTGGTCAAAAGAAAGATTCCTGGAAGAGGAATTTATGCTTGTGTAAAAATGTTTGTCAAAAATGATTGCTGTTGGTCAACGACCGATTAAAGAGGTCAGATTCAACGCTATTAAATAGCCCAAAATGCGAAAAGGTAGAAAATAATGGGTAGGTTATTGGTCAGACTCCTAGTCCGCCCCCGTAGTATCGCTCGTGCTTATATATAGGGTGTACCGCAGCTAACCCACCAAACTACTGATACTTTGGACTCGTACTGATTGTCTACCAATAGCCTTAGTAGAATCACACACCACCCCCATGTACCTGTAAACCCATGATTGCGTTCCGGACCGTAATCATCGATTTACCTTACACTAGGGTGTTATGCTTTTCTATAACTCTAACATAAAATAATACAAGAAACAAATGCATGCAACCAAAATACGTTAAGTAATAGATACTGCAATGAAATCATACTCAAGCATGACATGGTTAGAGGTCCTTCCCTTTTGGGTTCACCCTTTAACCGTAATGAGAATAATGTGTAAGTATCAAGCACGGTTAGCGGTCCTTCCCCTTTCGGGTTCACCCGTACAAATAACCGGTCAATTTCTGTTCAAATCGTTTGGCTCTAAACACTCATATTGATAGACTCTAAGGATTACAGCGTTCCCCTCAGGCTAGAGGAGTACTCTGACCCGAGTCGTACGTGGGCACTGGCTAGGGGTGTAAATGACACGTAGCGGCTCGAGAGCTACCCGGGATCGGCTCGGTAAAAAGCCCGAATGAGCCGAGCCTTAACGAGCCCGAGCCCAAGCCTAAAATATGGCTCGTTTAGTTATCGAGCCCGAGCTCGAGCCCTAGATACAAAGCTCGATTGGGCTCGCGAGCCTAAATGAGCCCAAACATAATTATAAGTTATTTATATATCTTTTATAATTTATAGCCCACATCTCCAAAGCCCAAGTCCTTATTTCATAGGCCCATGTAATAACATTCGCGAGCCGAGCTTTTGCGATCTCGAGCCGAGCTTTGAGCTCATTTGAGATTGTTTTCAAATCATCTCGGGCCGAGCCGAGCCGAGCTCGAGCTTTTGATTTTGCTAGCGAGCCGAGCTCGAGCTCAAGATTGTAGGCTTGAACCGAGCCGAGCTCGAGCCCGAGCTTAATAAAACCATAACGAGCCGAGCTCGAGCCCAGTCAGGCTCGGGCTCGGCTCGGCTCGTTTACACCCCTAGCACTGGCTTAGATCTCATACGAGTTATCAATTAGTATGTTTATTGACCATGGTGTTGAAGAAAACAATGAGAAAGTATGACAAGGTCTTGCTCATAACAGGAAAATGTGCGTTCAAAATATATAAGTATAGTATAAATTTTCGATTCAAAAGAACAATATAACATAAATCGAGTAAATCACGCAATTGCACAAATGCGAGTAAACGGGTTGAATTAATGCTCAAAATCAATGATGTAAGAATAACTGCTAATAAATAGTTCGAAGATAACCACAAGTAACACGTAAGAATAACCGCCAATAAGAGATTAATGCGAGAATAGTCATAAATAAGATAGTGCGCGAACATTACTATAAATAAAATGGTGTAAGAATAAAATAATGAAATTTATTGCAAATGAGAGTGTGGAGAACCGACGTGTAGTCTACTGGCATGAGGGTTAAAATTTAGTAGTTTTGCATATATGCACTATACGATAAAAGACATTTAGCAACATTCCGATAAGGATATGTCCAATATTTTGTTAGACCAAAAGTTTTGCGACTGAGAAAGTGCAAGTGTAAAAAGATAAATTTTCGTTTATAAAAAGGTAGTCTACTCAAACTTTGTGATATAGTTGAAAGAATAGTAGTGATGCATGCGAATCAAAGAATGTTTTAGATTCAAAATAGGTTCACATGAAAGACTTCGTAAGTACACACTTTCATGTGTTTACGAGAAGTCGAGTTGAAAATTGTTATAAGGCATATTATCAGTCACAAGTTTCCTTTTTTTTGAGAACATATATTGGATCCGTTATATGAAACCAAGAAGTTTTGTATTTGACTTGTAGATATGCAAAACAAGTTTATAAAATGTAAGAGAAAAATCAAATGTGTTTCAAAAGACCAAGATTTAAAAATGGTGTGAATGATCAAAACCAACGTGTATGACACGAATAGATTCCAAAAAAAATAATTATTTTGAGGCTTCGAAATAACGTGGATGCGAAAAGATTATAATTACATAACATTTCTGAAAATAGACTTTAAGTTTTAAAAGAATGAAAATAGACTTTAAGTTTTAAAAGAATGACCGTGTCACAGCAAGGGAGATTGTAAGTATTATGAATAACGTATAAGTTCCGAGTCTCAAGTGTCAGCTGGTAACCTAGCTTCAAAAACCCAAATCAACGTTGAAAGTCCACGACGCACAAATTTCTCGTGCTGCGTTGATTGAGTGAATCAGCTCGGTATTTTTGATAATATGGTACGAGTTTATGAGTTTTTTGAAGACAATTGGGAATTCGGTTTGGTTTGGGTTGATTCTCCTTGATAATGTTTGTAAAGTGTGGGTAGGATACGAATGAGGTTGAGTATGATCTCGGATGCCTCGACGAATTTTGGAAAATAGGATTTTCTGTATTTAAACATTTCTTTAACTTGTAAATTAAAACTTCATTAAAGTTGAAAATGTTCAGATTTTATGAAATGTTTGAGAAAGTCAAATGTTACCGTTAGGATTGGGTAAGCTTGAAACCTTGGAAAAAATTTTACGAAATTTATTCATTAAACGACCGTTTGTTTGTAAAGATCATTAAGGCATCTCTTTGGGCTCATAGTGTGCTATTTGTTTCAAGGTACAAACTGTATACCAGTTGTACTAATCTGGTAAATAGGCTCCTCCAAAAATGGGTACTTTGTGCTCTTGTGAAAGGTTTGCACAGGAAAAAGTTGCTAAGTCAATCATTTTAGAGAGTAATGTACTGGTGTGTATCGTGTAGATAGGCATTTATGTATGAATTTAGTCTGGCCAAAAGGAGCTAACTAGTGATAGTTGTCTATGGTTAAGGAGACTGGGCTTTAGTGATATACTGTGACATCGATCAAACGAGTTTGTAAAGAAGTTATAAAACAAGTTGATTAGTAGGTTTTCAAATCACGTTCGTTTTAACTGTGTGTGAAGACGCAACGTTCCAAAATTAGGATGTGATCGAAGTTAAACGTAAAGTTTAAAATTTGAGTCATGGGAAAAATGGTTTAGCACAATAGAAGTGATGCTTTATAGTGTAAAAGTCACAAGGCATAAGTGAAATAGTGTAAGTGTTAATGTGATAATATGGCGGACAAAGGTTTTATAATGATGATGAAAAAAAATCGAAAAACGAATGATCAATGAATAATAGCATATGAAACAACAAGCGATGAAATTGAGACTTCAAATGATAAACAAGACATAAATATTAATAACATAAAACATTGGGTTTGTTCCCATAGGAAGCTTGGACTAACCCAAGTATTTGAAATTTCCTAGTGACTTGTGGGGACGTGCTTTAGCCTTAATGTGAATACTTATCCCAAGAGTTCCCAAGTAGGTATACGGGACCCTCGTCTGATTGGGATTTATACAGAATACCAGGCCTAGACAGAAAACTTAGGATATACGCGCTCACCCTTCCAAAACTTTAGCGAGATTAAAACAATATGCAGAAATAGATCCTTGAGATGTGAATTTCACTCCTAACTCAAAGATGTATTTCAAAATTGAAAACTACGGTGGGATGAAACCAGTCACTAAGTTAAGGATATCACTCCCAACTTAGTGGTTAAGTTTCTTTTTAGGGGAATACTCTTTGATGTGTGGATGTCACTCTTATCCCAAAGATATATTCCACAAATATATAACATATAGAGGAGTGAAACTAATCACCAAAGTATGGATGTCACTCCTAACTTTGTGATATCGTTTCGTTTATGAAATACGAGTGTCCTCTTCTCCAAGTAAAATACCGAAAGAATAACGAGAAAGAATCATAGCAAAAATATCTTGAAAGGAAATATAAGAATCAAGAGAAATATACACGAGAGGACTCGTGAATGTAAGCTTAGTTATAGACTAGGCTAAAAGGCATTCTAATAACCTAATTCCATATAACCATGGCTCTGATACCAATCTATAACACCCCAACCGATGGCGGAATCATCGAGGTGTCACGTAGTGACGATTGTTCAAAAGCTCATGGTACTAAAATGTAAATATTGTCACACCCTCAAATTTCCACTTGTGGAGTTTTACCGCGAGGCGTATGACAAACCAGGATCCAAGTCAACGGTTACAATAAACAACACTATATGAAATACGTAAACTCAAAAACATAGTTCTCATAATCATAAAACCGTAGCGGAAGCATTTAAGAATTTAATCAGCTACAAAACAGTGTTCCAAAGTATTCAAGACACTTATTTTAAAATATGCAACTAAGTCTAGACGCCAATGCAGACCCGTGCGTCTAGTCCAACCGATGCTACCTTAGCGACCTGAGAAAAACATGCCAAAAAGACGTCAACATATATAATGCTGGTGATTTCACAGGTTTGTTCAATATTGTTAGTGCATTATTCATGTATGTCCCTAGCTAGTGATTCGGTACAGAATGTCGAAGGTTCAGATAATCAGAAAACGACGAAGACTTTAACATGTGTTAAAAAGTGCTGATTACATGTGTTAAAAGTGCTGATGACCTGAATGTGGACAAAATGGGCGAAGGTAGAAATTCAATGGACAAAATGGGCGAATGTAGAGTAAAAAGGGGCGAATGTGGAAAGTTTCCACATTCGACCAGTCACACTGGGCGAATGTGGAATCTGTCCACATTCGCACCATGAAAAGGGGCGAACCTGCAGAGCTTATAAATAGATTTTGAGTATTTGTGATGGATAGGGTGTTATCATTTGTGTCCAGGTTCAGTGCAGGTTTAGGAGTGTTTTTGAGAAAGTGTCTTTGTGATTCTAGATTAACATAAACGTTGTAAATGCTTATTGATTGAAAGTTAATCTATGAAAATGATATTGAAAATGATCTTGATTGTGTCGTGATTAGCATCTTATCAATTTGTTCAGATCTAGGGTTTCCGCACCTAGATTTGTGACTTGTATGATCAAATAATCCTGTTTTAGATAAAATCCAACGCTCACAAAGTGGTATCAGAGCATAGAGGATCATACAACAACAAGTTTGATAAGATCAGAGTTGATTTGGACATGTTTTAGACAAATTATCATCTGTTTTTACAAAAACTCTTATAAAACATAGTTTTTGATCGATTTAAAGGTGATTTTGTGGTCAAATTCAAGTTTTCCAAGACTTAAAGTTGTTCCAAATCAAATCCGAAACATAACCTGATTGAGATCATTGAAATCCATGAACTTTTGAAAATCTCAGATCAAAATAACCGTTTTTCAAACAATAACCGTTTTTCAAAAATGAGATCTGCTGATTTTGGGCGAACCTGGAACCTGGACTGAGAGTTTGAGGGCGAACCTGACTAAAAGTGGGTGAACCTGAAGAAAAAGTGGTCGAACCTGAAAATTTGTCTAGAAACTTTTCACATTCGTGTATTATATTCCACCTTCGACCGTTTTGTATTGGACGAAAGTGGAAATTGTGCTGATTTGTTTTACATTCTGGTCATTCTCACCTTCGGTTATCACTGTTTGGACGAAAGTGAGATACAAGGGACGAGAGTGAGAAATAGTGGACGAACTTAGAACAATTTGGACGAACCAAGCAATTTTTGGGCGAACGTGGATTTTGAATTTTGATATTTTACATTCTGGTGATTATTTTACATTCGGCTGATACTTTTGGGCGAACGTGGAATTACCAGGGGCGAACGTAGAATTTAGTGCTAAGGCAATTTTTGAAGATTTTTGTTGGAAAAATGATTAATTACATGGCCGTATGTAGAACGGATGAGGAGATCAAAGCTCTAGTAGAAGCTGAAAGAAAGCAACAAAAATTACAGAGACAAATTTCTCAAGCTGACTACAGTTGGAGATTTCCAATGACACCGAAACCAACTGATGAAATGGGACGTGTTAACAAGTGTGTTAACAGAGAAGGTGTTCATAGGAATGTTGTATGTTTAGTCAAACAAATGAGACATGATGACTCCAGTGAAGTGTCAAAGAGTGATTTGAGTTCTGATACGAGTTCAGAACAAAGTACATCAGAACAGAGTGATAGTTCAAATGGTGATGCAAAATCTGATAATGGTAATAAATCAGATGATGAGGTAAGTGCTAGTTGTTTTAAATGTGTCAAGTTGAATTGTGAATTGATGACACTTATTGAGGACAAACAGAAACTAGCTAATGAACTAGATAATTGTAAAAATCAAATTAAAGTTTTTGAAAAGAATGAAAAAGATTTGTTAAATAAAATTGAATCTTTAAAGAAAGAAATGTTAGAAATAAATAAAAGTGTTTCAAAGAATACTTCCACATCAGAGTTGGAAATCACAACACCTTGCGTTGTTAATTCTGATTCTGAAGTGAAACAAGTGTTTGAACAGAAAACTGAAAATGTTGAAACAACTTCAGAATCTGAATCTGAAGAAAAACCCATATTCAGTTTTCCTGAAGGAGTTGAAGGATCCTACATGTTGGAAGGACATGACAAATTGATGTTAAACAAAGATTTTCTAATCGAGAATATCGATCAATCTCTACTTAAATGTATTTTTGTTGATAATCTTGATTTGTTAAATCAATTTAGAAATCAATTTGATCATCTTCATTTTGAACTCAGTCCTAACCAACATGAGAATAAAGAGGATCAAAAGAAAAATGTTGAAAATAAGAATGGTCCTAAAGTAAAGGGATCAAAACCAAACAAATCGAAAGGAAGTGATCAGATGAAAAATTCTCATCAAAAGAATTCAAGAAATTTTTCATCTAGATCATATGACTATTATGATTATTCATATAAATCTCGATTTGATGGTTATTGGGAAAACAATTCACTACAGTATTCTCATGGTTATGTTGAATGGAGAAATTGTTTTGAATGTGGTGAAGTTGGACATATTGCTGCTCATTGTCCCTATTGGTATTGGGATGACGGGTATGCATGTGATTTTGAAGAGTATAGGTCTTGTTATAACTGCGGAGAGTGTGGGCATTTAGTTGCTTACTGTCCGTATGTTAAACAGAAAAAGACAGAAGTGAAATTTGCTAGAAATTCAGGCAAGGTCAGAAAGCCTGTATCCCCAAAACCAATCAAAAAGCAAAAGGGGAAACAGGTTGTGTATGACAATCGTAACAAAATTGCCTTGAATAAAAATGGAGATTGTGATAAGGTTGCTAAGGTAAGGGGGAGTTCTCAGGCTAAGTCTAAGAATAACTCTAAACCTGGGACTTCATCAGTTAAGTCTGAGAAGATTCCAAACAAAGTTCAGAAGCAGGTGTCAAACATGAAACCTGAAAAGTTAAAAATCAAAACGATTTCAACAAAATCTAAAATAAACTCTGAACGTGTTTGGAAACCTAAATCACTTTCTAAGTCAATAGCAATTTCTACTTCAAATCAATCCATTGAAAAACCAATTGTTTTTTCAAAAGGAGAATGGATTGATGTTCCGAGAATTGATGACCTTGGACGACCCATCATTGTGAAGGGATGGGTGCCTCTCTCATGCTAATTGTTTAATAAGTGTGCAGATTGTTCCAGACAGACCTATTAGCTATTCTTTGATAGTTGATAGTGGAGCATCTGTATACACACTATTTATTGGAGAGGTGAAGGTCAAGGAAGGGTTATTGAAGAAGGAAAACATGATTTCTACAGAGAGGAGAGTGTTTGTAGTCCGTCTCCAACCTGTGAAGCCGGAAAAAGTTGCAATCTCTTGCAATTGCTCTCAGGTGTTGGATTTCAATAACAGATACGACAAAATGGTTTGCTAATTGAAAAATCTTAATGAGTTTAGTAATCTGAGTGGAAAATGGCTTTTAAAACTCAGTGGGTAAACCGCATCGGATATCATTTTATTTTGTTTTTCTTCAAAAAGTTTAAAAATCCAAAAATATGCTTATTTTTAGATTTTTAGGGGGAGAAAAATTTCAGAAAAATCAAAATAAAAAATAGAAAATCAAAAATGAGTTTTTCCTGGAGAAAAAGAGGAGATGATAGTACATCAGTGGATTGTCAGACTACTCTAAAAACAAAAATAATTTGATAAACATTGAGTAGCCACTACAATTATATATTGGTAGGCTTGAAATCAAAGTTTAAAGTTCAGCATGGTGATATAAATTTAAAATCAATAACTGATAATCATGTGGATCAACGTATCGTTGGCATATGGTCTTAGTGCCGAAATTTCGTTTGATAGATTGCCAAAATCGGAGGTTTCGGGTCGTTATATTGAAAGTTATCTGGGGATAGCCTAACTGATCTTTTGTCGTATTGATTTACGGACCTAGATCAGTCAGGGTATCTTATTAAAAGATCTTTAATGACAAAACCTTAAGTTACCGAATGAGGAACTTAACATGTGTAATGATAATCAAAGATTATCTAATGCATCGTATCCAATCATTGATGCAAATCATGATTGATATTAGTCCTCACCCTGGTTGAGTGCATAAGTCGCTTTGAAGCATTAATTTGCTGACCTGTCACCACTGTGCCTCATACCTTGTAACTAACAGATAACTACAGTATAATCACGCGTTACAATGAAATTTTGCGTAATTCTTGATACGGGAATGTGTCGCGTATGCGGGGACCATAGATTTTTCAGTATCTAATATTACCATAATGTATCTAAAGTGCTGAGCAATGAATGATGATTTTGAGTTTAAATGGACAAACATACTGGTAATGGTTGTAGGATGCTCAATGACAAAAACAGAAAATTGATCAAAAAGAGTTATGACTGACTGTTTCAATACTGATATGATCCTCTTAACCGGAAAATTCACAAAAATATGTTGAATTTACTTTTATGCAATTACATTGGAAAATTCAAAAAGATTTTTGGTGTGTTTTAGCTTAAACTTTGAAAAATCAAAAAGTTTTGTTTCAACTTTATTTTCGATAACCGATGTTGGGATACTGAATGAGAATGCTCAGATACTTAAAAAGTTGAAAAAGATTTCAAATTTTCAAGTTTCTGGTACATATTGAAAATGTTGTATAGTTCAGGGGGAGAACTATTGAGGGTCAAAAGGAATGTGAAGAGTACTTCCGAGATTTTTGTCGTGTTTAACGCCGGTTGTAGTTTGTGCAATTTTTAGTAAATTTTTCTGCAGAATCAAATACAACAGGTGCACTACTCAAGATTCATCGACAAATTGTGTAACCGAACTAGACCCAAACCTGAACATCAAGATTACCAGAACAACAAAAGTTAGTAAGAAGTTAAAGAAATGATGAAGATTGAAGAAATCAAGATTATCGTCTATTTTCATCTCTGAATGAACAAATGACAAAGCCAAGATTTCTTGAGTCTGTCTGAGATTTCAAAGCTTACTGGAGAGATAGATAGGAACTTTGACACAAACGTGCATGAAGATGGAAAGTTTTCAATCAAGACTTGAAGAATTGATAACTTTCTGCTTTGGTACATCACTAGCTAGGTCCAAGGGGGAGATTGTTAGTGCATTATTCATGTATGTCCCTAGCTAGTGATTCGGTACAGAATGTCGAAGGTTCAGATAATCAGAAAACGACGAAGACTTTAACATGTGTTAAAAAGTGCTGATTACATGTGTTAAAAGTGCTGATGACCTGAATGTGGACAAAATGGGCGAAGGTAGAAATTCAATGGACAAAATGGGCGAATGTAGAGTAAAAAGGGGCGAATGTGGAAAGTTTCCACATTCGACCAGTCACACTGGGCGAATGTGGAATCTGTCCACATTCGCACCATGAAAAGGGGCGAACCTGCAGAGCTTATAAATAGATTTTGAGTATTTGTGATGGATAGGGTGTTATCATTTGTGTCCAGGTTCAGTGCAGGTTTAGGAGTGTTTTTGAGAAAGTGTCTTTGTGATTCTAGATTAACATAAACGTTGTAAATGCTTATTGATTGAAAGTTAATCTATGAAAATGATATTGAAAATGATCTTGATTGTGTCGTGATTAGCATCTTATCAATTTGTTCAGATCTAGGGTTTCCGCACCTAGATTTGTGACTTGTATGATCAAATAATCCTGTTTTAGATAAAATCCAACGCTCACAAATATGTTACCAAATGTTACCACGTATTACCAAAACGTTACCATGTCCATACTATATCAATGTTACCAAGTACGCTAGCTAGGCGTATGTTTTCTTACTACTACGATTGGAAAACCATTACTAGACTGTTACCAGTGTTCAGCCCGAATATTCAGCAAATGTTTAGCAAGTTAGAGACAATATGCACCCGCCCGGCCCTCCAAGCCGTCGAGTGGGGCCTGTCAAACCCAATAGATCTATCCACATTTCCCTCGTTGTGCAACCCCGCACATTCATGGTTTCCCCCGGGACTTTCAAAGATCGTATAACAACACAAAGTTAAATCATAGTATGGCATATGTCACCAAATAAGTTTAGTGCATGTTTTCTCCCCAAAAGTAAAAGCAGTAAAAGTGGGGCCGTGAACTCACCTTAGGTTGTGTTCTTCAAGTTTAATATGAAAGCCCAGTCCTTGATAATTCCAACTACCTGAGATCTATCAAAATGTTCATATAAGTGTTCCGACTAATAACCAAAAGGTTATCTAGTCCCCGATTGTCCAGATCGTGATCAAGTATGTTTTAAAACGTGTTTTAAGTGTTCAATCGACACACTAGACCGGCCCGACATCCCGTTGGTGACTCATTACCCTAACTAATCAAGTACACATAGATTACACATAAGGTTCAAGCATAAAACACTTAGTTTGTATCAAAATTTTCATTTTTGATTCCATAGGGTCAAACCAGGAGTTTCAGTTTCCACCTTCGCCCCTTTTTACCACGTTCGACCACTTTTAAGCTACATTCGACCCATTCGAAGCCACATTTGACCCTTTGAACAGATTCGACCAACATTGTCCAGGTTCGACCCTGGGATTCCACCTTCGACCCACGACTGGTCGAAGGTGCCCCAGGTTCGACCCTGGCAGAATGTTTTTCCCCAAAACGCTTCAAAAACATCCGAAAACATCACGCAACATCATCAATCACAGCAGTTAAGCATGAATAACATATCCCCACAAAACCCCACCAATTTTACCCAAAACCTGTTCATTTTTTCATTTTCCGAAAATGCAAAAATTATGAAAACGTCACATCAGGCATGAAATCTTTACCCAATTTGGAAACTTTCTGAAATCAATCCATAATCATCTTAAAATGCTCAGTTTGTCGCATGTGTGAAAACCTCAAAAAGTTCTATTGATCATACAAGCATGCAACGAGCCCTAGATTTATTAAAATCCTCAAATTAGACATGATATCATCATTCATCTATTTGTAACCTTAAACAATCCTAAACTAACATCAATAACAGTCCTAGATCATGTTTCTAGCATTAGTACAATAGCAAATCATTAAACATCACATAATATCACATAACACATAATTAACATATGTTTATTGATATGAAAACTTATGTTTAATGATAAGGTTTAGGTTTAGGAGGATGTTTAAAAGGTTTTTAATGGTGAAAACATCCTTAGAACAGATCTGGACCTTTAGGGTTAGATGAAAACGAATTAAAATGCTTTAAAAAGGGTTTAGGATTAAGAACACACCTTGAATTCTTGATTAGATGTTGTTTGTAGGTTAGATTATGAAAAACCAGAGCACAAACTCCTTCCTCAGTGATTAAAATCGTTTGAGAGTGTTTAGAGACGGCTAGGGCTTGTGAAATGGTGAAAAATGACAAAGTGTGGTATTTATACAATTCCACGTTCGCCCCTTGCATGGGGTCGAAGGTGCCACCTTCGCCCCTTTGCAAGGTCGAATGAGTTAGTTCTATAGAAGATGCCAGGTTCGCCCCTTTTCAAAGGGTCGAACCAAGATTCAGTTCTAGGTTTGTTCCCACGCCATGGGTCGAACCAGGACTTGTGTTTTCCAAGTTTTCCAGTTTTGTCGTTTTAACGCATTTAAACACATCCTAACGTATAATCATGCAATTCTAACACATGTTAAGCACATATAGGCACGTATAATCATGATCACACCTTGTAGCATGTATTATCATGTTATGTTACACGTGTGTTAATAATCTACCTGTCCTACTTGATTCAGTTCATGTAATTTACCAACAACAGGACCCGGTACTAGTGTATTCCCAAAATGACTCCCAATGATCCTCCAGATTATTGAACCCTGGACAATCCTATTATGACCCGACTCAACTAACACAGTTAAGTCTGTTTATAAATGTTTCTCGCTAAAGTAGACTTATGTTTTACTAAAATGTTTAAGCTGAACATGCCGGGTGTCACATCATCCCCACGTTGAAAGAATTTTCGTCCCGAAAATTCCATAAAGCCCAAAGATGAAAGAGACGAAAGGAAGGAAACGAAAAGAAAATTTACCAGTTGTCACATCATCCCCACGTTGAAAGGAATCTCGCCCCGAGATTCATTCAGCTTCGGTAGTAACATGCCTTGACTCGAACGCACGCTTCGGAAAAAGATGAGGGTACTTGGATTTCATCTGATCCTCCCGTTCCCAAGTGAACTCTGGTCCACGATCTGAGTTCCAAAGGACCTTAACGATGCGGATTTTACTCCGGCGAAGGCTACGAATCTTATAGTCGAGAATCTCAACAGGTTCCTCTACGATGCGAAGACGATCATCAACCTTGACCTCTTCCAGTGGTACAATAAGAGATTTATCAGCCAAACACTTCTTCAAGTTTGACACATGGAAGACGTTGTGAACACTACTGAGCTCCGCCGGTAAGTCAAGTCGGTATGCCACCGGTCCAATCCGTTCCAGGATTGCAAACGGTCCGACATAACGAGGGTTAAGCTTGCCACGCTTTCCAAAGCGTATGACACCCTTCCATGGTGAAACTTTCAGAAGTACCCTGTCCCCAACCTGGAACTCCAAAGGTTTGCGACGGCGATCGGCATAACTCTTTTGACGATCCCGTGCGGCCGCTCACAGGGACCGAGCGGGCCGCTCGCGGGTGCCTGACGCCACCAAACCGACTTAAACACCTTTTTAAGCAACCCTAAGCCTCTTGTATCACCTAAACTCAAACCCTAATCGCCCCTACTGCCCTACCTATGAAATATTAACCCCAAACCACCTGCTAAGGCGCAAGAACATCGATCGGGAAGCTTCAAGAGCATTCGGTTGGTTGTTTCGAAGAGCTTGTGGTATAATCCTTAATCTATTATGCTTTAATCTTATTATTATGTTATAAAAACCCTATAACTAAGTTTGTCCAGGTCTGAGACCTTTTTATAAATATTAAAACTTGAAGCCTTTGAAGATTTAACGGGTTAAACATGATGATAGGCGATTAGTGATATAATAGATTACTTGTTGCGCAAGTTGATGATGTTTTGATTGTTAGGGTTTATGACTTTGCATGTATTATGATAGATTCTGATCTTAATAGGTCTTATGATTGTTTTGTTATGATTGTTGATGGTTATTAATCGATTATACGCACACGTGAGTCGTTTAAATAAGGGTTTATGCATAATTAAAATCATGACAGAATATTTAGGTTAACTTGTAGAGTCTGTTACGTGGCTTTAACATGATGGTTTTGATGTTTTCTTTGCATAGTGATATCATACCTGGTCTTAGCTTTTCATAATGGGTAAAATCGAGTGATTTGGACGTCGTTGGAGTAGTTTTTGGAATTTTCTTTAAAAATAGGTCATATCAGAATTTCGGGTTAACAAACTGAGTCGACTTTAAACCGTCATAACTCGAGTTTTATAAAGAATTAAGTGGTATCCGGGTCAAATCAACCCTGAAATGAAATGAAATATATATAGTATGCGCTAGTAACAGTAGTAATGAAACACATAGCAATGACAAGGACTCTCAACAGAGTCACAAGGCTATATACCATAGATCTATTCATTGAAATGCTAGGCCGCAATGGTTAATGATTTGACAACACGAAATGACACACGCAAACACATATAAGAATTGCTATTTTACTAAAAGGAAATAGAAACTTGATATAAGTACATGAGTAGCCCCAAATAGTAAAATGAAAAAGAGGGGAAAGATATACTCACATAGTTAGTAGTAGTATAATGTATTTCTTGAAGGAAGTGAAACTGAACAGATCGAACCTTCTCGAGTCCTAAAATATAAAGGACCCTAATAAGGTTTGTGCACTCATCCTAGAGTAAATGTAGGAATTATGTAACTTGTCACCCAAGTAGTTTGTGTAAGAAATCCTTATTCGGTGTTTATATATTTCGTAGTAATGTGGTGAATGGTTTTGATAATTTTTGTAATGTGTGAAATATATAATAATACATAAATATTTATAGAAAGTCAGGATAATCGAGTTAGAGTTGAAAATTAACAAAGAAATTAAAAACTATAAAAATCAATTATAGTATATCTAGTAAGATTTTGATAAAGTTGACCCGTTAGGTTGAAAGTCTTATAAGTATATATACATATGTTTGACAACAATGTTTATGGATATTGATGCACAATATCCGGTTAATAAATAGAAGAAAAAAAATAAATAAATAATTATTTTAATAGTGTTATTTCTTTCCAAATGGTCAATAGTACATATAGATATTTCTAAACGCAATTCTCTTGAGTGGTAATTTAAATCAACTTAAATGAATATATATACAGACATTAGGGAAAACACATTAAAGTTTATTTCTCTTGACTAAATAAGAAATCAAGCGTGTAGGATAATGTATTAGTTTGATTCTAGAAATGATAAGTGCCAAAGAGTGTATGTTTAACTAACAAGTTTAAATCTTGGATTAAGAAACTAAATTAGTTTTTTTTGTAGGCGTTGGGTGACAATGATTTGTATCTAAGAATCAAGTATCCAAGTTAGCATAAAATAAAATGGGTTTAGGAGATTCATACCAAAGTGATTAGAATTGAAGATCAAACGTGAATATGTACTTGAACTTGAATTCTTGAGTCAAAAAGGTTGGTGGTTTGTGTTACAAAATATAGTGTAGAGATGTTTTGAAAGAAGACGGTTTCTTGTTTTCTTTTATAGCCCAAGTTAATTAATATTCTTTTAATATGGTATCAATTGTTTCATCGGTTACTATTATGTCATGAATTGAAATAAATAGCATTATTGACTTCTAATCTTCCTAGTTAAACTTTAAAATTTTACATAACTCATGAGGCATAGGAATAACAAAAACCATTTCGTAACTCAAGTATGACCCAACTAATACGTATTTAAAAGAATTAAACTCATTAATTTAAAGTCTTTTTCTTTAATCTACGGTTTCGAAATAATTGGTAGTAATTACATATACTAAACTAGTAACATAAATTACATTAATTAAGATCAAATATCAAAATTTACTTTCATATAAATTTTAACAAATTCTTTCATTATAAATTAATTTATGACAACTATAAAATGATTTAGAACTAGAGAATATTCATTTAACCATACACAAAAGAAAACATATATTTAATGAGACGTTTATTACTCATGTATAATAAGTTAATAAATTTTATGATATATAAATATCGTATACAATCCGATAAAATAAATCGATATATATTATTCTAGAGTTTTCGGATATTCGTTTATACAATCATTAGGGGAAAATCGTGAATGTTACAGTGAATCTCCCAACTTTTGCCAAAATCGATAACACATGCCCGAAGCATGTCCTCCAAGGTTTGAATCGTCCGCTCACTTTGACCGTCAGTTTGCGGATGATAAGCCGTACTCATATCTAACTGAGTACCCAAAGCCTTGTGCAGAGCCTTCCAGAAACGTGAAGCGAAACGAGAGTCACGATTAGAGATAATAGAAACAGGCACCCTATGCTGAGAGACTACCTCCTTAAGGTAAAGTCGAGCCAACTGCTCGAGTCCATCCGTTTCCTTAATAGGTAGGAAATGTGCCGATTTTGTCAACCTGTCGACAATCACCCAAATCATATCGCAACCACTTGGTGACTTCAGTAGTTTGGTGACAAAATCCATCGTGATTCGTTCGCACTTCCATTCTGGAATCTCAGGTTGTTGTAGGAGACGAGACGGCTTCTGGTACTCCACCTTGACTTTAGCACAAGTCAAGCATTTGCTTACGTAGGAGGCTATATCAGCCTTCATGTTCGGCCACCAATAGAGTATCTTCAAATCCTGATACATCTTGTCGGAGCCTGGGTGAACAGAATACCGGGATTTGTGAGCTTCATCCAAGACAAGCTCCCGTAATCCCCCGAACAAAGGAACCCAAACACGCTCTGCGAAGTAGTGTAGGCCATCATACCTAAGCTCAAGGTGCTTGTCTGCACTGTGCATAGTTTCAGCTTTAAGGTTTTCCTCCTTCAAAGCTTCCAGTTGTGCAGAATGAATTTGGTCAGGCAAAGAGGAATGAATGGTGAGCCGTAAAGCTCGAACACGACGAGGTGTCGCAGATTCCTTCCTGCTTAAGGCATCCGCCATAACGTTCGCCTTGCCAGGATGATACTTAATAGCACAGTCATAATCATTCAGGAGTTCAACCCAGCGACGCTGCCGCATGTTTAACACCTTCTGGTCGAAAATATGCTGGAGACTCTTGTGATCGGTGTATATGGTGCATTTGGTACCGTACAAGTAATGTCTCCAGATTTTCAACGCAAAAACCACCGCACCCAATTCCAAATCATGGGTAGTATAGTTCTTTTCGTGAACCTTAAGTTGACGAGAAGCATAAGCAATGACCTTCTCGCGTTGCATCAACACGCAACCGAGACCACGAATGGAAGCGTCACAATACACAACAAAGTCATCCGTACCCTCAGGTAGGGATAGGATGGGTGTAGAACAAAGTTTAAGCTTCAGCATCTGAAATGCTGATTCTTGCAGTTCACCCCAGTCAAACTTTCGGTCTTTCTGGGTAAGAGAGGTGAGGGGTTGAGCGATCTTCGAAAATCCCTCAATGAAACGACGATAGTAACCTACAAGACCTAGGAATTGCCGCACCTCAGATGGCGTCTTTGGTGCTTCCCAGTCTTTAATAGCTTCGATCTTAGCCAGATCGACATGAATTCCCAGTTCATTAACCACATGCCCTAGGAATTGAACTTCACGTAACCAGAAATCACATTTTGAGAACTTATCATACAACTGCTCCCATCTCAAAAGTTCCAAGACCAACCGTAAGTGTTCCTCATGATCCATCTTGTTCTTAGAATAAACCAGAATGTCGTCAATGAACACGATGACGAATTTATCAAGGTAAGGCTTGCAAACGCGATTCATCAAATCCATGAACACTGCCGGTGCGTTGGTGAGACCAAAAGGCATGATCAAGAACTCAAAATGGCCATAACGAGTACGAAAAGCAGTCTTCGGAACGTCAGCTTCCTGGATGCACAACTGGTGATAACCAGATCGCAAATCAATCTTCGAATAATAACTGGAACCCTAGAGCTGGTCAAAGAGATCATCAATGCGAGGGAGAGGATAACGATTCTTGATGGTCACTTTGTTCAGCTCACGATAATCGATACACATGCGAAGACTTCCGTCCTTCTTCTTCACAAACAAGATAGGAGCTCCCCACGGGGAAGAACTTGGTCGGATGACAACTCTTGCATCTCGGGAGGTGCAAGACGATATGGGGCTCGAGCAATAGGAGCTGCACAAGGTGCGAGATTGATACCAAACTCAACCTGAAGATGAGGAGGAAGACCAGGCAACTCATCAGGAAATACACCAGGGAAGTCACGAACCACAGGGATATCCTCGATCTTCTTCTCATCATCAGTCGAAACAGAAACAAGTGCCAGAATGGTCGAATAACCCTTCCGAATATACTTAAGGGCTTTCATACTAGAAATGATACTCAGCGGAGCACCGCTCTTCTCACCATGAACCGAAAGAGTCTCTCCATCAACGAGAGGGATCCGAATGACCTTATCAAAACAAACGATCTCCGCACGATACAATGATAACCAATCCATGCCCACAACGACATCAAAACTACCCAAAGGTACTGGCATAAGGTCAATGGGGAATGACAAACCCGACAGTTCCAAGCGATATTCCCAAAGAATATGTGTCGCTTCAATGTTCTTACCATCAGCCAATTGTATCAAGTACTTAGCCTCTAAAGGTGTGGGTACTATATCTAGCAATTGACTAATGTCCATAGATATGAAACTCTTATCGGCACCAGAATCAAACAAAACAGAAACATAGCGATCATTGAGAAGGAACATACCGGTAACTGTGTCAGGATCCTGTTTGGCCTCTGCAGAGCCAATGACGAAAGCACGCGCATTCCTGCCGCCGCCTCCGTTGTTCCCGTTACCGTTTCCGCCCCTCCCATTATCGCCCTGCTTCATTTTGGGACAATCATGCTTGAAATGTCCCGTGTCACCATAGTTATAACACCCCTGCTTCCCTGGAGTTCCCTGAGCAGTAGGAGCAGGAGTAGCAGTAGGAGCCTGAGTCGAGGGGAGTGACACCCTGCAATCCTTAGCAAGATGCCCCAACTGATGGCACCGATGGCAACGAGCCCGATCACAACTCCCAGAATGATGATAACCACACTTGTTACAGTTGGGATGCTTCCCAATATACCCACCCGAATTCTGCCCCGAAGACGACCCAGATGAATCAAACTTCTTCACCGGCTGAGACGGTGCTGGCACAGCACTCTTCCCCATATTATCCCATTTCCTCTTGTTCCCCTCAGAGCCCTTCATAGTAGTACCCTTAGAAGGCAAAACACCTTCCGCCACCTTCAGGTTAGTCATCCGATGAGCCGATCGAACAACTTTAGCAAGCGTGAGAAGATTCCCGGCAGCTACCAACCCTGCTATCTCCGACACCAACCCAGAAATGTAGTGCTCAATCCTCCTATACTCAGGTGTGTGCAAATCAGAACACAACACCGCCAACTCGTTACGTCTCACAATGTACTCCTCAATCTCAGACCCAACCATCTTGTAGTTCCAGACCTCGTGTTCCAACTTCTGCACTTCCTCCCTAGGACAGTACTCACTCTTCAAACGCTGCATGAAATCCGCCCAAAGCATGGCATGAGCTTCCCCCAAACCCATGTTCTGAGTAGTAGCATTCCACCACAACAACGCAGGAACCTCGAATGTCGCAGTAGCATACTTAACCCGGTCCTCAGCAGGACAGTTACACATCAAAAACATAGACTTAACCTTCTCCAACCACCGGAGCAGTCCCACCGCTCCCTCAGTTCCAGCAAAGTTATGGGGCTGACAGTCCCTAAACTTCTTATAAGAGCACTGAGGTGGAGGTGGATTGACAGCAGCACCATCCATGGCGTTAAGCCCGACCTGGAAAGTAGCCATGGCCATGTTCACTTGTTGTTGCAACAAGTTGTTCAGTTCAGCTTGGGTCATGTTGATGTTACCACGATCACCACCGCCGCCACGGCCACCACCACGACGTCCACCACCACGAGCGCCAGAAATGATCTGACAAATCAGAAATCGAGAGATTCAAATTCACTGCTAGTGTCAACCACTAGTAGTTACAAAAGTTAAACCTAGGTCCAATCCAGGACTATCCATCCAAACTCAGAGTCCACTAGGATTTTCATGCATTTCAGTTTAAGATTTCGTGTGCACCCGAAATGATAAACTGCTCTGCATGGTCCTCCAAGTGTACCCCCAGTTTGAACTTAAATCACCGAATACTGGCACCTAGTAACATGCTACTACAAGCATATGTGTACAAGAACATGTGTAAGCAAGTGCATCTATTGGAGCATAGAGGGGAGATGTCCGAATCCTGGACAGATCTCAAGAGTACGCAAGAACCACTCCAATACACAACACTATTGTGCAAGATTCAACTAGTCAGTTCCTTCTCCTTCAATTCCCGAAGAAG
This sequence comes from Ambrosia trifida, assembly GCA_028751855.1. Lineage (NCBI taxonomy): Eukaryota > Viridiplantae > Streptophyta > Magnoliopsida > Asterales > Asteraceae > Ambrosia > Ambrosia trifida. The sequence continues at coordinate 83,224,136 of CM054127.1, forward strand.
AAGATAAGAGTAAGCAAAGTCCAAGTAAGAATGGATGATGTAACACAGAAGTGCGATGATGATGTAAAGACTCCCCGACAAAGTTAGTACGTATCCCAAAACCGACTCAAGTATGTGACTGTCTAGTGTGTGTTACCCGGCTATAGACTAGACTCTACATGCAGTCCTAGTTCACTATAACCATTGGCTCTGATACCAATCTGTCACACCCTCAAATTTCCACTTGCAGAGTTTTACCGCTAGGCGTATGACAAACCAGGATCCAAGTCAACGGTCACAATAAACAACACTATATGAAATACGTAAACTCAAAAACATAGTTCTCATAATCATAAAACCGTAGCGGAAGCATTTAAGAATTTAATCAGCTACAAAACAGTGTTCCAAAGTATTCAAGACACTTATTTTAAAATATGCAACTAAGTCTAGATGCCAATGTAGACCCGTGCGCCTAGTCCAACCGATGCTACCTTAGCGACCTGAGAAAACATGCCAAAAAGACGTCAACATATATAATGCTGGTAAGTTCACAGGTTTGTTCAATATGTTACCAAATGTTACCACGTATTACCAAAACGTTACCATGTCCATACTATATCAATGTTACCAAGTACGCTAGCTAGGCGTATGTTTTGTTACTACTATGATTGGAAAACCATTACTAGACTGTTACCAGTGTTCAGCCCGAATGTTCAGCAAATGTTTAGCAAGTTAGAGACAATATGCACCAGCCCGGCCCTCCAAGCCGTCGAGTGGGGCCTGTCAAACCCAATAGATCTATCCACATTTCCCTCGTTGTGCAACCCCGCACATTCATGGTTTCCCCCGGGACTTTCAAAGATCGTATAGCAAAACAAAGTTAAATCATAGTATGACATATGTCACCAAATAAGTTTAGCGCATGTTTTCTCCCCCAAAAGTAAAAGCAGTAGATAATCCCAACTACCGGAGATCTATCAAAATGTTCATATAAGTGTTCCGACTAATAACCATATGGTTATCTAGTCCCCGATTGTCCAGATCGTGATCAAGTATGTTTTAAAACGTGTTTTAAATGTTCAACCGATACACTAGACCGGCCCGACATCCCGTTGGTGACTCATTACCCTAACTAATCAACTACACATAGATTACATGCAAGGTTCAAGCATAAAACACTTAGTTTGTATCAAAAATCTCATTTTTGATTCCATAGGGTCGAACCAGGAGTTTCAGTTTCCACCTTCGCCCCTTTTTACCACGTTTGACCCCTTTTAAGCTACATTCGACCCACTCGAAGCCACATTCGACCCTCTGAACAGATTCGACCAACATTGTCCAGGTTCGACCCTGGGATTCCACCTTCGACCCCACGACTGGTCGAAGGTGCCCCAGGTTCGACCCTGGCAGAATGTTTTTCCCCAAAACGCTTCAAAAACATCCGATAACATCACGCAACATCATCAATCACAACAGTTAAGCATGAATAACATATCCCCACAAAACCCACCAATTTTGCCCCAAAACCTGTTTATTTTTTACTTTTCCCAAAATGCAAAAATTATGAAAACGTCACATCATGCATTAAATCTTTACCCAATTTGGAAACTTTCTGAAATCAATCCATAATCATCTTAAAATGCTCAGTTTGTCGCATGTGTGAAAACCTCAAAAAGTTCTATTGATCATACAAGCATGCAACGAGCCCTAGATTTAGAGACCTTTAAAAATTCAATGGCTACTTGCTAGTTAGGTTTTAAAATGAGAAAATAAAGATGACAATATATAGTATTACCTAGCAAATCAGAGAGCTATGATACTTAAACGCGTTAGCGATTGCAAGAGGGTAAGCGAGTGACGCAGGGATGGTCAAGCCTGCCGGAGAGTGGCGGTGTGGCGGAGGTTGACGTGTTCGGGACTAGGAGGATGGGTGTGGTCGCCGGTAATGCTTGGGATACAAGATGCCGGCAGTTGACAAAATTAGTGGTGGTTGGGTTCACTGAGCGATTGGTTGGAGGGCAGAGCGTGTTAGCATAGAGAGGGAAAGCAATGAGTGTGCTTTAACGAGCTAGTGGTCGACTATTTATGAGGGTTAAGGTCAAGGCTCGGTTTATGAAATTCCCCTCGGTTTATAAAAAAAAGAAAATCGAAAGAATTAATAATTGAATGCGTAATAATTGATTGATTTGTGATTGGGTCTAGATTGAAAATGTTATGGTGTTGATTGCACTAGTCAGTTACGTGAAATTGTCCGCTGTTTGACTTACCGGATTTGGAGTAAGGCAAATATGAGGATGATGATGGTGCATTTAATACTTTTGTCCTCATGTTGACTCAAGTCTACGTAGAGGAGATTGTAAAAAAAATGATGAATGGAATAGAATGATTTTTTTGTCTATGACACTTATGGTTTTATTGTTTCATGTTAAATTTTACTATTATTATTATCATTTAAACTAAATGGTTATTATACATGTAGTTTATAGAAACCTTAAAATTTTCGCATAAACTTGCCAATGGTTTGTATAAAGTTTTGTAACAAATGTATAATAAGAAATTTCATAATGTCTTGTAATATTAAAATTTAGGCATACGTATTATTAAATGAGAGTGGGACAAAAATGAATGGAAAATGGATTTTTACTCATTATCCTTAACTTATACTAAATTGATAACTAGATGCATATATAAAATATATAGATACGCGAATCTTATTATTATATGATAATAGTTTCGTATACAAGGCTATAAATGTAAATATAAGAAACAAAGAGGGACTAAAGTTGTAAAACGATAAAATTTGAAGGTGGATGTCACAGACCATGCCTTAGAAACCACAACCTACCTACTAAACATCCTACCCACTAAAACCCTTGATGTGTCAAAAAATTGATATGTTTTCATGTATGATTATCACCTGTTTTACACTCTAAATCGTGCTTTTATCTTTTTTTTTATCAGGATTTATCTTTTTTTGTTGATAATCGCAGGTTTGGAGGTCCGGTGACGAAAAGAAGTGAAAACCCGCACAAAACGGCACAAAAAGGATGAAGATTTGAAGAATTTGAAGATCTGCCAGACATGGCACGGCCGTGCTCACGGCTGTGCAACCTTCCTGGGTCAACAAGTCAACATTTCCAAGTCAAAGGAGGCCAATTTCAGAGTTTCAGGATGTGCACGGGCGTGCATAGTGATGAAGCACGGCCATGCTTTACTCCAGTGTGTTCTCCAAGGCAAAAACCGACCAAGACTGACAAAACGGTTGGTTTTCTAGGCAAGCACAGGCGTGCTCAGTAACAACCCAACATTCTCTACACAAAGGACTCTACAACAGTACCCGTTGTCGAGCATGGGCGTGCCAGAACGTTGTTGAGGGCGTGCAAGAGCTGAAATGCCTATAAATAGAGGCCTTCACCCCACATTTTGAAGCATCCCTTTCCACTCGCAATCCAACACTTCTCCACGAAGTTTCTGCCCCCTAAGAGGTTTGGAGGTGTCCCTTAGAGCTTGGGATCACTCCACAAACACCTTGAGAGAGAGAGAGAGAGAGAGAGAGAGAGAGAGAGAGAAACACCCCAAAATCTCTCAAAACCCTTAGAAATCTCCATACCACCTTCCAACATGTCTTGTACACAAACCTAACCTTGTGAGCTTGTTGTATCAACCATGCCAGGCTAGATTTCTGTTGGTGTTGTTAGGGTGAGGATGGACACTTGGTATGAATTAATATAGTTTATCTTTTCTTTTAAAGTGGTGTTTTGTGTTCTTTATAATTCTTGCTATTCTAAACTTTGTTTAATGGTCTAATTAACAAATCACTTAGTGTTTGGTCTTGTGAGTGTCTTGATAGGAAATGGGAAGGACTCATGAGTGTACCCATGGTGTGTAAAAACTCATCAATGTTGAGAGGTGAGCTCACCAGGTTGGGAGACCCTCATAATAACATTAAGAACATAGTCGTTTATCAGTTATACAACCCTCGAAGCCAGCCATCAAAGACCGGCCTCTATCAGATCGATTCCACCACTTCATTGCAAGCTCAAATTGAGGCACTGTCAACTCGCCTCAACCAGTTGAGCAAAGCACAAGTCAATGCCATCACAGTAGCAGAGTTGCAGCCACAAGAAGGAAGTCTTCCTCAAGCCACCGTGGAACAAGTTGACTTCATTGATACAAACCGCCCGCCAAACAATCCTTACAGCAACACTTATAATCCTGGTTGGCGCGATCATCCAAAGTTGACTTCATTGGAAAAACAACAACAACACCATGCAGCCACCCGGATTCAGTCAACAAAACAACCAGCAACGCCCACTAAACAACGGTTACCCGTCCGTGGATGAAAGACTCGCAAAGCTCGAAGCCCGATCAACAGCAAGAATGGATGAAAAGTTCAACAACACTAACAAGAGGCTTCAAGGACTCGAGTCCACCATCAGAAATTTGGAGGTACAGCTGGGTGTAATGGCCAAGTCTCTCGCAGAAAGACCCATTGGAAGCCTTCCAAGCAACACTGAAACCAACCCAAAAGCCAATGTTAGTGTCATAACTCTTCAAAGTAGCCGCGTTTATCCTGAGCCAGCGGTACCTGCTTACAAAGGAGTTATACCACCCAACCCACTCACAAATGAACCCACTCCAAACGTAACCATTCCCAACATCACCGCACCAGAAAACTCAATCGCCAGTTCACCAATGCCGGTTAATGAAGGGCCCAAAATCAACCAAACTCCTCTAATTGCGCCACCACCAGAACCACCAGCAAAGACAGTACGGAGGGAATATCGGCCTCACATACCTTATCCCGATCGATTGATGAAACAAAATACAGATGAGCAGTACCAGATATTCACCGAACTCCTAAGCCAAATCCACGTCAATTTGCCTTTTATAGAAGTTATTCATCACATGCCCAAGTACTCCGAATTCCTGAAGAACTTCTTGAGCAACAAGAAAAATCTCGAGGCAGCGGTCAAAGGAAACGCACTAGAGTGCGTGGCACTACTTCAGCAAAATCTTCCTCCAAAGCTGACCGACCAAGGGAAATTTTCTTTACCGTGCTCCATAGGAAATTTGCCTACAAATTATGCCTTAGCAGATCTGGGTGCAAGTGTGAATGTTATGCCCACTTATATCTACAAGCAAATGTTTTTTAAAAGAAGTTTTTGGCAACAAAGACATTTTAAAACCCTTTGAGTTAGCCCAACGATTTTGAGGGAGATTAGGGAGGTTTTTGGTAGTCCAAAGAACAGCTTAAGGTGTTCCCGGTTCCTTAAATAACCCTACCCTTTTTCATATATATACACTACATATGATCGTTCATTTGTTTTGAGAGATATTCCCCGATTGGCATGACCCGATTAGAACTTGTGTGACTTTTGCACCGCGAGACCGCATCAGAGGGGAGTGTATGAAAGTGATCTAGGCACCTAAGACTTACCCATTCCGTTATCATTAGCCTTTCATATATTTTCTCCACCGCTAGCCACCCATTTTTTAGCCTTAGCCTTTTCATTTCCTTACATTCATTTAGCCCCTGCCATGACGAGATTAGGGAGGTGTTTAGGTGTTGAGGAAGCTCTTTGGAAATTTTGGGACTTTGAAGTAAAAGCCGCACGACAAGAATCAAGAAGCAAGAATCAAGATCGTGAAGAGGCTACAAAAGAAAGCCATTAGAAGAGCGTACCATGTGTTAGCCATCACCCAGCAAGCACCATGAGAAATTTGTGTTTCCTTAAAAAAAGTGTGTTTGAATAAAGAGAATCAAGGGAACTTCAAAAAGGAAAGTTTTGCAATATTGTCTGAAGAGACCAAGTAATCGACCCAACCTAGTGGAGGTTATTAGGCGGTCGTCACGCCGAACGATTCACGAGAGAAGGCCACAGTCGAGCTGCGAAGTCCAAGGAGAAAATTAGCAAAGCCAACTTGAGAAGATCACCGAGATTCCAACAAACACCTCAAGCACCGAACCCGAAATCAGTCATGGTGGTAGACTCCATTCCTACCCTATTTTTCACCATCCCACTAAATAACCCTCAAAAAGCCCTATTGATTCACACACTCCACCTCAATAAAAGTGGTGGAGTTGCGATTTGCACCCAAGCCTATGATTCGAGTCGTCCATCGGGTAGAATTTGAGTGATCACCCCAAAAAAAATGAAACCCAAGTGAATGAGAGAAGTGAGGAAAAAGGAAAAAGGGGCCACCTTAGGAATTGTTGTAATAAAGTCTCACCGAAAGCCATGCCCGAAATCCCGAAAGTTTATTAAGATAGACTCTTAGGAGGTAAGTAAAGCTCAGCACATCGAGTTAAACTTACAATTTTTATCCCGCTAAAGTTGCCTAAAGTTCGGTTTGCTTAAGGACAAGCAAACGCTTAAGTGTGAGGTATTATGATGTGCCGAAAAATTGATATGTTTTCACGTATGATTATCACCCTGTTTTACACACTAAATTGTGCTTTTATCTTTGTTTTATCAAGCTTTATCTTTCTTTGTTGATAATCACAGGTTTTGAGGTCCGATGAAGAAAAGAAGTGAAACCCGCATAAAGCGGCACAAAAAGGAAGAAGATTTGAAGACTTTGAAGATCTGCCAAACATGGCACGACCGTGCACACAGCTGTACAACTTTCCCAGGTCAACAAGTCAACATTTCCAAGTCAAAGGAGGCCAATTTCAGAGTTTCAGAATGTGCACGGGCGTGCATAGTGATGAAGCACGGCCATGCATAGTGATGAAGCACGGTCGTGCTTTACTCCAGTGTGTTCTCCAAGGCAAAAACTGACCAAGACTGACAAAACGGTTGGTTTTCCAGGCAAGCACGGGCGTGCTAAGTAACAACCCAACATTCTCTACACAAAGGAATCTACAACAGTACCGTTGTCAAGCACGGGCGTGCCAGAACGTTGTCGAGGGCGTGCAAGAGCTGAAATGCCTATAAATAGAGGCCTTCACCCCATATTTTGAAGCATCCCTTTCCTCTCGCAATCTAACACTTCTACACGAAGTTTCTGCCCCCCTAAGAGGTTTTGATGTGTCCCATAGAGCTTGGGATCACTACACAACACACCTTGAGAGAGAAAGAGAGAGAGAGAGAGAGAGAGAGAGAAAGAGAGAGAGAGAGAGAGAGAAACACCCTAAAATCACTCAAAACCCTTAGAAATCTCCATACCACCTTCCAACATGTCTTGTACACAAACCCAACCTTGTGAGCTTGTTGTATCAACCATGCCAGGCTAGATTTCTGTTGGTGTTGTTAGGGTGAGGATGGACACTTGGTATGAATTAATATAGTTTATCTTTTCTTTTAAAGTGGTGTTTTGTGTTCTTAATAATTCTTACTATTCTAAACTTTGTTTAATGGTCTAATTAACAAATCACTTAGTCTTTGGTCTTGTGAGTATCTTGATAGGAAATGGGAAGGACTCATGAGTGTACCCAGGTGTGTAAAAACCCATGCACTTGTGAACTTAAACCCATGAGTAGTTATTAGTCCATTTGTGGGTAGAAATACACACACTTTGAGACTTAATCCTCTACTATCAAGATCTCATTTAGGGTCGGTATAGTCTTTATACGCGGTCCTAATGATAAGTTAATCCTTAATCTTACACCTTGGTTTCATGGTCTATGTGAAGCTTTGATGTGGGTTAAGGGTTGATGAACTCGTGTTGAAATAAAACGGTCTTTATTTTATTTCATCATTATACTGCCGCACAGTTAATGATAACCTAGTCACTTTTTGATAAGTTAATTAAACAAAGTAGGGGATGCACGTGTGCTGGTAAGTCACGACTCCTCTATAATAGTAAGTGGTAACTTGTTCGGTCATGCTCCGGCCATCGACAAGTTATTCATAAAAGTCAAGAGTAGTTTGATGTCTATATCGCAACATCGGGAGGCGGGTAATTCGGGGTTGAGTCGACACAGTCTCGAGTCACTTTATTTTCAGTGTTGAGAGGTGAGCTCACCAGGTCGGGAGACCCTCATAATAACATTAAGAACACAGTCGTTTGTACAGCATTGCAAAAACAGTCACCTCTAGAAAATGCAATTGCAATTATAAGTTAAGCATAAGTGCGCGCTCAAACACACCACTATAAAATAAAGATAGCTATTTTCATACCAGGTTCCATCCGATCCCGAAGCAACACCATTGTTTTGCTATTGATCTTTCTTAAAAGTTTACATCTCCCTCATTTACTTTTCCTTGCATTTTAAAAAAGTCTTTTAAAGTAATTTTAGGAAGCTGAGTAGTAAAAATCGTGTCCACGGATTCGATACTCGGTACTTACACATTTCTATTCTATATACGATAGGTGCGCTTGCCTATTGTGTCGTGTTTAGAACGTTGAGCAACTATCGTTTTAAATTATAAATTTAAAACTTGTAAGTGTCTTTTTGTTTTCTAACTTGCTCGTCTTTTCATTAAAGCTTTCGGCATCTCCCCGCGACTTTGCCCTTTAGAAAAGAAGTCTAGTTTTCTTAAACACTCACACGACATCAACCCTCCACAATAAAACACCCACCGAAATGATGTACCAACGCACTCCGATATATGATCACCTTCGCATGTTCGGGTGCCTTTGTTATCCTCTCACCCCTTCCATCACCATTAACAAACTCGAGAACCGATCCACTCCGTGTGTCTTTTTTGGCTACCCCACCTCCCACCGTGGGTACAAATGTTTCAACCTACAAACCCGACAAATAATCATTTCCTGTCATGTGGCTTTCGATGAAACAACTTTTCCCTTCCAAAATAAAATCTCACAACCAACATCATATAATTTTCTTAACACACATCTCAACCCCCTCCTGTGGCCCCTCGTTGACCACAATCATGCCCAAATATCCACTTCACCATCGGCTTTCCCCTTAACACCCAAGGCCCATTAACCCCACCTACCAACAGCTCTCATCACTCGGCCCACCCCTTTAGCCGAACTACACCCAACAACCCTCATCACTCGCCCCAATCCTCTGGCCCAACCATACCCGACCCACCTAGTCCATTTACCCCGCTGCCAAACCATCCCTCGAGCCCCCTTCTCCATAATAGCCCACTCCATACCTCACCCAACACAACCTGCTACACCCGGACCCACTCCATCAGCCACTAACCAAACCACACCTCACAACCACCCCCTATGCGCACAATGTGCACCCGAGCAATGAATGGCATCCATAAACCCAACCGACACCTAAACTTAAACACCACTACCAAAACCGATGACATTGTTCCTATATCAAAGTCCCCCACCGATGCCTTATCCAATCCGGAATGGTTTGCGGCCATGACTAACGAGTTCAATGCTCTTATTAAAAATGAGACTTGGGAGTTAGTGCCGCGTGACCCTAACATGAATGTGATTCGTAGCATGTGGTTATTTAAGCATAAGTTTAAGTGTGATGAGTCGTTGGAAAGATATAAAGCCCGGTTGGTTTGTGATGGTCGCCTACAGCAGGTTGGCATTGATTGTGGCGATACATTTAGTCCTGTGGTTAAACCTGCCACCATACGCACTGTGTTATCTATTGCCCTATCTCAGGCTTGGGAAGTTCATCAACTTGACGTTACAAATGCTTTTCTACATGGTAACCTACAGGAGACAGTTTATATGTACCAACCCATGGGATTTAAACACAGAAATTATCCGAACCATGTTTACCGCCTCAAGAAATCCCTCTATGGTTTGAAACAGGCACCTCGAGCTTGGTACCAGCGCTTCACAGATTATGTTCTCACCTGGGGTCTTTAACAAAGTAAATGTGATGCGTCACTTTTCTCCTTGCACTCTGAGAACACAATGGCCTACTTACTTCTTTATGTGGATGATATCCTGCTTGTCACCTCCACACCTGCTCTTCGTCAACAACTCATGACTTGTCTTTCAGCCGAGTTTGCCATGAAGGACCTCGGTCCTCTGAGATTCCTTCTAGGCATCTCTGTCTCCCGTTACAAGAGCACCATGTTTTTATCCCAACAGTCTTATGCCACAGATATTATTGCTCGGGCAAATATGCAAATTGCAATCCGGTTTCCACACCTGTTGACACTCATGCTAAGCTTAGTGCGACCGACACTGACTTTCATGATCCCATCCTTTATAGAAGTTTAGCTGGGGCTTTCCAATATCTAACCTTTACACGTCCAGACATCAGTTATGCAGTACATCAGATCTGTATTCACATGCATGCTCCTAAACTGGAGCACTAGAACGATCTTAAACGGATAATACGATATGTAAAGGGTACAGCTTCATTGGGTCTCACACTAGGTCCCTCTTCTGATCCCACACTCATTGCTTATACTGATGCGGACTGGGCACTTTGTCCTGACACCAGACATTCTACCAGTGGTTATTGTGTGTACTATGGCGGTAATCTCATTTCATGGTCCTCTAAGCGTCAACCCACCATCTCCCGCTCCAGTGCAGAAGCCGAATACCGCGGAGTCGCTAATGTAACATTATGAATTTTTCCCAAATTTTTAATAAATAAAAACTCTCATATTTTTTTTAAGTTCATTATAGCAAAGTATTTATTTTCAAGATTTTTGTAAGTTTGAATCAATGTAGAATTCCAAAATCTATTATCTAATATTATCTTTTCCCGGTAACTAATAATAATACATGAATGACTAAATATATATAGGATTAGGTTCCAATGAAAACCCACTTTTGGTGAAAGCACTAGAGAACCCATCTGAATCAATAGAGGGTGGTGCCACATGGACCATCCTTTATATTATTATTGCATCTATCTTTTTGATACACACTATTTTACTACATCAAGACACTGTTTCATTTCAAATTTTTATTATTATTTTTTTTATTTTTTTAGATTTTTTGGGTAAACTTAATACAATTAATGATTTACGGTTACTCAATCAAAATAGGGATAACAAAAAAAGGGCAAAACGATGAATAAGGAATTGGAGTTAATAACATTTAACTCATTGGTTTGAATTGAATCAATTGATTTTGAAACTTTGTAAACCTTCCTTTTTTATTTTTTTTTACTTAATAGAAAAGCAAAATCATTTTATTTAATCAAATGTCCATGCATTTCTCATAGAGACAAAACGTAATTAATGCATCATTCCCAAATTATTTTAATTATATGCGAGACATCCGGACTTCGTTCTGCAAACTCCGTCAGTCAACAAACCGTTGCAAATCACGACACAAATCAAGGAAACATTCCATAAACCGAACCCGCATCCTCAACCCAATAAATACTATGCATCCTTCTAGTTACGACCACACCACAACGAAGACGCCTTCATCTCCGATCCCAAACACTTTCTCACGCCGGCGCGTTTTCCGGCAAAAACCAAGACCATGACACAACCACATTCCGACGAGCCAAAACCCACCGCTAGACAACCTTTCACCATAACAAATCCGGTCACCATCTCAACACATGACGACCATTAGATTAGCCACAATCACTCGCTACGAATCCATCGAGCACAACCGTCGAAGGGTCGACGACGCGTTGAAGTTTCAATCAAGTTTTGAGCCTATTTAACCGTCATAAAACCGAAGACTGTTCCAGATTCGTTATTTAGTTCGAAAGGTAAATAAGTTGTTGTTTTTTCTTATTCATTTGTAGAGCTTATAACTTGTCGATTGGGTTTGAAAAAAAAAACAAACAAACAAACTAAGCGAGAGGATAATGTTAGAGATTGAATGGACTATTTGTGTGTTGTATTTACAACATATATGTGTATGCGTGAGTTTTGGTAACTCAAAGAAAATGGTAGTAGCATTCATGTGAGTGTTTACAATTGATTTTATGGGTTTAGAAAAGAGATTCGATAAAAATGGTGGTTCACATATAAACACGTCATTTTCAAAAATCTTTGAAAAAAAAATAATAATAGATCTTTCTTTGTTTTCCATTAACGCACAGTAATAGTATGTTGCTTGAATTTTGTAAAAGAGCAAACACTTTGTACTATAATTGTGCTTATCATAAAACAAATGTTTATGTAGTAACGTACGAATCGACAAGTGTTTATAATATACAAGTAATGGAATAAAATCATGATAATATAATTATAGGAACTAAAACGTCACTTTTAATTAGGTACTCGTGATTCATGTTGAGTTCTAGCAAGCCTATCATAATTAAGGTGAGTTTTACATAGCCCCTTTTTCTATTTTTCACTATTTATTGGGTGAAACATGTTACAACATTCTATATGCAATTCAATCATAAAGTGTCTATGTGTTTTTCTATGTTGCATTATGTCTTGAACATGACTAGGGTAAGCACAATTCTAGCATAATCATTAACATTGATCAGCCGACGGTATACAATGATAGATCTATTGGACTGACAATCCCACCCGGATACGTGCCTCCTACAAAGGTAGCGTGGGTGATTGTTATCGCATAACATAATCGAGTGAACCATGAGCGTATGGGATGGACCACAATATAACAGTCACAAGGGTTGATTATGCACTCGATTTACTTCTAGTATGTTTTCACATATGGACTAGACTTGCCATGACACTTGAATTGTACAAGTTTTATTCAATTATCAAAACCTATGTAATTCTCACCAACTTTTGTTGACCCAAAATATTTTCAAACTTAACATGTTTCAAGTTATAGCTTGCTTGAAGATTAGAGTTATTGCTTGAAGATGCGTAGCTAGTATTTTTTTCATTTTGATGTACAAATTCTTAGAACAATTGTATGTAATTTATTTAAATCATTTATTGAAACTTATTATTTACCATGAGCTACTGAACAATCATCAATACGTGACATCCCGATGTTTCCGCCATCGGTTGGGGTGTTACAGCTAATGTAGTTGCTGAGATTTGCTGGCTACGCAACCTGCTTCAAGATTTGCGCCATCCTTTAAGTCGAGCTACCATCGTTTACTACGACAACGTGAGTGCTATTTACTTATCTGGCAATCCCGTCCAGCACCAGCGCACTAAGCATATAGAGCTGGATATTCATTTTGTTCGTGAGTAAGTTCAACGAGGACAAGTAAGAGTTCTTCATGTTCCCTCTTGGTACGAAATTGCAGATATCTTCACTAAAGGGCTTCCACGTATCCTAATTGATGATTTCCGGTCTAGTCTCAATATCCGGGAACCTCCAGTATCGACTGCGGGGGTGTAATAGAATGTGTAATAGGAAACTACTTATTGTATAATTATTGTGTATATCCTCTTCCCAAAAATATGGGAAGGTAGTTATGGTGTAACATCTATATAATGAATGATAAATTAAAGGAAGGGTCAAGGATCCAATTTACCTTTCAGTATATTAATAAAATAAATTTTGTCACTAATCTATCTATACATCTAATAAACTAAAGTCCATGAGGACACTTGGCACTCCCACATTCATCCTCAATTGTGTAGCCAATCATATTGTGCCAAGTGTCTCATTGTGGGAATTTATAAAATTTTTCATTTAAAAAAAAAAAACCCAGAAAATATATATACCCTCTAAAAAAACACGGACATAACATACACATCATAATCATCGTCGCCTCCATAACCAAACCTCAACCCTAATCAGGCTCAAGGTTTTCCTTCATCTCCAATCCAAGGTAATCTCCTTCATCGTGCATCTGTACTCACAGTCACAGTCAGGCGATTCTGATTCGATTTATAATGTGCATATTAATAGTGTTTCTGATAGTGTTTCAATTAGGGATTCTGATTTATAATTGTTTCTGATAGTGTTTCTGACATGTTTTCCTATGTATGTTCTTATCTCATATTTTTTTTCTTTTCCGATATGTTTCAAAGCACCGCCGCCTTCCTTCAAATCTCCTTAAGGTATTGTGTCCAACTAACCCTATATCATTTTCTTCTCAATCGTAACATAATTAGATTTTTTTCAGATTTATGTGTTCGATTCATCCATTGAATGTTTCAGATTCATCTTCTAACATACGATTATATGTTTTTTCAGATCTATAACATTCAACCTTAAAATCCAAACCCAACCTCTATAATCAATATCAGGTAATATGTGATGTCATGCGCCATATGTTTCATAATATTATCAGTGTTTCTGTGATTCAAGGTTTGTTTTTCTATATGATTTTTTATTTTATTTTACGTTTTTTTTTTTTTTTTTTTTTTTGCTTATTCTGTGTTCTGAAACCCTAAATGTGATCCCAATCGTTATATCAGAGAAACTCATGTCCGATAAAATGATGGTTGAATTTGATGTTAATGAGTCGCATGATACATGTTCGATAAAATGCCTCAAAGAACTTTTTAGGATCATAATGTCACTTGAGTCATTACGTTTGGTTGCATTGCCTCTTGTCCAATATACCAAAATGTGCTACTTTTTGATGAATAAGGATATGTGCTATCATACTATGATGCAAGAGCCAATCATTCAGTGGTTTAATCTTTCATACACCCCTTTTAACTTGGTTCCTACTCTAGATGATTAAAAGTAGGATAATCTGACTATGAGGCTTTTTATTGTTAACTTGATAGAATATGATTTGTGGTAGGTAGTGTCGTAGTCTATAAACAAATAACCTGTATCTTAGTTGCTTATTTACATTTAAATGGTCTCAATAAATTAGATAACTATGTATACCAATAATAGAAGTCTTTTCAGAGTGGACACTCTTACATATATTGAGGTTCAGCAACCCTTTCTAAGTGTTCGCTTTTGAAATCTTTATGCTACTGATATGATAAAATAGTAAAACACCTACACACAACTTCTGGATTTGGCTACGTAGTATCCCTTATTTTGTTTATTTTGAAGGACCATGTTACTTTTCATTGTTTAGGTCATAATTATTTTGCTTCATTTATACAGGTATATATCTATATGCCTTATGTAGGTGATGTCAACCATCATGGCCAATGAGGAACCAAATACTCTTGATTATGTATGAAAATATCAAAGATTGTGTCAATGAAAAGAAAAAAATTAATGACGACTTCGCTAGAAAAAGGAAAGAGCAGGTGGAACAGAGTCAAGAATTTCGAAATTGATAGTTTTACCGGTGCGGCATGGTGCTAACATAAGGTTCAGCATATGAGCGATTGCTATTGGGCCTATTAACACATGTGCCATTTCGCTAAGATAAGGTTAATCATGCGAGCGAATGCTTTTTGACCCATTAAGGTATGTGTCATGACGATGTTCTTCTCTTCAAAATTATTATTGTTTCTACCATTATCTGTTGCATTAGGTGTTTGCTGACATGCTTTCATGTGTTAAAATGTGATTTAGGCCATGACATCGTGATGAATGTTATGTGATTATAAAGAGACGTTTAATTTGAATGCATACTTTTGAGTGAGTGTGTTATGTTTTTGCATGTCTAGAAAGCTTGATATATAGAACGGACAGGCGAATACAGTGTTGCGATGTAATTTACTCATCGTCACTTTTGCGATTTGCTTTACCTAAACAACCTAGACAAAACACCCTCGCATAAAACCTGGAAAACTACAACAAACAGTCATGAGAATTAAATAGACTGATAATAATTATTGGGAAAAAATAATAATATGAATGTGGGAGACGTTGGATTGTGGGAAGTTGGTTCACTGGAAAAAAATGGTTCTTAAAAACTTCAAAGTTTGGAATCTTAGTGCATGTTCAGTGTCTTTTTAGGTATGTAAAGATCTCTAACTTGTCATGGTATGAGGGTGTTTGACATTGCGTTCTAAAAGTTGTTATATGACATGGAATTATTA
Organism: Ambrosia trifida; assembly: GCA_028751855.1. Lineage (NCBI taxonomy): Eukaryota > Viridiplantae > Streptophyta > Magnoliopsida > Asterales > Asteraceae > Ambrosia > Ambrosia trifida. The sequence continues at coordinate 83,239,837 of CM054127.1, forward strand.
GAGTCCGATAATCATTTGTAACAATATGGCGTTTGGAATTTGGATGTGCTACTGTTGTTTGAAATTGGAAAAATTGGCTGTTTGGGTGAAATTATCTATCTGCTGTTTAATCGTTATGATTTGTACATGTGTTTGAGAATTGTAGTGTGCTGGGTTCCGGACAATTTGAAACTAGGGTTCCAGGCATGTTTTGGCAATATTCTGCTAAGCTCCGACAAACAAATCTCTGTATGTATGTTCCACTTTAGGGTAGATAGGTTGCTAAGAAGCGATCGCACATTTGCTCTGTCGCAGCTGGTTATCCTATAGGCATTTTATTTGTCTGAATAAATTAATGCTTTTCTACATATAGTCTCAACTAATTCTTTGGCTATTAATCATTTTTCGGTGAGTTGATTTCATTGTGCCTTATAATCTTCATATCTTTGGTTTATTTTAGAAGCACCAAATAATTTTTTTTTTTTTAGTATGATACAGTTCTTTTAAAAGAATACTATGGTTAACTGTTAATATAAATCAACATAAGATATTAAATAATGTAAAATGTTGGTAACCTCATTTGCGTCAGATTACATAATTATCATTACAATCAAGTATGGAAATCTTGACTTCCTTGACGTGGCATTAAGAAACCCTTTTACATGGTGACATGGTTGAATATTGTAATAAATTTATAAGAAATTGTAGGGTTGTTATGGGTTTAAGCTAAGTTGGTACCCAAACGAAATATGGACTAAATTTAGTTCTTTTAACTATAAGAGGTGAGGTAAGTAGTTGTGTTGCTACTTGATGGTTATGATGTTTATGTTTTATGTTTTCGGATTATAATGCGTGTGATGAAATGCTTACTATGCTGCACTTATAGTTCAAAAGCTGATCCGATTAATGATCCATCTGAGATATGCCACACATTGGTAAGTCATTCAAATCCCTAAATTAACCATTCAATCGCTTATATTTTTTTACACGCCGAGTTTATAATTTTATATTCGCAAAGGTCTTAGGATGAAAGGCGATCTTTGAGGTGAAGAAAAATGACAGGAGTCTAATTATCTTTTTTATTATCTTTGAGGTAAGAGAGTTAACTACAGAGCGAAAAGGCGGTGACCGGCATCTTTGCGGGTCGTGTTGAGTTTGTGGCTGTCCAGGGACAATTGGGGTCTGCTAAGATAATGGTAGTGGTTCATGTTCAATTACCAAAGCAATAGTTGACGATAGAGGCGGCAAGTGATGGCTATTCGTGACTGTTTAGGCTAAAGCGAACCCTAACGCGAACGAGCATTGGAAAGCTAAAGACCAATTTAGTCAATTAGGGTGAGTTTTATGTGCCCTCTTAATGATTATTAGGAGCATAACATTTGTGATTAATTCACTATCATATGAGGTACGTTCTGAAAGGTATTTTGATGTTACGATTGAATCTGCAATTCGTTTTTTTAAAGATATTTCGTTGTTAGTTTTATGTTTCTGGTGTGATTTCATCAGGTAAAAAGCTGTGTGATAGCCATCTACAGAGCCAACTGCCATTAACCGTAAGCATCTTAGTTTTCGAAGATGGGTCAGATCTTACCATCATCGGGCAGTTGATTTTAATTTTCATGAGCAAGATTCAATACCGTTCCCTTGCAAACACAAAGGTCAACTAGGTACGCCATGTGTCCATGTTTCCGTAAAAAAGATCCAGCATTTGATTTTAGTTTATTTCTTATTATGCTTTAGTTAATTGTACTCTTTGCTTCAAAGTACAATACTAGATTTGTTCCTTAGTAGTGCTAAGTTAGCCGTATCTTTTCTTTTCTATATGTATGTATTTCCTAAAGGACAAGAAGGAAGATAGTGAGTTTTTTGATAAAAAAAATTTTTGTTCGTGAGTAGTACTGCTATAAAAACTGTTTGAATTAAAACATTATACGTTAATAATTTACATCGTTTTGTATTAAATTTTAGGGTGTACAGTTAAGGTATGGATGGCCTAATGATAGTGGCCAATGAAGGCGCTATGAAGCCTGAGAGATTATAATGAGTTTGTTATTATTGTGAAGGAGGAAAATTTTGTTTCAGAGAGCTTATATAGTTAGGGTTTAGGTGTGAGCTTTGTTAGGTGTTCACCTCTTTTTTAAAATAGTTACAGGTTTGTTTTTAGAACGTGAGCTTGTAGATGTACTTCTAAGTTTTAATTTATTCTGTTGCAGTCAATAAAAGCCGAATCCTATTGGGGATAACGTTATGGACTTCAGCCTGCACTCCCTCCATTTATATCCGAATCTTTTGCTGGAAGTATACTTAGAAAAGGAAAATCAATTAGTTTTCTCAGGATTTTTTTGTGGATTGAGGCAGGGATGATGCACTGATGCTGCTACACAGCCTGCAGCCACCACAAGAAGAGGCGGTCGCGTTATTTTTTTGAAGTTTTGGAGGTTTAATGGTCAACTTTTTTCTAATGAAATGGAAGAAGCTATAGAACTTAAAGTTTCATGGTCTTTGATCCTTTTTTATCTCATATACCTTGAGGGTTTTCTTATCACACATAGATGACGGAAAACGGAAACGTGTAGAGGAAGACGGTGATGAGCAGCAGCGACGTGATGGTACCAACCGGGTCCAAATCTGACCACACAGGTAAAGCCCCAAAATCCACTCTGTTGTTCTTCATAACCTTCGGGGAAAGTTAGGAGAGATGGCTGGAGCAGCTAACGGTGGTAGTAGGGTTATCGAGGTATTTTTTAGCGGCGGTTCATAGTAGGTTAGGTATGATGGTTTCAAGTGGTGACCTCGGTTGTTACAGGCAGCAGATGGTTTGGGTATTATTATTATTATTATTATTATTATTATTATTATTATTATTATTATTATTATTATTATTATTATTATTAATCTCTTTTGGATTGTTTAGTCTGTTCGATATATGTATTAATTCATATATATCATATATGTTCTTGATGCTAGGTGTAATGATTGTAATCTGTGTTGATGAATCTCATCTTTAGCATATTTTTATTGAGATCAAAATTTTATTTGACCATTAGTTGCATAATTCAGGTCTATTCTGGCAGAGGCAATGCTATCAGTAGGTTTAGTACAGCTCCTGCCAATGTTGCTGAAGGGGATATAGAAGATGTTAACCGTGCAGTGGTTGCAGCACGCAAAGCGTTCGATGAGGGCCCGTGGCCTGTAATGACGAATATACAGGTAACGATTATGGATCAACTTCAAGAACTTTGCAAGTGATGTGTTATTAGAAAGTTTAGGCGTTTTTTAAAGTTGTATATTATGTACAAATAGACACTGGAAGTGATGTGTTATGGGTTGGTTGTAGTCCCTGCAATGGATGTCCTACTTCAAGAACTTTGCAAGTATGTTTATTAATTTATTATCATTATTATTATTTGTTATGATTAAACGAAATATTATGAAATGATGTTTCTGAGTTAATGCATTTCGACACGATTATTGAAGGTTCAATGTCGCTAAGTTCTTCGACTAATGTTGTGTTTGGGTGAGTTTGTTATTAGAAAGTTTAGGCGTTTTTTAAAGTTGTATAGTGGTTGTAGAATAGAACAGTTAGTTTACTATATTACCTACTCACGAGCTTTGCTTTGTTTTGTGGTGTTGTTAGAGAAACGTCCTGAAGAGGTCCAGTATATTTTGGCTATGGCGCTTATGGAGATCACAAGTGTAGCCGAGCAAGACTCTGAGCTTAGGATATCGGCTTTTAAACCAAACTCGCCTGCGTGCAAAGCTGTGATCGAACAGTTGCTAAAAGTTATAGAAAGAGCAATTTGAAACCTGACTAGAATGTTTCGCGCTACTGAATCTCAAATGATCCAATTGTTGGTACAGCTTCTTGATGAACGCGAGGCTGAGATCTTGTGTGCAATGTAGTGAGTTGTTAACCGTGACTTGACCTGGGTTACGTCCATCAATTGCTGGTAATGCGGGCGAGTCAACTAGGGCAAACGAGTGGTGATTCGACATTACACAACTACCTGCAGCGTGACCAGCCGCGGCTTTTGTGTTGATATTGCATTTTTTATTGATGAGTTGGTTGGATTGGAGGGAGTGGCAAAGATAGGAGTTGCATGGGACGGGTCGGGAGGCGGTGGAAGTGTAGTTGTGATGGCAATTGACCGCGGTATAGGTGGCGCCTTATAGTATACAATGTTTTGATGTGGGTAGCGGTAAGTACAGTGCTATAGTATTTTGTTAAGGTCTTGCCCATTCGAGTAGTGGTGGAAGTAGCTTATTCCATATTTTAGTATCATATTGTGAATGTTTTTAGTCGCATTTTGTGAATGTGTAGGCATTGTTGGTGACTATATATCTTCTTGACATGCAGGTTATAGAAGATATGGAGAATTTGAAGTAGGAAGTTGATGAGCATATTCGTGAAGCGTGCAATCATCTTTGGTGAGGAATCGAAATCAATGGCGGTTTCGTTTATAGAATATAACTGCTGCACGTGTTTCAGGTTTGGTAGGGAACTTCATAGGAAACCAGTCATTTGCGAGGGTAGTATCAGAAGCTAGAGTAGCATGTTCCACACTTCACAAGAGAGTTGACATTGCTGTGCATCTTTAACATCACTTGTAGATAGCTTTTGATTAGAAGATAATGTCTTTATTATTTGAATTCAAAACTTATGTATAGATTTTGGTTTATTATTTTTTATATCAACTGGTCTTTTAGGTTTTCTCATGTGTATTGTTGTTTTATTTAAAAATAATGAAAATAAAATTGCTAATTACATGAAAATAGCCACATAGAACCACAATAAATGTGTGACCAAAGGTTATGTAATAGCCACACTTAATGACACAACTTTCATGTGGTTTTATATAAACACTTAATGACCAAAGGTTATGTAATAGCCACACTTATACACCACATATCACTAAATTACTTATACTTGATGCTGATGGGAAAGTGATGACTAAAACAAAAAATGTTGTTTATAAGGAAATTTTCAGCGATATTTGAATAAATGTGTATTCGTTGCTTTTAAATTTTAATAAAATGTTTCTACTTTATTTTTCTTATACGTTATACTACTCCAAATAATCGTACGTTGGTAAACTGCGTGTCAACGCGGGCAAATATCTAGTACATCTAATAAACTAAAGTCCATGAGGACACTTGGCACTCCCACATTCATCCTCAATTGTGTAGCCAATCATATTGTGCCAAGTGTCTCATTGTGGGAATTTATAAAATTTTTCTTTTTTCTAAAAATCAAAAATCATTTATTGGTTGGTCAAAATCGGTAATTAATATTAATTTTCCCATTAATAAGTTGGTCAAAATCGGTCATTAATAGTAATTTTCCCATAATAAGTTTCCTATTTGTTATATAATTTACTAAATCGATGTTTGTATGTATCTTAATATGAAGTATAATACTTCTTCTTAGTGTAGGCATAAGCAAGTGATGTTGGAAGCTTATGATGCACAGTGTGCTTGATTAGATGCAGAATTGTTGAGGTAACATGACGATTTCAGTTTATCTTCATTTACAAGAGGTGTGATATTATGATGTATGCTAAATTTCTAATATTCATCCAGGTACAAGTATGGCGAGGTGTGATACTATAATGTTCTTTGTAATGACAAGGTTGAGTTTATTGTCTTCTCGAGCCGCTATCGCTTCTATGAATATGCCAACAACAGGTATAAAATTGCATCTATTTTATATAATTCTTGAAAACCCACTATTATATAATTAATAGAATTTTTTTTTAATTGTAATAATTAATAGTAATAATTTTGAAACTAAGGTATTGTGTATTTTTTCTGTTTGGAGTTCATCATCTTCTAAATTTCAAACCAATGTTTCACTTCGTTTGGCTGTGACAGGTGACGGTAATAGCAGTGGTGACCATGGTGCGGTGGTTAAGAGCCATGCCTTTATGAGTTTATTCTAATTAATTAAGCTTTGTATTTTATAATATTATATGTTATGGTGCAGTCACAATCAAATAAACTACAAAAGGATGTATAAGTTTGAGTCATTCTACTGGTTCGTTTGTTGGGTCTGCTGACCTGGAGAAGAACAGATGATTAGAAAGCCAAAACATGCTATCAGTTTGATCCTTTAATAAACAGTCTTTACAACTTGCTTCTCCCAAAAGACTGCTGACCCTAACTACTGTTCTATCCAAACAACTGCTTAACAACTGCTGATATAAAGAACTGCTGAGGAAACAACTGATGAAGAACAACTGCTGACCAAAGGTCTGATGAAGAGCAACTGCTGATACAAGTACTGAAGACCAAAGCACTGCTGGAACCAACAGCACTTAGGCTCCAGCAGTGGATACAAGACCATCAGAGTTTATCTTCAACAGCTGTTTAATATCAGTGCTTTCAATGTAACAGTAGTTTGTATAGCAGATGTTTAAGTTTGTTATTCTGTTAGAGGTCACTGTCTTAGGTGACGTCAGCCTAGGTCATCAGTGCTTTGAGTCTGTCTATAAATAGAACAGTGCTTGTACTGTTCTATTGCATCACACACAAAACATTCTCTCTGACAAACACTGTGTGATCAGGCTGAGGGGGAGTAATTGTACGATTGTAATCTTTGAGTTAATGAAAGCATTCGATCTAAAAACATTTACTCTCTTGTTTTGATTTACAGTTTATTATTCCGCTGCACTTTCATTCTATTTTCATTTCATTATTTCCATCATCTAGTTAAACAATCAAAACAAACAAACTCAGATCCTAACAATTGGTATCAGAGCTTGGTCAATTAAATTCGATCTAACAAATCAATTTAATAATCAGCTCACAATTATTGATATCGTTTGTCAGTTAGATTGAAAACAGAGTAATAGTTTAATTTCGCTTCAACCGTTGTTAAACAGACTTTGCTTTTTGATAAATCAGAGAATGGCTTCTATCAATCACGATCCACATAACACTGGCACGAACAACAAGCCACCGATGCTTGTCAGATCTGAATACAATATCTGGCAACGTCGGATGAGCCATGTTCTAGCTCAACAAAACACTGGGTGTTGGAAGTCGGTTATCTTCGGACCACATGTTCCGACTGTGCCGAGTACTGAAGATCCCAAAGTGTTTGAGCCAAAGAAACTTGAAAACTACTCCGACCAGGATTTTCAGAAAATTGAGCTAGATGCTAAGGCCTTCAGTATTGTGGCCATGGCTCTACCCAATGATATATATGCTGGGTTGTTACACTGTAACAGTGCAAAGGAGTTGTGGGATGCACTGAAAGAACAGTTTGGTGGGACTGAGGAGGTTATTGAAAACAACCGTGAAATACTTAACCAACAATATGAAACATTCAGTCATGTCAAAGGAGAGTCATTAACTCAACAGTTTGAGAGATTTAATTGCTTAATAAGTGAACTAAAATTGGTTGGTCTTACTTACCCTCATTCAACTTTGAACCATAGGTTTTTAAGATCATTACCAGACAAATGGGACACTATTGCTATTGTAATGAGAAACTCAATAGGATTTAAAGACCTATCACTGACCCAGCTTCATGGTAAGCTCTTGACCTATGAAAGAGAGCTTAACCAGAAAAAGAAGCTCCAGGACTCTGGAAAAGTGTTTGATGACTATGTGTTTGGGAATACAGCACTTTTGGGTCATGATGAGGTGCCTGGAAACACAAAGGATCAGAGTTATGATCATTTTATTGACATAACTTCAGGTTTTAACTCAGGTTTTAACTCTGATTCTTATTCACCAAACTATGCTTTCACAGCAAGTGGTGGTGATATACAGGCATCTGACAATATATCCTTTGAGTATGATGACCTGAAATACTTTGACCCTGATGATTTGGAAGAAATGGACATTATGCACCAATTGGCCCTTCTCAGTGTAAGAACTAATAATTTTTACAAGAAAACTGGGAGAAGGTTTCCAGGGTTGACTGGCAGATCTAAGGTTGGGTTGGATAAATCAAAGATCAAGTGTTATAAATGTCATAGGTTTAGTCATTTTGCTAGGGAATGTAGGGGTCAACATGGTACACCTATGATAACCTATCCAAATCAAAGACCACAGACCAACACTTATCAGAATTCCTATAATACCCCTGGACCAAATGTGCAAAACACTGCCCATTTTGCACAGTCCTCAAACACTGTTCCTGTCCAGTATGTCCAAACCACTGTTCCTCAGATTCATTATGTGCAAACACCTGTTGCTCAAACACCTGTGCAAACGACTGTTGCTCCATCCTCTGCTCCTGCAGAGACCAGTCAACAGAGCTTCTTTACACAAGGCTTTGTTGATTGGAGCAGTCTACCTGATGAGCTAACAGATGAGAATTTTGCACTTGTTGCCAAAGCTGAAAATGAACCAGAAAATTTTTGTTTCATGGCTATGGTAGATGAGATTGAATCTGAGGAAGTGGTAACTGAATCTGATGTTGTGACTGATGATATTGTTAGTGAAGCTGTTACAGGTGAAAAACCTGAAGAAGAGGTTGTGAATCTCTCAGATCCCTGGGGTGCATCTGATGATTGTGAGTGCAAGTGTGATTGTGCTTTGATGGCTGCTGCTAAGGTATCTCCTCAAATTTTTAAAGAGTTGTGTTCTGACAAATGTGTAATAGCATTTGCTAGCATCAAAGAGGTGAATGAAAACCTTAGAAAGAAAATTTTGGATGATGAAGTTAAATTTGAAAAACTCACAAAAGATTTGAAAACAAGTTTAACTGCAAAAGAGTCTGAAATTAGCAGTTTAAAACATGAAGCAACTATAACCAAAGACCAGCTCCAAACTATGATAACAAAATATCAAAGTTGTAAAAGTGAGCTTGAGTCCACCCAAGTTGAATGTAAAAAATGGGTGGAATCATGTAGAGGATTTGAGATGCTACTCAACAAACAAACCAAAAGTCATGTGAAGTTTGGCTTTGGTTTTGCAACCACTGCTCCAGCTTTTGAAAACACTGACACAAAGAGTCAAAAGTCTGTTGAGATAGTACCAACAAACCTGCAGGGTCAAGAGATTAAAATCACTGAACCAAATGGTAAGAAAATTGTTCTTGAAAAACCAGAAGGTTCCTCATCTTTTGCTGAACTTGAAAAGTATGAATTTAAACCTACTTGGTCTGATGAGTGTGATACTCTTGAGAATTATAAACCTGTAGATTTTAAAACTCCTGAGGGAAAGACAGCTCCTCAGGCAAGGGTCATTTCCTTGGCAAAAGTCATTCCCCTGAAAGATTCTCCAGCAGATGCTCAAACATCTGCTGAAAAGAAGTCTGAAAAGGGGAAGAAGAAAGAAAAGACTGTTAACTTGTTTTGTGATTTCTGTGAAAAGAAGAATCATGTCACCAAAAACTGTTTTCTTCTAAAAGCATATGATATCAACAAAGGAACAAGTGAATGTGATTCCAAAGCCACATGCTCAATATGTGGGAAAAAGAATCACAAGACCAAAGAGTGCTTGTATCTCAAAAATTTTGATGTAAAAATACAAGAATACAAAGCTAAAACTCTTGCAAACCCTGTGGTTAGTACTCCAAAAGGAAAGCCCAAACAGACCTTCACCCCTGTCCAAACATCTGTTACAAAAGGGCTTGAAACATCTGCTTCTAGAGATGTCCAAGTAACAGATGCTCCACCCACAAGCAAATACCCAAGAGGTTATGGTCAACCTCCATGTCACAGTCTGCCACATGTTTATGAGGAGCCAAAAAGACCCTCTAAACCAAGAGTGAACAGAAATCCATATGGGTATTATCATCTGTCAGGAAGTGATCAAACAACTGCTGCCCCAAGTGTTGACATCCAAGCACTGGCAAATGGTCAGCAGCAGTTGTTGACCTTAATTCAGAAATTGGTCCAAACCACTTATCACCTTCCAAAGCTTGAGTCTGAAAGGTCTGAGGACCCATCCAAAGCCAACTTGGCTTTGGACACTCACCAAAACTAATCATTTACTGATGTGCAGGGAGCTTCTGCTTGTTTAGATAGTCTTTGGTATGTAGATAGTGGAGGTTCCAGGCACATGACAGGATGTAGAGCCCTACTTCTGGACTTCTTGGCTCATGGAGGGGGTGATATATCCTTTGGTAATGATTCTAAAGGTAAGGTGTTGGGTTCAGGGACTGTACAGGCTGGAAAACTCAAGTTTGAAAAATGTCAATCTTATTGATAATCTCAAGTTTAATCTTCTGAGTGTTTCCCAAATGAGTGACAAAGGTTATGGCTCATTTTTCACAAAGAAAACTTGTAAGATTATTGGGCCAGAAGTGGTGAAAAAGATTGATACCATTATTGCTGAGAGCAAAGCACAGCTTGTTGCTCATAGAAGTGGCAATGTGTATGTTGTTGATATGTTAAAGGACAATCCTATGGCAAATGTCTGTCTGTTTTCTGCTGCCTCCACTAAGGAGACAGAATTGTGGCATAGGAGATTGGGTCACACCAACCTTAATACTATTAACACACTCTCCAAACAAAGCCTTGTCAGAGGTTTACCATCAAAAGAATTTAAATGTGATGAGCATTGTGTTTCTTGCTTAAAAGGGAAACAGCATAAAAGCTCTTACAAATCCATTGATGAGTCCAAAACTAGTCAGTGTTTACAACTGTTGCACATGGACTTGTTTGGCCCTGTTAAAATCACGAGTCTAAGAAGAAAGAGATTTTGTCTTGTCATAGTTGATGATTTTTCTAGGTTTACATGGACTTACTTTTTACATTCTAAGGATGAGACTGCAGGAATATTGAAGGACTTTGTCACCAAAGTTGAAAAGCAATATGACTTGCCAGTAAAAGTCTTCAGGAGTGACAATGGAACAGAGTTTAAAAATAAGGAGTTGGATGACTTCTGTGTGTCAAAAGGGATTGTGAGGCAGTTCAGCATCCCAAGAACACCAGAACAAAATGGGGTAGTTGAGAGGAAAAATAGAACTCTTATAGAAGCTGCAAGAACCATGCTAGCAGATTCTGGTTTGCCACTGTCCTTTTGGGCAGAAGCTGTAAACACTGCTTGCTATGTTCAAAACAGAGTTTTGATCAACCCCAGACATCAAAAAACTGCTTATGAAATTTTGTTCAAAATCAAACCACTAATCTCATTTTTCAAAATCTTTGGCTGCCCATGTTTCATTTTAAATCTCAAAGATTCCATTTCAAAATTTGCAGCCAAAGTAGACTGTGGTTATTTTCTGGGATATTCTTCTACTGCTAAGGCCTACAAAGTGTTTAACACAAGGACTAAGACAATAGAAGAAACTCTGAATGTAAAGTTCAATGAACTTTCATCTCTAAAAATCCCTGCAAACCCTGCTGAATTATTTGATTTAGATAAATTCAAATTTGAAGATATCACTGTTAAAACTAACAATGCAGGTATTCCACAGTCTCCACAGCAAGATTACAGAACAGATGTTGTGATCCCCAGTCACTACAAAGTCTATTCTGCCTCAGAGGAAGCAGCTGTTCAAAACAATTGTCAAAACTCTGCCACAGCTGTGTCAACCACTGTTGGCCAGTCCTATCCTCAAACCACTGCCTCACCCCTCACAACCACTGACCTATCATCTGTTGACAAAAGTCAGTCAAGTTTCACACCACTTGGACCCATTCCTCCATTACCATTCCAAATATCTGATGGCACTACAGAAGTACCAACAGATGTTACACCATCAGAGTCATCAAACCTCTGTCCATCACCTCAAAATGCCATTGTTCCATATCAAGGAGATCTTATTTACTTAAGAGCTCATCCACCAGACCAGATCATTGGCAACATCAGAGAGGGTGTGCTCACAAGAAGCCAATCCTCAAATATCTGTCTTTTTGCAGGTTTCTTATCCCTCACACAACCTGTCAAGTACCAAGAGGCACTGAAAGACAACAGTTGGGTAGAAGCCATGCAAGAAGAACTCCTTCAATTCAAAAGACAACAAGTATGGGAGCTTGTACCACTTCCTAAGGATGTTTGTCCTATAGGAACAAAGTGGGTCTTCAAAAACAAGACTGATGAAAGGGGTATTGTTGTCAAGAATAAAGCCAGGCTTGTGGTTCAAGGCTTCAGACAAGAAGAAGGAATAGATTATGATGAGACCTTTGCTCCTGTAGCTAGACTAGAGGCCATCAGACTCTTTTTAGCCTTTGCTGTCAACCACAACATAAAGGTGTATCAGATGGACATCAAATGTGCTTTCCTTTATGGCAAAATTCAGGAGGAAGTCTATGTATGTCAGCCACCTGGTTTTGAAGACACATTCCATCCTGACTATGTCTACAAGCTCAACAAAGCTTTGTATGGACTCAAACAAGCACCAAGGGCCTGGTATGAAACTCTTTCCACATTTCTCTTATCCATTGGCTTCACAAGAGGTAAAATTGACAAAACTTTATTTCTTAAATGGAAAGGGAAACACTTAATGATTGTTCAAATATATGTGGATGACATCATTTTTGGATCCACATGTAACCAAATGTGTGAAGAGTTCAGAAAACTCATGACAGTAGAGTTTGAGATGAGTGCCATGGGTGAGCTTCAGTGTTTCCTTGGTCTTCAAGTGAAACAACTGCAAAATGGCACATTCATTCACCAAAACAAATATGTAAAGAACTTATTAACCAGATTTGAGATGAATGATTGTAAGCCATGTAGCACACCCATGAGTACAGTCAAGCTGCTCACTATTGATGACAAGGATGAACTGGTTGATCAAACACATTATAGATGTATGATTGGGTCTTTATTGTACCTAACTGCATCTAGGCCAGACATTATGTTTGTTACCTGTGTCTGTGCCAGATCCCAGGCTTCACCCAGAAAGTCAAACCTTATTGCTGTGAAAAGGATATTTAGATACCTCAAAGGTGCTCCCACACTTGGTATCTGGTATCCTGCTAATGGAAACATTGAGCTTTCAGGTTATTCAGATAGTGACTTTGCTGGCTGTCACACCACAAGAAAATCCACTTCAGGAGGGTGCCAATTTCTAGGGAATGCCTTAGTTTCATGGCAAAACAAAAAGCAGGCAGCTGTTTCAACTTCAACAGCTGAAGCTGAATACATTGCTGCTGCAAGCTGTACAGCCCAACTCATGTGGCTTCAAAATCAACTACTGGATTTTGGGATAACTGCACTTAGGACTCCACTCATGTTGGACAGCCAAGCTGCTGAAAATATCATCAAGAATCCAGTCTCTCATTCCACTACCAAGCACATTGACATAAGACATCATTTTGTCAGAGACAGCTATGAAAAAGGTTTGATTTCTTTACACCATGTTCCAACAGAGGATCAGTTGGCAGATGTGTTAACAAAAGCTTTAGACACATCTACCTTTACAAATCTGATTTCCAGAATTGGTATGTTAAACATGGATTAAACAAATAAATTTTCTATAAATCATAATAAAATGTTTCAGAAATTCAATTTTTTTTTAATAGCTGTTTGGTTGAAAAATCTGTTTATAACATCTGATCAGATAAAACAACCACTGTTTCATTCATATCCACTGTTGGTTGAAAAGTCTGTTTCAAAACATCTGATCAGATAAAACAACTGTTAGTTGAAAAATCTGTTTCAGAACATCTGTTCAGATAAAACAACTGTCCACCTATATATCTATATATACATTCTATCAAAAAAAAAAAACAGTTGGATCCATCAGCTGTTTGTATCAGTTGTTTACCAAAAACAGCTGTTCTCCACCAGATGTTACATCCATCAGACGATTGCCACGTCTGCTCATATAAGCAGAGGTTTGGCCACATCAGCGGTTTCATTGAGCCCATAAAAACCCTGTTTTACCACAACAGACGTTACACTGTCTCATTGTATTCAAAATACTGATAACCGCCTTCTTCATTCTCAAACCCTTCATCAATTTTCAATCATTTTCACCTTCGAAATCCATTACAATGGATCTTCAAGCCAAAGCTACACACAACTGTCTTCCCTATCTGATCAAAACAGATGACAACACTCCATTTCATTCCACCATCGACATTTTCCTTAACTCCAAATACTTACCCATCCTAACCGCTAACGCCCCCATTTATCTTGATACACTCCAAGAATTTTGGTTGAATGCTGAGTTTCTACTACAAGACAAAAAGCCTACCTCCATTATTTCCAAAATTGGAGACACCAGTATCGTCATTACCCCTGAAATCATATCCACAACCTTCACACTGAATGACCTGGCAGGTAAGGATTCCTTTACTAAAACAGAGCTTCACACTGAGTTCCAAGAAAGAGGGTATGATGGTCAGATGACTGGATCAACTCTTTTCAAAAAGTTTTTCCCTCCAGTCATGAAATTCTTCTTCCATACTCTTCTTCTTTGTGTCTCTGCTAAGTCCACATCCTTTAATGAAATTCCATTGAGGATGCAATATCTGGGTTATGCTATGTTGTCAAACTCTGACTTCAATCTTTCCCAGGGATTGTTCATGGACTTGGTATCAAATGTGAAAGCAGTCAAGTCTGGGTCAAACAATGCTTTTCTTATTTACCCAAGAATTCTTAGTGTAATCTTACAAAAAGTCTTACCAGAAAAAGTTTTCAAAAAGGGTGCTGCTATGCAAATGAAAAGCTTAACTGATGAAACTTTCACAAGAATGCTGGGTGGAAGCACCCAAGAAAAAGTGTCTAAAGTGTCAAAAGTTTCTAAAACACAAACAAAAAGGACAAAGGCAACAACTGTTGTCAAAACCTCTGTTGTTGAGCCCACTGCTCCTGGTGATCATGGCACTACATCCAGTGCTGTGAAACCCACACCAGCCACTTCCAAAAAGAAACATCCATCCACAAAAACCCCCACTCAACCACAAATGAGGCTTCTGGATGTTGAGGTACCAGAAGAAACCTCTGTTGCACAACAAAAGCAACCTGAAACCACTGTTGTTACTTCCTCACAACAGTTGGACATACCTCCACCTGACCAAACTCCTCATGAATCCTCTCAAAAGGATCATGTTGTAAGCCAAGGGGACACACATCATGATACATTTGAGTCACTTGACCATATGTTCACAAGCCCCTCTCCCAGGGCTAATTCTCTTCTTACTCCTCCACTCTCACCATCACATGTCCCACAAACAATGCAACCTCTGTTTGAAGCAATTGACAAATCTCAGGAAGATCCCAGTTCCTCTCTTCCACCTATCACTGAGAGTATACTCCAACAAGTGACTGGCCCTGAGAATATTCAATCTGCTATCCCACAAACAGAAGAGGAGGTTACACCACCTGGTTTCAATGAAACTTTAGGTGAGTTTTCAAGAGGAGCAGCCACTACTGATGTAGAGACCACTGTCTCACATCAGGACAGTGATTACATAGCTAAGACTCCCTTGAAGGCAACAACTGTTGAAGCCACTATAGTGTCTCCAAAAACAGTTGGAAGTCCCCAGTACCAACACAAAGGGGCATCTGATTCACCTATTAGGCCTGAATCAGGTAGAACTACCACTGGTAGGGACTCAGATGATCCTATTAATTTAGGAGATGGGTCAAAATACCAAGAATTGACGGACAGAGTTTCTGTCATTGAAACCTCTGTTGCTGACATCAAATCTGATGTCAAGCTTCTACTGAGCTCAATTGCAGATCTTTCCAAGAGTCAACCATCCACAGCTGATATAGCCAATGAGTTATGGAAATCAGTTTCCCCCATCATCATAGCTCACAGAAAATTAGCTGATCAGACTCATGACACTTACATGGCTGAGATCAGGAATATGGTAGATGCAAGGTACAAAGGTACCCATGCTGATATCAAAGCCATCAAGGATCACCTGCTGAAGACTACTGGCTCTGCCCCTACCACCATCCTCAGGGATGAAAATGATGATGCTTTCACGGCTGATGATGCCAAAAAGGGGGAGAGTGGCAGAGATAGGCTACCAAAACTAGATCCTTTTGGTTGTCCTCCTTCTCAAAAAGGCCAAGCCAAGTCTGCCAAGAAACCAGAGTCTACCAAATCAGCTCCACAACAACAACAAGCAACAACAGCACCACCACAACAACCATCACAACAAACCACTGAGAAGAATAAAGCAGTAGATGACTCTGCAAACATAGAAGCTGAAAAGGCAGCTCAGGCCAAACAAAAGAGGGCTGACACCTTGGAAGCTAAAGCAGAGTTACTGGTGCATCTCAAAAGAGAACAACAGCAGGAGAAAGAAGATGTGGGATCCTCTAAAAGGATGAAAAGACCTGCTAAGCATGTTAGAAAACCACCATCTAAATTAAACACCACCTCTGTTGACAAAACCACTGCTGCTGAAACCACTGCCACCCAAAACACTGAAACCACTGTACCCAAACCAACACACACACCTGAACAAACAACCACCGAACCTACATCACCAGCCAAAACCCCAACATCTGCTGGTTCTTCTAAAAGGCCAACAGATGTTAATCCAACCACTGATACCAAATCACCTTCACCAAAAATCATGTACACAAGGAAGAGAAAATCAACCTTTGTTGTGCATGATGAAAATATACACACATCACCAACCACCATTTCAACTGCCCAATCCACTCCTCCCATCACAGCTATTCCACTCACATCATTCTCACCACATACATCCAAATTCAAATCCCATAGACCACCACCAACCATTACACCATTGGTTGTTCAGTATCCCCTTGAACTTGATCTACTCAAGGGGGAATTACAATCCTTCTACAATACTGAACAGCCATCTGAAAGATCCTTCCCATCTCTCCCAAACTTCCCTGTTCCTCTCAACATTGATACCTATCTAAAATACAAGGGTGAACAGGTGGATGCCATCATCAGGGAGAAATGCAAAGGGAAGGATGACAGGACTGCTCAGGGCATCCATTCAGCAGAGCTTAGCAAACTCAGAAGGATTGAAGATTTTGCTAAGACCCTGAGCAATTCCATGTCCTCCATGCCTCTCAGTGTAGATTTGGAAAAGGAGGTAAGGGAATCCCTTCTTGAACAGATAATGGCAACCAAGCCTTACAAAGCAAACAAAAAGCAGTTCAATGGTTGGACTACTCATGCTTTGAGGGAAGAACTACTCAGGATTGAAGAAATGGCCAAAGACCCCAAAGCTAAAGTCTCCACTCCTAATTTTGGCAAAGGCAGAGACCCAGTCAGAGCCTTGAAATTCAAAAGGATGAGGCAGGAGATTGTAGCTGCCAACTATGGGGAGATGAGGTCTGTTTCCAGATGGTCTGAGTTAAGGCTGGTTGAAACCTATAAAAGTCTGGAAGAAAATAGAAAGAAGGATCCCAGCCTTCCAAGAAAACCAATTTACACTGATGAGCCAATGATGAAGAGACCCCAACAGACTTTTAATCTGGACAGCTTACTTGAAACCTCTGATCTCACAGCTGCTGCAAGTAGACAGTTCAAAAGGCAGAAGGAGATGTCAGAGGAAGATCAAAGAAAGTTTGCTGATACATTCATTAAGGAAGGGCTCTTCAATCAGATACATTATTTCTCTGATCCTACAACAGAGAAACTCAGAGAACTCATTGGAAGACCTCCTTCACCCAACTCATCAAGAATAAAGGTTCATCTCAGCAAATCCACTGACTCAAAAATTCTAAAGTGGAAGGTCAACAAAGACAACCACGAATTGACATTGCTCAGGTTAGATGGAAGGGTTCAGAAGATCAGCATGGATGATGCTTACAGCCTATGTGCAGAAGATCACCAAGCATTGCTAAATCTGGATCTAGAAAGAGATGAAGAAGACTTATTTGCTCTGAACTTTGAACTACAATTCAAAGGTCAAATCAGAGAAAGTCTGATGAGGAATAAAGATCAGTAAATAAAGCTGAGTTTTGGCATCATCTGTTCTAGGGGGAGATTGTTGGGTCTGCTGACCTGGAGAAGAACAGATGATTAGAAAGCCAAAACATGCTATCAGTTTGATCCTTTAATAAACAGTCTTTACAACTTGCTTCTCCCAAAAGACTGCTGACCCTAACTACTGTTCTATCCAAACAACTGCTCAACAACTGCTGATATAAAGAACTGCTGAGGAAACAACTGATGAAGAACAACTGCTGACCAAAGGTCTGATGAAGAGCAACTGCTGATACAAGTACTGAAGACCAAAGCACTGCTGGAACCAACAGCACTTAGGCTCCAGCAGTGGATACAAGACCATCAGAGTTTATCTTCAACAGCTGTTTAATATCAGTGCTTTCAATGTAACAGTAGTTTGTATAGCAGATGTTTAAGTTTGTTATTCTGTTAGAGGTCACTGTCTTAGGTGACGTCAGCCTAGGTCATCAGTGCTTTGAGTCTGTCTATAAATAGAACAGTGCTTGTACTGTTCTATTGCATCACACACAAAACATTCTCTCTGACAAACACTGTGTGATCAGGCTGAGGGGGAGTAATTGTACGATTGTAATCTTTGAGTTAATGAAAGCATTCGATCTAAAAACATTTACTCTCTTGTTTTGATTTACAGTTTATTATTCCGCTGCACTTTCATTCTATTTTCATTTCATTATTTCCATCATCTAGTTAAACAATCAAAACAAACAAACTCAGATCCTAACATCGTTCATCTCCCAATTTATTTTTATTTTTGTAAATTCGAATGTGTATGTATAATTTACAGTATGCTCATTGAGTTCGAGTGTGTATGATTTCGTAATTTCATTTGATTTTCAGGTTAATGTTCTATGGCATGGATAGGTGGCTCGATATTGATAACATATCATACGAGGTAACAATACAAAAATTGTCTCATTTTAATCAAAATTATTTTTATATCACATTAATAACTTTCTTCTTTCATAATATTAGTCAATCTTCAACAAGTATTTAGGCATCCCCTTTCATTCGCAAACCTTAATACTTGGCTCCATTTTGTTTGAGTGGTTACACTTGAACGATCTTCTTCATATACAAAAACCGAAGAGTTAATTTCAATAGGTATGTTCTACTTATACAAATGTGTTCTTGAGTTAGCATGAATTCTCGAGTGCTCTTAAAAAAATATTTTTTTTATAAAAACATTAATGACTATTTTTTGAATTTTAAAAATAGAATAGTCATTAAATGTTTTTTATTTTAAAAAAATTAAAAATCTGGATTATAGTGTTTAGGAAAGTTATTAAACACTTTGACCGAAACATTAATGAATGATTTTCGATTTTAAAAAATATTTATTTTTATAAAAACATTAATGACTCTTTTTTGACTTTTAAAAATAGAATAGTCATTAAATGTTTTTTATTTAAAAAAAAAGTAAAAATTTGGATTATAGTGTTTAGGAAAGTTATTAAACACGTTGACCGAAACATTAATGAATGATTTTCGATTTTTAAAAAATAAATTCTTTTATAAAAACATGACTCTTTTTTGAATTTTAAAAATAGAATAGTCATTAAATGTTTTTTATTTTAAAAAAAAATTAAAAATCTGGATTATAGTGTTTAGGAAAGTTATTAAACACTTTGACCGAAACATTAATGAATAATTTTCGATTATTAAAAAATAAAAAATTTTATAAAAACATTAATGACTCTTTTTTGAATTTTAAAAATAGAATAGTCATTAAATGTTTTTTATTTTAAGAAAATTAAAAATATGGATTACAGTGTTTAGGAAAGTTATTAAACACGTTGACCCAAACATTAATGAATGATTTCGATTTTTAAAAAATAAATTTTTTTATAAAAACATTAATAACTCTTTTTTGAATTTTAAAAATAGAATAGTTATTAAATGTTTTTTATTTTAAAAAAAACAAAAAATGTGGATTATATTGTTTAGGAAAGTTATTAAACACGTTGACCGAAACATTAATGAATGATTTTCGATTTTTAAAAAATAAATTCTTTTATAAAAACATGACTCTTTTTTGAATTTTAAATATAGAATAGTCATTAAATGTTTTTTATTTAAAAAAAATTAAAAATCTGGATTATAGTGTTTAGGAAAGTTATTAAACACTTTGACCGAAACATTAATGAATAATTTTCGTTGATCTAAAATAAAAAATTTTATAAAAACATTAATGACTCTTTTTTTAATTTTAAAAATAGAATAGTCATTACATTTTTTTATTTTAAGAAAATTAAAAATCTAGATTACAGTGTTTAGGAAAGTTATTAAACACGTTGACCAAAACATTAATGAATGATTTCGATTTTTAAAAAATAAAAAACATTTATAAAAACATTAATGACTTTTTCTTGAATTTTAAAAATAGAATAGTTATTAAATGTTTTTATTTTAAAAAAAAAATTAAAAATTATGGATTATAGTGTTTAGGAAAGTTATTAAACACCCGGCTGTGGAGTAGTCCGGGAAGCAAAATGTGGAAGAACATTTACACAATGTGGAGTTAGCAACGATTTCGCAAATATGGAGCGTATAATTAGCATTTATCGTGAGTTACTCAATATTGGAAACATCTAATGTTAATAATTATGATTACCATTTAATTAATAACATTTAAACATAAAATTATTAATCATATATAAATACATTTATAAATTTATTTTTAAACATTCAAAATCAAAATTTAAAAAAAAAAAATCCAGTTTTTAAAATTAATGACATTTAAACACAAAATAAATGCTGAATTATTTGAATTGTCACATTACTATTTTTAGCGTATAAATAGCATTTATAAGGTAATAGTCGGTTAAAATTATTGAGTAATGCTCCTTTTACTTATACATGGGTCACTTTAGATAATGTTCCTTCCTATTAAACACTTTGACCGAAACATTAATGAATGATTTTCGATTTTAAAAAATATTTATTTTTATAAAAACATTAATGACTCTTTTTTTGACTTTTAAAAATAGAATAGTCATTAAATGTTTTTTATTTTAAAAAAAGTAAAAATTTGGATTATAGTGTTTAGGAAAGTTATTAAACACGTTGACCGAAACATTAATGAATGATTTTCGATTTTTAAAAAATAAATTCTTTTATAAAAACATGACTCTTTTTTGAATTTTAAAAATAGAATAGTCATTAAATGTTTTTTATTTTAAAAAAAATTAAAAATCTGGATTATAGTGTTTAGGAAAGTTATTAAACACTTTGACCGAAACATTAATGAATAATTTTCGATTATTAAAAAATAAAAAATTTTATAAAAACATTAATGACTCTTTTTTGAATTTTAAAAATAGAATAGTCATTAAATGTTTTTTATTTTAAGAAAATTAAAAATATGGATTACAGTGTTTAGGAAAGTTATTAAACACGTTGACCCAAACATTAATGAATGATTTCGATTTTTAAAAAATAAATTTTTTTATAAAAACATTAATAACTCTTTTTTGAATTTTAAAAATAGAATAATTATTAAATGTTTTTTATTTTAAAAAAACAAAAAAATGTGGATTATATTGTTTAGGAAAGTTATTAAACACGTTGACCGAAACATTAATGAATGATTTTCGATTTTTAAAAAATAAATTCTTTTATAAAAACATAGAATAAAATATGCTCGAAGTTTTTTTAGCGGGTCGATATGGGTAATGCTCATCTTCTCAGACGTGTCAAATTAAATTGTGAAATTTAGGTGGTAGTTAGTTTCTTATTTTCATTTTTATTACTTTCTTATTGTTGAATATGCCATAAGTCTATTTTTAACACATACCATTTAAGTCGCCTTATTCAGGTTGGATTGTATTTAAGAAACCCTGTATTCTCACATGGCCAGCTTTATGTCGCATTGTCAAGAGTTAAAAGCAGGGCAGGCGTGAAGTTACTTATACTTGATGCTGGTGGGAAAGTGATGACTAAAACAAAAAATGTGGTTTATAAGGAAATTTTCAGCGATATTTGAATAAATGTGTATTCGTTGATTTTAAATTTTAATAAAATGTTTCTACTTTATTTTTCTTATACGTTATACTACTCCAAATAATCGTACTTTGTTGAACTGCGTGTCAACGCGGGCAATTATCTAGTTAATAAAATAAATTACATCTTTATTACTGTTAAATAGATTTAAATTACGTTTTTGTTACTATTAATAAAATAAATCATTCATTCATTGTATATTAATAAAATAAATTTCAATCATATTAATAATATTACGTCTTTATTACTATTAATAAATTACGTCTTTATTACTGTTAATTAGATTTAAATTACGTTTTTATTACTATTAATAAAATAAATCAATCATTCAATTGTATATTAATTTTCAATCATATTAATAATATTACGTCTTTATTACTATTAATAAATTACGTCTTTATTACTGTTAAATAGATTTAAGTAACGTCTTTATTACTATTAATAAAATAAAACAATCATTCAATTGTATATTAATAAAATAATTTTCAATCATATTAATAATATTACGTCTTTATTAATAGTAGTAAATTACGTCTTTATTACTGTTAATTAGATTTAAATTACGTCTTTATTACTATTAATAAAATAAATCAATCATTCAATTGTATATTAATAAAATAAATTTTGTCCGTAATTAACAGTTTACTAAAATATATACTATATTCAAAATAATTTTCAATTATATTAATAAATTAGTAAATAATTTAAATTGTTAAGTTAACTTTTGTCATCAATTTATTATTATTAATTGTAATAATTATTACAATTATTAACATAAAGAATAAACGTAACATCAATATAAAAAATCATTATTTGTCATGAAACCCTCGATCATTAATAACATTCAAATTATTCGAATTTATAAAAAAAACTCAATTAATGATAACAGAAAGATTCATGCAATAATTTTGGTAAACAAAATGTATTTAATAAATATAATTTAAATCTATTCTTTTAATAATAAATATAATTTAAATCTATTTAACAATTTCCTAAAATATATAATATATTCAAAATAATTTTCAATGATATTACTAATATAACGACTTTCATTTTAATATTGTTGACCGATAAACGTAAAAACTTTTTACGTTTTTGTTACTTTGATGGAGGTCAATTCTTTGACTTTATTTATTTTTCATGTCTTACAATACACATATTAGTAATTAGTAACGAAATTAAGAATGAAATATCATTTTACGTTATCAGTAACAACATTAACTAAAAGGCGATTCATAACATTAAAAACCCTCATTTGTCATGATATCCTCCATCATTGACTATATTAACTAAATATCGTTTCAGTGATACTAAGAATAAGAATATTACGTCTTTCATTTAAATATCTTTGACAGATTAACGTTATCATATTATGTTTACAAAGAATTGTCCTTTAATCAATTGTCATGAAACGCTAACCATCATCATGATTGCAATAATTGTGCTAATTTGAAGCGTCGTTGACCAAATCACGTAAATTACCAATCCTTCCATTTTTATAATTCAACTATATAAATAAATCTGACTTATTCGATCAGAATTGTTCGAGACACAATATTCCGATTGTGGAAGCATTGAAACGGGTCAAATGGATAAAAGGTTGCCCCTATAAAAAACCTCCCATTTTAACATATTATTCAACCCATCCATGTTGCTATCTTTACTCCTAACGAGTTTCTCATGTGGGTTTAGTATGGATTTTTCACTGTGGTTTTAGCTTGTTTTTTAGATCATTGGTTATGAGTCAAACCGTCAAAACAGTTCAGGGTCTTCCGGATATATTTACGTTAAATTATTGATGATCAGTTACAATGCCAAATGTCTTTCTTTTCCTCACTAGAGTTTTTTTTTGATAAATTTTACTGTTTTGTTATTCTAATGGTTCAGGGATCATATAAGTTAACATAAATTCTTTTCAAAGCCACAAGTTCTAAATCGTCTTGCCATATCAAACCGTGTTATAAAAGCTAAGATAATTTCAGGGAGTAACATTGGAATGCGAACTTTTATCCAAAGAATTAGGCTGTCCCCATCTAATAAGAAGATTCCTTTCAGATTTAAGAGAAGACAGTTCCTTCTTACTTTATGTTTCGCAATGACAATAAATAAGAGTCAAGGACAAACCCTATTTAAGGTAGGTCTGTATTTGAAAGATCATGTTTTACACAAGGGCAATTATATGTCGCTGCCAAGTGACAAGAGTAAAGATGACCTGAAGATACTAATATTGGATGAAGATGACAGCGTTAATAATAAATAGCAAATTTTGTCTATAAAAAAATATTTTGAAGTTTGTGAATAAGTATGCGATCATATTTTGCATAAATCGTTAAATTTTTTTTATAACTTTTTGGTTGTATGATTTTTTAAACTACATTTATTTACTTTGAATTTAATCTTCATTTGCATGCCGTTACAATAAATATATGTTTATTCATTTCATTATTTGTTTTTAAATAACGTCAAATCAAACATTTGTTGATTCATATATCTGTTATTGGGCAATATTAAACTTTTTTATTATAATTTAAAATCAACCAAAATTCATACGAATTGTATTATGTAACTTTCAATAAATAAAATTTGCATACTACAATCTTTATAGAAGTTTTTATTTGACATGGACATGTACCGCGTGTACACGCGGGGCTCTAACATAGTACTTTTCAATTTAATAACCATTACACACTAAATCCTTCTCTCTTTATATATTTATATTTGTTTTGCAGTAAAAAAACCTTAATCCCTCTCCCTGACTCTTCTCACTAATCTTTTGTTTTCTCTTTCTAAAATTCATTCAACCACACTTTTCTCTCTTGCAACCACCAACTACCACAACAAACACCTACACCATCTTTGTCGCACCATTTCACCATCATCGGCCAGCTGGTAGTTGGACCATTAAACCACAAAAAAGCTAGGGTTTACAACGAAAACCACTCAGATCTACATATAAGCAAAAAAGTTAGGGTTTATCATAAATAAAAGAAGACTAAAGAAAAAATCAACCTAATAAATTCAGATATACATATCATCAAAAGAAAGAAGCTCAGATGCGAAGTTCTTCATCGCTAACAAAGCATGGCTCAGCACCGCCACGGCTGCAACCAAAGCTGCCATGCCAGGTAGCATCCACCATCATCGCTGGCTAAAATCATCAACAAAGAGAGACAAAACACCTAACACAAAACACTAGTTCACTGGGTTCATCAAAACCGTGCGCTGCCATAGCTCCGGTAACGTCATCATCAAACCGTATCCATTGTTAGACGACAAGGTGGTAGAGATGGACGGTCATGTTGGTGGCTCTTGACTATTCACAAAGAGAATGAAGCAATGAAATTGGGGATATGTGTATTTGAGGGAAACATAAATGAAGGAGGGGATAACACTATCTACCGAAAATGAAACGTGACAACTTTAGTTTCTTTAAGAGTTGTATCTTTGTTAAAACACTGCTTTCATGACATGTACTATTTGCAATAGTGTAATTTCATTCACATACACAATTTGATAAATATAGGATTAATAATATCCAACATTTATTTTTCTCACCTACATTTGCAAAAATTTATAATGTAATTTCAGCGTAAAGAAAAGTTTATTATAACAATATATATATATATATATATATATATATATATATATATATATATATATATAATTTAAAGTTGTAATATATGTAATTTCTGTGGTCAAAGCATTTCAAGCCTAAATTGTGAGTCTCAAATAATGTGTAACTTATATTGTTTTTATCTATTTTTATATATGCTCAAGTTCATGGTTAACCAACCCACTTTATCCAAAACCATCATAACTAATCAGTTATGATTATGTTATATTATTTATTAACTGACATCTTGATTATGATTTCAGGTCAAAACTGAACCATGCACTATCTTTTTTGAACATAACATGTTAGATAATATTGTCTTTTTGCACATAACATGTTGGATACACGAATAGCTCGAAATTTGTGCATTTCGTCATCGACGAAACGATTGATAAACTAACGGAAATGAGTATCGTGTTACATATTGTCGTCACTTCAGCATCGCGTGCGTTTCCATTTAGTTATTATTGAAACCAGTCTATGTTGTTCCATTATTTATTTGTTGCTATTTGCATAGATCACTAAATAAACATTAAACGGGTAAACTCAAACATAAGAAGAAAGACACTATATTGACATGCACTTATTGGGGCCATCCTCCCATTTGAGTGTGCCATATAGCAAAATGTGAGAATTTAAAAAATCTTATCACCTTTATAAACTTTCTTCTCCTCTCTCAAATCCTAAAAACCTCTTACTTCCCTTATCCTCTACTCCTTCTCCTTCTGCCGCCTCCTTCTACCACCACTGCCGCCGTCTCTTCTTCTCCATATCCTCCACCAGGCACCTACGTGGGAAGCCGATGAGAAAGAAGTAAAAGCCGCCAGAGCTGAGCTTCTCCCCGACGACCGACATGGCCTCCGCATTCACGGCTGGCAGATTGAGTCCACCAACCGTTCCTGTCTCACCTCTCTCAACCTCTAATTGTAATTATTATTATTATTTTACTTTTCCATTTATACCCCCATCGACCTTATATTAACCTTTATCTTTATATCTATTAGTGTTCAACTTGTTTTAGTATTGTTTTTATGTTCTGTTTAAAGTACATTTATTTAGGGTAAAATCATTATTATTATTATCTAATTTTGTAGGTGTTCTTGTATAGGTAGTTTGTTAATCAATGTTGAAACTTTTTAGATATTGGATAATTTATGTTGTTGTGATCATTACCGTGAGGTCATAAAGAACATGTTTGTGAATCAAGAAATTAGATGTATGAATTGGGTACGGCTTACGAATCTTAGGTTGATAGAGATTAGAGAGTGTTTGTTTACGTTGAGTAGATTTTGATAAGACAATGTGAAGACCAATATGGAGAAAGCACAGACAATGTGGGAGAACAACATGAAAATGCTGCTAATAAAATTTATTCCATGTGCTATGACATGGGTGGATTCTTTCTCAAGGTTTGTTTGATTTTAGTTTATGTAGTGGTATTCTATTGTAATTATTAGTGGCTAACATAGTAATCAAATCCATAGATGACCAAAATAATTGAGATGGTAACGTATTAGGCGGTTAGGGGATACGGTAATAGTCGAAATGCTAGTTTTTCTTTGAAGTCGTATTTGGTTGAGTTTTTCTTATGCAAATCATATATTTAAGGTTTTTTTACGTCATATAAGATTTTACAACCACATGACACTCCGAGATTATAAACTAGCGAGTTAATAGCCAAAATCGTCTCTGAGGTTTGGTCACTTTTGCCACTTCAGTCCAAAACCCAAACCTTTTACATCTGGGTCCTTGAGTTTTACTTTTTTTTTTTGCCAAATTCGTCCCTGACACTAACAAAGTTAAATTATCTCGTTAAGTTGAGTGGCTTTTTAGACATTTTACCTAGGAAACCAGGGGCATATTGGACATTTTGTATACTCTAATTATTTTAGATTTATTATTATTTTTTAACCTTTAAACCAAAACCATATCCATATTTCTGAGAGAGAGAGAGAGAGAGAGGTCACCGGCCATGGCATCCTCGAAACCCACATCCATACTGTATACAAGCATTACCAAGCAGGCAAGCAGCCCCAAATCCAAACCCTAGCCGTCACCAAGAATCCCCACCGTCTCCCTTCTATTGCCACCAACCAAAGCTGCCAGATTTGGTTATGGTGATGTCGATTAAAGTGACAGGCGACAGCGGTACTAGTTGCAGATTGTGGAGCCAGTAACAGCAGAAACGATTTGGGATCTGTTAGAAGTTAAACGGTTGGGGTTTTGTTGAGTTAGGGTTCGATCGGCAGGGTGCAGGGGTGGTTACAAGGTAATTTACGGTGGTTATAGGTGGACCCGTGGTGGTAAAGTGAAGATATTATTATGGTGTTGGGGGGATGGGTTGAAGATCAACGGTCCGATTGTGTTTTCGATGGTGGTTTGGGGGAGGAGGAGGGGCGGTGAATGAACGGATGAGATTAGCCATAAGGATTTCCATTCATCTGAGTGGTCCATCATCTTGTATTGTATCAAAGGTTATTCAACAAATGAGTTGCAAACCATAAATATATGATATTAAAGTTGTTTCAATAGTTCAACCAAATAGGTAAACAGAGTTGATACAACATGAATTCAATTGTGCAACCTAATAATTAATGCTAATCAATAATCATGTATGTTGTGCAGAAACTATTAAAAAGAAATTCTTACTTGCAACTAGCTAGCTAATAAAAGGTGAATGAACGATAAAGGTACGGCGATAACATAACCAACGACTAGGGTCATGTTTTAATATGGACTTCAAGGAATATTATGTTAATTAAGATATAGTGTTGGGGTCATAAAAGAAAGAAACCCTAATGTGGGTGCAGCTGCAGGTGATTATAATTGTTACCTTGAATGAAGAAGAACGGTGAGGGTTGCTGTAGATATTAACTCCTATAAATACAGAATATTGTCTAAAAAGCCCTTCAACTTAACGAGATAATTTAACTGGGTTAGTGTCAGGGACAAATTTGGCAAAAAAAAAAGTAAAGCTGAAGGACCCAGATGTAAAAGGTTTGTGTTTTGGACTTAAGTGACAAAAGTGGCCAAACCTCAAGGACGATTTTGGGTATTAACTCTAAACTAGCATGGTAGGTTTGAATTAACCCGTTAATAGAAAAAAAAGGGAAGAAAGAAAAGGAAACAATAAAAAAAAAAAAAAAGAAAGAAAGAAAGGGAGGGATTGGGGGTAGTAAACGCGTAGTCATAACATAACCTAGGCGGCAGCCAAGCCAAGGCTCCCTCCGAAGACCGATAGAATTTGTTATCTCTCTCTCTCTCTCTTTCTAATGGGTAATCCAATCCTAATTCGAAACCCTAGATTCATTCCCCTACTGTTTCTGTCGTCTCCCTATTCCCGCCCAAGAATCTCCATCTTCCTTTGATTCATTCCTTCCATCACAGATCTATCTAAAGTAAGTAAGTTCATCTTCACCTTCACCTAACTTCAACTTAATTATTATTATTATTATTATTATTAGGGTTTTCAACTTCTTCTTATCCACAGTTGACTTGTTTGTTTTCCAGGTTCATCCAGATTTCTCATCTTCTGATGGATAAATCACCTGCTTCTTCCTCTTCTCATGACCTTGCTCAACGTCTTTTTGACAAAGTAACTTCTTTTATTATTCTTACCACCACCAGATTTATTTATTATTACGTACAAAATAACCCCATTAGGTGCCACTGCTTCATACTAGTTTAAACTCTGCCTACACCTATCTATATGTATTATACGCTTCCTCAATTTTTATCTTTATACAAAACTTGTCTTCTATATATGTATGGCCTTTACTTGTATTATTATGTGTTATTGTTTCTAAGCACCATTTAATTATTATATCAACATATTTGCTTCCCTTTCAACTTAAAAAAAATATGTTTGGCTATATACTTGCTAATTTAGTATATGGTTGATTTGCATCTCAGAATATAGAGTTGGAGAATAAGCGTCGTAAGTCGGCTCAAGCAAGAGTGCCGTCCGACCCAAATGCTTGGCACCAAATGCGTGAAAATTTTGAAACAATTATACTTGAAGACCACAGCTTTTCTGAGAAGCACAGTATAGAATTTGCTCTCTGGCAGTTGCATTACAGACGGATTGAAGAATTTAGGGCTCACTATACTGCTGCATCTCAGGCTAGGGGAGGGCCTGCTCGACCCGAACGAGCTTCAAAGATACGTCTGCAGTTTAAAACCTTCCTCTCCGAAGCTACTGGTTTTTACCATGATTTAATTTTAAAAATCAGAGCCAAATATGGGCTCCCTATAGGCCAGTTCTATCCTGAGCAAGAGAACCATAATGTGAAGCAGAAAGATGCGAATAAATCTATTGAGATAAAAAAGGGTTTGATATCCTGCCACCGGTGTTTGATATACCTAGGGGATCTTGCTCGTTACAAAGGACTGTATGGTGAAGGCGATTCAAAAAGTCGTGATTATGCAGCAGCTTCGAGTTATTACTTGCAAGCAGCTTCTTTGTGGCCATCAAGTGGGAATCCACACCATCAGGTTATTCTAATTTCCCAACTAGCTTTTTTTTTTTTTTTTTTTTTTTTTTACATTTATGTCTATCCTTACCTGATTATTTTATTTATTGTAGCTTGCTATATTAGCTACCTATTCAGGAGATGAATTGATGGCGGTATATCGTTACTTTCGGAGTCTGGCAGCTGAGCATCCTTTCTCTACAGCAAGAGATAACTTGATAGTAGCCTTCGAGAAGGTAATGTACATATTTAGAGCTGTCCAAAAAGCTCACTTGAAAAAAGTGCGCCTTGGTTTAGTTTATAATTGAGCCGAGCCCGAGCTAGCCCTGGCTCGGCTCGTGAGTTGGCTTGAATTATTTTTTATGTTATGCACATTAGTTTAACTTTTAAAAGTATTAAACCTAATCATACAGATTGTCAAGTCATCATACTCAATCTGGGTTTCATAATTTTTGTGGAAATTTGCTAATTTGTACTTGAATTTCAATTTGAAACAAAATGATGAGAAGATTTTCTGCTCCATTGAGGAAAAATATACGATTTTAATGGAACACGCAATGTTTCATGAAATTCCTTCATGACTGAACTTGCAAATTATGGATATGGCATAAAAAATAGAAAAAGCTTGAATTATTTGATCAAATGATGCAATAAAATGAAACATGAGAGATCACCTCCTCTATAAAAGGCAAGGTCAGTAAGACTTTTTCAGCTTCATTTAGAATTCAAGCTGGACCTGACACGGGCTTCGCCCGGCTTGTGCAAAGCAATGTCTTTGTGGGTTTAATAACTTTTTGAGAAAGTCTTAACAAATCACTTTTTTACATGGCAGAATCGGCAAAGTTATACTCAGTTGCATGTTGATTCAAACGGTCCTGTCAAGGAATTACCTGCTCGGGCAAAAGGCAGAGGTAAAGTGAAAGTGGATCAAGTAGACCGGTCGAAGGAGCCAATTACTGATACGGTAGTGGATAAAGCAACTGCAATGCGTCAAACGTTTAAAGCATTTCGTGTTCGTTTTGTTCGCTTGAATGGTATTCTTTTCACACACACGAGGTATGTTTTAGAGAGATTTGTTTTGATTGATTTTGAATAATGGGATGTTAGGATTGCAAATTGGAGTTAATTATGTAGTGATGTTAAATAATCAGAAACTGATAATCAGGTTTAGTAAAACGAGCTGTATTTTAGTTGCTGGAGGTGTTTATCGTTTTGAAGCTTTAATAATCACATGTTTCAGTGTTTGACAAGTTCTTTAAGGAGTCAAAAGATAGATCAAAAGCGACATATTAGGCGAAAATAAACGATGCTCATTAAAACTGGAGTAATCCTCTCTTATTCCGTTAAAAAGCAGATAAATTTTGTATGCTCAATAATCAGTTTAGTTACAGCTGATACAAAACTGATTATTTGACTTCCACATAATTGGATGATAGAAATATCGGTTAATCTAACCAATGAAATTCTTTAAGTTGCTATATTTTGTTATTAAGTGTGAAAATCAAATCCAATACCTCCTAACTTGATCGAAAATCTCATTGCATGAAATGTTGGTTCAGCTTGGAGACATTTGAAGAAATTTTGTCTTTAGTTATCAAAGCTTTGCAGGAGCTTCTTTCTTCCGGGCCAGAAGAGGAGCCAAGTTTTGGAACGGATGCAGATGAAAATGGAATTTTTATTGTGATACTCGTTTCCATACTCATTTTTACTGTGAACAATGTGAAAGGTGGGACTGAAGGTCAAAGTTATGCTGATATTGTACAAAACACCGTGCTTCTAAAAAACGCTCTCGTCACATTTTATGAGATTGTGGGTGAAATACTAAAAAGATGTATAGAATTGGCTGACCCATTCTCAAGCTTCCTGTTGCCTGGCATTCTTGTTTGTGTGGAATGGATTGCATGTCATTCTGATGTCGTTATATCTAAGGAAACTGATGAAAATCGAACAACAGCTCAGAGCAAATTTTGGAGCTACTGCATATCATTATTCAATAAGCTATTGTCTGCTGGTCTGGTTTCCTACGATGATGATGATGAAGAAGACATGAGCTGCTTTACTGATATGACAAGGTATGAAGAGGGGGACAACGAGTACCAGTCTGCGTTGTGGGAGGATTTTGAGCTAAGAGGATTCTTGCCCCTTGCGCCGGCACACACATTTTTGGATTTTACAAGGAAACATTCTGACAGCAAAAAGGATAAAGTAGCTCGCATGAAGAGGATTCTGTCTGCAGGGAAAGTTATTGCAGATAAGATTACCATTGAGCACAAGAAAGTGAGGTTTGACTCAAAACTGAAGAAGTTTGTTATAGGTGTTGAGACTCAGAAGGACACAGGCAGCTCCAAATCATATGGAGGGGTTAAAGAAATATCTAGTGCAATCATGGCAGTTCAACAGTTGAAGGTGGAGTCAAACGTGGAAGGTGAAGAGGAGGATGATGAAGTGATTTTATTTAGACCCAATTTGATTGACAGTCGAACTGAAGTGCTCTCTTCAAAAGGGAGCCAACAAGAAGCCTTTGAAAAGGCGCAAAACAAAGATGTTGGTTCTGGTCAGTTTGCAGCTCCTCCTCACGTTTCAATGCCACAGTCTAGTTTTCACCAGCTGGATGCGGTGTACACCAACTCACAGTCCCTTTTGCCTGTCAACAATTACACTCATAGCACAGGGCAGCCGGTTAACAACAGTTATACACAAAGCGCTGGGCAGCCGGTTAACAACAGTTATACACAAAGCACTGGGCAGCCAGTTAACACCAGTTATACACAAAGCACTGGGCAGCCATATCAGTTCCAGTCTCCAATGTGGTCTGGTGACAACAGGCAAGTTGGGGTTTCAGTTGCCGGTGGATTGCAAGGTTTGAGCATGCTGGAAAACGGGCAATTAGGTCAAGCTGACATGCACAGGATTCTAAATGCTACTGGTATGAGAGAAAGTGGTATGATGTATACCGGACCATCTCAAAGCATAGCAAGGCCCTCTGTGATTGATACGAATCAAGCAACTCTATCTGAACCTGATCCTCACCTTCTGGGGCGAAATACATCCTTAAATATGCCAGCTAGCTCTTTGAAAGGCTCTACAAACAGACCTATAAGACACCTTGGACCGCCACCTGGATTTAGCTCTGTTCGGCCCAAGCAAGTCAACGAGCCCAATTCTGCCTTGGGTCAGAATCCTTTAAATGATGATTACAGCTGGTTAGATGGATATCAGTTGCAATCATCAATGAAGGGTGGTGGTGTTCAGCCAGTTAATCTGCCATCAAATTTGAGTTCCCAGTTCATCATCAATGATTCTGCACCTACATCTAGCTTCCCATTTCCTGGAAAACAAGTCCATATGGTGCGGTTTGAAGGGGAAACACAGAATATTCTGGAAAGTTCTAGCGCTCACCATCAACAACAATATATTCCTCAAAATCAAATGGACCAACAAGGGCAGTCTATATGGAAAGGCAATCACTTTGTGTGACACTATGAGCACTGCATGGTACAATTTCTTACAATATCTTTAAATTTTTACTTTAATCAGTTTTTGTGTTTTATGGAGTGTTCTTTGATTTGTTTAAACGTGTTGTATGAAGGTCATTTGTGATGGCCTCTTATCATGAGGTACACACTCCAGGTTCCCATTCAATTTTCTAGAACTTACGTTGAGGAGCATGATGGTACTGGCGATCTTGGCATGCTTGCAGGCAAAACGGTAAGAATGAACTCTGCCCGCTACCCTAGTGTTTGAGATTCAGTTGGGTAAAGGCTTATTCTTTCCTCTTAATATAGTTACAGAGATTATGACTGTCTTTCCCATTGGAGTGTAAAAGAACAAACTGCATATTCGGTTATGGGTCAAGGACGGATGTTAGATCATATCAATCAATCATCTGCTGAGTATAAACTGTCTGTATAATTGTCTGCTGGTTTTGTGGCTAATTGTTGGAGACAAGTGGTGGAACGTGAATGGAAGCGTGGTTAATCATGATTGCGGTCTAGTTCTTGGGTCTTGAATGTTTTTAGTGAACTTCTTGGTTTCTGTTAACCGTATTCTGCGGGTTGGATTCTTTTTTCCTTGTTTTTTTTTCAGTAAGTTGTTTTAAAACACGTACTGTCATGTTGGGATTTCAGAATTGATGTTTGTTACTAAATAAATGATTTGTAATTTGGTCTATATTTTGTTTGGCAATTTTATATCATGTTTATGTATTCCTTTGTTATGGATGGTTTTGTTTGATAGTTTTCTACGGCTTTCATAGTTTTAAAAAGATGTCACTTTTATCATATACCTACTAAACTAGTGAGTTACCGTGGAAATAAGGTTGGTATTGATTCCGATGATTTGGTATTTGTATCGTACGCACGCTTGGTATAGCAACCAAAAGATTGATACTCAAAAAGTAAAGTCATGATATGCTTAAAAAGATATTTATGTATGTTTTAAATTGTGAAAACCATAGTTTTAATAAGATATTTATATATGTTTTAAATTGTGAAAACCATAGTTTTAATAGTACTGATACCAAAGCAGATGCTTGGTGAGAATCAACGTGGTACCAATATTGTTGTGATGGTATTGGTTCGGTTCGTCATGGTTTAGGTATGTGATGGTTCTAGTATGACACCGGCACTCGTTATAGCTTTCGATATAAAAAGATATTCTATTGCGAATATATTTTCAATGAAATTTATACCGGAAACCATAAAATGAATATGGTACGGTTATCGAAGTTTGGATAGTATTAATCTGGTTTGTCAAGATAAAGAACAAAATAATCAATTATATTTGATTTGTTCGATTTTGAATAAACTTATATCAAAATACAGAAAAAAATAAAAATGTTATCTTCGTAACTTTACAAAGCATTACATTATATAAATAAACTAACAAAAATGGTAAACAACGTCTGTTAGGATCTAAGTTTGATTGTTATGAAAGTTAATGAATGAAACAGTGAATGAAAGATAGATATACATGGAAAATGCCGCGGAAAAATAAACTTTAATTCCTAACAAATAGGAGAATGTTTTCATCAAATACTTTTCATTAATCAACACAAATTAGTAGTACAAGAATTACAACTCCCCCACATCCTGATTCACTCAAATTTGTTCATACAAGAATGTTATGTGCATAGTGATGAATGCATTGTTCTATTTATAGTACAAACTAAACATCTGTTGTAATCTAGCTGGCTTCACCTAACAGTGACATTTAACAAACTAACTAATTCTAACATCTGCCATTGGGGTTGGTGGTCCAGTGGTAAGGCAAAGCCTTTTAATACACTAAAAAGTGTGAGGTCTTGAGTTCAAGTCTCACAAGGAACAAGAAATTCGCCTTTCAAAAAAAAAAAAAAAAAAACTAATTCTAACATCTGATAGGCTAAAACACTGTTCTATTACATTTACATCTGTTGAACATCATCTGTCTTCATCATCTGTTGAAGCCTACACACTGCTGAGGCTCCATCAGACTTTGTTTGTCAACAGACCTTATTGTCTTCTCAGCAGAACTTGACTTCAACAGTTCTTTCATTCTTCATCAGACTTTGTATAACAGTCTTTACAACAGTAGTTGTTAGGGTAGCAGTTGTTAGGTCTTTGTTATAGGGAGGATCTGTTAGGTCTTTGTTGTCAGGAGGATCTGTTCTTCAAGTACTGTTTTATTATGGATCAGATGATAGAATGTTTTGGCTTTCCAATCATCTGTTCTTTTATGGGTTCAACAAAGTTTAACAACCCCCCCTAGAACAGATGATGCCAAAACTCAGCTTTATTGTTGATCTTTATTCCTTATCAAGCCCTCCTTTATCTGACCTTCAAATTCAAGTTCAAAATGAAAAGAGGCAAAATCTTCTTCAATATCCCTTTCAAGTTCCAGATTCAGCAAATCTTAAAGATCATCAGCTTTCAGACCATAAGCCTCTTCCCTGCTGAGTTTCTGAACTCTTCCATTAGACCTAATCAGAGTCAATTTATGGATGTCTTTGTTTGACTTCTATTTTAGAATTTTTGAATATGATGGATTTCTTGGGTGAAGTATTGTTTCAGATGAGTTTGGTGAGAAGGGCATGCTAATGAGTTCCCTGAGCTTATCACTAGCAGGATCTGTGAAAAATTGGATTTGATTAACCAGTCCCTCTTTTCTGAAGGCTTTAATAAACAACACTTTCTCAGCCTATGACATCTCCTTTTGTCTTTTAGTTTGTCTCATAGCAGCTATGGATAAGTCAGATATAGAGGACAAAATTCTGTGTGTAAGGGTCTGTTGAGGGGGTTCATCTGTTTCAACATAAACTGGTTTTCTAGGAACAGTTGGATCCTTTTCCCTAAGTTTTTCAAGTTGCTTGTAGGTCTCAACAAGTCTAGATTTTGACCATCATGTAACTGATCTCATATGACCATATTAAGCAGCAACCAATTCTTGTCTCATCCTTTTCACCTTCAAATCCCTTTTAGCATCTGTTTGTGTGACAATCGGCAAAAATTGAGTTAAATCCGTAAGATATTAGTCCTTATATAGTGCAAAATATTGCCTTAGTTTGATTAGAAAAAGGGTTAAAGTGCGAGTGGAATAACTAGTCCTGTATCGTAGTTAACGTGATGCCCGGTAAATATTGAATAACTGAAACAATCCCGGAAGTCTAAAATATTAAAATTTCAATATTTTCCATCCATAATAAGTGTTTTGGAGTACCAAAACCATAATCGGATGTTCGAAACTTAAATCTCCCGATAACTTGTGAAGTTCACGTATCGCGCCCGGTACGCGCATAACTTTAAAATTAAATCAACGAGAGCCTAAGTTAATTATCAACATTTAATCTAATATTCTTTGGAGGTTTAATATGGCTTGTTTAATGTCCTGAATGTTCGCGTTAAAAGACCCGATAAAACCCAAAACGACACGCGATACCGTAAGCATCTTGTGAGATATTTTGGGCTATTGTCCATTGGACAATAACCCCATCTTGGAACTCCCCATGTACCGCCCCCTTGTCCCAATGTCTTGAGAACAAGCTTTGTCCCTGAGATATTATACATACGTAATTGACACATGTTAATTTTGGATTATATATACACATATATGCTTAAGCTTTAAGCATATGAGCCAACACAAAACCAAACCAAACCCTCTTGTCTCTCTCTCTCTCTCTCGGCTGTGAACCCCCATACCACCACCACCATCACATTTTGATAATCTAAACTCACAAACAAACTCATTCCCAAGTGTTGATCATAAAGGCTTTGGGTGTTGAAGCTTAAAGAAGGAACTTGAACATTCAAGATCATCTTTTTTTTTGATTGAATTACAAGTTTTGTCCTTTAGGTTTGCACCAGATTGCAAGGCATGTCCTTTAACTTTAAAATTGATTGGTTTTGTTCTTTATCTTTTAAAATCTTGCATGTTATGTCCTTTCGACCTAACCCGGTTAATTTTCTTCGTTAAGTTTGGTCACATGACTTGCACACGAGGGTATATCAGTAAATTGACCCACATTCATTGCAGGTCCTCCTTCCACCACCTCCTTCCACCTCCTACACCATCACATTCCAGAACCACCCTCCACCACCACCTACACCACCACATTCCAGAACCACCCTCCACCCTACCCCTAAAACCCTGCTAAATACTCGCCGCCGACGACAACCACCACCACCCCTTCCCTTCCATCAAAACTCTAACCCAATATATAGCTTCAGACCCGTCGTCAGTCACCAATACCCACAACCCTAAAACCTAACAAAAACACAGATCTGGAAATCTAGCTAAAAGTAATCGATTTTGTCAGACCCGTCTTAGACACTGTTTTCGATCAATTAGGGTTTGATTTTGGGGGTAATTAGGGTAGCAGCAGAAAACGATGGTGATAGAGGCTCATAGCAGGCGGTGGTTGGTGGAGCAGGTGGAGCGATGGTGGTGACGGTAGACGATGGTGATGGGTGGTGGTAATGGAGAGGTTTACAGTGGTTATTTAGAGGTTGTTGGGTGGGGATTTTGATGTTAGGGATGGTGGTTGTGGTGGCAAGTGGTGGTGGAGGGTGATAGCAGACGATGGCTGTGGTAACAAGTGGTGGTGGAGGGTGGTAACAGGTGGGGCGGTTACCAGAGAGAGAGAGAGAGAGAAAGAGAGAGAGAGAGAGAGAGAGAGAGAGAGAGAGAGAGTTTCAGGATTTTTATATGTTTTTTTGTTTTTTTATTTTTGATGTAAATTAATAATAAAAGGCATGAAAGGACTAAAATGCCCTCATGTGCCTTGCACATGACCCTACTTAACGAAGAAAATTAACACAGTTAGGTCGAAAGGACATAACGTGCAATATTTTAAAAGATAAAGGACAAAACCAATCAATTTTAAAGTTAAAGGACATGCTTTGCAATTTGGTACAAACTTAAAGGACAAAACTTGTAATTCAGTCTTTTTATTTTTTATTTTTTTTATGATCTTGATCTATATGTGTTTACAAGTGCAAGTTATTTTGGGTAAAGATATGACAAATAAATGATAAACACAATGTTTAAATGGTTTGATCTTGAAAACAAAATGGTGGATGTATGTGTGTGTAGTAGGCCGTGGGTGATGATGGTGATTATGATGTTATTGTTTTGTTTATTAGTTAAAAAAAACATGATCTAAGTAAGAGTAGTAACTTAGAATTAACAAGAGTTTAAACCACATAACATCAACATTAAAGAATGTGTTCTTGTGAAAAAAAAAGTGTATGTGTATGTATATATAAACCGTAGGTTTAGGGGGGGTGGGGGGGTATTGAGTTGTCAAAGTTGTTTTGATAATATACAAGATCATCAAAGTTGTATGTTAATAACTAAACTTATATCAAAGATGGAAATTTGAAAATGATGTCTTCCTTAAAAACCAATGATGATGATGATGAGTTTGATAAATTAAATGTTTTAAAAAACATTAGTTGTCAACATGACAAAGATGATCTAAAACTAGATTTTGAATAAAAAAAATATATATATATTTACAAGTTCTGACATAAACTTGATTAGTAAACTTGGTTTATATAAATAATGTAAAAGTTTATGTGAAAACTTATATTATTTTAAAGTTTGGGCACAAGATATAAAGTTATGAGTATTTTGAGAAGTTTTACAAAGTTAAAGGTAGAACTTGAACTTTTGGAAAGTTAAGGGTGGAAAATGAATTTTTACAAAAGTAAGGTATCAAGTGTCAAGGTTGTGAGTTTAATGGTTATTTTTGTAAATAAACAAAAATAGTAAGTTAACTGATCGAGTCGACGCACAAATAACCGAGACAATACTAAAAAAAATGTTGATATAAACAAAGCGTGTGAC
This sequence comes from Ambrosia trifida, assembly GCA_028751855.1. NCBI lineage: Eukaryota > Viridiplantae > Streptophyta > Magnoliopsida > Asterales > Asteraceae > Ambrosia > Ambrosia trifida. Next base: position 83,279,045 of record CM054127.1, read on the forward strand.
GAGAAATGTGATGTGAATGAATAGAAACTGTTCTAAATATATATATATATATATATATATATATATATTTCTTTTGAAAGAATAATCATGGGAGCTTTAAAAAAATATATTTTTGTAAGTGTTGAGTTGTGGGGAAAAGTGATTACAAAAATAATACTGACTTGGGTATATGATTTGGGGAAAATCATAGTACTAGACAATGACTCAACAACCTTTACCAAAATAAAAAAACTTATAGGCTAAGATATAGGGATTTCATGTAAAATGAGGGAATAAAAATATGACATGTGTCTAGTTGGCTAAACCCTAGACGTAACCTTTAACCACTTAAATAACTTCATGTACTTAACAGCTAGGATGAAGGGAAGTGAAGACGTCTCTGCTCGGCTTGGAACCGGCTTGAGCTGGTATTTACCCCCTAAACTCTAGACATCTTTACACCCACAACCCATAACCTCTAGCCATCTCTTTTTTTTTTATATAGCATTAGCCGTTTTAGAGTAGTCTTCCCTAAACTCTAGGGGTTTGATTCCAGCCATTTATTGTTTTTATTACCTAAACTAAAAATAAAATGGCTAAGATTTTGAAACATGGCTATAACTTAGAACTTTACATTTGGGAATTGGAGAAAACGTCTTTGGAAAAGCCGAGCCCTTTTGAAACGACTAAAAGTAAGAATTTATATGAGACGGCTAAGTTTTAGGGAATTGGAGAAAACGTCTAAGCTTTAGGGAGAATTGGGAGAAAACGTCTTTGGAAAAGCTGAGCGGCTAAGGGTAAGAGATTTATATTAGATGGCTAAAACTTACGGAATTGGGAGAAAATGTCTAAGCTTTAGGGACAAAGCCGAGCCGTTTGTTTTGAAGCCATATACAAAACGTCTACAGCTATTTGAAAAAGTAACGACTGGAAATTAGAGGAGTTAGGCCGTCCTAAGCCGTTTCAGTATATGTCAGTTTTGTCTGTATTTGTGTTAGATAAAATGACAAGATTATAGACATCTTTAGACGTTTTGCCTTTTTTCAAATTTGAAGAGTTTTAATTGGTTTAAAAAGTATGGGGTCCACCATCTCAACCCGTCTACATTTTAGCGAGTTATGTACTTGCTCCCTAAACTCTAGCCGTCAATAATATTTATTTTGGTAAAAGGTTACGAGTCAATGTTTATTCCCGTGATTTTCCCTATGATTTGATTATTGATTCTTGTTAGTAATAATGATCACGACGTGAGATTGGAAATCGGATGGTGATCGGGGCTTGCTTCGACGAACCCGACTAACTTAAGGATAATATTTAATGGTTATAAAACTAAGTTATTGATAACTTAACATCGGGAATCCATCACCAACGGACCTAGGACATGTTTTCTAACCAAACGGGACTTGATGTGACACCCACCAAATTCCCAGGTCAAGATCTGTACACACTCCCACCATTTTGTTATTTTTACAATCATGCATTAGACATTGTACGGTAAATGTGTCACCCCGAGTCTAGTCAGACCCATGATAGTTCAGGATCCATTACATTTACCCTTTACTCATGCAACACCTGACTCGTGCACAGAATAACTGACAGTGACAGTCAGGGCAATCACACGCTCAACATAGAGCAGCCAAATGTTAAATTATAACGTACAACACAAAACGTAGTCACAAGTGGTTATATCTAGCATGGAAACTAATCAATTCCATAATCAAATCCAAAGGAATTCTATAGATATTTGACATGAAAATCTATGGAACAATCTTGCATATTCAAATCAAGATACAAACTTATACGAACATGGGTTAAAAGATCTAACAACACATGATTATAGATAATTAACATAGAGTACTAGTAACAAGTTAATGTTGTCTTGTAACAATACAATGTTATTCCTATCAAATGAGATTATACACACCCGTACACACACACAAAAAAATTGGTTCATACACAAGGCCATTAGAAATTTCTTTAAACATAATATATACATACACTCTTGTATATCAATCGGCTCATACACACACATAAGTAACCAATAGAAAACAAACTATCATGCATGTGTTCCATAGGTATGAATTAACATATATATTGTTCAAAACTATCCTACATCTTATACGTATATATTCAAGGCACACACACATATATACACGTGTTAGTTTAAATGAGACTAAACAAACAATCTATGGATATACATATATGCATACACAACTACATACACACATGTGGCTATTGTTTGGACAATCCATGCTATTCTACACACACACACATACACGCGACACACACCACACACTAGCATACAATCACTAAAAACTATGTATTTCACCAACAAGAGCCCTTAGAAGCTTCACTCCTTATTCCTATGCTACATCGACTTCTCAAAACACCTTGTTTCATTCCCTAGATTTCAGCCCATATATTCCTAAGGAGAGTCATGTGTGTGCTTGATTTTGGACTCATTTTAACCTATGTATACACCCCACACACCACACGATATATACACACATCCATACATAAACATAGTGCAAACAAAACACTTATATTTCCCATGATTTCACCAACATAGAGCCTTAGTTTCATGCCTACATCAAACATTCTATAAGTTGAATTCCATTTTGGTCCCAACCTAGCCCTACTTTTTGGCCCATCAAGTTCCAAGGAAGTTTGACCTTCCTAAGCCCTCTCCCTCTCCTCTCGTGTGTATATGTATGTATGTATGTATGTATGTATGTATGTATGTATGTATGTATGTATGTATGTTTGTATGTATGTATGTATGTATGTATGTATGTATGTATGTATGTATGTATGTATGTATGTATGTATGTATGTATGTATGTATGTATGTATGTATGTATGTATGTATGTATGTATGTATGTTCAACACAAGAAACACTCTCATAACTCACAAAACCTTCCTTTTCCTTTGTATACCTTCGACCGAGAACAAGAGGACCCAATCGAGCCTAGAACCGATCGCACACCACCACCTCACTATAATCAAACACCCACAAGGTTGTAGAAGCTACATTGAGGAGTGTAGACGCCAAGTTTGACTCCCTACCTTGCTCTAATCGGACCATACATCTCGGGTAAGGTCACTTGTATAACTTTGTTTCAACTCTATTGATATTGGTCAATATATGTTCACCCGATCCCCTTCATCACTCGAATACATGATATTGTGACTACATAATTTAGTTTTCGACCACAACACTCGAGTTATGTACCAATTATACATATATAGACTCGCATCTACATTCATAGGTATAATATACGTATACACACTAGGAAACATGCATTCGGACCTATATATATATACACACGCACATATAGGGCTGCAAACGAACCGAACGAACACGAACAAGGCCTTGTTCGTGTTCGTTTGTTAAGAAAATTATATGTTCACGAACAGTTCATGAATGCTTACCGAACGAGATTTTCTGTTCGTGTTCGTTTGTTAAGAAAACACTCATGTTCGTGTTCGTTTGTTAATTTTGTTCATGAACGCACACGAACACAAACGGACATTAATGAACACAAACAAGTGTTCATGAACGGAAACAAACACAAGTGGACATATATTGATTTTGAATAACATCGAATTCACGTACATTAAGACATTAGCTAGATCCACCCAAAATATAACCTAATTGTCTAAACATACTTAGTACTGGAGAATGGGTGGGCATCAACGCTGTAACGTGGAAACATATATTAGATACAAAAAGTAGGTTTATTAATCTCATATAGTCATCTATTTACCTCATATATATTATTTATTGGCTAAAATAAATAAAAATAAAAGAATATAAAAAAATGTATAAAAATTAAAAACTTTAATAAACTATTGAGCACAAATGAACACATTATCGAACGTTCATGAACATAAACGAACGAACGCGACCTCTGTTCATGTTCGTTCGTTTAGTTAAACGAATGGAATTTTTTGTTCATGTTCGTTCATTTACTAAACGAACGAACACAAACGAACTTCCCGCCGAACGGTTCATGAACTGTTCGCTGAAAGTTCAGTTCATTTGCAGTCCTACGCACATACATACGAATGTATACGTGCATGTATAGGACCAAGAAAAGTCACAAATGTCATTTTTCTACTTAAATGATAACATACATGAGATGTCAATTTTGGGAACACATGTTAAAAGAGCAATGAACATATGTTAAAAAGAATTTAATACAAAATTTTTTGGAAAAACATATGTTATAATCAAAAGGTATGTGTTAACAAAGACAAAACACATGAAAATGACAATTTTACACAAAAGGGCCAAAATATATGTTAATGTGTCACTTTTGGGTACAAATAACCAACACACAAATATGACATGGTAACACATAGGAGTCCAAGGCCACTATTTTGCCACAAATGGTTAATCATGGATACAATAATGACAAAACAAGCCTTTTTCGACACATACATTATGTGACATATGTGAACAGTGGTATAGAAAGACACATAGTCCCTAGTTATGCAAGTCAGGTGAACAAATGCATGGTAATCAGTACAACACATAGACTTAAGTTGTCCTAATTTGAATCTAGGGCACTTTTGTTCAGACATTTCCACACCATACTCGGTCAGTTTTAGCATTCAGACATTAGGTGAGTTTTCACGGCCCCATTTTACTGTTTTCATGCTTTTTGGGAGGAAATCATGTGTACATGTTCAATTACATTTTGACTATTATGCGATCATGAGACAAAAAGGTTCAGAGTACTCATAAGCCCTCGTGTCATACATTTTACTATAACAATTAGCTATGGACTTAGCCACGAAACACCAGGATAGATCTATTGGGTTGACACCCCCGCTCTTGGTTAGTCGCTCTAACCGAATTACAGATATCAAAAGAGTGCTTGTATTTCACTATTTATTCATTGTCTTTAGTGTATAATGGGCGAGGCACAACAATCATCAAGGTTTGGTTACGGGCTCAAGACGATCACATATTAATTATTGCCCTAGCTAGGCAATGATCCAGTCACCCATGGTTTACATAGATTCCAAAACCCGTGACCTCACCTACTTGATTGTTGACATATTTTATTTACGTGTTTTTCAGGCAATTAGATGCAAATCATGGAACTCGGAGTCGTGCACTGGCATCATGGGGGATATTTTGAACCTACTTTTTATTTAATGATTTAAAACAATCTCATTCAAGTGGGGTTTAAAGACAATATTTTCAGTTTTTTTGTTGTTGAATAATGATGTCTTTTATAATCTCTTAAATTATTAATTTGATGCTTGCCTGACTTGTGCGCTTGGAAAACCTTTCGAAGTTACATCCTATGTTTCTGCTTAGGCGGGGTGTGACACTTGAGTATATTAGTGGTGTTGGGAGTTGGGTAAAACAACTTGCTAGATAAACACGCACTAGTAAAATAGTATCTTATGGAAATAAAATACTATAGGGTGTTGAGTCGTGTTGGTTGCCATTCCTCCAAATTGTGTTGAGCTGTTGTGATGTGTGATTGCTGAGCTGAGGTGAGTTTTCATGGCCCCTCTTTAAACGTTTTTAAATGCTTTCAAATGTTTTAAACTCAGGGAAAGATGTGTTATAAATTGTGTTGTGTCATAAGAATGATTGATAAGTAATATGGGTATTTAAGTAACAGTCAGCCGCGTAGTGACAAACACCGTCGTGAACTATAACCAATTATCCCGAAATAGGGTAGTTAGGGACAATACGTGAAGTGTAGGTATACGTGTAACCATGGCTAAGATGGTAAGATGAAGTGTGATTGTGGAACCCATATATGATTATGAAATGGGATTGATTTAAACTGTAAAATCTTGAGATTTTAGAGCTTAGTTTTAAGGAAAGTGAGTGTAATCATTTATTCATAATTAAAACGAATAAACGAAAATATTGACTTATCAAAGCTTCCAGATTTTAATAACATAATGAAGACATGCTTTAGCCTATAAGTGAACACTCATCCCAAGAATTCCCAGGTAGGCATCCGGGTCCCTCGTTTGATTGGGATATATGCGCAATGCCAGTCCTAGACAGAAAACTCAGAATAAAGGCGTTCACCCTTCCAGATTGCACGTGTTCGTTATTAACCTGAAACATGTTAAGTTTGAAAATATTTTGGGTCAACAAAAGTTGGTGTGAATTACATAGGTTTATATTATATCATGAGTATAAAAGCTTGTATAATTCTATTGTCATGGCAAATCTAGTCCATATGTGAAAACAACACTACCCGGTAAATCGTTTGCATAATCAAACCTTGTGACATGATGATTGTGGTGCATCCCATACGCATATGGTTCACTCGTTTTTGTTATATGATCGATAACAATCACCCACGCTACCCATACTGGAGGTACACGTATCCGGGTGGGGTTGTCCATCCAATAGATCTATCATTGTGTATCGTTGGCTTGTACGGAGTTAATGATTATGCTAGTCTAATTGTGCTTACCAAAGTATTGTTTAACACATAATGCAACATAGAATAACACATAGACACTTATGTTGAATTGCATTTGAAAATGTAACATGTTTCACCCCAAAAATTGTAAAGTAGTAAAAAGGGGCTATGTAAACTCACTTTAGCACAAGTGTTGAATCCTTTGAAATAGTCTAAATGTGGCACAAACGATTCCAAATATTACCAAACAGAAATCGAACTTAGTTGCCGAGTCAAAGAGAAAGTCAACACAATATGATTACACGATTAAAACAATGATTTTATCATAATTGAGAGTGAAAGAAGAGGTTTCGGTGTGGTCTGGACAAGAACAATTGATCAGTTCTTATAGATGAGGTTTTGATTTTTTGATTTGGAAAGTCATAAAGTTGATGGTCAACACTGAGTAAGGAATGCACAAATCGTGCTGTAATTGTTGATGCGTAGCTTAATTTCCGGTCCATTGAATGAGTCAAACTAGTCAATAGTCAATAGTCAACTTTGACTGACTTGATTTTGACCAGGAATTGAATGAGTCAAACTAGCCAATAGTCAGCTTTGACTGACTTGATTTTGACCAGGAAATTAATGAAGGGAATAAATATTATTGGTTTCTAACTAACCACAAAACATTACAGTGGTGTAGTGGTTGTGTTGTTTGTTGCTTATGGTCGAACCGTCTGGGGACTCGGGTTCGAATCCGGCCCGAGACATATATATATTTTTTTAAACTCGATTTTTATAGAATTTTGCTAATATTATTTGTTTAAACATATAACTAATATATTTTAGTAACAAAATAAAATAATTTGATGATAAGAAATGTCAAAATGGGTGTTAGGGAGTTTATGGAGTTATAAAGTAGATATATATATATATACAAAAAAAATTCGAAAGGTACATCTAGTTGAGGTGAGCACGGAGCTCTCTCAGTTTGCCGATGAGTTGCTATCACTCAATGATATGAGGGGATGTCATTTGATGAGGAATATGACCACTCCCATTGTATCTACGATCGTGTTTCGTAGGTAGTTGATGCCATTAGTAGATGTGCTCCACTTGTTACTTGCCGACCGCCTCCTCCGCCTTAGCTGCCACATTCTACATGAAGATTTAGCACAGTAGTAGTGTATTTTTCTCATATGTATGTTGTAATGATTTAGTTTCAACTGATGTACTAGAGATTGGTTGTCTCTCCTTTTGTTAGAATATTATTAACAAACAATGTATTGGGTTACGCCTTCTTTTGTTGAAAATATTATGATGTACTTATGACGAAATGTTATTACCGTTGTTATTATTTTATGCATGTATGTGATATATCTTGTTTGTGTTGTTCTGTTGTGTTGCGATGCTTGGTATGATGGATTGTTATCTTGTGCTATATTGTCCGTTTGTGATGTGCATGATGATATTTTTGGTTAAATATGGATCACTTATCCTTTGATATATATATTGAAGAATAATCATACCACATGTCATGAAGCATACCAGACAAGAGACCTTGCTGTCTAACTTGGCTGAGTTAGATCAAGTCATTGATGAACGTGTTGCGGCTGCCATAGCCCAACACGATGCTAACTGTACTGAACATAATGGAGGTTCTGGTGGTTCTGACCGTTGTGAAAGATCCACCTCAGGTATTGAAAGTGGAATTGTTTGATGAATTGGGATTTCACCCCAATATGTTTATGTGACAATGTGTTTTGTCATTTTATAGAGACAAATGCCGTTATTCCAGGTTGTACCTTCAAGCAATTCTGGACAGCAAGCCAATTAACTTTCGTGGTACTGAAGGTTCAGTGGGTTTGATCAAATGGTTTGAGAATGTGGAAGCAGTCATTTGTATCGGTGGGTGTACTGATTCTCAGAAGGTTATGTATTCCACCAATATGTTTCTAGACCATGCTCTTACATGGTGGAAGTGTTAAGTTCAATCGTTGGGTGATGCTGTTGCATACGAGTTGTCTGGGACTGATTTCATAGAATTAATGATTAAGGAATACTGCCATATAAGTGAAGTGCAGAAGCTGGAAAATGAGTTTTGGAAACTGACTATGGTTGGCTCTGACGTGGTTGGTTACACGCCTCGCTTCCATGAGCTTGCTAGATTGGTTCCACGCTTGGTGAGTCATGAATCCAAGCGTATTGAGAGGTATTTGTTTGGGTTACCTCCAAAGATCCGTAGTATGGTTACTTCTTCAAAGCCTACTACGATCCATGAGGTTATTAATTTAGCTTTGAATTTAACTGATAATGCTATTCGTATGGGGACCTTGACTCGTAAGGTTCTTCTACGAAGAAATCTAATGTGAAGGAATGACGTGCTGTCATGGTACACGCAAATTTAATCCAAATTACAACTAATAACTAGTTGTAAACAGGTATCGAACACAGGGAGTTTGTGGAAAATGTGTTGATTCCATAGTTTTGCAAATTAACTACAATTAATCTAATGTGCAGAAATTAAAGATCAAAAGTTTGAGTTGTTTGATTAAAATTAAACTATCAACTAATTACTAATCAAGATTTGATTTTTAATTCAGATTATGAGAACAATGACCATCCTAGGTTTCGGTTTCTTCAACACTTGTGCAGAATTCCAACTAGAAAGAGTTACATAGACATAACTCATGTAAAAATATTTGTTGTGATAAAAGGGAACAAAGTACTCGGATTATATCAATGCGAGGTTGTTTCCCGATGATCAATCAATCAATATCCAACCCTAACCCTTCCCGTGATATCTCGATTGTCAATGACACCAAAAATGTACGATTTAGATGAAGATTGAAACATCAATTAACAAGCTACAATCAAATATTGAAACATCATAATAACAAAGCAAACATACCAAGTTATCATTCTAGAAATTGAAAGAAAAACACACAAGAGTTGTAGGAAAACCTTCACCTAAGATGATCACCACAAGTTTAGCCGGACATTGTTCGGTGAATCATCATAACATCAAAGTTAAAGTTCATACGAATCATAAACCAAACCAAAGTGTTAGAAATTGTTTCCAAATAATTTCCCAAGCTAAAATTCGTCACCAAGGTGCAGAGAAACGTCTCTAATCAAGAATAATGTGAAAAGACCCATGAAAACAGTTTTAATAGTGCAGTTACATTTTTTCGCAGCCTCCACCATAACTTACGGTACCCACCATTAGGGCCGTTCTTTTTTATCCAAACCCGAAAACCGAACCCGACCCGAATAGACCCGACCCGATAAACTACTAGACCCGATAAACCCGAACCCAATCTACTGTAAAACCCGAACCCGATTGCCTTTAATCGGATTTGTGTTTGGATATAATTTATAGAATTCGGGTGAACCCGAACAACCCGAGAAAGTTTCAAACTATCAAATCCCGAAGTTTCCTATGGGATATTTATGGAAGTTTCAAAATTATAGTTTAATCATCGCTTATTACCTTAGAGATTTATAGTTTAAAACTATCACTTACCAATTATGAGTTATCTATAATACAACAACGTTCTTATGCTATCATCTTTGCAAAGGTTTTGATTTGGTTTACATCAATATTTTTGTTTATGATTTTTTTTGAGGTGATTTAGTTTATGATTAGAAAACTCAAAACGAATTCGTACAGTAACAATGCAGCCTATAACATATTTTGGATTATGATTTTAACAATATCAAACTTATTCATGATTTTTAACTTGAAATCAATTTTTGGATTAATCTTCACGAGTAACAATGTCAGCTATAACATGAATTTTGGTATTTATACACCTATTAATCAGTATCCATTCCCTGCAAATATTTTCATCAAACTATACTAACCCGAAACCTGGCCCGATAAAACCCGAACCATTTAACCCGAACACCGAAAAACCCAAACCTAGAATGGTTCAGTTATTGGATAATATTTTTAGTTTTGAAAACCCGAACAACCCGACCCGAAAAACCCGAAACCCGAGAAAACAACCCGAAGAACACTCCTACCCACCATAATTTACGGTGACCTTCAAATGCATACGGCAGATCCTCACTGCCTTACGGTGGAGTTTTGGACCATGGGCCACCGTAATTTACGGTGCTACCGTATCTTACGGCGGACCCCCATTTTTCTTGTTTTATTTCTTCTTTCCATCCTTGCTTGATCCATCCTGCTCCAGTCTGTCCCAAGCAGCGTTTTATCCTTGTTAAGCTCCATAACATGCCTGAAACATAAGCAACTGTAGTCATCTAATTCAAAGTAATTACACAATCAAATGCGGGATTAACACATGTTTTAACATCATAAAGGGTTGTTCTTTGAACCACCCGTCACATCCCCACACTTAACCGTTGTTTGTCCCAAGCAATGCATTAAAACCATTTTCAAAACACAAGCGATCTTTATAAATCAAGCATTAATATATTATCCTTTTACTAACCCTTTCTTAACACCCAAAACAACACACCCCTCACAATATCTCTCCTCTCGGTAACAAGTAAGCACTAGCAATTATGAGCTAGTCACACAAAAGACAAATGGGTGGTTGCACAACTATAGGCTTGTACTTAAATTGGTCCTCCTCTTACAAGTGCCAAACATGAATGCAAATCAAAGGGACTTAAAGGTTGTAACTTGGCTAGGTGAATAGGTAGGAAATGGAATATATATGTAGTAGCGAAGGACTTTACCCGGTCTTTTATTACACACACACAAAACAAGACATAACTACTATATACACCACAATCATACTTCTTTCTCTTCTCTTCTCTCCTTTTCTTTTCTCTTTTTTCTTTTTTTTTCATCATTTTTTTTCTATTTTCAATTAAAGTAAACGTACCACATAAATGTACCAAATACATATTCAACAAAACATCATAATGCAACATCAAAACAAAACTACTAAAACACTATAAACACTAAAAACACTAAAAGACCGGGTCAAGTTGGGTGTATATTTGGGAAACTAGTTAAGGGGTTTACAAATGATAGACTTTAGGCACAAAATGGGCAACTAAATGTCCAAACCCCCGCCCCTCTCACTACCAAGCTCATATATGTAATTTATGAGGTCCAACCCCCAAATCCCACACTCACACTCATCAAGACGAGGCTACCTAAATGCCCTAATCCTTTCTACATTCATATTCAACTAAAGACTCAAATCGCATTCAAGCACAAGTTCTAATGCACCCCGACCCATTGCCACTATCATCAAAAGAAAGCATTATTTATATACAAGTGTGGCTTCAACTCTCACCAAGAACAAAGGGTATTAAGGGTTTCCGGTGTGCCACTTGGGGTTAGTCCAAGGTGTTCAAATTCTCACAAAGTTTAGCTTGACTTAAAAATTTTAAAAACTTCAAAATTCCCCCATCCCCACACTTGGGATACATTGACCCCAATGCATGGTTTTGGGAGGATTTGATCGCTCAAACTCTTGAACATCAATCTAAAGTTCATCATCTCAAACCACAAATTTTCTTTTGGTATTTTTCATTATATATATATATTTTTTAGATTACCACACCACCACTAGTACAACCCAAAACATAACATAATATACTAAACACCACCCATCCAAAAACATAACAAAGAAACGACTATTTACAACTATACAAGAAAGAGTACAACCTGATTAATAATGGCGTGGTTGAGAAGGCCCAAAAATAGAAGTCATCATATCGTTCCATTCTCCAAAGACAAATGCACCGCCACCACTTCCGCTTTGTTGAGGAGCTTCTTATTGTTGTTGTTGTTGTTGTTGTTGTTGACACAGGTCTATCCATTGTGAATGATGGAGCGGCGGGGTCGGGTATGATATACTACCATCATAAGGTGGTAGAGACACATAATCCACTGGAGGTGGATCCACAACCACGGGCCGCCCCGCATGCCAATCCGCGTGCATCCGTCGGCCTAGCTCAACATTGTAGCGGTTGTTTATCTCCAATTCATGAGAATAGGCATGTGCACGGTTCCACGCTTCAATTAGATCAAAGTATTGCTTCAAAGCCCTCTCTATACTAGCACTCATCATAGTTTGGTGATCAAAGATGGTACGATCCGACCTCGACCATGTGTCAAAAACCGAAGATGGAGAACGTTGGTTTTCAATAACGTGTTGCATAGTATCCTCATATGCCCAATTCGGCTCAAATGAACGCTCCGTATAATCAAAGAAAGAACTACCATATGCCTTACTTGGACCACATCCACATTCTCACCATGCGGCTCCTCTGCATAATCCTCTTCCTCACTTTGGGGTTCATTTTCACTCTCCGATTCATCATCTTCCCCCGGTAAGAGTACTCTTGCATCCACCTTCAAAGCTCTCCATCTTTGACCCTCCGACTTGAGCTTATGGTATCTTTCTGATTGACTATAAGTCCATCCCATACCCATCTTTTGTATTTCAAAAGGCTTGTGCCTTTTCAATGCTCCTACATCCTCCGAAGTGATTGATTTAAATTAGTTCAACAAACCCATAATGATTCGGCAATACAGAATGATTCTCCTCCCCACTTTGTTATGGCACATCCAAATATGATTCATAATCAAATACCGTATCGGAAAATGAGGAGACCCATGGAGTAACGAATAAAGAATGGGTATCTCCGGATATCTCACCTCCTGCTTGTCGGCTCTTCTTGGGATGACATTCAACAAGCAAATAGCTAACAATAACTTTGCCTTAATCTTTAAATTTCTTCGAAGTAAGGTACCATGGTAGGTACCCGGTAAGAAAAAGGCCGCTAGCATATCATTCCACCTCGGATGCCTTTCCGGTTTAATCAACAAATCATCCAGACTAGGAATCATATAATCACGAGCAGGTAGACTGTCATATTTCGCTAACTTCCACAATGTTTCAAATGACATTTCAACCTTGATCCCATTAACTTCACCTGTTAACTTCATCTGTGATGGCTTATCATACCTATTGCATTTCAATGTAGCCATCCATTCTTAAGTCTCATCCATAAACAAAATTTTGTTGTCCTTGTCATAGTAACTAAGCGCCGCCCACATTGAATGGCCCAAACTCAACTTCTTGAACCTCCATCTCACAAAGAAATGCAGCACCTCTGCTTTTTAACTATCTTTTTTAATCATGGAATAATTTTGGTTGCCACTCTTCCAGTTTCTCGTACAATGGACCTGCTTCCCACTTTGGTTTGTTAGCCGGGTTCAATGGCACCATCCCTTCATCATCACTTTTGTAACACCCCAACCGATGGCGGAAACATCGGGATGTCACATATTGATGATTGTTCAGTAGCTCATGGTAAATAATAAATTTCAATAATTGATTTAAATACATTACATACAATTGTTCTACAAGAATTTGTACATTAAATGAGAAATACTAAATATGCATCTTCAAGCATTAACTCTAAACTCCAAGCAAGCTATAACCTGAAACATGTTAAGTTTGAAAATATTTTGGGTCAACAAAAGTTGGTGAGAATTACATAGGTTTTGATAATTGAATAAAAACTTGTATAATTCGAGTGTCATGGCAAGTCTAGTCCATATGTGAAAACAAAACAATCGGGTAAATCGAGTACATAATCAAACCTTGTGACTAGAATATTGTGGTCCATCCCATACGCTCATGGTTCACTCGATTATGTTATAAATTCGATAACAATCACCCACGCTACCTATGTAGGAGGTACACGTATCCGGGTGGGATTGTCAGTCCAATAGATCTATCATTGTATACCGTCGGCTGATCAATGTTAATGATTATGCTAGAATAATGTGCTTACCCTAGTAATGTTTAAGACATAATGCAACATAGAATAACACATAGACACTTATGATTGAATTGTAAATTGAATGTTGTAACATGTTTCACCCCAAAATAGTGAATGGAAAAGGGGCTATGTAAAACTCACCTTAGGTGCTTAATGAGTTCGTGAGTTTTCTTGAGCGTGCAAACACTTAGTAATAATGCCTTGGAAAACTCGGAACTAGCTAGAGGAGATAATGATGGATGAAAACTTTAGGGGAGATGGGATAATAATGTTTTTTTTATTGAATGTTATAAAGAGTTGAATGGTAGGCTATTGTATTTATAGTGTAGAAATTGGAGTTGTAATTAGGGACTACTTTGACTAGGCTAGAATTTAGGAACAACTTTGACTTGACTAGAAGACCATATTTACTGACACTTTGACTTGACTAGGAGACCATATTTACTAACAATTTGACTTGACTTGACTAAGAGACTACGTTTGACTTTTCAGGTTTGACTAAGGGACCTTGAAAGGGTTTAAGTTTAATTGGTTTTAATTAACATCACAAAACACCAAATGGTGTAGTGGTTTGTGTGGTGTGGTTAAGGTTTAGCCCGCCAGGGACTCGGGTTCGAATCCTGGCTCAGGCAAACATTTTTTTTAACGTTTTTAAATCAGAATTTTTAATAAAATCCAATTTAATATTGATTATAAGTCATTATTTAAAAAAAAATTAATAAAATGGATGGGAAAGATAATGTAAACATGAATCGGATGAATAAACAAGGGAGTTCTATATATATATATATAAAATTGTGTGATGTTACAACTTTAACTATCATGAACTCTTCCCAAATATTTCCTCTTCTTTGGTTGTTGTTTCGGCTGCTTGCCTTTGCTTTTTGAAGACGAACAAGCTCCCAATGGTTCACTAGTCCTTACCATTTTCTTACACACATCACAAAACAAGCAACACAACCAAACACACGACAAAATCAGTTCCTTTTTCTCCATAAATCCCCACAGTTGCTTGTTATTATAGTAGTAGATGTTAATGAACAACATTTTTATCCTTATATTTTTTACAAAAATTGGACATGGTGTCTCTACAACGTAGAGATTTCCAAAAGTTCATAACTTGAAATTAACCTTACATCTACTACTATAATCATATTCAAATAACCATTTTTCATGACAAAAGCTAAGAACAAGCAAGTGTATGAACAAATAATAACAGTAACTTTAATCTTCACAATGCACCATCAAAAGTAACGAAGTAACATCACATACCTTTGATTGAAGATGCTAGAACACAAGAAAAACAAAAACTTCAAAAACCCCCAAAAATTTTGGACCTAGGGTTTGTCAATCGACCAACAAAACGTGTTTTTCTTGCAAATCTTTCCTTAAAACCAACAAGTACGTGAAATTCCAGTCAAGATACACCCAAAAATCACTCGATTTGCCCAAGTATTGAAGAAGTTATGAAGGATTTAAGGTTGAAAGGTTGAAAGGTTGTGAGGTTGATGGAAGATCTTGTGAAAGGGAAAGGAAGATGAATGTGAAAGAAAAGGAGTGGCCAGGGATTAATCACGTGAGACATGGAATTATTTTATATAAACCGCTGACTTGACCGACCCATTCATTGCCAGAGGCCACCGTAAGCTACGGTGGCTTCAGGCTCAAAATTCCCACCGTAAGGCAGTGGGATCTCACCGTATGGCCACAATCCTTCCAACACACACCGTAAATTACCGTCCCACCGTAAGATACGGTGGAGACTGGGCATCAGGTTTTCGAAATATTTTCAATTTTTTTTTATTTTTTTAACATGGAAATTTCAAAAAAATGAAATTACCCTACCCCCTTGAAAAATCCCGTGTTGTCCTCAACAGGATGTGTTGGATCAGTAATGCTCTTGATGTATTGCTTGCTAGTGAACACTTATGTGTTTAGCAAGTTCAATCAGATTTGCACAGCGGAATGAGTAAGTAAAGTTACACATCAACAGGAGTTATTACTCCCCCTGGATGTTTGAAAACTAAAGACAAGTTTAATGAGAATCTAAGTATTGAATGTGAATGATAATAAATACTCAAACGGATTCTCAATAAATGAAATGGAAATAACAATAATAAGCTTTGAAGGATTTCAATTTCAAATTAAAATCGTTGTCTAAAACAGAGGGATGAACCCATCTATTTATAGACTTTACAAATACATGAACCTTGCCAAAAAGCAAGTCTGTAACAAGTTGCAACAAGTTGCATTCTTGGAACTTGCACAAAAAAAGATAAAGTAATACTAAACAAATAAACTACTGAAACATAAGGCGGTGGAAAGATTCTGGTACAAGTGCTGATGAATGACAAACTACTGATGAGTAGTTTGTCTTCAGTAGTTCTTCTATGAACTTGTCTGGTTAGACTTCAGAACTTCTGATACTTCTTCTTCAGTACTTGTTGAATCCTTCTTCAGTACTTTAGTCTTCTTTCTTCAGTAGTTCTATACTTAGAATATTTTCAGAAGTATGAATTAGACTAAGGTTTACAAAAGTGGTTTCCTCAATCCTTTTTGTCCTAACAGGATGCGAGAACTATTCGAAACCCGAATGTCCCCACACTTGTTTCAAACACGGGTTTCAACCAAAAACGGTAATTGTGCAAATGAACAAAACAAACAAAATAAACAAAAAACTAACTATGTACACTACCAAACCTGGGCCTCTCATAGTTGTTCATCTTCTACCGGGCGTAAGATGTAGCCCGCTTTTTCAATCTCCAAGTTGTTGATGTCGTTTCCTTCCAAGTATGGCTTTAATCGATGTCCATTCACTGTTTGTTGCTTGCTGCTTTGCTCATCTTGGATATCCACATCACCAAATCTCCCAACTCGCCGAATAACATATGGGCCCATCCATTTTCTTTTCAATTTGCCCGCAAACATTTTCAGCCGCGAGTTGTACAACCATACCTTTTGACCCACTTTAAGGGTCTTCTTTCTCAACTTTTCTTCATGAACCTTTTTTAGCTTGTCTTTGTAAGCCGATGCACACTCGTAGGCTTCGTCTCTAATTTCTTTGATTTCACTCCATTGCAACTTTTGCATCTTTCCCGCTTCATCATAATCTACGTTCACCGTTGTAATTTCCCAGTGTGCCCGGTGAGCTAACTCCATTGGCAAGTGACAACCCTTTCCATCATACACCATCCGATAAGGTGTTGTGCTAATTGGAGTCTTGTAGGCCGTTCGGTATGCCCATAACGCATCATCCAATTTGCTTGACCAATCCTTCCTATCTGTTCGAACCGTCTTCATGAGACTTTCTTTAATTTGACGGTTGGACACTTTGACTTGTCCACTCGTTTATGGATGGTAAGGTGTAGCAATCTGGTGATTCACGCTATACCGCTTCAACAGTTTTCCAAAGTTAAAGTTCTTGAAGTGTGAGCCACCATCACTTATGATAACTCTTGGGATACCAAACCGGGCAAAGATGGTAGATTGGACAAACTTACAAACAACTGAATGATCATTTGTTCTTGTTGCAATAGCTTCAATCCACTTCGAGACGTAGTCAACCGCCACCAAAATGTATAAGAACCCATTAGAATTTGGAAAGGGACCCATAAAGTCAATGCCCCATACATCAAATATTTCAACCAAAATTGGTTGCAATGGCATCTCATCCCTCTTGGATATGCTTGCAAACTCGCATGCATCTTCGAAAATTGTAGGCCAATAAAACCCACACGAGAGGACCCGGTAACCCGTTTTATGCCCGCTAAAATGCCCTCCACAAGCGGATGAGTGGGCATGAGTTAAGATCTCTAAGATACCACGGTGCAACAAAAGTGGACACGGCCAATAATTGCTCATCGGGAAACCGTTCATTTATCTCACCCAAATCATCAATCTCTCAAATCAGAATTCGAGATAAGTGATCTGCCACTACGTTCTCACTTCCCTTTTTGTCTCGAATCTCTAGATCAAATTCTTGTAACAACAACACCTACCGGATTAAACGTGGCTTTGCATCTTTTTTCTCCATCAAATACCGAACCGCGCTATGATCTGAATATACAACCACTTTGCTCCCCCAAATGTACGAACGAAACTTATCCAAAGCATACACCACCGCTAATAACTCCTTTTCGGTTGTGGTATAATTCAGTTGCTCTTCGGATAAGGTCTTGCTTGCATAGTAAATTGTTAATACGTGTAGGACCGATACTACATCACCAATCGCTCCTGATTATCTCCACAAGACATCAAACCGAATAGATAAAACAATGAGTAATACATGTATAAAACCAAGAATCTTACTTTCATATATGATAAACAAGTCAGCACAGATTCTTCATACATACACACATACATACCTTGTTGAATGGGACGCCAGCCTGAGGTGAGCTCAACCTCAGGCTAACCTGGACTAGACCACACACAGTAGTCTTCTCCTAGAGACTGTTGCAACTCTCTCTTAGAAAACCTAAACCCTTACACAAATATATATAGGCTAACTAATTAACTAAGTTTAGGCTGGGCCTCAGGCACACTTGCTTGGGCTACCACAATCGCTCCTACTCTAGTTCTATTAGACTAAGCCCATACGAGTTGCATAGCCACGGTCACAAATGCCCCAACAAACTCCCCCTTGACCGTTGCTATCAAATCTGACAAACACTGATAATCATCAGTCACAAAACATGTACTAACAAACTCCCCCTTGACTGATGATTTCAGTTCTTCTCTGATAAGACTTGATCTTCGTCTCCCAATTAGGTGTGTCTGACTTTGTCTTATATCTTCACAAATCCACCGAATACCCAAAACCTTTATATCCACCATAATCTGCTTCTTTCCTCCTATGAGGAATTTACGCCTGATTAATAAAGGACCCAAGTAACCGGCATGTGATAAGGTTCAATCTTCAACTAATTAGTAAAGAACATCCAGCTTCATTGCAAAAATATTTCAACAAAATCTCGCACATCTAATTTTTCAGAGAACAATGCCTTAATAATTTTGCCAAAGAAATAATTATCTCCCCCTTTTTCTCTGCAAAATATTACCACATTGACGTGTATATTTTTGGTTCCCCCCATTTACAACCAGCAGGTCCATAATTGAAAACCCAACCGTATATCGCGTCAATACACCACAAAAAAAACCTCCACTTTAAATAACTACTCTCCACCAAAAATATAATCCCACCTAGTAAAAATTATACCACTGAAATATAGAGGCACCACCGAAATATATTTAGTTACTTGAACTTTGAGTTCACCACAAATCTTGTATTTTACCATAATGCTTTGAATATGTATGAATAATTTATAAAATATGATGAAGCCAATTGCATTGAAAGGAATTTATCCCTTCACGTGAATTGTCTTGTAGGTCGCCTTTTTTTTCGGAGATTATTTTCAAGAATAAAGCTATTTTCGGCTTCACCATAATAATCCATTCAAATCCCATTATTATTATTCCAAACTAAACATCCACATTTTATGGAAACTCATTCAAAATTCATTCAAAGTTTCGGATCTCAGTTACTCCAAATGGATCTATTCAAATCCGAAAAACACTATCCATTCCAAACACCAAGCATCATATGAATCAAACATCGTAGTACACCCACCAAACCTTATGAAGATCCATAACTTATGCAATCCCGCAGAACATCGTATGAATATCATATCTCAATCAAATTAATCATCCATCTCCATGCTTAAAATCAAATACTGATCCATCTAAAAACATTCTGAAGACCTCGGCTATTATTATGAACAATGAAGAGCATTCCATTAACATTCATAATAACCTTTTCTCCATGAACATTCATATAATCTTCTCTACCATAGAAACCTGCTGCGAATCATCTAAACCAATTGGTATCATGTCTTCAACGAGTTTTAGCGGAAATAAAACCCAAAATCAAGAGCAATCGTGAATCGAGAGGCGGTTAGACCTTTCGATTCATAACCATGCTCTGATACCACTATTAATACGTGTAGGACCGATACTACATCACCAATCGCTCTTGATTATCTCCACAAGACATCAAACCGAATAGATAAAACAATAAATAATACATCTATAAAACCAAGAATCTTACTTTCATATATGATAAACAAGTCGGCACATATTCTTCATACATACACACATACATACGTTGTTGAATGGGACGCCGGCCTGAGGTGAGCTCAACCTCAAGCCAACCTGGACTAGACCATACACAGTAGTCTTCTCCTAGAGACTGTTGCAACTCTCTCTTAGAAACCCTAAACCCTTACATAAATATATATAGGCTAACTAATTAACTAAGTTTAGGCTGGGCCTCAGGCACACTTGTTTGGGCTACCACAATCGCCCCTACTCTAGTTCTATTAGACTAAGCCCATACGAGTTGCATAGCCACGGTCACAAATGCACCAACATAAATCACCACAGGCTTTTTATCAACTCGTTGACCCAAAACTGCACCAATTGTAGTGTCGCTTGCGTGACACATGATTTCGAATGGTTTTGACCAATCCGGAGGTTGCAAGATGGGAGCTTTGACCAAGTGTTCCTTCAAAACATTTAATGCTTGCAAACATTCATTAGTAAAATCAAATGGAACATCTTTTAATAATAGATTACATAATGGTTTGGTGATAACACTAAAACCTTTAACGAAACATCTATAAAACCCCGCATGTCCCAAAAATTACCTTACACCCTTAACATTTTTCGGTGGTGGCAAAGATGATATTACCCGTATTTTTGCTTTATCCACCCCCATACCTCTTTTGGAAATCACATGGCCTAACACAATTCCCTCTTGCACCATAAAATGACTTTTCTCCCAACTAAGCACTAAATTTTTCTCAACACATCTTTTTAAAACTTTTTTGTATATCATTGAGACATGATTCAAAACTAGTGCCAAAAATCAAAAAATAATCCATAAACACTTCAAGCGCCTCTTCAACCATGTCCGAGAAGATACTCATCATACATCGTTGGAAAGTTGCCGGTGCGTTACACAAGCCAAATGGCATTTGCCTAAAGGTAAAGGTACCATATGGACAAGTGAAGGTGGCTTGTGTTAGTCATTCGGGTGTATTGCTATTTGATTGTAACCCGAATACCCATCCAAGAAACAGTAATATTTTTTACCTGACAATTTTTCAATGATTTGGTCAATAAAAGGTAGCAAGAAATGGTCCTTAGAAGTGGCGGCATTCAATTTGCGGTAGTCAATACACACACACACACACCACCGGTGACCGGTCGGGTGGCTATTTGTTCCCCACTTTCATCCTTGACTACTTGAATGCCGGCCTTCTTAGGCACAATTTGTGAAGGACTTACCCAAGCACTATCTGAAATTGGATAGATAATTCCCGCATCCAACCATTTATTTACCTCTTTCTTTATTACCTCCCTTAGGTGGGATTGTGGTAGAGGGACTAAACGTGAGATTAGGTTTAACTTGAGTAGAAATCGTTTGCGTGGTGTGGGTTGGTGCAGTATCATGAAGTGGAATAGGATTGGTAGTGGTGTTAGGCATGGTGGTATTTGGTGAAGGTTGTGTAGAAGTAGTAGTGAATGATGAGGTCGTTTGACCCGTTGTGGGTGATGTTTGAGTTTCTTGCATGATGTTTCTTGGCTTAAAGGGTGAAGTGGGTGAACCAATAATTCTTTCAATTTTCGGATCGAACAATAGTGGTGATGACTCGTGAGAGCCTCTAGTATGCATACACTTGAAATACCTGCACACTAAACACAACCAGTGTAAACCCAAAAATAACAAACATAACTACTAAATTAACACACGTTGCGCACTACTCCCTGGAAACAATGCCACAATTTGACGTGCTGTCGTGGTACACGCAAATTTAATCCAAATTACTAGTAGTAAACAGGAATCGAACATAGGGAGTTTGTGGAAAATGTGTTGATTCCATAGTTTTGCAAATTAACTACAATTAATCTAATGTGCAGAAATTAAATATCAAAAGTTTGAGTTGTTTGATTAAAATTAAACTATCAACTAATTACTAATCAAGATTGGATTTTTAATTCAGATCATGAGAATAATGACCATCCTTGGTTTCGGTTTCTTCAACACTTGTGCAGAATTCCAACTAGAAAGAGTTACATAGACATAACTCATGTAAAAATATTTGTTGTGATAAAAGGGAACAAAGTACTCGGATTATATCAACGTGAGGTTTTTTCCCGATGATCAATCAATCAGTATCCAACCCTAACCCTTCCTGTGATATCTCGATTGTCAACGACACCAAGAATGTACGATTTAGATGAAGATTGAAACATCAATTAACAAGCTACAATCAAATATTGAAACATCATAATAACAAAGCAAACATACCAAGTTATCATTCTAGAAATTAAAGGTAAAACACACAAGAGTTGTACGAAAACCTTCACTTAAGATGATCACCACAAGTTTAGCCAGACATTGTTTGGTGAATCATAATAACATCAAAGTTAAAGTTCATACGAATCAAAAACCAAACCAAATTGTTAGAAATTGTTTCCAAATGATTTCCCAAGCTAAAATTCGCCCCCAAGGTGCAGAGAAACGTCTCCAATCAAGAATAATGTGAAAAGAACCATGGGCGTGATTTTAGCATCGATCTATTGCCGGTGGTTTTGGGTAGTTTTGATGTCGTTGTGGGTATGGATTGGTTGTCTAATCAGCATGTTATTGTCGTTTGCAATGAGAAAATAATTCAAATTCCGCTAGAAAATGGTGAAGTTCTAATAGTTCAAGGGGAAAGGTATGAGATGCCTTTAGAAATTATTTCATGCATGAAAGCCCAGAAGTGCTTTCAAAGGGTTGTTATGCATTCTTGGCGCAGGTGGTCGACAAGAAGTTTGTTGATCGTAAGCTTGAGGATATCCCCGTTGTCAGAGATTTTCCTGAGGATTTGTTGGGGTTGCTGCCTTCCCGACAAGTCAAGTTCCGTATTGAACTCGTTCGTGGAGCTGCTCCTAATGCTGGTTCTTCTTATCGTTTGGCTCCCTTCAATAAGCAAGAATTGTCCAGTCAGTTGGAGGAATGATGCATCTAAAAAATAGCAGGTTTTACATACACGATTTCACCCATTTATCACCCGAAATCATGCTTTTATCTTAGTATTATCATGGTTTCTTTTCTTTTAATGATAATTGCAAGTATTGAAGGTGGAACGTGAAAAGAAGTGAAAACGGGCACAAAAGACAAGGAATTGAAGACTTTCGGAGCTGATTCAGATAAAGCACGGCCGCGCTAAGACTGTGCACGGCCGTGCACCCGTCCCGGGTCAAGAAGTCAACATTTCCAAGTCAACAGAAGGCAAAAGTTAGCTTTGCAGACATGCACAGGCGTGCCATAACCCTTAGCACGACCATGCTCCTTCAAGCGTGTCCCCCAAGGCTCAAACCAACCAAAACAGACAAAACGGATGCAAATACTGGCAAGCACGCCCGTGCCAACACCTGGAGCACGACCGTGCTTGTCTTGAAGGAGACAACTTCCGCAACAAGGATTCTGCAATAGTACTTACTGTCGAGCGTGGGTGTGCCAAACCTTGAGAAAGGGCATGTAGGGGCTGATTGCCTATAAATAGAGGCTCCACCCCACATTTTGAGCATCCCATTCCACCCGAGTTTCTCTCACTCATCAGCCATCTTTAGGGTCTTGTAAGTGACATTGGGAACTTGGGATCACTCCATAAACTCTACATTGAGTGAGAGCTTGAGAGAGATCACTATAAATCATCCAAAACCCTCTTTTATCCATAAAACAACCATTACTATGTGTTCTTCAAACACCCAAACTAGAGTGCATGTTGTAATGCTAATCTTTGGCTAGGATATCAGAGTGTTGATAGGGTGAAGACTTTTTTGGTATTAATTATATAGTCTTTATTTGTTGAGTGGTGTTTGTGTTACTGTCTAATTCTTTTCACTTAAAACCTTGTGTGATGAATTAACTAACTAACTAATCACTTTGTATTTGGTCTTATGGCTGTCTTGATAGGAAGTGGGAGGACTTATGAGTGTACCCATGGTGTGTAACAACAACCCATACACTCGTAAGCTAACCTAATCCCGCGAGTAGTGATTAGCCCATTTGTCGGTAGAAATACACACACTCAGTGGCTTAATTCTCTACTATCAAAGATCTCACTTAGGGTTGGTATGGTCTTTATATTTGGTCCTGGTGATAAGCCAAGACTTGATTTTGCGACTTAGCTTCATTGTCTATGTGAAAGCTTTGGCGCATGTCAAGGATTGGTGAACCAGTGTTGAAAGAAAACGGTCTTTATTTTCTTTCATTATTGTATTGCCACACAATCAATAATAGACCAATCACTTTTTAAAAAGTTAATTAATTCATGTAGGAGATGCACGTGTTTTGGTTAGTGACGACTCACATATGATATCAAGTGGTAGCTTGTTCGGTCATACTCCGGCCACCGACAAGTTGTCCATAAAGGTTTTAAGTAATTAGATGTCTTTATCACAACACTGGGAGATGGATTCTTCAGAGATGGGCATACACAGTCTTGAGTAATCCGTCCCTCATTGTTGAGAGGTGAGCTTACCGGTTTGGGAGACCCTCATTTTAACAACTTGAACATAACTAGTTATGCGAAAACAGTCACCTCTGGAGAATGCACTTTGCAATTCTAAGTTAAGCATAAGTGCGCAACTCGTATACACCGCTCAACTAAGTAATTACTATTAATCATTCCCAAGGTTAGTTGGATCCCAAAGAAACACTCCTTTTTGGTTATTGACTTCTACTTTGGTCATTCTCGATCTCTCTCTCTCTTTTCTATCTTTCACTTTTATCAAAAAGCAACTTAAGGCTGAGTAGGGGAAGTCGTGCCTTTGGGTTCGATACTTGGTACTTGCTAGAGTCTATACTACTCTCGATAGGTCCACTTGCCTATCGTGTGGGTTTAGAACGATTAGCAAATATTGTCACACCACGCCAATGGCGGAAACGCGTGGCGCGACGGTTCGAAGGGCATAAAACCAAGATTAACACAAACTATAAGTAATTAACAAAAAGGGATCATTTATTTATCACGTCGAAACAAGTTTTTAAGTTTACACATTCTTAAACCACATAGTTTAATACGAAAGTAGAGGTTTCTCAAATATATCCCAACCCTATGGGAAATAAGAGTGAAACCCCATCAAAATGTCCGACGTTATGTGAGATCCCCCGCCCGCACTAGCCCAGCAACCATCCATCGATCAATTACCTGAAAGATATGTTGAAAATCGTCAATATATAAATATTGGCGAGTTCACAGTATTAGTTTACAAAATATTTCGTAGCAACATGTTTAGGAAATAAACATCAATTGTGACCATTATAGGAGTTGCAAGTTCCTACAATTTACTTGAGCCCATAACCAAACCAAGACTAGCATTGCCCCGCTCATAGTTGTTTCTCGGATCTTAACAACTTAGTTCAGAATACGTGCACCGCAGGCATACGCAGATGCATAATTGACGCTATCGATTAGGGGTGGGCCTTGTCGGGCACCAATAGTACTATCCCAATATTCCTTCGGTTTCGATTTCACACACACACACACGAATAAATGGTTACAGTAGCGAGGACTCAACCCGAAGTGGCGAACACAAACCCAAGTATCCAACATGTCACATATTTCCTTAACTTAACATATCTTTCCCTCAAAAGTAAAAACTGTAAAATGGGGCCGTGAAACTCACCTCAAGCAGTATGAAAATTCCCACTTAGAAAATAGCTCGTTCAAGGTAAACACCTACAAACGTCCTAGACGTATAAATCACTAAGTCTATAGTGCATGTGTTTTGGCAAGTTGTATGTCCAACTCCCAAACCACTATTTAGTTTAATTCCCCGTTTAGTTAAACGTGTATCCTAGGTCCGTTGGTGATGGATTTACCCTCGTCACAAGTTACATTATATTTTCATGAATATTACTTAACTTGTATAATATTGTTCTCGATCCGACTCACTTGACGTATAAT
This sequence comes from Ambrosia trifida, assembly GCA_028751855.1. Classification (NCBI taxonomy): domain Eukaryota; kingdom Viridiplantae; phylum Streptophyta; class Magnoliopsida; order Asterales; family Asteraceae; genus Ambrosia; species Ambrosia trifida. Next base: position 83,305,222 of record CM054127.1, read on the forward strand.
TATATTTCCATTAAATAATTATACTAAGATCTTGTCGTTTGATATAATATTTTTAACACTCGACTCGACTCACTTTACCGTATATTTATTTTCCCATTAAATAAATATACTAGAATCTTGTCGATAGATAATATATTTTCAACACTCGACTCGACTCACCTTACCGTATATTTACTTTCCCATTAAGTAAATAATAATTTACTTGTTCTTTCGTTTTTACGTCTTGGTCCGTTAACACGTCATAACATGAACACGTCCATATCCGATCACTTAACATATACATATTTTGTTACTTTTCCAAGTTTCAAACAATATGTATAATTAATCATCCTTTAATTTCTACATATTTTTACTTGGAAGTTTATAAATAACATTTGTATTTTTTTAATACAAAGACTTGGTTACTTCCACATAAAAATGTTCCAACACTTTTATATCCCCATTTATATAAAAGTGTTCATTTTTATACAAGTTTTCACCAAGTTTTAATTTATCCATTTTTATAAAAACCTTTGTTTTTATACATTTCCAACATACTAGGAAGTTTACATTTTTATAAAACTTCATTTTATAAAAATACATTTTTATATAAAATATATATTTGTAAATTTGCTACGATTTACACAATCAACCTTGGAAAGTAAACATTTTACACTTTTGACACCAAACTTTCCAAAGCTATATTTTTAGATACAAGTTTCTAAAAATATCATTTTATGCCCTCAACTTTTAAAGTTACTTAAATAGTCCTTTAACTTTCAAAAGTTGCATTTTCTTCCCATTCTTTCAAAAATGACAATTTTCTACTAAACTAGTAAACTTTATTTTATCATCTTTGTCATGATAGATTATTTTTATGATCCAACATTTTTAATAGTCTATAATGACCTCATCAAGGATAATAATAGGTGTATTTAGTGTAATATGTCCAATATGTCCAACGTGCATTTTTTTTCAAGTGTGTAGACTTTGAAGATGTAAAATTTATGTAATATATTTTCTAACAATATCAACACCATATCAAGTTTTAAATGGTTATTTTATGAAGATTTAAACCACATTTAAGGTTATTCAAGTTTCATTAACAAACTATGTTTAGATCATTATTTCTTCAAGTATTTGTGAAATTTATGAAACTACAAGAACACTAAATTCATCCATCACCATATTTCGGCCCCTATCATACATTTTATCACCATTTTAGTCTTAAAAAGCATATGTTTTATCATGTAAAATTTCATCAAGTTAACCCATGTACAACTTGCTTTCTAGATAACAAAACATAAACTTTCAAGAACAAGAATAAGATTAAGAATACTTACAACTAGCACAAGGCTAGGGAAGCTAAAAACACTTGATTTTGAAGGGGTTTAGTGTATTCTTCCTAGGTGGTTAAGCTCCAAGCTTGAAACACACAATTTGGGGTTTGGAAAATGGATGTTTATAGATGTATTTGGAGTGTTAAAACTTGAAATTGGATGTGTGTGTGGGTGTGCAAACTCACGACAATAAGAAGAAGAAGAAAGAGTTTTCTTTTTTTTTTTTGTTTCTCAAGTGTTTTAACTCATATCTTCTTTATAATCTATGCAAGATCCATCATATCCAACTTTTAGATTTTAAATCCCTTAGATTATGGAACAATGGTACACAAGCAATCTAGCTAGATATGTATGGGTGTGTTTGGATTATTTTTGAAGGATTTTAAAGGATTTTTATAAATTTCCCAAGTACACCATAATCTTATACATATCTCCTTCTCAAATCCACTCCATACCTTATGATTTTCTTTAGATTTTATGGATTATTTGTACAAAAAAGAAAGATCTTGGTATGGTTAAGGGGTTGGGATGGTTGGGTTGGGTAGTTTAGTGGGGTCCACAACATAAAACATTTGCTAATTAACTTGTTATGATTCACACATAATGTTCGGGCTTCGTTCGGGTTTTAATCGGATTTTAATTACGCGTTATTTGGACATTATAGTAGCCTCAAATAACCCTTAAACATAGCCTAGTTTAAGTTTCGGTTGGTTAGTTAGGCTTTCGTTGGGTGAAATTATAAGTTATACGTGTACCGGGTGTGGTACGCGCACTTTCACTGGCCTTCCATAAATGTATCCCTCACATAGTCACCCCACTTGAGCCTTAGCCTTTTTCGTTTCACCCATCACATTTAGCCCATGTCGTGGTTTTGGCAAAGAAGGTGTGTTGCAGGCTATTGGGACACTCTTGGGTAGTCTTGAAATGGAAGAAGATAGACCAGACGTCATGGTATTTACCAAGAACAGTTTGGCAACTAAAGAAAAAATCACCGCACAGAGTTAGCATACCAAAGAATAAGGTTTTTCAAAAGCAACACTTGTTGAAAAAATAAAAAGAATAATTTTTTTGAGGAATAAGTCGGAAAGCTCGACAATAAACGGGCCGAAAGAAAACAATTCTATTTGAAGATTTATTTATAGGACATTCCTAGCGGAGGTTATTAGGTGTGAAGATCGAACGATCCGCAAGGTAGGGATGCAAAGCGATGAGTCTTTGGGGGAGGAGTTTCATAAAGCCCATTATCTAGAGTTTGACATTTGCCCATTACGCTGCAGCCGCGTCCGAGCCAGACACGATAATAGACACCCATGCTACCCATTTATCACTTCAACACCCTCAAAAGACCTTGTGATTCACAGCCTCTCACCCATATATAGAGGTGGAGATTTGATTTGAATACAAGCTTATGATCTATGCGTGACTTGGGTTGAATCTGAGTGATCACCCCCAAAAACAACCCTCGAGTGAAATAGTGAGGAAAATATGAAGTAGACACTTGAGGAACATATGATTAGGCGCGCCAAGGCTATCGAGAACATCAACCAAGGATGTATTGAGTAGGTGGGACTCTTAGGAGGAGGGTTGTTATGACTTGTCACACCACACTCGCCTATTTTTACTCTACTCTCTTTGCCTAGGTTTGGTTTGCTTGGGGATAAGCAAACGTCTAAATGTGAGGTGATGTGATGTACCTCAAAATTAGCAGGTTTTACATACACGTTTTCACCCATTTATCATCCGAAATCAGGATTTTATTTTGGTATTATCACGGTTTGTCTTGTTTTAATGATAATTGCAGGTATTGAAGGTGGAAAGTGAAAAGAAGTGAAAACGACACAAAGGACAAGGAATTGAAGAATTTCAAAGCTGATTCAGATGAAGCACGACCGCGCTACCACCGTGCACTTGTCCCGGGGCAAGAAGTTAACATTTCCATGTCAACAGAAGGCAAAAGTCAGCTTTGCAGATATGCACGGGCGTGCCATAAACCTTGGCATGGCCGTGCTCCTTCAAGCGTGTCCTCTAAGGCTCAAACCGACCAAAACTGACAAAACGGATGCAAATACTGGCATGCATGTCCATGCCAACACCGGGAGCACGACCGTGCTTGTCTTGAAAGAGAAAACTTCTGTAATAAGGACTCTGCAACAGTACCCGCTGTCGAGCGTGGGTGTGGCAAACCTTGAGCAAGGGCGTGTAGGGGCTGATTTGCCTATAAATAGAGGCCTCCACCCCATATTTTGAGCATCCCATTCCACCCGAGTTTCTCTCACTCATTAGCCATCTTTAGTGTTTTGTAAGTGACCTTTGGAGCTTGGGATCACTCCATGAACACTACATTGAGTGAGAGCTTGAGAGAGATCACTATAAATCATCCAAAAACTCTCTTTTATCCATAAAACAACCATTACTATGTGTTCTTCAAACACCCAAACTAGAGTGCATGTTGTAATTCCAATCTTTGGGTAGGATATTAGAGTGTTGCAAGGGGAAGACTTCTGTGGTATGAATTATATAGTCTTTATTTGTTGAGTGGTGTTTGTGTTCTTGTCTAAATCTTTTCACTTAAAACCTTGTTTGATGAATTAACAAACTAATCACTCAGTATTTGGTCTTGTGGGTGTCTTGATAGGAAGTGGGAGGACTTATGAGTGTACCCATTGTGTGTAACAACGGATGCACTTGTAAGCTAACCTAATCCCGCGAGTAGTGATTAGCCCATTTATGGGTAGAAATACACACACTTAGTGGCTTAATCCTCTATTATCAAAGATCTCACTTAGGGCCAATATGGTCTTTATATTCGGTCCTGGTGATAAGCCAAGACTTGATTTGGTGACTTAGCTTCGTTGTCTTTGTGAAAGCTTTGGCGCAGGTCAAGGATTGGTGAACCCGTGATGAAAGAAAACGGTTTTATTTTCTTTCATTATTGTATTGCCACACAATCAATAATAGACCAATCACTTTTTAAAAAGTTAATTGATTCAAGTAGGAGATGCACGTGTTCTGGTTAGTTAGGACTCACCTATGATATCAAGTGGTAGCTTTTTCGGTCATGCTCCTGCCACAGGCAAATTGTGCATAAAAGTTTTAAGTAATTATATGTCTTTATCGCAACACTGGGAGGTGTATTCTTCGGGGTTAGGTATGCACAATATTGAGTAGTACGTCCCTCATTGTTGGGAGGTGAGCTTACCGGTTTGGGAGACCCTCATTTTAACAACAAGAACGCAACTAGTTATGCGAAAACGGTCACCTCTAGAGAATGCACTTTGCAACTCTAAGTTAAGCATAAGTGCACAACTCGTATACACCACTCAACTAAGTAATTACTATTAATCCTTCCCAAGGTTAGTCGGATCCCAAAGCAACACACCTTTTTGGTTATTGATTTCTACTTTGGTCATTCTCGCTCTCTCTCTCTCTCTCTCTCTCTCTCTCTCTCTCTCTCTTTTATTAAAAAACAACTTTAGGCCGAGTAGGGGAAGTCGTGTCTTTAGGTTCAATACTCGGTACTTTCTAGAGTCTATACTACTGTCGATAGGTCCACTTGCCTATTGTCTGGGTTTAGAATGATCAACAAATATCATTTTATTTTATAAATTTAAAACTTGAATCAGTGTCCTAACTTAAAGTCCCAACTTAATTACCTTTTTCATCGAGTCTTGACACTTCTTTTGGAAAGTTGTCAATTTTAAGAAAAAGAAGTTTAAGTGACTTAATTCACACAACATCAAGGAACTATTGGGTAAAGGTTTCATTTGACCAAGTTTCTCACCGTGGGGTGCTCCTATTCTGTTTGTGAAGAAGAAAGATGGTTCATTTAGGATTTTTCTCGATCATTGAGAACTGAATAAACTTATATCAAGAATCACTCCCCTTACCTAGGATCGATGACTTATTTGATCAACTCCAAGGTTCTAGTTATTTTTCTAAGATTGATTTGAGATCAGGTTATCATCAGTTGCACATTCAAGAGGAGGATATTCCCAAGACTGCTTTACGTATGCATTATGGACATTACGAGTTCTTGGTGATGTCGTTTGGTTTGAAAAATGCTCATGCCATCTTTATGGATCTGATGAATCATTTATGTAAACCTTATCTTGATAAATTCATCATCGTGTTCATTGACCACATCTTGATCTATTCTCGCTCTAAGAAGGATCATGAAGAGCATCTTAGATTGATTCTAGAGTTGTTGCGGAATGAGAAGTTGCATGAAAAGTTTTCAAAATGCGACTTTTGGCTTTGGGTAGTTCATTTTCTGGGTCATGTCGTGAATGAGCAAGGTATTCATGTGGATCTCGTGAAGATTAAAACGATTAAAGGTTGGGAAGCTCTGAAGACTCCCACCGAGGTGCAACAATTCTAGGTCTTGCGGGTTATTATAGAAGCTTCATCGATAATTTTTCTAAAATTGCACAATCTTTGACTGTGTTGACACAAAAAGACAAAGAGTTTGAATGGACTGCCAAGCAGGAAGCCGCCTTCCAGTTGTTGAAGCAGAAGTTGTCTGATGTGCCTATCTTATCCCTGCTTGAGGGTACAAGTGATTTTGTGGTTTATTGTGACACTTCGTATCAAGGGTTGGGTTGGGTTGGGTTGTGTTATGATGCAGCATGATAAGGTGATTCCTTATGCCTCTAGACAGCTGAAAAATCACCAGAAAACTATACCACACACGATTTGGAATCGGGTGCGGTAGTGTTTGCTCTCAAGATTTGGGGGCATTATCTTTATGGTACTAAGTGTACGGTTTTTATGGATCATAAGAGTTTACAACACATCTTCAACCAAAAAGAGTTGAATATTAGGCAAAGGAGATGGGTTGAGTTGTAGAATGATTATGACTGTGAGATCAAATATCTCCTCGGTAAGGAAAACGTAGTTGCGGATGCCTTAAGTCGAAAATAGCGGGTTAATCCTTTGCGTGTCTATACTTTGGGTTTGACCATTCACATGAGGTTGGCTGATCAGATTCAGGAAGCCTAAGGTAATGCGCTTAAGCCTGAGAATGTTGTGGTTGAAGGCCTTCATGGTATGGTTGATTTGTTGGAGTCCAAGTCTGATGGCACGTTGGGTTTCATGAATAGAGTTTGGGTGCCATTGTATGGAAATTTGCATGAGTTGGTTCTAACTGAGGCTCACATATCTGGATATTCTATTCACCCGGCTTACATGGCCGAATTTTAAAAAGAGATATTGTGAATTACGTGGCTCGTGATGGGCTTATTCCAAGGTTAAAGTCGAATATCAGAGACCGTCGGGACTATTTCAACAACCTATGATTCTCGTGTGGAAATGGGAACAAATTTTTATGGATTTCATCACTAAGTTGCCTAAAACATCATGTGGCAACGATGCGATTTGGGTGATTGTTGATCGCTTGACGAATTCTGCGTATTTTCTTCCTATTCGCGAGATCGATAAGATGAATACTAGCTAGCTTGCATATCAAGGATGTGGTTTCTAAGCATGGGGTGCCTGTATCTATTATTTTGGATCGTGATAGTTATTTTACTTCAAGGTTCTGGCAAACTTTGCAACGTGCTATGGGTACCCATTTGGATATGAGTACTGCATACAACCCTTAAATGGATGGACAGAGTGAGCGAACCATCCAGATGTTAGAGAATATGTTGCGTGCTTGTGCGATTGACTTTGGTGGGAATTGGGATTCTCACCTGCCGTTGGTAGAGTTTTCTAACAACAATAGTGTTAGATAATAATTAATACATGAATTTATGTTGCTTTCTTTTACTATTTCTCCTCTATATAAACTCTATTGTGACCCCATTGTAATCAAGAAATAGAATTCACTCTTCATTAATGGTATCAGCCTTCCCTTGAAGGTGGAGTTTCGTTTGACCTCTCCTTTCCAAGTCCTTCCCTTCCATATTCTGTCTGTTTCCTTCGTTCGGCATCAACCCTGTTCTGTCCCCTATTTTTGTCTCGTTTCTTACTGCTGTCCCTTTCCTTTCCTGTTTTTTGTTCGAACATGGCTTCATTCTCAAACACCACTCCTCCAATGAATGGGTTAGCCCCCATGATTGCTATCAAATTATCCGTTGAGAACTATATTTAGTGGCACGCTCAAATCTTGCCACTCCTTACCTATCAACAAGTTTTATCCCATGTCGACGGGTCTAAAACCACTCCTCATCCTATGATTACGAACAATGATAAGGAAGTCAATAACCCCGATTTCGTTACGTGGGTTCAACATGAACAACAAGCTATCATTCTTATCAATGCCTCATTGACGGAAGATGCCTTATCCGTCACCGTAGGGTTATCATCCGCTCGTGAAATTTGGGTGGCTCTTGAGGTGGCATTTTGTAATTCTTCGCTTGAAAGGGTTCAAAACTTGCACGATAACTTACATGCCTTAAAGAAAGGCAATTAAAGTGTAGTCGAGTTTGGCCGTGCATTCAAGGCTATACGTGCCTTAAAGAAAGGCGATAAAAGTGTAGACGAGATGGATCAACTCCACTGGTTTCTTTGTGAACTTGGTGCTTCCATTGAAAGTTTTTCTACTACCATTCGTTTGAAGCGTCCGGTTCTGTCTTTTTTTGATCTCCTAGCAAGTACGGAGAGTCATGAATTATTCATCAGGAACTTACATGGTGATCCTCCAACACCCACGACTGCCTTTGTGGCTCAATCGCCAAGACCGGCTCATGGATATACTTCCGGGTCTTAGTCGAGAGGCAATCATGCTTATATGCCCAGGCCTCATTAGCCCCAGGGCTTATCAGGCCCAATTTAGGCCCACCCGTAATATTAGGGCCTTTTCTGGTGGTTTTGGTTGAGGTAATTATTTAGCCTCTTATGCGGCCTTGACTCAGCCAAGTGATGACCAATTGGCACAAGCTTTCCATGCTCAATGCAATCTTAACTCCGCTATTCCTAATTGAAGAGGAGACACCTGGGCATCCACATACATGCTTCCTAGTACTACGTCTCTTCCAAATTCCACACTTACGCATGGTAATGAAATGGTTTATTTGGTAATGGACAGTCGTTACTAATTACTCATATTGGTCACACAAAATTGCTTGGTAATCTCGATCTTAATAATGTATTATTTGTCCCAAATCTTACTAAAAATCTCCTTTCCATTGGCAAACTAACCGAAGGTAATCCTATTGATGTCATTTTTTCTCATCCTTATTTTTATATTCAGGATCGTCGAACCAATCAAACTCTAGCCAGGGGATGCCGTGAAGACGGTCTTTATGTTCTTCGCAACACCAATGAAGCTTTAGTATCGACTCACTCGTGCCCCAAAGCCTCTTTTGAGTTATGGCGTTCCCATCTAGGGCATGTTAGGTTTGATATTGTCTCTTTACTTAAAATAATGGTTGTCTTTCCTTTACGTCTGTTTTGCCCAAACCAGGTTTTTATACCCCTTGTGAACTTGCCAAGTCCAAACGACAATATTTTGTTATCAATAATAAAAGGGCTTCATCCCCACTTGAACTTACTCATTGTGACTTGTGGGGTCCCTCCCCGATTAAATATGTTGATAACTGTGAAAACAATTTGGAACCATTTTCCCGATCGTTTAAAGAGTTAAAGCTTGGTTTTAAATGGAGATTGGAGGCGAAACAAAGATAGATGAAAACCACATCAACACAGATTCGTATTGTATCAGAAACGGTTATAGACATTGCTATCAGTAGGCTAAACATCTATCTCAGGGTCAAGGGAGATCGGGCATGATCTCCCCTATAGAGCATTCAAAGCATAAACTCACAATCTTAATGAAACCTAAACATGAGATTGCTATTTATATACCATGGTGATGAGAAACTCTTTCTCATGCTCAACCATGCATATGAGTCCGAAAGCTCGTGAACGAGTCTCATGAAAACCCATTCTCATGGTCATGAACACCCATTCTCATGATCATGAACACCCATCTCATGGTCCATAATAACAATACTATCATATCCATAAATGCCCTTATGAATCACCACAATCTCATGTACTACACCATTTTCATCTAAGACTCAACCCTAGTCTATTCGACAGCGACGACCACACACAAAGTGCATCAACAATAACTATCTTTACTACGTTGCATTTGTTGATGATTATTCTAGATTCACTTGGATATATCCACTAAGGTTGAAATATGATTTTGTTGACATATTATCCATCTTCATGACATTTTTTTCAAACTCAATTTTCAACAAAAATTAAAATCTTTCAAAGTGACGGTGGCACTGAGTTTACTAATATTTGTGTTCGGAAGATTTGTGAACAAAATGATACGTTTCATTGTATGTCGTGCATGTACACGCCATAACAAAATGGTCGTGTGGAGCGAAAACATCGTCATATCATTGAAACTGGTTTGGCTATGTATGTTGTTTCATGCAAAAGTTTCACCTCGATATTGGGCTGATGCTTTTTCTTCGCTGGTCTTTATTATAAATCTGCTACCTACCATAATTCTCAATGGAAAATCCCCATTTGAAATGTTATACAACCAAACACAACGCTATGCTTATTTTCGGACATTTGGTTGTCATGTCTTTCCGTTTATTCAAGATTATGCACCAAACAAATTATCTCCCAGAAGTATTCTGTGCATTTTCATAGGATATTGCTCCAAGGGCAGAGGGTATCGATGTCTTGACCAATGTACCTCTCATATTTATGTCACTCGCCACGCTCGCTTTGATGAGCATCATTTTCCGTTTGATGGTTCAACTTCAGCTTCTCCGATTAATATTATTGTGTTAACTACCTTTTTAGATACCTCTCCTAATTCTCATCACCCACCAATCATCATCTCAATTCCTACCAACCATACCCAGTCTCCTACTACACCCAAACCTATGTCCACTTCTCAAATAGACAACACCCTCACGATTCCTTTTCTCCTAGCTCAACCTCTTCTTGAAACCCAATGCACCAGCCCAAATCTGCCAATCCCATCTACGGCCCAAAAATCCCTACCACAAACACCCAATCCCTCCCCCAATACCCCGATCGTAAGCCCAGTTACTACTCCCTTTATCAGCCCGTTACCAACCAATCCATATGATCCTTCCAATCAGACTCCCACAACTACGCCCTCCACTACTCCTTCCTCCACTCCACCAGACTCATCACAATCGACTTCGGATTCTCAACCCGTGAATCATGCACCCATTCCTTTGACATTTTCATCTCACCCAATGGTCACACGTGCCAAATCTGGAATCTTTAAACCCAAGCATCGTGTTGACTTGGCTCATACTGAAGTCCTACCTCTTCACCATGCTCCTTTTGCTTGCATTGATCTAAAAACTTATCATATGGACTCCAAAGATCCAAAATGGGTGAGGGCTATGGAAGCTGAGCTTTTTGCTCATCATAATAATCACACATGATTTCTTGTTCCTCGCCTGGCTAGTTGAATGTGGTTGGTTCCAAATGGCTATTTTGCATAAAATACAAGTATGAAGGATCAATCGAGCGTTAAAAGGCGAGGCTTGTAGTGCATGGTTACACACAGGTACCTGCACTTGATTACTCTCATACATGTAGTCCGGTTGTGAAAGCTGCAACGGTTTGCACTGTTCTTGCTCTAGCCACCATCAATGGCTGGATGCTTCATCAGTTGGATGCAAATAATGCATTTCTTCATGGCCATTTGACTAAGACGGTTTATATGGAACAACCTACGGGTTTTTGGACCCTCAATTTTCATATTATGTGTGCAAATTACACAAGGCTATCTATGGATTAAAACAAGCGCCACAGGCCTGGTTCCAACGACTAAGCCTATTTCTCACCAACAATGGTTTTTCCTATAGTTGTGCGGACCCTTCCTTGTTTATCTACAAACGTGACTCTTGCATCATGTATCTACTTGTGTATGTAGATTATCTCATTCTGACCGGCAACCAATCCTCCACTTTGACATCCTTCATTGCTTCCCTTAATAACGAATTCGCCATCAAGGATCTTGGGAAACTCAACTACTGTATTGGTTTGAGAGCTTGTTGGTATGTCTAGATTGTTAATCTGCTAGGTTAGAGGCTTTGTGTGAAGATCTACCTAGTTTTCCTCTCAATTCCTACATATCAAGTAAGACCTAGACTTCAATAATTACCCCTTGCACTTAGTGTACTGAGGCTTTTGCGATGTGAGGTTGATAGTCTAGCAGGTACTCGATCATAAGAGTTATCTAACCTGTGAGGGCTTGTACTCCAACAAGTGGTTTAACACAACAATATTCTAGGGTTTCCCCTTAAGAAGGGTCAAGGGTGTCTAGTTTATTCTTGATGTTTAGTATTTTAAGATCCTTGTTCCAAGTCAGTTCCACAACCATAGAAGATTATCAGGCATAGTTAGGTGTCTGGTCTAGGCAGTGTCTCGTCATCATCTAAATTCTGCTCAGCTAAGTTCATGTCTTTAGTTTAGTTTAGTTAATCTTATTTAATCTTTATTTTATTGCAATTTATTTTTCAGCGAAAACCCCCCTTTTAAAATAATAAATCTTTTAATTTCAGTTTTAGATAAGTTTTTGAGTCTAGTTATCGTTTTCCATTAGAGTCTCGTGGGTTCAATATTCGGACTTACTTTAGCTTTACTAGTGTCGATAGGTTCACTTGCCTGCCAGTAGTTTAGTTTTAGAGAGTCTAGAGTATTACTAGGTATCTAGTTTTAGGTTTAATTTAAGTGTTTTTGTTAAGCTACTTTTAGCACATCAAGCATGTTCATCCCTTGGGTTGATGGAGCCAAACCAGTAGTATACATAACAATAGCATCGCCAGTAGGGATAACCATAGATGGACATAACACAATCAGTGCATGGGTCTCACAGAATAGTCCACGCGTGTCCCAAGATGGTGGGTTGGTGGAAGTAGAAAAAGGTTCACAACATTGCTTGAATCAAGCACATGTGGTTGATTAGTAACAAGATATGATGGAGAAAACAAAAGAGTCCGAGTTAAGATGTGGAGGCAAATAAATTTACCTCCTTGGTTCAAAGAAGTTAGACGTGCACTAAGAGCCTCAGCTATTCTGCTATCAGTTAGGGTGCTAAGTTCAGTTGCAGTCATGTTGGAGTTATCGTTCCAGTTAGACATGATTCTAATACACACGAATGAGTCAATATATATAAACATATAATCATCATTATCGTATAGAGTAAGTAAACATGAAACCTCATAAACACAACATCACAATTTGAGTAATAATCCTTGATTAAAATAATTTGTAATCTGTACAAAGTATTTGAACCAATTCACTAAAACATCTAAATTCAATAGTTGTATGAGCATAACCCGCCCATTTTAGGTTATGGAAAGGAGTTGTAACGAAAAGAAATTCAATTAGAATTGTGTTTAGAAAAGGCACCAGATGTTGCCTCATTATCAACAAGATGGTCGTGACACTTGTCAGTCTCAGCCAAGTCTTGGGTGAGTTTCTCCACAAGTTGAGTCGCCTCATTAATGCGTTGGAGTACGCCAAAAATCTCACTAGTATTTGTACACAGATGATGGAATTGTGTGTCAAAATGTGCCACTAAAGCAGCACCAGTCTACTCAAGCAAGTAAGCTAAGGGTGGTAAGGAAGGCGTGTCCTTGGTTGTGTGAGGGAAAAGTGGAGGTGGGATGTATTCATTGCGAATCCAACTCCGAATAGTGCGGGGATACATCTACCAATTATGGGAATCATCATGGTTACGAATCATAAAAGGTTCAAAACTCCTCCTGGAAGGGCTATCAGACTCAGTACGACACCTCTTCGGACCAGAAGCAGTTGGGGAAACAAATGGTGTTTGGGCACGAGCAGGAACTGCAGGTTCCTAAGAAGGGGGTAAGGATGATGGAGATGATGTTGACATATTCCCTGCAAGGTTAAGTTTGTTTTGTTTTTTAGTTTTCTGTTGTTGAACAGTTTTGTTGAGATCATTGTGTAAACATATAAATTCTTAAAATTTATATAAGTATAAGCATCACTGTTTGAATTGTATGTAATATTGTTTAGTAGTTATGTAAGTATCAAGACTCGACACTTAAGTAATAATAGGGTTCAATCTAGTGTGTGTGACAGTTATAGAGTAGACTCAACATGTAGTCTGGGTTCACTATAACCATTTGCTTTGATACCAACCTGTCACACCCTAAAATTTCCACTGCGTGGTTTTACCACGAGGCGCGTGACAAACGAGGATCTAGTCAACGGTTGATTGAACGACCTCTATATGCTTTCAAATTCATACGTAGTAAAACCAAAGAGTTTTTCAAGTTTTAAAAGCTTAGAAGTTCAGCGGAAGCAGTAAATAAAGTTCATGTAAACCATCTTGTAAAACCATACGAGTTTACCAAAACCAACATAATAAAATAAATATTTGTAAAACCGAAATGATAATGTCCGTGATGCAAGTGAGACTCCAAGTGCATCCTTGCAGCAGTTACCTTAGCGACATGAGAAAACATCCTAAAATGTGTCAATAATTAAGTCAGTGAGTTCATAGGTTTCTATAAAGTTAATAATCCGTATGTCTGTTTGTTGTTCAGACTCACATCAATTTACTAGTTATAGCCAATGTTAGCTAAACATTTAACAAGTTACTAAGCATACATATCTGTTTGTTACCTTCCATCACTGTCTATTACACTACTAAGCGTACATATCTGTTTGTTACCTTCCATCACTGCCTATTACACGGTGACAAGAGTTTAGGACAATATGCACCTGCTCGACCTCTAGTCATCATAGGTGGGGCATGTCTGACCCAATAGATCTATTCACATCTTCTCGCTATGTTACACACACTATGGTTTATAATGTAAAGACTTAATAATGGAAGTTATGCTACCGTAAACAAGTGATATAATAGTACATGTGATCTACAATGTTTGTGTAGCATGTCCCCCCTAGTAGGAAAGCAGTAAAAGCAGCCGTGAAACTCACCTTACCTTTGCGTGCTAATTATGCCAAGTGTAGTAAAATAAGTATTCAACTACCGGGAACCTATAAATGTTTGTTCAACCTTTGTGTTTATCCAGTTAACCCATTGGCTCCAAATCAATGTCCTAGTTATGTTGTATAGAGTGTTTGACCAAGTTTGACTAGGTTTAATCTGCCGACCCATTGGTGACCTGTTAATGTTTCGCTTTTGATTTACTCAATTAGACCTAGAATTACATTATCTACACAAATCATGCAATTCCTAGCGTCTATCATATTTGTTGTCACATAATATGTCATATGTAACCTACGCTCACAAGTTCAAGTTCGCGCATACATCCTACTACTAACATGTCATGGTTCACATCAATTCATATAACACATTACATGCATCCTACAATTTGTATCCCATGAAATATTTCCAAACGTAGTATGTTATGAACACCAAGAACATGTAACATGCAAAAAGTTTCTATTACAAGTAAGTTCAAGAATCTATTTTGATTTTTACCGAAACGAACTGTGACACCCCGCATTTTCAGGTTCCTACTTTAACTGAACTCTAGTTAACTTGCATGTGCATACGTGACTAAACACTTAACTAGGGTTAGTTAGGAAGGTCTTCCTATATGTTATAGGGTAATAACATATGTTATGTGATAATAACATATGTTACATTATAATAAGTAAAGTTATAATCACAATGCACACACGAGTCCTGTATCCCAAACGTTGGTGATTTGTCTAGCATACATGATAATGTGTACAATTGAAATATGATGAACGTGAAGTAACATGTTTATGTGAATTACGTGTTTATGCGAATTACTGCTTAACTAATAGTTAGTACATAAACCATGCAAATTACGTGAACTCTATGATTAATATGTTATGAGATTACAAAAACAATGATTTTTAAGTAAGTTAGGGTGGTTAATATTATCGGGTCCGGTATTGGGCTAACATGATTAACGGGTCCTGTAAGTAGACTAAAAGGCCCTAATACCCAATTACTTGGGCAACAAGCCAAATCCCCTTATAATTATTGATCAAAAAAAAAAAAAAAAAAAAAGAAAAGAAAACCCTAACCTCCCTTGTTGCGCCGCAAACAAACCCCCCACCCCTCTCTCTTGATTTTCAACAAACATCAATCATATTCATCTCTTCAAGCTAGTTTGGGTGAAATCTCTAGGCTTTGAGGACTCTTGCGTTGAAAGGTATAATTTTTACATGTTTTATAATGATTTATAATGCTTGAAAAGTTTAAAAATCATAGAGTATACATATATATAAAAATCGCATACATGTGTTAGTGGGAGTTCTTGAATGTTCATTGTGTTTTGATGATGATGATTGTTGTTAGTAATCATAATTAGGGTTTTTTTGTATGATAATATATGTGTTTAATCATGATAATATGGTTTATGCATGTGTTAAAGATTTTTATGCATAATTAGGGTTTGTGAATAACTTGGGGTGCAAGTTTCAGTTTCTGACAGATTCGTTAGGGTGTTTTGTAGGGTCTGTATTGTGATGTTAATTTGATTGTTTTAATCGATTCTTTGCATGAATGGATTGTACATGGTCTTAGATTTTTAGAATGGGCAAAATCATCTGATTTGGATGTCGTTTGATATGTTTTTGGAATTTTATTTGATTAAAGTTCATATCAGATTTTCGGAATTATAAATTGGGTCAACTTTAAACGGACATAACTTGAGTTTTACAAAGGGTTAAGTTATGAAATTTGGACAGTAGGTCAACATTGGAAAAACTTGTCGTTTCCAAGTAGATTCACCTCGTTTGGGTGAATACACAATTTTTGGGAATTTTTCTACTAAACTGACCTGTTGTGGAAATTTTCTGGACATAGCTGTGCTGTACGAATTTTAATAATTTTTGTGTTTGGTTTTGAGACAAAAAAAATATGGTTTATCAAATGAATCCCAATGAATATTCAATAAAAATTTGGGAGTTTGATTCATTCGTTAAGTATTTTAAATAATTCGTTTTTTTCACAGCGTACAATCTGCCCCGGAAACGCAGATTGTGTAAGGGATGTTTACGGGACTATTTGGAGTCGTATATGGTATGTATTTGACATGAACTTGCATGAATACTTATATGAGATGTGTATGAGGTATAAAACGGATAATAATCAATATGACCACCAACGGGATACGTAGGACTTACTGCATGTAGAGTCATTAGGTGTCACTACACGATTTGAACTTTAGAAGTTTTGGACAAACGAGTTGCATGATGTGTTGGTTATGCACGTATACTCACCTAGTGACACTTGAAATAGGGAGTGGGTAGCTCGTTACTGTTTGAGGGATTTGGATCATTCACGTGCAACCTAAGGTGAGTTTCACTACTTTTTCTCAAAAGCATGCGTCTCGGGTTTGAGACAACGTACTTAACTTTTTCTAGTCCGGTTTGGGACTACTTACACATCCTGGGTTAGGATTCTATGACTCCTTGTGTGGGTCGGGTTTTGCTAGTTCGTAAATTGTGTCCTTGATGAACTAAACCACTCTATCACTGTAAGTCCTTCACATACCGAATGAGTTGCCGGGTTGTGGCAAGCGGGTTATTAGTTGATAGCGCTATTAGGTCTGACAAACCTCACACTGGCTCGGAGGAGTGCAGGAGTGAACTATAACTTAACAGATTTATCATTGTTGATAGGCAATGATGTAAGGCATGAAGCTAACATCTGTGACTACACGTACATTAGCAGTTCGGTATATCGGTGTTAGTTATCATGAATGGGTTAGCTATCCTTGACATGCGATGAACTAGTGTTTACACGGTTTTTTGAACCAACTCAATTACTTATGCTTTTACTTGGTTACGTGGTTTTGGAAACCAGCACATCTACTTACTCATTTTCTTTACTTAGTGAACTCACCAACATTGTTTGTTGACCCACGATATACATGCTTTTGCAGGTAGTTAGCTTCCGGTGCCACGATTAGAAAGCACTGCATACTTCATTGCATTTGGGGTCTTGGGCATACACTTAAATTATATATCATGCTTTTATGTTTTCTTTCATATGGTTTTATCTTGGGAGCGTTGTTTTGCGCATGGGTTTAAAAAGGTTTAAACTTGGTTTACGCTTCCGCAGCTTAACTAAACTTGATTTTTGAAAACGAACTAAATGGTTTGGGCATTTAGAGTTCGTTCATATGACTTATGGCTATGGGATCCTGGTATGTCATGCGCCTCGTGGTATAAACCCCGTAGTGGAAATTTGAGGGTGTGACAGATTGGTATCAGAGCCATTGGTTATAGTGAACTAGGACTGCATGTTGAGTCTAGTCTATAATCATCATAGCATAAGTACACTCACAACTTAAGTGCACAACTAGCTTTTAGCTACATATATCTACAACATATGATTTCGAGAGATATGTTATCTTCTAGTTCTAGACCTAATTCTGAACACGTCAATGGTGGGAACCCAGGGTTACACCAGGTGGCGCATTACTGGGAGTAGTATCCTAAAAAACCTCGTGGATGAGGAAATAACAATTGTACAGGGGAGAGAGCCCTTGCAAGCGTTATGGCGCACGTACACAGGAAGCTACACGATGCGCATGACGTGATACCATTAAAACGAATCAAATTCGAAGAAAGTCAAATGTTGAGACTTATCCTTTTTCTTTGAGAAAGGAGACCATTAGTTCCTGTTCCTTGTCGCTTGATATTCCTTACTCTCATTTTGAAACTCAGACGAGACTGGGTTACACATATAGAATTTATTTCTTACTTTAGTACCTTACGCCTAGTACGAGCGGGCGAACGTATGACTGCATATCCCTATTTCTCATAAGTATATGGTAGATTCATGAGAACACATTAGATCGGGCTTGTTAAACACACTCTTGGGGAGTTATGTAAAGCCTGCGACGTAGTGCAACATCTCAAGGGAAGACGAAACCTACTAATGGCTGACAGCCACGATTGGAGGAACAAGTGGTGCAGCTAACCACTGAATTGACTTACACAGGACCGGAGAAGGAGACCGTACGTGAAAAGAACCATATAACACTAACACCGCGAAAGAGGAGGAAGAAGGGATGGAAGGGGAACCTGAGCAGGACGAGCACATGGAAAGTGAGGATGAAGGCTCTACTATCTAGACAGAGCGTGGCGACGATTGACTCTTACTTTTTTTTCTTACCTGTCTTTTCTTTCATTCCCCTTTGTTAACTTAGATAAGACTGAGTTCGTATGATCAACGATAGGGTGGTTGAAGCCCTCGCATCTTTCCAAGCTAGTAAAGATCCATCTTGCTAAATCATTCTTTTCCCCTGACTTACACATTTGAACTTTCTTATACTTTGAACGTACATGCCACAACAACAACCTGCCATCGTATTTTCAAGTCTTTTATTGGTTGTAAACCTCGATAACTCCAACGGAACTGAACGAGACCCTCTGATTGCTTCGATAATATAGGTTATTGCCATGTGCATTTTCCCCAGGCAGGATGGGGAAAGGTATGCTACATGCATACTCGATGAGTTACAGATACTTGGGTAGAGAATGCAACCCCCCATGATGAAATTTAGAAATTTGTTATCTAAAGACGATTGGGTCTGAGATCGATGCCTACACTACCAAGCTACAGGAGATAGCTACTATATGCTCAAATCTATTTAACCTACCATACAAACGGATCGAGCTTCATACCAAAACGGTGGGTCCCTCAGATTCGTGGCTAGGCCACTGCAGCTCACCTACCCAGAATCTAACAAATCTTTCACCTGGCTCACAAACTCACTGATGAGGCTGTTGAGCATGGTACGTTTCCGAAGCATGGTGCTTCATCTTCTACTTTTGGCGATAGCAAGAGAACGTGGGATAGTGTGAGATATAAGTCCTTCAACAATAACAACAATGGCAACAACAATGGGGCTCGTGGAAGAGCAATTATTATTGGCTCTGGGGAGGCTAGGACCAATAACAATGACGTATCGGGTACGCGTTCCTTAAACGACACTCTCGCGTCTGTTTTATACGATACTGGTGCGGACTATAGTTTTGTGTCATCGAAACTTAGCAAACAACTAGGGATGGTTCCTACTCTTCTTGATACCCCGTACTCTATAGAATTGGCTGATGGAAAGCCTGTTGAGGTAACCCATATTCATCGTGACTGTAAGCTCGAGTTGGATGGGCAATTGTTTGCCATCAACATTCTACCTATCACCCTTGGAAGCTTTAATCTTGTGGTTAGCATGGACTGGTTGTCTAAGCAACACGCTGAAATTCTCTATCAGGAGAAGATTGTTCGTATCCCCCTCCCAAGTGGAGAACTCTTATCTATTCATGGTGATCATGGTGGTGCCATGGTGGGCATCATCATCTCCTTTTTGAAAGCCCAGAAGTGTATTTGTAAGGGCTGTCCAGCCATTTTGGCTAACATATCTGACACTGAAACTAAAACTGAAACTAAGATTGAGGACATCCAGTAGTCCAAGATTTCCCAGATGTTTTCCCAGAGGAATTACCTGGAATTCCACCCGTTCGTCAAGTGGAATTCCAAATTGATCTTGTACCTGGAGCAGCTCCAGCTGCACGCGCACCATATCGCCTAGCACCAGGCGAACTTCAAGAGCTGTCTACCCAACTCCAAGAGCTATTAGATAGGGGCTCTATTAGACCTAGTTCTTCGCCATGGGGAGTTCCAGTTTTGTTTGTTAAGAAGAAAGATGGGAGTTTCCGCATGTGTATCGATTTTCGGGAGTTGAACGAAGTAACGGTTAAGAACCGCTACCCTTTGCCTCGTATTGATAACTTGTTCGACCAGCTGCAAGGGTCGAGTTTCTATTCTAAGATTTACTTGAGGTCAGGATACCATCAGCTGAGAGTCCGAGAGGAGGAGGTGGCGAAGACAACCTTTCGAACTTGTTATGGACATTATTCGTTAATTTAACAAAAACAAAGAAATTTAGTGAATAAATATGTGATTCTAACAATAATAATAAAAGACTCACACCCGGGTTTCAACAATTGAATGCTAAGGTTCTAACAAATTGGTCAATTATACTATTGCAAATGATATTCGCGGATTGATTGTTTCATTAGGTGTAGGTATCAAGAATTATCAACATCAAGGATGGGCAATAATATACTTTATAACACTAGAACATACAACCCTAAGTATGTGTTAAGGCTAATAACCATCTTCATTTCATTAGAAATTGGCACGAGATCAATTAACTAGAACGAATTCAGCATACGATTAATGCACGTCAACACAATTGTTTGAATAATAAAAAACAAATACAAAGTAAAAATTACCCAATGTTATGAACCCTAGAATCAATGTCTACACCCGGATGTGAATAGAAGTTTAGCCAAGCATGGCCATAGAAATCATCAAAAGTTGTGTTCTTGGATCTTCAATCTTCAAAAAGATGATAGGAAATGCTTAGGAATTGAATTGGGGATGATTAGTAGTGAAGAAAAATGATGATTAGGAGTATGAGATGATTCATTTGATGATTTTTCTTGATAATATATCCTCTAGATGTTGTAACACTCCTCCAAATAATCCTCAATTCATTCCTTTCAGTTAGTTCTCGATCCCAAGTCAATGATTCTCCTTTAATGACCTTAAAAATCTGCACGTTTTGATTTTTTTCAGACCTGGCCATTGTCGACAGCCTGGCCACCGTCAGTGACGGCGGTCTGCTGATGTTGATGCCTTTGTTGCTGATAATGGCCGTCGCTGACGGCCTGACCACCGTCTGCGACGACGGCCCTTCCAATGCCTAATTTCTCGGCAGACAGCGCTCCAAACGACCAATATTGTTTTGGTTTCTGATGCTGACCGTCACTGACGGTCAGGCAACCGTCAATGACGGCCAGAACCTTCATTTTCTATTTTTCTGGCCTTCTTTCTCCTAAAGCTTCTCATTTCCAATATTTCACTCTAACATCATGTAGAATCCATTCCATAAGCGTTTTCAACCTCTAACCTAAAATTCTATCGAAGTGTTGCATTCGGTTTCATATGATCATGTAAAAACACAATTTTAAACTCCATAATGGCGGGGTTTTCAACCACGCATCACATCCCCACACTTATCTTTTGCTTGTCCTCAAGAAAATTCAATTCACACTTTCGCATTCATCAAACATGAGGTAGCTTACCATCATTATACAATGCAAGTTAAGGTCCTAAGTCACATCCAACTCATTTTATCCACATGATTTAGAATTTCATGTCAAACTTATGATTTTTATGCTCAAAACAAGTGTTTACCCAAAACTAGATCACCTTCAATAGTCAATGCTCCAATACACACATCCCTTACAATTTTCTCTGACTTGGTTCAAATTAACTAGTATTAATGTACTAGTATACATATGTATGAACACTCTTAGCCAAATGTGACCCATGTTAGCATAAGTTTGCATCTCAATCACCCTCCACCAAATTGCATAAAGTTATTACACAAGTCAAAAGGTCTTTTCAAAAGGTTGTAATGGGGCTTGGTGAAAGGGTATAGAATGGGAAATTTGAAAGTGACTAAGGCGATATTGTGCCTTTTATTTTTCTCAAAGACAATATATGCTTTTCATGTTTCTCTTCGTTTTCACAACTTTTTCAGTTTTTTTCTCTTTTATTTATTTATTTATTTTGAACATAAGATTTTTACAATAAAATAACCTCCTATTGTCGAACTTTCGTTACTCGGGTTTTAAAATCAAAACAGTTAAATGGGTCAAATGGGTTAATTTGGGTGTTTCAAAAGAAAGGTTTAAGCTCAAGATTGCTTAACTACGGATATTGCTTTTGGGTCAAGGATATAAAAATGGTGTAAATAAAAAAAAGGCCAAACCTAATGCCTTAATCATTCTTGTGCATAAAATTGGCCCATGGTCTCAAGCGTACCAAAAGATGCAAATTCTACCACATATGATCACTGTCGGTGGTGAAATCCTCAGGATGGATTTACCATGAATAATTTATGTGACATCCTCAGGATGATGAAGGACTAAGCAGACTTCGGGATGTAACAGCGTTCTGGAAAGTATGCATCCTGAGGATAGACAAACGAATTATTTTGTCTTGAAACATCCTAGGCAACTACTTGAAACAACCCAGAGGATCATTAAAGACAACAGATATTATAGGATCTTCTAATTATTGTCATGAAAACTATAAATAGGGGTATGACGAACAAACATAAGACACTTAGACACTTTGGAACACAATCATATGCTATCAAGCACCTAACACACTCTCTATACACACTACACAATCATTGTATTCATAGATTGTTCATCATACTTCCAAAGTTGTAACACATTTTTACCATTTTAAAATTAACAAACAAGGCAGGGGCCTAGACTCCTCCCGAGGTTTTGTGCCGGTGATCATCAAGTGATCAAGGGCTTTCCTCGTACATCGAGTGTTGTTCTTTGTAATTTAATACTCATATTCACCTATACTTGCTTGTTTTACCATTCTGACAAACAGTTACATCATCAGGATATAACTGTCCATCCTAAACCCATTCTTTGCCATCCTAAGCATAGTTGTCATATTATTATCAATTTATCATTGTAAACCTTCATCTCAAAAATAACACTAAGCATTACTATATTTCATATATTTAGCACGCTACCTCACATTTACTAATTTGGAAAACAAAATTATTTCTAGTAGGTAATTTTTGACCAAAACAATTTGGCGCCCACCGTGGGGAAAGTGGTGTTCTTTTTAACAAAAACTTGTTAAAACTCTTTCCCAATCAATTTATTTCAAGAAAAACTTGACAACTATGGCCTCAAACCCAAAATCTGAGTCTTCTTCCACACCATCCACAACCTCTGCCAGAAATGTGACTCTACCACCTCCTCCTACCTTTCCCAAGAATCCTACACAAATTACCAAGAGTGTTGCTCCTAATACTGCTAGATCTGGGATGGCAACATCTGGATCCACTCCTCCTGTTTTCGTGTCAAATGATGAGATCCTTTCCATGTTTGCAATGGTGAAGGACCAAATAAAACAACAATAGGATATCAACCAGATGCTGATGAGAGAAATTCAATCACTCAAAACATACTGATGGTGCTTCGAATATGAGGGGCACTGGATTAGGATTACTACTAAAATCGCCACAAGGGGACATAATACCCCATGCGATTAGATGTGTATTTCAAGCAACTAATAATGAAGCCGAATATGAAGCTCTCATTGCTGGTTTACAACTTGCTAAGGATATGTGTGTAACGAATCTAGAAGTATTTATTGATTCCTTAATAATTACTAACCATTTCAATGGATCTTATGCAGTAAAAGGTAAAATATTAGCTGAATATCTTGAAATAGTCAAGAAATTAGCATCTTGTCTTGCAGAATTTACACTAACAATGGTACCTAAGAAAGAAAATGCTGAAGCTGATGCCTTAGCAAACTTAGGATCTTCTCTGAATTTACCAGAAGGATCCAAAATCCCTATCATCCACATCTTGAAGTCAGCAACTATAGAGGTGCATCCTAAGGATAATACTGCACATCCTGAAGATGGCACTGTCCTTGCTACCCGAGATCAAGATGATACATCCTGGATGACTCCTATCATAAACTATATCGAGGATGGCAACATCCCCGATGGAGAACATGTTAGAACTTTCAGGATGAAGGTATCTAATTTTTTATTATAGACAATATATTGTATAGAAAATCTCTTGAAGGTCCATATTTAAGATGTCTTAACAAAGAAGAAGCAAAGGAAGTTCTCAAAGATATCCATGAAGGAGATTGTGGAAATCACACAGGAGGAAGAGCTCTACATTCAAAGATCCTAAGGACCAGATACTACTAGTCAACCATGAAGAATGATGCCATACAATATTCTAAAAAATGTGATGCATGCCAAAGACACAGCAACATCCTACACCATCCTGCTAAACCATTGCATCCCATCATCTCACCTTGGCCCTTCATGAAATGGGGAATGGACATAGTGGGAAAGTTACCCAAAGCTCTTGGTGGAAAGGTGTTCATGCTAGTTATGACTTATTATTTTTCAAAATGGATCGAGGGCGAAGCATTTGTATAAGTCAGAGACAAAGAAGTAGTGTCCTTCATCAAAAGAAACATCCTTACAAGATTTGGAGTACCAGCCGAGATCTGTAACACCCTAAAACTGTAATGCAGAAAATACGCAGCGGAAATACCAACCGAAAAATTCATTTCTTTAATAACAACCTTGAACGATTAGAAATCAAATCTACTAAGTATTTTAAGTGTTACATCTTCTATTATTTCTTATTGCCTTCAACAAAA
This sequence comes from Ambrosia trifida, assembly GCA_028751855.1. Lineage (NCBI taxonomy): Eukaryota > Viridiplantae > Streptophyta > Magnoliopsida > Asterales > Asteraceae > Ambrosia > Ambrosia trifida. Next base: position 83,329,792 of record CM054127.1, read on the forward strand.
CTCATCTTTATTCGGATAAGTGACCATGACCACGTACAATCCGCCTCCTCGCTCGATCGCCATCCTTTCCTTGCTTTAAGAGGTAGACAATACAACCTACAATCACTACGTAACCATATCGTTAGTTCGGTAAGTGACTATAGTCAGTATACAACATAGTAATAGCATCCGAAGGAAGCTAGATAATCTCTTTGACTTGTCTCCGCAAACTTGGACTAATACAAGATACGAGCTTGAATCCGATCTTTGGATTCTAGCCTTGAAATTCCATGCATTCATCCTCATCTATCATGTGCCTTTGTTGTAATACATAACAATATGGTTAATAACATTAACAATACATACATAAACACGACCTCCATGATTTCATTTCAATGTCCCACCATCCTTTAATCTTAAACATTCTTACTAAGGTCAATCATGGAGCTTACAAACATAATGTCTATATTAGCATACTAGGTTTTATGAAATTCACCCTAAGCGTCATGTTCCTATCTCATTAACATACGAGATCACTTGTCATACCAATTAACAAACAATGGCGTGGATCATAGTATTTAAGCATCGTGTACATACTACTAATGCATACTCCTTAGCACATCATATAATCAACTAAATTCCCCACATGATTACTCTCTAAGATGCAATCCTCATGTTAACCTACTAGCAATTACATCAATTATCACACTACTTTCATACTTGTCCAATCTTGCCTACAATTTCACAAGTTCGACTAATCTAGACATTTCATCAAACACTTGGTGTGCATACAACATTTAAAACACAATGTACAAGCATTTCATGCATACTTTCATAGCTCATAACATAAATCATCATATTTCTTCCGTACATTACATACCATTCATTCAATAGTTATCAACATAGCAAATCATCACTTTCTTTTCAATGCATTCAATAATTAACTAAGAATGGTCTTGGATTACACCAAGACCAATACCCACTTCCAACATAGGTGTAAAACAATCTAATTTGCACATGAATCAAGCATAGCCTTATGTAGTATCATGAATTATGGTTCATTTAGTGTCTATCAACATCTAGACACCTTCATTCATCCTTGTTTCACGTTTTTACACACACCCTAGGTTTTCATTAACTCCAAAATTAATCTTAACATCAAAATCTACCAAATAGAAGGTACCTTTGGGTTTGATTGACCTTAAATGGTCTATTTCTGCTCATGCATCGATTTCCCCTTGTTTTCTTACTAGATTGAGCTTGGTAGTTGGGTTGGGGTTGGAGCCCCTTTTCTCTTTCTCCTGATGTCGACCAAAACACAAACCAAGTGTGTGTTTTTGGTGTTTTTATTATGTTTCACAATTTTAGTTGTGGACTTTTGTGATTGACATATTCCACCCTCCAAGTTATAATATCTTAACTCAATATCATATATATACATTAATCCTACCTATAATGTCTTTAAAACGAAGTGGGTTTTCGGGGTGTTACAAGATCATATGTGACAATGGGTCTCAATTCATCAGCAACAGAACAACTAGCTTTTATGAAAGTTGGGAAATCAAGATGATAACATCAACACCAGTCGATCCTCAAGCTAATGGACAAGCAGAATCCTCCAACAAGATCATCGTCAAGAACTTAAAGAAAAAGCTTGGAGAAAAGAAAGGAAAATGGGCAGAAGAGCTTCCATTTGTACTTTGGGCAGATGGGACTACATACAAAAATGCAACTGTACAGACACCTTTTTCCTTGGTATTTGGAACAGAAGCAATGCTTCCAACATAGATGGTAATGCCTACAACAAGAAGACATCTTCAGGATGCAACAACCAATTCAGAAGTATTGCTTCAAGATCTTGAAGTAGTGGATGAGCTTAGGGATGCAGCTTGGATAAGTTAAAGCTTACAACAAGAGTATAAGGATAAGAAGATTTCAAGTGGGATATATGGTTCTAAGAAAAGCTTTCCAAAACACTACCAAGCCAAGTGACGGTAAGTTAGCTCTCAAGTGGGAAGGACCATACTTGATCGATTCCGAAGCTGGAAAAGGAGCATATTGGCTCTCAATAATGGGAGGAGAAATACTACCAAGATCTTGGAATGCAATTCACTTAAAATACTATCATATGTGAAGACTCATGTGACTGATCTTTCTAGAATAGAAACCACGGTTCGGATTACTGGTGAGATGAAGGTGAAGGCTGATAGAGATGAATCATCTCCACATGCAGGTATCTCTCTTTAATTTATTCCAATCATTTCGACGATATTATAACTAAAAATGGTCTAAAAATAGTCCATCCTGAGAATTTTTCAGGTCTATCCTAATGATGCAGCTTTGAAGACTAGAGGGTTGGCCACCCTCTCCTACGTTAAGGTGTCTGACACCTTCCTAAGGTTTAAAGGTTTTCACCTTTCACATTGTGTTAGCAACCCCGCTTGGAGCGCACGTATTCATGTATATCTTCAGGATGGTGGGACCAGTTATATTTGGCCTTGACGCTAGCTATTCTCAAGATGTTACATTGGGCCTTGTCGCCAGTTATTCCTAAAAAGCATCTATCGTTATGGGCATGACCCTAGTTTATAAAAGGCTTTATCGCCAATATAACAACTAAATTTACCTTTTTACACGTTGTTATCAGTTTTAATCCTTTCTTGGAAAAGGAAAAAAGACTCTAAGTCTATCTGAAAGATACAACACTAGGGACATCCTCAGAATAATAAAGTATATCCTAAGGTTATGACAAACAATGGGGACATCCTCAAAATGATGGAGATTATCCTAAGGATGTAAGAAGAAATGGGGACATCTTCAAGATGTCATCAGAACGCCTTGAAGACCAGTTGGAAATAAAGGTATATACTTATTTCATACTTTATCACTTATCATTTGATAATAGTTGTTTTGGTCAAAAATTACTTGCTAGAAGTAACTTTGTTTTCCAAATTAGTAAAAGTTGTAACAGTGCAAAATTTTCCCCAAAATTTTAATACATAAAAAGCCCTTATATATATATATATATATATATATATTTTTTTTTTTTATTACACCTTTATCATTAATATTATACAAATGTGCCTAAGTCTTTATTTATCCTAACTCACAACTTATATACATACATAAATGTATATAAATAATAATAATAATAATATGATTCTAAATTCTTTTTTTTTCACATACAAGATTTTTTTTTATTTTTAATAAAGCCTTGAGTCAAACAGTCAAAGTCTTAGTCAAACAGTCAAAGTCTTAGTCAAATAGTCAATTCATCATAAAACCTTACTTTATGGTGTTGACCAATTTTAATGGCTAATTGAATCCAAAACTAGTATAAAAACCCACCTATGACCCATTACACTTTGCACCTCTAAATCGATTGTTTCAATTCGATCAAACTCTCCCTCATACCTTTCTTCTATAGTCTATTACTTCTACAATTGAAGCTTTGATTATAAGCTCTTGTAATTGGCAACTTTGGGGCTACACATATTCTATTTCTCGAGACTTAATACTTTGCTAAGGTGAGTTTACGTAATCCTGTTTATGCGATTCCTTATACTTGCAACAATTTTAAGCAATTCAACATGCATGTCTAGTAGTAAACTTTATTGCCTCATTAATTAGTCAACAGTTTCAACGAGTTTCAACGAGTTTCAACATTACATAATCATTAGCTATGGCCAAGCCAGCGATACTCAATAATAGATCTATTGGATTGACAACCCCACCCGGATACGTGTACCTCCTACATAGGTAACGTGGGTGATTGTTATCGTTCCAACATATTACTAAGGTGAACCGTAGATGACGGGATGGACCTAAACTAGTCGGAGGTTTGATTATGTCAACATATTATACTATTCATGTAGACTTAAATTTACGATGGACATACGAATTGCTAAACTTTTATACTTAAACTATATGCTTAACATGGATTATGTATTCTCACCAACTTCTAGTTGACCCCCCCATTTTTCCAAACTCAACAGGAAATACTGATACAAGAAGTCTAGAGCTAGCATGAGGAGATATTTGAAGTTTTAAGCTTTGTTTGATTATTTGATGTAGACTTTAATGTAATTCAATATTGTAATGTAATAAAGGATTATTTAAACATATGTATTATCATGAGCTACTGAACAATCTTCAATACGTGACATCCCGATGTTTCCGCCATCGGTTGGGGTGTTACAGATTGGTATCAGAGCCATGGTTATAGGGAATTAGGTTATTAGAAAAAAAATAATAATCTAGTCTATAACCATAGGATTTTAATCAGTACTTGCTCCTTTTACTTGCAACTTTTACTTGTTGTTCTCTATCTCACTCCTACTTCTTATCCCTACTTCAACCCCTACAAGAAGATTGCTCTCCATCATAAGATCTACTCTTAGACTAATAGGACAATCCTCAGGTTAAGCCTGAACCACCTTGAGATCTCGTCGAAGTTCTAGATTTTAATAACGAACACGTGCAATCTGGAAGGGTGAACGCCTGTATTCTGAGTTTTCTGTCTAGGACTGGCATTGCGCATATATCCCAATCAGACGAGGGACCCGGATGCCTACCTGGGAATTCTCGGGATGAGTGTTCACTTATAGGCTAAAGCATGTCTTCACTATGTTATTAGAATCTAGAAGTTTTGATAAGTCAACGTTTTCGTTTATTCGTTTTAATTAATGAATAAATGATTACACTCACCTTCCTTAAACTAAGCTCAAAAATCTCAAAATTTTACAGCCTAAATCAATCTCATTTCATAACCATCCATGGATTTCACAATCACACTTCACCTTACCATCTTAGCCACTTTTTAAATATTCAACACCCTACTCAAATCATATAATCTCCATACTATAAAATAAACTCTTTATCAACTATCTTCACATTCACTATCTCTCAAAACTTTGATTCTGCTTCAAGAATTTTTCATCATCCTCTCAAGAAGTAAATTCATATCCTTCACCTTCTCACACATGAGCTAGTTACCCATGATAACCAAACTATTGAAACTTGATTGTGTGTTGCATCAAACATAATCCTTAGTTATACATGAGGATTCGACTATTTGCCTTATTTGAACATTTGAAACTAGAATTCATGGAATATAAGCTATTTACTATAGACACACCTAGAGTCATTAACCTTATCTAGGGCAACTCTATTACAACTCGTATGCTATACTTGATACTTGATTGCTTACATGTACATATTATCAATTTGCAATTCATGTGTGTAATAATTGGTACACTTAATCAAACAACTGATAGAGGATGAAGTACTTGCTCAACAGTTAGTAGAGTACAAAATAACCTACTCAACGATTGGTAGAGGTCATCATGCCTGCTCAACAGTCGGTAGAGGCCCTACAACCTGCTCAACGACTGGTAGAGGCTATCATACCTGCTCAACAATCGGTAGAGGTTCCTACTCACTGACTGGTAGAAGTCTTTTTCCTGCTCAACAGTTGGACTCATTTTTGGATACATGGTTAATCATATTATTTTACATGTGTGTCTAGAGTTATAGAAGGACACAAAACCCTAATGTAAGGTAAATTGGTGATTGCGGTCCGGAACGTAATCATGAATTTACAGGTACGTTAAGGTAGTGTGAAATTCTATCAAGGTTTTCGGTAGTTGACCAATTATAAACCTTAGTTATCTGGTAGTTCATTTAGTCTTTCAATAGTCCATCAACTCATTCCTTTTAGGACTCCTAAAACTTAAGATTCTTATTCTCCTTGCTATTTCAGATGAACCTAATCCAACCCTTAAAACTCACACATATCAAAACTCTTACCCAAATTATTCGAAACAGTTTATTCTATTACCTATAAATTTATGTCATGCCTTAACTCGAAACTTCCCAAACCACCCTTGTCCTAATTTCTACCCAATCACCTTCAACCCTGTGTTTTCAATAAACTTCGGGACGAAGTTTCCAAAAGTAGGGGAGACTGTAACAGTGCAAAATTTTCCCCAAAATTTTAATACATAAAAAGCCCTTATATATATATATATATATATTTTATTACACCTTTATCATTAATATTATACAAATGTGCCTAAGTCTTTATTTATCCTAACTCACAACTTATATACATACATAAATGTATATAAATAATAATAATAATAATATGATTCTAAATTCTTTTTTTTTCACATACAAGATTTTTTTTTTATTTTTAATAAAGCCTTGAGTCAAACAGTCAAAGTCTTAGTCAAACAGTCAAAGTCTTAGTCAAATAGTCAATTCATCATAAAACCTTACTTTATGGTGTTGACCAATTTTAATGGCTAATTGAATCCAAACTAGTATAAAAACCCACCTATGACCCATTACACTTTGCACCTCTAAATCGATTGTTTCAATTCGATCAAACTCTCCCTCATACCTTTCATCTATAGTCTATTACTTCTACAATTGAAGCTTTGATTATAAGCTCTTGTAATTGGCAACTTTGGGGCTACACATATTCTATTTCTCGAGACTTAATACTTTGCTAAGGTGAGTTTACGTAATCCTGTTTATGCGATTCTTTATACTTGCAACAATTTTAAGCAATTCAACATGCATGTCTAGTAGTAAACTTTATTGCCTCATGAATTAGTCAACAGTTTCAACGAGTTTCAACATTACATAATCATTAGCTATGGCCAAGCCGGCGATACTCAATAATAGATCTATTGGATTGACAACCCCACCCGGATACGTGTACCTCCTACATAGGTAACGTGGGTGATTGTTATCGTTCCAACATATTACTAAGGTGAACCGTAGATGACGGGATGGACCTAAACTAGTCGGAGGTTTGATTATGTCAACATATTATACTATTCATGTAGACTTAAATTTACGATGGACATACGAATTGCTAAACTTTTATACTTAAACTATATGCTTAACATGGATTATGTATTCTCACCAACTTCTAGTTGACCCCCCCATTTTTCCAAACTCAACAGGAAATACTGATACAAGAAGTCTAGAGCTAGCATGAGGAGATATTTGAAGTTTTAAGCTTTGTTTGATTATTTGATGTAGACTTTAATGTAATTCAATATTGTAATGTAATAAAGGATTATTTAAACATATGTATTATCATGAGCTACTGAACAATCATCAATACGTGACATCCCGATGTTTCCGCCATCGGTTGGGGTGTTACAGATTGGTATCAGAGCCATGGTTATAGGGAATTAGGTTATTAGAAAAAAAATAATAATCTAGTCTATAACCATAGGATTTTAATCAGTACTTGCTCCTTTTACTTGCAACTTTTACTTGTTGTTCTCTATCTCACTCCTACTTCTTATCCCTACTTCAACCCCTACAAGAAGATTGCTCTCCATCATAAGATCTACTCTTAGACTAATAGGACAATCCTCAGGTTAAGCCTGAACCACCTTGAGATCTCGTCGAAGTTCTAGATTTTAATAACGAACACGTGCAATCTGGAAGGGTGAACGCCTGTATTCTGAGTTTTCTGTCTAGGACTGGCATTGCGCATATATCCCAATCAGACGAGGGACCCGGATGCCTACCTGGGAATTCTCGGGATGAGTGTTCACTTATAGGCTAAAGCATGTCTTCACTATGTTATTAGAATCTAGAAGTTTTGATAAGTCAACGTTTTCGTTTATTCGTTTTAATTAATGAATAAATGATTACACTCACCTTCCTTAAACTAAGCTCAAAAATCTCAAAATTTTACAGCCTAAATCAATCTCATTTCATAACCATCCATGGATTTCACAATCACACTTCACCTTACCATCTTAGCCACTTTTTAAATATTCAACACCCTACTCAAATCATATAATCTCCATACTATAAAATAAACTCTTTATCAACTATCTTCACATTCACTATCTCTCAAAACTTTGATTCTGCTTCAAGAATTTTTCATCATCCTCTCAAGAAGTAAATTCATATCCTTCACCTTCTCACACATGAGCTAGTTACCCATGATAACCAAACTATTGAAACTTGATTGTGTGTTGCATCAAACATAATCCTTAGTTATACATGAGGATTCGACTATTTGCCTTATTTGAACATTTGAAACTAGAATTCATGGAATATAAGCTATTTACTATAGACACACCTAGAGTCATTAACCTTATCTAGGGCAACTCTATTACAACTCGTATGCTATACTTGATACTTGATTGCTTACATGTACATATTATCAATTTGCAATTCATGTGTGTAATAATTGGTACACTTAATCAAACAACTGATAGAGGATGAAGTACTTGCTCAACAGTTAGTAGAGTACAAAATAACCTACTCAACGATTGGTAGAGGTCATCATGCCTGCTCAACAGTCGGTAGAGGCCCTACAACCTGCTCAACGACTGGTAGAGGCTATCATACCTGCTCAACAATCGGTAGAGGTTCCTACTCACTGACTGGTAGAAGTCTTTTTACTGCTCAACAGTTGGACTCATTTTTGGATACATGGTTAATCATATTATTTTACATGTGTGTCTAGAGTTATAGAAGGACACAAAACCCTAATGTAAGGTAAATTGGTGATTGCGGTCCGGAACGTAATCATGAATTTACAGGTACGTTAAGGTAGTGTGAAATTCTATCAAGGTTTTCGGTAGTTGACCAATTATAAACCTTAGTTATCTGGTAGTTCATTTAGTCTTTCAATAGTCCATCAACTCATTCCTTTTAGGACTCCTAAAACTTAAGATTCTTATTCTCCTTGCTATTTCAGATGAACCTAATCCAACCCTTAAAACTCACACATATCAAAACTCTTACCCAAATTATTCGAAACAGTTTATTCTATTACCTATAAATTTATGTCATGCCTTAACTCGAAACTTCCCAAACCACCCTTGTCCTAATTTCTACCCAATCACCTTCAACCCTGTGTTTTCAATAAACTTCGGGACGAAGTTTCCAAAAGTAGGGGAGACTGTAACAGTGCAAAATTTTCCCCAAAATTTTAATACATAAAAAGCCCTTATATATATATATATATTTTATTACACCTTTATCATTAATATTATACAAATGTGCCTAAGTCTTTATTTATCCTAACTCACAACTTATATACATACATAAATGTATATAAATAATAATAATAATAATATGATTCTAAATTCTTTTTTTTTTCACATACAAGATTTTTTTTTTTTTTTTAATAAAGCCTTGAGTCAAACAGTCAAAGTCTTAGTCAAACAGTCAAAGTCTTAGTCAAATAGTCAATTCATCATAAAACCTTACTTTATGGTGTTGACCAATTTTAATGGCTAATTGAATCCAAACTAGTATAAAAACCCACCTATGACCCATTACACTTTGCACCTCTAAATCGATTGTTTCAATTCGATCAAACTCTCCCTCATACCTTGCATCTATAGTCTATTACTTCTACAATTGAAGCTTTGATTATAAGCTCTTGTAATTGGCAACTTTGGGGCTACACATATTCTATTTCTCGAGACTTAATACTTTGCTAAGGTGAGTTTACGTAATCCTGTTTATGCGATTCTTTATACTTGCAGCAATTTTAAGCAATTCAACATGCATGTCTAGTAGTAAACTTTATTGCCTCATGAATTAGTCAACAGTTTCAACGAGTTTCAACGAGTTTCAACATTATATAATCATTAGCTATGGCCAAGCCGGCGATACTCAATAATAGATCTATTGGATTGACAACCCCACCCGGATACGTGTACCTCCTACATAGGTAACGTGGGTGATTGTTATCGTTCCAACATATTACTAAGGTGAACCGTAGATGACGGGATGGACCTAAACTAGTCGGAGGTTTGATTATGTCAACATATTATACTATTCATGTAGACTTAAATTTACGATGGACATACGAATTGCTAAACTTTTATACTTAAACTATATGCTTAACATGGATTATGTATTCTCACCAACTTCTAGTTGACCCCCCCATTTTTCCAAACTCAACAGGAAATACTGATACAAGAAGTCTAGAGCTAGCATGAGGAGATATTTGAAGTTTTAAGCTTTGTTTGATTATTTGATTTAGACTTTAATGTAATTCAATATTGTAATGTAATAAAGGATTATTTAAACATATGTATTATCATGAGCTACTGAACAATCATCAATATGTGACATCCCGATGTTTCCGCCATCGGTTGGGGTGTTACAGATTGGTATCAGAGCCATGGTTATAGGAAATTAGGTTATTAGAAAAAAAATAATAATCTAGTCTATAACCATAGGATTTTAATCAGTACTTGCTCCTTTTACTTGCAACTTTTACTTGTTGTTCTCTATCTCACTCCTACTTCTTATCCCTACTTCAACCCCTACTAGAAGATTGCTCTCCATCATAAGATCTACTCTTAGACTAATAGGACAATCCTCAGGTTAAGCCTGAACCACCTTGAGATCTCGTCGAAGTTCTAGATTTTAATAACGAACACGTGCAATATGGAAGGGTGAACGCCTGTATTCTGAGTTTTCTGTCTAGGACTGGCATTGCGCATATATCCCAATCAGACGAGGGACCCGGATGCCTACCTGGGAATTCTCGGGATGAGTGTTCACTTATAGGCTAAAGCATGTCTTCACTATGTTATTAGAATCTAGAAGTTTTGATAAGTCAACGTTTTCGTTTATTCGTTTTAATTAATGAATAAATGATTACACTCACCTTCCTTAAACTAAGCTCAAAAATCTCAAAATTTTACAGCCTAAATCAATCTCATTTCATAACCATCCATGGATTTCACAATCACACTTCACCTTACCATCTTAGCCACTTTTTAAATATTCAACACCCTACTCAAATCATATAATCTCCATACTATAAAATAAACTCTTTATCAACTATCTTCACATTCACTATCTCTCAAAACTTTGATTCTGCTTCAAGAATTTTTCATCATCCTCTCAAGAAGTAAATTCATATCCTTCACCTTCTCACACATGAGCTAGTTACCCATGATAACCAAACTATTGAAACTTGATTGTGTGTTGCATCAAACATAATCCTTAGTTATACATGAGGATTCGACTATTTGCCTTATTTGAACATTTGAAACTAGAATTCATGGAATATAAGCTATTTACTATAGACACACCTAGAGTCATTAACCTTATCTAGGGCAACTCTATTACAACTCGTATGCTATACTTGATACTTGATTGCTTACATGTACATATTATCAATTTGCAATTCATGTGTGTAATAATTGGTACACTTAATCAAACAACTGATAGAGGATGAAGTACTTGCTCAACAGTTAGTAGAGTACAAAATAACCTACTCAACGATTGGTAGAGGTCATCATGCCTGCTCAACAGTCGGTAGAGGCCCTACAACCTGCTCAACGACTGGTAGAGGCTATCATACCTGCTCAACAATCGGTAGAGGTTCCTACTCACTGACTGGTAGAAGTCTTTTTCCTGCTCAACAGTTGGACTCATTTTTGGATACATGGTTAATCATATTATTTTACATGTGTGTCTAGAGTTATAGAAGGACACAAAACCCTAATGTAAGGTAAATTGGTGATTGCGGTCCGGAACGTAATCATGAATTTACAGGTACGTTAAGGTAGTGTGAAATTCTATCAAGGTTTTCGGTAGTTGACCAATTATAAACCTTAGTTATCTGGTAGTTCATTTAGTCTTTCAATAGTCCATCAACTCATTCCTTTTAGGACTCCTAAAACTTAAGATTCTTATTCTCCTTGCTATTTCAGATGAACCTAATCCAACCCTTGAAACTCACACATATCAAAACTCTTACCCAAATTATTCGAAACAGTTTATTCTATTACCTATAAATTTATGTCATGCCTTAACTCGAAACTTCCCAAACCACCCTTGTCCTAATTTCTACCCAATCACCTTCAACCCTGTGTTTTCAATAAACTTCGGGACGAAGTTTCCAAAAGTAGGGGAGACTGTAACAGTGCAAAATTTTCCCCAAAATTTTAATACATAAAAAGCCCTTATATATATATATATATATTTTATTACACCTTTATCATTAATATTATACAAATGTGCCTAAGTCTTTATTTATCCTAACTCACAACTTATATACATACATAAATGTATATAAATAATAATAATAATAATATGATTCTAAATTCTTTTTTTTTCACATACAAGATTTTTTTTTTATTTTTAATAAAGCCTTGAGTCAAACAGTCAAAGTCTTAGTCAAACAGTCAAAGTCTTAGTCAAATAGTCAATTCATCATAAAACCTTACTTTATGGTGTTGACCAATTTTAATGGCTAATTGAATCCAAACTAGTATAAAAACCCACCTATGACCCATTACACTTTGCACCTCTAAATCGATTGTTTCAATTCGATCAAACTCTCCCTCATACCTTTCATCTATAGTCTATTACTTCTACAATTGAAGCTTTGATTATAAGCTCTTGTAATTGGCAACTTTGGGGCTACACATATTCTATTTCTCGAGACTTAATACTTTGCTAAGGTGAGTTTACGTAATCCTGTTTATGCGATTCTTTATACTTGCAACAATTTTAAGCAATTCAACATGCATGTCTAGTAGTAAACTTTATTGCCTCATGAATTAGTCAACAGTTTCAACGAGTTTCAACATTACATAATCATTAGCTATGGCCAAGCCGGCGATACTCAATAATAGATCTATTGGATTGACAACCCCACCCGGATACGTGTACCTCCTACATAGGTAACGTGGGTGATTGTTATCGTTCCAACATATTACTAAGGTGAACCGTAGATGACGGGATGGACCTAAACTAGTCGGAGGTTTGATTATGTCAACATATTATACTATTCATGTAGACTTAAATTTACGATGGACATACGAATTGCTAAACTTTATGCTTAACATGGATTATGTATTCTCACCAACTTCTAGTTGACCCCCCCCATTTTTCCAAACTCAACAGGAAATACTGATACATGAAGTCTAGAGCTAGCATGAGGAGATATTTGAAGTTTTAAGCTTTGTTTGATTATTTGATGTAGACTTTAATGTAATTCAATATTGTAATGTAATAAAGGATTATTTAAACATATGTATTATCATGAGCTACTGAACAATCATCAATACGTGACATCCCGATGTTTCAGCCATCGGTTGGGGTGTTACAAAAGTGAGGAGAGTGCTATTTGTGTTTAATATGCTTTAAAGTCTAGTTTTATTCTGAAATTAATGTATCAAGATGTAAAAGAGGCAAATATATGATAACTATGCTCGGGATGGTAAAGGTAAATTTAAGGATGGACAGTTATATCCTGAGGATGTAACTGTCTGACAGAATAATGTAATTGGCAAAGATTGATGAATGTAAATGTAACGCAACAAGAGAACAACACTCGATGTACGAGGAAAGCCCTTGATAAGTTGTTGATTGCCGGTACAAAACCTTGGGAGGAGTCTAAGCCCCTGCCTTGTTTGTTAATATTAATAATGTAAAAATAGTACAACTTTGGATGAATGATGGACGAGTGTTCTATGAATACAATGATAAGTGCTTTATGTGTGTGTAAGTATTAGAGTATCAAGTGGTATTTAGGTGAATGTGATGTGTCCTATACTCGTCGATCATCCCCTATTTATAGTTACACGAAAGTAAATAGAAGATCCCACATAATCCGCTACTTAGTTAAGTTCTTTGATGGTCTTCAAGTGACCGTTGTGGTTGTTTCATCTGAATATAGTCGTTGTAGCAATTGTTTCCTAGTTCTTCGCCGATATTCAATGTACATCGGTTACAACTTTGACTCCTTCTTCGAGCTTGGACTTTGGCTTGCGAGTGTATCTCTTCCATCTTTGACTTCTTTGAATGAATATTATAATATAGACGTTATAAAGAGGTTACAAGTCCATATTATAACTCAATTGTACATGGAATCATGTCATAGAAAGATAATTCGTTAGTCCATCCTCAGGATGTGCACATGCTAAAATTCAGTTACATCCTGAAGTCTGTTGAGTCCTTTAGCATCCTGAGGATGCTATACTAAGGATATGAGGTAAAATCATCATGAGGATTTTCCCCACCAACAATTGTCCCCAAAAAATATGTTACCGTTAATATCTTACACGGTTATAATATTTTTTTAAAAATAGATATTATCTGATAATCCTGATGGGACGTCTGTCAGGATTTTTAACGGCTACTTTTTCGTCTCTAATCAAGTGGTGACCGTTACATAAGGTCATCTTCTGCCATCTATATCTAGGGCTCTTCTCTTCCTTTAAAATCACATCTGATCTTTTAAAGAAGTTAATTTCTTTCTCTTCTTTCTCTTTTCTTCTTTCAAACCTGCAATAATTTTCGAAACATTAAGAAGATGGGCAAAAGATCAATGAGGACTTCTCGGAGTGTAGGAGTCTCAAAAGACTTCATTCCCCAAAACCTCTTGAGCCATCCTGATCAGGAAGTCTATTCCTTTAACGATAGGGACATACAAACTCTAAAGGACTCAGGGGCTTTCCCAAGTTCTGTTGAGTTTTGTCCCTACGACCCAAGTGCAAAATCTGATTTTGCATCTTCCATGTGGATTTGTTTCCCGTATCTGCCTTTTTCCCTGGGTCTTATGTTTCCCTTCCCTTCGTTCATCAAAGATTAATTTGATGTGATAGGGATGGCTTATGCTCAGGCTATGCCTGAAATATGGAGAATCTTGATAGTCTGTAATAGGATCATTGAAAACAATGGCATACATCTTCAAATAGGGGACCTGTCTCATATATATAAGCTGAGAACACACGGTTCACATCGTTACTCTTCAACTTAAAAACAAGGATCCTGCTTTTCTGTTTAATGTTGTCAAGTCTGAAAAATTTTGGAGATCAAAATTTTTCTTTGTGAAGAGGAGTTCCATTCCTTTTGGGGATGAGATTCCTCTTTCTTGGTTAAAAACTGGTAAAGTTTTTTTAGGATGCTTTATGAAAAAATAAATTTTTAGTTATATCCCGAGGATATTATTGCTGTTCTGAATTTTTTTTTTTAACAGGTGCTTCACTTGAAAAGCTTGTTTCTCACCTGGGCGAAGATTATTCGAGGTGTAAAGCAGTATTTGAATTACCTGTTTCTTCAAGAACCTTCGTAATAGAAGAAAGTCATACCGCTATTCAAGCTACCGAGATGTCTGGTAATAATCTTCTGATACATCTCGAAGATGTCTTCTATGTTGGTTATTTGACTAATCCCGTGTTTGTCATTTTTCAGCTAAAAAGCCTGCCTCTTTCGACTTGGATGACATTGACAATTTGGATGTGAAGGCAACTAAGCTTACCTCGCCATCAAGTTCCAAGATGGCCAGTCCTCCTTCCAGTCTTCCTAAGTCCAGGGCTGCATCTTCCTCTAAAAAGAGGAAGACCACTACTGCTTCTGCTATTGCCCAGGAAATCACTCCCTTCGAGGATATTAGCTCTGAGGAGGTTTTGATCAAGATTTCCCAGTTCACACTCCAGGTATAATGCTATCCTGAGGATGTCATTGAAATACTTATATTAGTTAAAATTTCCAAAATGAAACATTTACCTTTTTCTTTGATAGGGTCATAAATATTTGCTAAAATCTTTGGATGGAATGGCCAAAGAACTTCATGATGCCCAGTCCAAACTTGAGGATGTTCAGAAGAATGCTCATGACAAGAGCAAATATCTTGAGAAGAAGCTGGACTAGGTGGAGGCTGAACTAAAGCAGGTAAAGGCTGAGCATGCCCAAGTGGTGCTGAATCAGGAGAAGGAAATGGAGGAATATAGGAATGGGCTTATGAAATCCGCCAGCATTTCCGCCTTACCGGCTAGAGTGAAAATGACTCTCCAAGCTAGGGATCCTGGCTTTAAGCAAGAGGATTGGGATGTCGAAGCTTAGAAGGAAAAAATCAAGAGCCTTGGTGGAAAAGAGGTGGTTTATGAGCCTATTCCTGTTACACATCCTGAAAATGCACCGAAGGATCCTGAGGATGCTGGAGTGAAGTAGGCAGAGGCTAAGGTGGCAGCGGTGGTGAAGGATCTTCAAGTGGGCGATGAAGGATATATTGACTAGGCCGGAGCGCACTTTTGTAAGACTCGTTTTTTTAACCATATAGATAATATATAAACACCCATTATATATACATACCCAAAACGTCTTGTCCAACGACATACCAATAACCTTGGTGACACTAGTTAAATATACAAAAGACAATGCCCAAGTTGGCTACCATGTGAGTCTTTGACCCATATTCAAAACCAAGTACAAAACATTAACAACTTGTTTAAATGACTCAAAGATCCTAATACTACCATGGTACCCAACCCAAAAGAACATGAGCGTGCATAATTCGACCTCCCTTGAGACTTGATCTTCACTCGTGAGCTTTACCTATTAACAATTCAAACAAAGCAAACATTTAGTATGCTAAAAACAATATCATCATCTTGTCCAAGGAACCCAAGCAATCCATGGAACCATGATAAAATCCTTACTTCTATCATTTGACCCGTTAAGGGTATTCCTACCATTTTGACCCGTTAAGGGTACTTCTACCATATTGACCCATAAGGGTACTTCTACCGTTTTGACCCGTTAAGGGTGCTTCTACCATTTTAAACCATTCTACTAAATTGCACCCTTGTGTAACCACAAAGGTACTTCATACTACTTTCATTCGGTCAAGTTCAACCACAACAAATACATACATAACAGTTATGACCAATATATTCATTAAACTAAATAGTTAGTAGTAACCAACTTACCTTTGTCATGTGCCCCGTGCTCCTTTTGACCGCTTGAGCCTTCTACCTTCACACCTACAAAGTGAAGGAAATCCATACTTTAGTTTCTCATGCTTTACCCATTACCATTCTTGGTTCATGATGGGTAAACTAACATAGTTTCATAGTTACAACACTACCATTACATTTATCATCCATTTCTCACAAACCCACCTATTCTAAGGTGCTAGGCATATTATCATACATTTGGTGTGCATTACCTTACATTCAAGTTGTCATACCATCCTAGGATGCAAAATCTCCCTTTCTACACTAACATTTACAATCTACCTTTATAATTAACAACAATGCATAATCAATTGAGTTTTCTTGGTGTTGGGGTCTTGTTTGACTTTTAAAAGTCAACAGGAGCTTTCATTCCAACACCCACTTATCAATTCTCAATTCAGCCCTACATACCCCATTTTAAAATGAAATCTCATCAATTTTACGTTATCACACACAGAAATCATGCTTTCTCAAGCACAAGAGTAATTATCATCACATAATCTTGAAATTCCACCAAGCTACTCCCAAAACTCTACCAAAATTAATCATACAACTTACCAATGAGATTAGCACCACAAGAGGGCTATTAATTCGAGAACATGCAGGGGATTGGAGGTGATTTCTACCCTTAATTTTTCAGCTATGGATGACAGAGGTGAAGACCCCTTGTGTCGCCACCCTCCTTCTCTCTCTCTCTGCGATTTTTTTCTTTTCTTTATAACAATCCCCATTTTCCCTTTCTAGTCCCTTAAGTATTTACCATTTCTATTCTCCCTAATCTAACCCCTCAAGGTGTGTGTTATTTCATATTTAACCCCTCCCTCTTTATTAGTTAAGCTTCCACCAATTTACCTAAGTAACTAACTTGGTAAATTTTATGTTTGTCATATATACAACTACCAATGCACTACTTACAACTAGGGGTACAAACATATACATACATATATATTCATGCATACATACATACTCATACTTACATATATATATATATATATATATATATATATATATACCATACTACCATTACTTTAACATTTTTGGGGTGTTACAAGTCTACCCCCCTTAAAGAGGTTTCGACCCCGAAACCTAGATACGTACCGAATAGAGCAGGATAGTGTTTCCGCATTTCCTCCTCAGATTCCCACGTAAGATCCGACCTTCTGATGTTGCCATTGAACCAAAACTTGGTTTATGGTCTTAGTTCGCAACCGCTTTACCTTGAAATCTCTTATAGCCATAGGTTTTTCTACATAATTCAATTTGTCGTCTACCTCTATGTCTTCAAGAGGCACGTACGTGGTTTCATCTGTGAGACACTTCCGTAACTGGGACACATGAAAGGTGTTATGGATCCCACTCAAAGATGACGGTAGCTCAATCCGGTAAGCCACCTGCCCGACCCGTGCCAAAATTTTGAATGGCCCACTATAACGCGGGCCTAACTTCCCGCGTTTACGAAATCTGATGATGCCCTTCCAAGGGGAGACTTTTAATAACACAAAGTCTCCCACTTGAAATTCGATCGGGCGTCTTCTAAGATCCGCATAAGCCTTCTGTCGGTCTTGGGAGGCTTGAATTCTAGCCCGTATTAGGCTAATTTTCTCGTTAGTGAGGGCCACTAGATCACTTGGAGCCAACTCTCGCTGACCCACTTCCCCCCCCCCCAACACACCGGGGTTCTACATTTTCTCCCATATAGCATCTTAAATGGTGCCATTTGGATGCTACTGTGATAACTGTTATTATGAGAGAATTCCACTAATGGTAAGTGTTCATCCCAACTTCCCCCAAAATCTAAGACACATGCCCTCAACATATCTACGAGGGTCTGAATGGTTCTTTCGGTTCGTCCGTCGGTTTGAGGGTGGTAGGAGGTACTAACTAACAACTTTGTACCCATTTCTTCTTGAAACCTCCTCCAATACCGGGATGTGAATCGAGTGTCCCGATCTGACACAATAGATACTGGTACACCATGCCGGGATACAATCTCATTCACATAAATTTCCGCCATCCGTTCGGAGGTGTAGGCCTCCCGAATAGCCAAAAAGTGTGCGCTTTTTGTAAGCCGGTCCACCACTACCCAAATTACATCATAACCCTTCCTTGTCTTTGGCAATTTTGTCACAAGATCCATGGTTATCTCCTCCCACTTCCACACTGGCACCTCAAGTGATTGTAGCTTCCCATAAGGCTTTTGGTGTTCGGCTTTGACTTGTGAATAGGTCAAACATTTCTCCACATACTTAGTGATGTCGTGCTTCATTCCTGGCCACCAATAGTCTTTCTTTAGATCTCGATACATCTTGGTCGCCCCCCGGGTGGATTGAGAACCGAGACTTGTGGGCTTTGTCAAGTAGTGAAGCCTTGACCTCACATGTCCAAGGAACCCATACCCGCCCATATCGGGTCTTCATCCCATCCGCATTTTCTTCCAAGTTGTCTATCATCCCTTTCATTCTTATCTTCTTCAGGTCATTGGCTTGCAAAGCCTCGACTTGGGCCTTTCGTATCTCACCCAAAAGGTTAGGTGTAATTACTACACCCAAGGCCTTAACTTGAATCGGGGGTGGGTATTCTTTCCGACTCAGAGCATCGGCCACCACATTGGCCTTGCCCGGGTGGTACACGATATCACAATCATAATCTTTGATCAACTCTAGCCACCTCCGTTGTCTCATGTTGAGATCTTTTTGTTCGAAGAAATACTTGAGGCTTTTATGATCGGAATATATGGTACATTTTGTCCCATACAGGTAATGCCTCCAGATTTTCAATGCAAACACTATGGCCCCTAATTCCAAATCGTGGGTTGGGTAATTACATTCATGGGGTTTGAGTTGTCTTGATGCGTAGGCGATGACTTTCCCCCATTGCATCAAGACACACCCCAGCTTGAGGATGGACAGGTGTTGAGGTTATCATCTTGATTCCCCAACTATCACAAAAGTCGGTCGTCCTTTTGCTAATAAACTGAGAACCGTTGTCACAAATGATTTCGGCTGGCACTCCAAATCATGTTTGGATGTTCCTCTTGATGAATGACACCAATTCTTTATCTTTGACTTGTACGAATGCTTCATCTTCGATCCATTTTGAGAAGTAATCGGTCATTACTAACATGAACACCTTTCCACCACGAGCTTTGGGTAGTTTTCCTACTATATCCATTCCCAATTTCATGAAGGGCCATGGTGAGATAATAGGGTGTAAAGGTTCAGCAGGCTGGTGAAGGATGTTGCTATGTCTTTGACATGGATCACATTTTTAGGAATATGACATGGCATCCTTCTTCATGGTTAGCCAGTAGTATCTAGAGTCTTTGAGTAAAGAGATCTTCCTCCTGTGCGGTTTCCACAATCTCCTTCATGGATGTCCTTAATAACTTCATTTGCTTCTTCCTTGTTGAGACACCTCAAATATGGACCTGCAAGGGATTTTCTATACAAAATATTGTCTATAATAGTGAATTTCGATACCTACATCCTGAAAGCTTTTGCATTTTCTCCATCAAGGATGACATCTTCTTGTAAATATTTTTTTATAGAAGTCATCCAGGATGAATTGTCTTGAACCTGAGTAGTTAGAACAGTGTTATCCTTAAGATGCACCGTCTTATCCTCAGGCTGTTCAGTATTATCCTCATGATGTACCTTGCCATGCTCAGGATGCCACTCTTCAATTGCTGGCTTCAGGATGTGGATAATGGGAATCTTGGATCCTTCAGGTAAATTTAAAGAAGATCCTAGATTTGCCAAGGCATCGGCTTCAGCATTTTCTTCCCTAGGTACCTGTGTTAGTGTGAATTCTACAAAATAAGTTGATAAATTTTTAACCATATCAAGAAAAATAACTAATTTTTGACCTTTTACTGCATAAGATCCATTAAAATGGTTAGTAATTAATTGGGAATCAACAAATACTTCTAAATTTGAAATATGCATATCCTTAGCAAGTTGTAAACCAGTAATGAGAACTTCATATTCTGCCTCATTATTGGTTTTTTGAAATGCACATCTAATAGCATGGGGTATTATGTCCCCTTGTGGCGATTTTAGTAGTAATCTTAACCCTGTACCTCTTGCATTTGAAGCACCATCAGTGTATAGAATCCATTTTCCTAAATTTTCATTTAATTTTTGAACTTCGGAATCAACCACAAAATCTGCTAGAGCCTGTGATTTGATTGCATTTCTAGGTTTATATACCAAGTCAAAGGCACTTAGCTTTAGTGATCATTTTGCCATTCTTCCTGACATTTCTGGTTTTCTACGTACATTTTTAATAGGGTAATTAGTTTGAACATGTATCCTATGTGTTTCAAAATAATGCCTTAACTTGGTAGATGCCATTATCAAAGCTAAAATGAGTTTTTCAAGATGTGAATACCTGGTTTCAGCATCTAGTAGAGTTTTACTTACATAGTAGATAGGATGTTGTTGCCCTTCATAGTCTTTTACCAAAACTTCACTTATTGCATTTCCAGAAACTACAAGGTATAGCTTGAGAGGTTCACCATCCTCAGGCTTCATCAGGAGTGGAGCTGCTTCAAGATACTCCTTCAACTTCTTTAATGCATCCTCATGCTTCTGTCCCCAGTCAAATTTGTTGTTCTGTTTTAGCATATCATAGAACTCCTTGCATTTTTCTGAGGACTTTGAGATGAATCTGTTCAGAGCTGCTATCCTGCCAGTTAGTCTTTGTACATCCTTGACATTTGTTGGAGATCTGAGGTCAAGTATGGCTTTTATTTGTTCAGGACTGGCTTCTATCTCTCTTTTAGTTACTAGGTACCCAAGACACTTCCCAGCACCAACTCCAAAGTGACATTTGGATGGATTTAACTTCATATTGTAGGCATCCAGGATGTCAAATGCTTCTTTGAGATCCTGAAGATGGTTCTCTGCCTTCTTGGATTTAACCACCATGTCATCGATGTATACCTCCATTATGTCCCCAATCTTTTCTTTGAACATCATATTCACTAGCCTTTGGTACGTTGCACCTGCATTTTTAGTCCAAATGGCATAGCTATATAACAATAAATACCTGATGGGGTCATGAATGCAGTATCCTCTTGATCTTCGGGTTCCATTTGGATTTGTTGAAATCCTGAGGATGCATCCATGAATGTTAACATCTCATGGCCTGCGGTGGCATCCGCCATTGAATCTATTTGTGGTAGTGGAAATGGGTCTTTAGGACAAGCTTTGTTGAGGTCTGTGTAGTCTACACATACTCTCCATTTCCCATTTTTCTTTTGTACCACCACCACATTTGCCAACCATCTTGGGGATTTGACTTCCCTTATCATCTTGGATTTTAGTAGTCTGTCCACCTCTTCTTGTATGATGGCATTCCTCTCATGTGCAAACTTCCTTCGCCTCTGCTGGATAGGCTTGAAACTTTTGTCAATCCCAAGCTTATGAGTGATGACATCTTTAGAGATGCCAGTCATATCTTCATGCTTCCATTCAAACGTGGACATCCTGCATTTTAAAAACGAAATTAGAGATTGTTCAATGTCATTAGGGATGTTCTTACCGATCTACACAGTGATATCCTTGTTATTGTCATCGAGGCAAACAGCCTTTACATCCTGGTCAGGATGTGCTTTGATATCCTGAGGATTGCACTATGCATCCTTCTGTAATTGCTACGCTTGTCTTGACGAAGCTTTCATCGATGTTATATAGAAATCCTTGGCTTCTTGTTGATCACTATTTACTTTGACGACTCCCCAAGGCGTTGGTAGCTTCACACATTGATGATAAGTTGAAGGAACTGCCTTCATGTCATGTATCCAAGGTCTTCCTAGGATTATATTGTAGCAGGATAAAGAATCTATCACACAGAATATTTGGATAGAGTTTACCCCCTCTACATATACTGGTAGCTTGATATCACCTACTGTACTTTTGGTTTCTCTACTAAAACCAACCAAGACTATTGATCTGGAAAGTATTTCAGTCTCCGGGATATTCATCCTCTTGAGAGCTTCTAACGGGATTATGTTAACTGAACTCCCACAATCTACGAGTATCCTACGAACAAAATGATTAGCAATATATAAAGTTATAACTAAACCATCATGGTGAGGGTCAAGGATATTCTCTCGATCTTCTTCTTCAAAGCTTATGACTTTTGAAGTTGTCAGGATGGTAGTCTTTGTAGGTCTTTCTCCTTTTTCAGATTTCATCTCTCTCGCATGCCTTTTAGCAGCTGAGTAAGATGTTCCATAAATGTCTAAACCACCTGAAATGAAGTTAATTACGCCAGCATCCTTAGGAGGTGATGCAGCTTTTTCTGGGATGCCAGTGCCATCCTAAATCTTTGGCTTCTTTTTGCCTAGGAGATCCTTGAGATGACCCTTACTCAGAAGATATGCTATTTCCTTTCTCAAGGCAATGCAATCTTTAGTGATGTGACCAAAATCTTCGTCGAAGGCACACCATTTGGATTTATCCTTCCATCCTGACTTGTTATCCTTTCTTGGCCACCTTGCCTTGTCCCCTAGATCCTTCACGGCAAACATTAATCCTGTTACATCCACAGAAAAACAATAATATACTAATTTAGGACATTCATCCTCATCATCATCCTCAACCACATTGACCTTTTTATTATCAAGTCTAGCATATGGTTTATGCTTATAAGGTTCATATGTGGGAGTGGATTTTCGGTTACGATGGTTATATCTTGAGGATGCTTCTATCCTCTCTTGTATCCTTTTATCATCCTCAAGTCGGATGAACCTTAGAGCCCTGTTTTTGACTTCATCCAAATTCCTGCAAGGATTCATCACCAATTCTTGGTCGAAAGGTGAATCTCTTTGCATCCCCATCTTGAATGCTTGCACTGCTGTAGTGACATCCAAGTTGGGGATGTCAAGTGCTTCCTTCCCGAACCTAGTGATGTATTCTCTTAGTGATTCTCCCCGTGGTTGAGTTACCATGTACAAGTCACTTTTCAAATGTTCGACTACAAGAAAATTGATTATTAAACATGTTAATCAAATGTGCAAAAGAAGTAATAGAATTGGGAGGAACACTTAGGAGCCATTTTAAGGCTGGTCCAATGAGGGTGGAACCGAATCCTTTACACAAGCATGTCCTCAGTTGACCTCATTGAGGATGTTTTGAGAGATTGTATCTCTCTTATCAGCATCCGGTTTGTGTCCTGCTGTTGTTGTATTTGATCCTTCATCAATGCAAACATGGAAAGAAGTTCATCATTTGAGACAAAAACAGGAGGAGTGGATCTAGATGTCCCCATTGCTGGTCTAGGCAGGATTTGAGAAGCAGAGCTTTTTGAGAATGCAGGTAGGGGTGGCAGTGTTGCATTTTTGGTAGAGGTTGAAGATGGCATGGATGGGGAAACAGATTTTTTGTGAGGAAGATATAGTTGTCAAGATCTGTAAAACGAATTAATTGAGAAAAGGTTTTAACAAAGTTTTTTTTTTGTTAAATAGCACCACTTGCCCCACGGTGGGCGCCAAATGGTTTTGGTCAAAAATTACTTGCTAGAAATAACTTTGTTTTCCAAATTAGTAAAAGTGAGATAGAGTGCTATTTGTGTTGAATATGCTTTAAAGTCTAGTTTTATTCTGAAAATAATGTATGAAGATGTAAAAGAGGCAAATATATGACAACTATGCTCGGGATGGTAAAGGTAAATTCGATGATGGGCAGTTATATCCTAAGGATGTAATTGTCTGACAGAATAATGTAATTGGCAAAGATTGATGAATGTAAATGTAATGCAACAAGAGAACAACACTCGATGTACGAGGAAAGCCCTTGATTAGCTGTTGATCACCGGCACAAAACCTCGGGAGGAGTCTAAGCCCATGCCTTGTTTGTTAATATTAATAATGTAAAAGAGGTTCCTAAATGGACGAGTGTTCTATGAATACAATGGTTACAACTTTGACTCCTTCTTCGAGCTTGGACTTTGTCTTGCGAATGTAACTCTTCCATTTTTTACTTCCTTGACTGAATATTATAATATAGACATTATAAAGAGGTTACAAGTCCATATTATAACTCAATTGTACCTGCAATCATGTCATAGAAAGATAATTCGTTAGTCTATCCTCAAGATGTGCACATGCTAAAATTCAGTTACATCTTGAAGTATGTTGAGTCCTTTAGCATCCTGAGGATGCTATACTAAGGATATGAGGTAAAATCATCCTAAGGATTTTCACCACCAACATTAGTTGCAGGATAACAAAGGAATAAAGATGAGGAACACAGAGATGTAGCGTCAAAACAGATTACCATTTCATTTAAAAGTAAAAATTGATGTCAACCCCTGGCTTCATCCTAAACCAGGACCCATCCACCAGGGGTCAACATCTAAGGTCAAGGTCAGGTCAAAGATTTGGGGCTTCGTCTTGAAAACCAAGATCCCTCCGCCCCAAACCTTTCATTGTTTCTAAGTTATTACATACCAAAATAAAATTGTTCAAAATTGTTCACAAGCTACCACCATATACTACCAAACAACCTAAAAAAGTGGGATCCAGCCTAGTCATCACATCCTTCATCACCCACTTGCAGTTCCTTCACCACCTCGGCCACCTTAGCATCCACCTCCCTGATCTCAGCATCCTTAGACCCCTCTGGTGCATCTTCAAGATGTGCAGGAGCAACAGGTTCATGAACCACTTCCTTCCCGTTCAGACTCTTGAGCTTTTTCTGCCATCCATCAACATCCCATTCCTTATGATCAAAAGAGGGATCTTCAGCCTGGAGAGCAATCTTTATCCTGGCTTGCAGAACGGAAATAGTGGCAGACTTCATTAAACCCTGCTTGTACTCCTCCATTTCCTTGTCATGGTCCAACACCATCTGAGCCTGCTTGGACTTCATCAGCTTCAGCTCCGCCTCCACTTCACCCAGCTTCTTCTCAAAGTATTTGCCCTTGTCATGAGCAATCCTTCTCACATCCTCAAGCATGGACTGAGTGTCACTAAGCTCCTTCTTGACTCACTCCATGGACTTAAGAAGATGCTCATGCCCCTAGAAGCAAACAGGTAAGAACTCAACCTTAACATTTACTTGATAATTATTCACTACCATCCTCAAGATGACAAGATACCTGAAGAGTAAACTGAGAAATCCTGCCAAGGACGTCCTCAAAGCTAAGATCCTCGAAAGAAGTAGTCTCTAAGGATGAAGCAGGGGAAGCAGTGACCTTCCTCTTCTTGGAAAATGCAGCAATCTTTGGCTTGGGAAGATTAGCTGGAGGGCTGGCCATCTTGGAACTGGACGGTGAGGTGACCTTGGTATCCTTAACATCATGGCTATCAATGTCATCCAGATCGAACGAAGCAGACTTTTTTGCTACAAAAAGGAAAAATACGGGGTTAGATAAATATAAATAATAAGAACATCCTCAGGATGTAACAGGTAACACTCACCAGACATCTCGGTAGCTTGGCTGGATGTATGACTCCCTTCTACATCAAAAGTTCTAGCAGCAACAGGTAATTTGAGTACAACTTGGTACTTAAGATAGCCATCACTCAAGGGAGAAGCGAGTTTTGCCAAAGAAGCACCTGTAAAATATGAAAGTTTTCAAAATGTTAGTAGAATCCTCAGGATATGACTATAGAAATTTTTCATAAAAAATTATAACATTCTATAAAAACCTTTACCACTCTTTAACCTAGACATTGGGATCACATTCCCAAAAGGAATAGAGTCCCTTTTCACAAAAAAGAATTTTGACTTCCAAGATCTTTCAGATTTGATAACATTAAACAAGAAAAGGGGTTCTTTCTGAATAAGTTTAAGAACATAACGGCTTGAACCGTGAGTTTTCAACTTATACACATGAGACAGGTCCCCCATGCGAAGATAGACACCATGGTTCTCGATGATTTTGTTGCAAACCATCAAAATCCTCCATATTTCCGGCATGGCTTGGGCATAAGCCATCCCAGTAGTATCAAAGAAATCTTGAATAAATGGGAGAAAAGGATATTTCAAGCCCAACTAGAAGGGAAGATACAGGAAGCAGACCCATATGGAAGATGCAAAATCGGATTTTGCACTTGGGTCATAAGGACGAAACACATCAGAAGCAGGGAAGACCCTTGAATCTTTTAAAGCCTGAATATCCTTGTCATCAAAAGAACAGACTTCCTGTTCAGGATGGCTTAATAGGTTTTAGGGAAGGAAGTCATTCGAGACTCCTATAGCCCCGGAAGCCCTTATCATCTTCTTGACCATCCTCAGAAAATTTTTAATTATGCAGGTTTAGAGAAAGTAAAAAGAAAGAGAAGAAAGATTACCTACTCTGGTGATCCGAAGTGAATATAAAGAAAGAGATATGGTCTAGATATAGATGGCAGAAGATGATGTCGTGTAACGGTCATCACATAATTATCGCGAATAAAGTAGCCGTTGCTATCCTGACAACATGTCACATCAGGAAAATCAGATAAAAATCTAGGATTAAAAAAATATTTTAACCGTGAGATATTAACGGTAACATATTTTTGGGGACAATTGTTGGTGGTGAAATCCTCAGGATGGATTTACCATGAATAATTTATGTGACATCCTCAGGATGATGAAGGACTAAGCAGACTTCAGGATGTAACAGCGTTCTGGCAAGTATGCATCCTGAGGATAGACTAACGAATTATTTTGTATTGATATTTTTGCAGGTACAATCAATGAATGAATAAGACTTGTAACTCCTTTCCAACGGCTACAAAGTCTTACCAAGTCAATGAATTCAAGGATGCAAGAAGAATACGCGTATAGACTTAAAAGAGAGTCAAAGTGTAACTGCCAAGGCAATGAATGAAAGGCGAGAAAGATGGAAACTGATGTCCAACATCTATTTCTGTTGAAACATCCTCGACAACTACTTGAAACAGCCCAGAGGATCATTAAAGACAATGAATATTAAAGTATCTTCTAATTATTGTCATGAAAACTATAAATAGGGGTATGATGAACAAACATAAGACACTTAGACACTTTGGAACACACTCATACGCTATAAAGCACCTGACACACTCTCTATACACACACTACACAATCGTTGTATTCATAGATTGTTCATCATACTTCCGAAGTTGTAACACATTTTTACCATTTTAATATTAACAAACAAGGCAGGGGCCTAGACTCCTCCCGAGGTTTTGTGTCGGCGATCATCAAGTGATCAAGGGCTTTCCTCGTACATCGAGTGTTGTTCTTTGTGGTTTCATACTCATATTCACCTATATTTGCTTGTTTACCATTCTGACAAATAGTTACATCCTCAGGATATAACTGTCCATCCTAAACCCATTCTTTGCCATCATCATAAGCATAGTTATCATATTATTATCAATTCATCATTGTAAACCTTCATCTCGAAAATAATACTAAGCATTTACTATATTTCATACATTTAGCACTCTACCTCACATTTACTAATTTGGAAAACAAAATTATTTCTAGTAGGTAATTTTTGACCAAAACAATCACATAGGTGCACTCAAATTCAAATGAACATAAAATGCAAAGATATGTAACAGTATGTGAAATATAGCATATTATTGTGGCTCAAATACTCACATTGGAATTGGGTGGGGTATGTGACATGTGTGTGGATAATCGACTCATCAAGAGACCTACTTCCAAGTAAACACTCATAATTCTTTTTATAAAGTTATAATCAAGCATCTATCACGTGGGGTTTCTTGAGTTTAACCATGACAAAGGACCAAAATGGTTCACACATCCCATGTAAGTCCCTGTTAATCGCGTCTTTAAGATGCAATTTTGATGACATTTTTGAAAAATATGAAAATTTTTAGCCATTTTCTCCCCAATCCCCACACTTTGAGGCCAATATTGTCCTCAATGTGGAGAATTTAAATGAAGAATTTCAGTTTTCAAAATTCTCCCCCCCACACTTAAGGTCAACCTTTTCTTCAATGTGGAGAGGAATTTGTTATGTTTCTGGGAATGTGATGACACCAAAACCACATATATTCCCTCCGGTGTAATCAAAATAGCTAAAAATCCACTTATTTCATAACTACAAACTTGACAAAGGAATATGATGCACGTGGTCATTCTTGTTCTTTGAGTACTTAATCTTCTTAATAATGCATCTCTTGTTTTCATCTTCAGTAACCTGCAACTTAAGATTATGTAGAAGCAAGCTTCTCACCAAAATGTTATACCAACTAACTAAGGATAGATCCTTTAAACCTCCGACATTCCGGTTATGAGGACGAGTGAGGTCTCATGAGGGTTAAACACACCCACAACACTTATTTATGTACATAGAAAAACGCAAAATAAAGCACACCAAAAATAAAATAAAGAAAGACACACACAAGCAAACACTATTAAAGGATTACAACAACATAAAGCATACCTCCCTTCAATGGTAGTAGTGTTCATTCGGGTCGCAAGGAGGGTATGGGTGATATGGAAGTTGTACTAGAGCGCCCCATTTATCTTGGAATTCATCGAGTGGAGAGGTAGAAGACGAACCTTGTGGAGACTGTGGTGGCGGTGTGGGCAAATATCTAGAAGACACACCTTGTGGCCAACCCGTAACATGTTGCATTTATTCCGGTTGGTCTCTGATGGTGGAGTAATCCACCCATGGAGAGAACTCAAGGAATGGCAAACCAACCCTAAGATCTCGTTCGTGTCGCTGCTGCTCATCCAAAATAAGCTGATTAACTCGATTCCTCTCCATAGCGTGGGCATACGCGTGCCAACGCCGGTCCTCTAGCTCATCACGTTCACGCTCATGTGCGCGAATTCTTTTCTCTCATCGTCCGCCTCAATTCTCATAGTGGCTATCTCATCAAACATTTATCGGTCAGCCGAAGACCATTATGACCAACCTCCTGGTCTTCGGCTAGACAATCTTGCAACAAACTCAGCGATCATCTATCTATGCTGAGGTCCGGTGTGATGTCTCGGGTTTTGAACTGGAACATACTGCACAACTTCTCTCCCTTCCTGACTTTCTTCATCTTCTTCGATTAGGGGTGCATTTTCCTTCCTCACTCTCATGATCCGATGTGTTTTAGTATCTTCTAACTTCCTGCATTTCTTCAACAAAATAGTTCCCTTCATCTCTTTCTTCAATGTTTGAGAGTTTATACCTATTTGTCCTGAATTCAGTTACTGAGATTTCAGTCTATGATGCCCCTTTTGCTATACACCCCTGTTTAATCAACATCTCATTAATCAACCGGACATTGGGAATCATTTGCTTTGTAATCAACTCCCTGCTTCCCAAATGTTGATCATCAAAATGTGGCGGAATAAGAATTTCGGTTCTCCCATAAGTAGCGCATAGATCACCTGGTAATCCCATGTATGAAGATTACCTCTATCTCCCAACCGTGCCGCCACATTATCCACCGATATTGTCTGCAACATTTTTTCTTCCAATGACATCCACTCCTTTTTCACTCCCTTACCCTCTCCTGGATATGGGACTACCACATTAGCTATAGCCATCGGGCCTTTCTCTTCAAGTATCCCACTCCAAAAATAGTTGGCATCAGGATAGTAATATGCTGGCGGACCCAATGAATCAAACATAGCGATCTTATTAATTGTTACAAAGGACATTGTCATTTTCTTTCCTCTGGCATCTCCTATCAATTTCCACGTGTGTGGAGCGTTATTTCCGGCACTAAATCTCAATGTTTCCAGCCACTCACAAATAGTTTGCAAATAAATCTTCTCACTCGCGTGCTTAGTCTAATCTAAGACACGCTCCCAACCCAATTTTTCAAACTTTTGAAGAATTCCATATGGCTTAAATTCCTCCACCTTCATAAAATTTTCATGCACACAAACTTCCAGCACTTTTTATTTTTCATGGATGTCATCTTCCACCTCCACATTCTTCTTTCAGGTTACTTGTTCTTTTAGCATGATAGTCGGTGTCATTCTTGTTTCAAAAATTTGATCGGATATCATGGTCGGGTCAAAGATAGTATTTAAATGTCCTATATTACCTTAACTAATGTAGTAGTTGTAACAAGGGTTTCGAACCATGAAGAGTCTGTGGTTGGTGATTCAAGTGTAGTTGATTGGAAAATGTCACTTTATGAAGATGTTGTTTAGTTATGAAGCTTGCTAACTTTATTCACTTAAGAGTTTGAGTTTGAGCGTGGTGAACCAAAAATGAGTCGAATATTCGTTGATTTAACAAAAACAAATATATTTAGTAAATAAATAAGTGATTCTAACAATAATAATAAAAGACTCATACCCGGTTTCGACAATTGAATGCTAGGGTTCTAACAAATTGGTCAATTATACTATTGCGAATGATATTCGCGGATTGATTGTTTCATCAGGTGTAGGTATTAAGAATTATCAACATCAAGGATGGGCAATAATATACTTTATAACACTAGAACATACAACCCTAAGTATGTGTTAAGGCTAGGAACTATCTTCATTTCATTAGAAATTGGCACAAGATCAATTAACTAGAACGAATTCAACATAAGACATGTCAACATAATTGGTTGAATAATGAAAAGCAATTACAAAGTAAAAATTACCCAATGTTATGAACCCTAGAATCAATGTCTACACCCGGATGTGAATACAAGTTTAGCCAAGCATGGCCATAGAAATCATCAAAAGTTGTGTTCTTGGATCTTCAATCTTCAAAAAGATGATAGGAAATGCTTAGCAATTGGATTGGGGATGATTAGTACTGAAGAAAAATGATGATTAGGAGTATGAGATGATTCATTTGATGATTTTTCTTGATAATATATCATCTAGATGTTGTAACTCTCCTCCAAATAATCCCTCAATTCATTCCTTTCAGTTAATTCCCGATCCCAAGTCAATGATTCTCCTTTAATGGCCATAAAAATCTGCATTTTTTGAATTTTTTTCATACCTGGCCGTCGCCGACGGCCTGGCCACCGTCAGCGACGACAGTGCTGGTGAGTTCACAGAGTTTATGTTTGTAAAAGTTAGTAAACGTTCATAAACCAGACCCAACAATCCTTACATTTATACCTGATGCTAGCTAGACATCGTTACATGATACTAAAGCGTCGTGAACCAATGCTGAACGTTAGTAAGATGCCTTTAATACTAGCCACCGGTCATCACCTGGTGTCTTAAGTTAGATAGGACAAATATGCACCCGTCTAACCTCTAGTCGACCCGAGTGGGGCTTCCCGGGCCCAATAGATCGATTCACACTTTCCCCGCTATGTATCCACATATTCATGGTTTACATGTTAGAAAGGACTTAATGATGAAATGTCACTTTCTACCCATGTGATATAATGTAATACCGCGGTCTGAAAAGTTCGTGTCTGTACCGCATGTTTCTCCCCCAATAATGAAAAGTAAAACAGTGGGGCTATGAAACTCACCTTAGATTGCGTTTTTCACCTAAATAAATAACCTAGTTTATTGTGGAATTCCTACTACCGGGAACCTACCACGAATACCCTATAAATGTTTGACCGATGATATCTTTGTCTAATAACCCCAAGTTGTCCAAAACTTGGCTTTGAATGTTTGTAAAATTTTGACATTTGACACGACCACATAAGACTCGACATCCTGTTGGTGACCCGTTAAATCAGTACATCAAGTATATACAATACACACACAATTACGTAAAACACTTAGATTATATCAAAGATTCACAATATTCCACGGTGGTGCAAATGAGACTATTCCAGTCTCATTCGCATCCTTAGACCATGCGAATGGGTCCTCAAATTAGTCTTTCGCATCAACAGAATGGACCTTTAGATTTAAGTTTCTCTCATTTGCACAGTCGATCGTGTGAATGGGAACCCATTCGTACCTGTTAAGTTAATAAGCTATTTTAACGAACATAAAACCATCAAATCCAATCGAAAACCTAAAGAATACAACCAAACACTACTGTCACGCTTATCTAACCTAACCACATGTTACTACACCTACTCCGGTCATCAATGTGTCTGTTTTGCACACCAAATCAGATATTACCTAAAATAGCAAATTATGCACAGATTAACTCACATAAATGAATTCCTAATCCTATCATCATCATATCCATGTTTCGAACCCTAGACTTCTAACATGAACCCCCAAATGGGTAAAAGTCCACAAAACAACAATAAATTACTCATACAATCCCTAATCATGCTCCTAAACAATCCATAATTATCTTAACAACATTCTAATATTATTTAATCAACATATAACTCATAAACCCCAAGGATATGTCTCACCAACATCATTTAAACTTAGGTTTTTATAAAGAAATCTATTTTTTAGGTCTAGATGTAGTTTAGAAGGATGTTAGAAAGGTTTTTATTTAAGAAAACACTTAGAAATCAGATCTGTACACTTAGGGTTTGTCAAAAATGTATAAAAATATATTGAAAAGGGTTTAGAAGATTAACACACCTTGAATCTTCACTTGATATTGATATAAAACTTGTTTTAGCTTTAGGATCCATGAAATAAGGGCAAAAACTCATTTTTACAGGTTGGGGTTTGAGAGAGAGCATTTGCTGGCGAGTTAGGATTTTGAAATGATGAGAATGAGTCAAAAGCATGTGAATGAGTCAATTTCCTGGAAAATGAGAATCCAAGATCCCCATTCACATCCCTTATCATGCGAATGAAAAGTTTCACTACTCATTCGTACTCACGACCCCAAAATAGCATTTAACATACATTACATACTAATTCACATAATCATGCATTCATAAGCTGTTAATTTATTGTAGAATATGTAATACTGATAAGTTACTCCAATTATATGTTTTCACCAACAACAACACTCAAGACTCGCGTGTATGTGTGTGTGTTTCCCAATGATTTCCCCAAATCATTGAACTATGGACAACTATAGACATTATGCAAGTATGAACTAACTCTCGATGATTCCCCGAATCATCTAACCAACTCAACTAACCTAGTTAAGTACGTTTGTAAAAAAGTATTATGTTGAGTTTGCCGGGTGTCACATCATCCCCCTGTTGAAAGAATTTTCATCCCGAAAATTGCTTGAAGTCGAAAGGAAAGAAAGAAAATTTTTCCGGTTGTTACATCATCCCCTTGTTGAAAAGAATTTCGCCCAGAAATTCAGTTTGTTTCAACAGTGACAGGTGTTGGTTTCGGAAACAAATGAGGATAATTGAGCTTCATATTATCCTCCCGTTCCCATGTGAACTACGGTCTACCGTTGGAGTTCCAACGGACTTTAACAATGTGAGTTTTACTCTGACAAAGGCTTCGAATCTTATAATCCAAGATTTCAACTAGTTCCTCCACTATATGCCCCAGATCTCTTCAAGAGGAAAAATCAGTGTCTCATCAGCCATACACTATTTCAAGTTAGAGACATGGAAGACGTTATGAACACTACTACTGAGCTCAACTAGTAGGTCAAGTTTATATCCACCGGCCCAATCCGTTCCAGGATTGCGAACGTTCCGACATAATGAGGGATCATTTACCATTCTTCACAAAGCGTATAACACCCTTCCATGGTGAGACCTACAAAGGTACCCTGTTACCACCATGGAATTACAACGATTTGCGACGACGATCGGCATAGCTCTTCTGACGATCCCGAGCTACTGCCATACGATTACGAATTTGTATGATCTTTTCAAAAGTTTCGTACACAGGTTCTAGGCCGGTGAGTTGGCTCTCGCCCACCTAGAAAGCGGATACAAGGTTGAGTTTTGCAGGTGTCCCTTAGTAGAATTAATAGACTAAAACAATTGTTGGTAAGATCCAACACACGTGTAAATGTTACAGAAGGGTATCATCTCTTTATTCCTAGAATTTGTTCTTATTTTTGTTTAAATGTGTGTTGAAAATTGAATTTTAGGTTCTGGCTATTGGTTTGTGCATTAGAGTTGGTTTTTTTATGATGGGTTTCTTTACTCTTATGAATTTGTGTCTTAATTTTACCAAAATTTGCTGCCTTGAGGGTTACCTATGAGTTTCCAGCATGCATTCAGATATATATTTTGTTCTTTAGTGCAATGACAATTTCATGTGGATTCTCTCAGTTATTTTTATGGGGATACCGCTAGCAAGTTTTAAATATGCAAACTTCATTTTATTTGCGTCAAAATGGCGATTTGAATTGGAAAAAATGTTGTTTTTGTTTGGCTAAGAATGGGTTCAGATTAGATTTGGTCTGGGTAAAAACAAGTCACTTTAAAAATGCTAATTTTGATTTATGTCTGTGCTTTTAAAAATGCTATTTAATAATCATACATCAGTTTCTGCCCATTGTCCTCATAGCTACCAAAAAGTGTAATTTTCTTCTTTTCACTTGTTTATATACCAATAGTTCAAAGCCCCTTAGCGTGTATATAGAAACAAGTGCAATGTTGTGCCATTAGTTTAATACATCATCATTCAATGTTGCGCCATTAGTTTAAATAGTTAAAATGCATCTAACTATATTCTATATATTATAATACATCTAAGCATCTAATTTTTCTCCACAAGATAGGTTCTCACATGATTAAACAAATGGACGAGTAGACGAACAAGGGCGATAACTTCCTATGCATTCCACATCTAACACTATTCAACAAGGACAAGGACAACAATCACGGAGCATACGCAAGAACATTGAAACAAATTTTCATTATTTTTTATAATTGATTGATTTAATTGAATCAGTTATGGTGAATTTGCATAAACTTGAATTGGCACTTTCCTAGTTATAACCCTATTGACGGATACGCTCCTTTGTTAGGTTTACACTATTAGCATCTAAACTCTAATAAAAATTTAAATTTAAGCTATTGCTATGTAATCTATATTCACCATTTCCCTTTTTTAGTTGTCAAAGGTATAGCACTTTTGTGGTTGTTGTTGAAATAATACTTTGATATTCCAATTGTAATATCTAGGTTACCTGGTTAATTTGTATTTGAATATGTTGCATAAGATTTGTGCATGTCAAAGGGTCCGGTCAACTTGTGTTCATGTGATAAGTTTTGGCTGTTGGATACATCTAGTGGGCTGGATCTGGAAAGGTTTGTGGGCTCGTGAGTTGCTGTTTTGTTGTTGTTGAGTCATGATGTGCATCTTGTCACTTTGTGGACTTCTTTTGTGTCTTATATCACAAAGTTAGAGGGGTATTTCTGTATTATATCAAAAGTCGAAGGATGGTTCGTGAAATCGGTGTATTGCTGAGTTTATAAGCTATCTTTGGGATCTGGAATATTATTATCATCTTTAACATCACCCATAAAAGCTCAAGGGCGATTAGGGTTCTTCAAGAGCAGCGAGTTTCATTCCAAGATTTAATACATCAACACAGAGGCTGTCAACTGATTCGTTTTGCCCAGATATTTTTCATCTCTCACCTATCTTATTCTCTTAGTTTCTCTCGTTTCTAGGGTTTGCTAATTGTTGTTTGATCATCAGATTATCATCTCGTGTCGTGTTCTTTTGTTTTCTTGATGATCATTTGTATTAGTTGTTGCCTAGTTGAGATTGTAACGTTGAGAGAGTTGTGATAGAGATTAGATCTGGTGCTTAATCTTGTATTCTGTGATTCTAGGTTGTAAAACATTTGGTTTGTTTTATAAATCTCTTGAAGTTTATCTACAATCTTGTATTTTTGACATGGTATCAGAGCACTAGTGCTCCGATTCTGTGCAGTTTTGTTGATCTGATTATTTTTTTTGTGGTCGCAATAATGAATCTACATCAGGTCTTGACAGTGGGATAATCGATTCAACGGTTGGTGACTCTGTTTAGATCTATTTTTTTTTTTTTGTCAAATTGTGTGATTCTTGGGTCAGATTTAGTGAAACTATGTAGAAATGATTTTGTATTCCGCTGTGTATTCTCGGTTGCTTGTTTGTCTAAAGTCATACCTTCGCTGTGTATTCTCAGTGATCTTGATATTGTTCGTGTCTTAGTCTTCCGCTGTATGATTATGGTTGAGAATTTGATCTGTGTAGATGTAGGGTCAAAGAGGATTGACAAGCCAGTATAAACCTCAGTCTTACATCCTCTGAATGTTTTGTTTAAGCTGCTGAAGTAGAAGATGACTAAATCCAAAAGAAGCTGATAACAAGTCCTGAAGAGTAAAGAATCAGAAGTTCTGAAGATGAACCAGACAGACATCTGAAGAACAACTCCTGAAGACAGACTCCTGAAGATTACTCATCAGAAGTTTGTCACTCATCAGTAGTTCCTTAGAAGCTTCCCACCTCCCTTGATCTTCAGCAGTTTAGTTTTATATTAGTATATGTTACTTTGTGTACAAGTTGCAGATACTACAGTCTGTTGTAGTAGTAGTATTATAAAAATTTGTATACTTCCAATGCCCGTACTCTTTAGTCTATAAATAGATGGGTTCAACCCCTCTATTTTAGATAATCTTTTGCCGTAACATTTCTATATATATTTTGAGAATCATTCATAGCTTTTACTGTTTTATTTACTCAGACATTGATTTTCATTTACTACTTTAGTGCATTAACTGAGGGGGAGTAATAACTCCTGTTAAAAGTGAAATCTTAACTTAGAACACTTATACTTATTCCGCTGTGCTAAATACTTTGATAAATCCTAGCAAGTGTTCTTGATAAGAATCTGTTTATAAGCTAGAAACTGATCCAACAATTAGTATCAGAGCACTGGTTCATCTGATCAAATATCAATCTAATAATTTGAGAATCAGACACAGGCTCTTATTGATATTCAATAAAGGATACCAGTTCACTTTTTAGTATCCATCACTTTAAGAAACCATTGATCAATCAAATTTCTTAAAAATGGACCCTTATAATACTGGATATGCCAATAAACCTCCCATGCTAGTCAGAAATGAATACAATATCTGGCAAAAGAGGTTGGCACACACTTTATCTCAAAAAAATATTGGATGTTGGAGATCTGTCATGTACGGACCCCATAAACTAGTAATAACAGACCAGAGACTAAAGTAGAAAGATCAAAAGAACCAAAAGACTACACAGATGAAGATTTCCTAAAACTTGAGCTTGATGCTAAGGCATTCTCTATGTTGGTAATGGCTCTCCTAAATGAAATTTATGCTGGGCTTTTACACTGTGAAAGTGCCAAAGAGCTGTGGGATTGCATAAAAGAACAGTTTGGAGGAACTGATGAGGTGATTGCCAACACAAGAGAAATTCTTGCTCAACAATATGAAACTTTTACTCATGTTAATGGAGAAACTTTGACACAACAGTTTGAAGAATTTTCTTCTTTAATATCTAAGTTAAAATTAAATGGCCAGACCTGCACAAACTCATCTATGTTGCATAGATTTTTAAGACCTTTTCCAGAAAAATGGGAAACCTACTCTATAGTCCTCAAATCTGGACCAGATTTTGATTTTCTCTCACTCACAAAATTACATGGGAGATTACTTACTTTTAAAAGAGAAATTATTCAAAAGAAAAAATTTACAAAATAATTGTAAAACTGCTGATGACTATATTCCAGGTAGTACATCACTTTTGGGACAGACTCACCAACTTGTTCAAATGATTTTGGATCTCTTGATCACATTGACATAACTTCTAGGATTTCATTAGAAAGGTCATATTCAAGTTATGACAATGAAGAAAATAGTGAAACTACTGATAACATGTGTTTTATTATGGATGATTTAAAAAATTTCAGTAGTGATGACTTAGAAGAAATGGACATACTACACCAACTGGCCATGTTACGTATTAAAACTAACAAATTTTACAAAAGGTCAGGAAGAAAATTTCCAGGACTGAATAGTTCAACAAAAGTTGGTTTTGACAAATCAAAACTAAGATGTCACAAGTGTCAGAAGTTGGGACACTTTGCTGGAGA
The DNA here is from genome assembly GCA_028751855.1 of Ambrosia trifida. Taxonomy (NCBI): domain Eukaryota; kingdom Viridiplantae; phylum Streptophyta; class Magnoliopsida; order Asterales; family Asteraceae; genus Ambrosia; species Ambrosia trifida. The sequence continues at coordinate 83,368,382 of CM054127.1, forward strand.
GTGTAGAAGCTCTAGCTACAATCAACCATAGTCGGGAAACAAAACTAATCCCATTTATAATAGGAATATAGGGACTCAAGGAAGTGCTCATTTTGTACAGGCACAAGCTCCACAAATCTAATATATGCCTCAAATACAATATATGCAGATGCCTGTTTAACAACAGATGCCCTCCAGTCCTGCTGCTCAACCTCCACAAACTCAAAAACCTTCTCAACAAAGCTCATTTACTTCAGGGTATGTTGATTGGAGTAGTCTTCCTTATGACACAACAGAATGCAGTCCTGATGCAGACAACAAATTGGTTGACATCAATTGGGGAGAACCTGACAATGGTAGAAAGAATTTGCCTTAATGGATTTTGAGGGATGCTCCTCTAATTCTGCCTTATCTCAGGCATCACAAGAATCTCTTTTTTAGCTTTTGCTCAAAATCATGCAAAGAATCTGGTGCTTTAATAAGAGAAACAAATGTGCACCTACAAGGCAAAGCCAATGACTCGGAGAGAAAAATTTTCTCAAATGAAATGTGATTTAGAAAGAAAACTTACTTCAAAGACAAAAGAAATTTATAAATTAACAAATAATGCTATTGAAACCGAAGCACAAATAGAAAAACATGATAGAAAACCTAGGAAATGTCAGAAAAGAGCTTGCTGACACCAAGGTTGACTGTGAAAAGTGGGTTGAGTCATGTAGGGGTTACCAAATGTTGCTTAACAAACAGACTGCATCAAATGTTAAGTTTAGCATTGGGTACAACCACACAGAATCACCAACTGATTTTAATCCAAAAACTGCTGATGATGGGAGTAAAATAGTTTAAACTTCTGATATGAAAGTCTGTACATCTTTTCATCAGAACTTTCTTAAGAATGAAAAAGAAAGTCCTGCAGAAGTAAAATCAACGACATTAAGCCATCAGTAGTTTCATCTACATCAGAAGTTGAGACACTGAAAACTGCTGATGACCTAATTCAAAATCCTGATATTGTTAGTACCTTGCCTTCCAAAACTCCTGAAAATTTAAAAGGAAAGGCAAAACCATGTGAAATATGTGGTCTGTTTAACCACATAACAGAATTTTGCAGATACAGAAAAGGAAATCAGTACAATAAGAAGATCTTACAACTGGTTGTGGGAAAACAAATCAAACAAGATTTTGAAAATACTTTCTATCCCAACAAACAAAAAACATGTAACACCTTTTCTCAGAAAAAGACTAAATCTCAACCAAAGCCTTTTTCTCAAAATTCTTCAGTAGTTAGGCCTAAATCATCATCAGCTTCACAAATTGCTGAGGTTGAAAATCTCATGAATATGGTCAAACTACTGATGACCAAAGTTGATGGTGAGCCTCTAAAAGACTATACCATTGAGCTAAAAAGCAAGTATGTGGCTAACATGACATGGATTTACAAAAATGGTCCACAACAAACTGCTACTCTTCCTGTTCTCAAGAGCAAACCCAAAGACAAAATGGCTTGGGTTCCCAAAACTAACTAATCTACTTTATATGCAAAGGGTCTCCAGAGGTCTAAATAGCATTTGGTATGTAGATAGTGGAGGCTCAATGCACATGACAGGATGCATGTACATGATCAACAATTTTATAAGCCAAAGAGAGGGATCTGTGTCCTTTGGGAACAATGCCAAGGGATATGTGCTAGGATATGGCAATATATCCTCTGGAAAAAATGCAGTTTGACAAGGTCAATCTGGTTGAAAACTTGGAATACAAATTGTCGAGTGTCTCTCAAATGTGTGACAAGGGATATTCTTCCTTTTTCACCGAAACAACATGCAAGATCATATCACCAGAAGGCTGAAAGTTGATAGAGAAGATCATAGAAGATCATACCTTGTTAATTGCCAAAAGATGTGGAAATGTCTATGCAGTGGACATTGAAAAGGACAAGGTATTGAACAACACTGCCTGTTTCTTCTCAAAGGCATCAACTTCAGAAACAGACCTTTGGCATAGGAGACTTGGCCATGTGAACTTTAAAACCATATATAAAGTCACTAAAATGGGCCTGGTCAGAGGTCTAACCTTGAAGGAATAACAGTGTAAAGAACACTGTATTTCCTATCTTAAGGGTAAGTAGCATAAGTCCTCATATAAGTCTATTGAAGAATAAAAAACAACTACATGTCTTCAAGTACTCCATATGGACTTATTTGGGCCAGTTAAAATCATGAGCCTTGGTAAGAAGAAGTATTGCTTGGTCATCATTGATGACTATTCAAGATTTACATGTGTCTTCTTCCTATTTTCCAAGGATGAGGCAGCTGATATTATTAAATTCTTCATTCTACAAGTAGAGAAACAATATTCTCTCTCTGTCAAAGTTATCAGAAGTGACAATGGGACAGAGTTTAGGAACAAAACTCTGGATGAATTCTGCCTGTCTAAAGGGATTGTTAGACTGTTCAGCATTCCCAGAACTCCTAAACAAAATGGTGTGGTAAAAAGGAAGAATAGAACATTGATTGAAGCAGCAAGAACAATGTTAGCTAATTCAGGCCTACCTCCTTATTTTTGGGCTGAAGCAGTCCACACAGCTTGTTATGTTCAAAATAGAGTCCTTGTCAACAAAAGACATTCCAAAACTGCTTATGAAATTCTTCATAGCATCAAGCCTTTGATCTCCTTATTCAGGGATTTTGGATGTCAATGCTTTATTTTGAATATCAAAGACTCTATTTCAAAGTTTGCTGTAAAAGTTGATTAAGGTTACTTTCCTAGTTACTCTTCCACAAGAAAAGCCTACAAGGTTTTCAATTCTAGAACCAAGATAGTTGAAGAAACACTGAATGTCAAGTTTAATGAGTCAAAACACACTCTCATTCCAGCACATCCTGCTGAACTCTTTGATCTTGACAATTTTAATTTTGGACCTGAGAAGACTGCTATTACTTCATCTAAACCCACTTATTATGGTGATCAAGGGTTTGATTATGGTCCTCCATCATGGACTCCTAATACAGTCAAATCAAATCCTAAACCAACAAAAGTTGTACAAACTTCTATAGAACAAACAACTTCTGAAACACCACAATCTTCTAATTCAGTTCCCAAAACTTCTGAAGCTGTACAAACAGTTGAATCAGACATCATCAATCTTAATAGTTTGTTTGAAGAAGCTCAAGAGTTCACTCCTATGGGCTTACAATTGATAGATTACAGAGATTATCCATTAGAACAAATCATGGGTGACATTGCTATAGGGGTAGTTAAAAGAAACCAACTCTCCAACATTTTCTTCTTTTCTGCATATATTTCACGGTTGGAACCAAAGAAATATCAGGAAGCCCTCAAAGATAACAATTGGGTTGAAGCTATGCAAGATGAGTTGCTGCAATTCAAGAAGCAACAGGTATGGGAAATTTGTCCCTTACCTCCTAACAAGCTACCAATTGGCACAAGATGGGTTTTTAGAAACAAACAAGATGAATCTGGTTTAATCATCAAGAACAAGGCAAGATTGGTGGTTCAAGGTTTCTCACAAGAAGAAGGAACTAATTATGATGAAACTTTTGCTCCAGTTGCAAGGCTTGAAGCCATCAGTTTATTTTTGGCTTATGCAATTTCCAACAAAATCAAAGTTTTTCAAATGGATCTAAAGAGTGCATTTTTATATGGCAAAATGAAAGAGGAAGTGTATGTTTGTCAGCCACGTGGGTTTGAGGATCCTGCTCATCCCAATTGGGTGTACAAACTTAACAAGGCTCTATATGGGCTAAAACAAGCTCCCAGAGTTTGGTATGATACACTTTCAACATTCTTACTCTAAAATCACTTAACAAGAGGTTCCATTGATAAAACTCTTTTCATTAAGCATGTTGGAAATCACATCCTTCTTATTCAAATTTATGTTGATGATATCATTTTTGGTTCAACCAATACACTATGAGAAGAATTCAAGAAACTCATGCAGTACTTTTTAGGATTACAGATCAAACAACAAGCAAATGGAACTTTTATACATCAATCAAAATACGTTAAAGAATTATTGAATAAATTTTCTTTACAAGACTGTAAATCATGTTCCACCCCCATGAGTCCAACCACACAAGTTAAACCAGATGATCAAAGAAAACAGGTTGATTAAACCACCTATAGATGTATGATAGGTTCCCTTCTTTACTTAACTGCTTCTAGACCAGATGTTATGTTTTCAACATGTGTTTGTGCTAAATATCAATCAGCTCCTATGGAATCACACCTTATGGCAGTCAAAAGAATTTTTAGATATCTAAAAGGAACTCCTAATCTAGGAATTTGGTATCTTGATATCAGCAGTACCAAATTGATAGCTTTTTCAGATAGTGACTATGCATGGTGTAAAATGTCAAGAAAATCAACATCTGGTGGATGTCAATTTATTGGAAATTGTCCGGTGTCATGGCAATCAAAGAAGCAAACTTCTGTGGCCACATCAACTGCTGAAGCAGAGTATATTGCAGCTGCAAGCTGTACTTCACAGATACAATGGCTTCAAAATCAATTGCTTGATTATGGAATCAAAGAAACCAAGACACCATTGATACTAGACAGTACCTCAGCCATTAGCATCATTCAAAATCCTGTTCAGTTTTCAAAGACTAAACATATTGAAATCAGGTATCATTTTATCAGACTAAACATATTGAAATCAGGTATCATTTTATCAGGGATTGCTATAAAAATGGCAAAATTGAGATCAAATATGTGTCAATAGCAAATCAAATTGCTGACATTTTCACAAAACCTCTTGACACAACCACCTTTCAGAAGTTAGTATCCATGCTTGGGATGCTGAATTTGGAGTAACTTTTGTAAGTGTTTTCATTATTTTGCACATATTTCAATATCACTTATTTTTTGTTACTCATATCACAAAACTTTTGTTGATCATAACAAGAGAAAGTACTGATGTACAAAAACATTTGTATGAAAAAATTTCTGAAAACAGAAATTGCTGATGATTTTGGGTATTATCAAACAAATCTTATCAGTGGTTCAAAACCGCTGAAGACCAAAATAGGAAACTGCTGATGAACAATTGTTCATCAGAAGTTTAAGATAAAAAGGGCAAATAAGTCTTTTCCTATTTTCAGAAGTTTGACCTAGGACGGTTATTAAACTTATCAAACCCTTCTTTTCATTATTATCGTTTCAAAAACAAAACTTCCCTCTCTCAAACCCTCTCTGAAACCTGCAATTGTTTTATCAAACACAAATGGCTCTAGTTCTTAAACAGGGATACAATCAAAGAGGCTACTTTATAAAGGATGAAGCTTGGTCCCAATATGATGAAATCATTGATTTGGTCATAAAATCTCAACATTACACGGCGTTCACCATTGACCCACCAATCCATACTGACATTCTCAATGAGTTGTGGGCAAACGCTGAGACTGTTACCGAAGATGATAAAGTCACTTCCCTGAAGACGAGGATCAATGGGAAAGAAATGGAAATCACACCGGCAATCCTGGGAAATAGACTAGGTCTTGATGATGCTGAAGCGCCTGATCAAATTCCTAGTGGAACAATCCAATCAACCATAACTGAGTGTGGTTACCAAGGTACTTTATCACATGCTACTATTTACAAGAAATATTTTGATCCAAAATATAAACTTTTGTTTCACTATATTATCATGTGTTTAAGTCTAAAGTCTGGATCGTCTGATCAGATGCCCTCAACTTTACAACCAACTTTTCATTCCATTATGAATGAAACTAAATATAGGGCATCTTCATACTTTTTCAATGAGTTGGTGTAGCATCACCAAAATGAGAAAAAGAAATTTTTTTTGTATCCAAGGTTCATCATGCAATGCATTATCAAAGAACTTGGAGAAGAGGTGCTTATGGGTAAAACATCTATTTTAAACCCTTTAACCTCACAAGCATACTCTAGGCATAACAAACAGACACTTTTGCTAGAGGATGACCATGGGTAACAAGCCACAATCCCCAAGGAACCAACATCCTAAAAACCCACTCCTAAAAGGCATAAACAAACCAAACAACAAAAATACAAACCTATCAACCCAAAAAGAAAAGCAATTCAGGAAGATGAGATGCCTGAAAATGTTGATGTGCAATCTGCAGTTTTGAATGATGTGACTGAAACTTCCTCTCAGTCTCATCCATCTCAAACACCCCCAAGAGCACCCATATCCATTCGGTTTCCTAGAAAGAAACTTAAAAAGACAATAACTACTGACCCTTCTTTTGAAACAACAGAACCAAACCCAACTGCTGAGCCCATAACTACTGAACAAGAAACATCTCACACAACAGTTGAGAGAGCTAATATTCTCTCCTAGCTGAAAGAAAACAATCCATCTGAAAATGTCAATCACCAATCACCACATAAAATAGGGGATCAAAACACAGATATGGACATTGATGAGAATGTTATCAGCTCTAACCAAAGAGATGAGGAGGAACCAAGGTGTCTAAGCTCAAACTTAGATAATTTAGGTACATTTGAGGTTGTTACTACTCCTATACCATCCGATGATGGATTTAAGGACAGTAGTACCATAGCTAAGACCTCAAATGTGGCAACTACTGATGAAGGCCTTGTGCCTGAAGTAGGAAAACCTCAGTACCAAGAAAAAGAGGTTCATGAGACAACTAGGTTGGGCCTAGCTCATGGTACAACTGATGATCTCATCATTGATGATGTTGTCAGGGATTCAGATGATTCCATTAATTTAGATGATATTTCAAAATCTCCACAAAAAGAATTGACGGCTGACTGTGAAGGTCCTGAATCTAATGTATCTGTACTTAAAGAGACAGTCACAAAATATCAGGTTAAAGACCACTTGAACCCCAATTCCCCTAAAGTGGCATCCCCAGTTCATATCAAGGATCACCCCAAAACACACCCTCCATACTCACAAAATCCTACCCAATTCTCTGGGTCATCAAGCATAGAATTGAACCAACTATGCAGCCCAAATGGTCCCCTATACCAGATGGTGTACCAGCTTATATGTGCTCATCTCCAAACCTTTATGACTGCTGTGGAGTTAAAGAACAAAACTCAGATAAAGATGATAAACAATGCAATTGATCATAAGCTTGGTGAGTTGTCAAGAAAAATGGAAGATAACTAGAAGACAATTAGCCCATTTATCTGGTGTAACACCTCCACCTCCTTGGTTTCCAGAAGTGTATGAAGCCAAAAAGGGGGGAGATGTCAAAGGAACCACATGTTGTGTCTCTTGAAGCCTCTAAAAAGGCTAGAGAAGCACAACAACTCAAGGATGCCCAAAAAGAAATAGTTAAAACAAAGAAAGAAATAGCTTTAAAAGAAAGACATGACTGGTATGATAAAAAAGGCTCCTTAGAGAAAAATCTGAGAAGTCAGCCCAAAGCATTAGTGAAGAAACTGCTGAAGGCAAGACCAAAAGTACTGAAGACAATCCTTCAGTAGTTGATGCTCAGATCAACACTTCAGTAGTTAATACTTCCTGCACTGAACCAGAACAGCCTTCTAAAGCAATAGAATCAACTCCAGCTGATATTCCAAAGCCTGTTCCCACTCCTAAAACTGCTTTGAACCCTACTCCCATATAATTTTCAAAAGGAAAAATGGAGGAGAGTTCAGAAGAAGCAAAGAAGAAGGCTATGGAATATGAGATTTGGAACAGCTAAGAAGCAAGGGATGACATAAGCTTTGATGAAAGATTAATAGCTTAGGAAAAGAAGCTAGGTGAGTTAGAAAAACAAGAAAGAGTTGCTGAGCAAAAACTCCTTGCTGCTGAAGAAGATAAAAGACAATAGCTGAACTATATTAGCAAAACAGCAAGATAAAGAAACACTCACTTAGGGGACTCTCAATTGATGAACTTACACACAAGGCACAACTTGTATCAGACAAGCTAGCCATAGAAAAAGAAAGGAAGTTGAAGAGGGCCCAAAACATAAAAGAATTGATAGAGAACAACTATGGTTCAAAGAGTCAAGTTTGCAGATGGAAAGAAGATGTACTTTATGACACTTACAAGAAGTTCAAGGCTGAAAGACTTGCAAATCCAGAGAAGTTCAAAACTTCTGGTATTAACCCTAAACCAAAACAGCCTGCTACCAAAAAGAAGCCAGAGGAACAAATAAAAATATACTTCAAGATGGTGTTGATTGAAAAGAACACCATTCTTGAAGATGACATCACAAATGATGAAAAGCCTCTGTTAACACAAGATAGGGATCTGGCAACGTTTGCATATCAACTGAAGCAGACCATCACAGATCAAAAACGACCAAGGTAATCACTGAATATCACCTTCCCATTTCTAGTGATACACCTGGTACCGTACTTATTGAACGTAGAAGGAGATCCAATCTGATCACAGCTGAAAAGGAAAAACCACCAACATCAGACCTATCTTCAAACCTGCAAATAGTACCATACAAAGAAAACTTCTTTAAATTCAAATCTCCAATTGTAAAATGGTACTTCACCTACAAGTCCAATTCCATGGTTCTGGAAAGAAAAGACTGCACATCAAAAGTCCTTCACTACATAACTAAATTGGAGAAACTATCAGATGAAAAACTTCTAGCCATTCAGAACACTGTACCAAACAAAGGACTACTTACAGAACCAGAGCTCAGAGAACTCAAATTTCAAATAATCAAGGAAATTTGGAGAATTCTTTACTCAAGGAAAAGAGGATCTTTTAAATAAAGATAGACAAAGGTTTTGTCTTCATCAATCCAGGGGGAGATTGTAGGGTCAAAGAGGATTGACAAGCCAGCATAAACCTTAGGCTTAGATCCTGTTAATGTTTTATTTAAGTTCTTGAAGTAGAAGATCACTAAGTCCTCAAGAAGCTGATAACAAGTCCTGAAGAGTTAAGATTCAGAAGTTCTGAAGAAGAACCAGACAAACATCTGAAGAACAACTCCTGAAGATTACTCACCAGAAGTTTGTCACTCATCAGCAGTTCCTTAGAAGCTTCCCAGCGCCCTTGATCTTCAGTAGTTTAGTTTTATACTAGTATATGTTACTTTGTGTACAAGTTGCAGATACTACAGCCCGTTTTAGTATTATTATAAACATTTGTATACTTCCAATGCCCGTACTCTTTAGTCTATAAATATATGGGTTCATCCACTCTATTTTAGACAATCTTTTGCAGTAACATTTCTATGTATATTTTGAGAATCATTCATAGCTTTTACTGTTTTATTTACACATTACTTTGATTCTCATTTATTACTTTAGTGCATTAATTAAGGGGGAGTAATAACTCCTGCTAAAAGTGAAATCTTAACTTAGAACACTTATACTTATTCCGTTGTGCTAAATACTTTGATAAATCCTAGCAAGTGTGTAACACCCCAACCGATGGCGGAAACAACACATGGTTAGGGCTGTGCAAAGGGTCTGGAACCGACCCGACCCGACCCGGACCCACCAGAACCGTATACCCTTTTATTGTTGAAATTAGGAACCACGAACCGAACCTTAAAAGACTATGTGGTTCCGGATCCTAAAGGTTCTCATGGGTCGGGTAAAAGGGTCTGACCCTCTAGAACCCTTTAATGCAATAGCCACTTTTAGAGGATTTACATATTCCTATTCGTTTACCATGCTCGTAAAAGAATTCCTCCATATGGTTCTAAGGTCGTCTGTTGTGGACGCACGAGCGAACGTGCGCAAACCACCGACGTGACTATCAAGTAATCCGGTCACTTGACCCCGTTGTGGCTGGAGGTGAGCAACGGCGCGACCAAAGGTCACTTTTTCCCGTTAACCCATGCGACCACCATCGCTTGTGCTCGCGCTGGGACTATTCGCGTGGGGCTGTTGTGGTTGAGGGTGAGCACGGGCGCTAAAACCTCGTTCGCGTTGTGCTACTCGCGCTTCCACAACGGACAGTCTATCAATAGCCCATGAGTTTTTTAAATCATTATTCTTTTCTCGACTTATGTTTTCGTAACAATTTTGTCATTCTCATTAATAGAAACATAATGTGAATATGTTATGTATACATAATAAACACACACATATCAGAGCGATATATATATAAATATTTACTTCAAATTTGGATATAATATATATTATATAATATATCACATCTATGCATATCCATTAAGCCGAAGAATATTTCAAGAAAAATACATTGTTATTATTATAAATAATATTTTTAATATTGTATTAACATTACATGAAACCGATTGCAATAAAACGTAAAAAACGAATAGTGAAAAGACAAAAAAAGATTATTTTTATATTTTTAATTAAAATACAAACGGTTCTTGTGGTTCTTATATTAGAACCGTGGGTTTGGAACCGACCTGACCCGGAACCGATAATTCATATAAATCTAGAACCGGAAACCGACCCATATATTTAAAAAGGTTCGGGTCCAAGGTTTTCGTGGGTCGGGTCCAAGGTTCCTGTGGGTCCGAACCACGAAATGCTCACCCATACACATGGTAATAAAATTTCACTTATTATATTTATTCCAAAATTTGGTACATACAATTTCAAATAGAGTAAGATACAACAAACTCTAATGATTTTCAATGGCTTCATGCATCCTATGTAATCAAAAAGCTTGTAAATCCTCCATGTGGTAATAAACCCTGAAACAGGTTAATTTGGAAAGATGGGGGGTCAACTATAAATAGTTGGTAAGAATACATAGGTTTTATTATAGAAAAAAAATTGTATAGCAATTAACAAGTCAGTGATCTATCTAGGATAGCTTGTGAGAACTAAACCTATTGGGAATTAAGTGTGGATACTAACCATGTTCACCACAGTTAAGTTCAAGACAAGTTCACAAAGATAACAAACAAAGACTTCATGTAATTTCTTATTGAATCAAGAAAAAGAATTGAACATGTTTCACCCCAAAAATGTAAAATAGTAAAAAGGGGCTATGTAAGCTCACCTTAATTGTGAAGATGATCTTGAAAGAAATCAATGAGTATCAATGAGTTATGCTTGCACCTTAATAAGTTAAGAACAATGATTAAGTATATATTAGTGTTGTTATGTAGTTATAGCGTTCGCAAAATACATAACATTGGATTTATCTATTTTGTTACCTTCATGATATGGTAACTACATTGATTCGACCGATTTGCACTTAGTGACAATAAATAGGTTTTCCTTTTGTTTCTTAATGTACTAAAATATTTATATTAACTCTCATATTATGAATGAATGCATGAGAGTATTTAACTTAAAAATTCATAAGGGTTCAAACACGTGCATGTTCCCATGTAATTTTGTTAAAAAAAAAAAAAGATAGTCGAACATATATTGTGAGCGGATGGTATGTATAAAAAAAGGATAATGATTTTGTTGTAATCATATCAACATATTAGTCTTTAATTATTACAAATGTTCAAAATAAAATAAAACATTAAAATAAGTTTACAAATTGGACTTTGCAAAACTTTGCAAAAACCCATTATTCAGTATATATTTATAATCTGTATCCAGAATTTAGTCATGAGTTTAAGAGATTAAAGAGAGTGTCCATGCCTTTAAAATGGGACTTACGTAAAATAAAAAGAAAAGAAACCAAAAAGAAAGGAGAACACGAATTGGACATAATAACTTGTTAGAGCCGAGACATGTATGGACGGACTGCCTGGGTCATCGGTGTGTAGTGTTGCGCAGCCTGGCACACGAGCGGTGATTTCAAACGGTGATAAAAGTGATGGAGGGTGTGGTTCAATGAGGTTGTGGGGGTTTGTTAATTGAAAGTTGAGAACAAAGGTGATGCACTTGGTTTTATTAGGACCAACACAAAAAAAATAAGGGAATTGCCACTATCGTTCATGGTGTGTCATTAGAACAATGTATATTTAATAACATTTTTTTGTCGGTTATGATTATATATATTTTTTTATTGTGGTGCATTGAGTTGGTTTACTAAGTCAACTTGACATAAATGTATAATTTATTTACCATTTAGTAAATCCCTAAACTATAGCATGCTTCAAAAGATTGAATTTATAGTTTATTAATGATAATGAAATTTTTGGTTAACTACATATATAACACAAAACGAATTGTAATTTTGATAGGAACTTCATCCCGAAGTTAAAAGAAAACATAGGGTTAAGAGTGGTTGGCTTGTGTTTGCAAGGATAAACGAAAGGGATAGAGGTTCCAAAAAGGGCACCAGGTTCCAAGTCTCATGAATGAGAGTCAAAATGTTAGGAATATATAGCTAGGAGAATTCATAATGGATTAACAAACAAACTATGTTAAAATTTAGTCATGAGCCTTTGGACCACTATGGGGCCTAGGTCCGAGGTAAACATAGACCACTAAGTTTTTATGATGAATGTTGAAGCATTTATGATAATTGAATCTCGGTTACAATGCATCTTGTTGAATGACTAAACTTAACTAGGACTAACGCTTGGTTCGATCCCCAGTCTGTTTTCTACACACTTTCAGTGTTTATATATAGGGTGTACCGCAGCTAACCCACCACACCTTAAGTGTTTCGAAAACATACTGATCTTTTACCCGAGCGTCTGGTTTAATCTCTAGTTTCACCTTCGCAGCACCATTAGCGTTTATATATAGGGTGTACCGCAGCTAACACACAACACCTTTGGTACCTTGAAAGTATACTAGATATTTTACCAAGGTCCTAATAGAAATCCATCCCACCTTAACCTACATGTAAATTCACGATTACGTTCTGGAACGCAATTGTCAATTTACCTTACATTAGGGTGTTATGTATTTCTAATCAAAACAACACGTTGTGTCACATGGTTGGTATTGTAATGGACATGTTCCCTTTGTCTTGTGCATCAAATTTTCTAGTTTTATGCATCAAAAGCCACGTTAAATCATGTTTCAAGTAACGAATTTGCAAGCATCTAAACGATTAAGTCTCATGTATTAGGTTCCTAAACACTTGAAAAAATAGGTCTATAAGCATTGAGTTCCCAGTAACGTCTCTTATGGTTATAAACAAAACATGATGTTCCAAATTTCAAGTATCATGGTAGTTAAGTTCCAACAAGTCCTAGATATTATTTGAAACATACGAAGCCAAGGTTTTAATAGAGGTAGTCATAATTCACTTCCAAAACTGAGTTGCTACATGTTGGATCAGTATGCTCTTTGAAGGGTTACTTGCTAGCGAACACTTATGTGTTTAGCAAGTTCAATCAGATTTGCACAGCGGAATAAGTATAGAAAGTTACACTATTAACAGGAGTTATTACTCTCCCTGGATGTTTGCAAACTAAAGACAAGTTAATGAGAATCTAAGTATTGAATGTGAATGATAATAAATACTCAAATAGATTCTCAGTAAATGAAATGGAAATAACAATAATGAGCTTTGAAGGATTTCAGATTCAATTAAAATCAATGTCTAAAACAGAGGGATGAACCCATCTATTTATAGACTTACAAATGCATGAACCTTGATAAAAAAGCAAGTCTGCAACAAGTTGCAATCTTGGAACCTGTACAAAAAGATAAAGTAATAATAAACACTTAAACTACTGAAACATAAGGGCGGTGGAAAGATTCTATTACAAGTGCTGATGAATGACAAACTACTGATGAGTAGTTTGTCTTCAGTAGTTCTTTAGTGGACTTGTCTGGTTTGACTTCAGAACTTCTGATCTATCTTCTTCAGTACTTGTTGAATCCTTCTTCAGTACTTTTGTCTTCTTGTTTCAGTAGTTCTATACTTAGAATAATTTGCAGAAGTATGAATTAGACTAAGGTTTGCAAAAGTGGTTTCCTCAATCCTTTCTGTCCTAACACTACATAAAATATAACAAAAAAATTGAATTTAAAAAGAATGGTCTTGACGTCAAAGATCCCTTGCTTAAATAGTTTCCAATTGTCTCGTCCTTAAGTGGGAGGTTTGTGGTTAGGTCTTAATGTTCTAGTGAGTTGGAGATTTTAAACACAATTGTGGGTTTTTTTTAAATCAAAATTTTTAATGAGGGGTTTTGCACGATTGACTCACTTGCATAGAAAAGAAGTGATTTTTAATAGTTTAGAACGTTTTGAAAATGTTTTGTTACTCCAATAAATTACTATTTTGAAATCCAAGAAGTTAGTTCGTGGGAATAGACGGCTTTTGATAAAAAAAATCACTTTGCAATAGTTTGTGAAATTTTCAAGTGGTGGAAGTTTGACAAAATTCAGAAATCTTTAGTTTTGGTGCTAGGGCATCTCCTATACACGGGTTATGGTGTTATATTTAAAATATAAGGTTTGACGAAATTTAATGGTTGATTATACTTTCAAAAATAAATGATGTAAAATTGTAGGGGGGATGTTTAAAATAAAATTGATGACAAATGCCAAAGGTAATAGGTTTAAAATATATAACATGTTGTAAGGGAATCATATGATTTGGGTCAAAAGTTGAAAATAATCAAACATGTGCGTAATATTGTAAAATTGTAAATTTCGCCAATGATCATGATATCAGGCTAATGAATAAATTATGCAAGTAATGAAATGGATTTAAATTGTAGAAATTTTGAGATTTAAAACTTAGGTTTTAATGAGAGTGAGGCATTTTCTAAACACAAGGATCATGTGATCGTGTAAAGCATAAAAACTATAAAACACAAGGAGTGTAATCATTTATTCGTGAATTAAAACGAATAAACGAAAACGTTGGCTTATCAAAATGATTAGGTTCCTAATAATTTAGAGATAGATCATGGTTGCAGCAGGTGATAAAGAGTAGACGACATCTTGTAGGGGCTAATGTATTGATAGGGACAAAGGGTAGGATGAAGATAGAAAATAGAAAGCAGGTAAAGCTGCAAGTAAGATGAGCAAATACTGGTTAAAATCCTGGGGTTATAGACTAGATTGTTTTTCTAATAACCTAACTCCCGATAACCATGGCTCTGATACCGATCTGTAACACCCCGACCGATGGCGGAAACATCGAGGTGTCACGTAGTGACGATTGTATAACAGCACATGGTACTAAAATTTCAATTATTATATATATTCCAAAATTTGGTACATACAATTTCAAATAAAGTAAGATACAACAAACTCTAATGATTTTCTAAGGCTTCATGCATCCTATGTAATCGAAAAGCTTGTAAATCCTGCATGTGATAATAAACCCTGAAACATGATAATTTGGAAAATGGGGAGGTCAACTATAAATAGTTGGTGAGAATAGATACGTTTTATTATGGCATAAAAAAGGTTTGTATAGCAATTAACAAGTCAGTGATGTATCTATGCATCTTTGAATCTTTGTATCAATGAATCTCAAATTGCATGTTCACCACAGTTAAATTCAAGACAAGTGCACAAAGATAACAAACAAAGACTTCATGTAATTGCTTATTGAATCAAGAAAAAGAATTGAACATGTTTCACCCTAAAAATGTAAAATAGTAAAAAGGGGCTATGTAAACTCACCTTAATTGTGAAGATGATCTTGCAAGAAATCAATGAGTATTAATGAGTTATGCTTGCACCTTAATAAGTTAAGAACAATGATTTAGTATATATCAGTGTTGTTTTGTAGTTATAGTGTTCGCAAAATACATAACATTGGATTTATCTATTTTGTTACCTTCATGATATGGTAACTACATTGATTCGACCGATTTGCACTTAGTGACAATAAATAGGTTTTCCTTTTGTTTCTTAATGTACTAAAATATATATTTACTCTCATATTATGAATGAATGCGTGAGAGTTTTTAACTTGATAATTCATAAGAGTTCAAACACGTGCATGTTCCCATGTAATTTTGTTAAAAAAAAAAAAAAAAAAGATAGTCGAACATATGTTGTGAGCGGATGGTATGTATAAAAAAAGGATAATGATTTTTTGTAATCATATCAACATATTAGTCTTTGATTATTTCAAATGTTCAAAAAAAATAAAATAAAATAAAACGTTAAAATAAGTTTACAAATTGGACTTTGCAAAAACCCATTATATAACAAACCCCATTATTTGGTTTATATTTATAAACTGAATCTAGAATTTAGTCATGAGTTTAAGAAATTAAAGAGAGTGTCCATGCCTTTAAAATGGAGACTAACGTAAAAGATAAAGAAAAGAAACCAAAAAGAAAGGAGAACCCGAGTTGGACATAATAACCTGCTGGAGCCGAGACATGCATGGACAGACTGCCTGGGTCATCGGTGTGTGGTGTTGTGCAGCCTGGCACACGAGCGATGATTTCAAACAGTGATAACAGTGTACAGTGGAAATTCATGGTGGCTTAAGGGTTGGTTGGTGTTGGATCAGTTTGCTCTTTTTGCTAAGTAAGAACTTGCTATCTTGACACTTAAGTGTTTAGCAAGTCCTTGTAAATCAGATTATAAGCACAGCGGAATGTTATAAGTTAAAGCAACACTTTTTACACTAAGGCAGAGTTATAACTCCCCCTTGATGTTTGAAACTAATAAATGACAAAGTATTTATTATGAATCTAAGTTGTAAATGAGAATTAGATACTTAGAGAGATTCACAATAAATACAGAAATGGAATAGAACAATGAGAGTGTATGAAGGATTTTTCTATTAAAATCAATGTCTAAAATAGAAGGTTGAAGCCTCCTATTTATAGACGTTTACATGCATGTATCTTGCTCAAAAAGCAAGTACAGAAACAACAGAAACAAGTTGCACAAGTTGCAACATTGAAAGAAACAAATACAGCTAAAAAGTAATAATAAACAATAAACTACTGATGCAAAAGGCGGTGGAAAATATCTGATGCTAAGTGCTGATGAAGGACAAACTACTGAAGAGTAGTTTTGTCTTTAGTACTTCTGAAGTGAACTTGTCTGGTTTGGACTTCAGAACTTCTGCTTCTTCAGCACTTCTCATATCTTCTAATCAGCAGTTTCTTGTCTTCTCTTCAGTACTTCTATACTTAGCCAAAATGACAGAAGTGAATTAGACTAAGGTTTACAAAAGTGGTTTCACCAATCCTCTTTGTCCTAACAATCTCCCCCTGGATTGATGAAGCCAAAACCTTACTTATTCCTTATGTGTTTCTTCTGTCTTGAACAATCTTCCATATCTCTTTGTACATGGTGTTCTTGAGCTGGTTTAACTGACCATCAGATAGAGATCCTTTCTATGGTTCTAGATGTTGAATTGTGAGCAGGTCTTGTGTTGACAGTTTCTTCAGATCACTGATCTTCTTGTAAGCCCTGCTTGAGAGGTCTCTTCTTGTCAACAGTACTGAGTTGTTATCAGTAAGTGACCATCTGATGATAGGGATCTTTGACTTGTTAAAGTCAGAAGAATAGGGAACCAGACTTGTCCCTTGGGTTGATGGTCCTGAGTGCTGGATGTCTTCAGTTTCAGATAGCCTCAGGTGGGATTCTCTTCCTTGTTGTTGTTGCATATCAGGCATCTGAACAGTTGGGAGATGGTGTTCAGTCACTACTCTGGTATGCAGCTTTTCTTTGATGGTCTTTTGTATTTGATAAGCAAAAGTGGAAGGATCCCTGAATTGTGTTAACAGAGGTTTCTCCTCAATGTCAAAATCTGAATGGACTATTGAACTTCCTTCAAGTAGTACCATTTTGAAGTCAGTTTTGACATTGTCCTCTGCCTTCTTCTTCTGAGTAGCAGTTCTTCTAGATGCACCAGAAGTTCTAACTACTGATCTTGAAGGATCAGCAGTTTGAAACTTCTCAGGATTTGCAGCCTTGGCAGCCAAGTATTTTCTATAAGTATCCATCAGTCTTTCTTCTTTCCATCTGGATACTGAGGCTTTTGAACCATATCCTTCTGCTACTAACTCTTCTATTATCTGGGCTCTCTTGGCCTTTCCATCTTTGCTTGTGGCCACTTTGTCTGTAAGCAGTTGTGCTCTTCTTGTCAGCTCTTGCATAGAGAGTCCTTTGAGTGTAAAGGCTTTAGTCTTGCTGTTCTTGGTAATATAAGACACCAGTTGTTGTCTTTTATCTTGTTCAGCAATCTCATCAAGGCTAGCCTGCCTTTGTAGTTCAGCTGCATAAGCCTGAAGTTTTTCTTCATGGCTTAAATCCAAATCATCCCTTTCTTCCAGAGATTTCCAAATCTTATCTTCTCTGGCCTACTTGTTGGCTGCAATTAAGCTCTTCTCTAATAGTTTAGATGATTGAGAGATAGGAGAAGGGTTTAATACAGTCATTGTAGTAACAGTTGTAGGCCTGATGGGATCAGATGTTGGTTGAATGGGAGCAGTGGTTCTGGAAGGTTCAGTTGTTTGAGGTTTGGAAGTGTTAACTTCTGATGTGCTGACAACTGCTGATGGTTTGTCAGCTACTGAAGGATTGTCTTCAGTACTTTCTGATTCTTCATCAGAAGTTTTGTCATCAGAAGTTTCTTCATTTTGCCTTAGGGATTCTTCAGATGTTTGGGTCTTATCTTCTTTCTCTGCAGCTTCAATTTCTTCTATTGAGACACCAAACTGTTTGGCCAATTTTTCTTTCCTGGCCTGATCTTTTTGATCTCTTTCAAGGAGTGCCACTCTTGCCCTTATCCTGGCTTGGAATGACTCCTTAGGTTCCCTGATCTTCTCCCCCTTTTTGGATTCATCAATTTTAACCCTTGAAGCAGAGGGTTGGGAGAATTGTCCTTGAAGATGAGCAATCTGTTTGCTGTTGAAGACTATTTTGTTGGACAGATCGTTCATCTTGGTCTTGATCACTCCAAATTGGTTCTTGATGGACAGCTCCAAGTCAGCTGTATATGTTTGGAAGTGATTTCTGATGAGTGTATTCATCATGTGGTACAGGGGACCCTCTGGGCTGCATAGCTGGTTCAGGTCTATGCTTGTTTGCCCAGGGAATTGGGTAGGCATTTGTTGTGAAGGGGGTGTTTTTGGGAGATCCTCATGTTGTACAGAGGATGCCACTCTAGGGGTTTTAGGGATTGAGTGGGCTTTAACCTGTGCAGAGGTGACTGGCTTCTTGAGCCTGGATACCCCTGAAACAGGACCTTCAGAAAGTGCCGTCAATTCAGTAGTTTGAGTGTGTGAAACATCATCCAAACTAATGGAATCATCTGAATCCCTGATGTTGCCCTCAATGAGGACTGTCTCAGTTAAATCATGAGCTGAGCCCAACTCAGTTCTCTCATGAACCTCTTTTTCTTGGTACTGAGGATTTCCTACTTCAGGCATTAAGCCTTCATCAGTAGTTGCCACATCTGAGGTCTTAGCTATGTTACTTCTATCCTCAGATCCACCACTGGGTGGTAACTGAGTAGTAGCAGCCTCAGATGCCCCAAGAGTCTCTAAAATTGGGCTTAAAGACTCTGGTCCACCCTCATCTCTTGGGATAGGGCTAGAGATGTCCACATCCATGTCTGATGTAGTAGTTATGTCCCCTGTTTGTTGTGGTTGTTGGGGACTGACATGATCAGATGGGACATTCTCTTTTAGCCCAGAGAGAAGTTTGGCAATTTCTATTGCCTCTTGTTCAGAAATTTGTGGGGTTGGTTCAGTAGTTTGGGCAATAGGTGGTGAAAGTTGTTGTTCAGCAGTTTCAAAAGAAGAGTGTGTTTCATATGTTTTTCTAAGTCTTTTTCTTTTGAATAAAACGGTTATGGGTGCTCTTGGTGGGGTTTGAGATGGATGAGACTGAGAGGGTGTTTTAGTCTCATCTATTTGAAGAGCAGAATGCTCATGAGCATGTTCAGGCATCTCAACCTCCTGAACAGCTTTTCTTTTAGGTTGGTGGGGTGCAGTTTTTGTTGGCTTGGGCTTTTTGGCTTTTGGTGGTGTGAGTTTGGAAGATGTGGGCTTCAGGGGGACTTGTTGTTGTTCTCCCTGATCATTTTCTGGCCAGGCAGCCGGTTTGTTATGCCTTGAGTATGCTTGTGATGTTAAAGGATTTAAAGTTGAAATTTTTCCCACAAGCACCTCATTACCCAGTTCCCCTATTATGCATTGCATAATGAACCTTGGGTATAACAAAAACTTTTTCTTGGTATTATTGTGATGTAACACCAACTCATTGAAAAATAGTTTTGATGCCCTGAATTTAGTTTCATTCACAATGGAATGAAATATTGGTTGAAAAGTGGAGGGCATCTGGTCATAAGACCCTGTTTTTGGACTCAAACACATAATAATATAATGAAACAAAAGCTTGTATTTTGGTTCAAAATATTTTTTGAATATTGTAGCATAGGAGAGAGTACCTTGATAACCACACTCAGTCATGGTTAGATGAATATCAGTGTTAGCAACATGGTCAGGGGCAGTTACATCATCCAGACCCAGTCTTGTTGCTAGTGTGGCCGGTGTGATGGTCAGTTGTTTCCCTTTTATTCTTGAGTTGAGGGAAATGACCTCATCACCCATTGTAACCGTCTCAGCATTTGCCCAGAACTCATTCAGAGTTTCAGTGTGAATTGGTGGGTTTATTGCGAGAGCAGTAAAATATTGGGATTTGACGACAAGATCAATGATCTCATCGTATTGGGACCAGCCTTCTTGTTTTTCAAGAAAGGCCCTTTGATTGTGTCCCTGTTTTAGAACTAGAGCCATGTGGTTTGGGTTTTTGATCGAACAGTGGATTTGCAGGTATAGGTTATTGAGAGAGTTTTGAGAGAGAAGGAGGGATATTTTGAGTTTGAAAGGATAAGTGTGTAGAAAAGGTATTTATTAGAAGTTTTAACCGCTTGAATCTTCTTTATTAGAAGTTTTAAAACCGCCTTTGGTTAAAAATCTCTTTATCAGAGGTTTTAAACTGATTAGGTCAAACCTCTGATGATGGGAAAAGTCAGATTTGCCCTTTTGACTTAAACTGCTGATGAAGGATTACTTCATCAGTAGTTCCCATTTTCTCTTCAGTAGTTTTAACATCTGATGAGAAATGTTTATATAAATACTTTATCAGAAGTTACACACTTATTCAGAAAATTACCCCCATACTAATGATTTTTGTTCATCAGTAGTTTCTCTCATACTGATTTTTGTTTAATCAGTAGTTTTGTTTTTCAGAAGTTTTGTTTCAGACTTTTGTCTTTTGTAAGTGAAAACCAGAAAAAAGAAGGAAAAGGTTAACTTGGATTCCACCAAGGTAAACAGGATGGAATCAAGGATGGAAAAAGGAAAAAGAAAATTTTGATGTTTTTATGCATAACAGTAGTGATTGATGTAGAAGTTTGATGTAGAGTTGGGTAGAATCAAGTGTTAACTTTGATTCTAACTGATATGCATACAAGTTTTTAAAAAAAATAAAAATAAAGTAAACACTTACAAATTTAGCATTCCAAGCATGGATACTAACTTCTGAAATGTTGATGTGTCAAGGGGCTTAGTGAAGATGTCAGCTATTTGATTAGCTGTTGCTACATGCTTCACCTCAATCTTGCCTTTTTCATAGCAATCTCTTATGAAATGGTACCTGATCTCAATATGTTTGGTTTTTGAGAACTGTACCGGATTTTGAATGATGCTAATGGCAGATTTGCTGTCTACAAACAAAGGTGTCTTGGTCTCTTTGATTCCATAATCAAGAAGTTGATATTGGAGCCATTGTATCTGTGATGTACAACTTGCAGCTGCAATGTATTCAGCTTCAGCAGTTGAAGTTGCAACAGATGTTTGCTTCTTTGATTGCCATGACACTAGACAGTTACCCAGGAATTGACAACCACCAGATGTTGACTTTCTTGTCATCTTACACCCTGCATAGTCACTATCTGAAAAAGCTGATAACTTGGTATTGCTTGAAGCAGGATACCAAATTCCCAGTGTTGGAGTTCCTATCAGATATCTGAAAATTCTTTTGACTGCTATAAGGTGTGATTCCCTTGGTGCTGATTGATATCTAGCACAGACACATGTTGAAAACATAATATCTGGTCTAGAAGCAGTTAAATATAAAAGGGAACCTATCATACATCTGTACATGGTTTGATCAACCTGTTTTCCTTGATCATCAGGTTCAACTTGTGTGATTGGTGTCATGGGAGTGGAACATGATTTACAGTCATTTAAAGAAAATTTGTTCAATAATTCTTTAACATATTTTGATTGATGTATAAAAGTTCCATTTGTTTGTTGTTTGATCTGCAGTCCTAGAAAGTACTGCAGTTCTCCCATGGTACTCATCTCAAATTTTGATTGCATGAGTTTCTTAAAATCATCACACAGTTTTGTGTTTGTTGAACCAAAAATGATATCATCAACATAAATTTGAACAAGTAAGACATGATTTCCAACATGTTTAATGAAAAGTGTTTTATCAATGGCACCTCTTGTAAAGTTATTTTTGAGTAAAAAGGTGTAGAGTGTATCATACCAGGCTCTTGGAGCCTGTTTAAGCCCATAAAGAGCTTTGTCCAATCTGTACACCCACTCAGGATGAGAAGGATCCTCAAACCCAGGTGGCTGACAGACATACACCTCCTCTTTGATTTTTCCATACAAAAATGCACTTTTCACATCCATTTGATAAACTTTAATTTTGTTGGAAATGGCATAGGCCAGAAATAACCTGATGGCCTCAAGCCTTGCAACTGGAGCAAAGGTTTCATCATAGTCAATTCCCTCTTCTTGAGAGTACCCTTGAACTACCAGTCTTGCCTTGTTCTTGATTATCATACCAGCTTCATCTTGTTTGTTCCTGAAAACCCATCTTGTACCAATTGGTTGCTTGTTTTGAGGTAAAGGACAGATTTCCCAGACCTGTTGCTTGTTGAACTGAAGCAGTTCATCTTGCATAGCTTGCACCCAATTATTGTCTTTGAGGGCTTCCTGGTACTTCTTTGGTTCCAACTGTGAAATAAAGGCTGAGAATAGGCAAAAGTTGGAGAGCTGGTTTCTGGTAAGAACACCTGAAGCTATATCACCCATGATTTGATCAAATGGATGATCTCTGTGTTCAATCAGTTGTTGTAAACCACTGACAGGTGTAGGTGGCTCTTGTTCTTCAAACAAACTACTGAGGTCTATAATATCTGGTTCAGCAGTTTCAGCTTCTTCAGTAGTTGCAGGTGCTGAAGCAGATGTTTGAGTTTGGCCTTCAGTATTTGTTTGATCAGAAGTTTGAAAAACTTCTGATGGTGTTGTAGTTGACTTAGTGACTGTTTGAGGAGTCCATGGTGTAGGATCCTCATCTTCAAACCTTTGATCACCATAATAAGTAGGTTTGGAAGAAGTAACAGTCTTTTCAGGTCCAAAGTGAAAGTTGTCAAGGTCAAAGAGTTCAGCAGGATGTGCTGGAATAAGAGTGTGTTTTGACTCATTGAACTTGACATTCAATGTTTCTTCTACTATCCTGGTGTGAGAATTAAAAACCTTGTAGGCTTTTCTAGTTGAAGAGTAACCAAGAAAGTAACCTGAGTCAACTTTGGCAGCAAACTTTGAAATAGATTCCTTGATGTTCAAGATGAAACATTGACACCCAAAAGCCCTGAAAAAGGAGATAAGGGGCTTCATGCCATGAAGAACTTCATAGGCAGTCTTGGAATGTCTCATGACCACAAGAACTCTATTCTGAACATAACATGATGTGTTAACTTCTTCTGCCCAAAAGTACAATGGCAGTCCAGAATCAGCTAACATTGTTCTTGCTCCTTCTATCAATGTTCTGTTCTTCCTTTCTACTACACCATTTTGTTCAGGAGTTCTGGGAACACTGTATTGTCTAATAATCCCTTTAGACAAACAGAATTCATCCAGAGTTTTGTTCCTGAACTCTGTCCCATTGTCACTTCTAATGGTTTTGACAGATAGAGAATATTGTTTCTCTACTTGTAGAATGAAGAACTTGATGATTTCAGCAGCCTCATCCTTGGAAAATAAGAAGAATACCCATGTGAATCTTGAGTAGTCATCAATGATGACTAAGCAGTACTTCTTTTTACCAAGGCTCATAATCTTGACAGGTCCAAATAAGTCCATATGGAGTAGTTGAAGACATGCAGTTGTTTTTGATTCTTCAATAGACTTATAGGAGGACTTATGTTGTTTTCCCTTTAAACAGGATACACAGTGTTCTTGACACTGGTATACTTTCAAAGGTAGACCTCTGACCAAGCCCATTTTTGTGACTTTATTTATGGTTTTAAAGTTCACATGGCCAAGTCTCCTGTGCCAGAGATCTGTTTCTGAAGTTGATGCCCTTGAGAAGAAACAGGCAGTGTTGTTCAATACTTTGTCTTTCTCAATGTCCACTGCATAGACATTGCCACATCTTTTGGCAATCAGCAAAGTATGATCTTCTATAATCTTCTCTATCAACTTCTGGCCTTCTGGTGAGATGATCTTGCAAGCTGTCTTTGTGAAGAAGGAAGAATATCCTTTATCACACATTTGTGACACGCTCAGCAAGTTGTATTCAAGGTTTTCCACCAGATTGACCTTGTCAAACTGTATTTTGCCAGAGGAGACATTGCCATGTCCTAGCACATATCCCTTAGCATTGTTCCCAAAGGATACAGATCCTTCTCTTTGGCTGATAAAGTTGTTTATCAGGTATCTGCATCCAGTCATGTGCATAGAGCCTCCACTATCAACATACCATATGCTGTTTAAGCCCCTGGAAACTCTCTGCACATAAAAGCAAATTAGTTAGATTTAGGAACCCAAGCCTGTTTGGCTTTGGGTTTGCTCTTGAGAACAGTTACAGTTTGTTCTTGACCAGGTTGAGAAATCCATGTCTTTTTGGCAATGGATTTTTCATTAAGAACCATGGTGGTATCCTTTTTAGGACCACCATCAACCTTGGTCATCAGTAGTTCTACCATGTTCTTTAGATTTTGAATCTCAGCAGTTTGTGAAACTGCTGATGATTCTGGTCTAACTACTGACAAGGAATTTTGAGAAAAAGATTTTGGTTGAGATTTTATCTTTTTCTGAGAAAAGGTGTTTTCAGGTTGTTGTTTCTTGGGTTTAAAGACTCTTTCATAATCATTTCTGATTTGATTTCCCACAACCTGTTGTTTAAATTTTTGATTGAACTGAATTCCTTTTCTGTATCTACAAAATTCAGTTTTGTGGTTGAACAGGCCACAAATTTCACATTCTTTTGCCTTTTGTTTTTGATCTAAAGGCAAATTTCTGACATTTGTGAAAAGATTTTGCTCATCAGTAGTTTTCAGGGTCTCAACTCCTGATGTAGATGAAACTACTGATGGCTTGTTGTCAGATTTTGTAAATACTTCTGAAGTACTTTCTTTAAAAATGCCAGGATTTCTGTTTAGAAAGTTTTCATGGAAAGATGTGCATTCTTTCCCTTCAGAAGCTTCATTTGAAACAATTCTTCTCCCATCTTCAGTAGTTTTGGGAGAAAAATCTGTTGGTGTTTCAACATGATGGTATCCTATGCCAAACTTAACATTTGAAGCACTTTGTTTGTTTAGCAATAATTGATACCCCTTACAAGATTCCACCCATTTTTCACAAGTGATCCTGGTGTCAGCAAGCTCTTGTCTGACATCTCCCAGGTCATTTAGCATGATTTTGATTTGTGCTTGGGTTTCAATAGCAGAGTCAGTTAATTTAGAAACTTCTTTTGTTTTAGCACACAGTTTTCTTTCTAAATCACATTTTATCTGTGTGTATTTTCTTTCTAAATCATTGGCTTTGCCTTGTAAGTGCAGGTTTGTCTCTCTTATGAGAGCAAAAGTTTCTTTGCAAGAATTTGAGCAAAGTTTTGTCAAAGATTCTTTTGATACCTGTGACAATGCAGATTTTGAAGTACAGCCTTCAAATGCCATTAAGGCAAAGTTCTTCCTGCCATTGTCTGGTTCTCCCCAGTTGATGTCAAACACTTTGTTGTCTGCATCAGGATTGCACTCTGTGGTGTCATAAGGGAGAGTGCTCCAGTCAACATACCCTGAGGTAAAAAGACTTTGTTGTGAGGGTTGTTGAGGCTGTGGAGGAAGTTGAGCAGCTGGAAAGGGAGGGATTGATTGTTGGCTCTGCATCTGTTGAGCAGGCACTTGAACATATTGTACTTGAGGCATATATTGCTGTTGAGGAGCTTGTGCCTGTACAAAATGAGCACTCCCTTGAGTTCCATTGTTCCTATTATAATTGGGGTTATAGTTATTTCCAGATTGTGATTGGTTAAAGCTAGAGCTTCTACACTCTCTAGCAAAGTGTCCCAACTTCTGACACTTGTGACATCTCAATTTAGATTTGTCAAAACCAATTTTTGTATTACTGGTCAATCCTGGAAATTTCCTTCCTGACCTTTTATAAAACTTGTTAGTTTTAATGCTTAGCATGGCCAGTTGGTGTAATATGTCCATTTCTTCTAAGTCATCACTGCTAAAATTTTTCAAATCATCCATGATAAAACATAGATTATCAGCAGTTTGACTTTGGTCATCATTGTCATAACCTGGGAAAGATCTTTCTGATGAGATCCCAGTGGTTATGTCAGTATTGTCATAAGATCCATAGGAACAAGTTGGTGAATCTTGTCCCAAAAGTGTTGTACTACCTGGTAGGTAGTCATCAGCAGTTTTACCAGAAGTTTGTAATTTCTTCTTTTGATCAATTTCTCTCTCAAAAGTAAGTAATCTCCCATGGAGTTTTGTAAGAGTGAGGGAGCTAAAATCTGGTGAGGATCTTAAAACAATGGAGTAAGTTTCCCATTTGTCAGGTAAAGACCTTAAAAATCTATGTAGCATAGACACTGTTGTATAGGTCTGACCATTTAACTTTAGCTCAGATATTAATGAGGAGAATCTTTCAAATTGTTGAGTCAAAGTTTCCCCATTAATATAAGCAAATGTTTCATATTGTTGAGCTAAAATCTCTCTGGTGTTGGCAATCACCTCTTCAGTTCCTCCAAACTGTTCTTTAAGACAGTCCCAAAGTTCTTTGGCACTTTCAAAATGTAAAAGGCCAGAGTATATTTCATTTGGGAGAGCCATTGCCAACATAGAGAATGCTTTTGCATCTAGCTCAAGTTTTAGGAAATCCTCATCTGTATAGTCTTTGGGTTCCTTTGGAATCCCTTCTTTAGTTTCAAGATTTATATTTACTGGTTTGTAAGGACCATATATCACAGATCTCCAACAACCTGTGTTGGTTTGTGACAAGGTATGTGCCATTCTCTTTTGCCATATGTTGTACTCATTCTCACAAGCATGGCAGGTTTGGTGGCAGAACCAGTATTATGTGGATCCATTTTTAAAGAGTATAGATTTGTCAGATGACTCTTTTAAGTGATGGATATTGATAAAAAGTGAACTTTTGATCTTTTTATTGAATATCAATAAGAGCTTTGTGTCTGATTCTCAATTTGTTAGATTGATATGTGATCAGATAAACCAATGCTCTGATACCAATTGTTGGATCAGTTTGCTCTTTTTGCTAAGTAAGAACTTGCTATCTTGACCTTAAGTGTTTAGCAAGTCCTTGTAAATCAGATTATAAGCACAGCGGAATGTTATAAGTTAAAGCAACACTTTTTACACTAAGGCAGAGTTATAACTCCCCCTTGATGTTTGAAACTAATAAATGACAAAGTATTTATTATGAATCTAAGTTGTAAATGAGAATTAGATACTTAGAGAGATTCACAATAAATACAGAAATGGAATAGAACAATGAGAGTGTTTGAAGGATTTTTCTATTAAAATCAATGTCTAAAATAGAAGGTTGAAGCCTCCTATTTATAGACGTTTACATGCATGTATCTTGCTCAAAAAGCAAGTACAGAAACAACAGAAACAAGTTGCACAAGTTGCAACATTGAAAGAAACAAATACAGCTAAAAAGTAATAATAAACAATAAACTACTGATGCAAAAGGCGGTGGAAAATATCTGATGCTAAGTGCTGATGAAGGACAAACTACTGAAGAGTAGTTTTGTCTTCAGTACTTCTAAAGTGAACTTGTCTGGTTTGGACTTCAGAACTTCTGCTTCTTCAGCACTTCTCATATCTTCTTATCAGCAGTTTCTTGTCTTCTCTTCAGTACTTCTATACTTAGCCAAAATGACAGAAGTGAATTAGACTAAGGTTTACAAAAGTGGTTTCACCAATCCTCTTTGTCCTAACAGTTGGGCATGAAACTATGGTTGCTTGTGGAGGACTTGTGACCGTAAGAGGTTCGAAAATACGCGGGCGGTGGTGGTTGACCAAGGTGGTGGCTGTTGGAGGCTGTTTCGTTGGAAAACAGGGCGCTGGCTTGAGGGTCCATTATATAGAGAGAAGAGTTGGGTTATCTTATTTATTTATATACTCAACCGATCTCTCAAATGGGTTTCGCTGTAATAAATGGGTCAAAGGCAATTTATTTGGCATCATAAATTGTGTATGGTTTACAAAGGAAAGGAAAAGGTGTTGGCTAATAATCCTACCAAGATTTTAGGAGTTGATGGAGGGTGTGGTTCAATGAGGTTGTGGGGGTTTGTTAATTGAAAGTTGAGAACAAAGGTGGTTTTATTAGGACCAACACAAAAAAATAAGGGAATTGCCACTATTGTTCATGGTGTGTCATTAGAACAATTTATATTTAATAACATTTTTTTGTCGGTTATGATTATATATTTTCTTTATTGTGGTGCATTGAGTTGGTTTACTAAGTCAACTTGACATAAATGTATAATTTATTTACCATTTAGTAAATCCCTAAACTATAGCATGCTTCAAAAGATTGAATTTATAGTTTATTAATGATAATGAAATTTTTGGTTAACTACATATATAACACAAAACGAATTGTAATTCTGATAGTAATAATTACTATAATTGAAAATGCATCAAATGAATTGTTAACAAAAATACATGGAAAAATAAAAAATCTATGATGTTACAAAGTGTTCTTGATAAGAATCTGTTTATAAGCTAGAAACTGATCCAACAGTAGATCTGGTTCTTGTTAATAGTCTTTAGCAGATCTGTATCGGTTCCTTTGTTCAAAGATCTATTCTGTTTAATAGGTTTTGTCTTTGAATAGTCTGTGGTAGATCTTGTTTTCATAAGAAATCTGATCTACTTCTCTTCGTTGAGTTTCTTAGATCTTAAGTTCTAGGATCTGATCTTGTTATAGTAGATCTGGACTTCTTGGCTGTGTTCGTGATTGTTATTTTTGGGTCTGCTGAACCAAAGAATAACAGATGAAGCGAAAAGCCAAAACATACTAACATCTGATCCACAATAAAACAGTATTTTGCATACAAGATCCTCCCAAAAGACTGTTGACACTAACAACTGTTGTCCCCTAACAACTGTTGTACAACTGTTGTTTACAAGGTCTGTTGAAGAAACATCTGGTGAGCCAAAGTACTGAAGACACAAGGTCTGTTGGAGCCAACAACACTTAGGCTCCAACAGATGATACAAGCTATCAGAGTTTATCC
Source organism: Ambrosia trifida (assembly GCA_028751855.1). Lineage (NCBI taxonomy): Eukaryota > Viridiplantae > Streptophyta > Magnoliopsida > Asterales > Asteraceae > Ambrosia > Ambrosia trifida. Next base: position 83,397,680 of record CM054127.1, read on the forward strand.
ATCAGTTGTTTAGTCATCAGAGATTTCTTATGAAACAATGTTTGTATAGGGCATATGTTTTATGTTGTTATATTTGTTAGATGCCACTATCTTAGGTGATGCTAGCCTTAGGTCATCAGAGTTTGTTTGTCTATAAATAAAACAGTGCCTATACTGTTCTATTCATCACTCAAAACATTCTCTTAGTACAAACAGAGCTGTGAGTGATCAGGCTGTGGGGGAGATTGTAAACTTGTACTGTAATCTGTGATGGCTTATGAAAAGTACTTGTTGAAAGCAATTGTCTCATTTGTTATGATTTAAAGTTTATATTTCCACTGCACTTTCCATTATTATTCATCTTCATTACTATTTCATTTATTAAACTTCATAAAAAATCAAACTTAGATCCTAACAATTGGTATCAGAGCTTGGTCAATTAAATTCAATCTAATAAATCAATTTAATATTAACAGATCATCTCACAATTATTGATATCGCTTTGTTTGTCGGATTGAAAACTGAGTAAAAGTTTATTTACGTTCAAAGTTTTTAAACACACTGTGTTTTATAAACAATCAAGAGAATGGCTTTAATCAATCACGATCCACACAACACTGGCACGAACAACAAGCCACCGATGCTTGTCAGATCTGAATACAATATCTGGCAACGTCGGATGAGCCATGTTCTAGCACAACAGAACACTGGGTGCTGGAAGTCGGTTATCTTCGGACCACATGTTCTGATGGTGCCGAGTACCGAAGATCCCAAGGTTCAAGAGCCAAAGAAACTAGAAAACTACTCCGAGCAAGATTTTCAGAAAATTGAGTTAGATGCCAAGGCCTTTAGTATTGTGGCCATGGCTCTACCAAATGATATCTATGCTGGCCTGTTACACTGTAACAGTGCAAAGGAGTTGTGTGATGCTTTGAAAGAACAATTTGGTGGGACTGGGGAGGTTATTGAAAACAACCGTGAAATATTAAATCAAGAATATGAAACATTCAGTCATGTGAAGGGAGAGTCATTAACTCAACAATTTGAGAGGTTTAATTGTTTAATTAGTGAACTAAAACTGGTGGGTCTAACTTATCCTAACTCAACACTGAACCATAGGTTTTTAAGATCACTACCAGATAAATGGGACACTATTGCAATTGTTATGAGAAACTCAAATGGTTTTAAGGACTTATCTCTGACCCAGCTTCATGGTAAGCTCTTGACCTATGAGAGAGAGCTTAACCAGAAAAAGAAGCTTCAGGATTCTGGAAAAGTGTCTGATGATTATGTGTTTGGTAATACAGCACTTTTGGGTTAGGATGAGATGCCTGGTAGTAGTAAGGATCAGGGTTATGATCATTTTATTGACATAACAACTAGTTTTAACCCTGATTCTTATTCACCAAACTATGCTTTTGCAGCAAGTGGTGATATCCAGGCATCTGACAACATCTCCTTTAAGTATAATGACCTTCAATATTTTGATCCCGTGGACTTGGAAGAAATGGACATTTTGCACCAACTGGCTCTACTCAGTATTAGAACTAATAATTTCTATAACAAAACTAGCAGAAGATATCCAGGTTTACATGGTGGGTCAAAAGTGGGGTTGGATAAATCTAAAATTAAGTGTTACAAATGTCATAGAATGGGTCATTTTTCTAGGGAATGTAGGAGTCAAAATGGAACACCTATGATTACCTTTCCAAATCAAATGCCTCAGGCAAACTCTTATCAGTTTTCCCAAAATACCCCTAGACCAAATCTGCAAAACACTGCCCACTATGCACAGTCTTCATCCATTGTTCCTGTCCACTATGTCCAAACCACTGTTCCACAGATTCAATATGTTCAAACCCCTGTTGCTCAGGCTCAAATGCCACTAGCTGCTACTTCACCCTCTGCCCCTGCAGAGATCAGTCAACAGAGCTTTTTCACACAAGGCTTTGTTGATTGGAGCAGTTTACCAGATAAGCTAACAGATGAGAACTTTGCTCTTGTTGCCAAATCTGAAAATGAACCAGAAAATTTTTTGTTTCATGGCTTTGAAAACAATTGTTGAAGAGGTTGAATCTGAGGAAGTGGTCTCTGAGTCTGAAAATGTGACTAACGATGTTGTTGATACAGTTGTTTCAGCTGAAAATTCTGAAGAAGAGGTTGTGACTCTCTCAGATCCATGGAGTGAAAATGATTGTGAGTGCAAGTGTGATTGTGGATTGATGACTGCTGCTATGGTCACACCAACTAAAGAGACAGAATTGTGGCACAGGAGATTGGGTCACACCAACCTTCGAACTATCAACCCACTCTCAAAACAAAGCCTTGTGAGAGGCCTTCCATCAAAAGAATTTAAATGTTATGAGCATTGTGTTTCTTGTTTAAAATGAAAACAGCATAAAAGCTCTTACAAATCCATTGATAAGTCCAAAACTAGTCAATGTCTTCAATTGTTACACATGGACTTGTTTAGCCCAGTTAAAATCATGATTCTAAGGAAAAAGAGATTTTGTCTTGTCATAGTTGATGATTTTTCTAGGTTTACATGGACTTACTTTTTACACTCTAAGGATGAGACTACAGGTATCTTGAAGGACTTTGTCACTAAAGTTGAAAAACAATATGACGTGCCAGTAAAAGTCTTTAGAAGTGACAATGGAACAGAGTTTAAAAATAAGGAGTTGGATGACGTCGGTGTGTCAAAAGGAATTGTGAGGCAATTCAGCATTCCAAGAACACCATAACAAAATGGGGTGGTTGAAAGGAAAAAACAGAACTCTTATTGAGGCGCGAGGACTATGCTTGTAGATTCTGATTTATCACTGTCTTTTTGGGCAGAAGCTGTAAACACTGCTTGTTATGTTCAAAACAAAGTTTTGATTAACCCCAGACATCAAAGACTACTTATGAAATTTTGTTCAAAATCAAACCATTGATCTCATTTTTCAAAATCTTTGGCTGCCCATGTTTCATTTTATATCTTAAAGATTCCATTTCAAAATTTGCAGCCAAAGTAGTTTGTGGATATTTTCTGGGATATTGTTCTACTGCCAAGGCCTACAAAGTGTTTAACACAAGGACGAGGACAATAGAAGAAACACTGAATGTAAAGTTTAATGAACATTCATCCTTTAAAATCCCAGCAAATCCTGCTGAATTGTTTGATTTAGATAAATTCAAATTTGAAGATATTACTGCTAAAACTAACAGTGTAGGTACACCACAGTCTCCATAACAAGACAATAGATTCGACATTGTGATTCCATCTCACTGCAAAGTCATATCTGCATCAGGGCAAGCAGATGTTCAAAACATATGTCAAAACTTTGCTACAACTATGTCAACCACTGTTGACCAGTCTTACCCTCAAACCACTACTTCATCCAGCTCAACCACTGTTCAAACATCTATTGACAAAAGTCCAACCTCAGTTGACAAAAGTCAGTCCACCTTTACACCACTTGGTCCTATTCTCCCACCCCCATTTCAAACATCTGTTGGCACTACAGAAGTGCAAACAGATGTTACAACAACAGATGCCACAAACCTCTGTCCATCACCTCAAAATGCCATCATACCATATCAAGGAGATTTAATCTACCTTAGAGCTCATCCACCAGACCAAGTCATTGGCAACATCAGTGAAGGGGGTGCTCACAAGAAGTCAATCCTCAAACATCTGTCTTTTTGCAAGCTTTCTATCCCTCACACAACCTGTCAAGTACCAAGAGGCACTGAAAGACAACAGTTGGGTAGAAGCCATGCAAGAAGAGCTCCTGCAGTTCAAAAGACAACAAGTATGGGAACGTGTGCCACTGCCAAAGGATGTATATACAATTGGCACAAAGTGGGTCTTTAAGAACAAAACTGATGTAAGGGGTATTGTTGTCAAGAATAAAGCCAAGCTTGTGGTTCAAGGCTTCAGACAAGAAGAAGGAATTGATTATGATGAAACCTTTGCTCCTGTAGCTAGGTTGGAAGCTATCAGACTCTTCTTAGCCTTTGCTGTCAATCACAACATCAAGGTGTATCAGATGGACATAAAATGTACATTCCTCAATGGAAAAATTCAGGAGGAAGTTTATGTGTGCCAACCACCTGGTTTTGAAGACACATTCCATCCTAACCATGTCTACAAGCTTAACAAAGCTTTCTATGGCTTGAAACAAGCACCAAGGGTCTGATATGAAACTCTTTCCACCTTTCTCTTATCCATTGGTTTCACTAGAGGTAAAATTGATAAAACCTTATTTTTAAAATGGAAAGGTAAAGATCTAATGATTATTGAAATATATGTGGATGACATCATCTTTGGGTCCACATGTAACAAAATGTGTGAAGAGTTTAGGGAACTCATGACAGCAGAGTTTGAAATGAGTGCTATGGATGAACTCCAGTGCTTTCTTGGTTTCTAAGCTAAGCAATTGCAAAATGGAACATTTATTCACCAAAATAAGTATGTTAAAAACTTACTTACAGAATTTGAGATGAATGACTGTAATCCATGCAGTACACCCATGAGTACTACCAAGTTACTCACTATTAATGAAAAAGATGAAATGGTTGACCAGACACATTATCGATGCATGATTGGGTCTTTATTGTACCTCACTGCATCTAGGCCAGACATTATGTTTGCCACTTGTGTCTGTGCAAGATCCCAGGCATCACCTAGAAAGTCAAACCTTATAGTTGTGAAAAGGATATTCAGATACCTAAAAGGTGCTCCCACACTTGGTATCTGGTATCCTGCTAATGGGAACATTGAGCTTTCACGTTATTCAGATAGTGATTTTGCTGGTTGTCGCACCAGAAGGAAGTCAACATCAGGTGGGTGCCAATTTCTAGGGAATGCCTTAGTCTCTTGGCAAAGAAAAAAGCAAGCAGCCGTTTCAACATCAACAGCAGAGGCTGAATACATTGCTGCTGCAAGCTGTACAGCCCAACTCATGTGGCTTCAAAACCAGATACTGGATTTTGGTATAACTGCACTAAAGACTCCACTCATGCTGGACAGTCAAGCTACTGAAAATATCATCAAAAATCCAGTTTCCCATTCAACCACAAAGCACACCGACATTAGACACCACTTTGTCAGAGATAGCTATGAAAAAAGTTTGATTTCTCTGCACCATGTTCCAACAGAGGATCAGCTAGCAGATGTGTTGACAAAAGCTTTAGACACATCTACCGTTGAAAATCTTATCTCTCGAATTGTTATGCTAAACATGGTTTAAAAACAAAAAATGTTTTCACAAATAAAACATTAAAATGTTTTCAGATAATAAAAAATCCATCCTTAAAAATAGCTTTTGGTTGAAAAATCTACTCAGATAAAACAACCACTGTTTCATACATTTTATCATCTGTTGGTTGAAAAAACTGTTTCAAAAATTTGTACAGATAAAACAACCACTGTTGGTTGAAAAATCTGTTCAGATAAAACCACTGTTGGTTAAAAAATCTGTTTCAATACTTTGTTCAGATAAAAGAACTGCTTTCCACTAATATATATATATATATATAATAAAAAACCGTGCTTTGGCAAAACTCCATCAGATATTTGCCACGTCTGCTCCATCAGATGTTTGCTACGTCTGCTCTCAATAGCAGTGCTTTTGCCACATCAGTGGTTTCACCTAAGACTATAAAAACCCTATTTTCTCCAACGGTTGTTACACTGTCTCATTGTATTCAAACCACCTTCCATCGACCTCAAATCCTCGACCTAATTCCAGTGATCTTCTTACTCGAATCCAAAACATGGATCTACAAGTAAAAGCTCCTCATAATTACTTGCCATATATGTCCAAAACAGATGAAAACCTTCCATTCCACTACATCATCGACGTCATACTAAAATCCAAATATTTGCCCGTTCTCACCGCTGATTCTCCCATCTACATTGACACTCTCCAAGAGTTCTGGTTACATGCTGAAACATTGCTTTAAGATAAAAAGCCAACAACCATTATCTCCAAAATTGGAGATACACATGTCACCATTACCCCCCAAATCATATTCACAACCTTCTTATTGAACGACTGGCAGGTAAGGATTATTTCCCAAAGACTGAACTTCACACAGAGTTTTTAGAGAGGGGATAAGAAGAACAAATGACTAGGGCAACCATTTTAAAAAAAAAATATATTTTCCCTCAGCCATGAAATTTTTCTTTCATACTCTGCTCATCTGTCTTTCTGCTAAAACTACTACTTTCAATGAAATCCCATTGAAAGTTCAGTACTTGGGATATGCAATGTTGTCAGATATTGACTACAATCTATCCCAGGCACTATTTTTAGATTTAGTAGCAAATGTGAAGGGAGTCAAGTCTGGGTCAAACAATGCTTTTCTACTATACCCAAGACTTTTAAGTGTTTTCCTACAAAAGGTTTTACCTAAAAATGATTTTAGAAAGGCTAAAGTTTATGAAAATGAAAATTCTGTCACAAGAAACTTTTACAAGAATGCTGGGTCCAAACACCCAAGAAAAAGTATCAAAAGCAAAAGTTTCCAAAATACAATCAAAGGGTGTTGAGACAACAACTTTTGTCACAACCTCTGTTGCTGAGCCCACTGCTCTTGGTGATCATGGCACTACATCCAGTGCTGTGAAACCCACACCAGCCACCACTAGAAAGAAACTTCCATCCACTAAGCCCACCAAAAAGAAACCGAAAAGGTTAACTTTGGAAGATGAGATACCAGAGGAAAACCCTGTTGTAACACAAATGCAACAAACAACCACTGTTGATACTTCCTCTCAACAGATGGACATATCTCCACCCATCCAAACTCCTCATGTATCCTCACAAAAGGATCATGTTGTAAGCCAAGGGGAAACACATCAAGAAGCATATGAGTCACTTGACCATATGTTCAAAAGTCCTTCTCCCGGGGCTGCTTCTCTTTTCACTCCACAACCATCACCATCACATGATATTCCACCCACAAAGCAACCATTGTTCGAAACCATTGACAAAACTCAGGATAATCCCAGTTCTTCTCAATCAACTATCACTAAGAGCATACTTCCACAAGTGACTGGGGCTGAGAAAAGTCAAGTGGCTAGCCCACGAACAGAGGAGGCCACATCCTTTGAGTTACATGTAACTCAAGGTGGTTTTCCAAGTGAAGCAGGCACTACTGTTGTAGAGACCATTGTCTCACAACAGGACAGTGGTTACATACTTTAGACTTACTTGGAGGCAACAATTGATGAGGCCACTATAGTGACCCCTAAACCAGTTGGAAGTCCCCAGAACCAAGACAAAGGGGCATCTGGTTTCTTTTCTATGGATACACCTCCTGGAACTGAACTAGTTACAACTACCACTTCTGGTAGTAATTCAGATGATCCTATTAAAATAGGTGATAGATTAAGATACCAGGAATTGACGGAGAGAGTTAACATCATTGAGTCATCAGTGAATGAAATCAAGACTGATCTCAAAACTATGATGCAAACTTTGGCTACCCTCACCAAAACTCAACCATCCACCCAAGACATTGCTAGTGAGCTATGGAAATCTGCCAGTCCAATTATCATAGCTCATCTAAAACTAGTAGATCAAACACATGAAATTTATATGGCTGCATTCAGAAACATGGTGGATGCTAGGTACACAGACACCCAAGAAGATATCAAAGCCATTAAGGAACATCTGCTAAAAACCCTGGCTCTGCCACCACAACTATACTGAGAGATGAACATTATGATGAGTTCACAGCTGATGATGCCAAAAAGGGGGAGAGTGGCAGAGATAGATTGCCAAAGCTTGATCCCTTTGGAATTCCACCTTCTCAAAAAGGTCAATCGCAAAAGTCTGCTGACAAACTAGGATCTGCTTCAGCTTCTCATCCACTGCTCAAACCTTTGCTGATACTGCCCAAGCTGAAAAGGCAAAGTAGATTGATGAATCTGCAAATGTCATGGCTGAAAAGGCTGCTGAAGCAAAATTGAAAATGTCTGAGACTTTGGAAATCAAAGCAGAGTTTCTTGTGCAATCAAGACAAGAAAAACAGCAGGGAATAGAAGATGTTGGCTCCTCAAAAAGGAAGAAAATGTCTACAAAACATGTTAGGAAACCACCATCCAAAACCTCTGTTCCCAAAACATCTGCTGCCACCACCACCACAACCACTACTGCCACCATCACTACAAACACTGTACTCATCATCACAAAAACCACCACCACTACACCATCCATATCCATGTCACCCATACCATCTTCTCAACCTCAAACATCTGCTGGTACTAAACAAGTGTCAATAGATGTTAACACATCCACTGCTTCACAAACACCATCATCTCCTCTGATCCTGTACAGAAGGAAAAGAAAGTCAACCTTTGTGGTACAGGATGAGAACATAGAGACCACACCAACACCCATTTCATCACCACAATCTGAACCCATTCCAGCCATTCTATTATCATCTTTCTCACCACACACTTCTAAATTTTCATCCCATCCTTCCACCACTAAAAGACCATCACCATCCATTACCCCATTGGCTGCTCAGTATCCTCTTGAACTTGACTTACTCAATGGGGGAAATTCAATCCTTCTACAATACTGAGGATCCATCAAAACTATCCTTCCAATCTCTCCCAAATCTACCTAAACCTAAGAACATTGATGAATACTTGAAACTGAAAACAATACAGACAGATATGATCATCAAGGAGAAATGTAAAGGAAAGGATGACAGGACTGCTCAGGGCATCCATTCGGTAGATCTTAGAAAATTGAGAAGGATTGAGGATTTTGCTAAGGACTTGAGTAAGTCCATGTCCAACAAGCCAATCAGTGGTGAATTGGAGAAGGTAGTCAGGGAATCTATTTTGGATCAAATCATGTCAACTAAGCCTTACAAAGCAAACAGAAAACAATTTACAGGCTGGACTACTCATGCTCTTCAAGAAGAATTGTACAGAATTGAAGAAATGGCTAAGCATCCTAATCAAGTGGCTTCTGCTCCTGATTTTAGAAAAGGTAAAGCCCCTGTCAGAGCCTAGAAATTCAAAAGAATGAGGGAAGAAATAGTTGCTGCTAAGTATGGAGAGTAGAAGTCTGTGGCAAGATGGTCTGAGCGGATGTTAGTTGAAACTTATAAGAAACTTGAAGAGTATAGAAAAACTGATCCTACACTTCCAAGTAAACCAGTCTACCCTGATGCAACAGTGGTTAGAAAATCTCAACAGAGTTTTTCACTTGATAGCCTACTCTCAACATCTGATATCACCATTGCTGCCAAGAAACAATACAAAAGGCAGAAGCAGATGTCTGAGCAGGATGAAAAGGAGTTTGAAGACACCTTTATGAAAGAGGGAATTTTCAACCAGGTCCACTACTTCTCTGATCCCATCAGTGAAGAACTTAGAAGAATCATTGGCAGGCCTCCATTATCAAACTCATCTAGAATAAATTTACAACTCAAAAACTCCTCAGTTTCAAAAATTCTAAAGTGGAAGGTCAATAAAGACACCCACGAATTGACTCTGCTCAAATCTGATCGGGAAGCTCAAAAGTTAAGGATGGATGATGCATATGGTCTGTGTATAGATGATCTCCAAGACCTGCTTAACTTAGAACTTGAAAGGGATGTTGAAGACTTGTTCTCTTTCAATTTTGAATTACAATTCAAAGGCCAAATTAGAGAAAGTCTGATGAGGAATAAAGATCAGCAATAAAGGTTGAGTTTTGGCGTCATCTGTTCTAGGGGAGATTGTTGGGTCTGCTGAACCGGAGAAGAACAGATGAAGTGAAAAGCCAAAACATACTAACATCTGATCCACAATAAAACAGTATTTTGCATACAAGAACCTCCCAAAAGACTGTTGACACTAACAACTGATGTCCCCTAACAACTATTGTACAACTGCTGTTTACAAGGTTTGTTGAAGAAACATCTGCTGAGCCAAAGTACTGAAGACACAAGGTCTGTTGGAGCCAACCACACTTAGGCTCCAACAGATGATACAAGCTATCAGATTTTATCCATCAGTTGTTTAGTCATCGGAGTTTTCTTATGTAACAGTGTTCTTATAGGGCAGATATTTTATGTTGTTATATCTGTTAGATGTCACTATCTTAGGTGATGTCAGCCTTAGGTCATCAGAGTTTTCATTTGTCTATAAATAGAACAGTGTCTGTACTGTTCTATTCATCACTCAAAACATTCTCTTAGTACAAATAGAGCTGTGAGTGATCAGGCTAAGGGGGAGATTATAAACTTGTACTGTAATCAGTAATGGCTTATGAAAAGTACTTGTTGAAAGCAATTGTCTCATTTGTTATGATTTAAAGTTTATATTTCCGCTCCACTTTCCATTATTATTCATCTTCATTACTATTTCATTTATTAAACTTCATAACAAATCAAACTCAGATCCTAAGAGTTGTTTATCAAAGAAATTGTCCATGGGTTTCAGGATTTCGAGTGTGGGTTGACCTATGTTGGTTGATGCATCTTCATTATGAATTCTTGTATGTCTTTGTACGATCCTTGATCTTATTGGTAAATTTACATCTACATTAAGTTAGGCTGCGTTCAGATATGTTTTTTGACATTATCTGATCTTGAGCTTGTCATAATGTGGATCTGAGTTTTTTTTGAAGTCATCAAACTTTTAGATCCATGATTGTTATGATTAGTTGTTCTTAAGTTTGGTTCTTATAAGAGATTATCAGATCTTGGTTTTGGTTTGGAATAAGAAAAGAGGTTCATGGTTGCTAGATTAAAAGGCTTGGATAGCTGTTACCACGTCTTGTTACTGTTACCCTAAGTGAAGGTTATGGTTCTTGACATGCTGGATGGAGACCCTAACTTGGGGTGGACCTATGATGAGATCGTTCTTATAGTTTTTTTCTATTTTTTTTTCAGTTGTGTCTCGGAGTCTGTGGCCAGGTTAGAAGGACCGGTGATTGATTGAGACTTGTTGTGTCTAGGTCTTAGGTGGCTCCCAAGTTAAGACCTGCGCAAATTGCACCAAGAGTGATGAACCAACGATCGAGAATTATGGCTTGGCTTCGCCATTGCATCTAAGTGTTTTCTTATTTTATTTGTGTTAGCAGTTAATTGCAAATATGATGAGTTGGTTATTATTTGCTGATACATATCCTAGTTATATTTGATCTTGGATAGTGACAATATAGTTGGGTTCTTGTGATTTGCTTGTTCTTCGTTAGATGATTGATGTCCATAAGTGATTCAGTTATCAATTGTTAAACAGTTTTTTATAGTGACTCTGCTGTTAAATGAGTTTTTTTTAACTTTTGGACTGTAATCTTGCCTCTTGGTGTTGAATTTAGAAAATAACATTTACTGGCTGATTCGTGCGGCTTAAAAGTTTTACAAATCATGTTTTGTCAAAGATTATTGATAAATGTTTTTTTTTTTTTTTTTTTTTTTGCAACCATGTAGGCTTTTTAAATGTGAAAAAATCTGATTTGAAAAGCTTGAGATTTGAAGTGTTCATAAGAAGTTTTTCCGTCTTGGTTCATGTACTTTAGTTAAGTATTGAACATAAAGTTGTCTTAGATCGTCTAGTTGGTATCTCTCGGTTTGTTTTTGATTCTATTGTATCTTAGAGTCTATATTTGATGAGTTGTTGATAAATTTATTAGATGATCTGTGTATGTTGATTGTTGAGGACTTGATTATTTGTTGTATGTTACTAGTAGTAGCAAGCTCCAGCTTATTGTTCTCAGATCTTTGTTTTTAGCTATGTAACTTTGGTTACTAGTATAGAATCGTGTGGTTCTTGTTTCTGATATAGGCTTTAACTGTGTCTTGATGGGTTTTTTGTTATTTGAACTCGTATCATGATGGTTTTGTGTGGTCTATATGTAATGTGTGTATAATCTTGTTGTTTGCTTAGTCGAACCATGTGGTAGACGTATGTTAACCAACAAATGTCACGGTTATATTTTTTTAACAACCTTATGTATTGTCTCTTGTGAGATTTTCTGGTTGCAAATCGTGTGATTTTTGGTTCAATCAGTGTTCGTCTGGCTGTGTCTTTATAGTCTGATCAAGTCATATGATTTATGATTCTTCTTGTTATGAGACTTGTGTGTTGAATCTTGTGATTCTATATTTGTTGAGTATTGGTTGTGAAGTTGTAAAAGGTTTTACGAATTGGTTCAAATTAGTCCTTATGTTCTTTACAAGTTTTCTATTGATATGTTTCTTGTAAGGTTGTAAAAGTTTTTTATCAATGCAAATTAGTCTTTAAGTTCTTCTTAAGTCTTTATGTGTTTTTAGTCAGCCTTGTTTACTGCTACATGGGATGCCTTTCTAATTGTAAAATTGTGTGATTTTTTAGATGTTTTTGGCTGATAATTCTGGTATTGAAACATGGTGCTTGGTTTGGTAGCCTATGTGTTTCAATTTGTGTGTCTCTTATATTGAAATCTCTGGTATTGGCACTAGATCTAGGATTCTTGAATAAAATCTACTAGTTGTAGAGTTAGGATGTCCGTTAGATCGTGTTTGTTAATGACTTGAACCGTATAGGTTAGAGAAGAGATTGTAAGGGGTACCGGTTGGTTTCTCTTAGTGTTGTTCATCTTGTAGGTGTTGCAGCCTTTTGTGTGTTCTGTGTAGAGGATTGTATTCTGGTATTGAAGTCTTGTGAGATTTTGAGTGTTATCAGCATCTGTTTAGGCTGTAGCGGTGCTTACATGTTTTTTTGAATCATGTGATTTAGATTTGTATGGTTCTTGTTGTTATGTGAAGTTGTACATGTTTGATTTAAGTCAAAAATTTTCTTTACATGTTAGTAATAAATATTTAACAGTATTTTTGGTTAAATCAAATGAGTGTTTACATTCTTTACAAGGCTTCGCCAACATGAATACTATTTGTCTTGTATGTTCTGATGGATAATAGTGTGGTTATATGTTTATCGAGACATGGTTTGTTGTCTTAATGACTGTTGTATGCATTTTTTACCATATTATTCTTGAGATTTGTGATTTAGCTGCTTTGTTTGAATATGTTTGGTCTTCAAGTGGATAATCATCATTCAAACTATTTGATATCTGTTTTCTATATTCTGTTTGAACTAGCATCTTTTGAGTAGTTGTCAATTATTGGTTATAAAGCATAATGATTTTGCAACTGTTTTACTACTGATTTATATAAAATGGATTTTGTAAAAAATCCATGTTTCTTATTAAAAAGGTGGATCTAATAATTTTCTTTTCAACATATCCAGATATTTTTTCTTCTCTTGAGATATTAGTACAACTATACGTCTTTACATCTACCTCGGCTTCTAAGTGTCGTTTTGTGTCTCTCGGTTATTTCTCTCTTGTATTCGTCTCCTCTGTTGATATGTCTAGGATATGATCTTACGTGTTTAGATCTCCTTGTTATCTTAGCTTGTATAGATCATCAATTAATCTTCTATTAGAGGAGGCTGTGTAGATCATTTGTTAAGTGGTCTATTGTAGGGTCATGTATAGAGAGTTGTTGAGAATCTTGACTGGTATTTAGAAGTCTTGTCTGATTGTAGGTTCTTGGTATATATGTGTTGAAACTCTCTAAGAAACTTGGAAAATAAAAAAGGGGCAGCCTATAATTTAATGACATACAAGTAAAACTGGGTGTCGTACCATATGTGCTGCTACATGTGAAATTTTTACGAACATAACCAACTTAGTATTAAATGTCCAGTGTAGTATTTCAGTTTTTTTTTTGTTGCTAGTTTAACATAACATCTATCTTTTTTGACGGTTAGGATATATTGCACCAGTTGTTCATGAATCTGTGTGTTGTATTTTTGTATTCTAGCCTAGTTAATTGAGATTGTCATTGTGTCGAATATGATGTTCAATTTTATATGACAACGTGCGTTTAATAAAAGAAGTTATAGTTTATAGATAGACTTTGTTGATACTAGTGTTTTTGATAAAATATACTGAAAACTTTATGATCAACTAAAGTTTGCAAAACAAAGGATACATGGTCAGATAAATTTACCTGTATTTTTGTTAATCGTGAAGTTTTTTTTTCCAATTGTTGTTAATCTTATTTTCTTTGACAAAATTAAATGCGTTCAGATATTTGTTATTCTTTAACTTCTATTACCAAGGTTTTTTCTATAACTGTCACTGTATTTTTAAGTTCTAGGTGAAGATCTGTGTTGCCAGCTTGGTGTTTAACAGGTTTAGATCTTGTTTTGGTGGTGTACGGTTCATCTGTGATGATCTGATTAGGAGTCTTAGAGAGTTGTTAAGAGGGCTTGTTGTTGATCAACTTAGAGATGTGTGAAAATCTCTTAGTATAGTTTGATCCGTTTGGATATTAAAATTGTGGGGGGGGGGGGGGTGTTGAAACAATACTTTGATATTACAATTTTAATATCCAGGTTACCTGGTTAATTTGTAATTGAATATGTTGCATAAGATTTGTGTAGGTCAAAGGTCCGGTCAACTTGTGTTCGTGTGATAAGTTTTGGCTGCTGGATACATCTAGCGGGCTGGATCTAGAAAGGTTCGTGGGCTCGTGAGTTGTTGTTTTGTTGCCGTTGAGTCATGATGTACAGCCTGTCATTTTGTGGACTTCTTTTGTCTCTTATATCACAAAGTTAGAGGGGTATTTCTTTATTATATCAAAAGTCAAAAGATGGTTCATGAAGTTGGTGTATAGCTGAGTTTATAAACTATCTTTGGGATCTAGAATATTATTATCATCTCTAACATCACCCACAAAATCTCAAGGGAGATTAGGGTTCTTCAAGAGCAGCGAGTTTCATTCCAAGATCTAATACATCAACACAGAGGCTGTCGACTGATTCATTTTGCCCAGATATTTTTTTTCATCTCTCACCTATCTTATTCTCTTAGTTTCTCTCATTTCTAGGGTTTGCTAATTGTTGTTTAATCATCAGATTATCATCTCGTGTCGTGTTCTTTCGTTTTCTTGATGATCGTTTGTATTAGCTGTTGTCTAGTTGAGATTGTAACGTTGAGAGAGTTGCGATAGAGATTAGATCTGGTGTTTAATCTTGTATTCTGTGATTCTAGGTTGTAAAACTTTTGGTTTGTGTTATAAATCTCTTGAAGTTTATCTGCTCTCTTGTATTTCCTACAGTTGTTAAGTGTTATTAGATTCTATATGGTTTCTAAAATTGTATAGTACATATATACACGCCAAGTAGCATGAATAGAGGTGCCTTGTTGCAAAAATACTTGATCATTATGACATTAAGAAAATTAAAAGTACCTTGAAATATAATGTGAGCGAATTGATAAAGTAACTAAAAAACAGGTGCCGATAAAAAAACTAAAAAACAAGTATTGTGTTGTAAATTGTCATTACCGCCGTATCGCGTAGGTTTCCTAATAATATATATATATATATATACATATATATATATGATATTATTAAATAGTAATTTTTTGTTTATTTGTCATTTATTAAATATTTATTTTCTTAACTAATTCTTTTTATATTTCCACTTATTAATAACCATTTAATATTTCATTGATCTAGCCTTATGCAATATTAAATTCTCTAACCTAATAATAAATAAATAAAAACATTATAACTTGTGTGATACACAAGTTTCTAGCATAATATTAAATAATGACAAAGATATTTTATTGATCCAATATAAGAATATAGATGTGGACACATGTCACGTGGTGAAGTCATCCCTACCTTTAAATTCCCGTTAATTCTTCTTTCCTTATAACCCTAAACATATATATTATTTTTCACAAAAACAAATACCTATGACACCCTAGGCAAATTCCACATCAGCCGTGGCCAGGAGAGATCTTTGGTTCATATGTAATCCAATGCCTCTTATATCATTAATGCGTTTTGCGGCTTAATTTACTGAATGAGAAGAGAATTCCATAGTTAAGCGTGCTCAGACGGGAGCAGTACCAGGATGGGTGACCTCCTAAGAAGTCTCCACCAGGGCACCCAAAAACTAAGCCGTGAGCTCTGGATTCTTTGGTGATGATCCGATGTGAAACTTTGAGAATTTGATGTTGAATGGATTATCACAATCCCTTTTTTCTATGGCAGTGGCCCTCTTGGCCTTCATATGATAATCAACATGATCATCTTCTTCGTAGATTAACGGTGCTTTGCCTCTACACACATCCTCTTTTTCCCTTCTAATAACATCTTTAGATTTCTCTTGTACATCCATAGGACTTTGATCGTGGCTCTAATGCCTTGTTCAAATGTGTGATATGCATAAGTGGAAGTTTGGAGGTTTACGGTTTGTTTTGGAGGGAATGAGAGAGAGGGAGTTTTGAAAGTTAGTTATTAGAACATAAACTTTCATATATGTACAATGATACATTACATCCGTATTTATACATCTAACCCGGTGTGAGTATCAACCGGTGTGTCCCTAAGACATACATATAACTAACTATAACTACCATAAGAATCAGTGTGTCACAGAACCGATTCTATAATATTATCCGACTTATGATATCCTACTTTAACATATGTACATAAATGTTTTAACATAAGTATAAATCAAGATTATCATTATTCTTATTCTAACACTGCACGCCTGGATTTGCACAGCTCGAACCCTTATCATCCTAACTCCATTTTCTTCAAATAATATATCTACGCGACCGCGAGATAATGATCTTTCATCTAGTTCAGTTCCTGCCGCTTTTTGGTGTATTCTCCTCCATTAATGGCCACAACACTCCGCTGCCAGTTTATGTTTATTCGCCGAAAACATTGCTTTCGCACCACACTTCTTCCAGTGTCACCAAACCTTACGAAAATGCTGGTACCACTAAAAGCTAATGCATGAGGGAAACGCAAATTGTAGAATGGCTTCAACAACCTACACACTTTGAACTTCAACACTTAACCAATCAATCCATGACTAGTTTCTCATTAACCATCCATCTCTATTGAACCCCGTATCCTAACATCCTGACCACCTCTACCATCATCTTCATATATAATAAAAAAATAAAAAAAAATAGAGCTAACACACACTAGCCAAATTATAACAGCAACAATCCACACAATTTTTCATGTAGTCCACTAGTTTGTCATGCAAAAATATGGTTTATCCTTCCTTAATTTAAACCAAGCAACCTAGCTTAGCCGTCCCTTCCTTAAAAGCCAGAAAGACGAAGAACAAGGTTGGTGTAATCTTTGAAACCGAGCTGAGGTTTGTGGCGAAACAAGACGCTGACTGGTAGGCCTTCATGACTCACACATATAGGCTCTCTACACACACTCACCTGAACGATAACCGGTATGCCACATTATGTTGTCTGCTAAACCTAGGGAAGAATTAGAAGGAGATCAAGGTATTTGGATTGTGTGTGTGTTTCCCTAGAACCAAGACACCCTTACCGGGTTCACATCCGTGACGCAGGTTTGCTTTAATGAAACCGAACTGGTAATCCCTACCAAACATTATACCTAGCCAGAAAACAAATATTACTCCATCATAATCGTCCGTAACAGGTTTCCTCGAGATCGGTTGAAACAATGAAGTTTAGGTAAGATGATTACGAACTATCGATTAAGAACCCCCACCCACTTGATGTCGCCGCTAGATTAGAACAGGTACGGAGTTACGAATTCATGAAACGTATGATGGGATAATATTAGGTTAAGATGAGAGGTAATCAACTCCTATTAGTGTTGCAAAATAATCTCCAGGTTAATTATCACCAAATTTATACAATGGTCCCCTAATATCCACTATAATACAAAATGTTCCCGAAGATGTGTGACAACAAGTTAGATTGTTAAACTCTAGTCCCTAAAATCCTTCAAAATAATTGGTTCTCCAATTTCATCTAATTCCAATAAACTTCCAAAGTTGTCAAGATGCCAAACTTAAACAAGCAAAAGAAAACATAGTCCTATACTAACGACATAGTATCCTGTATAGAAATTTTGGGGCGTTACACTAGAGTTGGATACTAGTCTACATTTCATAGCTAGAACTTATGTGAATCTTGATTACATATAAACAACTTATATGTCTACTTGTGTTACCATCTTCATGTCTAAAGCTACACATAGAAGTTGATGTTATAATTGGTTTGATACATTATTGTGTTGTGTAAATTATATAGGCCTTGTTGATACTTTACCTCCATAGTACGTGATATGTGAATGTTAGTTGTAAAATTACTTATAAGCAAACATAATACCTGCATTTTCCTGGATTCATAATACCTATAAAATAACTCCTTGCACAAACATGTGGAATGTCATACCTCAAATTTCCACTGCGGGGTTTTACCGCGACACGTGTAACAAACCAAGATCTAGTCAACGGTCAAATGAATGACCTATATATGCTTTTAAAATCATACGAAATAAAACCAAATAGTATTTCAAGTTTCATAAACATAGAAGTTCAGTGGAAGAGTAAATAAAGTTAATGCAAACCATCTCTTAAAACACTACGAGTTTACCAAAACCAACATGATAAAATAAAATGTTTGAAAAACTGAAATGATAATGTTCGTGATGCAAGTGAGACTCCAAGTGCATCCTAGCAGCAGTTACCTTAGTGGCACGAGATAACATGCTAAAATGTGTCAATAATTAAGTCGGTGAGTTCACCGGTTTCTATAAAGATAATAATCCGTATGTCTTTGTGTTGTTTAGACTCACATCAGTTTACTAGTTATATCCAATGTTAGCTAGACATTTAACAAGTTACTAAGCATACATAAACCATTGCTGAATATTGGTAGTTTGTTGCCTTTCGTCACCGTCCATTACACGGTGACAAGAGTTTAGGACAATATGCACCTGGTCGACCTCTAGTCGAAACAAGTGGGTCTTGTCAGACCAAATAGATCTATTCACATCTCCTCGCTATGTTACACATACTATGGTTTATAATGTAAGGACTTAATACTGGAAGTTAGACTACAATAAAAAAGTGATATAACAATACATGTGATCTACAATGTTCGTGTGTTTGTGTAGCATGTTTCTCCCCCAAGAGGAAAACAGTCAAAAGGGTTGTGAAACTCACATTAGCTTTGTGTGCTAATTATACTAGGTGTAATAAAATATGTATCTGTAACAACCCGACCAGGGGCCTGGACGAAATAACATATTGTTACCAAACTTGCACAACGGAAGCAACGATGACTAATATTTAATATTTGTACAACTTTTATTCTAAAAATAATACAAATACAATATAAAAATATAACTAAAGTCTAATGCAGGGACGAATCACGGCGATCGTCGAAGCAGTTGAGGAGTGTAGTCCATTAGTCAATCCAATCTCAACACGTACATAAGTCTAGAAGCTCTAAACCGCAACGCTTATAGCTCGAACCTTCTAACATGATAATCTCTAATCCATACAAGCAAGCATATACCTCGTCTTCACGATCATCCAAACACAGTACCTGAACACATATATAAAAAGAGTTGGGTTAGCAATTACGTTGGTGAGTCCGTGTAAGTAGTTAAATGGATCCAAAATAGTTTTAGCATTTCATAAACAAGTTTACTCAGTTTACACATAGTGATGTACAAGCGACACCTAAAACCTTAATCACCGAATCCATCTACTGCCGTTATGGATTCACCTGGCACAATACATGTCACAACGACCCTGTAGACCTCAGTAGAGGGTTCCCTAGTCTCGAGTCCACTGTGTGTGGGAGTTTCCGTAAGTAGTACTACCCACATATTGAGTAGCCCAATCTCCTGGGTTAATGAGTGTCAGTGGTTTCTGGCAGCTAGTATCTTGTCACATCACACAGTTCACACACACAAGTATATGTTCACCCCAAAACTGTTTAAAACAAAAAAAAGGGAATGGTACACGAAACTCAACTTGGTTAGGGTATCATGTAGAGTCACACAATCATATTGATATTCCAAGTTGAGTGCCCACGTATTAACCGCGTGCAAGGTCCTACTAACATTGCAAACATAAGTGCGTGTAACCGAATGTCGTGGTTACAGGTGTGGACGAGCTAGGACCCTTTCAGCTTTTAGTATTGCTTTTAGTGTATTTATCTATTCATGTAGTTGAATAACTTTTGGTCCGTACTTCTACATATCAAGCTTATCATGTTGGGTCCCATGTGTACACGTAATCTGAATGGTAAGTACTAACTAGATAACCGATGTGTTTGTTATGGCGCTTATATAATATTTTGCGTTCTAAGTATCGAGTTTATTCTCTTATGTCGAATATTCGCATAGTGTCCATATTACAAGTAACGTCTAATGTCTCACTTAATGGGTTCTAAAGTCCAATATAAATTATGTCTCGTTATCATGTTCCTATGTTTGAATTGCCATCAATAGCATATTGACCAAGTGCGATAATACTATCCGAATATCCCAATAGCCTATACTCCTATCGTCCACCAAAACAATATATCATCTCTAATGTTTTTAAGTGTCCTAATACTAGTACCAAACGTTTTGTACTTTTGTGTACTTTCCGGTTTAATCTGTATTATAAATATAAATATGAGTCCGTCATTTAGTCTTATAGGGTCGGGTCCGGTCCGGTATGCTTGTCATAGTCCCACACGTGTATCTATTATCTATTAATAATATATATAAAAGAATTGAACATTGCTGACGTGGCGAGCAATGATGCTTTCAACCTCTCCATGAAACTGCTACGTGGCATCATAATTGAAATATTTTAGTGTTTTTAAATTATTTTCTTTTTTAATTAAATTGAGTTATTTAAGGAAAAAAGAATTTAAAAATAAATTTAAAATTTTCTCTCTCATATATTTCCTCCCATAATTTTTAAACGTTTATATCTTTTATATACATGATTTTTTAAAGAAAAAAATTACACCAAATTAACGAGCGTTTTATTATCTTTCCAACTAGTACCATAGTGCTATATAAAAAACGGAGAAAAAATCGACTATTTTTTGTGGGGTTTCGTTCATACAGGAAAAAAACACACAAAGTGTTCATGTTATCACGTAAAATTAGATTTTGTGGGGAATATGAGTTATTACTGATTAGAATACTATGAATATACAATGATTGAGAGATTTTGTGGTTAGTTAACTTGAGCCATTTGCAATAAGTTATCACGTAAAATTAGATTTTTTCAACCCCGGGATCCTCCCGGGGTAATCAGCTAGTACACAATATATGTATAACTAGATTATACCCGGGAGCGTCCCGGGTTGAGAAATTTAATATGATACATCAATTTTACATATGAAATAGACTGATGTATAACTCTAATATTAATATCTAACCTAAAACAAATTAACAATGTACAACTCCAATGCTAACACCTAACCTAAAAGAATGTAGAACTTTAATGTAACTCTAATATTAACACTTATCTTAAAGAATAAACAAATGTACAACTCTAACATACTAATATTGATACCTAACTTAAAACAACGTATAAATCTATTAACCTATTCGGCTATGGTTGAAAAAAAATCATATTTACTGATTTAAACAAAATTAGTGACTTGTGTATACATGATTAATGATTTACCTGAACACTTTGTGTTTTTTTCCTGTATGAACTTTCCCACAAAAAAATTTCTCCGTGTTTTATATAGCACTATGCTACTCGTTGGAAAGATAATAAAACGCTCGTTAATTTGGTGTAATTTTTTTTTTAAAAAAATCTCGTATATTAAAAATATTAACGTTTAAAAATTATGGGAGGAAACATGAGGGTGAAAAATCTAATTTTGTTTTTAAATTATTTTTTTCCTAAAATATCTCAATGGCACATGGGATGACACATGGCACACTCAAAGAAGAGAATGCCTCTTTGAGTGTCATGTCATTAAAATGACTTTGGTTTATTATATGCATAGATAGATAGATAGATTATTATATATTTTCATAATATTTAATATTTAACAAAGCATATGAGTAATCTTTTATACCTTCACCGTCATTTGTTCTGTGAACCGAATTTGGCCAGATAGTTGAACAATTCCAAATATTTCTTCAGCTTCTTTTTTTTTTTTTTTTGAAAAATAAACTTCATTAAAACCAACCAAAACCGACTACTATCTCCAAAACAGAGAAAGAAGCCGAAAACCAAAGAAAACCACAACAATCAAAAACGTTACGTTACATCAAAAGAACACCAACGATTCCAATCCACCACCCCACCCTTAAATCTATGCTTGTACCAAAGAAACCCCAAAGCCTTGATATCCGCCA
The DNA here is from genome assembly GCA_028751855.1 of Ambrosia trifida. Taxonomy (NCBI): domain Eukaryota; kingdom Viridiplantae; phylum Streptophyta; class Magnoliopsida; order Asterales; family Asteraceae; genus Ambrosia; species Ambrosia trifida. The sequence goes on from CM054127.1 coordinate 83,419,841, forward strand.
CCAAGTTCACCACGTTCGGGTCTTTACTGTCAAACACCTTCTCGTTCCTAGCTCTCCATAATCTCCAACAAGTGATAATAATAATACCTTGGAGCACTGCTTTTTTGGTAGCCGAACCACTACTCTGCTCGTGCATCAACACCACATCTTTAACATGAAAAACGAAAGGTCTCGGGATCATACACGAAGAAGCTATCTTGTCCCAAACCCCATGCGCCACACCACAACCGGTGATAATATGTTCTATAGATTCTTCATACGAGTCACACCACACACAAGAGATGTTATCAATCACCATATTTCTATGAGCCAGCGCCGTCTTTGTAGGGAGACGATCCAAAAACGCTCGCCACATAAAAATATTACATTTAGTCGGCACCCAAGAACTCCAACTAAACTCAAAAAGAGCATCGCTAACCGGAGAGCCTCAAAACCATCTCTTGGCCGCAGCAACCTCAAAGCCACACGAATCCCCATGAGACCAAGACCATGTATCAGCCGAACCATCTAAGGACACCGAATGTAGCATGTTTTCCACTAGCAGCTTGGCTGCAACCTCTTCGGCGCTGTGCGGAGCTCGTGTCCAGTCCCATCTAATCATTCGGCTGCTCCCTTCAATCTGCAGCCGGTCAATTAAGTTGACCCGTTTCGATTTTTCAATAGCATAAAGAGCCGGAAAAGCATCTCTAAGCGGTTCACTCCCCAACCATGTGTCTAACCAAAAACGAATACATCTACCATTCCCGGGATTCCCACGGATAACATTATTAATCCCCGTCCCCTCAACCTTATGTTTATTCCAAAACGTGACGCAGTTTTTCCAAACCCCCGTAAATGCATTGTTACACGGCGCCACACCCCAACTCCTAGAAGACCAATTGATATAGCAGACAACTCTTCTCCAAAGCGCGCTAGGCTCGTTACGAAACCTCCAAAGCCACTTGAGTAACAAAGCATTATTATTAACTTCAAGAGATGCTACCCCCAAACCCCCATCCTTGACCCGTTTAGTAACAACCTCCCACGCAACCCAACTCATTTTTCGGACCTCATTCGAACCACCCCATAAAAACTGCCTCATTAAACCTTCAAGCTCACCAATAATCTACTTCGGAGCCTTGAAAAGGGAAAAATAATACGTAGGCAAACTGTCCAACACCGATTTTATCAAAGTCAACCGACCGGCTATGGAGAGCGTATTAGCTTTCCACTTAGAAAGACGGCTCTTAAACTTAGAAACCACAGGTTCCCAATTCGAAACTCTATTCATATTGGCTCCTACCTTTATACCCAGGTACGTAAAAGGCAAAGACCCTTGTTTACAACCAAGCTCTTCAGCCATGCCCACAATCTCAACATCATCAACGCCAATACCATAAATAACCGATTTATGAAGATTAATCTTCAGACCGGAGCATAAGTAGAAAATACGAAGAATACGCCTCATGTTACTAAAGTTAAACGAAGACCACTCCCCCATAATCATAGCATTGTCCGCGTATAAAAGGTGAGACATAGAAGGGCATTTTCTTCAGCTTCTAATTCCCCCTATTCTCCCCTTGACTGAGTTGACCACATAATAATTTGTGTTAACTAGGTTCTATTGGATACCAAACATTAACCACAACCTCCTGTGTCCACATAACCTACCATTACTATAACCTTCATCATTCCAGCCATCAACAACTATACCATAATTCTTTCTGTCAACTACAATCTGCTACGTCCTATCCAAGACGTAACATCTTAACCCAATATCCATAACTAAACTTAATTCTTAAGGATCTTTGAGTTTATACCTGGTTGTTCAAGATTCCAATTAGAACCCTCCGCCGCCGCCATCCGATAACACCACCACAGCCTCCACCGTACACCACCCAACCCCACTACTGGTTGTCACCATCATCACCTTCCCTGAAAACCATCATCTAAACCCTTATCATTCGTCAATAATCCTCAATTGACAACCATTAATCACTCACCAGAACCCTTACCTCGGTATATCCATCATTAACATCATCATCTCCTGTCGTTGGCCATAACTCCTCTTCTCCGATCCCTCTTCCTCTCTTTCTCTGCTCTGAAATCCTCCGCATCTCTCTCTTTCTCTCGCGTCTCTTTCTCCCTCTCTAGATATTGTTATGTAAAGGGGTTGGTACGGGTGTCATGCCGTTTGCCAGCTGCCACCACTGTGAACTGTCATGGATGGTGGTGGCCATAAGCTTCTTCCTTAGCCACACACTCTCTCTCTAATACGTGATGTGTGTGTGGTTTTCTTTAAGCAGAAGAAAGGGGCAGGGGGTGTTGGTTTGGGTTTAGGGGTTACGGGGCGCTACCAGATTTGGGCACGGGTGTAACACCCCAACCGATGGCGGAAACATCAGGATGTCACGTATTGATGATTGTTTCAGTAGCACATGGTATAAATTGAAATTTTAAATAATTTATTCATAACATAAATATCCAAAATAAAGTGATGTCTAGAAATCCCAAATACATGATATCAAATAAAGCAATATCTTCAAATAACTTCAAAATAAACTTCATAATATTCCTCATGCATACTCTAAGCCTCAGCTTCGTTGTTACCTGAAACATGTTAATTTTGAAAATATTTTTGGGTCAACAAAAGTTGGTGAAAATTACATAGGTTTTGATAATCGAATAAAGCTTGTACAATTCAAGTGTCATGGCAAGTCTAGTCCATATGTGAAAACATACTAGAAGTAAATCGAGTGCATAATCAACCCTTGTGACTAGAATATTGTGGTCCATCCCATACGCTCATGGTTCACTCGATTATGTTATGCGATAACAATCACCCACGCTACCTATGTAGGAGGCACGTATCCGGGTGGGATTGTCAGTCCAATAGATCTATCATTGTATACCGTCGGCTGATCAATGTTAATGATTATGCTAGAATATTGTGCTTACCCTAGTCATGTTTAAGACATAATGCAACATAGAAAAACACATAGACACTTTATGATTGAATTGCATATAGAATGTTGTAACATGTTTCACCCCAAAAATAGTGAAATCGGAAAAGGGGCTATGTAAAACTCACCTTAGCAAAATGTTATGTCTCGTAAAAAATAGAATATGTGTTGCCCAACGATGCCAAGTATTACCCTATAATTAAGGTAATAAATATGTCTAAGTCTTTCTAGTCTACAAATATATTCTAGGGTTTCGAATTGGGGATAAGTGTTCGTTTGATTAATAAATAAAATGTTTAATAATTAAGAGAAATTTGATAAATAAATAAACAAAAGTCTTTTTGTAAATTTTTAAATTAAAGATGGTCACAATATAAAGTTTTAAGTATGAAAATAATTTTTATAACATTATTTTCTTAATAATAGAATATTAAATCTATTTATTACAAATTGTCAAAATATAACTTTAATATTTAAAAATATTAAAATTACAGAATTATTAAATTAAAAATTGTATTTCTGTTCCAAATAAATAGAAATAATTTATATAAAATTTTGGTGCAAAAATATTGAAAAATGAATTTATTATGATTTATTTATGATTAAAACTAACAAAAATTGATTAAAAATATTAAATAAATGATTTTTCTTAAATAAAAATCATTTCAGAAAAGTTTAATGTTATAAAAAACTCAGAATAATTTTTGTGGAAATTTATATAATTGTTTTGATATTTTTATAGAATTTTATAAATAAAATAGGATAAACTTGAATTATTTATTATATATGTTAAATAAATAAATTTTGGAAAACTAAAAATTGTATGTTAAACTTTTCCACTAGAATAACATAAAATAATTTTTGTAGAATTTATAAAAGAGTTTTAGTATTTTAAAATGAATTTTAAAAATACTAAGGAATATATATATATATATATACTTAAATGAAAAAAAATGTTTGTTGATGCCATGGATCGAACCCGGGCCCTTGGCCGGTTCATGCGTTTTAAATCACAAGCCCAGACCAACTGGTCTGGACCCTGAGAACGATTAATCTTTGATTAATTTAATTATATAATATAAGGGAAATCTGATTTATATTCTTTTTAAAAGAATTGATAAAAAAACGTTTTGTATGCAACTCGAACCCGAGTACCCTGAATAACAAGCACCAGACACAACCACTTGATCTAGATCAGTGGTTGTGTTGGGTTTGTGTTTGTTTAAAACAAATATCCTTGTTCTGAAACGTGTTCTTCCCCAATATTAACCTGATCGAGCCCTAGTTTTACAATTGTTTGATTCACACAACAATAACCCAATTAATCAGAGGGTTATTGTTGTGTGTATGCCGATGAATAAAACCCATAAGAAAAAGGTAACTTACAAACACGAATCGTGTACGAATTACCCAGTCAAACAGAAAGTCAAAATTCGAACAAAAACTCTTGAACAGCTGAATTAAACTAGAAATTGGGGGTGTAGAGAGAGATATCGGCGAGTTGAGAAGGAATTGGGAGGTTCAATTTATAGGATGAGGGTTTGGATTGTACGAATGGAATGTTTGACTCGTTCATTGAATTATACGCGTTTTGGGGCTTAAAATGGAATGTTTTGAAGGTAATTTGACGCGTTTGATCTGTTTATCAATACTACGAATCAATCATGAGGCCTTTCCATGTTTTGGTTCAATCAAGTGCTTAATCAAAATTTAATTTTTTTTTGTTCGAAGCTGCAGCGAGAAGAAGAAGGGGAGCAGGTTTCAGTCCACTCAATTGGTTTTAAATTTTGATAATGTCCATACCCTTCAACAAACACCATGTGGCCTAGTGGTGTGTATGTATTGTGATAATACCAAACCGGCCCTGGGTCTTGCGTTCGACCCTTGTTCCAGCCGAGTTTGTTGTTTTTGTTTTGTTTTGTTTTTTTTTTTAACAACAGGGGAAAAGGGATGGAAGGGTGGACTTGGGCTGGTGTTAGGCTTTAGGTTTTGGGCTGAATCTTTGGCTTCTGTATGTGGTTTTAAGGGTGATAAGTGGGTTATTGTTATAACATGACTTATAAGTTTCAAACCAATTTAGTTATTATTATTATTATTGTTATTATTATTTTTATTATTATTATTACTATAAAGTCATTAAAAATAAAAGAAATGTATTGTTTTCAAAATCATATTAGGAGTACATGGTGGGTAAAGTGGTGATTTTATTAACTCAAAAATTTGAAAGAAAAAAATACGTGATGTTACAACGGGTACCCCACTACCAGCACGGTAACACCGCCGCCACCCGTGCTGGTAGGGGTCCCGTGAACCAATTTCTGGTTCTATCTAACGGGCTGGTAGTTTGGTAACTAAAATGCAACGGTCGTGTAACGCCTCGCTATTTTCTAGGAAATTTATAAACATATTAGAACCATTTCTCATCTTGTTTAACTACATTATTTGTAATTACACTTACTCTTAAAAAAACGCTTAGCTTGTTAATTTGTTAAATAAGAAATCACTTCAAACAAATTCTCTTATATATCTAGGGTTGGGTTATTCTACAAAGGCTACAAAAAATGAGAAGGGTGAGAAGCCACTAGAAAATGACATGTGTCCAAAGGATTAACAAGTGGGAGGGGTAATTTTGTCAAAAATATATGCACATGCAAGTCACATGTCATTTCCACCTTCATTTTAAATGCCCGTATCTTTTTTATACGTCATCCGTTTTTAAAAAAAAAAATTATACCATAAAATTGAGCGTCTTTTTATCTTTAATATGAGTACCATATTGCTATACTTTTGAAAAAAAAATTTCAAAACCCACTTGTGTAAGACACAATGGAATGTAAAACACAATGAACACCAATTAAATATAGGGTATAAAACACAATCAAGAGTCTAGTAAAACACAATGGACGACATACTAAAGATACAATGAATAGAAGACTAAAACACAATGAATACTTTTGAAAAAAAAAAAAAGTTGAAAACCAGTTGCATAAGACACAATGGATGACATACGAAAGACACAATGAACAAAAGACTAAAATACAATTAATACTTTTGAAATAAAAAGTTAAAAACCCAATTGTGTAAAACACAATGGACGACATAATAAAGACACAATGAACAGAAGATTAAAACACAATGAATACTTTTGTAAAAAAAGTTGAAAACCCAGTTGCGTAAGACACAATGGAGATAACGTAAAACACAATGAGTACAAATTAAATATGCAATGAACAATAGGGTATAAAACACAATGAACAGTCTAATAAAACACAATGGACGACATTTTAAAGACACAATGAACAGAAGACTAAAACACAATGAATAATAGACTTAAACACAATGAACAACATAATAAAACACAACGTACACCTAAATACAAAACTCATTTGCGTAAAACACAATTAAAATCATACTAAAAACACAATGGACAAAGTTAAATCATGTGTAGACTAAAAAAACATAAATAACATATTTATAAAGCACACATGCATACTATAACACAATGAACGTGCAGAAGACACAACGGAGAAAAAAAACCCATTTAGCACGATTTTTTTTTTTCAATTTTAATGTAGCAATGTGGTACTCATATTAAAGATAAAAAACGCTCGTTAATATGGTGAAATTGTTTTGAAAAAAAATGTCGTATGAAAAAGTTATAGACGTTTTAAAATGATGGGGGGAATTGACATGTGCATTGCATGTGGAGAGAGAAAGTCAACAAATGTTGTTTTCCTTTTATGCCCTTTCTCTAATTTATTATTTATTTTTTTCAAACAAACTAATCTCAACCCTTCAAATATATGATCAATGGATCACAATCCTTCTCACCCTTCCTAGAAAAAGTATCTTGTGTATTTGATCCTAACCCTATATATCTAATACACTTATAACAATATTAACAGTAATGATAATATGAATATTTATATAATCAGAATAATCAAGCTATGTTTTTTTATATAAAACTTACAAAATAATTCAATCACCCAAACCAAACTTACAACAAACCACAAACCAACCCATCCTTAAGACCTGAACCCCAAATCCAACAATCTGGATCCCCCTTTCGGACCAACCAGATCCGGTAGACAACCTCGATAGTTGTAGTCTCAATCCACCAACCATTTGCGACCATTTCAAAAATTGAACCCATGCACGGCCTTGTTAAGATCCAGGCGCACGCTCCTTTGTTTCACTCACGCGTCAAAAGTTGAATTTATTGATAAATTTAACCATTAAAATCGCTTTGTTTATACCCACTTGAAACCAAATCTAACCGCACCCAAAACTCTAACCATTTTATAAATTGAATCATTAAATAACTTCAGACACCTTAGCCGATCCTTCCTGTGCATAGACATTTCCCTAAAACATCCTAAACAAGTCTAAATCGATGGTCAAAGTTATAGGAGCCGAAAACTTAATCAGTCAATTACTCCTCGTTTACGTGCAGGTTAGTAATGTTTTATATGTGGTTGTATTTGGAATTTGATGTTCTGTAATAGCCCCATAAAAGTGTTCCATGCCATGTCTTGTAGTTTCGTTAATTTCATTTAGTTTAGGGTTTCGTTTGGAGTAAATTGGGAACCAGGTTCAATTCGCGTATTATGTTTTATATATCTTGGCTGAAATAAATAACATCTTGATTCATAGCTCAGTTGGTATTTGGCTCGTGAGTTAATGTCTTGCCTCGCCAAGGACTCGAGTTCAATCCCAGTCCAATGCATATCTTTTTAACCTTATTTGTTCTTTTATATACTCATTTAAATACACACTCTTCTATTTATTTAAAATACTTTTATTACCCAAAAACTTTTAATAAATTTTACCAGAACTTATTTACATCTCAAAGTTATTTATTTATATTTTTATTTTCGAAAAATATATTATTTAATATATTTAATATATTTTCTTGTTTAAATCATAATAAATTCATTTTAAATCCGATTTTAATGATTTAAAAGCCCAAAATTTTTATTTAAATTATTTTATCATCATATGACTCTGCAAAATTTTTATTTCAAAAAAAAAATGATATGTTTTGCTATTATCTTGGTATTTTAATCAAGTTATTCTTTATAAAAGAAATTAAATCTGTTTTAACTAAATTTGAAACAGAAAATATTTTATAAAATTTTTTCTTAACTTTTTACATCAGTAGCACTCATCTTTTATAAAAATCATATTTTTATAACTTTTATCATAATTAATTTGGAATTTATGTATTTACGATATAATAAATTCATTAAAAATGACAAATTAATAATTTAAAGTCTAATAAAATTTTTATAAATATTTCAGAATATTTCCATGTTAAAAATAATTATTTTGTATACTTTGCATTTGAAATACCTTATTTCCTAAAGTATTGAAATCAAACTAATATTCCTTTCGAATATATTTCAAAAACGAATATATCTCAAGGACCCTAGTTTCCCAATTTAGTCTAGAAACCCTAATGCCTAATCCTAGAAGACCTAGACTCTTAACTCCAATCATTCTTAGACTTTGCTAATTCATTATAGATTGAACTCTACGTGGTTCGTTTCGCCTACAACCCATACGTTCGGATTCAAAGACTACTTCGCAAACCGTGAATTCATACTTGTCCCCTTTTTCTTTTTATCACTTTTGGGACTCAACATGTATCTATACAAAAACCTTAAACTTTTTCATACTCTTATACTCTTATGCTCAATCTAATGCTTATATGTTATGCCATGCTAGAATCTAATTCGTACATACAAATGTGTGTTAGCATAGAACCCACCTTACATATATAGTGTGACACCCGGCATGTTCGGCTTAAACATAATAGTAACATCTAAGTCTACCTTAGCGAGAAACGTTTATAAACAAACTTAACTGGGTTAGTTGAGTCGGGTCAGATTAGGATTGTCCAGGGTTCAATGATCTGGAGGATCATTGGGAGTCATTTTGGGGAATACACTAGTACCGGGTTCCGTTGTTGGTGACATTACATGAACTAATTAAGTATATGTGTAGATTATGGGTCGTGTGGTGGATTGTATACTTATACTTGCTTAAACGATGTACAAATGATTATACGTGCCTAAATATGCTAAGTATAGACTATGGATGCATGCTTATGTGTTAAGATGTGTTAGAATGCGTTAAACACGACAAACTGGAAATCTGGAAAAAGTTAACATGTGTTAAAAAGTGCTGTTAACATGTGTTAAAAAGGTGCTGATGACCTGAAAGTGGAAAGTGGGCGAATGTGGAAATGGAACTTGAGAAAGTGGGCGAATGTAGAAACAAAGTGGGCGAATGTGGAAAGATTCCACATTCGACCATTACAAAGGGGCGAATGTGGAAAAGTTCCACATTCGACCATATAAAAGGGGCGAACCTGGACCTGGTATAAATACCATCCTTAGTCATTTTTCACCATTTCACAAACCCTAAACGCCTCTAAACACTCTCTAACAACTATTATCATTGGGGAAGGAGTTTTTGAGCTTTTTTTTCATAACCTAACTCTCTAAATCATTACAAGTGAAGATCTAAGGTGTGTTCTTCATTTCAAATCCTTTTTAAACAATTTTGACTTGTTTTCATCTAAACCCCAAGAGTCCAGATCTGATATCAACGTGTTTTATGGGTAAAAACCTTCCTAATATCTTCCTAACCAAAACCTATTCATAAACAATGAGTTTTATGCAAATTAACATGTGTTAATGTGGTATTATGCATTGTTTGACGATTACTTGCTATATAGATGATATGACAACAACCTAGGACTGTTATTAATGGTGAGTTATGATTAAAACATGTTACAATTGATTGTTGATGGTGTTTTGTCGATTAAAGGAATTTTTAGTTAGATTTAGGGCTTGTTTTTTATGGTAATGATAGAGTTATGATAGGGGGTTTCTTGTTCATGATGATTTGAGTATGTTGAGCTGATGATTAATTAATTTCAGAAAGTTTCCTAATTGGGTAATGATTTCATGCATGATGATGTGACATCTCCATAATTTACTATTTTAGGAAACTTGTAAAACGGATAGATTTTGGGGTAAAATCGGTAGGGATTCGTAGGAATATGTTAATGATGCTTGACTGCTGTAACTCATGGTGTTTCGTGATGTTTTCGGACGTTTTCGACGCGTTTTTGGGAAAATTATACAGCAGGGTCGAACCTGGAGCACCTTCGACCAGTCGAACGGGCGAAGGTGGTTCACCAGGGTCGAACCTGGAAACTAAAGGGGCGAACGAACCACAAATGGGCGAAGGTGGGAGAAAAAGGGGCGAAGGTGGAAGTTCAAGGCCACATTCGACCAATCAAAGTCACCTTCGACCACTCCAAGCTACGTTCGACCCTACGATAACAAAAATGAGATTTTTGATAGGAACTAAGTGTTTTATGCTTGAACCTTGCGTGTAATCTGTGTGCACTTGATTAGTTAGGGTAATGGGTCACCAACGGGATGTCGGGTCGGTCTAGTGTGTCGGTTAAACATTTAAACACGTTTTAAAACATACTTGGTTATGATCTGGACAATCGGGGACTAGATAACCTTATGGTTATTAGTCGGAGCACTTATGTGAACATTTTGATAGATCTCCGGTAGAGGGATTATCAAGGGCTAAACATCTTTACTTATATTTGAAGAACGCTACTTAAGGTGAGTTCACGGCCCCACTTTTACTGCTTTAACTTTTGGGGGAGAAAACATGCGCTAAACAGTTTTGGTAACATATGTCATACTATGGTTTTAACTTTATATTGCTATACGATCTTTTGGAAAGTCCCGGGGGAAACCATGAATGTGCGGGTTTGCACAACGGGGGAAATGTGGATAGATCTATTGAGCGTGACCTGCCCCACTCGTCGGCTTGGAGGGCCGGGCGGGTTCATATTGTCTCGAACAGGAACATTATCGTGCTGAACATTACGGGCTGCTAAACATGCTAAACATTGCTAAACGTGTCCAGTAATGGTTTCCAATCGTAGTAGTAATAAAACATACGCCTAGCTAGCGTACTTGGTAGCATTGATATAGTATAGACATGGTAACACTTGGATAACATTTTTGAACAAACCTGTGAACTCACCAGCATTATATGTTGACACCTTTTTGGCATGTTTTTCTCAGGTCGCTAAGGTAGCAATGAACGGGACTAGGCGCACGGGTCTGCATTGGCGTCTAGATTTTAGTGCACGTTTTGTAATAAGTGTCTTGGATACTTGGGAACACTGAGTTGTAGAGATTCAATCAATCAATCAATCAATCAATCATACCCAGTATATCCCACTAATAGTAGACTATTGGTAGGGTCAGGGGAGGGTGAGATGTAGGCACACCTTACCTCTACCCATAAAGGATAGAGAGGCTGCTTCCAGAGAGACCCCCGGCTCAAAAAGAGAGAACAAAAGACAGGCAAGCATACAAGTAAAGGGACAAGCACCACATGGATATTTCGTTATCGGCTAACGGACCAAATGCAGGAATAAGCTAGTAAGATAGTACATAAAAATATAATACATTGAACATCATAGAAACATGTAAACGGGACGAAAAGCACAAGTAAGTTTCACATTACTTAGGCAAACAAGATAAATAGACACATGAATCAAAATAGGTTTAGAAATCCTATAGATAAGGGTTCATAATACCCGGATATGCTATCTAAGTGCCAAATCCTAACAGTCACTTACTTTAATCCTACGTCTCCAGGAACTCCTTTCTTGGACCATGTCCTCAGAGAGGTGCAACTCTATGAGATCCTGTCTAATTCGCTCATCCCAGGTCAATTTAGGTCTGCCCCTATTCCTTCTCCCCTCTACAACGCATGCTTCCACTGCTCTAACTGGCGCTGTTGTTCCTCTCCTCTTCACATGTCCAAACCATCTCAATCTCCCTTCCTTTATCTTGTCTGATATCCTAGCCACTCCAAACCTCTCTCTAAAAACCTCGTTTCTAATCCGATCTAGCCTTGTGTGCCCGCCCATCCACCTAAGCATCCTCATCTCTGCGACCTCCATCTTGCGTGCGTGCGTCTTCTTGATTGCCCAGCATTCTGTCCCATACAACATAGCAGGTCTAATTGCGGTCCTGTAAAATCTCCCCTTCAATTTATTTGGGAACCGCTTATCGCACAATACCCCTGTGGCTGCTCTCCACCTACACCACCCGGCTTGTATGCGATGTGTTACGTCACTATCTATATCCCCATCCTTTTGAACAAATGATCCTAAGTACTTAAACCTAGTTACCTGCGGGACAACCTGTCCCTGAATAGTGATATGGGTGTCCTCGTCGTCGTTAACCCCACTGAAATCACAATAGAGATACTCCGTCTTTGAGCGACTAATCCTTAAACCCCTTCCCTCTAAAGCTTCTCGCCACTCCTCTAACCTTGCATTCAGAATTTGTTTAGTTTCTGCAACTAACACAATATCATCTGCAAAAAGCATGCACCATGGCACTGGCTTCTGAATCGACTTAGACAACTCATCCAAGACTACCGCAAAGAGAAACGGACTCAATGCAGACCCTTGGTGGAGTCCCACCTCCACAGGGAAGGAATCAGTATCTCCTACCGACGCCCGGACACTAGTTTCAGTTCTATCATACATATCCTTAATTACGTCTATGTACTTCCCAGGGACTCCTCTACCCTCTAAACTATCCCAAATTAATCTACGTGGCACACTGTCATAGGCCTTTTCAAGGTCAATGAATACCATATGGAGATCTCGCTTTTTTTCTCTATATTTTTCCATTAATCTCCTTAAAGTGTGTATCGCTTCCGTCGTTGACCTCCCTGGCATGAAACCGAATTGGTTTACCGTAATCTGAGTTTCCCTCCTAAGTCTAGTCTCAATCACCCTCTCCCATAATTTCATAGTATGACCCAACAACTTAATACCTCTATAGTTTCCACAACATTGGGCGTCTCCTTTTCCACAACTGAGTTGTAGAGATTAAATTCTTTAAATGCTTCCGCTTATGAAATTTATGTTTTTGGGTTTACGTACTTCATATAGTGTTGTTTATTGTGATCGTTGGTTTGGATCCTGGTTTGTCATGCGCCTCGCGGTAAAACCCCGCAAGTGGTAATTTGAGGGTGTGACAGATTGGTATCAGAGCCAATGGTTATAGTGAACTAGGACTGCATTTAGAGTCTAGTCTATAGCCGAGTCGCATTGAGTCGGTCTGGAACATGTACTAACTTTGTCGGGATGTCTTTACATCATCATCGCACTTCTCTGTTACATCATCCGTCCTCACTCTTGGCTTTATACACTCTTATGTTCTTCTTCGGGGTTTGAAGGAGAAGGAGTTGACTCGTTGGTTATTGCACGGCAGTGTCGTATATTGGGGTAGTCTTGCGTACTCTCGAGGTCTATCCAGGATTCGGACATCTCCCTTCCGTGCCCTAATAGACGCACTTGCTTACACATTATCTTTCACACTTATGCTTGTGATAGCATGATGCTAGATGCCGACATTCGGCGGCTTGAGTTCAAGCTGAGGGAAAGCTTGGAGGATCATGTAGAGCAGTTTATCATTTCGGGTGCACACGAAATCATAAACTGAAATGCATGAGAATCCAAGTGGACTCTGAACTTGGATGCATAGTCCTGGATTGGGTCTAGACATAACTTTTCTAGCTACTAGTGGTTGACACTAGCAGTGAATCTGAATCTCTCGATTTCTGATTTGTCAGATCATGTCGGGCGCACGTGGTGGTGGACGTCGTGGTGGTGGCCGTGGCGGCGGTGGCCGTGGTGGCGGTCGTGGTAACATCAACATGACCCAAGCAGAGCTGAACAACTTGCTTCAACAGCAAGTGAACATAGCCTTGGCTGCTTTCCAGGCTGGGCACAATGCTCTGGGTGGTAAGTTGGTTCTTACCTGCCTTGTTTCATTCTTGGGTGTCATGTTTCCTTTGTGGTTTACCTTTGTGTCGTGTTTCAGGTGCTGCTGTCAACCCACCTCCACCCCAGTGTTCCTACAAGAAGTTTAGGGACTGCCAGCCCCATAACTTCGCAGGGACTGAAGGGGCAGTGGGACTGCTCCGATGGTTGGAGAAGGTTGAATCTGTTTTCTTGATGTGTAACTGTCCTGTTGAGGACCGGGTCAAGTATGCCACTGCGACATTTGAGGGTCCTGCTTTGTCATGGTGGAATGCTACTACGCAGAACATGGGCTTGGGGGAAGCTCATGCTATGCTTTGGGCGGATTTTGTTCGGCTACTGAAGAGCGAGTACTGTCCCAGGGAGGAAGTGCAGAAGTTGGAGCATGAAGTCTGGAACTACAAGATGGTGGGGTCCGAGATTGAGGAGTATACCGTGCGACGCAATGAGTTGGCGGTGTTGTGTCCTGACATGCACACACCTGAGTACCGTAGGATTGAGCATTACATCTCTGGGTTGGTGCCGGAGATTGCTGGGTTAGTAGCTGCTGGGAACCTACCCACACTGGCTGAGGTCGTCCGTTTTGCACATAAGATGACCAACATGAAGATTTTGGAGGGTGTTTTACCTCCCAAGGGTTCGACTGTGAAGGGTTCTGAAGGCAACAAGAGGAAATGGGAGAACGTGGGTAAGAGTGCAGTGCCGGCGCCGTCTCAACCGGCCAAGAAGTTTGATGGATCTGGGTCGTCTTCAGCGCAGAAGACAGGTGGATACGTTGGGAAGCATCCCAAGTGTAATAAGTGTGGCTTTCACCATTCTGGGAATTGTGATTGAGCTCGTTGTCATCGGTGCCACCAGTTGGGGCACCATGCTAAGAATTGCAAGGTGGCGCTCACCCCAACTCAGACTCCTGCGGCTACTCCTGCTCCTGCTGCTCAGGGGACTCAGGGGAGACAGGGGTGTTACAACTGTGGTGACACGGGACATTTCAAGCGTGATTGTCCCAAACTGAAGCAGGGCGATAACGGGAGGGGCGGGAACGGTAATGGGAACGGCGGCAGAGGCAGGACTGCGCGTGCTTTCGTCATTGGGTCTGCAGAGGCTAGGCAGGATCCATACACAGTTACCGATACGTTCCTTCTCAACAATCACTATGTTTCTGTTTTATTTGATTCGGGTGCCGATAAGAGTTTCGTATCTGTGGGTGTTAGTCAATTGCTAGATGTAGTACCCACACCTTTAGAGGCTAAGTACTTAATAGAATTGGCTAATGGTAAGAGCATCGAGGCGACTCATATCCTTAGGGAGTGTCACTTGGAACTGTCGGGTCTGTCATTCCCCATTGACCTTATGCCTGTACCTCTGGGTAGTTTCGATGTCGTTGTGGGCATGGATTGGTTATCGTTGTATCGTGCGGAGATTGTTTGCTTTGACAAGGTTATTCGGATCCCTCTCCCCGATGAAGAGATTCTTTCGGTCCACGGCGAGAAAAGCGGTGCTCCGCTGAGTATCATTTCCAGCATGAAAGCCCGTAAGTATCTTCGAAAGGGCTGTTCGGCCATTCTGGCACTTGTTAACGTTTCTACTGATGATGAGAAGAAGATCGAGGATATTCCGGTGGTTCGCGACTTTTCTGATGTATTTCCTGATGATTTGCCTGGTCTTCCTCCCCATCGTCAGGTTGAGTTTGGTATTGATCTTGCTCCGGGCGCAGCTCCTATTGCCCGAGCTCCGTATCGTCTTGCACCTCCCGAGATGCAAGAGTTATCCAGCCAGTTACAGGAACTCTTGGAAAAGGGTTTCATTCGACCGAGCTTGTCCCCGTGGGGAGCTCCTATTTTGTTTGTGAAGAAGAAGGATGGGAGCCTTCGTATGTGTATTGATTACCGTGAGCTGAACAAAGTGACCATCAAGAATCGTTATCCTCTCCCTCGCATTGATGATCTCTTTGACCAGCTCCAGGGCTCCAGCTACTACTCGAAGATTGACTTGCGGTCCGGTTATCACCAGCTGCGCGTCAGGGAGGCTGACATTCAGAAGACTGCTTTTCGAACTCGTTATGGCCATTTTGAGTTCCTGGTCATGCCTTTCGGTCTCACTAACGCACCGGCGGTGTTCATGGATTTGATGAACCGCGTTTGTAAACCGTACCTTGATAAGTTCGTCATCGTGTTCATTGATGACATTCTGATTTATTCCAAGAACAAGGCAGATCATGAGGAACATCTGCGGTTGGTATTGGAACTTTTGAGACGGGAGCAGTTGTATGCTAAGTTCTCAAAGTGTGATTTCTGGTTGCGGGAAGTTCAATTCCTAGGGCATGTGGTGAATGAACTGGGAATTCACGTCGATCCGGCTAAGATCGAAGCTATTAAAGACTGGGAAGCACCAAAGACGCCATCTGAGGTGCGGCAATTCCTAGGTCTTGCAGGTTACTACCGGCGTTTTATCGAGGGATTTTCGACGATCGCTCAACCCCTCACTGCTCTCACCCAGAAGGACCGAAAGTTCGATTGGGACGAACCACAGGAATCAGCATTTCAGATGCTGAAGCTTAAACTATGTTCTGCTCCTATCTTATCCTTACCCGAAGGAACGGATGATTTCGTTGTGTACTGTGATGCTTCGATTCGGGGTCTCGGTTGCGTGTTAATGCAACGTGGGAAGGTTATCGCTTATGCTTCTCGTCAACTCAAGGTTCACGAGAAGAACTATACTACTCACGACTTGGAGCTGGGTGCAGTAGTATTTGCGTTGAAAATCTGGAGACATTACTTGTACGGTACCAAGTGTGAAGTATACACCGATCACAAGAGTCTCCAGCATATTTTCGACCAGAAAGTTTTAAACATGCGGCAGCGTCGTTGGGTTGAACTCTTGAACGATTACGACTGTGCGATCAAATACCATCCTGGCAAGGCAAACGTTGTGGCGGATGCCTTGAGCAGGAAGGAGTCGGCAAAGCCTCGGCGTGTCCGAGCCTTGCAGCTTACCATTCATTCCTCCTTGCCTGACCGGATCCGTTCGGCTCAGGTGGATGCCTTAAAGGAGGAAAACCTTAAGGCCGAAACTGTAACATCGCAAAAATTTTCAAAATTTAATACGTATATTATTTCTATCATTCATAATGTGCCTAAGTTTTTATTCCTGACCACACAACTTATATATATACATATACATATATATATATATATAATAATAATAATTTTAACAAATAATAAAACTAGTTGGTATTACATTAACCCAACTAACAACTCAGCCCAAACCCCCCCTTTGTTTTTCCTTACCTGAAGCCCATTACCCAGCCCAAATCCAGGGCCCAACTGCCCTCCCCTCTTCTCTGTTTTGATTTGAAACAAAAAAAAAAGGGTTGTGCCGGGTTTCGAACTCGGGACCTCCCACACTTACACCAATGCACAAACCAACTGGGCTGGACTTCTGTTTTGTTATAACCCAGACTCATTTTAATCTTAAACGCGAACTAAATCCTCACAGTTGACAAGGAAAGTCAACTGTGGGATTCCTTGTTGATCAATCCAAAGTTTTAACGCGTAATCGAGCTATAATTGGTAAATTCGTGCATTGACCGGCCCAATCCAACACATATACACGTCAATCGTTGCCCTAATCATCAATTGGACGCGTATACATTCAATTATAAGTCAACCTTCTAATTAACCCTAACCCTAATCCTCTAGTATAAATTGAGGCATTCTGGACCTTGACAACTCGCTCACAATACTCCCTCAACCTCCAATTCTTTCAATTACACTCTAAATCTGTTTAGCGAGTTCATTGTTTGACTTTACCCTTGACCCGAAGATTATACTCGATCCATCACTGTAAGTACGATTAAGTTGGTGGGTTATATTCATCGGCATTCAGGCAACCAAAGCCCTAACATTAATCGGGCTATAGTTGCCTGAATCGTTCAATTGTAAATCTAGGGTTCGTTGTTTATTAATTGGGGATAAACTTGATTCGCGTATGTATATTTATTTAATTTGAAATCAGAATCATCACAACCACCGGCCTAGGCCAAGTGGTTGTGACGCTGGCCCTCCTCACAGGTCACCCGGGTTCGAGTCCCGGCTCTGACCGGGTTTTTGATATTCTTTTCTTTTCTTTTTTTTTAGCAAACAATTAATTATATATATATATTAATCCTTTTAATCATTTAAATTCTTTTTAAAATACCTAAACTATTTTATAAATTCTAAAAAAAAATTATCATTGTTTAATCTGATATAAAAGTGTTATTTACAATTTTTATTTTTCAGAAATTCTTTTATTTAATATTTATAATAATTAAATCATTTTTATACTATTATAATTATAAAAATCCATTTATATATCAAAACAATTTATTTAAATTC
The DNA here is from genome assembly GCA_028751855.1 of Ambrosia trifida. NCBI lineage: Eukaryota > Viridiplantae > Streptophyta > Magnoliopsida > Asterales > Asteraceae > Ambrosia > Ambrosia trifida. Next base: position 83,438,050 of record CM054127.1, read on the forward strand.
TCCAAAATTTATCCTGACTTTTTATAAAGTCAACCTTTACTGAAATAATTTTTAAATCAGTAAAATCATTTATTTAATATATTTAATCAATTTTTGTTAGATTTAATCATAATTAATTCATAATAAATCCTATTTTCATCATTTTTGCACCAAATTTTTATACAAATTATTTTTAATCATTTAGAACAGAATTATGATTTTTAAAATAAGATTTCTTTAATTTTAGTATTTTTGAATATTAAAGTTAATAATTGGCTATTTATAAATAAATAGATTTAAAAATCTATTTTAAATGAAATAATTTTATAAAATTATTTTATTGCTTCAAACACTTTAATGTGCTCACTCAAAATTCAAATTTTATAAAAAGACCTTCTTTCATTAATTATCAAATTTTCTTTATTTAATTAACATTTTAAATTAAATTTAACAATTGATTATCCCCAAATCGAAACCCTAGGATACACATATTAGTTATATAGACTTAGACTTATTATATATTACCTCATTATAGGGTAATATTTGGAATCACTTTGGGCAACACAATTATCATATCTTTTCAACAAGTTAACATTTGCTAAGGTGAGTTTACATAGCCCCTTTTATCACCATTTTTGGGGTGAAACATGTTATAACATTTTCATTGCAATTCAATCATCAATGTGTCTATGTGTTTTCTATGTTGCATATTGTCTTGAGCATGATTAGAGTAAGCACCATTCTAGCATAATCATTAACATTGATCAGCCGACGGTATACATTGATAGATCTATTGGACTGACAATCCCACCCGGATACGTGCCTCCTACAAAGGTTACGTGGGTGTTTGTTATCGCATAACATATTCATTGGGACCATAAGTGTATGGTATGTATCATTTTATAACAGTCAACAGGGTTGATTATGCACTCGATTTATTTCTAATATGTTCTCACATATGGGCTAGATTAACATGGCACATGAATTGCATAACATTTTATTCATTTATCATCAAAAACCTATGTAATTCTCACCAACTTATGTTGACCCAAAATACTTTCAAAATTAACATGTTTCAGGTAACAATGAAGCTGAGGCTTGAGTTAGCATGAGGATTTATCTTGAAGTTATTTGAAGTTTTTGAAGTTATTATTTGATGTTACGTATTTAAATTCTTAGACATTACTTCACATTTTAGATATTATGTTTGAATAAATTATTTAAAATTTATATTATACCATGTGCTACTGAAAACAATCATCAAAACGTGGCACCCCGATGTTTCCGCCATCGGTTGGGGTGTTACAGATTGGTATCAGAGCCTTGGTTATAGGGAATTAGGTTATTAGAAATAATCTAGACTATAACCTTAGGGACTAAAACAGTACTTGCTTCCTTTACTTGCTATTCTCTATCTCCCCCCTACTTCTTATCCCTACTTTCACCCCTACAAGAAGGTTGCTCTCCATCAGTGGATCTACTCTTAGACTAATAGGACAAATCCCTCAGGATTAACCTGAACCCCCTTGAGATCTCGTCGAAGTTCTGGATTTTAATAACGAACACGTGCAATCTGGAAGGGTGAACGCCTGTATTCTGAGTCTTCTGTCTAGGCTGGCATTGCGCATATATCCCAATCAGACGAGGGACCCGGATGCCTACCTGGGAATTCTCGGGATGAGTGTTCACTTATAGGCTAAAGCATGTCTTCATATGTTATTAGAATTTAGAATCTTTGATAAGTCAACGTTTTCGTTTATTCGTTTTAATTAATGAATAAATGATTACATTCCTTATATAAACTCTCATTCATTTCATTGTGTCTATTACAGATCATGCCTCCTCGTCGCAGCACTCGCAACAACAATGGTGAGAATCACGAAGAAGGTGGTGATAACCATAACCACAACCATGACCAAGCTCCTAACCACAACAACAATGGGGTCGATGCTCAACTGGCTGCGATCATTTCTCAACAAATGGCACAGCAAATCGCAACTCTGGTTCCCAATTTACTTGCTCAGGTCATCCAATTGAACGGCAACGGGAATGGTCACAACAATGGCAATGGCAATGGTAATGGACCCCAAGCTTGCACCCTTAAGCATTTCAACTCTTGTAACCCTCCAAAGTTCAGCGGTGAAGAAGGAGCTACTGGACTCCTACAATGGTTTGAGGGCATTGAAAATACCTTCATTAACAGTGAATGCCCCGACAACTTTAAAGTCCGTTATGCCATGAGTGTTCTTCATAAGCGAGCACTCACTTGGTGGAATGAAGAAAAACGCACTCGCGGGGCTGAAGCTGCACTAGCCTTAACCTGGGATCAAGCTAAAGACATTATGAAGGCAGAGTTCTGTCCTCGTAATGAAATCAAGAAACTGGAAGACGAATTTTATGATCTTGCTCAAGACAGTGGGGAAAACCTTGCTTACAACACTCGCTTTCACGAACTTAGCTTACTGCTACCCCACAAAGTCACTCCTTTGCCCATTGCGATCGAAAAATACATTGGTGGCTTACCGATGCAGATTCAAGACACAGTGTGGGGAAGGAACCCTGCTACATTGGAAGAAGCAAAGCGTTTGGCTGCCACCCTAACAAATAACCATGTGAAGGCAGGAACCCTGACTCGTAAAGGGGAAAAGAAAAAGGATACTCCCCAACCTGCCGTCGAAATCAAAACTGAGGCCTCAACCAACGGGAAGAACAAGGTCAGGAATTTTGCAATAGACACCACTACCCCACACACCAAGAAACAATACAATGGGAACCTACCTAAGTGTGACACCTGCCAGTATCACCATCCAACTCAAGTACCCTGTCGACAGTGCACCAATTGTCAGAGGTATGGGCATCTTGCGGAAGCTTGTCGAATCCCTGCTACAAACGCTCTTGATGCTCCAAATAATCCCGCTTGAGACCTCCGACTGCTCAACATCAAACCCTACCATTTGAATAATGTCTACTTTCTCCTTAATTTCATGTATTGACACTTTTGAATCAGATAATAAATTCAAGTATTATCATAACATCTGTGTGTATGTTTAATGTGAATTGATACTTGCTTACTTGTACAACAAATAGTTGACTACTAAACAATCTACTTAACGATTGGTAGAGGTCATCATGTCTATCCAACAGTCGGGAGAGGCCCTACCACCTGCTCAACGACTGGCGGAGACTATCAGACCTGCTTAACAATCGGTAAAGTCATAAAAGGACGCAAAACCCTAATGTAAGGTAAATTGGTAATTACGGTCCGGAACGTAATCATGAATTTACAGGTACGTTAAGGTAGTGTGAAATTCCATCAAGGTTTTCAGTAGTTGACCAATTGTAAACACTAGTGTTTCTCTTAACTTCGGGACGAAGTTCCTAAAAGTAGGGGAGACTGTAACATCGCAAAAATTTTCAAAATTTAATACGTATATTATTTCTATCATTCATAATGTGCCTAAGTTTTTATTCCCGACCACACAACTTATATATATACATATACATATATATATATAATAATAATAATAATTTTAACAAATAATAAAACTAGTTGGTATTACATTAACCCAACTAACAACTCAGCCCAAACCCCCCCTTTGTTTTTCCTTACCTGAAGCCCATTACCCAGCCCAAATCCAGGGCCCAACTGCCCTCCCCTCTTCTCTGTTTTGATTTGAAACAAAAAAAAAAGGGTTGTGCCGGGTTTCGAACTCGGGACCTCCCACACTTACACCAATGCACAAACCAACTGGGCTGGACTTCTGTTTTGTTATAACCCAGACTCATTTTAATCTTAAACGCGAACTAAATCCTCACAGTTGACAAGGAAAGTCAACTGTGGGATTCCTTGTTGATCAATCCAAAGTTTTAACGCGTAATCGAGCTATAATTGGTAAATTCGTGCATTGACCGGCCCAATCCAACACATATACACGTCAATCGTTGCCCTAATCATCAATTGGACGCGTATACATTCAATTATAAGTCAACCTTCTAATTAACCCTAACCCTAATCCTCTAGTATAAATTGAGGCATTCTGGACCTTGACAACTCGCTCACAATACTCCCTCAACCTCCAATTCTTTCAATTACACTCTAAATCTGTTTAGCGAGTTCATTGTTTGACTTTACCCTTGACCCGAAGATTATACTCGATCCATCACTGTAAGTACGATTAAGTTGGTGGGTTATATTCATCGGCATTCAGGCAACCAAAGCCCTAACATTAATCGGGCTATAGTTGCCTGAATCGTTCAATTGTAAATCTAGGGTTCGTTGTTTATTAATTGGGGATAAACTTGATTCGCGTATGTATATTTATTTAATTTGAAATCAGAATCATCACAACCACCGGCCTAGGCCAAGTGGTTGTGACGCTGGCCCTCCTCACAGGTCACCCGGGTTCGAGTCCCGGCTCTGACCGGGTTTTTGATATTCTTTTCTTTTCTTTTTTTTTTTAGCAAACAATTAATTATATATATATATTAATCCTTTTAATCATTTAAATTCTTTTTAAAATACCTAAACTATTTTATAAATTCTAAAAAAAAATTATCATTGTTTAATCTGATATAAAAGTGTTATTTACAATTTTTATTTTTCAGAAATTCTTTTATTTAATATTTATAATAATTAAATCATTTTTATACTATTATAATTATAAAAATCCATTTATATATCAAAACAATTTATTTAAATTCTCCAAAATTTATCCTGACTTTTTATAAAGTCAACCTTTACTGAAATAATTTTTAAATCAGTAAAATCATTTATTTAATATATTTAATCAATTTTTGTTAGATTTAATCATAATTAATTCATAATAAATCCAATTTTCATCATTTTTGCACCAAATTTTTATACAAATTATTTTTAATCATTTAGAACAGAATTATGATTTTTAAAATAAGATTTCTTTAATTTTAGTATTTTTGAATATTAAAGTTAATAATTGGCTATTTATAAATAAATAGATTTAAAAATCTATTTTAAATGAAATAATTTTATAAAATTATTTTATTGCTTCAAACACTTTAATGTGCTCACTCAAAATTCAAATTTTATAAAAAGACCTTCTTTCATTAATTATCAAATTTTCTTTATTTAATTAACATTTTAAATTAAATTTAACAATTGATTATCCCCAAATCGAAACCCTAGGATACACATATTAGTTATATAGACTTAGACTTATTATATATTACCTCATTATAGGGTAATATTTGGAATCACTTTGGGCAACACAATTATCATATCTTTTCAACAAGTTAACATTTGCTAAGGTGAGTTTACATAGCCCCTTTTATCACCATTTTTGGGGTGAAACATGTTATAACATTTTCATTGCAATTCAATCATCAATGTGTCTATGTGTTTTCTATGTTGCATATTGTCTTGAGCATGATTAGAGTAAGCACCATTCTAGCATAATCATTAACATTGATCAGCCGACGGTATACATTGATAGATCTATTGGACTGACAATCCCACCCGGATACGTGCCTCCTACAAAGGTTACGTGGGTGTTTGTTATCGCATAACATATTCATTGGGACCATAAGTGTATGGTATGTATCATTTTATAACAGTCAACAGGGTTGATTATGCACTCGATTTATTTCTAATATGTTCTCACATATGGGCTAGATTAACATGGCACATGAATTGCATAACATTTTATTCATTTATCATCAAAAACCTATGTAATTCTCACCAACTTATGTTGACCCAAAATACTTTCAAAATTAACATGTTTCAGGTAACAATGAAGCTGAGGCTTGAGTTAGCATGAGGATTTATCTTTAAGTTATTTGAAGTTTTTGAAGTTATTATTTGATGTTATGTATTTAAATTCTTAGACATTACTTCACATTTTAGATATTATGTTTGAATAAATTATTTAAAATTTATATTATACCATGTGCTACTGAAAACAATCATCAAAACGTGGCACCCCGATGTTTCCGCCATCGGTTGGGGTGTTACAGAAACGATGCACAGTGCGGACAAACATCTTGAGCTTAGGTCTGATGGCCTACACTACTTCGCTGGGCGTGTTTGGGTTCCTTTATTCGGGGGATTACGGGAGCTTGTCTTGGACGAGGCTCACAAATCCCGGTATTCTATTCATCCAGGCTCCGATAAGATGTATCAGGATCTGAAGATACTCTATTGGTGGCCGAACATGAAGGCCGATATAGCCTCCTATGTGAGCAAATGCTTGACCTGTGCTAAGGTCAAGGTGGAGTATCAGAAGCCGTCTGGTCTTCTACAGCAACCTGAGATTCCAGAGTGGAAGTGGGAGCGGATCACGATGGATTTCGTCACCAAACTACCGAGATCACCAAGTGGTTGTGACATGATTTGGGTGATCGTCCACCGGTTGACGAAATCGGCACACTTCATACCTATTAAGGAAACGGATGGACTCGAGCAGTTGGCTCGACTCTACCTTAAGGAGGTGGTCTCTCGGCACGGGGTGCCTGTTTCTATCATTTCTGATCGTGACTCCCGCTTTGCTTCGCGTTTCTGGAAGGTTCTTCATAAGGCCTTGGGTACTCAGCTGGATATGAGTACGGCTTATCATCCGCAAACTGACGGTCAGAGTGAGCGGACGATACAAACACTGGAGGACATGCTGCGGGCATGTGTCATCGATTTTGGCAAGGGTTGGGAGACTCACCTGCCGTTGGTGGAGTTCTCCTACAACAACAGCTACCACTCCAGTATCGGGGCAGCTCCGTTCGAAGCTCTGTATGAACGAAAATGCCGATCTCCCTTGTGTTGGGCCGAGGTGGGCGAGAGTCAGCTCACTGGCCCGGAACTGGTGTACGAAACTTCGGAGAAAATCGTACAGATCCGTAACCGTTTGGCAGCTGCACGGGATCGTCAGAAGAGCTATGCCGATCGCCATCGCAAACCACTAGAGTTCCAGGTTGGGGACAAGGTGCTTCTGAAAGTTTCACCATGGAAGGGCGTCATAAGCTTTGGAAAGCGTGGCAAGCTTAACCCTCGTTACGTCGGACCGTTCGCAATCCTGGAACGGATTGGGCCGGTGGCGTACAGACTTGATTTACCGACGGAGCTCGGTAATGTTCATAACGTCTTCCATGTGTCTAACTTAAGGAAGTGTTTGGCTGACGAATCTCTTGTTGTACCACTGGAAGAGATCAAGGTTGATGATCGTCTTCGCATTGTGGAGGAACCCGTGGAGATTCTGGATTACAAGATTCGTAGCCTTCGGCGGAGTAAAATCCGCATCGTTAAAGTTCGTTGGAACTCGGATCGTGGACCGGAGTTCACGTGGGAACGAGAAGACCAGATGAAGGCTAAGTACCCTCATCTCTTTCCGAAGCGCGCGTTCGAGTCCAGGCATGTTACTACTGAAGCAGAGTGAATCTCGGGGCGAGATTCCCTTTCAACGTGGGGATGATGTGACAACCGGTAACTTTTCTTTTCGTTTTCTTCCTTTTCGTCTGTTTCATTTTTTGGGCTTCGTGCAATTTTCGGGACAAAAATTCTTTCAACGTGGGGATGATGTGACACCCGGCATGTTCGGCTTAAACATAATAGTAACATCTAAGTCTACCTTAGCGAGAAACGTTTATAAACAAACTTAACTGGGTTTGTTGAGTCGGGTCAGATTAGGATTGTCCAGGGTTCAATGATCTGGAGGATCATTGGGAGTCATTTTGGGGAATACACTAGTACTGGGTTCCGTTGTTGGTGACATTACATGAACTAATTAAGTATATGTGTAGATTATGGGTCGTGTGGTGGATTGTATACTTATACTTGCTTAAACGATGTACAAATGATTATACGTGCCTAAATATGCTAAGTATAGACTATGGATGCATGCTTATGTGTTAAGATGTGTTAGAATGCGTTAAACACGACAAACTGGAAATCTGGAAAAAGTTAACATGTGTTAAAAAGTGCTGTTAACATGTGTTAAAAAGGTGCTGATGACCTGAAAGTGGAAAGTGGGCGAATGTGGAAATGGAACTTGAGAAAGTGGGCGAATGTAGAAACAAAGTGGGCGAATGTGGAAAGATTCCACATTCGACCATTACAAAGGGGCGAATGTGGAAAAGTTCCACATTCGACCATATAAAAGGGGCGAACCTGGACCTGGTATAAATACCATCCTTAGTCATTTTTCACCATTTCACAAACCCTAAACGCCTCTAAACACTCTCTAACAACTATTATCATTGGGGAAGGAGTTTTTGAGCTTGTTTTTCATAACCTAACTCTCTAAATCATTACAAGTGAAGATCTAAGGTGTGTTCTTCATTTCAAATCCTTTTTAAACAATTTTGACTTGTTTTCATCTAAACCCCAAGAGTCCAGATCTGATATCAACGTGTTTTATGGGTAAAAACCTTCCTAATATCTTCCTAACCAAAACCTATTCATAAACAATGAGTTTTATGCAAATTAACATGTGTTAATGTGGTATTATGCATTGTTTGACGATTACTTGCTATATAGATGATATGACAACAACCTAGGACTGTTATTAATGGTGAGTTATGATTGAAACATGTTACAATTGATTGTTGATGGTGTTTTGTCGATTAAAGGAATTTTTAGTTAGATTTAGGGCTTGTTTTTGATGGTAATGATAGAGTTATGATAGGGGGTTTCTTGTTCATGATGATTTGAGTATGTTGAGCTGATGATTAATTAATTTCAGAAAGTTTCCTAATTGGGTAATGATTTCATGCATGATGATGTGACATCTCCATAATTTACTATTTTAGGAAACTTGTAAAACGGATAGATTTTGGGGTAAAATCGGTAGGGATTCGTAGGAATATGTTAATGATGCTTGACTGCTGTAACTCATGGTGTTTCGTGATGTTTTCGGACGTTTTCGACGCGTTTTTGGGAAAATTATACAGCAGGGTCGAACCTGGAGCACCTTCGACCAGTCGAACGGGCGAAGGTGGTTCTCCAGGGTCGAACCTGGAAACTAGAGGGGCGAACGAACCACAAATGGGCGAAGGTGGGAGAAAAAGGGGCGAAGGTGGAAGTTCAAGGCCACATTCGACCAATCAAAGTCACCTTCGACCACTCCAAGCTACGTTCGACCCTACGATAACAAAAATGAGATTTTTGATACGAACTAAGTGTTTTATGCTTGAACCTTGCGTGTAATCTGTGTGTACTTGATTAGTTAGGGTAATGGGTCACCAACGGGATGTCGGGTCGGTCTAGTGTGTCGGTTAAACATTTAAACACGTTTTAAAACATACTTGGTTATGATCTGGACAATCGGGGACTAGATAACCTTATGGTTATTAGTCGGAGCACTTATGTGAACATTTTGATAGATCTCCGGTAGAGGGATTATCAAGGGCTAAACATCTTTACTTATATTTGAAGAACGCTACTTAAGGTGAGTTCACGGCCCCACTTTTACTGCTTTAACTTTTGGGGGAGAAAACATGCGCTAAACAGTTTTGGTAACATATGTCATACTATGGTTTTAACTTTATATTGCTATACGATCTTTTGGAAAGTCCCGGGGGAAACCATGAATGTGCGGGTTTGCACAACGGGGGAAATGTGGATAGATCTATTGGGCGTGACCTGCCCCACTCGTCGGCTTGGAGGGCCGGGCGGGTGCATTTTGTCTCGAACAGGAACATTATCGTGCTGAACATTACGGGCTGCTAAACATGCTAAACATTGCTAAACGTGTCCAGTAATGGTTTCCAATCGTAGTAGTAATAAAACATACGCCTAGCTAGCGTACTTGGTAGCATTGATATAGTATGGACATGGTAACACTTGGATAACATTTTTGAACAAACCTGTGAACTCACCAGCATTATATGTTGACACCTTTTTGGCATGTTTTTCTCAGGTCGCTAAGGTAGCAATGAACGGGACTAGGCGCACGGGTCTGCATTGGCGTCTAGATTTTAGTGCACGTTTTGTAATAAGTGTCTTGGATACTTGGGAACACTGAGTTGTAGAGATTAAATTCTTTAAATGCTTCCGCTTATGAAATTTATGTTTTTGGGTTTACGTACTTCATATAGTGTTGTTTATTGTGATCGTTGGTTTGGATCCTGGTTTGTCATGCGCCTCGCGGTAAAACCCCGCAAGTGGTAATTTGAGGGTGTGACATATAGCGCTATAGGAGTGACACACTGCCCCCCTTTATGGGTCATGTTAAGTTTTCTCAATTATGTATTCGAGTGTTGATGCCTCTTGTATGGTTCTGTATGCGCATGACTATGACATGATGATTTGAGTAAAACTTTCTTAAACTATATACGTAGGTCAAAAACTAGTATGCTCACAAATACTTTATGTGTTGACGGATATTTTATACATGTTGCAGGAAAAAGCTTCATGAGATGATACAAGAAACATCACTTAGGATTCGGCCTTAGAAAGAAAAGAACAAACTTTATTTTACTTCATGTTTATGTTGACGTATTTTCTCATGAATAAATTGTATACTTGTTGACTCTTAGATACGAATGAAAACTATTTTAATCTATTGTCGCAATTAGTGTTATAAAGTCATTGAACAATCTATCACAAGTCGCGCCTCAATGTATTCCGCCATCGGTTGGGGTGTTACAGGTCGAAATTTTATGGTTTTTAATTCCTTTTTGACCGAATATTTGTGGTTTTTAATTCCTTTTTTACTTTCAAACGGTCATATTTTGTGACCGTTTTTATCAAAGGTGTATATTGTAACACCCCAACCGATGGCGGAAACATCAGGATGTCACGTATTGATGATTGTTCAGTAGCTCATGGTGAATAATAAATTTCATTAAATGATTTAGATAAATTACATCCAATTGTTCTAAGAATTTGTACATCTCAAGATGAAAAATACTAGCTACACATCTTCAAGCATTAACTCTAATCTTCAAGCAAGTATAACCTGAAACATGTTAAGTTTGAAAATATTTTGGGTCAACAAAAGTTGGTGAGAATACATAGGTTTTCGAATATAATAGATAACAATAGTTTGTACAACAATCACAGTTGTATAATGATAGAGTATGAGTCCGACATGTAACAATGCATCTTTTGTACAATCAAACCTTGTGTCGACTGAGACCTAACTCGCAAGTTAGTAAAAGTGTAACTGCTATCGATCATCCCTGAATTTATGCGGGGGATGGGTTTGTCAAACCTATAGCGCTATAATCTAAACAGACGGCTTGATCAATGTTAATGATTGTACTGTGCCTTTTTGTTACAGTCAAATGATAGAATGAATAAATGATAGTGTAATTGAATCACAAGTTTCAACAATGTAAGAATGAGTAAATGATAGAGTATAAAATGTTTAAACGTGTTTCACCCCAAAATGTAAAACAGAAAAAGAGGCTATGTAAACTCACCTTAGTGTTAGAATGATGACCCTTGTTATATAAGTAAATGTGGCTCGTGCATATCCAAATATCACCCTATTTCAAGGTAATAAATAAGTGTTGGGGAAAACTTAATAATTCTAAGTTTTCTAGTCTAAAATGTGCTAGGATTCCTAATTTGGGGATTAATAATTGATTTATGATTAAATTTGAATAATATAAATAAATAAAGAAATAATTAATGAAAATGTTTTCTGACCGATATTATCTAAAAGTAGTTGAGTTATAATGTAATAAATGTGAAAATAATTTTTATAAAATTATTTTCTTAATTAATGAATATTTGTATATAAATATTTTTTTGACAAAATATAGACTTAATATTTAAAAATATTAAAAATTATAAATTTTGAATTAAAAATTTATATTTCAGATCTAAATGATTAATAATAATTTATGTGAAATTTTGATGCAAAAATAATGAAAAACGAATTTATTATGATTTATTTATGATTAAAATAGCAAAAATCGATTAAAAATATTAAATAAATGATTTTTCAGAAATAAAAATCATTTCAGGAATGTTTATTATTTTATAAACTTAGAATAATTTTTGTGGAATTTTATAAAGTCGTTTTGATATTTTTATAGAATTTTATAATTATAATTGAATAAATTTGTAATATTTATTATATATAATAAATAAATGATTTTTGAAAAACTAAAAGTTGGGTACTAAACTTTATCATAAGACTGACTTGAAATAAATTTTGTGAAATTTATAAACCATGTTTATTATTTAAAATCTATTTTTAAAAGTAATTTTAGATTATATAAGTATAAAGGAAATAAAAAAAAATGGTTGTATGTGCCAAGGCTCGAACCCGAGTCCTTGGCCGGTTCATGGTTTTAAAATCACAAGGGTTCCACCAACTGCTCTATAGGGCAGTTGGTGATTATTTTCATTTCGTGTTAAATAAATGCGATGTATGCACAGTGTCATCTTCCCCAAAAATCACATAAGAACCCTAGATTTCCAATTAACACATCTAACGAACAATAACCCCAGATATGTTGGGGTTATTGATCGACCAGAAATATGGAACAAAAACATGTATTCAATTGACACTTACAAGACTTGATAACACGCGAGGGATCAGGTCAAACCAAAAGTCAACAAAGGCTCAATTGCTCGGATTTTTTCAAGACCAGAACGTTTTTTGAGTGAGGAAGTGATTTTCGGCACTGCTAGGTTGAAAAGAAGGGTCCAATTTATACTAAAACGAGGGGATTGTATGTTTAGAAGGTTTGACCCGTTCATTGAATTATACGCGTTTTGAAACTTAAAATGGAATGTTTTGAAGGAAATTTGACGCGTTTGACCTGTTTATCATTACTACGAATCAATCATGAAGCCTTTCCATGTTTTGGTTCAATCAATTAATCAAGAAAGAAAGAATTTTTTTTTTGTTCGCAGGTCTGTTGCAGCAAAAGAAGGGGAAAGCTGTTTCTTTCAGGAGGTAATAAATAAAATAAAGTCTAGTTTTAAATCAATAACACTTGGATGGCATAGTGGTTGGTGTTGTTGTTGCTTGTTGTGTTCGAACCGGAACCAGACTCGGGTTCGAGTCTGGTTGGTTATTATTATTTTTTTTAACAGATAGGAGGGGAAAGGAGAAGGGAGTTGGGCCGGGTCTTGGTTTGGGCTGGGTGGTTTGGGCCGCGTCTGAGGGGATCAGGATCAGATTTGGGTTTAGGGTGTTGGGTTGGGTTGTAGGTTTGGTTTAGAGGTCTAGTTATAGGGTTTGTTTTATTATTATTATTATTATTATTATTATTATTATTATTATTATTATTATTATTATTATTATTATTATTATTATTATTATTATCATCATTATTAAAAAAAATGTTTTGACATAAAATAAATTTGCCATGGTTATTTTTGTACAAAAGTAGTTTAATACAAATAAAGTGGTGATTTTACCTATACAAAATTTAGGAAAAATTTGCGATGTTACATATATAAAAACACATTTCAATCCCACGGTTTAGTATCAAAAACATAGAAATTATATCCATACTTTAAAAAAATGAGTGAAGTTAAGATAGAAGATGATCAAGTTATCATTCCCCCACTCGAAGTGCACCCGATTTTACACTCAAGCGATAGTAGCCTTGAGTTTTTCACGGACCTTGCTAAGCGGGCTGCAGAGCAAGACACAACAACATCTAAAAAAAGATACGTGCCACGTGATCGCGAGGGAGGCAATGCTTGGTTAATAAACGACTATTTTGCTAAAGTACCAAAATACACCGACGCACAGTTTAAACTATGGTATTGCATGTCGAGACGTCTATTTCTGAAAATTGTAGCAGATGTTGAAGCAAACTTCGTATGGTTCAGAGAGAGCATGGACGGTCAGTTCAGAAAGAGTTTTACGCCCATGCAAAAAGTATCTTCAGTAGTGAAACAACTGGCAACTGGTAATTTGTCACACCCGAACCGATGGCGGAAACATCGAGGTGAGACTTGTGATAGATTGTTCAAAGACTTCATAACACTAAATTGTGATAATAGATTAAAATAGATTTCATTCGTATCTAAGATTCAACAAGTATACAATTTGTTCATGAGAAAAATACATTAACTTAAACATGGAGTAAAATAAAGATTGTTTCGTTTGTTTCTAAGGCCGAATCCTAAGTGATGTTTCTTGTATCGTCTCATCAAGCTTTTCCTAGAACATGTATAAAATATCCGTCAACACATAAAGTATTGGTGAGCATACTAGTTTTGGTTTACATACATAGTATTTTAGAATGGTTTACTCAAATCTCATACTATAGCATTGCACATACATATCATATAAAAGACATAACTCAAACCCGCGAGTACCACAGCGTATACCTAACATATTCATGTTAGGCCGTTTAAATCTTAACAATGACCCAAAAAGGGGGCGGTGTGCTAGTCCTATAGCGCTATACATGTTAAGTGGGCTAATAATAGTTAATGATTTATGTCTAGGTATCTAAGAATCATAAGCATGGCAAGTAGCATATAAGTATGTTTAATAGATTGAGCATGTGTGTTTATGAAAGCATTAGTGTGTTTTGCATATGATACATGTTTACACCCCCAAAGGGATAAAGATGAAAAGGGGACAAGTATGAACTCACCTGAAGTGCATTAAGAAAGAATAGCAAACAATGTCTCAGGCTGGATTAACTGAATCTCTTGTGTCCTATTACAAGTAAAGGACGCCTTAAATTCTAATGCAAATAAGTTGATTTTGTCTCATGGTTATAAAGATAGTTTATCAAACTACCTAGACTCGTATTGAACTAATACGAGTCTTAAAGTGTGTATAACTTAACGAATCGATAGTACTTGGTTTAGTTTCTTGATAATATGCGTACGTGTAAAGTTATCTAAATTATATACTTTAATGTATTATTTTCGGGGTCGCATCTTGAAGTAATTGTTTAAGACACGGTTTGTATTAAGAAAATAATATTGGTATAACTTGACTCGATTGTTTACTTATTTCGTAGGTTGGATAGTGTTTACTTATTAGGTTTATATATATGTAAGCGTATATAGTTCTAGTATGATAAAGTAAGGCTTGCTAATAAAATTTACTTGTAATACGTAGCTTTAATTGTAAGAAATAATAGATTTTGACCATCCGATATGTTGCTTATATTTTATTAAAAATTTGGGCAGAGTCTCCTTTGTTTTTGTAAGAAACCAGACAACTCTAGTTGTCTATATTTTCCAAAAATCAATCAAATGGACACATATACACGACGCGTGGTTTAACTTGTTAAAGCTATAATATGCGAGGAACTATACTTTTCGACAAGTAAAAAAATAAATATATAGTCCAACATTTGATAGTTGTCATAACAATATAACTATAAGTTAGTCGTTATTTTATTCGTCAAGCTAACAAATAAATAGTTTTTGTTACAACTCGGTTCGGTTCGTTTAGACTTTAGAATAAATATTTATATACAATGTACATGAAATGAATAAACTAAATTCGTGGCGTGCGTTATACCTTCCTGTGAACAACCTCGCGATCTGACGCGTACTTGCATAGAAATATGTGTTAACCAGCTTTGACTGTGGACCAAAGTTGACCATAACCTTGGCCAGGTTTGACTTTGGTTGGCCTGCCTCGTTTTGCATCTGACCAACTCGGCATCACCATGACTAAGCAGAATCTGCAACGAAGCGAGACCACCATCACCGGACCAATCACTCAAATGGACACCATCCTTGCTGCACCATAACCCGAACCAGAAAGATAACCAAAACGAACAGACCTGACCCGAAACATTAACCAATCTGTCACCGAGTAACGGACAGACCCGACCAGAAGTATTACCGTGACCCTCGACCCAACTGTGGACCTAGAAATCGGACCATAACTACACTGAAACGGAAACCCATCTTTGGTCGCTCCATTGCAACAAAACGAGGACAGCACCACCACTAATCTGAACCAGAATTAGGGCATAACGGGAAGAATACAGGGCGGAGGTCACCTTGACTGAAGTCGACCGGGATACAGGACTCGACCTGATCAGTGTGGGGGTGTCAGGGTGGTGTGACGTGAACGAAGGAAGGGGAGTTGTGGCAGGTGGTTGGCAGAGGAGTTTAGTGGCTCGGGTGGTTGTTGTTGGCGGTGTCGCGTCACAGCGAAGAAAAAAAAGGATCGCCGGTTATTGAAGAAAAAGGGGAAGGATGAGGTTAATGATGAGGGTGGTTCGGACGTGATTGCTGGTGGCTCAGGTGGTGGGCGGCGGCTCGGGTGGTTGTGGTTGGTGGTGGTGATGATGAATGATCATGATGAACTAATCAGTTATGCTTCTAGAGTGAATTGCTTTCTATCTCCATTTATATATCTATCTAACAATATATCCATATCCATATCCTTATCTGGAAATCGAGGAGGGCTATTGATTTAGAGGGAGGGCTTAGGTGATGGTGAAGAAGAAGATATGGGGGCTAGGGTTTATGTTGATGAAGATGGGATGAAGAAGGAGGAGTTTAGGTGTTTATATAGTTAGGGTTTGGTAAGTGGGTTAGGTGGAGAGTTATTGCGTATACGAACCCGTTAACGACTGGCATCCCGTTTCAAATTTAAATTCGTTTAGTCGCTTAAATATTTTGTATCACGTATTTTATTTATATAACTCGACTAAAATCGAGTACTTGGAATATATATATATATATATATATATATATATATATATATATATATATATATAGTCGTTTTAAAATTCCGTTTATGTTGCCTGACACGCCTTACTTCCGATATCATCATTTAAACGTTTAAGTTGGCGAAATAACTAATTATAGTCATTCCCGAATAAAAATTTATTCTCTCATTAATGATATATTTTATTGTTAACGAATAAAAAAAATCGTTTTGTAAATAAAATATTATTATTATCGTATTATTCGAGAAAAGCTGGGCGTTACATAATTCTTCAGACGAATACGATGAGTATTTATGTATGTCTGAGAGGACGTCGCGCGAATGTTTACAATTCTTTGCAATGCCCTCATTATGTTATACGGGGCTGAGTTTTTACGAAGACCAACAAGTCACGACATTGCATGTTTGTACGAAGCACACGAAGAAAGACATCACCTTCCCGGAATTATCGGTAGCATTGATTTCATGCATTTAGTATGGTGAGCATGTCCTAGGGAATTACAAGGACAATATATGTGAGGCGATCACCAATACCCTACGATCATGCTAGAAGCGGTTGCTTCACAAGATATGTGGTTTTGGCATGGATTTTTTGGGGCCCCCGATTCACTCAACGACATAAATGTCCTCCAACAATCCCCAGTTTTTCTTATCCAATGAAACGGAACGGCGCCGCAGTGTCCATTTACTTTAAATGGCCACTTATATAAACGTGGATATTATCTTACCGATGGCATCTAACCAACCCGGTCAACGTTTGTGAAAGCGTTTCGATATCCGACCGACCCTAAGGAAAATAAATTTGTTAAGGCACAAAAGGCGGCAAGGAAGGATGTTGAGCGAGCATTCAGAGTAGGCCTGTAAACGAACCGAACGAACACGAACACGAACACATAATCGAACACATTTTTGTGTTCTTGTTCTTTTATGTTCGTTCATTTAAAACCTAAACGAACAGTTTATGAACATAAAAGAACACAAATGAACATAAACGAACATTAATAAACACAAACAAAAACAAGTTTAATAATGATTCATCACAATTTAACCAAGTCTAACACATCACAACGCAACCAAAACAAAATCTAAATTAGTAGGGTTGTGGAGTGTGGAGAAGAAGGGAGGTGGGCTTGTGAAGTGTGGAGAGCGGCTGATATGTTTAGAATGTTAGGGTTAGGATACAATATCAAATATATTGTATATAATATAATATGAATTAAGGTTACTTAACCAAAGGGAAATAAATAATAAAAATAAAGTGAAGTTTAATTAAATGAACATAAACAAACATAAATAAACGAACATAAACGAACGTTCATGAAAATAAATGAACGAACAAAACGTGTGTTCATGTTCGTTCGTTTAATTAAACGAACAAAAAATTGTGTTTGTGTTTGTTCATTTATCTAAATAAACGAACATAAACGAACCTCCCGCCGAACAGTTTACAAACAGTTCATGAATGTTCGGTTCGTTTACAGGCCTAGTTTGGAGCATTAAAGGGGAAATGGGGAATTACCGCACAACCCTTGAGGCCGACGACCGTTTCTAGGTGTAGCGTCATCATCTATACGTTCATGATATTGCACAACATGATCATTAAAACAAGGGGCGTGCGATATCACCAGTCCACATACGCGATCTCCCTATCCAACCGTTCTTCGACGACCAAGCCCTTGCGGAGTTGACAGACTCCGATACGTGTTTCTGACTTCGAAATGATCTCGTGGAACATCTAGACGCACTTGATCTACCACACCTCGATTCGAACACCTCCGACTCCGAATAGTTTTTCTTTTATTTAGTGTGTTTGCATTTCTATGTTTTATTTACTTTTAATATTGCAAGTTTAATTTTAATGGAACGGTTTATTTTTTTAAGTTTTAAAAACGGTTCTTTTACTTCAAACGGTCATTTTTTTTTAAAAAAACGGTAAATAATAAATGGAAAACTAAAAATAAAGATTTCAGTGAAGTGAATCAGTTAAGTGTTGCCTTCAAAAAAGTGATTCAGTGAAGTGATGTGGCAGTTCAGAATTGGTTAAAATCTGTGAAAAAAAAACATAACACTACAAGGGCCCATTCCCCCTTATAAAGGTGGGTATTTAGTGGTTTTCACAAAACCATGGATGGTTTTGTGAATGAGGTGTCAAAGTGTGAGAGGACAAGTGTCCTCTCTTAAGTGACTCACCCGGCTTTCGGGTGGTTTCATTATCGGGTGTCGGTTCGGTCTCGCGTTGCGTATCGGTTCGGTTACGTACCACACCCTTGTGTATAATAACTTAATATAATGGTTCGGGCTTTGGGTTCGTATTTATATATTCATATTCATTATTATTCTTAATTATTTATTGGTCATTTAATTTTTAGTCGCGAAAGTTTTTGGGCCTAGTAACAGGTTGTTACAACATCCAACAACCAGGAACCTATAATATAACTACCTATAAGTGTTTATTCAACATTTGTATTTATCTAGTTAACCCATTCACTACAAGAAATTAGGCTGTTTACCCACATATAATTTACATACACATGTAAATGTGTGGATAATGGTTGATGATATCTTTTTATAATAACTAACACAAAATATTTGTTGGTAATACTTTTTAGCTACACTTAGTATTAGTAGAAAAATTTCCCATAAAGTTGACCTTCAATTACATGTAAAATTACCCACACATAAATGAAACTAATATAGATGTGTGTAATTGATTATGTCTATCAACAAAAAATATTTAAGAATAAATATGTAGATAAATTAAGTAAATTTTTATTTTAATTTTGAAAATGATGTGGAAAATAAATACCTACACATGTTTGTAAATGCGAAATATGTGTAGATACTGAATACATATAAATTAAGTAAGTAAACTTTTGTCTTATTTTTTGAATATGACATGGAAAAACGAATGCCTACACATATTTAAAATGTAAACTATTTATAGGTATTGGATACCTAAAAATTTAAAAATAAATGTCACACCACGCCAATGGCGGAAACATGTGGCGCAACGCTCGAAAGCATATCAAAGTTAAGATTAACACAAACCATATCTTTAAATAGAAAATATTTTTTTATTAAGATGCCGAAATGAGCACCTTGTTACAACATTTTACAAAACAAAAATCAACAAGTTCATACATGGGGTTTTCCATCCAAGTCCCAACCCAATGGAAAATAATGATGAAACCCTGACAAGTATCCGACATCCCATATTCCACCGCACTAGCCTCATATCTATTCAACACTTAGTTACCTGAAAGATATGTTTAAAAAGACGTCAATATATAAAATATTGGTGAGTTCACATTTTTTAGTTCCATAACAACAACAACATGTGCGGAACAAACACAAGTAGTGGCCTTTGTAAGGAGTAGCTAGCTCCTACAAAACTACGAAGACGAGCAATCCCTTGAGCCCATAACCAAACCAAGACTAATAATGTCCCGCGAGCAGAAGTTGTTTTTCAGAAAATAACAACTTAGTTCAGAATACGTGCACCCCCGACATACACAGTTGCATAATCGATGCTATCGATTAGGGGTGGTGTCACACCCTCAAATTCCACTTGCAGGGTTTTACCGCGAGGCACGTGACACACCAGGATCCAAGTCAACGGTCACAATAAACGAAAACTAAATGTAAAGGATACGTAAACTAGTCATTAAGTTTTAAAAGTATTAACGACTACAACAGAAGCATAAAACAACGTTACATCCCCTAAAAGTAGATGATATAAGTCTGACAATGTTTAAAACCGTGCAAGTGAATCCTAGACGTCATGCGACTATGTGCGCCCATCAACTGTTGCTACCTAAGCGACCTGAGAAAACATGCTAGAAATGCCAACACATAATGCTGGTGACTTAATAGGTTTTAAGTAAAACGTTTCATGAGTTTTGAAAGATCATTCATGTTACTACTATGTTATAAGGACGCTAGCTAGGCATACGAACTTCACCAATACGATACCACGTATGAACTGCCCAATGAGCTGCCACACCCGTGGCCACATGAACTGTTGTATCCCCGGCCAAATGAAATGTCGAATCCACGACTAAATGAACTGTCGAATCCACAATTAAATGAACTGCCGAATCCACAACCAAATGAATTGTCGAATCCACGGCTAAATGAACTACCGAATCCACGGTTAAATGAACCGGGACTTAAACGAATCGTATAATTAATGAAAGGTAACACTAGTATAACATGATTTTTAAGAATACAAGTATGTAGCATGTGTCTCCCCCGAAAACAAAAACACTAAAAGAGGGGCCATGAAACTCACCTTCGGTTGCGTCTTCTAATCAACATATAACCGACAAGAACTGATAGTCCCAACTAACGGCGACCTATCATAATGCACGTATAAGTGTTTTGACTAATAACACGTAGGTTAACTAGTCCCCGGCTGTCCAGATCATGACCACGTATGTTTTGAAAATGTGTTTGAACGTTAACCCGACACACCCGACAAAACGGACATCCCGTTGGTTACCCGTTACGCAAATTGTTCAAGTACATATATTTTACACACAAGAATCATGCATAAAACACTTAGTTTGCATCAAAAATTACATTTCAACAGTCGTGGGCTCGAACCAGTATAAAATCCTGTTGGTTCGACCTATGTAAGGGTCGAATGGGTCTTCTTGCAGTTGGTTCGACCTCCCGTGACTTCATTGAGGTGTTTTAAATTTGCAAAAATTTTAAACACCTCATACTTAATTCTTTTACACAAATTTTAAATTAATGCATGTGATATGTGTGTGCAAACAAAATAAGTAGACTAGTCAAAACGAACAAGTATGTCCCCCTTTTTCTCTCCAATGGTCTGCGTGTGGTCGATCCCCGCAGCTGCCTTAGCATGACTCTTTCCTCGAGAGAAACCACTTGGCATGAACAACAATAGTTTATTTGTAATGAAAAGAAAAATAAAAAACAAGCTACTGGGTCCTAATGCCGAGAGGGCATACCTGGATGATAGAAAATATCAAGAGTGAACGACCATACATGATGGTTCTTGACCAACTTTTCTACTGTATGCACCAACCTCTTAACTTATTCTTCCTCGGGCTAGTCTCGGAATTACTACTTTAACCAAGTCCAGTCCCGCAATTTAAGATTGTGGGATTGATAGTGAAACATGCTAGCGAT
Source organism: Ambrosia trifida (assembly GCA_028751855.1). Lineage (NCBI taxonomy): Eukaryota > Viridiplantae > Streptophyta > Magnoliopsida > Asterales > Asteraceae > Ambrosia > Ambrosia trifida. Next base: position 83,459,778 of record CM054127.1, read on the forward strand.
GATGATGAGTCACGCCACCACCACTTGAAATTTCCTGGATCAAACTTCACTATGTGCAAGTAGTGAAGAATTCGGTCACCTTGACACACCGCAAGTGGCTTGTCGAAATAACACCACTTCTTCCTAGCGAAATAATCCTCCGAGTGATATGCTTTACCCCATGAGTCATCAACAAGTTTAGCCATTGGGGGGTATCACTCGTGAAAAGTAGTAAATGAGACATTACCATTTCCTTTCCTGAGTTGCCGCATTCTGGGTCTTCCCATCCTTCTTGCACCTCTTTGTCCACCACTTTGCTTCCACCCACGTCTTCTTCAATCTTGCCTTCACCAGCTTCCTTTTGTCGTGCTTTCAATGCCATTGCTCTTGCTTCATCTACCATTGCAAATTTCCTCAGAAGATAGTTTTTTACTATTCAAGGTTTTCAGCAAACTTCTCCTAGTCGATTAGTTTTTTACTATTTCAAGGTTTTCAGCAAACTTCTCCAAGTCAATGAGAGGAGGTTCGGACTCGAGTGCAGGCTCGGGTTCAGACTTGGAGAATGGTTTTGGAGATGGGGATGGAAAAAATGGGGGTGAATTTTCAAGGGGGTATTTTTCGTTAAAAGGATAAGGTGAAAAAGTTGATGAGTCAAAAAGTGGTGGTATATGAGAGTATGGATATGGTGACGGGCTATATGGAGGTGGTTCGTAGGAAGGTAAATGTGGAAGAGGTTCATATGAAGGTGAATATGGAGAAGGTTCACAAGGGTAAGAATTATGACTGTCAAAAGTGGGAAGATAAGGAGAGATGTATTCTTCGCATGTATGGGGGTAAGAAGGTCCACCACAATAGCTACATGGAAGAATACAAAACAGGTAGTCTTTACAACTGTGGGGAAAAGGAGGTCCACTACAATAGTCACATCCTTGTTGAACATAGCAGCCATTTTCTACAACTAGATGATCCATCCTACAAAAAAAGAAAACTAGACAAACGGGTTATACTAGCAACTTAAAACCTTTCTATGAAATATGTCGCGTTCCCGGAAATGGCGCTAAAAACTTGATGCCGCGTGGATTAAAGGTTTTAGTGACTTAAATTACTTTTCTTTTAAAAGAAACAAGTCCCTGACGGACGCGCCAAAAACTTGCTCAAAGAGAGATTTAAGTCAAAACTTTAAGATGAGACACTTTTAAAGTTTTAAATTTATAAAATAAAACGATAAATGCTAAACGTTCTAAATCCACACAATGGGCAAGTATACCTATCGAGTGTAGTATAGACACAAGCAAGGACCGAGTATCAAACCCAAAGACACAACTTCCCCTACTCAGCTTTAAGTTGCTAAAATAAAAGTAAAGATAAATGAAAATGAGATAGAGCGAGAATAACCGACAAGAAAACCAATGTTTGAAGAAAAGTGTTGCTTGGGGACCCAACTAACCTTGGTACGAATTAATAATAAATGTTTAATTGAGTAGCGTGTCCAAGATGCGCACTATCACATAACTTCAAGATGTGCATCACCGCATAACTATGAAGACGCGTATTACCGCATAACTAGGAATACAATTTGTGTTCTCATTTGTTATATTGAGGGTCTCCCAAACCGGTAAGCTCACCTCTCAACAATGAGGGGAGGATCACCCGTGACTGTGTTAACCCAGCCCTGAAGAACCCAACTCCTAGTGTTGGGATATTGACATTAAACGACTCCAAACTTTTATGAATAACTTGTTGGCGGCCGGAGAATGGCCGAACAAGCTACCACTTGACATCATAGAGGATTCATGGCTACCCTGCTCACGCTCATCCTCTACTTGAATTAATCAACTTTTCAAAAAGTTTATTGACCTATTACTAATTGTGCGGCAATATAGTAATGGAAGAGAATAAAGACCGTTCGCTTCCAACACGGGTTCACCAATTCTTGGTCTGCGCCAAAGCAAACACATAGACCATGAAGCTAAGTCGCAAAACCACATCTTGGCTTATCACTAGGACCAAGTATAAAGACCGTACCGACCCTAAGTGAGATTTTGATGATAGCGGATTAAGCCACAAAGTGTGAATGTGTCCAAACATAAATGGGCTAATCACTACTCGTGGAATTAGGTTAGCTTACAAGAGTATGGGTTGTTACACACCATGGGTACTCTTATAAGTCCTTCCACTTCTTATCAAAACATCCACAAGACTAAATACTAGATGATTGTTTAATTAATTCGTCAAACAAAGTTGAAGTAGAAAGAATTAAATGAGAATACAAAACACCACTCAATAAATAAAAACTATATAATCCATACCAAAGTAGTCTTCACCCTAGCAACACCCAAAGATCCTAGCCAAGAATTGGCATTACAACATTTACACTAAGTTGGTTTTCCAATGAAAACATAGTGATGGTTGCTAAAGGATTTAAAGGGTTTTAGGCAATGTTTTAAAAACCGGTTGAACCGGATTGTATCGGGTGGTTCAACCGGATTGACTTGTTAACTCTACAAATCCATAATTTACAACATGATCTCAAAATATAATCTAAAAGTAAATGATTACATATTAAAAGATAATCCAAAAGTTATTCCATATAAAAAAATCATCCAAAAGTTTTCAATTTTTTAACAATGTTCTTTTAAATGAAAATGTAGGCGATGTATAAGCCATTGGAGTATTGAATACATCAAGTTCACAATTACTTAAAAGATGAAATTCACTACCATCACCTTCCTCAAAATCTAGAGCATAACTATTTTCATCTCCTATATTACATAAGAAGTTTTAGTAGAAATAACAATCATAATATACTTAAATTACTAAAGATATGTAACATATACAACAAGTAACAGTGTGTTTGATGAGCCGGTTCGTGCTCTTCCTCACCAAACATGTTATCTATGTCATTATTATGATGTTCTCATTCTCGCCTTTCTTGAACCACAAAAAAAAAAATCAATAGTTCAAAACCCAAAAATTTACCTTGTGCCGGTACCGGTATAAAGGTTCAAACCGGTATACCGTATTTTACCGGCGGTACGAACTTGATACCGTTTCGCCTTTATACCGGGATGTTTCGTATCGGGCTACCCTCCAAAAAAACGGTATTACCGGTATAACCGGCCGGTACGTACCGGTTTTTAAAACATTGGTTTTCGGGATAATTTGATGTGATTTCTCTCAAGCTCACACTCTTTTAGTGTTTATGGAGTGATCCCAAGCTCCAAAGGTCACTTACAAGACCCTAAGATAGCATAAATGTGAGGGAGATTTGGGTGGAATAGGATAGGAAGGGATGCCAAAGTGGGAAGTGGAGGTCTCTATTTATAGGCAAATCAGGTGGTGCACGCCCGTGCTTCTTGGTGTGGCATGCCCATGCTCGATAGTTGGTACTGTTACAAAGTCCTTTCGCGCCGAAATTGTCTGTCTTCAAGGCTTGCACGCCCGTGCATGTCAGTATTGCATGGATGTCTGTCAGTCATGGTCTGTTGGAGCCTTGGGGAGCATGTTTCAGCCGGCACGGCCGTGCACAAGGGTGTGCCCACCCGTGCAGGTCTGTACAGTTGACTTTTTGCCTCCTTCTAACTTGGAAATATTGAGTTTTTTTACCCATGATAGGTGCACAGCCGTGCACTGCCTGAGCGTGGCTGTGCTCCATCTGAAACAACTCTAAAAGTCGTCAATTCCTTGCCTTTTTTGCCGTTTTTCTCTTCTTTTCACTTTTTGGCCTCAAAACCTGCAATTATCAACAAAGGAAGATAAATCATGATAAAACTAAGATAAAAGGCATGATTTTGGGTGGAAAACAAGTGAAAATATGTTAGTAAAACATGTGAATTTTTTGTCACATCATTACCACACAAGGTGTATGTCAAATGTTTGTATATAATATGGTGTATTATCATGTGTTTTAGGCGTTTTTTGTAAGAAAATGATATCTACACATGTTTTACCCTTGTCAACACACGTGCATTGGTTTTTAACACATGTTTTTCCAAAACTTTGTGTTTAAGCTTGTTTAACATATGTTTTTGTATTTCTAACACATGTTCAAAAAATCACTTACTTGTATATATTTATAGTTTGAGTCCAAACTTGCCATGGGGTGGCCTGGGTTGGGCCTATACATACGTGTATATCATCATTCTACCGTATGGGTATGTGTGTGTCCAATTGTGTGTGATCCGTGTGAGTATATGTACATTATACAAGTGTATATTTGTGAGTATATATATATATATATATATATATATATATTTCTAGGTGCAAAAATCAAGTGTTTTAGTCAAATCTACACTATGTGTTTATGATTGTGTGTATGCAAATGTGACAAGTGTTCGGGTGAACCATCAATCGACTAGAAACAATAGTATTCAAAGGTTATAGGTTTGATAGGCTTACCACAAGAGTGAATCGAGTTGTAACAATGGAAATGGACTGGTGCCCGACCTCTAGCTCCTCGGCTTGCACCTTGGATCCTTCGTGGCTTGTGAAGACGATTCACAGTCTGGCAAAACCTTTCGGTTGTGGTGGTGTTCGGCTGAGACAAAAGGAAAAGAGAATGGAGGTGTATTGTGGTTCAAATGGGAGTGTTGTGAGTTTTCTTGGTGCCTTCCCTTGGATATATATAACCGAGAGATATAGAGGAAACATGTGCACATGGTGTAGTTCAATTTAGGCAAGTTAAAGACCATGGAATGTTGTGGCAAAAAGGTGTTTAACCTACTTAGAGAAAGTGTTGACTAATTGTTTTTGTTGGTTCATGTAGAGTTCTTGGGAGCCGATTTATAGGGAAGGGGCCGGGGTTTATGTGGCTAGTCAACCAAGCATGGAAGTCATGGAAGGCCTTGTATGTTCCATTCTTGTATAAATGTATGTGGTGTGTGTGTATAGTGTAGGCTAGGAAAGAGTTCAAAAATCAAACACACTTGATCTTTATTGGGAATGTATGGGCCGCAAATTATGGGGAAGGAACATGGATGTTTTGGAAGGTCAACTTGTGTAAATGTGTTGATGTAGGGTGGCTAAGGCTCCATTTTGGGTAATGGTCTTTGTTTTGTGTGATTGTAAGATGTGTATGTATGTTTGTATTCGATGTATGTATGTATGCATATAGGGGATTTGTTCAACAAAGTGCAATCATATATGTGTGTGTGGCCGTATGTATACATATATGCATGGAAATATGTTAGTTTGGTTCCAACACTTATACATATCCATATGTATACCGCATGCATGTATAATTACACACCTATGTTCTTGGATCTTGATCTTTACATGCTAGTCCATGTGTGCGCCAATATATGTATCGAATGGATAATATTAGATTTGTATTGATTGTGGTTTAATCAAACTCATGTATGTAAATGGTAACAAATTAATTGGAATTAATTGGAATCCATTATTTCATTGTGATAGATTCGTGGTGCTATTGTAAGTCATGGATATCACATGTATAGATTGTTAAATGGTAACAACATGGCATTAGTCATGTAGAATGTCATATGTTAATTTATGTTTGCACACATGTTGGGCGTGTGTGTTAACTTGTGTTACACATGTTTTGAGATTTTTAATCCATAAGTTGTAAGATTCCATAATCTTGTGTGTCAGATTGATCAGGTGTTGCATGCGTAAATGGGACAATGTAATGAATTCCTGAACTATCTTGGGCTTCGCTAGACTCGAGGTGACACATTACTATAAAAAATTGTATAATGCATAAGTGTAAAAATGGGATGATAGTGTATGTGTGTATGGATCTTGACCTGTGAATTTGGTGGGTGTAACACTTTCAGATCAACAGCGGCACAGAGATCCAAAACCGTATGCCTGACATAATCAACCCTATACTCGTCATGGTCTGTTCTGTTTCGGTCAATAGTCATCTTTCCACGGGCCTCGACAGTTTGACGCAGTCATCAGGTAATCGTTTTCCACATTCTCTTGTCGTTGCAATCTACGGAGTGCAGATTTGAAGCCTCGCCCTAATAAATAGTTTGAATTTGTGGTTAGGGATTTGTAGGATATAGAGGTTGTTTTTTAATCCTTCTATGTGTGATTGATAGTTGAAAATAGATGATTAGTGATTTATTTGATCTAGGGTTTGTTTGAATCCTTTATGTGAGATTTGCTATTTTTGTGTGTGTTTTGAGACTTTATACAATCTTCTGGAACTTATTGTGATTTACACACTAAGGTGTTGCTTGTTTTTTCAGCAGGAAAAGGTCTGCATTCTGTGGACTACATCTGCAGGAGAAGAGGTGGACCAAAGGTCTGCAGTCTGCAAGAAGAAGACTGTTTGTTTGTTAACGTCTGCAGGCTGCTTAAATAAACTGAAATTTAAATAAATTGATTTTTTACAGCAGTCTGGTGGTGGACCGTGGTGGTGGTGGACCGTGGTGGTGGTGGACCGTGGTGGTGGTAGGTGGTGGTAGTGGTGGTGGGTGGTGTGGTAGTATTGGACGGTGGTGGTGGTGGACGGTGGTGTTGGTGGACCGTGGTGGTGGTGGTGGGTGAGGAGAAGGGAAGAGGAGAAGACCTTTCAAAACCTTAGAACACCTTGGAACAAGTCTGCACCAAGAAGAGGTCAGGAATACCTTTTTGAGTGAAAGGTCTTCCAAAAAAACAAACAATCTGCAGACCCCAAACGTCTGCGCTCATCTGAACGACGCAGACAAAAGAGGTCAGAAGTGCTTCCGAGCAAAAAACAAATAGCCCCTAAGTGTTTGTGTATATGCTAAAAGAACTATTTGCTATAATTAGTCATTTGTTTTTGGAATAAGTTTTTTGTGGGTCAGATTGTAATACATCAAATCCGGTAACCGAGACCACCAATATCTATACTATATTAATATGCATATAGCAAGGGCAAGGTTGGTCATTTGGCAAAAACTCTTAAATTTGACTCTTGATGCACAATGTACAAGTTTCTAATGCATATTACCTCAAAACCCAAAATACATATAAATCCCGCTTAACCTATGTGTTTCAAAATTCAAATATCTCAAAATAAAACAAACAATCCCTCACCAAAACAAAAACCCTAAAACCTTTTTTTGCTCTCTTCATTCGTACAACCACAACCACTGCCTCCCTTAACCTTCCTCTCAAACTCCCTCATTCTCTTTCTCTCTTTACGATCAAGATCTAGGGTTTGAAGACACCAGATCAAGATCTAGGGTTCCACCACACTGACTTCTGTATCATTCCTTCTAATATTATCTTGGTGCCTTTTTTAATTAAATCGGCCGTTTTTGTTTGTGATTTGTGTATTTTATGTTTATACTTTGTTAAATTTTATATGGTATGAGTTTTTTTTTTAAACAATTTTGCTACTTTTTTTGGATGATTACATTTCGGATCTGTGTAATACATTTAGATATATGGAAATGCAAAACCATAAGTTAAATTTCTAATTTTAGATCTGGAAATCAACTTATTTTGATATAATCGTCAAATTGAACTAATATAGTGTTTTTGTTTGGTGGCAGTTATATTTTTTATTCCCTTCTACAGGTTGTTATAATTTGTTTCGAAATAATCTTGGCTGGTACTCGATTTGCTGAGATTCCACTTGTTGCTGTCAGTTCTGTATACCAACATAAGGTATTGTGTTATTGCATTATTTAAACTTACTTTTGTAGATACATATGATAGCAAGCCAAAATAGATGCATCGTGCAGTATATTAACTGTGATTTTAATGTCTTGACTGTAAAAGTAACAACCAGTCTTTCGAACATAGAACATACATGGATGCCAACTTTGTTTGTTTTTGCAGAGCTTGCAAATGATGAACTGAGGCAACACCAAAATAAATCTTACAAGATTGAATTTTTAAAACTATTTGGTCTATTTTAAAATTCACAAGCATCCATGCACTTTCATTTTTTTGAGTTTACTCCGTTCCAATCTTCGTTATTGTGTTTCTTACTAGGTTTAAAAAAGTGCAGCTGAGGTGTGTTGCAAGGCGCCCTAAGGCGCAACCCCATCTCCTCATCCTACACAAGGCGCGCTGTTTACAAGATGCACATTAGAGGCATGTTTTTTGGCTAAAAATTGACCCTAAGGCGGCGCGACTCATGTATTTTCCGTCTTTTTTATGCAGCGGGTTGTTGTATAAGATGCTTCTCCGTATGGAGGATTGTTTGATGATGAGTAGGCTGGAGTCCTTAAATTTAAAGAACTTGAAGATCCATATCAGGTACATTTTGTAATTGAGCGATTATTTGATATAGAATAGTGGGGTACTTTAAATTTAACAATAATAATATTGTTAATTGGCTGATTACGGTTGATGTTACGGTTTAAGTGATGATGATGTTAGTGAACTCTAAAATTTTCTCACGATAATCAACTTTACATTCTTATATTTATATTTTTTACTATTAGAATTGTCGGCGTTTATGTTTTACAAATATTGATTTTTTTTAAAGTTTCAAACAATGTTATAGCTACTTAATGTTAGAAGTAATTATTGATTTCCCACATTTATCCTAAGTATTATTAGTTATTATTAGATATCCTAAGTTTGTAAAGTTATGTCGGTTTATTACCAACCGATGTGTCGGTTGAGTCAAGGGGGTCACACCCTTTCATCATGTATAAATACCCCAACATAGTTTCATTTATAATTGTATTGTTTCTTTTGCATCTTAAGATTCTCTCTCAAATCCTTTACCCTCAATCAATCCTGTGATCTCACATTTTGCATCAGAGCGTTAGGTTATTCATTTGTTCCATTGATTATAGAAGATACAAAGAAAACGAAGATCATATTATTATCCTCTGTTCTATTCGAAAAAACAGAGACGGACGACATCAAGTATCAAACTATTGGAACACAGATTCAAGACCATCCAGGATTGTAGAAAGATCAATACCAAGATTATAACCGTTCAAGAAAAGAAAAGGAACCGGAGAAGAAGTTTCCGGCCAAAACAAAAATTCCGGCGAGTCACCAGAATTCACAGAGAAGACGTCTAAACGCAATCAATCAGTTATATCTATCCATGCCCCTCATATACTATCAATATCGAATACATATATCTTAATCCAATCGAAAAACAAGAATTTACAGTGTTGCTCTGTTTTGTTCGAACAAATTTTTTTGCCGGCCAAAATTTTTTTAAGTGTTGATTCTGAACGTTCGGACATACAAAGCAGAGTCGCTTTACGAAGAAAAACTTATCAGGGATTGAGGTTTATTATCGGGTTCAAGGAGAAAGACCCGAAACCAAAAAAAAAAAATTGTATTCGAATTATCTGATTCTTTTAGTAAGAATCCAGGATCAAAAAATCTGTTCCAAATAGTTTGTGTTCGATCATAAGTGTTTAAAGGAAAAGAAAACAAAGTGTGGAATTTTCTTGGGTAGAAGATTTACGTGAAAGAAAAGAAAGAAGGAGTTGGCTTTCAGAAAGTCAAACAGAAGAATATTATATTGAGGGTAAAGTAAAAGATTAGTATATCAGTGTTTTGTTGGGTTTTTTGTACATTGATCAAAGAAAAAAAAGATTGAAGTTATTTAAAAAAATAAAAAAAAATAAAGTTGATTGTTTTTCTAGAAGGGTGTTTAAGATTGACAAAGGGTGTTATTGGAAGACACTAATCAATCATTGTTGGAGGATTATCAAGTAAAAAAAAGATTTGACTTTTAGAATTTGGTTAGAAGGAACACTAGTGATACAAAGGAAATATTATAGCAAGGATCTTGATATTTTGTTGAGGGCCCTACAAAGCATCAAACTTTGTTAACCAAGAATATTTTCGAGACGTATCATAGTCAAGTTTGACAAGGGTAGTCAAGCAGAAGTTCCATAGAGATGTTGGGTAGTTCATATTAGATTTGGACAATAGGGAAGAAAAAGAAGAAAAGTCCATAGAAGACGCCCGTTAAACCCACAATGACAGTAAAGGAGACAGTCACGAAGGAGACTTTCACTTTCAGCCTCCAAACACCAATGTTGACATCTACAAATTACACGATTTGGGCTATTCGTGTTAAGGCAATATTGAGTGCAAATGGTCTTTGGGAAGTAGTGGAACCCACAGAAGGCACGTCAACGGTAGATGTAAAAAAGGATAGGACAGCGATTGCCTATCTCTTTTAGGCAATTCCAGAGGATATGGTGATGCAGGTGGCGTCACATCCTACAGCAAGAGAGATCTGGGAAGCATTAAAGACAAGATTTATTGGAATTGACCGAGTCCAGAAAGCAAGACTTCAATCATTACGCACAGAATTTGAGATGCTATCAATGATGTTAGGACAAAAAAGATTGGTGAAACCACTTTCGTAAACCTTAGTCTAATTCACTTCTACAAAATATCCTAAGTATAGAACTACTGAAGAAAGAAGACTAAAGTACTGAAGAAGGATTCAACAAGTACTGAAGAAGAAGTATCAGAAGTTCTGAAGTCTATCCAGACAGTTCACTGAAGAACTACGGAAGACAAACTACTCATCAGTAGTTTGTCATTCATCAGCTCTTGTTCAAGAATCTTTTTAACCGACTTATGTTTCAGTAATTTATTAGTTTAGTATTACTTTATCTTTTTGTACAAGTTCCAAGAATGCAACTTGTTGCAACTTGTTACTGACTTACTTTTAGCAAGGTACATGTATATGTAAAGTCTATAAATAGATGGGTTCATCCCCTCTGTTTTAGACATTGATTTTGATTAATACAGAAATCCTTCAAAGCTTATTATTGTTCTTTCTATTTCATTTACTGAGAATCTGTTTAAGTATTCATTCTCATTCTATACTTAGATTCTCATTAAATACTTGTCTTTAGCTTTCAAACATCCAGGGGGAGTAATAACTCCTGTTGATAGTGTAACTTTACTTATCATTCCGCTGTGCAAATCTGATTGAACTTGCTTAACACATAAGTGTTCACTAGCAAGCAATACATCAAGAGCATTACTGATCCAACAATTGGTATCAGAGCACTGGTTTATCTGATCACATATCAATCTAACACATTGAGAATCGGACACAGACTCTTATTGATATTCAATAAAGGATTAAAGGTTCACTTATATCAACATCCATCACTTTAAGAGATATTTGACAAATCAATACTCTTTAAAATGGATCCTCATAATACTGGTTCTGCCAATAGACCTGCTATGCTAGTAAGAAATGAATACAATATATGGCAAAGGAGAATGGCACATACATTATCACAGACCAACACTGGTTGCTGGAAATCTGTGATATATGGTCCTCACAAACCAGTAAATATCAATCTTGAAACTAAAGAAGAAATACCAAAAGACCCAAAAGACTATACAGATGATGATTTCCTAAAACTTGATCTTGATGCTAAAGCTTTCTCTATGTTGGCTATGGCACTCCCAAATGAAATCTACTCTGGCCTATTACATTGTGATAGTGCCAAAGAGCTTTGGGACTGCCTCAAAGAACAGTTTGGAGGAACTGAAGAGGTGATTGCCAACACCAGAGAAATCCTGGCTCAACAATATGAAACTTTTGCTCACATAAATGGGGAAACTTTAACTCAACAATTTGAAAGATTCTCCTCATTAATATCTGAGCTAAAATTAAATGGCGAGACCTATACAACTGTATCTATGCTTCATAGATTTTTAAGGTCTTTACCTGAAAAATGGGAAACATATTCTATAGTCTTAAGATCTTCACCAGACTTTAGCTCCCTCACTCTTACAAAATTACATGGGAGATTATTAACTTTTGAAAGAGAAATCGATCAAAAGAAGAAATTACAAAGTTCTGGTAAAACTGCTGATGACTATCTACCAGGTAGTACAGCACTTTGGGACAAGATTCACCTACTTGTTCAAATAGTTTTGGATCTTTTGACCACATTGACATAACTGCTAGGATCTCATATGAAAGATCATTCCCAGGTTATGACAATGAAGAAAACAGTCAAAATGCTGATAACATGTGTTTCATCATGAATGATTTAAAAAATTTCAGCAATGATGACTTAGAAGAAATGGACATCTAACACCAACTGGCCATGTTAAGTATCAAAACAAACAAATTTTACAAAAGGTCAGGAAGGAAATTTCCAGGACTTAACAGTTCTACAAAAATTAGTTTAGACAAATTTAAACTTAGATGTCATAAGTGTCAGAAGTTAGGACACTTTGCTAGACAGTGTAGAAGCTCTAGCTACAACCAATCTCAGTCTGGAAATCTGTATAACCCTAGTTATAATAGGAATAATGGAACACAGGGGAGTGCACATTTTGTACAGGCACAAGCTCCACAAATCCAATATGTGCCACAAATACAATATGTACAGATGCCTGCTCAACAGATGCAGAGCCAACAATCAATCCCTCACATTCCAGCTGCTCAACAACCTCCACAGACTCAGCAACCCTCACAACAAAGCTTGTTCACCTCAGGGTATGTTGACTGGAGCAGTCTTCCTTTTGACACCACAGAGTGTAATCCTGATGCAGACAACAAAATGTTTGACATCAACTGGGGAGAACCTAACAATGGCAGAAAGAATTTTGCCTTAATGGCATTTGAGGGCTGCACCTCATAATCTGCCCTGTCTCAGGTATCAAAAGAATCTTTAACAAAACTTTGTTCAACTTCATGTAAAAAATCTTTTGCTCTCATAAGAGAGACCAATGTGCACTTACAAGGCAAATCAAATGACTCTGAGAGAAAATTCACTCAGATGAAATGTGATTTGGAAAGAAAACTTGCTGCAAAAGCAAAAGAAAATTCTAAATTAACTAACAATGCTATTGAACCCCAAGCACAACTTAAAATAATGATAGATGACCTAGGAAATGTCAGAATAGAGCTTGCTGACACCAAGGTCACTTGTGAAAAATGGGTAGAATCTTGTAAGGGGTACCAACTGCTGCTAAACAAGTGTGCTTCAAATGTTAGGTTTGGCATAGGGTACAATAACATTGAAACACCAACAGATTTTTCCCGCAAAACTACTGAAGATGGGAGAAAAATTGTTTCAGGTGAAACTTCTAAAGAGAAAGAATGCACATCTTTCCATGAAAACTTTCTAAAAACTCACAACGAAAGTTCTTCAGAAGTACTGATAAAATCTGACTTTAAGCCATCAGTAGTTTCATCTACATCAGGAGTTGAGAACCTGAAAACTACTGATGACCTAAAACCAATCAAGACAGTCAGAAACTTGCCTTTAAATGAAAAAGAAAAGGCAAAAGAATGTGAAATCTGTGGTCTGTTCAACCACAAGACATAATTTTTTAGATATAGAAAAAGGATTCAGTACAACAAGAAAATTTCACAACTGGTTGTGGGAAAACAAATCAAAAATGATTTTAAAGAAACTTTTTCTCCAAGGAAACAACAACCAGTAAACACCTTTTCTCAGAAAAAGATAAAATCTCAACAAAAGTCTTTTTCTCAAAATTCTCTTTCAGTAGTTAGACCTACATCATCAGCAGTTTCACAAACTGCTGATATAAAAGATCTCATGAACATGGTACAACTACTGATGACCAGGGTTGATGGTGGTCCTCAAAAGGATACCACCATTGCTCTTAACCTGGTCAAGAACACACTGTAAATGTTCTCAAGAGCAGACCCAAAGCCAAACTGGCTTGGGTTCCTAAATCTAACTAATTTGCTACTTTGTGCAGAGGGTTTCCAGAGGCTTAAATAGCATTTGGTATGTGGACAGTGGAGGCTCAATGCACATGACAGGATGCAGATACCTGATAAATAACTTTATCAGTCAAAGAGAAGGATCTGTATCCTTTGGGAACAATGCTAAGGGATATGTGCTAAGACATGGCAATGTCTCCTCTGGAAAAATACAGTTTGACAAGGTCAATCTGGTTGAAAGCCTTGAGTACAACTTGCTAAGTGTGTCTCAAATGTGTGATAAAGGATATTCTTCCTTTTTCACAAAGACAGCATGCAAGATCATATCACCAGAAGGCCAGAAGTTGATAGAGAAGATCATTGAAGATCATACTTTATTGATAGCCAAAAGATGTGGCAATGTCTATGCAGTGGACATTGAAAAAGACAATACTGAACAACACTGCCTGTTTCTTCTCAAAGGCATCAACTTCAGAGACTGATCCCTGGCACAGGAGACTTGGCCATGTGAACTTTAAAACCATAAATAAAGTCACAAAAATGGGCTTGGTCAGAGGTCTACCTTTGAAAGTATACCAGTGTCAAGAACACTGTGTATCCTATTTAAAGGGAAAGCAACATAAGTCCTCCTATAAGTCTATTGAAGAATCAAAAACTACTGCATGTCTTTAACTACTCCATATGGACTTATTTGGGCCTGTAAAAATCATGAGCCTTGGTAAGAAAAAGTACTGCTTGGTCATCATTGATGACTATTCAAGATTCACATGGGTATTCTTCTTATTTTCCAAGGATGAGGCAGCTGAAATCATCAAGTTCTTCATTCTACAAGTAGAGAAACAATATTCTCTATCTGTCAAAGCCATTAGAAGTGATAATGGGACATTGTTCAGGAACAAACCTCTAGATGAATTATGTTTGTCTAAAGGGATTATTAGACAATTCAGTGTTCCTAGAACTCCTAAACAAAATGGTGTGGTAGAAAGGAAGAACAGAACACTAATTGAAGCAGCAAGAACCATGTTAGCTGATTCAGGCCTACCATTGTATTTCTGGGCTGAAGCAGTTAACACTGCATGTTATGTTCAAAATAGAGTCCTTGTCAACAAGAGACACTCCAAGACTGCATATGAAGTTCTTCATGGCATAAAGCCCCTTATCTCTTTTTTTAGGGCTTTTGGATGTCAATGTTTCATTCTAAACATTAAAGACTCTATTTCAAAGTTTGCTGCTAAAGTTGATTCAGGTTACTTTCTTGGTTATTCTTCCACTAGAAAACCCTACAAGGTTTTTAATTCAAAAACCAAGATAGTAGAAGAAACACTGAATGTCAAGTTCAATGAGTCAAAATACACTCTAATTCCAGCACATCCTGCTGAACTCTTTGACCTTGACAGCTTCCACTTTGGACCTGAAAAGACTGTTACTTCATCTAAACCTACTTATTATGGTGATCAAAGGTTTGATGATGAGGATCCAGCACCATGGACTCCTAATACAGTCATTAAGTCAACTTTCAAACCATCAGAAGTTTCACAAACTTCTGATTCAACAACTGCTGATGTACAAACTCAAACATCTGCTTCAGCTCCTACAACTACTGAAGATGTTCAAACAGCTGAACCAGATATTATTAACCTCAGTGGTTTGTTTGATGAAGTACAAGAGCCACTTACACCTGTCAGTGGTTTACAACAACTGATTGAACACAAAGATCATCCACTTGAACAAATCATGGGTGATATTGCATCAGGTGTTCTCACAAGAAACCAGCTTTCCAACTTTTGCTTCTTCTCAGCATTCATTTCTCAGTTGGAAACTAAGAAGTACCAAGAAGCCCTCAAAGACAAAAATTGGGTGGAAGCTATGCAAGATGAGTTGCTTCAGTTCAAGAAGCAAGAGGTTTGGGAAATCTGTCCCTTTCCACCAAACAAGCTACCAATTGGCACAAGATGGGTTTTTAGGAACAAACAAGATGAAGTTGGTATGATTATAAAGAACAAGGCAAGACTGGTAGTACAAGGTTACTCTCAAGAAGAAGGAATTGATTATGATGAGACCTTTGCTCCAGTTGCAAGGCTTGAAGCCATCAGGTTATTTCTGGCCTATGCCATTTCCAACAAAATTAAAGTTTTTCAAATGGACGTTAAAAGTGCATTTTTGTATGGAAAAATCAAAGAGGAAGTGTATGTTTGTCAGCCACCTGGGTTTGAGGATCCTTCTCATCCTGAGTGGGTGTACAAACTTGACAAAGCTCTTTATGGGCTCAAACAGGCTCCAAGAGCCTGGTATGAAACACTTTCCAACTTTTTACTCAAAAATAACTTCACAAGAGGCTCCATTGATCAAACTCTTTTCATTAAAAATGTTGGAAATCATGTCTTACTTGTTCAAATTTATGTTGATGATATCATATTTGGTTCAACAAACACAAAATTGTGTGATGAATTTAAGAAACTCATGCAATCAAAATTTGAGATGAGTACAATGGGAGAACTGCAGTACTTTTTAGGACTACAGATTAAACAACAAACTAATGGAACTTTTATACATCAATCAAAATATTTTAAAGAATTATTGAACAAATTTTCTTTACAAGACTGTAAATCATGTTCCACTCCCATGACACCCACCACACAAGTTGAACCAGATGATCAAGGAAAACAGGTTGATCAAACCATGTATAGATGTATGATATGTTCCCTTTTATATCTAACTGCTTCTAGACCAGATATTATGTTTTCAACATGTGTCTGTGCTAATTATCAATCAGCTCCTAGGGAATTACACCTCATTGCAGTCAAAAGAATCTTCAGATATCTGAAAGGAACTCCTACACTTGGAATTTGGTATCCTGCTTCTAGCAATACCAAGTTAACTTTTTCAGATAATGACTATGCAGGGTGCAAAATGTCAAGAAAATCAACATCTGGTGGTTATCAATTCTTGGGAAACTGTCTAGTGTCCTGGCAATCAAAGAAACAAACATCTGTTGCAACTTCAACTGCTGAAGTTGAATACATTGCAGCTGCAAGTTGTACATCACAGATACAATGGCTCCAATATCAACTTCTTGATTATGGAATTAAAGAGACCAAGACACCATTACTTGTAGACAGCAAATCTGCCATTAGCATCATTCAAAATCCTATTCAGTTCTCAAAAACTAAACATATTGAAATCAGTTATCATTTCATCAGGGATTGATATGAAAAAGGCAAGATTGAAGTGAAGCATGTCACAACAGCTAATCAGATAGCTGACATATTCACAAAACCCCTTGACACATCAACATTTCAGAAGTTAGTATCCATGCTTGGGATGCTAAATTTGTAAGTGTTCTTTTACTTTTCCTGCACATATTTTTTTTTCACTTACATCTATTTTTAATCTAAAAACTTCTGAAAAACAAAAAGAGAGAAACTACTAATGAACAAACCATCAGTATGGGAATATTTTCTGAAAAATGATTAACTTCTGATAAAATAAACTTCAGAAGTTATGAATAAAGTGTTCTCATCAGTTGTTAACAAACTACTGAAGAGAAAATGGGAACTACTGATGACAATTGTTCTTCATCAGCAGTTTTGTCATTAAGGGCAAATCAGACATTTCCCACTTCAGAAGTTTGACCTAAGGTGGTTACAAACTTCTGATAAACACCTTTTCCAACACTTATCCATTCAAAAAGCAAAAATTCCCTCCTTCTCTCTTAAAAAGCTCTCAAACCCTGAACCTACAAAAACACTATTCGATACACACACACACAAACCACATGGCTCTAACTCTGAAACAGAGACATAATCAAAGAGGCTACTTCGAAAAACATGAAGCCTGGTCCCAATACGACGAAATCATTGATTTAGTCGTTAAATCCCCATACTTTACTGCCCTCACCATTGATCCTCCAATCCACACTGAGACTCTAAATGAGTTCTGGGCAAATGCGGAGACGATGACAGTAAATGATAAGGTGATCTCCCTCAATTCAACCATCCAAGGGAGAAGAATGGCAATCACACCCGAAACCTTGGGAATTAGACTGGGTCTGGATGATGTGGGTGCCCCAGATCAATTTCCAAACTCTGAAATTCATTTAACCATGACAGAGTGTGGTTACCAAGGTACTCTCTCACATGCTACTATTTTTAAGAAATATTTTGAACCTAAGTACAAACTTTTATTTCACTATATAATTATGTGTTTGAGTCCAAAAACTGGATCATATGATCAGATGCCCTCTACTTTTCAACCAATTTTTCATTCCATTGTGAATGAAACAAAATTCAGGGCATCAACACTTTTCTTCAATGAGTTGGTGTTACATCATCTCAATTCTAAAAAGAAGTTTTTTTTGTATCCAAGATTTATTATGCAATGCATAATAAAGGAACTTGGAGAAGAGGTGCTTGTGGGTCAAACAACTGTTTTAAACCCTTTAACCTCACAAGCATACTCTAGGCACAATAAACCGGCCACCTAGCCAGAAGATGACCAAGGGGAACACACAACAGTCCCCAAGGATCCCTCATCTTCCAAACCTTCACCCAAAAAGGCCAAGAAACCCAAACAACAAAAACAAAAACCCACTAGTCTGAAAAGAAAGGCAGTTCAAGAGGTTGAGATTCCTGAACTTGCTAATGTGCAATCTGCACTTGATAAAGATGTGACTGAAACATCCTCTCAGTCTCATCCATCTCAAACCCCCACAAGAGCACCAATAACCATTTTATTCAAAAGAAAGAAATTTAAGAAAACAATCCCCATAGACTCTTTTTTGAAACTGCTGAACCATAGACCAAACTACTGAACCAGCACCACAACTTTCTAAACCTGAAGCCCTTGAAATTGCCAAACTTCTCTCTGGGCTGAAAGAAAACATCCCATCAGAACATGTCAGTCCCCAACAACCACATCAAACAGGGGACATACCTTCATCACTTGACATGGATGTGGATATCCCTAGCCCTAACCCAAGAGATGAGGATGAACCAGGGTCTCTAAGCCCAAACTTAGAAACTCTAGGTACATTTGAGGCTGCTACTACTCAAATACCACCCAGTGGTGGATTTGAGGAAAGGAGTAACATAGCTAAGACCTCACTTGTGGCAACTACTGATGAAGGCTTAATGCCTGAGGTAGGAAATCCTCTGAACCAAGAAAAAGAGGTACATGAGACAACTGAGTTGGGCTCAGCTCATGATGTAACTGATACTGTCCTCATTGAGGATGTAATCAGGGATTCAGATGATTCCATTGACTTGGATGATGATTCACACTGCACTAAAATTGAATTGACGGCTGCTAGTGAAGGTCCTACACCTGGTGTCTCTAAGCTCAAAGAGCTGGTCACACCAGATCAGGTTAAAGACCACTTGATCCCTGATTCCCCTAAAGTGGTATCTTCTATACAACATGAAGATCACCCTAAAACACACCCCTCACTAAATATGCCTACACAATTCCCTGGGTTAACAAGCATAGATCTGAACCAACTATGCAGCCCAGATGGTCCCCTATACAAGATGATGAACAACCTTATTGCCAATCACCTCAAAACATTCACAGCTGCTTTGGAGCTGTCAACCAAAAACCAATTTGAGGTGATCAAATCCAAGATGAATGATCTATCCAACAAAATTGACCACAACTCAAGACAGATTGCCAAGCTCACTGGTACAACTTCTCAACCTTCTAAGCTTCCAGAAGTGGATGAAGCCAAAAAGGGGGAGAAGATTAAGGAACCAAGGGAGTCACTGGAAGCCAGAATAAAGGCAAGAGTGGCTCTACAAGAAAGAGAACTCCAAAAGAAAGCCAGAAAACAAAGAGAAGATCAACAAAGGCTTATCTTTGGAACTGAAGTTGAAGCTGAAACTTCCAAAGGCCATATTGAAGAAACTTCTGATGATTCAGAAAATACTGAAAACAATCCTTCAGTAGTTGACACTCCTGTGAACACATCAGAAGTTAACACTTCCAACATACAACCAACAGAAGAGCCTTCCAAACCAACTGAACAACAACAACCAACTCCTATTCCAAGGCCTACAACAACTACAACAATGACTGTGCTGAACCCTTCTCCACTATCAATGTCCAAAGAACAACTTGAGAAGAGTTTAATTGCAGCCCAAAGAAAGGCTAAGGAAGATGAGGTCTGGAATGCTTTGGAAGCAAGGGAAGACTTAAGCCTCAATGAAAAGTTACAAGCTTATGAAGCAGAGTTGAATAGGCAAGCTGAAACAGAGAGAGTTGCTGAAGAAGACAAAAGACAACAACTGATGTCTTTTATAACAAAGAACAGCAAAACAAAAGCCTATTCACTCAAAGGGCTCTCAATGGATGAGCTGACTAAAAGAGCTCAACTTGTTGCTGACAAACTTGCAACAAATAAAGATGGAAAAGCCAAGAGAGCTGAGATGATTGAAGAACTGGTAGCAAATCACTATGGTTCAAAAGCCTCTGTGTCAAGATGGAAAGAAGAAAGACTGCTGGACACATACAAGAAGTACAAGGCTGCCAAGGCTGCTAATCCAGAGAAGTTCAAAACTTCTGAAGTATCAACTTCAGTAGTTAGAACTTCTGGTGTTAAAAGACCAGCTACCAAGAAGAAACCAGAGGACAATACAAAGACTGACTTCAAGATGGTGTTGCTGGAAGGCAACACAGTTGTTCAAGGAGACTTTGATATTGAAGAGAAGCCTCTGATAACTCAATTTAGGGATCCTTCAACATTTGCGTACCAAATCTAGAAGACTATCACAGACAGACTGCACACTAAGGTAGTTACCGAACATCATTTACCCACTTTCAAACTACCTGATGTGATGCAAAAGGAAGATAGAAGTGAATCCCACCTAAGAGTCACTAAAATAGAGAATATCCAACACTCAGGAACATCCTAGGGATCCAACATGGTTCCCTATACTTCAGACTTTGACAAGTCTAAAGTGTTGATCATCAGATGGTCCTTTACTGATGACAACTCAGTATTACTGACAAGGAGAGATCTTATAAGCACGGCCTACAAGTCCATAAATGAACTGAAGAAACTATCAACTCAGGACTTGCTTACAATTCAACATCTGGAACCTCAAAGGGGATCTCTCAATGATGAACAACTTAATCAATTGAAGAATTCCATGTTCAAGGAGATATGGAAGATTGTGAATGACAGAAGAAGACAATAAAGAATTAGAAAAGGTTTTGGCTTCATCAATCCAGGGGGAGAGTGTTAGGACAAAAAGGATTAGTGAAACCACTTTTGTAAACCTTAGTCTAATTCACTTCTGCAAAATATCCTAAGTATAGAACTACTGAAGAAAGAAGACTAAAGTACTGAAGAAGAAGTATCAGAAGTTCTGAAGTCTAACCAGACAGTTCACTGAAGAACTACTGAAGACAAACTACTCATCAGTAGTTTGTCATTCATCAGCTCTTATTCAAGAATCTTTTTAACCGACTTATGTTTCAGTAGTTTATTAGTTTAGTATTACTTTATCTTTTTGTACAAGTTCCAAGAATGCAACTTGTTACCGACTTACTTTTAGCAAGGTTCATGTATATGTAAAGTCTCTAAATAGATGGGTGATCATCCCCTCTGTTTTAGACATTGATTTTGATTAATACAGAAATCCTTCAAAGCTTATTATTGTTCTTATTGTTCTTTCTATTTCATTTACTAAGAATCTGTTTAAGTATTCATTCTCATTCTATACTTAGATTCTCATTAAATACTTGTCTTTAGCTTTCAAACATCCAGGGGGAGTAATAACTCCTGTTGATAGTGTAACTTTACTTATCATTCCGCTGTGCAAATCTGATTGAACTTGCTAAACACATAAGTGTTCACTAGCAAGCAATACATCAAGAGCATTACTGAGAGACAGAAACCATAGACCAGTTTGCTGGTAGGTTAAGTGCGATTAGTACAAAGTCAAAAACCCTAGGAATGAAAATTGAAGAGTCAATATTGGTACGAAAATTGCTGGACACCGTACGAGAAAGATTCCTACAGATTATTGCAACCATAGAGAAATATTCAGACATGGACACCATGACGCTAGATGAAGCGCTTGGAAGACTTAAAGCTTATGAGGAACGCCTTAAGTCAAGAGATGAGAAGAAATTTGGACCCGCTGGTCAAGAGAAGTTGTTATTTACAAGGCAAGAGAGAAGGCCTTACAGCAACTACAAGAACTACAATCAGAATCGAGGTAGACAGAACTTTAGGAAGTTCAATAGAAGTCAAAGAAATGAGGGGAAGAACTTTGACAGAAATGGCCATCAAGATCAGAGAAGTGATAGAAATTCCACTAAGAATCGTCATGACGACAGTAGTTACAAGCCCAAGAAAGATGGTAGCAATGTAAGATGTTACAATTGCAATGAAGTAGGACATATAGCTCCCAGATGTCCTAAACCTCGAAGTAAGCAAGAAGAATCTCACCTAGTAATGGAAGAAGAGGATCCTACATTACTTATGGCAGTTGGTGAAGAAAGAAATGTAGTTCTAGAAGAGAAGAAGATTATACCAGAACGTTATCATGGTGAAGATAATGGAAATGATATATGATATTTAGACAATGGAGCAAGCAATCATATGACAGGAAGACGCTCCTATTTCACAGAGTTAGATGAAAAGATAGCAGGAAGTGTAAAGTTTGGAGATGGATCATGTGTCAACATCAAAGGTAAAGGCTCAATATTATTGGAATGCAACAATGGAGAACAAAGACTAGTTATAGAAGTCTACTACATTCCAACACTCCAAAGCAACATCCTAAGCCTCGGGCAAGTTATAGAAAATGGATGTAAAGTGATTACGGAGAATGAATATTTACAGATTTATGACGCCTACAACAACCTATTGATGAAAGTCCCAAGAGCTAAGAATAGACTCTACAAAGTAAGGCTAAGAATAACAAGTCCGATTTGTTTACAAGCCAGAATAGTATCACCTGCATGGTTATGGCATGCACGTATGAGACATGTGAATTTTGACTCACTAAGACAATTAACCATAAAAGGAATGGCACGTGGAATACCAAAGATTAAGCACCCATCTCAAGTATGTGATGCATGTATTACGGGAAAACAAAGCAGACTTCCGTTTCCCTCTCAAGCAATTTTTAGAGCTACGAGACCTCTAGAACTCGTACGTGCAGATTTATGTGGACCGATTACACCCACATCATTAGCAGGCAACAACTATTTCTTCCTGATAGTTGACGATTATTCAAGATATATGTGGATCTACATGCTTAAGTCAAAAGATCAAGTTTATGAGAATTTCAAGAAATTTCTTAGTGAAGCTCAAACAGAGACAAGTCACAAGCTCAAGAGATTAAGTGTAACACCCCAACCGATGGCGGAAACATCGGGATGTCACGTATTGATGATTGTTCAGTAGCTCATGGTAATTAATAAGTTTCATTAAATAATTTAAATAAGTTACATACAATTGTTCTAAGAATTTGTACATCAAATTGAATTAAACTATGCAAACATCTTCAAGCATCAATTCAAACCTTCAAGCAAGTAG
Organism: Ambrosia trifida; assembly: GCA_028751855.1. Lineage (NCBI taxonomy): Eukaryota > Viridiplantae > Streptophyta > Magnoliopsida > Asterales > Asteraceae > Ambrosia > Ambrosia trifida. Next base: position 83,482,907 of record CM054127.1, read on the forward strand.
AACCTGAAACATGTTAAGTTGAAAATATTTTGGGTCAACAAAAGTTGGTGAGAGTTACATAGGTTTTGATAATCGAATAAATTTGTTGTGCAATTCATGTGTCATGGCAATCTAGTCCATATGCGAAAACATACTAGAAGTAAATCGAGTGCATAATCAACCATTGTGACTGTTGAAATTGTGGTACATCCCATACGCTCATGGTTCACTCGTTTATATTGCAGTAACAAACACCCACGCAACCTTTGTAGGAGGCACGTATCCGGGTGGGATTGTCAGTCCAATAGATCTATCAATGTATACCGTTTGGCTGATGAATGTTTATGCTAGAATTGTGCTTACCCTAGTCATGTTCAAGACATAATGCAACATAGAAATACACATAGACACATTGATGATTGAATTGCATAAATAATGTTGTAACATGTTTCACCCCAAAAATGGTGATAAATAGAAAAGGGGCTATGTAAAACTCACCTTAGCAAAATGTTAACTCTTGAAAAATAGAATAGTGTGTTGCCCAAATGTGTCAAGTATCACCCTATAATAAGGTAATAACTATGTCTATGTCTATCTAGTCTACAAATGTATAAGTTCTAGGGCTTCGAATTTGGGGATAAATGCTCGTTTGATTAATATTAAAATGTTTGATAACTGAGAGAAATTTAGTATATAAATAACCAAACATCTTTTTATGAAATTTAAATTTAGGATGGCCACAATAATGTGTTTAAAGTATAAAAATAATTTTTACAAAATTATTTTCTTTAAAATAGAATATTAAATCTATTTATAACAAATTGTCAAACTTTAACTTTAATATTTAAAAATACCAAAATTAAAGAATTATTAGTTTAAAATTTATATTTCTGTTCTAAATAATCAGAAATAATTTGTATAAAATTTTGGTGCAAAAATATTAAAAATTGGATTTATTATGATTTAATTATGATTAAAACTAACAAAAATTGATTAAAAATATTAAATAAATGATTTTTCAGAAATAAAAATTATTTCAGAAAAGCTTAATGTTATAAAAACTCAGGATAATTTTTGTGGAAATTAATAAGATCGTTTTGATATTTTTATAGATTTTTATAAATAAAATAGAATAAACTTGATTTATTTATTATATATATTAAATAAATAAATTTTTGAAAACTAAAAATTGTAGGTTAAACTTTTTCACTAGTTTAACATAATGTAATTTTTGTAGAATTTTTAAAAGTGTTTTAGTATTTTAAAATGAATTTTTAAAATACAAACAATATATATTAAATATTGATAAAACCAAACAAAAAGGAAAAAATAGTATGTTGTTGCCATGTATCGAACTCGCGTGGACTGTATTGAAGGCACCAGACACAACCACTTGGTCTAGACCTGTGGTTGTGTTTAGATTCAGTTTGTTAAAACTTTAAAACTTAATAAATTCTTGTGTTCTTCCCCAAATAAGGCTTTCGAGCCCTAGATTAGCAATTGATCGAATTACACAACATTAACCCAATTAATCATGGGGTTAATGTTGTGTAGGTTCCGATTAATGAAACCCATCAGAAAATACGAACTTACAAACTCGTTTATGGCACGATTTGGGCAGTCAACGTATGAGTCAAATACGCGATCTAAACCAAGAACAGAGGATCTTGAAGTGAAATTGGGGGTTGAGAAAGATGAATTGGCGAGTTGTGGTCGTTCACAGAGGTTCAATTTATAGTGTAAATGTCTAGACTATCGATTTGGAAATGGTTGACTTTGGCTTAAATGTTGACGCGTTAATGTCTAAAATTGGTATGTGTTAATGATAATTAAACGTAGGTTTGACGTGTAATGGACCGAAGATTGTGATACCAAGTCAATTTAGATCGATCATGCGTTAATTAGGCCAATTAGATTGGTCAAAAAAAAAAGAAGAAAAAAGAAAAAAATATTCATCTGTTGCTGCTGTTCGTGGAAAGGGGAAAGGGAAAGAGGAAGAGACGAGGGTGGGTTTTTATATAAATTAAGTTGGGTTTAAACCAACTAAGAGGTGTGGAGCAGATGGCTAGTGCGCGTGTGTTGTGTGTGGTGTGACCCCGGTTCGAATCCCAGCTGAAGCAACACATTTTTTTTAAACAGTGAAGGAAATGAGGGTGTTGGGCTGGTGGGCCAAGCTGGTTGTTGGGCTCAGACCTGGGCCGGGTGGTTTATTTAGAGATTAGTTTGTTTTTTTTTTTACAAAACTGATTTATTTATCATAACTGATTATTGTTGTTGTTATTATTATTATTATTATTATTATTATTATTATTATTATTATTATTATTATTATTATTATTATTATTATAAACTTCTATATATTTATATATATATATATATATATGTATGAATAATTATCATTGTATTGGGGTTCAAAATATCACCAAAAATAATAATAATAAGATTTGTCGTTTTAAACCATAACGTACAATTATTTAATGCGAAATGTTACATTAAGAATGGATCGTGGAGGAGAATTTACTTCTAAAGCACTTACCACGTATTGTGAGGACAAAGGAATCCTCATACAGGTTACATCACCTTACACACCTCAGCAGAATGGTGTAGTAGAGAGAAGAAACCATTCAGTAATGAGTATGACAAGAAGCATGTTAAAGGCTATTAACGTACCACATAACTTATGGACAGAAGCAACAAGACAAGTGATTTATATACTAAATCGGTTACCCACCAAAGCACTTCAGGGAATGACACCCTACAAAGCAGTGAATGGGAAAACACCCAATATCAAGCACATTAGAGTATTTGGATGCACAACATATGTGAAGGTAACAACGCCCTATTTGAAGAAGTTAGAAGACAGAAGCAAGAAAATGGTACATCTAGGAAATGAAAATGGTTTAAAAGCCTATAGATTATATGATCCCATAGAAGAAAAGATACATATCAGTAGAGATGTCCAATTCATAGAGAATGAACCATGGGATTAGGACAACTACTTGAAAGAAGGAAGTGAAGATGAACCATCTTGGACGAGATTTGAGATACATGGAGATCAAGAAAGTGAAGCTGTACAAGAGCAAAGTAATGAGGACAGTGAAGATCAAGAAAGTGATAATGAATTTTTCAGCAGTCCAATCACAGCTACAAGAACTCCAATAACGGTTTAAGAGATACCGACAAGTGATCCAGCGGTTGAGACAAGTACTCAAGAGTTAGAAGACTCACCAGGCTACCAACATAGACCAGTTCGAGCCCTTAGATCACTTAATGACATCTATGTAGCCACACAACCTCTTAGACCAGAAGATTATGAACATCTATATTTAGCATATGATGAAGAACCTGCAAACTACAAAGAAGCAACAAATTACCCACAATGGATAGAAGCAATGGAAAGCGAGATAGATTCTATTGAAAAGAATAACACTTGGACACTGACTACGCTCCCCTCAAGTCAGAAACCAATAGGTCTAAAATGGGTATTTAAGGTCAAGAGAGACGCAAGTGGACAGATCACCAAGCATAAGGCCAGATTAGTAGCAAAAGGGTATGTACAACAAGAAGGTATAGACTATAATGAAGTATTTGCACCCGTTGTAAGAATGGAAACAATCAGGCTACTACTAGCATTGGCAGCACAAAAAGGATGGCAAGTACATCACTTGGATGTAAAATTAGCATTCTTACATGGTGAATTAAAGCAAGATGTCTACATATCACAACCAGATGGATTCGTAAAGAAAGGAAAAGAGAACCTAGTCTATAAGCTAAAGAAGGCTCTATATGGTTTGAAGCAAGCACCAAGAGCATGGAATTTAAGGCTGAATAACATCCTAAAGCAGATAGGATTTATATGATGTCCGCAAGAACAAGCAGTTTACAAGAGAACTTCAAGACAGTCAACAATCATTATAGGAGTTTATGTCGATGACATAATAGTGACAGGAAGTTCAATAAAGGACATATCAAGCTTAAAGAAGGAAATGCAAGGCAAGTTTGAGATGAGTGATTTAGGACCACTCACATAATATCTAGAGATAGAAGTATGCCAAGCACAAGGAAGGATACAATTGAAGCAATCAGCCTACGCAAAGAAAGTTATTAAGGAAGCTGGACTAGAAGTTTGCAATCCAACAAAGAGTGCAATGAAACCAGGTCTGGAGCTCATTAAAGAAGATGAGAGTGAACAAGTTAATGAGACAGAATATAGAAAGCTGATTGGAAGCTTAAGGTACCTTACACATACCAGACCAGATATCACCTACGCAGTTGGATACGTGAGCAGATTTATGGAGAAGCCAAGAATGACTCACATGAAGGCAGTTAAACATTTGATAAGATATATAAAAGGCACATTGAATTATGGAATTCAATACAACAGAGGAAAAGAAGCAGAAATCATTGGTTACAGCGACAACAGTTATAGAGACCAAGAAGATGGAAAAGGAACCACAAGAACAATATTCTACTACAAAGATTCACCTATCACATGGACAAGTCAGAAGCAAAGCACAGTAGCTTTATCATCATGTGAATTAGAGTTTATGGTAGCAACATCAACAGCATGTCAAGCAAAGTTGAAATCAACTTCGTAAAAGTTTGAAATACTTTTATGGTTTTTCATTTATGAATAATCAGTCTTTAACAAATAAACATCTTTGTAAGATTACAAACATACTTGTAGAAAGCCTTGCTTCACTATCTAACCTTGAAAAACAAAATGTGGTCATTGAACTAATAGGTTAGCTAGAAAAACCATATGGCATGAAACATCGATGACAAACGACACCCAATAGATATAGTCGATTGAATATTGCAAGCCATTATAAGCTTTACTCACTAATTTGGATGAAAATAAAACCTTATTATGTAATTGAGATTCGTAAGGCTCATGACATAGATAGACTATATTGATTCTACGAATAAGAAAACATACGTATAATACGATGTACCACATGAAGACTGATCAAATAACAAAAAAAGAGTACCGTACCTAAAGTTGTCGTTGCCGCTGCATCGCGCGGGTCCCCTACTAGTGTGTGTGTATATATATATATATAGGGTGAGGTTCCTGTACAAAGTCCATATTTCGTGAGAAGTGTGAGAAGGATTAAAAATTGATATGTATGCATTATTTTTTGGATGTATTCACGATGTTTTGCATTGTTTTGCCTAGAAAAACATCAAACATAACAATTAAAAACCCAAAACAATGTATTTTAGGCTTAATTCTTAAAACATCATGTCAAGAACATTAAGCAGTGTGTTTAGTGTTAAGTTGTGTGTTTTAATTGTGTTTTTAATTTAATGACTATAATACATTACATTGTGTTTTAAATTGTTGTGTTTGATGTTTTTCTAGCCAAACCAACCTAATACATCATTCCTAAATCCAAAACATAATGCCTACATGTCATTTTTTAATCCTTCTCACACTTCTCACGAAATATTGCATTTGTACACGAACGTAAACATATATATATATGAATTGGTTCAAATGAGAACCTTTGGCCAAATTGAGAACTGAGAGAATCATTTTGGATCACACATTTTTCTAAGGGAATTTTTTTTTGCTTTAATCGCTACTTTTTATGCATTATTTTTTTCAATATACACATGTGTATAATTGCAATATACACATATGTATAATGCAATATACACATATGTATAACTGAAAATGTAATATACACATATGTATAATAAATGAAAAAATATAAAAAAAACAAAAAAAAAAAATCTTGCATAAAAACGTGCGATTAAAGGAAATTTTATTTTTTGCCTTTATAAGAAATGTGTGTTCTAGAATGGTTCTCTCAGTTCTCAAATAGGGGTTGGTTCTCTTAGAATCCATACCCTATAGCAATTATACATATGTGTATATTGCAATTATACACATGTGCATATTGACTAAACGCTTATGAAAGGTACCTATGTTTGTAACTATTGGATGCCCTCCAAGTTAGATCTCGACTAAACGCTTAAGAAATGTACCTGTGTTTAAGCTTACCTTTGATGTAAGCTGGTACTTTGTTGGATAAATTGCTTAGGGAGTTTAAACTTTTTTATGATTTGCTGGTTTTGTAGTTTGGATTGTTGTATTTGTTTTTGTTAAATTAACCAACTTGGGTTCTATTCTAAAAAGAGAAGTCCAATAAATTATTCCATGATAATATAAGATCAAACGTGACTATAATATTTGATTTTTATCGACTTATACTTCAATTTAAACGTGTGCTTTTTATTTGCGGTCAAAAGGGTCGGATAAGTTCGTAAAAAATATGCAAACAAGACTCGCTTTTTGGAACCTACCACTTTGAACGCTAAAAGCCGAAGCTGCCTTATATACCATCGAAGCACGAGGTACTTATTTTTATTATTGAAGATAAAGGATTTGCAGTCTGTGATGATGAAGGAGGGCGAGTGTGAAGGTTAGCTAGTTTCCCAAGCCTCAATTATAAAATGGGTGGGTTGGTCTGGTAGAGTAGCAGGCCAAAACAGGCAATTTTTTTGTTAAGTTGGGTTGGTTTAAAACATTTTTTTTGTCCGAAAACCTAAATATTCTTTCATACACATTTACTGTCAAGTGCGATTATACATTATAAGAGTTACATTACAATAATACTCTATTTTCGAATAAAATGATTCGGAAGGTATTATGCACTAATGACCACACCTTTGGCGACTTTTGACTCGTTTGACTTGTTTTCTGTTTGGCTTATTTATTTTACTATTTAACTTTTTAGATAGTAAAGTTAACCTGCATTGACCCATTTTGAATAAAGATAACATGTACGCATAAGCTCCAATGTAATCAGCAGGGGCGGATCTAGGCTATGACCGCCGGGTTCCCAGAAACCCACTCGGTTTGTAATTTTTAGTGTTAATATATATAGAAAAAAAAGGAACCCATAAGATAATTCTGAAAGGAACCCATGACTAAAAGATGAAGGTGGCTTGGTGGTAAAGACCCGCTATTACAATGACAGGTTCCAGTTTCGAAACCCGTTTTTTAGGCGTTTAGTGTTTAGGTTTCCAACTTGTTTGTTTTTTTTTTTTTTTTTTTTAAAGTTCAAAACCAAGTTTCAGCCCTACCAAACTAAGACACACCCTTGCCCTACCAAACTAAATGACACAGACAATCAAATCCTCCTCCTCGGCTCCTCCGCCTCCTTCCTCCACCGCCCCTCCGCCTCCTTCTCTGCCGGCTGCCGCTGCCATCCAGATCCTCCTCCTTGCTCGATTGTAAGTTTATTTATATATTTAAACATCATTGATTCTTACAAGAGAATGATATTATTATTTCATACAACTCAAGTTTCAATTATTGAATCTCGAAATAGTTAGTTGTCTGTTTCTTTATAAGTTGAGGAGATTGCTAATTTGAGAGCTAAAGTTGAACCTGGAACCTGTCATTGTAATAGCGGGTCTTTACCACCAAGCCACCTTCATCTTTTAGTTATGGGTTCCTTTCAGAATTATCTTATGGGTTCCTTTTTTTTTTTTTTCTATATACATTAACACTAAAAATTACAAACCGAGTGGGTTCCCGGGAACCCGGCGGTCATAGCCTAGATCCGCCCCTGTACCCATCACCTCTGTTGACCTTCTCTTTTCAGTTTGAAGATTTTGCAAACCACAACGCCTTTGATCTTCCTGAAAAGTATACAACCTCTCATCTTGTTTTCAATGACGATGTACAGGTATGCTAGAGTATTAGAGTAGTATTTTGTATGCGGGAATGAAGGCGGATTGGAGTCGCCATTCCATAAGGAATGCAGCTTCTCCATTTTAACGATTTCCGTTATTTGGGGGGAAGGTATTATCCCACTACAGTAATCTGTATGTTCTATTCACTGAATTATAAACATACAGTATCATTAATTCATTAAAAACTTTTTAAACTTTAGTTAAATAAATTTTACTCTTTCTATAAATATATTTGTTTTTTTAATTGTAGTTCTCTTGGAGATTCTGTTGAAGCCTTTATTTATTTATTTATTTATTTATTTTATCCTTTTTTTTGCACATATGAATGTTTGCCTTTTTAATTGAACTAGTGTCGTTCAAAGTCGCGCGTTGCCCGACTAAGATGTGCAGGATCAGGGCCGGTCCTGAAATTTCAGGTACCTATGCCGAGCTGCAAAAATTGTGCCCTTAGCTTTAGCTTTAGACCTTAACGAAATAAATAATGTAAACTATTTTTTTTAAGTTACGATTGAAGTATATCAAATTGATGGATCAAATTTTATTTCCCACTTAGATTGTAGTCTAACGGTAACAAACTCTCTTTGAGGAGGTTAGGAGTTTGAATCCCACAAAGTATGAAAATATAAATGGGTGAAAGTTTGAAAATTAAAAAAAAAAATTGTTTCATAACAAAACTAAAAGCTAAAAAGGAAGTCAAAACCAACCGGTAAAAAGCAAAAACAACTCAGTATGAGCTTGCAATTTTTTTTTCTCAAACCATTTTATTTTCTTTTTTAATTCTTAGCCTCTCTCAACATTTCTTACTTTCTGTTTTATATAAACTATCCTTCACTTTTATTAATACTTGATTAACAATTTTGGGGCTCAAACATACAAAATTCCATTGAAATAAGGATATCACTGTTAAGAAAACTTGGATTGCCGGAGGGTCAATGTGCCCCCGAGAAATTAGGCTCGGGCCGGGAGTCCTCCCCGCACCCCTTAAGGGCCGGCCATGTGCAGGATGTTGATTGTTGATGGTCTTATGCGGTGTTAAATATGAATTTAAAGATCATCAAAGAATTAATGCATTGTAAAGAACCAAAGTTTAAAAGAACGGAAACGCGCCTCGAGGCGTTTTCCCTTCGCCTCACGAGGCGTAAGCCTTGAGGCGAACCGAGGCGTAAGCCCGAGGCGGAATTAAAAAATTAAATAAATAATTATATATCTTTCAAAAAATAAAATGCTAACTAATTTCATCATCAAATTCATCAAAAACATCAAAAACACACATAAAAAAGACATAAAATGTCACAAAAAGTCGAAAACATAAAAAATATACCTAAAACCCCCCTGAGGCGCAACTTTTCATAACGCCTCAGTCCTGTGAGGCGCATACCATTGTTTAAACACCTGAGGCGCCGCCTCAGAAGCGTTTTCAGACCAAATCGCCTTGAGACGCGCCTCGTGACGCATGCCTCAAGCGTTTTTTTAAACCATGTAAAGAACTATTAACCAAAACAATGAATATGGATTACTATAATCCTACCAACTCATAAACTCACGTCAGACCAAATTTTATTTCAGTAAGGTTTCATATTGCATAAAAACACATGCAAATATGCACACACAAATAGTTTAAAAAATCTAAAAAGAGATTATGAGCAACCATATACAATGTTGAAGACATCCAACAATTAAATTAGACAATTAACATAATTGGGCACATATATACGTCAATTGAACTATAATCAATTAACCATTAAAATCGCTATGCAGTTAAGTTTAAAGAAAGTATTGAGCAGAAATCTAAACCAAAAAAACAAATCAAAAGAGCCTGTTCAAATCGCGCCTGCAGTTAGCGCCGAGCAACCAATCGAAATGATACCCACTAAACTGAGACCGACAACTCACAGTATCACATATCAACGATCATGTAATTCATTGTACCATTCTATTCCAACTCCATTTGAATCGAACCCCCTTCATTTTTGTTTTTCGTTCGCCTCCAATTCCATGAGGCAAACTGGGTTTTTAATTTCCCTTGATAGCTGCGGCTAGACCAACGTACCCCATCACAAGCCATCCTAAGTTATCCTCAAAACCAAAGTCGAAACATTGAAAAACATAATTAAAGGTCGAAGAATAGCATGAGACCAAAAGAAAACACCAAACATTAATAACTTACCAGAATTATGCTGGTGGCGTTTTCATTTGAATGCTTTATGGATGCTATGATTTAAGGCCAACACTTCACAAAACTGATCAAAATAGAAGTAAATTAAACAATGAGCAAAGAAATTCGATCATACACACCTACACTCCATGTATCGATCAAATGAATCACCACTCCATCATTGGGTTTTATAAGAAGGCACGGATCCTAAATCTTAGCGCCACTCTCTCAACCAACACTTAGCTTCGTCAAACGACTGAATTCTTAACATCTCCAGCGCCGCCTGAATGTCGACATCAACGCCGCCAGTAACCAACTTCATCATATCAAGAAGCTCAAAGTAACTTAAAAATAAAGTGGGGTGTAATTCTCTCCCGCTATTGGGTATACATTTAACCGGGTTCAAATCCCGGGCAACCCCCTTTCAAATTACAATAGTTTTCTAAATATATAAGAATTGTTTCTACATAATTTTTTTTGGTTAAAAGGAGACGGTACCTTCGCAAGTAAGCGCCTAAACATACCCTTAGTTATCGTGGCAGTCGATTTTAGAGCATGCCATGCTATCATTGTAGCAAAAGGAATTGCGCTTGCTTCCTGCAGTATCACAAAAGTAACATACATTTTATAGTATTTATACACCACGGTATAGGATTTTATTTTTCAACCAATCAAATAGTGAACTCTAATATTTCTAGACATTAATTTGGCATAACTTAAATGAGGTTCTGTATGTTTGAATAACAGCAACACACTATGTCTAAAGATAAATACATTTGATTAATCAACAAAGTGAGGGTGTAATACCTCAAATAAGTTTATATAGAAATTTAAATAGTCTACTCAAAGCAGAGTAATGTTCAGGAATGGGCTTGCAAAATTTGTTCCTTCAAGGCTATTGAACACCAAGAAAATCTATTTTTAATATATCATTAAAGCAATATTAATATATCGTTTCAAATCATAGCACTAATTTCACATGAAATCTTAGAAATTATCTTGATTACATCAAGAACCTAAAATAAATTTTCAAAGATCACATAATAGTACTAATTGACTTAAAAAACAACCAATAGTTGGAATACCTCATTGGTTTTGAGAGATGGTATGTTGAGCCAAGTGTTTCTGAACTTGAAAAGCTTCTTGCTGAAGCTAGTGGATGCATAGCGCAATATAGCGAGGAAGAAGAAGATTCCAACAATTAATTTCCAGATTTTTCAGTTAAGTATATAACCAAAAATCAAGTTTCATTCAACATCAACTTCCAATTATCACATCTAACCTGAAATAAAAAGAAGCTTAAAGATGGAAAAGAAAAAAAAAAAGTAACCTGGTGCAGTGGCCAGTAAATGTCCGGCTTGTCACAACTGTAGCAGATCTGGTGAGATCAGAGATGGTCATGGAGGTCAGCGGTGGTGGCGTAAGAAGAAAACCCATTCCCTTTCTCTCACTACAGTACAACATTTCTGGCTTTCATAGTTTAATATATGGTGGAAGGATGACGAGGCATGTGGTAGATACGTGGGTGAAAAAGGGGCGCCAGGTGCAGGTTTGCTGACGGAGTCTGACAGATTGATAGAGCATAAGCAGGGCCTTTGCTTCTGTTTCCGAATTCTGGGATTAATAGGGCTTAAATACACTAAACGACCAACAAAACAACTTCAGATAATTTCAACACAGAAACGCAGTCAGTGCCGGAAACCGATGATAAAAGCTGGAGTGCTGGACTATAATTCACCACCGTAAATGTCAATCAATTTGTTTCCAAAAAATATTTTTAACACCAACTCACTACACACAATGAAACCTATCGTTAACTGCAACATAAACATAAACACAAAACCCTATTACCAAAGCAGCATTTTAACTTGAGAATTGAGATGTTAGCTTCCAAACCCACGGACAGTACCATTGACACCTGCATATCAGCTATTACTGAATCAGTAGCTTCTAAAGCAAAATAATAGTTCTTAATATGGGTTTCCAAGAACAACCGCAACGCTTGTCACCCCAGTCATTTTACCTAGCACATTTCAAGACCAAAAAGTATCAGCACTTAAATGTTATCCCAACCCCGATTCACCGGCACTGCCTACAATTAATACCGGCTATGAAGATGTTTTGAGACTCAACACGTACACAATCAGATCAAAGCAAAGTTATAGGGTGTTGCTTGTGCAGAACTCAGTATGATGTGATTAGAAGGTACACGAAGAGTCTGAGTTAAACAAAGACCGAGGGGAAGGTATTTGCATTAGAAGCGCCACTGGTGGTCCTAAAATTAGCTTTCTTCGACGTCACTTCCAAGGATCCATCACAGCTCGAGATTTAAGGTATTTGCATAGAAAAGACACGCTAAAAATGAAACCAACAAAATGAACAGTTTGCTGCAATTGCATCAGCATTGTAACAATTATGGGGGCCGAAAGAGAAAAAAAAGGCTAAAAGAGTTTTTAAATGTCCAAACAAAAATTAAAAAAAAACGTGGAGAGAGTACAGCACTGGGTCTTGTTGTGTTTGTTGTATGGTTCTTGGACCACTAATGCAACGAACCATAAACATTTGGTTTCATATTTGTGCCATTACCTTTTTTTTAAGACTTCATAACCAAATAAAGGAATGTATGTTATGCTACCTTTATTACTTTAGTTATATTTTTAAGATGTTTTTAACTTCTTATGTTTACAAGTCTTATAACATGTACTTGCAAATTGCAAATCTAATATTTTGCTAAATTTTTAGTTCAAAAAAGTAGTTTAACAAAGGAAAGGCAAATAATGTAATAATAATTTAGTTATAAGTAGTTTAAGATGTAGTTTTACGTAGAATGTTTGTAAAGTTGTGAAGTTTGTCAAAGTGGACTTTTAATGGGCAGTGACCATAAATTAGGATTATAATGCCATTAGCATAGGAATAGGCCCATAGATGTTTCTAAAGACTAAGTTACGCAGAACTCAAAAGGTGTGTTTAACTCATAAAAAAAAAACAAGCATTTTCTGAACATGGAATATCATAAAGTTCAGATATGGTTCAACCAATGCAGAAGGTTTTCTCTTATTTAACTCTGGTTTAGCACATTTTTAACTTGTTTTGTTTTTATGGCAGATCTAGGACTATGATGAAATATCAAATACAAAAGATCTGAATGTAACTTCAAAGCAACAAAAAAACTCAAAGATGGTTTACCTGTAGAGAGGTCTTCCCATGAGTCGTCTGATCATCCAGATTTTGGTTCTCACCTTGAGATATTATCTTGTTCATTTGAACTTGTCTTGAGTATTGTTCATTATGGGTTTTCATCGAAAGATATGTTTTTATCTTTTATGCAACCTGTTATAGTGTGTTCTTTGACATTGTTCCAAAGTGGTTTAAATTAGCTTGTGTCTAAACAAACCATTTTAGAAAAAAGTACAAACACGATTTGGATTAAACCGGATTTGAACCAGGGTTTGAACCATTGACAGTGACAATGATGGTGGTAGAGTCATGGTTGTATCAGTGGAAATAAATAGAAGGTGATATCCATGGTGGCAAGATGGCGATGATGGGGTGGTGGTAGTGTTTCCAACGACGAGCAGGTAGAGAGACATATAATGGCCATGTATGGTGAATTTTCATTTTGATATATTTGCATAACTTGATATTTTTTATTCGTATGTTACTTTATTTGGTGTGTACCTTTTTTTTTAAAAAAGAAGTGTGCCTCAGGCGTGACTGAGGCACGTATTTGAGTAAAATTGGTTACAGATTGTTTTCAGTTGAATTATTAGTTTGATTTTGCGCGTTAAGGCGATCTAAATTTGATAGGTAAACTTTTAATATGTGTTATCAAACTTAGAAGAGAGAGGTTAAGTTAGTTCTTTTCTTTTCTATTTTAATATGAGTTATCAAACTTAGAAGAGAGATGTTCTAAGCTTTATGGTTTAGTGCGTTTCTTGAAAGAATTTTTTTTTGAGCAAATTGGTTGTCTTTTGTTCTTTGAAACTTGGACTTTAATTCACTATATTGTCAATATTTTTAGATGTTTGTTTAGTACATCAATTGTTATGCATTTATATAGAGTTTATATGCTAATTGATTGAGGGAAAATGGAAGGTGGTATGCTAATTATTAATTGTTGTTTATGCAGAGTTGCTGAAGTAATACTTTGAGGAAACAAGGCCTCTAAAGGCCCAAGGTCGAAACTTGATCACAAGTCTAGGGCCACACGACAAATGGTAACCTAATTTCTATTGTTTTAGGGTTTAAATCCTTCTCCTGCTTATGATGTATGTCGCTATATATGGAATTATGATGTAGATTATCATATTAATTTTGAACGTGACCATTGACGAACAAGATGACCCTGTTTGTGGCGTGTACTTTCATCAGTCATGACCTTTTTTCGATACCATTGAGTAGGCTTTTAAATAGTATGACCACTATGTCAGCTTTTACTTAACCATTTTGCTTCAAGCAAATGGACTAATTGTGTCTTGTAAATAAGTAATTGTTATTGACCGGTAAATGTAGATCATGAGCTTTATTTGAGTTGATATATAAATGGGCTCACTTTCGCTATGCTATTGCATAAAATGCAGTAAACAATATATCAAGACATAAATAGTACCAACAACACCTGCTTCGAAGATTACCAGTGGAACACGACGTCATCAGCCATCAACAGGTAATCTTTAACACACACTATGAAAATACAACTGGAAAAATAACTGCACATTCTCTGTTAATTGTGTCATCAGCCATATTTTAGCAACTGGTTTTAATCAGTGAATTAGCAAATAAAAAGTAACTTACACCAGCTTATGGATATTAGTAACCAGCTAATTGTTTGGAAAACTGTTATGCTAAATGCCAAAGGTGAACCGGTTAATATTAGATGATTAAATCGTCTAAGACGTAATTTTCTTCCCTATGCAGTAATGATAAACATAGTAAGGTGTGATGTGAACATTTAAATAGCATGATTATTATCATATAATCACTTTTTAGGTATTAATTTCCTATTCTGCATTAGTTCTTAAACAATTTGGCCTGGTCTTTGATTGGAGTAATAAAATTTTCAAAAATTAAATTCACAGCGCAGTTGTCAAAGCGCCTAGGTGCACTCAAGGCGCATAGGCCGAGCCTGGAGCTTAGGCGCATAAAAAACGAGGGCTTTTTTATAATTAGGCGCATAGTATAAAATACATTTTTAGGGATTTTAGAGATGTTTCAGGCTTGTTTAGGGCTACATTAGGATGTTTTAGGGTTGTTTATGAATTATGACTTGTTCATAACTCATTTAGGTTGTTTAGGCAACTTTTAGCCTGAATTTGACCGGAAATCAGCCTGAAAATAGCCCCGATAGTGCGCCTCACAGGGTGCAACGCACTTGGTGCGCCTTGCGCCCAGGCACGCTTTTGACAACTATGATTCACACAATGATAAAAACTGACTAAACCAACCAAATTATATAAGAATAAGACTTATAAATAAATGTGAATAAATTAAAATGCCATATTTAAGGCGAATACATAAAAACGCTACATTTTTTTAATATATTCAAAAGTACAGACATTTCACTCGATCTGGTGTAACATATATGAACTTTGGGTATACGCATGTAATATAAATATAAATTTGGAAAGTGGTATTATGGCTTTATGTAGTGAAGACATTAACCACGTGTTTTGACCTGACCAATGATTTTGCCACCTTTGAATATACAATGGCCTTCAAATATCAGTTATAAATTTGTCTTTGCAGGCTTCGTTTGGTTCATTTAAGTTTCGACCCATTTATTTCTAATCCGTCTCGCTTGATTCTGTTTCCGTATGTTATGCATTTCATTTTGCTAATTTTTGCTTAAACCTCCATACTGGGATGCCTAAATGTGTATGCTTATGGTTTGCTGGATGTAGCCAACAATCGAGCTAGCCATTGGTGAAGTGTTTTCTGTCAAATATCCCCTCTCCAAGGAACTACGACTCACTCTATGCGGTACCGTCTTCTGCAGGTACAGGCCGACGATTAATTTTGTAAGCTGATATGCCAGGATTATCGAATTCAAATGTGTTGGTTTATGTTTCAGATTTGTGTAGCCACGTGACGTTTGTATTGTGATGTATTGGCGCCGAAATGGTGATGGGCGTTATGGTGAGTCGTGAGTGTTTGGCTAATATAATCATTACGTTTATGACTAAATTAATAAATAACAAGTAACAATACTCTATTTCAATGTTCAAAAAAACAAATAATGCACGTGACCATGCGCCTATACAAAATAATGAAATGCCACATCTCACAAGTCATAGTGCACAGATGTTCCTTGACTAAAAGGGCATTTTCTTGTTCTATATTTTTTTTCCATTTGTATGTTACAACTTACAAATCATAGTAGTGCACAACTAAACGTCAAATCTTGAATCAAATGCCACATCCCATTTCTTGGACCAAGTTACAAACCTTGATAAAATACACATTTCCCTCAAAATGACCCTTCATACTTCGTTCCACAAACAGAAAACGAGTACTGCGCTGTAAATTGTTGTTGTCCCCGCCGCATCATGCGGGTTTCTTACTAGTATATAAATATATATATTAGAGAGTTCAAATGCGAAGAAAAAGTATTATCAGAAGAAAAAGAAGAAACTTAAACCAATATGAATCCTCTCTCTCTCACTCTCTCTTTTGGAGAGTAGTGTTTCAGCGGTAAATCCTATATTGCAAAGCGACCACTGCCCAGGATTGAATCCCATAGCACCACATGGGTATCTCCTTTCAAACCCAAGCGGTTATTTTTTCGGTGGAGCGTGAGATTCGAATCTGATAACAAACCCGGGCAGGAACCCTCCAAGGAGGTAAACCTTCCCACATCAAACCAGCTGGGCTGGAGATCATTGGCCTCTCTCTCTCTCTCTCTCTCTCTCTCTCTCTCTATATATATATATATATATATATATATATATATATATATATATATATAGGGTAGGGATCCTAAGAGAACCAAGCCCTATTTGAGAACTGAGAGAACCGTTCTGGGCCACACATTTCATATAAAGGCAAAAAAAAAACTTTTTTTTTTTTTTGCATTAATCGCACATTTTTATGCAAGAATTTTTTTTTTATTTTTTTTGAATTTTTTTTTTCATTTATACGTATGTGTATAAAACAATTATACACATGTGTATATTGAAAAAAAAAATACAAAAAAAAATAAAAAAAAAATTCCTGCATATAAAGCAGCGATTAAAGCAAAAAAAAATTTTTTTTTTTGCCTTATAGAAAATTTGTGGTCCAGAATGGTTCTCTTAGTTCTCAATTTGGAAACAGTTTCTCATTTGTACAGGAATAAGATCAAATAGGAACCAATACCCTAGTTAGGAACCAATCTGAGTCATCCATTTTTTATTTTGATCTAGGGGGTATTTGTGTAATTAGACAATTATATATTAACTTTTTATTTAATTGAGGATTTTTTTATATGGCAGTTTCCTTTTTCTATGCGATTTCCTTGCCATTAGAGATTGGGTTTCCTTAAATCTCTCAACCATTTTCTTGCGATTTCATAACAATCAGAGAAATTTAATCCAAGTGATTGAAAAACTTTCGATTCACATAAACTAAAATCGAATTTACAATTCATAATCCAAAGTTATGGATAATAATTCTATACATGAAAACATTGAATCGCAATCTCATGTGATAGAAGATCATGAAACACCATCACATCCTTTGTTTCTAAATAGTGTTGAAAATCAAGGTATTTATGTATTCTTTTTATTTTTTGTAACTATATTTCGTTTTTTCATACATTTTTTGTGATTTGTATTGGATGAGCGCGTATACTTTGGTTTTATTTTTGACATGCGAAAAGTTTGTTTGTATTCTGGAATTCATATTATGTACAGTATTGGAATGACGATGCAGATATACACTGGTGTATTATATGTAGTTATTGGGTTGTACAACGATAAAAAGATATGTTGTTAGTTGTTATACACCAGTGTATAACTACATATCTATTAATTATTATACACATGTGTATTATAGTAAATAACTAACGTTCTAAATGTTATATTAAATATACACAGGTGTATATTCATTAGGAAAAATGAAATGTGCAGTATAATACAGTTAATGTGTTACTCAATATACACAGGTGTACCATATATGAGTTGTAGCATGTCTAACTATATTTTTTTATTGGGTTGTACAGCGATAAAAAGATATGTTGTTAGTTGTTATACACCAGTGTATAACTACATATCTATTAATTATTATACACATGTGTATTATAGTAGGTAACTAACGTTCTAAATGTTATATTAAATATACACAGGTGTATATTCATTAGGAAAAATGAAATGTGCAGTATAATACAGTTAATGTGTTACTCAATATACACAGGTGTACCATATATGAGTTGTAGCATGTCTAACTATATTTTTTTAATATTGTAAAATTTATTTTTAATGTACATTTCTATATTGTAGGTTCCTCATCGAGCAACGTATATGAATCTCCCGGTGGGACTAGATATTGGACGCCAGTTGTACCAGATGATGTTAAACCATTTGTAGGTGCCAGGTTTAGAACATTGGACGAAGCTATTATAATGTATGAAAATTATGGAGAAGCAGCCGGATTTGGAACTCGTTTGTCTACACGAAAACAATTAGATGGTGTGACTATAAATAGGTACATTTTGTGTTCGAATGCAAAGACACCAAAATCACTTGAAGGTGACACAAATGTTGAGGAAAAAACGAATATACACCAATGTATATCTGTGTTGATGATATTGAATGAAAGAAAAAAACTGATATACATCAATGTATAACTAATGTACACCATTGTATATATGTGTTGATGATGATGATGAATGAACAAAAAAAACTGATATACACCAATATACACTTCAACTTACAACAACTATATAGCTAAATAAAAATTTACCATTATATACACTTTTGTATAGGCATTTGGCTTTGTTTATCCTTATAGCGGTTATGTCTCTCATTCTCTTTACGTAATATACACTAGTGTATAGGCATTTGATAATAATAAAGCGTCTCATTTTTTTGACGTGATAATTACGTTTTGTAGGATCCAATTTTTTTAATATTATCCCTAAATCAGTAAATGGAGAAGGAGAAGGTTTTTAGGAGGTATACACCAATATATATTTTGTTCATATACAAAAACGAAGAAACCTCAACATCTATTTATGATGTACACTGATGTATTTAACTTACATCTATATACTGTATAATGCATATTATATGGGTAAAAAAATTATTTTTATCCTTTTCAAGACATATTCAATAAAAACTTATTAAATAAACTATTATTTATGATAAAGGCATTAAATCTAGCCTAATGAATGTCAAATTTAGTAAAGTATTATTTAATTTGAACCTTTTAATATTATTATTATTATATAATATTAAATAAAGTACTTTATTTCATAATATTTAATTCTTTACTTTTTTTGAACGGCAAATTTTATCACATCTTAATTCCACCGCACCTTGCATTTGCAAAGATTTGAACCCACAACCTTACATTAGTAAGGGGGGGACACCATACCACTAGACCAAGAGATCATGTATTAATTTACTAACTTGTATTAACAAAATTACTTTTTATTTGATAAAGTTATTTTGTCAAATCAAGTTTAAAATTTTATATTTATTTAACTAAATAATTTAATTTTGGGTAAATTTTTGTTTATGATTTTAGTGATGGAAATCAGAGTACCAATTTTAATTTTCTTTTATATATATATATATATATATATATATATATATATATATATATATATATATATATACACTAGTAGGGAACCCGCGCGTTGTTGTGGGGAGACAATTTGTAGCGCGATACTCGTTGCTGTTAGTTTATCGATCCTCTCATGATATATTGTGTATTATTTTTAAGATGGTTTTTGGACTTGTAGAAAATAAATATAGACAAACTGTTAATTAGGTAACAAACTACTAACTTGGTTGGGAAGACGACAAAAAATTATGCCATGTTGTCATTACCGGTAAATATCATATTGTCATTACTAGTAATATTGTTTTTATATTTTTTATAAAACTTTATGAGTAACTTTTAATGAAACAAACAAGTTAAGTGGGTTTTAGTTGTTAAATAAATATCTATTAAACCCATTTGTGAAAAATGGGTTATTACCCAAGATTTAACCACCACATATTCTTTGCATTTATAACCAACATGTATTAATGTATCGTGTATTATGCCTCTACAATTGACATATATAATCAAATCAATATAGTTGTATAATGCGTCTCCGGACCAAACAAAAAAACAAGAATTGAAAACATTTTCGAATTAAAAATCATATACACGTTAGGACTTAAATGTTATACATGATACCAAATTAAAAATCTAAAAAAAAAGTTATAGATTTCCACCTTGTAACTTGAGCCACCTCACATTGAATATGACCTCATTAACTGTTTTCCCCTCCGTTTTTACAAACAATATTAATAAATATATCCATATCTTTATTCATCTCTACCTTCTAAATTAAAAAATCAAAACATTTCCAACTCCGGATGAAACAGATGAGAATTCAATTTTTTTAATAAAATCTCAACTACTAATTCATTCAATTTGAGTGAAAAACAATAGGCTTTTTAAATAATAATAATAGTATTTGAGATTAACAATAAAAGAGAAACGACAGACCATTCAAATCATTGGCCTCCATTTGCAATACTTACGTAACCAAGCAATCCCCACCCCATAACCTTCTATGCTCAAATTATGATTAGCAACCAATCATGGGAACAAATTATGCTACTAAAATTTTGATTGATTATTAGATAGCTATAATAAAACAACTTTTTTTTAATCTAAATCCTACCATACAAAAATCATTAAAAAAAAATGCAACCCAACCAATTTTACAAGGGAAAAAATGTGGGTTTGAATAAAAAAAATTAATCTAAAATTGAAGAAAAAAATTACACAAATCATTAAACGTTCCTGAAATTGTTCTTTCGTATTTGAAGAAACAAGTAGTCTAACCTCCTTATGGGGATGATAGACTAGATGTAACCACAAGATTGATCCTTCACTAGCACTTCTTGGATTGGAGCAACCTGCAAACAAGATTGAGTGGGTAGGGAGACGACTACACGAGGTAGTAGTTTATAACAAAAACGTGGGTGAATGGGGATACTATCAAGTATGATAGCTCTTAGGGTTAGCCAAAAGTGTCCTTTCTATTAGGGATATGATCCCTTATATAGAGATGGACGTATGCCACCATTACCCAAAACCCTAATCGTAATGGGCCAGGCCCGATTAGGGTTGTCTCCACTACCCAAGGATTATATTAGTAAAGTAGTTAAGAGATACCCATAAATAAGGAAATTTGGAACGATTACCGCTTTTACCGCTTACGCGCGCGGGCATCACTCCGTGATTGTAGGAGAGTCGTTACTGCTTTGCTTGCTGGCGAAGTTTACTTTCTGCGCGAGAAGTCATTCCGCGATATTGTAATCCGGGTTTGGGTATGCTCTGCGCAATGATGAGCACCCAATCCCATCAAGTCCCCCCAGTCCAGTGTGTACCTGTCACACCCTCAAAATCTACTTGCGGAGTTTTACCGCGAGGCGCATGACAAACCAGGATCCAAACCAACGATCACAATAAACAAGTCTAAATGAATATAATGCAATTTCAAAACATAGTTTAAAATCCCCGTTTACAGCGGAAGCTTATTCAAAACAGTATCTCAAAAGTAACCAAATGTTCAACATATGAAAACCATGCGACTCTAACTAGACGCCGTGCAGACGCGTGCGCCCTAGTCCCGTAGTGCTACCTTAGCGACCTGAGAAAACATGTAAAAGTTTACGTCAGCACAAAAATGCTGGTGAGTTTACAGGTTTTGTAATCCAAGTACCAAGTCAACCTGTCCATACTATAACAAATCGAAAACCAGTGTACGCTAGCTAGGCGTATGTTTTGTTACTACCACGATTGGAAAACCATTACTAACTCGCATACCAGATGTTGTGCCCGAAAAGTAAACCTGTTGTTCCTGTTTGAGACAATATGCACTCGCCCGGCCCTCCAAGCCGACGAGCGGGGTTGGTCACTCCCAATAGCGCTATTCACATTTCCCCGTTGTGCAAACCCGCACATTCATGGTTCCCCCCGGGACTTCCAAAGATCGTGTAGTACACAATAGAAACCCATAGTATGACAGTAGTTACCAAATAATCGTTTTAACACATGTTTTCTCCCCCGAAAATATGAAACCAGTTTAAAAGAGGGGCCGTAAACTCACCTTAAGTTGCGTTACTTCGTAATACGAATAACTCAGCTGCTATGCTAGTCCCGTAAAGTGGCGACCTAACATATGACAGTTACAAGCACTTAGACTAATAACCCGCAGGTTAATTAGTCCCTAGATGTCCAGACCATAACCAAGTTCGTTTGAAAACACCGTGACTGTTTAACTGACCCAAAGTACAAGACTCGACATCCCATTGGTGACCCGAGACTTCCCGTGTTATGTTTACGCTCTCAAACATGTAATCATGCAATCACACTTAACATACGTTAACGCACAACAAGTTATAGCACATAGCTCACGTATCACCGAATTACATCCAAACATATGTTACCAAGTTATTAGATATGTTACGGGGTTCCTAGCATGTTCCTACATGTCAAATCGGGTCTCGGAATGCTAATTTACACTTACAACAGCAGTACACGCGATTAGGAAAAGTCAACTAGCATTTAGGTTGGTCAACTAGCATTTAGGAAAGCTAATCGCATGTAACTACTAGCATTTAGGGCTATACCACATGTAACTACTAGCATTTAGGGCTATACCACATGTAACTTCTAGCATTTAGGCTATACCACATGCACTACTAGCATTTAGCCCCCCTACTCGCATGAATATAGGCGATTAGGGACTTCTTATAGGCGATTGGTCCCCTAATCGCCTCTAACATAGGCGATTAAGGCGATTAGGGTTGCTAATCGCCTGTAACCTTGCTGTTCCGGTTTTTCGCGCGTTTAACGCTCCAAATCAGATCCAGAACGTGTGTAACCATCCAATATCATCCCAAACACTATCCTAAACATGTTTCAACTAAAATCCTTCGTTTTGCCTCGTATTATCAGTCCTGCATGCAATCACGTAATCCAAACACCATTCACATAGCATGCAACATCACACTAACATGCGTAACTATAACCCTAATAATCAATTCTCAGATTTTATCATCATAATATCATTATTATTCTGATCTAACATAATAACATGTCATTCATTCATCTTGAATCATGAAAACCCTAGCTTTCTAATCATAAACACCCATAACACATGCATACTAGTTAAAATCCGATTAACAACACTTATCAACGATTTTCAGAAAGCTTTTCCGTTTTAGAATAGGTCTGGACTATTAGGGATTGTATAAAAACGTTTATAAGATTGCATGGATGGAAACCAAACCTTAGATTTGTAAAAGAATGATGGATTAAGCTTGAAACCTTGTATTTTGATCAAAAATCGCGTTCCAGAGGTTGTGTGTGTGTTGGGGCAGGTTATGGGACGACTAGGGTTTGTATAATGATGTTTAGGAGGTCAAGTATGGTATTTATAGTCGTTTTTAGTCGTCCAGCCCGTAACTAGCGATTATGCAGCCCTTACACGCGATTAGGAAGCCTAATCGCATGTAAGTTCATGCAATTGGGGCCTAATCGCATGAACAGTCATGCAATTGGTCCCTACTCGCCCCTATGACTGCCCACTCGCCCCTACTATAGGCGATTGGGCTATCCTAATCGCCTATAGGGGCCTGTTCCGTGTGGTTTGCGCGTTAAACCCCGTTTTAACATATGTTAACACATATTCACATACCGACAAGTCACATAATGATTGTAAACACATAACACTTGTAAATACACATTTTCACACTCGTTCACCAATTCCCGGGACTCGAGACTTGTATGTTCCGTATGCCCTGACGATCCTACAAATCGTCACCGTTTGTACACTTGGTTAAGGACCGACATCTAATGAACCTCTAGACCAACAACCAATGATCTTCTAGACTAAACCGATAGTTCCCGAACCGAAACCCGACTTAACTAACCCAGTTAAGTACAATATACGCGTGACTCGCTAAGGTAGACTTTCATCTAGACAACGTTGTTAACCAGAATTTGCCGGGTGTCACATCATCCCCACGTTAAAAGAATTATTGTCCCGAAAATTGCACAAGTACCCAAAAGAACAAAAGAAATAACGAAGGGAACAAACAAAAGATAGAAACCAAAAGAGAGATTTACCCGAGTTGTCACATCATCCCCACGTTAAAAGGAATCTCGCCCCGAGATTCATTCACCTGCAGAAGAAACATATCTCGACTCGAACGCTTCCTTAGGAAAGAGGTGAGGATATTTAGACTTCATCTGATCCTCCCGTTACCGAGCTCAACCTTGATCTCTTCCAGTGGAACAATGAGAGACTCGTCAGCCAGACACTTCTTCAAGTTGGACACATGGAAGACGTTATGTACGTTACCGAGCTCCGTCGGTAAATCAAGACGATATGCCACTGGCCCAATCCGTTCCAGGATCGTAAATGGACCGACATACCGCGGATTGAGTTTGCCACGCTTCCCAAAGCGTATGACGCCCTTCGATGGTGAGACTTTTAGAAGTACTTTGTCATTAACTTGGAATTCCAATGGTTTGCGACGTTGATCAGCATAACTCTTTTGCCGATCCCGTGCCGCTGCCAACCGGTTACGAATCTGTACGATCTTTTCCGAAGTTTCGTACACTAGTACAGGCCCAGTGAGTTGACTCTCACCCACTTCAGCCCAACAAAGAGGAGAACGGCATTTCCGTCCGTACAGTGCCTCGAACAGAGCTGCCTTGATGCTCGTGTGATAACTGTTATTGTACGAGAATTCTACTAACGGTAGATGAGCTTCCCAACCCTTGCCAAAATCAATTACACATGCCCTCAGCATGTCTTCCAAAGTTTGAATCGTACGCTCACTCTGACCGTCAGTCTGTGGATGATAAGCCGTACTCATGTCTAGTTGGGTACCCAAAGCCTTGTGCAAAGACTTCCAGAAGTGAGAAGTAAAATGGGAGTCACGATCCGAGATAATAGAAACTGGCACCCCGTGCTTAGAAACAACTTCCTTCAAATAAAGACGAGCCAAACAATCCATGGTGTCGGTCTCCTTAATAGCAAGAAAATGGGCTGATTTCGTCAACCGATCAACAATCACCCATATCTTGTCATTCCCGCTTGGTGATTTAGGAAGTTGCGTGACAAAATCCATGGTAATCCGTTCCCATTTCCATTCCGGAATTTCAGGTTGTTGCAAGAGACCCGACGGTTTCTGGTATTCCACCTTGACCTTAGCACAGGTCAAGCATTTGCTCACGTATGAGGCTATATCCGACCTCATGTTTGGCCACCAGTAAAGCACCTTCAGATCTTGGTACATCTTATCCGAACCAGGATGAATAGAATACCGGGACTTATGAGCCTCATCAAGGACAAGCTCCCGTAGTCTCCCGAATAAAGGAACCTATATGCGTTCCGCGAAATAGTGCAGGCCATCAGGCCTTCGCTCGAGGTGCTTGTCGGCACCGTGCATAGTCTCAGCTTTAAGGTTTTCCTCCTTCAAAGCTTCTAACTGGGCAGAACGGAGTTGATCAGGTAGGGATGATTGAATGGTGAGCTGCAATGCCCGAACGCGACGAGGTTTAGTCGATTCCTTCCTGCTCAAGGCGTCTGCTACAACATTCGCCTTGCCAGGATGGTACTTAATGGCACAATCATAGTCGTTCAGAAGTTCAATCCAACGACGCTGCCGTATGTTCAAATGTTGTTGGTCAAAAATATGTTAGAGACTCTTGTGATCGGTGTAGATGGTGCATTTGGTACCGTACAAGTAATGTCTCCAAATTTTCAACGCGAAAACCACTGCACCCAACTCCAAGTCATGGGTGGTGTAGTTCTTCTCGTGCACCTTGAGTTGACGAGAAGCATACGCAATCACCTTCTCGCGTTGCATCAACACACAACCGAGACCATGAATAGAAGCATCACAGTAAACAACGAAATCATCAGGTCCTTCAGGTAAGGACAAAATAGGAGCAGAACACAGTTTAGACTTCAGTTCTTGAAATGCCGACTCTTGTGGTTCACCCCAGTCGAATTTTCTATCCTTCTGTGTGAGAGTGGTCAGGGGTTGAGCGATCTTCGAGAACCCCTGAATGAAACGACGATAGTAGCCCGCAAGGCCTAGGAATTGCCGCACCTCAGTTGGCGTCTTTGGTGCTCCCCAGTCCTTGATCGCTTCGATCTTAGCTGGATCGACATGAATTCCTAGTTCATTAACCACATGTCCTAGGAACTGAACTTCGCGTAACCAAAAGTCACACTTTGAGAACTTGGCGTAAAGTTGTTCCCGTCGCAAAAGTTCCAAAACTAACCGCAGATGTTCCTCATGTTCGGTCTTGTTCTTAGAGTAGATCAGAATGTCATCAATAAACACAATGACGAACTTGTCCAGATATGGTTTGCAAACGCGGTTCATCAAATCCATGAAAACCGCCGGTGCGTTCGTGAGACCGAAAGGCATGACCAAGAATTCGAAATGGCCTTAACGTGTACGAAAGGCAGTCTTTGCAACGTCAGCTTCCCTTACGCGCAACTGGTGATAACCGGACCTCAAATCAATCTTGGAGTAGTAACTAGAACCCTGGAGCTGGTCGAATAGATCATCAATACGTGGAAGAGGATAACGGTTCTTGACAGTCAGTTTGTTCAGTTCTCTGTAGTCCACACACAATCGGAAACTTCCATCCTTCTTCTTGACGAATAGAATCGGGGCTCCCCAAGGGGAAGAACTTGGTCTGATGAAACCCTTGTCCAAGAGTTCCTGTAACTGACTAGACAATTCCTGCATCTCGGGAGGTGCAAGACGGTAGGGGGCCCGAGCAATAGAAGCAGCCCCTGGTACAAGATCAATACCGAACTCGACTTGACGATGGGGAGGAACACCAGATAAATCATCAGGAAAAACATCAGGAAACTCGCGTACAACCGGAATATCGTCGATCTTCTTCTCATCACCAGAGGAAACAGATAAAAGCGCCAAAACGGCTGGATAACCCTTTCGAAGACACTTAAGGGCTTTCATGCTAGAGATGATGTTTAGCGGAACACCACCCTTGATACCGTACACAGAAAGGAATTCTCCATCAGGGAGAGGAATCCGAATAACCTTGTCGTAACAAACAATCTCCGCGCGATACAAAGACAACCAATCCATGCCTACCACAACGTCAAAACTACCCAAAGGTACCGGCATAAGGTCGATGGGGAACGATAAACCCGACAGCTCTAATTGACACTCCCGAAGGACACTAGTAGCTTCAATCTTTTTACCGTCAGCCAACTCAATAATATACTTAGTCTCTAATGGTACGGTACTACATCTAGCAGTCGACTAATCTCCATGGATACAAAACTCTTGTCGGCACCAGAATCAAATAACACACTAACAGAACGATTATTGAGAAGGAACGTACCGGTAACTGTGTCAGGATCCTGTCTAGCCTCAGCGGCTCCAATGACGAAGGCGCGTGCATTCCTGCCACCTCCCCCATTGTTCCCATTACCGTTGTTCCCGCCCTGCTTCAGTTTTGGGCAATCCTTCTTGTAATGCCCGGTCTCACCACAGTTGTAACATCCCTGTCTTCCTGTAGTCCCTTGAGTAGTAGGAGCTTAGTTAGTAGTCGGAGCTTGGGTCGATGGAAGTGTAACCCGACAATCTTTAGCATAATGCCCTGTTCGCTGGCAGCGATGACAACGGTTACTGTCGCAGTTCCCTTGATGATGACGTCCACACTTCTTACATTTGGGCAGTTTCCCCGCATAACCACCCTGCTTGTTACCCGAAGAAGAAGAACCCCCATTATCAAACCTCTTACCCTGCTGTGCTGGCCCAGATCCCTTCCCTTCATTATCCCACTTGCGCTTGTTGTTCTCTGGAGCCTTAACAGTCGAACCCTTAGCAGGCAAAATACCCTCACTCACCTTCAAGTTGGTCATCCTATGAGCCGATCGGACAACCTCTGCATATGTAGGATGATTTCCCGCAGCCACTAACCCTGCGATTTCCGGTACTAACCCCGAGACATAGTGTTCAATCCTCCTGTACTCTGGCACATGCAGATCAGGACACAGCACTGCCAACTCGTTACGCCTCACAGTATACTTCTCAATTTCGGACCCCGACATCTTGAGGTTCCACACCTCGTGCTCTAGCTTCTGCACCTCTTCTCTCGGACAGTACTCACGCTTCAACAGCTGCACAAAATTCTCCCAAGGCATAGCATACGCCTCCCCAATACCCATATAATGGGTGATGTTATTCCACCAAGTCAATGCAACATCCTGGAATAACGCAGCAGCATACTTAACCCGATCTTCTGGGAGACAGTTACACATCAGAAACACTGACTCCACTTTCTCCGGCAACCTAAGCAAGCTCACCGCACCCTCAGTGCCAGAGAATTCCTGGGGCTTACAGTCCCGAAACATCTTGTAGGTACACATAGGTGGGGGTGGGTTAACAGGACCACCTACACCGTTGTGCCCTAACTGGAAGGCAGCTTGGAGCAAGTTGTTCAGATCAGCCTGCGATAGATTAATACCTCCACGACCACCAGCACCACCGCGACCACCACCACGTCCACCATTGCGACCACCTCCACGTCCTCCTCGTACTCCAGACATGATTCTGGCAGAAAGAACGAGAAAATTTAGTTTCACAGATAAAGATAACCACTAATGTTCACAAGATCAAAGCTAGATCCAATCCAGGACTATCCCTTCAAACCCAGAGCTCACCAGGGCTTCCATCCATTTCGGTTTATGATTTTGTGTGCACCCAAAATGATAAACCGCTCTACATGGTCCTCCAAGTGTTCTCCTAGTTCAGAGTTCAAATCACCGAACATAGACTCTTAGCTATACACCGTAATACTATGGTAGTTTATGGCAAGTGTTTCTATTGGAGTATGAAAGGGAGAAGTCCGAGCCTTGGACAAATCTCAAGAGTATACGAGTTACCCCAATATACTACACTGCCTAGAAAGCAAGTAACCCAACCTAAGATAGAACGGATGATGTAACATGAGAAGGTCAAATGATTCAGAGACACCCCGACAAGCCCATACGTAAACCACCATAATGCTTAGTACCATGTGATCGTCTAGTGTGTGCGACTCGGCTATAGACTAGACTCTACATGCAGTCCTAGTTCACTATAACCATTGGCTCTGATACCAATCTGTCATACCCTCAAAATCCACTTGCGGAGTTTTACCGCGAGGCGCATGACAAACCAGGATCCAAACCAACGATCACAATAAACAAGTCTAAATGAATATAATGCAATTTCAAAACATAGTTTAAAATCCCCGTTTACAGCGGAAGCTTATTCAAAACAGTATCTCAAAAGTAACCAAATGTTCAACATATGAAAACCATGCGACTCTAACTAGACGCCGTGCAGACGCGTGCGCCGTAGTCCCGTAGTGCTACCTTAGCGACCTGAGAAAACATGTAAAAGTTTACGTCAGCACAAAAATGCTGGTGAGTTTACAGGTTTTGTAATCCAAGTACCAAGTCAACCTGTCCATACTATAACAAATCGAAAACCAGTGTACGCTAGCTAGGCGTATGTTTTGTTACTACCACGATTGGAAAACCATTACTAACTCGCATACCAGATGTTGTGCCCGAAAAGTAAACCTGTTGTTCCTGTTGTTCCTGTTTGAGACAATATGCACTCGCCCGGCCCTCCAAGCCGACGAGCGGGGTTGGTCACTCCCAATAGCGCTATTCACATTTCCCCGTTGTGTAAACCCGCACATTCATGGTTCCCCCCGGGACTTCCAAAGATCGTGTAGTACACAATAGAAACCCATAGTATGACAGTAGTTACCAAATAATCGTTTTAACACATGTTTTCTCCCCCGAAAATATGAAACCAGTTTAAAAGAGGGGCCGTAAACTCACCTTAAGTTGCGTTACTTCGTAATACGAATAACTCAGCTGCTATGCTAGTCCCGTAAAGTGGCGACCTAATATATGACAGTTACAAGCACTTAGACTAATAACCCGCAGGTTAATTAGTCCCTAGATGTCCAGACCATAACCAAGTTCGTTTGAAAACACCGTGACTGTTTAACTGACCCAAAGTACAAGACTCGACATCCCATTGGTGACCCGAGACTTCCCGTGTTATGTTTACGCTCTCAAACATGTAATCATGCAATCACACTTAACATACGTTAACGCACAACAAGTTATAGCACATAGCTCACGTATCACCGAATTACATCCAAACATATGTTACCATGTTATTAGATATGTTACGGGGTTCCTAGCATGTTCCTACATGTCAAATCGGGTCTCGGAATGCTAATTTACACTTACAGCAGCAGTACACGCGATTAGGAAAAGTCAACTAGCATTTAGGTTGGTCAACTAGCATTTAGGAAAGCTAATCGCATGTAACTACTAGCATTTAGGGCTATACCACATGTAACTACTAGCATTTAGGGCTATACCACATGTAACTACTAGCATTTAGGGCTATACCACATGTAACTTCTAGCATTTAGGCTATACCACATGCACTACTAGCATTTAGCCCCCCTACTCGCATGAATATAGGTGATTAGGGACTTCTTATAGGCGATTGGTCCCCTAATCGCCTCTAACATAGGCGATTAGGGTTGCTAATCGCCTGTAACCTTGCTGTTCCGGTTTTTCGCGCGTTTAACGCTCCAAATCAGATCCAGAACGTGTGTAACCATCCAATATCATCCCAAACACTATCCTAAACATGTTTCAACTAAAATCCTTCGTTTTGCCTCGTATTATCAGCCCTGCATGCAATCACGTAATCCAAACACCATTCACATAGCATGCAACATCACACTAACATGCGTAACTATAACCCTAATAATCAATTCTCAGATTTTATCATCATAATATCATTATTATTCTGATCTAACATAATAACATGTCATTCATTCATCTTGAATCATAAAAACCCTAGCTTTCTAATCATAAACACCCATAACACATGCATACTAGTTAAAATCCGATTAACAACACTTATCAACGATTTTCAGAAAGCTTTTCCGTTTTAGAACAGGTCTGGACTATTAGGGATTGTATAAAAACGTTTATAAGATTGCATGGATGGAAACCAAACCTTAGATTTGTAAAAGAATGATGGATTAAGCTTGAAACCTTGTGTTTTGATCAAAAATCGCAATCCAGAGGTTGTGTGTGTGTTGGGGCAGGTTATGGGACGACTAGGGTTTGTATAATGATGTTTAAGAGGTCAAATATGGTATTTATAGTCGTTTTTAGTCGTCCAGCCCGTAACTAGCGATTATGCAGCCCTTACACGCGATTAGGAAGCCTAATCGCATGTAAGTTCATGCAATTGGGGCCTAATCGCATGAACAGTCATGCAATTGGTCCCTACTCGCCCCTATGACTGCCCACTCGCCCCTACTATAGGCGATTGGGCTATCCTAATCGCCTATAGGGGCCTGTTCCGTGTGGTTTGCGCGTTAAACCCCGTTTTAACATATGTTAACACATATTCACATACCGACAAGTCACATAATGATTGTAAACACATAACACTTGTAAATACACATTTTCACACTCGTTCACCAATTCCCGGGACTCGAGACTTGTATGTTCCGTATGCCCTGACGATCCTACAAATCGTCACCGTTTGTACACTTGGTTAAGGACCGACATCTAATGAACCTCTAGACCAACATCCAATGATCTTCTAGACTAAACCGATAGTTCCCGAACCGAAACCCGACTTAACTAACCCAGTTAAGTACAATATACGCGTGACTCGCTAAGGTAGACTTTCATCTAGACAACGTTGTTAACCAGAATTTGCCGGGTGTCACATCATCCCCACGTTAAAAGAATTTTCGTCCCGAAAATTGCACAAGTACCCAAAAGAACAAAAGAAATAACGAAGGGAACAAACAAAAGATAGAAACCAAAAGAGAGATTTACCCGAGTTGTCACATCATCCCCACGTTAAAAGGAATCTCGCCCCGAGATTCATTCAGCTGCAGAAGAAACATATCTCGACTCGAACGCTTCCTTAGGAAAGAGGTGAGGATATTTAGACTTCATCTGATCCTCCCGTTCCCACGTATACTCTGGTCCCCGGTTCGAGTTCCACCGAACCTTAACGATACGAATCTTGCTGTGACGTAGGCTACGAATCTTGTAATCCAGAATCTCCACAGGTTCTTCCACAATCCGAAGACGATCATCAACCTTGATCTCTTCCAGTGGAACAATGAGAGACTCGTCAGCCAGACACTTCTTCAAGTTGGACACATGGAAGACGTTATGTACGTTACCGAGCTCCGTCGGTAAATCAAGACGATATGCCACTGGCCCAATCCGTTCCAGGATCGTAAATGGACCGACATACCGCGGATTGAGTATGCCACGCTTCCCAAAGCGTATGACGCCCTTCCATGGTGAGACTTTTAGAAGTACTTTGTCATTAACTTGGAATTCCAATGGTTTGCGACGTTGATCAGCATAACTCTTTTGCCGATCCCGTGCCGCTGCCAACCGGTTACGAATCTGTACGATCTTTTCCGAAGTTTCGTACACTAGTTCAGGCCCAGTGAGTTGACTCTCACCCACTTCAGCCCAACAAAGAGGAGAACGGCATTTCCGTCCGTACAGTGCCTCGAACGGAGCTGCCTTGATGCTCGTGTGATAACTGTTATTGTACGAGAATTCTACTAACGGTAGATGAGCTTCCCAACCCTTGCCAAAATCGATTACACATGCCCTCAGCATGTCTTCCAAATTTGAATCGTACGCTCACTCTGACCGTCAGTCTGTGGATGATAAGCCGTACTCATGTCTAGTTGGGTACCCAAAGCCTTGTGCAAAGACTTCCAGAAGTGAGAAGTAAAATGGGAGTCACGATCCGAGATAATAGAAACTGGCACCCCGTGCTTAGAAACAACTTCCTTCAAATAAAGACGAGCCAAACGATCCATGGTGTCGGTCTCCTTAATAGCAAGAAAATGGGCTGATTTCGTCAACCGATCAACAATCACCCATATCTTGTCATTCCCGCTTGGTGATTTAGGAAGTTGCGTGACAAAATCCATGGTAATCCGTTCCCATTTCCATTCCGGAATTTCAGGTTATTGCAAGAGACCCGACGGTTTCTGGTATTCCACCTTGACCTTAGCACAGGTCAAGCATTTGCTCACGTATGAGGCTATATCCGACCTCATGTTTGGCCACCAGTAAAGCACCTTCAGATCTTGGTACATCTTATCCGAACCAGGATGAATAGAATACCGGGACTTATGAGCCTCATCAAGGACAAGCTCCCGTAGTCTCCCGAATAAAGGAACCCATATGCGTTCCGCGAAATAGTGCAGGCCATCAGGCCTTCGCTCGAGGTGCTTGTCGGCACCGTGCATAGTCTCAGCTTTAAGGTTTTCCTCCTTCAAAGCTTCTAACTGGGCAGAACGGAGTTGATCAGGTAGGGATGAATGAATGGTGAGCTGCAACGCCCGAACGCGACGAGGTTTAGTCGATTCCTTCCTGCTCAAGGCGTCTGCTACAACATTCGCCTTGCCAGGATGGTACTTAATGGCACAATCATAGTCGTTCAGAAGTTCAATCCAACGACGCTGCCGTATGTTCAAATGTTGTTGGTCAAAAATATGTTAGAGACTCTTGTGATCGGTGTAGATGGTGCATTTGGTACCGTACAAGTAATGTCTCCAAATTTTCAACGCGAAAACCACTGCACCCAACTCTAAGTCATGGGTGGTGTAGTTCTTCTCGTGCACCTTGAGTTGACGAGAAGCATACGCAATCACCTTCTCGCGTTGCATCAACACACAACCGAGACCATGAATAGAAGCACCACAGTAAACAACGAAATCATCAGGTCCTTCAGGTAAGGACAAAATAGGAGCAGAACACAGTTTAGACTTCAGTTCTTGAAATGCCGACTCTTGTGGTTCACCCCAGTCGAATTTTCTATCCTTCTGTGTGAGAGTGGTCAGGGGTTGAGCGATCTTCGAGAACCCCTGAATGAAACGACGATAGTAGCCCGCAAGGCCTAGGAATTGCCGCACCTCAGTTGGCGTCTTTGGTGCTCCCCAGTCCTTGATCGCATCGATCTTAGCTGGATCGACATGAATTCCAAGTTCATTAACCACATGTCCTAGGAACTGAACTTCGCGTAACCAAAAGTCACACTTTGAGAACTTGGCGTAAAGTTTTTCCCGTCGCAAAAGTTCCAAAACTAACCGCAGATTTTCCTCATGTTCGGTCTTGTTCTTAGAGTAGATCAGAATGTCATCAATAAACACAATGACGAACTTGTCCAGATATGGTTTGCAAACGCGGTTCATCAAATCCATGAAAACCGCCGGTGCGTTCGTGAGACCGAAAGGCATGACCAAGAATTCGAAATGGCCATAACGTGTACGAAAGGCAGTCTTTGCAACGTCAGCTTCCCTTACGCGCAACTGGTGATAACCGGACCTCAAATCAATCTTGGAGTAGTAACTAGAACCCTGGAGCTGGTCGAATAGATCATCAATACGTGGAAGAGGATAACGGTTCTTGACAGTCAGTTTGTTCAGTTCTCTGTAGTCCACACACAATCGGAAACTTCCATCCTTCTTCTTGACGAATAGAATCGGGGCTCCCCAAGGGGAAGAACTTGGTCTGATGAAACCCTTGTCCAAGAGTTCCTGTAACTGACTAGACAATTCCTGCATCTCGGGAGGTGCAAGACGGTAGGGGGCCCGAGCAATAGAAGCAGCCCCTGGTACAGGATCAATACCGAACTCGACTTGACAATGGGGAGGAACACCAGATAAATCATCAGGAAAAACATCAGGAAACTCGCGTACAACCGGAATATCGTCGATCTTCTTCTCATCACCAGAGGAAACAGATAAAAGCGCCAAAACGGCTGGATAACCCTTTCGAAGACACTTAAGGGCTTTCATGCTAGAGATGATGTTTAGCGGAACACCACCCTTGATACCGTACACAGAAAGGAATTCTCCATCAGGGAGAGGAATCCGAATAACCTTGTCGTAACAAACAATCTCCGCGCGATACAAAGACAACCAATCCATGCCTACCACAACGTCAAAACTACCCAAAGGTACCGGCATAAGGTCGATGGGGAACGATAAACCCGACAGCTCTAATTGACACTCCCGAAGGACACTAGTAGCTTCAATCTTTTTACCGTCAGCCAACTCAATAATATACTTAGTCTCTAATGGTACGGTACTACATCTAGCAGTCGACTAATCTCCATGGATACAAAACTCTTGTCGGCACCAGAATCAAATAACACACTAACAGAACGATTATTGAGAAGGAACGTACCGGTAACTGTGTCAGGATCCTGTCTAGCCTCAGCGGCTCCAATGACGAAGGCGCGTGCATTCCTGCCACCTCCCCCATTGTTCCCATTACCGTTGTTCCCGCCCTGCTTCAGTTTTGGGCAATCCTTCTTGTAATGCCCGGTCTCACCACAGTTGTAACATCCCTGTCTTCCTGTAGTCCCTTGAGTAGTAGGAGCTTAGTTAGTAGTCGGAGCCTGGGTCGATGGAAGTGTAACCCGACAATCTTTAGCATAATGCCCTGTTCGCTGGCAGCGATGACAACGGTTACTGTCGCAGTTCCCTTGATGATGACGTCCACACTTGTTACATTTGGGCAGTTTCCCCGCATAACCACCCTGCTTGTTACCCGAAGAAGAAGAACCCCCATTATCAAACCTCTTACCCTGCTGTGCTGGCCCAGATCCCTTCCCTTCATTATCCCACTTGCGCTTGTTGTTCTCTGGAGCCTTAACAGTCGAACCCTTAGCAGGCAAAATACCCTCACTCACCTTCAAGTTGGTCATCCTATGAGCCGATCGGACAACCTCTACGTATGTAGGATGATTTCCCGCAGCCACTAACCCTGCGATTTCCGGTACTAACCCCGAGACATAGTGTTCAATCCTCCTGTACTCTGGCACATGCAGATCAGGACACAGCACTGCCAACTCGTTACGCCTCACAGTATACTTCTCAATTTCGGACCCCACATCTTGAGGTTCCACACCTCGTGCTCTAGCTTCTGCACCTCTTCTCTCGGACAGTACTCACGCTTCAACAGCTGCACAAAATTCTCCCAAGGCATAGCATACGCCTCCCCAATACCCATATAATGGGTGATGTTATTCCACCAAGTCAATGCAACATCCTGGAATAACGCAGCAGCATACTTAACCCGATCTTCTGGGAGACAGTTACACATCAGAAACACTGAC
The DNA here is from genome assembly GCA_028751855.1 of Ambrosia trifida. Classification (NCBI taxonomy): domain Eukaryota; kingdom Viridiplantae; phylum Streptophyta; class Magnoliopsida; order Asterales; family Asteraceae; genus Ambrosia; species Ambrosia trifida. The sequence goes on from CM054127.1 coordinate 83,519,228, forward strand.
TCCACTTTCTCCGGCCACCTAAGCAAGCTCACCGCACCCTCAGTGCCAGAGAATTCCTAGGGCTTACAGTCTCGAAACATCTTGTAGGTACACATAGGTGGGGGTGGGTTAACAAGACCACCACCACCGTTGTGCCCTAACTGGAAGGCAGCTTGGAGCAAGTTGTTCAGATCAGCCTGCGATAGATTAATACCTCCACGACCACCAGCACCACCGCGACCACCACCACGTCCACCATTGCGACCACCTCCACGTCCTCCTCGTACTCCAGACATGATTCTGGCAGAAAGAACGAGAAAATTTAGTTTCACAGATAAAGATAACCACTAATGTTCACAAGATCAAAGCTAGATCCAATCCAGGACTATCCCTTCAAACCCAGAGCTCACCAGGGCTTCCATCCATTTCAGTTTATGATTTTGTGCGCACCCAAAATGATAAAACGCTCTACATGGTCCTCCAAGTGTTCTCCTGGTTCAGAGTTCAAATCACCGAACATAGACTCATAGCTATACACCGTAATACTACGGTAGTTTATGGCAAGTGTTTCTATTGGAGTATGAAAGGGAGAAGTCCGAGCCTTGGACAAATCTCAAGAGTATACGAGTTACCCCAATATACTACACTGCCTAGAAAGCAAGTAACCCAACCTAAGATAGAACGGATGATGTAACATAGGAAGGTCAAATGATTCAGAGACACCCCGACAAGCCCATACTTAAACCACCATAATGTTTAGTACCATGTGATCGTCTAGTGTGTGCAACTCGGCTATAGACTAGACTCTACATGCAGTCCTAGTTCACTATAACCATTGGCTCTGATACCAATCTGTCACACCCTCAAAATCCACTTGCGGAGTTTTACCGCGAGGCGCATGACAAACCAGGATCCAAACCAACGATCACAATAAACAAGTCTAAATGAATATAATGCAATTTCAAAACATAGTTTAAAATCCCCGTTTACAGCGGAAGCTTATTCAAAACAGTATCTCAAAAGTAACCAAATGTTCAACATATGAAAACCATGCGACTCTAACTAGACGCCGTGCAGACGCGTGCGCCCTAGTCCCGTAGTGCTACCTTAGCGACCTGAGAAAACATGTAAAAGTTTACGTCAGCACAAAAATGCTGGTGAGTTTACAGGTTTTGTAATCCAAGTACCAAGTCAACCTGTCCATACTATAACAAATCGAAAACCAGTGTACGCTAGCTAGGCGTATGTTTTGTTACTACCACGATTGGAAAACCATTACTAACTCGCATACCAGATGTTGTGCCCGAAAAGTAAACCTGTTGTTCCTGTTGTTCCTGTTTGAGACAATATGCACTCGCCCGGCCCTCCAAGCCGACGAGCGGGGTTGGTCACTCCCAATAGCGCTATTCACATTTCCCCGTTGTGTAAACCCGCACATTCATGGTTCCCCCCGGGACTTCCAAAGATCGTGTAGTACACAATAGAAACCCATAGTATGACAGTAGTTACCAAATAATCGTTTTAACACATGTTTTCTCCCCCGAAAATATGAAACCAGTTTAAAAGAGGGGCCGTAAACTCACCTTAAGTTGCGTTACTTCGTAATACGAATAACTCAGCTGCTATGCTAGTCCCGTAAAGTGGCGACCTAATATATGACAGTTACAAGCACTTAGACTAATAACCCGCAGGTTAATTAGTCCCTAGATGTCCAGACCATAACCAAGTTCGTTTGAAAACACCGTGACTGTTTAACTGACCCAAAGTACAAGACTCGACATCCCATTGGTGACCCGAGACTTCCCGTGTTATGTTTACGCTCTCAAACATGTAATCATGCAATCACACTTAACATACGTTAACGCACAACAAGTTATAGCACATAGCTCACGTATCACCGAATTACATCCAAACATATGTTACCATGTTATTAGATATGTTACGGGGTTCCTAGCATGTTCCTACATGTCAAATCGGGTCTCGGAATGCTAATTTACACTTACAGCAGCAGTACACGCGATTAGGAAAAGTCAACTAGCATTTAGGTTGGTCAACTAGCATTTAGGAAAGCTAATCGCATGTAACTACTAGCATTTAGGACTATACCACATGTAACTACTAGCATTTAGGGCTATACCACATGTAACTACTAGCATTTAGGGCTATACCACATGTAACTTCTAGCATTTAGGCTATACCACATGCACTACTAGCATTTAGCCCCCCTACTCGCATGAATATAGGTGATTAGGGACTTCTTATAGGCGATTGGTCCCCTAATCGCCTCTAACATAGGCGATTAGGGTTGCTAATCGCCTGTAACCTTGCTGTTCCGGTTTTTCACGCGTTTAACGCTCCAAATCATATCCAGAACGTGTGTAACCATCCAATATCATCCCAAACACTATCCTAAACATGTTTCAACTAAAATCCTTCGTTTTGCCTCGTATTATCAGCCCTGCATGCAATCACGTAATCCAAACACCATTCACATAGCATGCAACATCACACTAACATGCGTAACTATAAACCTAATAATCAATTCTCAGATTTTATCATCATAATATCATTATTATTCTGATCTAACATAATAACATGTCATTCATTCATCTTGAATCATAAAAACCCTAGCTTTCTAATCATAAACACCCATAACACATGCATACTAGTTAAAATCCGATTAACAACACTTATCAACGATTTTCAGAAAGCTTTTCCGTTTTAGAACAGGTCTGGACTATTAGGGATTGTATAAAAACGTTTATAAGATTGCATGGATGGAAACCAAACCTTAGATTTGTAAAAGAATGATGGATTAAGCTTGAAACCTTGTGTTTTGATCAAAAATCGCGTTCCAGAGGTTTTGTGTGTGTTGGGGCAGGTTATGGGACGACTAGGGTTTGTATAATGATGTTTAGGAGGTCAAGTATGGTATTTATAGTCGTTTTTAGTCGTCCAGCCCGTAACTAGCGATTATGCAGCCCTTACACGCGATTAGGAAGCCTAATCGCATGTAAGTTCATGCAATTGGGGCCTAATCGCATGAACAGTCATGCAATTGGTCCCTACTCGCCCCTATGACTGCCCACTCGCCCCTACTATAGGCGATTGGGCTATCCTAATCGCCTATAGGGGCCTGTTCCGTGTGGTTTGCGCGTTAAACCCCGTTTTAACATATGTTAACACATATTCACATACCGACAAGTCACATAATGATTGTAAACACATAACACTTGTAAATACACATTTTCACACTCGTTCACCAATTCCCGGGACTCGAGACTTGTATGTTCCGTATGCCCTGACGATCCTACAAATCGTCACCATTTGTACACTTGGTTAAGGACCGACATCTAATGAACCTCTAGACCAACATCCAATGATCTTCTAGACTAAACCGATAGTTCCCGAACCGAAACCCGACTTAACTAACCCAGTTAAGTACAATATACGCGTGACTCGCTAAGGTAGACTTTCATCTAGACAACGTTGTTAACCAGAATTTGCCGGGTGTCACAGTACCCTTTTCTCGAGTGTATGAGGGAGGAAGGTGGATGGTGGACTCATAATATTGACACTCGGATGATAACTTATCCTGCTTTGGTAGTGAAAACAAGGCTGTTGGTGGAGAGTTTGTCCGGATTGATGAGGATCCGGAGTGTCGCCAATGCGTTGTGCGGAGAACGGTACTTTATTTGACGTAAATTCTCCGCGACCGCGTGACGTGTCACGTTGGTTGAGGACAGTTGTCTATTTCTGAGCGAAGCGTGGTGGGTGGCGTCTGTCACAAGCTATGCCTGTGTCAGTGAGCATCCCATCAGTTATGGCAGACGGCTGCGTCAGTCGCGTGAAAGCGCGTGCTTAGCGCGTGTGCCGCCTATTTAGCTATTCGATGCCATGTGCCGTGTGGAAAGTCGTTTCCAATTACCCAGGCTGACGTCATTGGCAGTTATTGCACACAGTATAAAGGCATTTCAAATTTTTTCAAATTACACATTTCCCATTCCTTTGCACTTCAGACCTCCCAACTGCCTATTCCTTTTTGGACTTGATTTCTTGTTCTCTATCTCCCATCTAAAAATGTCTCAAGAAACCTCTGGTGCTGCCGACCAATCGAAGGTAGCCGAGAAAACAGAAAAAGGTATTACCACCACCGTCGTCAAGTGGGATGCTTCTTCGTTTTCCACATTTCTTGACCAGTACGGGATTGAAGCCGCCTGGGAGCCGGAATTACCGGCTGCCGGTAAAACGGCGTTGGAGGCCTCTCCTGGCAAGATTGCATTATATGAAGCGTTCTTTACCCGGTGTTGCTTCCGTCTTCCAATTACCAAGTTCCTGGTTAGTGCTTTTATGAAGTATCCCCACACAGATGACTCCGTTTGGGCTGTCAAGGCTTGTACATTTCGAGGCAACCTGCCGATCGTTAGACTTGGAGCTGACCTTTGACATGCTGAACGTGTTCTACGTTCTTGAAGAGGCTCGTGGGGGACCCGGGTGGTATAGTGTATCTCCCCGGCGGAATCGGACTCAGGTTGTCTCGGAGAGTCCAAAGTCGATGTATGACTGGAAGGAAAAATTTTTCTACATTCGTAGAGGGGTAATTCCTGCTGCGCTACAGTGGATGAGCGTTGGGGTGAAGGAGAGGATTGCGGAGTTCCCTCCTATGAAAGATTACAAAAACCAACCGTGGTATGAACCCCTGTGTGCCCATGCTACTCCCCTGTCTATGGAGAAATGCCCTGAAGGAATGCTTGTGATGTTGGGTCTCAGCCGTTTGGGGAACCCGGAAGGTCGTGAGTCTACCGCGGCTGATGCCAGTAAGTAACATGTCTACTCCCTCTTCAATTAGTTGTTTACTTCAATGTTGCATCTTCTCCTTATATTTTTGTCTTTGTAGGGATGACGAAGTTTGATTTGTTCGATGCCCGAGGTGCTGCTAAACTGAGTTACACAACTTTACCCCCTGGTGTCCCTTCAGTGATGGAGCGATTGGAGCGCAATTTTTTGATGCCTCAACTCAAAGATGCTCCGCGTCATTATGCGCGTACAGGTATTCTCTTCCTTGCTTTGCTATGTTTCATTTATGAATGTTGTTGTTGCGGACTGTTCCTGCGCCGAAAGGGTGCGGTGTGATCCGCGCATTTCCTACTTTGATCCGGCGTGCCCTTTGTTTTAGGCGCAGGAATCCACTCCGTGAAGAAACCTGGGGTTGACCAGGGGGAAACCTCCCCTAGTCGCAAAAAGATGTCATGTACAGGTAAGCCTGTTTGTCGTTGCGTTAATGGTGATGGCCTCTAAAACCTTGTTTGTATGTGATTATAGGGACTGGGCCAAAACATCAGCGAAAGGAGTCGCGAAAAGGGAAGAAGGTGGCCTCCAGCTCCGCAGCGTCCAAGGGAGATGATGAGGCAACGGAATCTGATGAGGAGATTAAACGCCAACGCACTCGCGGGCCCACTCCTACGGACGATTCCGTTGAGGTATCAACTGAGTTGTACCAGAAACGCCTTGAAGATCTTGCCCAAACGCAAGTGCAAGTCCCGAAGCCAGCTTCGGAGAACGTGAAGGTTGCGTCGTCAAATGTGGATGTGGATCCAGCTACTAGTGGGGAGACGAATGTTATGCCGAGCGGCGTGAAGTTGGTTGTTCAAGTTGAAGGGGTGACGCTGACTCCGGAAGCAAGCAAGAAGGCTGGGAAACGTCCGTTGATGGAGCCACCGCATGTGGATGTTGATGTTACAAATGTGGCAACGGACGTTTCTCATGAGGAGAGAGGTATTCAGCTCGACCAGCCTCCTGTATCGAATGCACCTGATTCCACGGAGGTGCATGCGTAGAAGGTGTCCGCGGATGTGGTGTCATCCGTCGCAACCCCTAAGAGGAGTGCAACCGAGACATTGCAGGGATCAGGGAGAACAAGTGGAAGTAGGGGAAGAGTAGCTCCCCCGGACTACGATCCAAACAAGCCTTATCAACCCCGGTGGGACATAAGGCAGACGACTCGTTTTACCAATCCGCTGGTCGCGGAGGAGTTCATCGCCTATGCTGTGCCGCCCAGCGAACAAGACTACCAGGATGGCATTGACCGTCGTTCGTTGATGTCTGATATGAGCTTGAACCTAGCGCTCTGCTTCAGTAACTATGGGTCGATAATGCGGCAAGAGGAAGAGTTCCAGCGATCTTGGCAAGCTTTGAGGAGTGTAGAGGATGCACAAAGAAGAAGAGAGGAGGAGTTCCAACGCGTCCGCGCGGACTCTCGTGCGGAAGTTGAGCAATTGAGGGGTCAACTTCGAACCGCCGAGGGTGAGATCCAAAAGTTGAAGGCGGAGAAGGCTGAAGCTGCCAAGCAGTGGAAGGAATCTTGTGAGTGTACCAACTTAGACCTTGAGCGTAGGGGGAAGGCCGTTGAAAAGGTGAAGAGTGATCTTGCCCGAGTGGTTCTCGAGGCAGAGGAGAAGCAGAAAGCTCTTGATGCCAAACAAGCTGAGTTGTCTGACACTGTTATCAAGTTGAAGGATCAGCAAGAGGCCCTTGTAACTGCCACAAAGCGGATGTCAGAGTTGGAAGAAAAGGTTAAGGGTCTTGCTAGTGAGAAAGCGCAGCTTGATGAGACGAATGCCCTATTAGATTCTTCGCGTGTGCAGCTGGAAGTAAGCCTTTAGCAGACTCAAAATGAACTTCAGACTGCCGTGCAAACTTCTCGAGCTGCCCAAGAGCGACTATCCTGGATGATGCAGCACGGTCTTCAAGGGGTAAGATTATCCGTAGTTTATGTCGTATTCTTTTGTTATATGCCTTTATCTTGACCGGTTCCTACGTAATCCATAGGTCTTCAAGCGCATATGGAATGAGCCAAAATTTGGCGATGCGGTGGCAAAGATCGGAGCCACATCCATGCGGAGTGGCTTGCAGCAGGGATTTGCTGAACGCTATCATCATCATGCTGCTGGCTTAGCGCTCGAAGATGGAGAACACTTTGGTAAGCCATATGAAGATGAAGCTATCGCTGCACAGCAGGAATTCGAGACCCTTACTTTTGACGTCTTCGATGTGGTGGACTAATGCTTGAGGACGGAGGATCCCATTGGGCAGCTTCGCAGCTATTTTGAAGAATCTGACCGTCTTGGCGCAGAGATGGAAGAGAAAGAGCAGAGGGAGGAGGAGGCGCGGAAGGCTGCTGCGCAGGGAGGGGGTGAGTCGTCCGCTGCTGGTGCAGGCTCTGGCGCGTTGAATGAAGAAGCTGAGGACGACACTTATATAGATCTCATAGATTATGAGTGATTGTCGTTATCTTCCTTTGTTGTTTAAACTCTTGTTATGTTGCTAAACAATTATGTGCTCCTTTGTATTCTGTATTGTTGGATCCTGTTTTGTTTAACTTGAATTTGCGTGATATTTAAATTTGTCATAATGATTGTCTGACGTCACCATTGAAAAGGATGCCACTTGTCCCCGTGTGCTGACGTCGTCTGACAGTTTTGACGGCGCTTCAGGTGATTGATGTGACGGTTAGCATCCCTACTTGAGTATTAACCATTAATGGTAATTAATGGGCTGCCCTCTCCTGCCTATAAAAGGATAATTACTTGTTTATCATTTTTTATACAACATTTTTCTTTTCCTCACTTATTGCTCCCATGGCTTCTCCTTTAAGAATCACTGATGTGTGTAAATGTATATATAAAAATAACACAAGTTTTAATTAAAACGACTCACCTAAAAACTACACACGCACGACAAGTGTACCGGTCGCAAAGCAGTAAACAGATAAGACCGAGTATCGAACCCAAAGACGCGAACGCAACTCTAGATCACAACCTATACCGAATACTAGCCTAAATAAATATATACTTAAAGTGGGGGGTATTTTAAACTATTAATTACAAACTTAATTAAACTAAATAGAAACAACTTAACTTAACTCGGCAACTAATACGAACTTAAGGAACTGGAGAAATCAGATAGGAAGAAGGCTGGTTACATAGGTAAAATCCCTAGACACTAGCAATAAATCATGAATCTGGTAATTAACTTGAGACCCTATTCTTATCTAATAAACCTCCTGTCAAAGATAGCTCACTAGACTCAAGGCGGGACAAGTGTAGAAATGCTAAGATGGATCCGGATCGCCCTAGCGTACCAAAATCCCACAGAAATCAGATTAAAACCTCTCCTGGATTAAAACCCTCAAACTATGAAGCAGACTTAAACTCTACTGATGAAAACCTAGGAAAACTCTAAACACGGACAAGTAGCGACTCCCGCCCTAGCGCTTGCCAACTACCGAACAATGCCTAGTTAGTTACCTAGCAAACTCGAGTTAGATTTCTCACCCTCAAGAATGGACTGCACGTCTTAGTTAATTTATTATATTAGTTTGTTATACTTGTGTCGTACTCCAACTCCAAATACTAGCACGCTAACCTAAGTTGAGGAACTAGATTGATTTCAAGACCTAGGGGGTATCTCTACATGCCTAGCTCCACAAAACCAATAAACAAACCTCAAATAAAATTAACACCAACACACATATATCAAATCCAACAATAAAATTAAAATCATGTAATCCTACACATCAAAATTAAAAATCAAAAATCATTAAATACTGCAAATAACGTGTCTAGTTCATAAACCTAAGCAACCATAAAAGTCTAGCTACTCATAATATTTAGAAACATAAATTCAAAGTTTATAAAAAAAAACAATTTCATCATGTCTCTAAATAATTAAAACAAATAAAACAAACCCCGGGTCTTCAAATAATTAATCTTTAGTGCACCCGGACCTTCCCCGTTAAAAAATTCTCCAATAATAATGGCTGACTTCTTGTCTTTTTTGGTTGCTTGAATGATATTGTTTTCTGTTCAAGAATCGTGTTGAATTAATATTTATTTTCTTGTGTCTTTTTCGAATCAATGTTATACGGCTCTCCTTATTATTAATAAATGTGTGCACCGCCTTTTTGATTGGATATGGGCCGATGGCCACTTTTGAACTATCAATATACCTCACATATGTGTCTTGGGCTTGGGAACTCACATTGACTTTATTTTTTATTTTTTTTCTTTTAATTATTATTATTATTATTATATATAGTAGTATGACTCCGCTCTTTAGACTCGGGTGTTCTTGACTCGACCAAAGTTCCTCGTTTACGCTCCAACGTCCATGAACACATGCTCTCTAGTGTTCGTGTCTCAATTAAAATTCCTTCGTTTTAAGCTCATTCTCCACGAACACCTATAAAATGATAAAATCAATAAATAAGTACTAAAAACTAATAAAAACTATACAATGATAAAAATAGACAAACCAACGAATACACGCCTAAAACTACTAAAAACTATATACAAAAGACTCAATTATAACTCAAAATACATAGGAGAATAGATGTGTTTTACGACACATCAATCACAAACACTGAAGTTGAAGCACTCCAAGGGATGTTGATGTTATCTGATCACCCTCATGTGATCAAAGTACCTCCTACTCCGATGCACCACCTGGCCACCTATTGCGGTTATCTCCTGCTGACTGAAGATCAAGTGAATCAGCAAGGTCCGTCTGTTGTTCCCGTGAAGGTAAAGAAGTTGGATGAGCTCGGTGATGTGCCAAAGATTCCCAAACTTAGGCTTCGTCGAACATCCACCGGCTGGCAGCATGCCGCTTAGCAGGGATATTGTACTGATTAGGCCACCCCTTTTGCTTTCTGTATGTGTCTTTTTGGTTTGTGGCATGCACGTAGTATCAGGGCCTTTCGTGTTGTTTTTTGCAGCTAGTTGATGCTTCGTAACTGATTGTAATGCTTTTTGATCATGATTGTCATTGCATGTAATCGATAATGAAAGAATATAAAGTAAAATGAAAGTTCTCTTTTATTGAAACTGAAATAAACGTAGCCATAGGTTGTTTATTACAATCATGAAATAATGCCCTACAGGTAACAAATGCGTAACTGGGCTGCGTTCCATGTGCGCGGGATTGGGGTACCATCCAAACGCTCTAAAGCATAAGCGCCCATCCCCAATACTTCTTGCACCTTGTATGGCCCCTCCCAGTTTGGCGCGAGCTTGCCTGGCTTCTCCGCGTTGGATGCTTCATTGTTGCGGAAAACATAATCCCCAACGCGGAAAGCCTCTGCCTTAACCTTTGCATTATAGTATCTTTCGAGTTGCCGCTTGTAATTGGCCTCTTTGATGGCGGCCATATCTCTGCGCTCTTCTAGCAGATCCAGATTTAGTTTTAACTCAGTGTCGTTGACCCGATGGTTTGCCAGTAAGATCCTTGGTGATGCGCAGTGCATTTCCGCGGGTATGACAGCCTCTGTCCCGTATGTGAGACTGAACGGTGTTTCTCCGTTGCTTGTCTTGGACAGCGTGCGGTGAGCCCACAAGACATGGGGGAGCTCGTCAACCCAACCAGTGCGTTTCATGCCAAGCTTGGTTTTTATGCCTTCCAATATGCTTCTGTTTGCGCGCTCGACTTGCCCGTTACCTTGCGGATGCGCTACTAAGGTGAATATCTGATTGATACCCATGGAAGATAGCCATTCTTGCAAGTGTTGGTCCGTGAACTGCGTGCCATTATCACTTACAACCTCCATCGGTAAACCAAAACGGCAGATGATGAATTCCCAAATAAACTTCTTGATGCTTTTTCCATCGATGGACGCCAAGGTTTTTGCTTCCACCCATTTGGTGAAGTAATCAATTGCCACCACCAAGTATTTGACGTTCCCGGGAGCTGTGGGGAAAGGGCCTACAAGGTCAATGGCCCACTTTTGAAATGGCCAAGCCGTAGTGACGGGTACCAAGTTGTTCTTGGGTCGCAAAGTTCCTGGCGCGTGGCGTTGGCAAGACTTGCATTTGCGCAGCTCTGTCATGGCGTCCATGTGCATTCCGGGCCAGTAGTACCCCGCGTTCATTATTTTAGCCACAACCATCCTTGGGCCCGCGTGTAATCCGCATGACCCCTCATGTATATTTTTAATAAGGTACGTTGCTTCTGCGGAGTCAACACAACGCAGCAATGGCCCTAGATACGAGCGCCGATATAGTGTTCCGTCTATGACTTGGTAATGCAGTGCCTTGTTTTGGAGCTTTCGGGCTTCTGCCTTGTTATCTGGGAGCGTCCCATGCGTGAGATAAGCTTTGATGGGGGTTGTCCAAGATGTCTTGCCGGTTTGGACAACATTAACTTGTTTTTGGGGCACGGATGGGTGATCCAAGACTTCCACCCGCACATCCTTTGTCAGATGGTCGAAAACTGTTGATGCCATCTTACTTAACGCGTCTGCTGGCTTATTTTGACTTCGCTTGATGTGAAGAACCTTGCAGTATGTGAAGTCACGCATGAGAGCTTTAGCTTGCTCCAGGTACAAAATCATCGATGCTTCGCGTGCTTCATATGAGCCGTCGATGTGGTTTGCTACCAACTGGGAATCGACGTGAGCTTCCAAATGTTGCACGCCCATCTTCTTTGCAATGCGCAATCCTGCGAGCAACGCCTCATACTCCGCTTCATTATTTGTTGTTGGAAAATCAAGCCGGATTGCGTATGTGAAATCTTTCCCTCCGGTGTGATTAAGCGCAAACCTGCTCCTGCGCCGTCATCATTGCATGCCTCATCTGTGTATAGCTCCCATTTCTCCGCTGGTTCGGAAGTGGGAGAAGTGATGTGTGCTTGTTGACATTCAGTTATGTTTTCAGAGGGGACCTCTGCGGCAAAGTCTGCGAGTATCTGCCCCTTAAAGGATGTTCTGGACTTGTACTCAATTGTGTGCTCTCCCAGCTCAATGGCCTGTAACATCGCCAAAAATTTCAAATTATGAAACGTATATTGTTTACATAACGTGCCTAAGTTTTCCGACCACACAACTTATATATTTATATACATATATATATAATAATAATACTTCATATTTTATCAAGTATTAAACTACACCCTTAACAAACCACCATTAACCCACTTTGTGCTTTGGAGCCCAGCCCAACAAACCCCAAGTATCCGGCCCATTAACCAAGCCCAAAACCCCCTTTGATTCTGTTTTAAAAAAAATAATTATATGCTTTGGCCGGGGTTCGAACCCGCGCCAAAGCCACACACACACACATGAACAACCATCTGGGCTGGACCATCTTATTTGAAATAACCCGGGTACACTTTATATTAATACGTATTTAGAAACCCCCACAGTTGACAAGGAAAGTCAACTGTGGGTTACCTTGTTGATCAATCCAGTAATTAACTCGTAATTGATTCTCTATTTGGTAAATTCGTATAATCACCGGCCTATTACAACAGGATTACACATCAATTACACGTCAATCGTTGACCAATCGTTCAATTATACGCATATGAATTCAATCCAAGGTCAACTTTCCAATTATTCCTAACCAACGACCCTCAGTATAAATAGACCCTCTCCGAAGCTTAACAACTCGCTCACAACTCTTTCTCAACCTCCAATTCTCTCTAAATTACACTGATTATCATCATCGAGTTCGTTGTTTGACTTTTGCCTTGACCCGGCTTTTAACATCAATACAGCACTGTGAGTCTTCGTTCTTGTGTGGGTTTCATTAGTCGGCTATCAAACAACAATAGCCCCAACATTAATCGGGCTAAAGTTGTCTGAATCGTTCAATTGAAATTTCTAGGGTTCGTGATTTTAATTGGGGATAAAACTGGATTTCGCATGTGTATTTATTTATTTTTAAACAAGAAATATCACAACCACCGGCCTAGGCCAAGTGGTTGTGACCTGGGTTTGATACAGAAGGGAACCGGGTTCGAGTCCCGGCTACTACCCCCCTTTTTTTTGTTCCTTTATTTTTTAACAAAACTATCATATATATATATTAAACCTTTTAATCATTTAAATTCATTTTAAAATATCAAAACTATTTTATAAATTCTAAAAAAATTACATTTGTTAAATCTGAAATAAAAGTTTTATTTACAATTTTTATTTTTCAGAAATTCATTTATTTAATATTTATAATAATTAAATCATTTTTATGCTATTATATTTATAAAAATCCATTTATATATCAAAACAATTTTATTAAATTCTCTAAAATTTATCCTGACTTTTTATAAAGTTAAACTTTACTGAAATAATTTTTAATTCAGTAAAATCATTTATTTTATATTTTTAATCAATTTTTGTTAGATTTAATCATAATTAAATCATAATAAATCCAATTTTCATCATTTTTGCACCAAAATTTTATACAAATTATTTTTAACCATTTAGAACAGAAATATGATTTTTAAAATAGAAATTCTTTAATTTTAGTATTTTTGAATATTAAAGTTAAATATTGGCTATTTATAATAAATAGATTTAATAATCTATTTTAAAGAAAATAATTTTATAAAAATTATTTTTACACTTTAAACACATTCTTGTAACCATCTTAAGTTTAAATTTCATAAAAAGATTTTTGGTTATTTATTTACTAAATTTCTCTCAATTGGCGAACATTTTTAATATTAATCAAACGAGCAATTATCCCCAATTCGAAGCCCTAGAACTTAAACATTTGTAGACTTGTTAGACTTAGACATATTTATTACCTCATTTTAGGGTGATACTTGATACATTTGGTCAACACATTTCTCAACAGATATAACATTTTACCAAGGTGAGTTTTACATAGCCCCTTCTCTATTTATCACCATTTTTGGGGTGAAACATGTTTATAACATCATCATTGCAATTCAATCATCAATGTGTCTATGTGTTTTCTATGTTGCATTATGTCTTGAGCATGATTAGAGTAAGCACCATTCTAGCATAATCATTAACATTGATCAGCCGGCGGTATACATTGATAGATCTATTGGACTGACAATCCCACCCGGATACGTGCCTCCTACAAAGGTTGCGTGGGTGTTTGTTATCGTATAACATATTGGACCATGAGCGTATGGTATGTATCATATTATAACAGTCATCAGGGTTGATTATGCACTCGATTTATTTCTAGTATGTTCTCACATATGGACTAGATTGACATGACACATGAATTGCACATCATTTTTATTCAATTATCAAAAACCTATGTAATTCTCACCAACTTTTGTTGACCCAAAACCTTTTCAACTTAACATGTTTCAGGTTCTATTTGCTTGAAGATTTGAATTGATGCTTGAAGATATGTGCTTAGTTTTATTCAATTTGATGTACAAATTCTAGAACTATTGTATGTAATTCATTTAAATCATTTAATGGAATCTATTATTCACCATGAGCTACTGAACAATCATCATTACGTGACATCCCGATGTTTCCGCCATCGGTTGGGGTGTTACAGATTGGTATCAGAGCCATGGTTATAGGGAATTAGGTTATTAGAAAAATAATCTAGTCTATAACCATAGGATTTAACCAGTACTTGCTTCTTTTGCTTGCTATTCTCTATCTCCCTCCTACTTCATATCTCTACTTTCATCCCTACAAAAAGGTTGCTCTCCATCACTGGATTCACTCTTAGACTAATAAGACAAAATCCTCAGGTTTAACCTGAACCACCTTGAGATCTCGTCGAAGTTCTAGATTTTAATAACGAACACGTGCAATTTGGAAGGGTGAACGCCTGTATTCTGAGTCTTCTGTCTAGGCTGGCATTGCGCATATATCCCAATCAGACGAGGGACCCGGATGCCTACCTGGGAATTCTCGGGATGAGTGTTCACTTATAGGCTAAAGCATGTCTTCATATGTTATTAGAATTTGGAATCTTTGATAAGTCAATGTTTTCGTTTATTCGTTTTAATTAATGAGTAAATGATTACATTCCTTGTATCACCTCATTCATTTCATGCCCTCATTGTGTCCCTTACGGATCATGTCTCCACGTCGTAGCACTCGCAATAACAATGGTGAAAACCAAGAGGAAAGTAACAACAACCACAATACCAACCACGACAACAACAAAAACAACAAAGGTGTTGATGCCCGACTGGCTGCGATTATCTACAACCCTGCTCAGGTTACTAATCCTAATCGTCCTGGTAATTTCAACTATGGTCAATGCTATGAATGTGGAAACCCAAATCACTTCCGTAACCGATGCCCTAAACTAAACAGAGATCAAGACCCTTCAACTACTTAACAGCAAGTTCCACCATTTAAATGTTGTTTGCTTTTAATTCTATGTATTGACACTTTTTGGATTCAAGTAATAAATTCAAGTCTTATTATAACATCTGTGTGCATGCTTGTTTGAATGTGAACTGATTGCTATAACTATAATCATACTTGCTTACTTGTACAACAATTAGTTGACTACCAAACAACCTACTTAACGATTGGTAGAGTTCATCATGTCTTCCCACAATTGGGAGAGGCCCTACCACCTGCTCAACGACTGGTGGAGACGATCAAACCTGCTCAACAATCGGAAGAGCCATAGAAGGACGCAAAACCCTAATGTAAGGTAAGTTGGTGATTACGGTCCGGAACGTAATCATGAATTTACAGGTACATTAAGGTAGTGTGAAATCTTATCAAGGTTTTCAGTAGTTAACCAATTGTAGGACTAGTGTTTCTCTTAACTTCGGGACGAAGTTCCTAAAAGTAGGGGAGACTGTAACATCGCCAAAAATTTCAAATTATGAAACGTATATTGTTTACATAACGTGCCTAAGTTTTCCGACCACACAACTTATATATTTATATACATATATATATAATAATAATAATAATACGTCATATTTTATCAAGTATTAAACTACACCCTTAACAAACCACCATTAACCCACTTTGTGCTTTGGAGCCCAGCCCAACAAACCCCAAGTATCCGGCCCATTAACCAAGCCCAAAACCCCCTTTGATTCTGTTTTAAAAAAAATAATTATATGCTTTGGCCGGGGTTCGAACCCGCGCCAAAGCCACACACACACACATGAACAACCATCTGGGCTGGACCATCTTATTTGAAATAACCCGGGTACACTTTATATTAATACGTATTTAGAAACCCCCACAGTTGACAAGGAAAGTCAACTGTGGGTTACCTTGTTGATCAATCCAGCAATTAACTCGTAATTGATTCTCTATTTGGTAAATTCGTATAATCACCGGCCTATTACAACACGATTACACATCAATTACACGTCAATCGTTGACCAATCGTTCAATTATACGCATATGAATTCAATCCAAGGTCAACTTTCCAATTAATCATAACCAACGACCCTCAGTATAAATAGACCCTCTCCGAAGCTTAACAACTCGCTCACAACTCTTTCTCAACCTCCAATTCTCTCTAAATTACACTGATTATCATCATCGAGTTCGTTGTTTGACTTTTGCCTTGACCCGGCTTTTAACATCAATACAGCACTGTGAGTCTTCGTTCTTGTGTGGGTTTCATTAGTCGGCTATCAAACAACAATAGCCCCAACATTAATCGGGCTAAAGTTGTCTGAATCGTTCAATTGAAATTTCTAGGGTTCGTGATTTTAATTGGGGATAAAACTGGATTTCGCATGTGTATTTATTTATTTTTAAACAAGAAATATCACAACCACCGGCCTAGGCCAAGTGGTTGTGACCTGGGTTTGATACAGAAGGGAACCGGGTTCGAGTCCCGGCTACTACCCCCCTTTTTTTTTGTTCCTTTATTTTTTAACAAAACTATCATATATATATATTAAACCTTTTAATCTTTTAAATTCATTTTAAAATATCAAAACTATTTTATAAATTCTAAAAAAATTACATTTGTTAAATCTGAAATAAAAGTTTTATTTACAATTTTTATTTTTCAGAAATTCATTTATTTAATATTTATAATAATTAAATCATTTTTATGCTATTATATTTATAAAAATCCATTTACATATCAAAACAATTTTATTAAATTCTCTAAAATTTATCCTGACTTTTTATAAAGTTAGACTTTACTGAAATAATTTTTAATTCAGTAAAATCATTTATTTTATATTTTTAATCAATTTTTGTTAGTTTTAATCATAATTAAATCATAATAAATCCAATTTTCATCATTTTTGCACCAAAATTTTATACAAATTATTTTTAACCATTTAGAACAGAAATATGATTTTTAAAATAGAAATTCTTTAATTTTAGTATTTTTGAATATTAAAGTTAAATATTGGCTATTTATAATAAATAGATTTAATAATCTATTTTAAAGAAAATAATTTTATAAAAATTATTTTTACACTTTAAACACATTCTTGTAACCATCTTAAGTTTAAATTTCATAAAAAGATTTTTGGTTATTTATTTACTAAATTTCTCTCAATTGGCGAACATTTTTAATATTAATCAAACGAGCAATTATCCCCAATTCGAAGCCCTAGAACTTAAACATTTGTAGACTTGTTAGACTTAGACATATTTATTACCTCATTTTAGGGTGATACTTGATACATTTGGTCAACACATTTCTCAACAGATATAACATTTTACCAAGGTGAGTTTTACATAGCCCCTTCTCTATTTATCACCATTTTTGGGGTGAAACATGTTTATAACATCATCATTGCAATTCAATCATCAATGTGTCTATGTGTTTTCTATGTTGCATTATGTCTTGAGCATGATTAGAGTAAGCACCATTCTAGCATAATCATTAACATTGATCAGCCGGCGGTATACATTGATAGATCTATTGGACTGACAATCCCACCCGGATACGTGCCTCCTACAAAGGTTGCGTGGGTGTTTGTTATCGTATAACATATTGGACCATGAGCGTATGGTATGTATCATATTATAACAGTCATCAGGGTTGATTATGCACTCGATTTATTTCTAGTATGTTCTCACATATGGACTAGATTGACATGACACATGAATTGCACATCATTTTTATTCAATTATCAAAAACCTATGTAATTCTCACCAACTTTTGTTGACCCAAAACCTTTTCAACTTAACATGTTCCAGGTTCTATTTGCTTGAAGATTTGAATTGATGCTTGAAGATATGTGCTTAGTTTTATTCAATTTGATGTACAAATTCTAGAACTATTGTATGTAATTCATTTAAATCATTTAATGGAATCTATTATTCACCATGAGCTACTGAACAATCATCATTACGTGACATCCCGATGTTTCCGCCATCGGTTGGGGTGTTACATGGCCCACTTAGCCAGGCGACCTGATAATTCTGGCTTGCGCAAGATGTCATTAATACGGAAGTCTGTGAGGACGATTATAGGATGTCCTTGGAAGTATCTCCGCAGCCTTCTTGATGCATGTACTAATGCTAGCACCAGCTTCTCCATCATGGAGTATCGAGTTTCCGCGTCAAGCAAAGTTCTACTGACATAATACACTGGAGTTTGAACGCCTTTCCGATCAACCAAGAGAACAGCACCAATTTCCTTTTCCGTTACCGATAAGTATAACGTTAATGGCTCTTTTGGAAGTGGCGCTGTGAGCGTAGGCAAGTGGCTCAAACATTCTTTCATTTCTTTAAAGGCAGCCTCGGCCTCGTCTGTCCAAGTGAAATTCGACTTCTTTAGACAACTTTTCAATGTATTCACGAAAGGGAATGACTTGGAAGCATAATTTGAGAGAAAGCGATTTAGAGCTACTAGGCGTCCCATGAGTGTCTGAACTTCCCGGACCGAAGATGGGGATGGCATGCGTTCAATTGCCTGTATTTTATCGGGGTTTGCTCGGAAACCATCTTTAGTTACCACCACTCCTAAGAACTTGCCTTCCTCCATTCCAAAAGAACACTTGCTCGGATTGAGTTTCATTCGGACTGTGCGGAGTTGATCAAAGGTTTTTTGGATATCCAAAAGCATTTGGTCTTCCTCTGTGCTTTTGATGACTAAATCGTCTACGTATACCTCGAGATTGACTCCGATTTGTTTATTAAACACGGTGTCCATCAAACGCTGATATGTAGCACCTGCGTTCTTTAATCCAAATGGCATCTTGGTATAGCAATAAGTTCCCGTATCCGTGCAGAAGGATGTCTTGTCTTCATCTTCCTTTTCCATTTGGATTTGATGATACCCTTTGTAAGCGTCAAGAAAACACTTGAATCTGAACGGTGCCAGTGAGTCCACCTTTAAGTCAATCTCGGGTAGTGGGTAACAGTCTTTCGGACATGCCTTATTTATGTCTTTATAATCCACGCACATCCGCCATCCCCCATTGGACTTCCTGACCATGACTGGGTTAGCAACCCAAGTTTGGTATCTTGTCCTTCGCAGGATGCCTGCGTCTAATAGTTCAGCAACTTGTTCATTCATGGCCCTTGTTTTCTCTGGCCCCATACTGCGCTTTTTCTGGACGGTTGGTTCTACGGACTTGTAAACGTTGAGCCTATGTTCCGCAATGTGGCGTGGAACGCCAACCATGTCCGCGGGTTGAAAAGCAAAGACATCCATGTTCTTGGTTAATAACTGCTTCAAGTGCGCACGTATGGTGTCCGAGATTACTGGGCCTATGACAATCGTCTGATCTGGGAATTTAGGGTTTATAACCCATTTTTCGGGATCAGTGCGGTTTGCCGGTTTCATTATCTTGGGGGGCTTGCATGTGTCTGTGGCATGGCAATGCTTGTTTCCCCGTATGAAAGCCACTCCTGCGCGCGTTGGAAAACCGACCATCTGGTGCGGTGTGGACGCGTTGCAATTAAACTTTGCCAATCCTTCTCTTCCTATGAGGACATCATGCGATGAATTCACTGGTAAGACCATGAAGTCGCAAATCTCCGTGTGGGAGAGTTGTCCGTCTATCCATGTGACGGGAAGTGTGAGTATACCCAAAGGGATGATCACCTCATGGATGAATCCGGATATTGGCTCTGTGGTTGGAACGAGCTTTGCTTTGTCGGCAGCATCTAACTGATCAAAACACTGTTGGTACATGATGTCAGTACTGCTCCCGTTATCGAGGAACATATACCTTGTGCGGTAGTGCCCAATGACCCCCGTTATGATCAGCGGTGTTGTGGAAGACGCACCTCCTTTAACGTGTGGCATGACGACAGGTGTTTCCTTCCAGGATTCGTCTTGAGCAATAGAGTAAGATCTCTTCTTTTGACCCCTGTTGTGAGTCATGTAACAGTTGTGACGACCTGAGTGCTGCACATGGTGCGCGTTAAGGTTTTTGATCCTCTTGTTATTGGGATCAGCATCTCCCTGCGAATCCCTAGGCTTCTTTCGCATGTTCTTTACTAAATGGGAGAGTTGACCTGACTTGATTGCATTCTCAATCTCCATCTTTAGACTGTAGCAGTTGTCCGTTAGATGTCCATAATCTTCATGGTACTCACAGTACCTTGATGTGTCCACATTTCTTCGATCCTTGCTTAATTCCCTAGGCTTGGGGAACTGGATTTGCTCGGTCTTCAGAACTTCTGAAGGTGTTTTTGACAGTGGGGTCCAGTCATAATTCTTCTTACTTGGTGGCTTCGAATCGCGTGGGTGCTTGCTGTTGAGAAAGTGCCGCGCATCTTGTCCTGAGGAGTACTTCCCCTCCTCTGCGGTACCCGAGATTCTAGACCACACGGAATGCTTCCCCTTTCCCTTGTCGTGCGTGTGTGCACCTTGATTACCGTTGTGATGAAAATTTTTCAAGCGTGTAAACGAGCACTCTGATGACGCATATACCTTCGCAGCTTCTATGAGTTCATCCCATGCTTCAGGCACACCTTCCTTCCCAGTCAGGCATCTCATGAGATCATCGTTTCGCACTCCGTGAATGAATGCAAATGGATAGATTGATTGTGATTTATAGTCACTTTATTACTTGAATTGTGAATGTAGATGGATTACATTGATTGTGATTTATAGTCACTTTTGATTCTAGTGGCTATAACAGCAACAAATATGTGACGGTTATATTTTTCCATTGTTCTATAAACGTAGCGGCACAAGGAGAGGTTAGACTATTGATTCAAAGTGAAAAAAACAATGAAGAGCAACAAGAAAACTCGTGCTAACAACGTGTTGGATAATAACAATCTAGTAGCAACCAACGTACAAGTTATATGAAGGGTTATGGTACCAAAGCATTACAAATACCATATCATCGCCCAACGAGAACCGGCATCGCCTAGCGTCCATCCGTCCGTGTTACGTCAGCGGATCGTCTAGCGTCCATCCGCCCGTTTTACGTCAGCGGAACGTCTGGCGTCCACCCACCCGTTCTACGTCGGCGATACACCTGGCGTCCAACTGACACTAGTAGTAGCATTCCCCGCCCGTTTTACGTCGGCGATACACCTGGCGTCCAATCGACACCAGGCGCAAGATCGTCCGCCTGTTCTACGTCAGCGGACCCAACATGCTTCGAAGCTTCCCCAGCAAGCTAAAGGAAGCTTCGCCAACACAGCTGGAAGATACCTTTTGGGAAAACCTTGGGACTCACCCCTGCCCCAGACAAAATATCTCTGACGCAACAGGCTGCCCGTCAGTGTTCCTCTCCAATCAGAGACTGCTCTCAGTCTAACATGCAGAAAGGATGACGACGTGGCAGCCTCCCAGCCAAGATATCTTCCTGACAGCAGACTTTCTCAACTTATCTCGAGGTCCAATAAAAAGTATGATTATCCACCGCCCTCGGTCTACCAATCGGCGGACGCCACGTGTCCGCCGACCATCAGCGTCCACTTGATGGGCGCCACGTGTACAATCGTCAGGACGGTAACATCCCCCCTTAGTATTTTACTTTCTCCTTTTTATCAAAACCCACTTGCAACAAATGGGCTTAAGGACTTGGGCCGGATTCTTAGAGACACCTCTACCTGGGCCGGGCCCCGTCAAAGGTAAAGGATGGGCTGAGAAAGTGTGGTGTCTAGGTACTATAAAAGGAGAAGCTCCTTCTCCTTTTGTTGGCATCTAATATCACATATACTTTCACTCAAGAAGAATACAAACTCCTTCATACCTTCTTCAACCCCTTGTTTATTTCACTAACTTTTAGAGGTTCGGCTCTTCTAATCGGTAATCTTCTAAACTCCTTGGTCTTGTCCTTCGACCCACACGTATTTTATAAACACACTCTCTTTACAAAATACAGTAGAACCACTCCTTAGATTAGCGCCTAGTCGGTAATCCAGGAAACGTGTTTCTTCATTGGCGCCATCCGGGGCCTTACCACAAATACTCTAAACAAAACAGCTTTATCAAACATACCCATTAATCCACATTGAAAAATGATCACTTCACCTCCAAGAGTATTCTCACCCTCTAGGGTCGTCGAAGACATTAACGACGCCACCCCAGGATCTCACCGAACATCTGGGGATCACGACAACAACCAACAACACCCCCATCATCACCCCCAGAAACCTAGAATTCCAACTCACTGATCCAGCTCATCCAACTGAGGAGGAGATCGACGCACTGAATAACGACTGGTACGAACGCCAGAAACAAATTCTGGACGCCCAGCTGGAACGCCGCCGACGCACCGGCAAGGCTATCATGGGTTCCTCCTCCAAACCACCCGCGCGAACGACGGCTGCTGCCCATCATGGGGAAGGTCCAGGGCAACCCCCTGCGGACCATGCCCGTATAGAGCACAACCAATTCGACAACGATGACTATGACGAAAGTTCATGGGAGGATGATGCCTCCAGGGACTATCGTCATAGCCCATACTCTACAGACGGGAGCGATTAAACAGATATAACGACGACGCCACTACAAACCTATCATTTCCTTATAGGCCAACTGCCTTCGCGGACAAGTCCATATTTACACGGCGCATCTCGCAGGCACCAATACCGCCGAGGCAACGCCTCCCGACCAACGTCAGAATATATGACGGCCTCACCGACCCTGACGACCACCTCGGCATCTTCAATCAAGCCGGGGCCGTCATCGGATGGACCCTACCCGTCTGGTGCCACATGTTTGCCGAAACCAAGCGGAGAGACACGAAACCGATCGAAGACTTCATCGTGCGGTTCAATAATGAAGCACTCTAATTAGGAACGGGGGACGAGGCAACTCGGACCTCCTTCCTGGCCAACGTCAACGAAGATGGCCTCCAACACACCCTTCAAGGGAAAGATGGCGTCCCAGATTCCTGGGAAGAGGTTGTCCGCATTTCAAAGTTATACGCGGGCAACCAAAAAACGATGCGTCAAAACCAACGAGGGAGCTCCAGCAACAGCCGCTGCCGCAACAACAACCGAGCGTCTGTCCGGAACCGTATTTCAGGTTCCACCGACGAAGGGCGATATTCAACCTCTGGCAACGCCAGAAACATAATCGGTAACAAACAAACGCGCGACCAGCGCAACAGCGGCCGCTGGAACCAAGACTGGACCCCCCTCACCAAAACACCATCCAAGGTGCAGTCACAAGTCCTCTCAACTGGAAAGGTAACTTTCAAGCTCCCAAAACCCATGGGCACAAAAAGAAAGAACGTGGACAACACCAGATTTTGTGACTTCCACAAAGACGTGGGTCACGACACCAACAACTGCTACAGCCTCAAGATGGAGATCGAGGCAGCCTTACGCTCCGGGAAGTTGGCCAACCTGGTCAAAAATGTACGTGCCGGCGCACGCCGCCAAGACGAACTCGGCAAGGCCATCAAAGACATCAAAACACACCCCATCCGCGGCGCATACAACCGATAGTGCAATATGACGCGCAATACCAAGCAAAAAACAAACCTCACCGACAGGGCGAACACGTCGCAGCAACAAGAAGCGGCGACATCCGAAAATTGGAGGGAGGCCCAGGTCATCCTCCCGATAATATCAGGGGGCGCAAAGTCAACAACCCCACTCACCTTCACAACACTATTCGGACATTACCGAACTTACAAGATGATGTGCAACTGTGGAAGCAGCTTCGACATCATGTACCAGCAGTGTTTCGACCAACTCGATGATGAAGATAAAGCACGCCTGCAACCAGATGCACCTATCGCATGTTTCTTCAATGAAGTCATCCACCCCATCGGCAAGTTCGACTTCACAGTAACACTTGATGATGGGACCCACTCCCTCTCAGAAGTCTGCACCTTCCATGTCATTCCAGCCAACTCCTCATACGGCATGTCGCTTGGCAGACAAGGTCTGGAAAACTTCAACTGCACCGCATCAACTCCCCACCAAACCATGGGTTTCCCAACACCCACGGGGATTGCGTACATCAGAGGCAATCAAGAATGCCTCATGACCACAGAGCCGGCGACAGACACTGCGCCGCCAGCACCACTCTCACCAAAAGAAGAAGAATGGGCTCTCAACCCGGCCTTCCCCGAACAAACCATTACTTTGGGGACGACTCTGTCCCCCCAAGTACGAATACACCTAAAACAACTTTTGGTGGCAAACAAAGACATCTTCGCCTGGCAGTCATCAAACATGGTCGGCGTCCCAAGACACATAGCTGAGCACCGCCTCAACACCTACAAAGACGCTCGCCCGGTAGCCCAGAATAAGCGCCCACTGGGCCCTGACAGAGTCAAAGCCATGAACGAGCAAGTCAATGACCTACTCGAAGCAGGCATCATAAGAAAATGCAACCACCAAACTTGGGTGGCCAACCCCGCCATGGTCCTCAAGATGAACGGGTCTTGGCGCATGTGCCTCGATTACAAAGACCTCAACAAGGCATGTCCAAAGGATCACTACCCCCTACCAGAAATTGATATGAAGGTAGAGTCCCTAGCGCCGTTCAAATACAAGTGTTTCCTCGACGCCTACGGAGGATATCACCAAATCCAAATGGCCTACGAAGATGAAGAAATAACCACATTCAGAACCGATAGAGAGGTATACTGCTACACCAAAATGCCCTTCGGACTAAAAAATGCAGGCGCCACCTACCAACGCCTAATGGACCACGCATTCATCAACCAAATCGGCGTCAACCTTTAGGTTTATGTCGATGACTTGGTCATCAAAAGCACCCAAGAAGATACCATGCTATTGGATATCCAGCGTACCTTCGAACAGTTGCGCGAAATCAAGATGAAACTCAACCCGGGTAAATGCTCCTTCGGAGCTGAAGATGGGAAATTCTTAGGCGTCATTGTAACCAATGGCGGCTTCAAACCAAACTCGGAGAAAGTTCAAGCCATCCAACACATGCCATCACCAAACTCAATAAAGGACGTGCAGACACTCATGGGACGCCTCGTCGCCCTTAACCGATTTCTATCAAACTACGCGTCCAAGTCTTTTCCTTTTGTTCATACCCTATGAAATGTACTGAAAAAGACACAGTTCCGCTAGACTCTTGAGACGGAAGTGGCTTTTCGTGAAATGGAGCACTGTTTGACCTACTTACCATCTCTAACAGTGCCCCTCCCAGAGGAACCATTAACACTGTACCTATCCACATCTGAAACAACGATAGGCACAGTACTTCTGGTAGAACGCAATAAGGTGCAAACACCGATCTATTACATCAGCCGCACCCTCGCAGACGCAGAAACTAGGTATTCCACTATGGAAAAGCTAGTTCTTGCACTCGTACATGCCTCACGACGCCTGCGACGATACTTTCAAGGACACCCAATCAATGTCCTAACATATTACAAAATCAACACCGTACTCTCAAAGCCAGAACTCTTAGGCCGCCTAGCAAAATGGGCAATCGAACTTGGCGCTCATACCATCATCTACAAACCAAGGCCCGCAATCAAAGGATAGGTCCTTGCAGACTTTATCGCAGAAATTCCAACCGATAAAGTACAAGACTGCAAAGACGAACAAAATCCGAAACCTGTCCCAGATTCCCGCCTAACTTGGTCGCTATACACAAACGGAGCCTCCAACGATCAGGGCGCACGCGCAGGTTTACGACTCGTCAGCCCCGACCAAATCGAATTTACGTACGCCGTTCGCCTTGAGTTCCCAAGCACAAACAACGAGGCAGAGTACGAGGCATTCCTGGCAGGACTACGCCTGGCGGAAAAAATGGGCGCAAGACACCTTAACGCCCACGTTGACTCTATGATTATAGAAGGTCACATGAATGGCGTCTACGACGCCAAAGACCCAGTTATGGCTCAATACGTCGACCAGGCCAAGCTCCTCACCAAAAAATTCACAACCTGCACAATCGTCCACATAAACTGAAGTGGCAACAAGGAAGCTGACGCACTCAGCAATATGGCCTCCACTGCTTGGCATATGGCTAAAGTGGTACGCATCGAAACTCTAGCTCAACCTTCAGTACCACTTAGACAGGTTAATATAACACAAACGGGCGACGGGTCATGGATGAACCCGATCCAAGCATACCTAGCAACGGGCACTCTACCACCGCAAAAAGCAGAGGCCTGAAAAATCTAATACAAATCCGAGCACTATCAACTCATGAATGGTGTTTTATACCGACGCTCAAACCTTGGCCCTTTCCTGAGATGCGTGGATACCGCGACGGCCACCTCCCTTATAAAGGAGATCCACGAAGGCATATGCGGCATCCACGCAGGCCCAAGAATGGTCGTCGCCAAGATCATGAACGTCGGATATTACTGGTCCGGGATGCACCAGGATGCTGTCAAGATCCTACGTACTTGCTTCAACTGCCAGCAACACGAACCAAATACCCTGCGCCTAAAGAATGAGCCGGCCCCAGTCACCGCCGCTTGGCCATTCCAGAAATGGGCTATCGATCTAGTCGGCCCATTCCCAATGGCCACTGGAAAGATACAATACCTTATCGTCACCGTCGACTACTTTACAAAATGGGTTGAGGCCAAGCCGCTCGCATCAATCAGTGCTGAACACATCAAAAAATTCATCTGAAATTCATCATCTGCCGCTTCGGACTACCCATGGAAATCGTCACCGACAACGGAACGCAGTTCGCGGACAAAAAGATTCAAGCCTGGCTAACACAGTTGGGCGTTAGCCAGATCTTTACATCTGTCGCCCACCCTCAAGGAAGCGGTCAAGTAGAACGTATCAACAAGTCACTGGTCGAAGGCATAAAGACACGCCTAGGATCCAAACGAACAGGTTGGGTGGATGAACTCCCACACGTCTTATGGGCACATCGCACCCTCACAAAGACCAGCACAGGCAAAACCCCCTTTAGCCTAACATATGGCTCTGAAGCCGTAATCCCCGCAGAAATATCATTTCCATCACCAAGGGTCCTCAACACCGCGTAAACAGACAATGACAGAGAACTGCGCCTCAACTTGGACCTCCTAGACGAAAGACACGAGATCGTCTCTATATACGAGGCAAACTATAAAAAACAATTGGAACGCTATTATAACTCCAAAGTTAAAGCCTGCGCATTTGACATCGGAGATTACGTCCTATGAGACAACTACGTGTCTCATTCCGAGCGCCCCGGAAAGCTTGCGCCAAATTGGGAAGGGCCATACAAGATTCAACAAGTATTAGGAAAAGGGGCATATGCGCTCGAAAGACTTGACGGCACGCCCATACCTAGATCATGGAATGTTGTTCAATTGTGCCCATGTTACTTATAAAAATCTCAGTTTTTGAAGAATGCACTTCACCACTTTACATTTTGTCCACAATCGCACAACTTATTACTTTGCCTCTAACTTATGAAGTTAATTTACTCTTCATAAGACTTGACGCCAAACGTTGCCATATTTCCAACTTATGAAGCTAATTTACTCTTCATAACTTAGAAACGACAATCCATTAGCCCTAAAATTGTGCAACTAATTTACTCTACCCAATGGACGCTAAGTTTACTTATAACCTATGAAGTTAATCTACTCTTCATACACATAGCAACTTATCGCATGAAGGCATTCAGGACAAACATCAACAAATATCAAAGCGTCAAAATTCCTTTCCATTCCAAAAGGAGTTACATATACAAAGGCAAAACATAATGGACGCCACAAACAAAAAACAACCTACTGAGGAGGCTCATGCGCCGTCCCCGAACTACCCAACCCGGCAGTCTTATCCGCTAACGCCTTCTGGGCCTTCTCTCGCCCAAGTCAATCCGACTCCTCAACCCACTGCCGGAAACGCCCAATGGGATCTGAATCCATCAGGAACTTGCCAACCGTCTGAAGAACAGGAAACTTCATCCGCTCTAGCTTCTTCAAATGGTCTACCAGCTCATCCTCAAGGTTGATATCCTGAAATGGCTCCTCCTCTATAGGGGCCCCATTCTTCGCCGCCAGGTAGCCCTCCAACCAGCCCACACGCAAACCAACGACGCGCCCAGCCTGCGCGATCTCCGCCACCTGCTCGCCCATCTTCGGCTTATTCCAGCAACGGTTGAAGATCTACAACAGAAAGAAACAAGTTAGCAGGCGCATGATATACTTAAAGAACAAATACAAGTCAAAGAAGAAGACATACCGCTGAAACACCATCGGACATCATCCACAGGGCCTTCTCTTCAGAAGCCCTCTTCTCAACCAACAAACTGGCCTCTTCAACAGACCACGCCTCCTTATCTTTGATAAGGTCATTAATCTGACCTTCCAACTCAGACACTCGACTGGTCATCCTCACCACATCGGCGTCCTTCGCATTAAGGTCAGTCACATCAGTGGCATACTTGGAAGATAGCTCCTCCAACACCTTGACCTTTGCCGCCGCCACCTTTTTCTGCTCCGCTAATGCAGACTCAGCTTTCTGCACCAGCTGACGGTGGCGCTCCAACTCCGTATTTACGGTCGCCATGTAGTTGGCCCACGCCTTCTACTTCTCGGCAGCATCAACATCCTTCTGGCGCAGGTCGGCCTCCAACTTCCGAACCTGCTCCAGAAGCCGCTTACGCGCGGTTTCGTATACATCCTTCTCCCGCGCCAGACGCTCGGCTTCACCTGCAACCTCCGCCTGCTCATCCAAGAATTTACCCTCCCCGCGATGAAGGGCGTACAAATTACCCAGAGTCTGTGTCAAGTTCATACACATCTCAGAGAAAAGGGTACCCCGATTCTGGGAACGGTGATGAGCGCGCTCCATAGGCGGTAGCACGTAGTAAACGAATTCCTCAGCCACAAAAGGGTTGAGGAAACGACAACTCTAGGTTATACGCCACCCAGGCGAATAAACCGGAGCATCAAACTTAAACGCGAGAGCACTTGAAGACGCTCCACCACCTTCAACCTTCTTCAGCTTCGGATCATCGATCCCGACCCCCTGAGGCGACGTTTCTTGTACGTCCCTCTCATCTAAATCAACAAAAGCGGGCTCAGTCCGCGAGCCATCACCGCCCTGAGCAACCATCCCTTGGGCCTGCTCCTTCTTTACCTTCACCAAATCTTCATGCTGCTTCAACAAGGTCAGCCTGCGCTGCTCCTCCTCCTCCTTCTCCTTATCAGCCAAGGTGGCCAAACGAGCATTTTCGGCCCACTTACCCTCCACCTCCATCTGAAGAGCCCGGGCCTCATCCTCCTTCTTCTTCAAAGCGGCCTCGGCAGCACGCTTCTCTTCCTCCTCCTGTTTCCGCGTTAACTCCAATTGACGCGCATCCTCAGCCCGGGCCCGCTGCTCTTCCAGCTTCTTCTTTCGCTCCTCTTGAAATTGCTTCATAGACGGGGGAACAGAACCTACAAGCAAACAAGAAGGATACATTAAGGACTTGATGAAATCGACTCGAAAGACATTACAAAAATCACTTACTGCTCATTTTCCTCAGAGCCTTTTTATAGAAGGGCTCACGCTCGGGCAGGGGATCAAGCTCCAAACCCTGTGGAGGATCGACATCATCGCCACCTGTAGCCGCCCGCTTAGGAGACGGACCTTCAGGTATGTCTTCCTCAACCACCTCCGGCTGCTTACGCTTGTGACCTACAAACAAAGAAAACAAAGCTCAGCCTACGCCACGTAAGAAAATGCAAAGAAAACAAAGGTCAGAACACTTACTCTCAGTGGTCACCCCTTCAGCCTCACCAGTCTTTCTACCACCTTGCGCCGCCACCTGCAGAGCGACGCGCACGGTAAATTAAACCGGACGATAAACCACTTGACTCATCGTCGGATAAAAATACATAATCAATCACAGCCGCCGTACGCACGGACAACGGCTCAGGATTGATCAGAAAACCGACTTCAAGGTTAGAAGGCGCACCTTCCATCGGCGCGGGGAACAGAAAATTCTCCACCTTCAACTCCAACTCGGACACCCCCCCCCCCTTCAGGTACCGCCAAATAGGTAGCTTTATAGTGCGAGCGGCAAAAACCTCAAACAGCAACTCGCCTGCAAAACAGATTTAGGCATCAAACACGAAGGAGATACAAATAAATAAATAGCAATAACAAAACCAAAGTACTCACCTTCAATAGATAGTGGCCCATCATCACCCACAGGAGCCACGTCATAACCCTCCCTAACACCCAGACGACTCAATCCTAGCAAACGAACGATACCCTCATCCAACTTATCCAAATCATCCATGCGACTAGGATGCGCACAGAGCTCTTGAAACCACGCCTCCTCCTGGAAATCCTTCATAACTTCGAAGGAAGGAGCCTTCTGCCCGGCAAGAAGCTCCAGCTTCGCCATATCCACAGGAATGACCTCCTTCTTCACGAAGAAAAAACACTTCTTCCACTCACGAAGAGTCTTGGGAGACCTCTTCGGCACATTCAAGCTAACACTCTTCGACCTCTCAATGAAGGACACCCAGCCGGACTCCTTTACTTCAAGCTTATAGAACAAATTGAAGTGCTCAAACTCCGGCTCCCTTCTTAGCGACCGGCAGGTGGCTTCAAAATGCATAACCCTCATCACCCTAAAGGGACTCATCTGAGAGATATGCACCCCGTACTTCCGCAAGACGGAGATAAGAAACCTGGAGACCGGCAACCGGAACAACCCCTTCTGAAAATACGCCTCGTACAGGAATATCTTCCCCTCCGGGCAGTCAACCGGAGTCTGCCCCTTCTCCGGCAACTTCGGCTCCCACTCACGTAGAATATTAAATTTCTTGACCAAAGACCTAAACTTGTCCTTGGACCAAGAAATTTGGGCATCCTTCATCGCCAACTCGGCCTTCTTGTCCTCAGAAGACATCTTCAAAGAAAAAAGAAGCAAAAACTCGGAAAACTTCTTCGACAGATGATCGTAAAAAATACTAACTCGCCGGAGAAAAACTTGGAAAATTTCTTTGGAAAGGGAGAATGAAACGAAGAGAAGGATAAAGGGCACACATTTATACCCATCGCATTTAATGCAACGACAAAAAAAAAAGAAATCATCACGAACAGGCTTCTCGCGCAAGGGTCCAATGGCAGACAGACATGTCTGACAGCCCACGTGACCAAACGGCCCACGCGCCGCGCGTGGCCCACTCGCCTGACGGTTGTCCTACCCCAGCTGGCAAACGATGCCGATGCTCGACACGTGTACGTCCCCGTTTGAATCCATCATCAACAGTTGTCCCCATGCATCAGATGCACGACACGTGGCGACCTACCAACTCAACAGTCACAGTAACTATCAGACACGATCTCCAAGGCAGGTGTACCAACCGTCAGCTACGCCTTTTCACCTTCAAAACATTCCCGCCTTGAATGCACACAAATTTCAAAAAGACAAATTCAATGCGGAGTAAATGCAGGCGCAGACACCGACAAAAAACCACTTTTCACAACTTCTGACCGCGCAAACAGGCCCAACGGCTGTCCAGGCTCCACGCCTGCGCGCCATACCGAAAATTTTTAATTTCACACCCTCTGACCGCGCAAACAGGCCCGACGTCTGTCCAGGCTCCACGCCTGCGCGCCAGACCGAAAATTTTGAAAATTTTTATTTTCACACCCTCTGACCGCGCAAACAGGCCCGACGCCTGTCCAGGCTCCACGCCTGCGCGCCAAACCAAAAATTTTGAAAATTTTTATTTTCACACCCTCTGATCCCGCAAACAGGCCCGACGCCTGTCCAGGCTCCACGCCTGCGTGCCAGACCCAAAATTTTGAAATTTTTTCACACCCCCTGATCGCGCACTCAGGCCCCACGCCACAGCGCAGAAAGGAAACAACACAGAACTTCCCTCTTGGTAACTCTCTACTTCAAGCTTCACGGGTGAAGAAATAACTTTCTTCATCCTACTTCAAGACCTACACACAACGAATGAAGTTCCTTCATTCTCCTACTACCGCCCGGACCTAATCATAGGTCCCGCAATAAACGCTCATTATACGCCCGCAGCTTGATCACTGTGCGCGCACCAGTTGACGAAGGTCATACAAAAAACACATGTCCACTTTGTTACATGCAAACCCAGTGACGACTGGATGTAACTCAAAGTACACTTGTGAAATCAAGTCCAGCACTCCCCTACCAAAGGTGCATGAAAGCACTGGACTGGGGGACTTGAAGGGATATGGTACCAAAGCATTACAAATACCATATCATCGCCCAACTAGAACCGGCATCGCCTAGCGTCTATCCGCCCATGTTATGTCAGCGGATCGTCTAGCGTCCATCCGCCCGTTTTACGTCAGCGGAACGTCTGGCATCCACCCGCCCGTTCTACGTCGGCAATACACCTGGCGTCCAACTGACGCCAGAAGTAGCATTACCCGCCCGTTTTACGTCGGCGATACACTTGGCGTCCAATCGACGCCAGGCGCAAGATCGTCCGCCCGTTCTATGTCAGCGGACCCAACATGCTTCGAAGCTTCCCTAGCAAGCTAAAGGAAGCTTCGCCAACACAACTGGAAGATACCCTTTTGGGGCAGCCTTGGGACTCACCCTGCCCCAAACAAAATATCTCTGACGCAACAGGCTGCTCGTCAGATTTCCTCTCCAATCAGAGTCTACTCTCAGTCTGACATGCAGAAAGGATGACGACGTGGCAGCCTCCCAGCCAAGATATCTTCCTGACAACAGACTTTCTCAACCTGTCTCGAGGTCCAAGAAAAAGTATGATTATCCACCGCCCTCGGTCTACCAATCGGCGGGCGCCACGTGTTCGCCGACCATCAGCGTCCACTCGATGGGCGCCACGTGTACAATCGTCAGGACGGTAATATCCCCCCTTAGTATTTTACTTTCTCCTTTTTATCAAAACCCATTTGCTTCAAATGGGCTTAAGGACTTGGGCCAGATTCTTGGAGACACCACTACCTGGGTCGGGCCCCGTCAAGGGTAGAGGATGAGCTGAGAAAGTGTGGTGTCTAGGTACTATAAAAGGAGAAGCTCCTTCTCCTTTTGTTGGCATCTAATATCACATATACTTTCATTCAAGAAGAATACGAACTCCTTCATACCTTCTTCAACCCCTTGTTTATTTCACTAACTTTTAGAGGCTCGGCTCTTCTAATCGGTAGTCTTCTAAACTTCTTGGGCTTGTCCTTAGACCCACATGTATTTTATAAACACACTCTCTTTACAAAATACAGTAGAACTACTCCTTGGATTAGCGCCTACTCGGTAATCCAGGAAACGTGTTTCTTCATTATATAAACATGAGAAGAAGACTCTAGACATCTTGTAAGAAAAAAAAATAAAGGAAAAGAGAACTTTATTCATTAATATGTTTCATATACCGATTTTTTTTAACGGCCAAATTTTCTCCAATGTTAGTTGTTAGTGGGTATTGAACCCATGGCCTCCATTTTAGTACACCAAGTTAGTTACCAGATAAAGGACCACTATTTAAAGCTATAAAATTGAAAGATATGTAAGTTATGTATGTGAAGAGTCACCACATTATTTAGATACCAAATACATGGCCACTATTTATAAGATTATAAAATTGATACATACGTAATAAAGACATGGAGGTTATGAATGTAAAGAGTCACTACATTATTGTTAATTTCCTCATCAATTTTATAATTATGTTTAAATTAATATCTTCAACAATTTAATATTTAAGTAGAAAGACAATTTTACCCCCTAAATGACTTCAACAAGCATTGTACTATAAGCAATAAAGGTTGTATTTACTTAATACCAAAATGTTTGTTATAGAATTTGCTACAAAAATCTTTGCTTATTGATTTTTATACACGGTTTTTTTCTCTGAAAATGTTAATTACCATTTTTGCTAGGTATTTTTAACTATGATATTTGCTACAAATTTTAGACACAAATTTTTTATTTATTAACTTGTTATTTTTACATAATATTATTTTTTTTACATAAGTATCCGAATTCATTAACTATATATAAACACAACTCAAAATTAATGATAAATGAATTAGTCATGAAATGAATATGAATGTACATATGTATATATGTGATTATAATAAAACTCAATGGTTTACATTACAAGTAAAACATAATATTTAAGCAAGAAATTAAGAATTAAGTGACTTCAAAAACAAACATAGCACTAATGGTTCTAAATTTAATAACTTGTCAGGCAGAAGGATTGTTGATTTCATTATATCTATCTTGTGTTGCTGGCAACATGTAATACATGGTTTCACCACTTGATCTTCATGTATCATACTTTTCATCCTGTCATGCATGTCTTCAAATACGATTTTAACTACATTATTAAGATTGCTAAAACGAATAGC
The DNA here is from genome assembly GCA_028751855.1 of Ambrosia trifida. Taxonomy (NCBI): domain Eukaryota; kingdom Viridiplantae; phylum Streptophyta; class Magnoliopsida; order Asterales; family Asteraceae; genus Ambrosia; species Ambrosia trifida. The sequence goes on from CM054127.1 coordinate 83,553,624, forward strand.
AACAAGAAAACTCGTGCTAATAACGTGTTGGAAAATAACAATCTAGTAGCAACCAACATACAAGTTATATAAACATGAAAAGAATACTCTAGACATCATGTATGGAAATAAAAAATGAAGGAAGAGAGAGCTTTATTCATTGATATATTTCATATACCAAATAAAAGACCACTATTTATAAGGCTATAAACATTGAAAGATATGTAAGTTATGTATGTGAAGAGTCACCGCATTATTTAGATATGACATGGGGGTTATAAATGTAAAGAGTCACCACATTATTGTTAATTTCCTCATCAATTTTATAATTATGTTTAAATTAATTTCTTCAACAATTTAATATTTGGGTATAAAGACAATTTTACCCCCTAAATGACTTCAACAAGCATTATAGTATAAGCAATAAATGTTGTATTTAGTTAAATTTTACGGGTATCCTTCACTCATGCTTTATAATATAGTATATAAGTGTGTATATATATATATATATGGTAGAGTTCAAGTACAAAGGGTGTTTTTTTGTGATAAGGATAAGAAGTGTTTTGGACCATTAGATCTATAGATGGATGGTTGACATTGAGTAGTGGCAAAATCGTAATAAGTGTTATAAACTTAATTATAAGATTTGACCTGATAGGAGTATATTAGTCTTTTTATTTGTTTTTAAAATATAGACCATCTATATTTCCCTTAAATTTCGCCATCTACTCCATTTTTATAGGGGTGTTTCATAAAAAGATATATATATATATATATATATATATATATATATATATATATATATATCTTCTGAGATGTAGTCATATGACAATAATCAACCATAATCTTCCAAGAACATCTCGCTAACCTTATGATTATCTCAGAAAACATTATAATTGTAAAAGCCCATGTTGAAAATGGCCAATGTGCATCATGTTGTCTGAAAGATGTCATTCATTTTTGTTCGATCAAGTTACCACCATGATGTGTTTCAGCATATTTACATTCTGGTTTGTTCCTTTTTAATAAACAATTCTAATGTAGTCATGTGCTAGCTTATGTAAAAGAGTGTTTAATAATAAATGAAATTATTTGGTTTTATATTTTACTTGTTAATTCAATTAAATGTGAGGCAGAATGAATAAGTAAACATATATATCGCTCTCTTCCAAAATGTTTTCGGTTGTGGATATTATTGTATTTTTTTTCATATCAATGTGTTTTTTACATCTGAAACTAGAGTGTCATATTTCTTACTTATGTGTTTTACACAAAGTTCTGTTTTTTTTTTTTTGAAAAATCACATTCATGGGTCCATGGCTGTCTTGAAATGTGAGATGATTTTAAAACACAACAGTATGATTGTGGGTTTTGCATTTGGGTGTTTGGATTTGGTTTGGTTTAAATGACCATGACGAACTTGATGGCGGCTTGCAGTCACTCAGTGGGATGTTACAGTGGGCAATATGTATATGAATCATATCATATTATTATTTATTATACCTAATACCTCATAATTAGATTTTTTTTATATCATGTTACTATTTTAGATTCTATTAATTTGTGGAGTATATAATATGGATTTTATTGAGAAAAAAAATAACGAATGTGGGTTATGGCTATGGTGGGTTATGGTTATGATTGGTTATGGTTATGGTGGGTTATGATTTTAGGTTACTCTGCAGACGTTAACAAACAAACAGTCTTTTTCTTGCAGACAGCAGACCTTTGGTCCACCTCTTCTCCTGCAGATGTCTATAGATGTGGTCCGCAGACTGCAGACCTTTTACCTTTTCAAAAACAAATAGAACCTAAGTCGTTATAGCACATCGTCGTATGTCACACCCTCAAATTCCACTACGAAGTTTATACCGCGAGGAGCATTACATACCAGGATCCCCATAGCCATATGTCATATGAACGACTCTAAATGCCCAAACCATTTCGTTTGTTTTCAAAAATATAGTTTTAACGTTTAACCAAAAAGTTTAGATAAGTTGCGGAAGTGTAAACCAAACATAGCCATTTTGAAACCATGCGCAAAACAACGCGCCCAAGATAAAACCAAATGAATGAAAAGCAATATGAAAGTTAACAATGTTAATTATCCCATGATACAATGATGCATGTCCTATCGTGTGTCAACATAAAGTTGGTGAGTTCACAAAGTAAGATAAGTAAAAGTGTAGGTTTCCGAAACCAAGAACAAAAGTTAGGTTTCACAAACCCAAAAATAGTAATCAATAACCACTAGTTCGGCGTATGCCAAGGGTAGCTAACCCATTCATGATAACTAAACAATGAAAGTACCGAACTGTTATTTAAACGATGAACTCGCCCCGCGAGCTGGTTTTTCCCTCCCATCATTTCCTATCAACAATGATAAATTCTAAGGTCATAGTTCACTCCCGGCTCCAAGCACGATGTGAGGTTTGTCAAACCTAATAGCGTTATTAACTAGTAACCCTCTTGCCATAACCCGGGAGCTCATTTGGTATAGTGAAGGACTTCCGTGATAGTATGCAGTTTAGTTTATCAAGGACACGAGGTGTTAAACTAGAAAAACCCAATTCCTCCCAAGAATCAACCCATCCCAAAACCCAGGATAAAACAATAGTCCCAAACCTGGACTAGAATGATTAAGTAAGTTGTTTCCTCGAGACGCACGCTTTTGAGAAAAGAGTAGTGAAACTCACCTTAGGTTACAATGCTAAAATCCAATCCAAAAGTAATAAGGATGTGCTACTGATTCCCTATTATATGTGTCATCATGTGAGTACGTGTGTATATACCATACACCACATAACTCGTTTGTCCAAGACGTTTATTTATGTGAAAACGTTTAAGTGACACCTAATAAAACTACATGCACAAGTAGACCCTACCAACCCGTTGGTGAACATGGTGTTTAATATCAATTATACACGTCATTTCCATCTCATACAAGTGTACATGCAAGTTCAAGTCAAACTCAAGTCACCCAAGACTCCAAATAAGCATACATACACATATATCATAATCTGTGTTTCCTGGACAGATTATGCAATACAAAAACGATTTTATTAAAAATACGTACACAATAAATTAGACTCCCAAACTTTTACTGAATATTCCTAGGAGTCCAGTTGTCTAGCCACTATTTTTGTTTCGCAACAAAACCTTGTTGAAAAATTACGAACAATCAATTACAACAACGAGGTACTGAAAACCTTCACATCAGGTCAGTTTACGATAAAAATTATCAAAAATCGTGTATTCATCCAAACAGGATGAATCCATTTGTAAAAGTCTAATTATTCCCATATCAACCTACTGACCAAATTTCATGACTTAACTCTTTATAAAACTCGAGTTACAGCCGATTAAAGTTGACCTAAGTTTTTAATCTGAAAATCAATTTAGACCTTTATTCGAATAAAATTCTAAAAACATATCAAACGAGAACCAAATCACATGATTTTACCCATTCCAGAAAGCTAAGACCATGTACGACATGCTCATAACAAGAAAAGATCAAAACAGATATTTAAAGTCACGTTAAAGAGCCTACAAGTTATTACATGCAATTTATCAGATTTTAATCATGCAATATTCTCAACTATATCAAACCCTAGGTGTATTTTATCGATCAAGAACATCAAATAATCATCATACAAGACCTAACATACATTAACATGACCAAAACATGCAAGATTCATCATAAACACAATCATCTATAAAGCCTAGATGTTCAACAATCAACAAGATACACTAACATGCAAACCTAATCCTATAGCCATCATAAATCTTTATGTTTATCATGTTAATCTATTAGAAAACCCAAGTTTTAATCTTTATAAACTTATATTAGATCTGGACAAACTTGTTTATTGTGTTTTAAAGCATAATAGAGAAGATTAAAACACAATGAATCAAGTATCACTACTAGAAAAAAGGCCTTTCTTGACATGCATTGCGTGTCAAGAAAAGGGTCTGATGACAAGAAAAAAACGTCAAGGATGGCGGTGTCATAAATTTAAGATGACATATTTTCGCTCGTCATCTGTTTATAACACACATTTATGACAACATTTATTGACATACGTTATGACACTTTTTAATGACACATTTTTATGATAGTTTTTGTTGACATTTTTTCGACACATATTATGATAGAATTTTATGACGTTTTTTTGCGTGTCATAATTTATTATCTAAAAACAATTCCTGTAAAATTACATATTTACCCTCCTGTATTTATAGTCATTTTATTATATGCAAAATAATTAGAAAACTAATAACAAAAACATCATTTCATCATATAATCCATATATATCAAATTACAAACTAATCCGAGACAACATTTACAAAAATATTGTATCGACATTACATTGCCTTCTAACAAGTTTCGATCACTTGAAAACAAATGTCGCGGCGTAGCCTGACCATTCTTTGCGAACGGCATCCATATCCTCATCCCCGTAATGATCCGCTCCTCCCCCAACCTGAGATAACAATAAAATTAATACATTAGTCGAGGCCGGCCAATTATTTTACATAAATCATAATGCATCGCTACGTTTATTTTGCCATAACTTACATTGTCTAATATTTCGACTCTTCCTTGCATTATCTCTTTCATGACGTAAAAACCATATAAAAAATAGAGAAGTTGATAAATATGTTCTAAACCTAAAAATAACCTAGTGTCCTTGTTCCATCTCCATCTGCACCTAGGTCGACTGATGGTTGGGCTCATATCTCTACATAGAAAACCTTAAAAAGAACCTAAAAAAATGTTGTTAACTGTGTACTAAATATGTCACTAAAATTTGGTTCAAATAAACACCTTTGCTCTCAGCAGCAAGTAGATGCTCTTTGGCCATAGCTGGAGCAATTCCAAGTGTTCTTGCAGCATCATCAGTGGCACTAACCCCGGTTTTTAGCGCATCAGGCTTTTGTACTAATGATTTGATCCTAGAAAACACCTACATTTGCGGTATATATATTAAGTAAATCCAAAGTTCATGTCACATGAAAAAAAAAAATTCTAACTAGTAAGATACCCTGTGCATCGCCGTGGGTATTCAGTTGGTACATCAAGGTATCTCGCGGCATAATTTTTGTACTGTATTCTATTAACACCTGATGCAAGGTGGCCCATTTTATAGACTAATTGCAACGTGTAACTTCACCTTTGTGATGACTCGTTACCCTACTAAAATGTTACCAAAATACATGTTATACTCTAAGTCTAAAAGAAAGAAGATTGAAGTTCTTACAAAGTTGCAAACTGCAGCAAAATCCATATCTACACCTCCTCTAAACAATGGTGTGTTTGCAGACATTCAACATCTTATTAGACTTGAAATAATAAGCACATGGCATTAGATACCTCATGATAATGGTTGCATAACTTCATGTTCCAGCTATTAAACAATTTAATATGTACACATTGAACTTGAAGTTTTTTTTCTGTTTTACTATTTGCATGTCCATAATCGAATCACATAACTACGCTTTTGCCGAAACTTTTTATAAGCGTCCTGATTTGTATTTGATGTTAATGAGATGATTGACAACTGGCATTTGCCTTTTTTTATGAATGCTGCTAAACTAACCAGTAGTTGTTCAGATTAAAATAGTAGCTATATGTTCTAACTGCGTAAGGCAACCGACCTGTCAAAAATTCATAATGAGAACCAAAGCATAATACACATTCCTCTTTTTGCATGCAACCAAATCTTTCTACTTGGCGAATCCGAAAGTTAAAGGACAAAAATTAGGCGCCTGATAAAATTAGATAAGTATAACATTATTCGTATGAAGAAGTCAAAACATTAAACTTATCAGAATATCGTTATAACTAAAGTAAAAGTTCTCAAAGATAGTTGCATTTATCGAACAGGTCACATGCCTACAAATTAGAAATATTCCAAAGACATTTGTATATAAAGTGATATAAGAACATAACAAACAATTCAGATGGATAAAAGTGACATCCATCAACATAACACATATGCAGAAACATCAGTTTATTTTATAGGAAGTCATATATCGTATCAACAAAACAAAATTAAACTCAAATTCAATTATAGTTTCAAGTGAGCATTAATCTCCGGCGAAGTGAAGAAACTATCGGTTGTTAAAGAACGAAAGGAGATGCATAAATGATGAAGAAGCATTGAAACTGTGGAGATTTAGAGAAGATGTGTCGCCCTATGTGGAGAGTTTTCCAAATTGTGAGAGGAAGATTCCAGGTTGTAAACTTGTAGTGGTGTTAAAAGAAGAAAACAAAAAGCCTGGTGGTCTAACTAAAAAAATCCTAAGAAGCCCCTAGCGCAAATGCATGATTGAAAATGATATATATAATAATTTTACCTGACACGACAGCTGTTGGTGGTACAAGGCTCCGGCTGACTCTTACGTGACAGGGGAGACAATACCGACGCTTAACAACCAATCTTGTATCTCTTCTTTGGAGCCCATTTCTTCATCATTTGCGGTATTAGCTTGAGAGGATGACACAGACAGAAGTTTCTGCCTCATTTTTTCAGCTAATGTCAACATTTCTTTAGATTTTGGTGCGTTGTGTGCATCGGAGGTTGTGGCGGTGTGGCTATTAGTCAGAGGTTAAGAGAATGAACAATTCTCTTCTCTAGTATACAAAACAGACAATCACTCCTGTCCTGCTGCGCCAATGATTCATCTACAAGCGAGTAGCAACAATATCAACAAACTGGATCCCATAACCCTAATGAACAAATAATTTCTTCAATATTTTGAGCAAATGATTAAGTAGCATACCAGTTGCAATCAATTCAACATAGGAATCACCCGTATCAGCAAATAATCGAGCAATTGCTTTAACATCTTCCTCATCCTAAACCAAATAATTTAAAAGATTGAAAACACCACAAAATCATCAATGTGTATGTGTGTATCATATGAAAAAAGTACCTTTGAATAATCTCTAAGTTGCGGCTTCAGAATCATTACTTGAAGCACTATAACTTGAATTAGCGGCATTTGAACAGAAAATCCATCCAGATTTCTTGCTGATGTGTAATGTATTAATTCAGAAATGACTGCAAATACGCAACACCGGATAATATAACATTAGAAACTAGTGAACGAAACTCAACAAACACGTGTAAAATAGAAACTGATTTCACTAAAAAAAATATAAATTTAGTTAATTTGTATGATTATGACATATTTGAAAAAAAAAAATACACCTTTATGATGTGTCAACGTGTGCTACAAAATGTTGTCTTCTTAAAAAATATTAAAGGGCATGTTTGTCTTTTGGCATAACGTTGAATTTATTTTAGAGTGATATCTACAAAAAAAGTTGAAACTGAAATTTAAATACCTGTTTATCTATGAAGATTCTAGGAGGGGTGCACCAAGCAACTTTATGTTGCAAACTCAATCCAAGGCCATGCGAACTTCGACCACTCATAACAGTCACAGCAGAGCTTGTGGGTGAAGACTGCAGGCTTTGTTGATCCAGCCCATCTATTGATGGGCCTGGTGGTTCATTTTGGGTCCTCATTGCAACTACATACTCATATGTAGTAATCCCTTGCATCAAAAAATATATAAATAAATAATATATGTCTGAAGACGTGTGTGTACAGGACTAGCTGTCTGAAATGGACACAAATGCACACGGACACATATAGAGAGAGACCTTCCGTATGAGGATTATGTGAAAGAACAAGAGTTCTCCAAGTGGAATGGTGGCCAAAAGGGAAACAGCTGTATATATCTCCTACAAAAAGGGTAAAATGGGACAAAAAAAATAAGAAGAAATAACTTTACCAAAGTGTGAGAGTGAAAAAAATAAGATAACAATTTCATTTAGAGTAGAGCTGCAGACATGACCCATTTCCTTTTCAAAAGGTAGATTCAGGTTATGTCTCAAACAGGTCAAATAGGTCACCTTTGATTTCGGGGCATCAAATTGTTTCCGTATTAACAAATTTCAAGTTCAAACTAACCCTCACCAAAAATTGTTGATTATGGCTTTTACTCCACTAGGTTATTCACTTTGTCATTATTGTAAGTGTTGCAACGTTTGATTAATAGTTAAACAGTTTAGCTAAAAACTATTGTTACAATAAACAAGAGCATTGAAGTGTACATAACTAAAGATGTTGTAGCAATATAATACTTTTGAAAACAATAAAAATGCATACCACCACAGTTGCAAATGGTGGTCTACTAAATCCATCTCCAAGTCTATCAGCAATCTGATTTTCTGTAGCCTTTTTATCAGCAAAACAACAGACAAGAACAACAATCCCAACTCCACATTCAAAAGTAAGCCGGCACGAAAATAGTCAAATACAATAGTTTAATTAATATAATTGAACAAAATCAATATGATTAGAAAAATGCACAGCTAGTCACTTACAAATATCTTACAAATGGTTTCTTATTCAATAACTTACTCAAACAAGGCTTACTGCCATTAGGCACACAAATGTAAAATAATTTTTCCTCCCCACACAATTGTTCAACTACTACACAATGATGATCAAACCCGTTAACACATTTATCACAACTTCTGCTGCAGTGTTTGCTATATTTGCGCACCTATAAATGGAAGACAAGAGTTAGACTAATATATCTTCTTATAACTTGATAGAGTATTTACAAAATTAATACAAGGTTGATTATTGTAATAACCAAAGATGGTTTAAGAAACGGAAAATATGAAGCTCATAAAATCCATGAACAACAGAAGCTAAGGAAAAAATCTTATTTTTATTCCTATGCGGCTATGAACAAACATAAAATCCATACTGAATGTTTAGGCTCAGACTCATGGCTACTATTTTTCTGTTTAGTTTTTCAAACAACACAACTGCCACGCCAAGAGTAAATTCATCATCGTCTAATTTCAAGTTACCATTCGAAATTCCAATAACCACAAGCGTAGTCAAACACGATCAAGGATAAAAGCTATTTTGGGTGGTAGAAAGACCCCACACCTATGAAGACAACCAATACTCAATCAACTTTAATCAGTAAGGTTTCAAAGCAGCAAATCGGAAAATGGAACGCAAGTGATTTTAAATTTGAAGAAACCGTGGCTCTCCGCTCTCGGATGAAGCATTGTTCATCATCATTGAGTGTAAAACCATTATTTTACCTACAATAATCCGGAAAACATGAATGCAATTGACGTTCAACATTCCAGTCCTCGTCGTCATCGGATTATGACAACAGCAAGCCAACAAAATCAGAACAACCGAGATTCAAACATACCTGCAGCCGTCATCAAATTACAAGCCCAAACCATCAAATTAACACACGAGTTTCAGAAAACAAAAACTCCAAATGTCAAACTTTAAATGAGAACAAAAAATAGTACCTTTTGCGAAGGAAGCCCTTATAATCGAGCCAAACAACAATAGCTGATGACGAGGCCAAAAAATTAGAAGAAAGGAATAGGGGGAAAGAACCAGTGAAAACCCTTGCCGTCACGACTGTTTAATTTACAAAAAACACCACTGTCTAACGAAGAATGTGAAGATTGGAACAAGAAGGAGAAGAAGGGGAGGTTATGGATTTGTGTAGATCATCGATAAATGTAATGACGGAGAAGGAGGGTTTGATTTGAGAAGGAGGGTTATGGATTTAAGTAGATCATCTATTAGGGTTTGATTTGTGGGATTTGAGGTTTGTTATGTGTTTATTTAGTTATGAGAGAGAGGAAAGGTTTACGGGGAAGCGCGATGACACAAAACCATGACACGCTGATTTTAAAACCGTCATGTTTTTTTATTTTATGATGGAAAATTATTGACACGCATAAAAAACGTCAAGAAATTATCATTTTTTTTATCAAAGATGACATTTTTTTATGACATGCACTTTTGCATGTCATTGAATAGGGTATGTCATAAAAAAAGTGTCAAGAAAGGGTATTTTTGTAGTAGTGTATCATACCTAAGGCTCTTCAAATAATCAAACTAAGCAACTCTAATCCTTCCCAAATGATATTCTTGAGCCTTAGCAGGTGTATGAGGTTATATTTCTCGCATGGGGGCTGTTATGGATGATTAGGGTTGTGGTTATGAGAAGTATGGGGCTTAAGGTCACTTAAATAGGTGATTAAAGTCAGTTTCACGCGTCTGTCATTCCGAACGCTCATTCGGTCAATCTGAACGGCTATTCAGATTGACAAGATTCGTTTCGGGCAGCCCAGTTCAGCGTATTGCATGTTTTTTCGATGTACTTATTATTTTGGACCATACCAAGTGTATCCCCGTGTGTTTAGACCCCAAACATCCTAACGGTTCATCGGTTACGAGTTTAATAACACGTTTGGTTTAAATCACATAATCACGTAGCAGTTTACACATACTTTCATAGAAACACGTAATTGCAAATAATGTCAAACAATTATTTCACAATTATCTATTTCCTCGATTCACCAACGTTCAGGGTTCGATACTCGTGTATACGATCCGGTAATTCCCCGAATTACGATTTGTGCAGTTATTAATCTATAACAGTGTACGTAGTCCGGTAATTCCCCGAATTACCATTCCGTGCAGCTATTAACCTATTACTGTGTACCATGCGACTCACTTAACTAATCCTAGTCAAGTGCCAATGCTATGAACTATCGTGTAAGTTAACTAGCGTTAGGTAAAACTATTAACCCGAAAATGCGGGGTGTCACATCATCCCCAAGTTGAAAAGAATTTCGTCCCAAAATTCAGTAAGTGACCAGTAATGTTGGTGTCAAGTGAGAGAAAATTTTGAAAAATTTTCTTGGTGTCACATCATCCTCAAGTTGAAAAGAATTTTGTACCGAAATTAAGTTCGAGTTTTCGATTACGAGCTCTGAGTTCTCCTAAAAGAGGGGTGCCATTACTGGCGTTGTTTCGATGTCGCTGGCTAGATAAGATTTCCCCCACCAGAACGAGGGACACCAATCACTATCTCGTGCCAAGGATTTCAATTCATGGCTGGACAACCCATCCATTCCCATGTTTATGTCAGAGCTATGAAGGACAGTTGGGATGATGAGATTGATACCTAATGGTTAGTTAAACCGTATGGTTTCTACTCGCAATAGAGCTAGGTAACTTCGACAAGCTTACCATCAGCTAGTTTTATGGTTTGTTTGACTTAAAGGAGAGTTGGGTCTAACCCTAGAGTTATGCTAAAGTCCAAAAGCACATGCTCAATCAGCATCAGGATCAAATAGGACATTAGCAAGTTTATCATTTATAAAGAACATACCCGTCATGCGTTGTTGTCATCATTGTCCCCGTTGTTGTTGTTGTTGTCACCATTGAGCTGGGGACAATCCCTTTTGAAGTGGGTTTCACTTCACACTGGAAACACCCTTTTCCAGTATTTCGATGACTCTGCTGCCCCTGCTGTTGCTGCTGGTTCTTTGGGAATTCAGCACAACAATCCTTAGCTGCACGACCAGCTTTTCCACATCGTTCACACTTTCCATACTCACATGGACCAGAATGATGGTAGTTGCACCGTTCATACTTCGGGTGTCTCCCCTTATAAATACTCTGGTTTTTGTCAAGAGTGGTTTGGTTGTTGTTGTCGTTGGTGTCAGACTTCTTTCGCTATTGCTGAGAACCGTCACCACCTGAGTTCTTACCCGAGCCATCTTCCTACTTCCTCTTGTTATCTTTAGTGGTAGACGATCAAGTACCCCGTGGGGGAAAGATTCCTTCCTCCACCTTCTGATCAGTCAACTGGTGGGCTAAGCGAATAATCTGCTGGATATTGCCTAGGTTTGCTACAGTGACCAATCCCTTGATATAGAGCTCGATACATTTGTGAGGCGGGTTGGACTGGGCAGGGCACATAGCAGCCAATTCATGGGACCGAGCAGTGTACTTCTCAATCTCTAACCCAACCATTCTCAGGTTGAAGTATTTAGTTTCCAACTTCTGGATCTCGTCCCGAGGACAGTACTCCTCCTTCATCAAGTTCTTGAAATCCTCCCATGAGGTAGCATTAGCCAGGTCCACACCCAACATCTGTATATGTGCATTCCACGAGGTTAGAGCTGCACCTTCTAACGTGCCAGTAGCGAATTTCACCCGATCTGCCTGGGACAATTGCACATGGCAAAGACTGACTCAGTCTTCTCAAACCACCTTAGCAAACCGACCGCTCCTTCTGGTCCTCCAAAAGAGTGTGGCTTGCAGTCCATAAATGTCTTGAAGGTGCCAGTAGGTGGGTGATGAGCAGGTTGGCCTAAGTACAAGAAGTAACAGAGAATACGAGTAAGATAGGTATCTTAATGATGAGAGTTTAGAAACGAAAAGAGAGACTAATTCGAATAAGTTGTCACCAGCTTGAAAGGCTGCAAGGGCTACAACTACCCTTTTGTTAATCAGTGCATTCAGTTTCGCCTGTGTCATGTTGATGTTTCCCCATCCATGTCCACGTCCAGCCATAGTGATCCTACATTCACCATAAGCTCATGAGACATAAAAATATGCATGCCATACGATCGTTCACACATAGTGTAGGCGAACTGGAACAAAGAACAAACTTCAAGAAAACAACTCAGTCTCGACTGGGTCTAGAATAAAAGAAAGGAAGATCAAGCGAATGAAGATAGGAATCAATCATCTCCGCGCTCAGTGAAAATAACAGAGCCTTGTTTTCCTTAAACTCGATTTGTTCGGGTTCCTTCTCTAGAGGTGTTAGTGTTCTCTAGAGTTGTTCGCGTGTAGTACTCAACTCATACTGGGCAACAGCTAGCTGGGTCATAAAACGTTCCACTCGTTCCTTCTACAATTCTCGTCGAGCCTCAGTAGTTTTCCCTTCATTACTGGAAGTGTAGCACCTTGCCGTGGGTGCTGCGTAGTTCTCCGTTAGAGTGGCTATACTGCCTTCAAGGGTTCTCTCCCATGTATCTAACTGTTGGTACCCTCACTGGTACTCTATTGCCGACTTCCCCATCCGTGAAGCTAGTTGAATTCTAGTCTCAATTGATGCGCCACATGGCCTAGCTCTCGTCCTTCACCAAGGATGTGCTCAGTATCGGATTTAGTGTTAAAGGATTATGTATTTCCAATAACATGTTAAGCAAGTATACGTAGCCCAAAAGCTAGTTGTGCACTTGAGCTTTGAGTGTAACTAATGCAATGCTTATACTATGACAGTTTTAGATTAGACTCACCATGCAGTCCTAGTTCACTATAAACATTGGCTCTGATACCAATCTGTCACACCCTCAAATTCAACTGCAGAGTTTTTACCGCGAGGAGCATGACATACCAGGATCCCATAGCCATAAGTCATATGAACGACTCTAAATGCCCAAACCATTTAGTTTGTTTTAAAAAATATAGTTTTAATGTTTAACCAAAAAGTTTAGATAAGTTGTGGAAGCGTAAACCAAACATAGCCATTTTAAAACCATGCGCAAAACAATGCGCCCAAGATAAAACCAAATGAATGAAAAGCAATATGAAAGTTAACAGTTTTCAATTATCCCATGACACAATGATGCATGTTCTATCGTGCTCCGAACCTAGTGCAAAAGCATGCAATCGTGTGTCAACATAAAGTTGGTGAGTTCACAAAGTAAGGTAAGTAAAAGTGTAGGTTTCCCAAACCAAGAACAAAAGTTAGGTTTCCCAAACCCAAAAACAGTAATAAATAACCACTAGTTCAGCATATGCCAAGGGTAGCTAACCCATTCATGATAACTAAACAATGAAAGTACCGAACTGTTATTAAAACGATGCACTCGCCCTGCGAGCTGGTTTTTGCCTCCCATCATTGCCTATCAACAATGATAAAATATAAGGTCATAGTTCACTCCCGACTCCCAGCACGGTGTGAGGTTTATCAAACCTAATAGCGCTATCAACTAGTAACCCGCTTGCCATAACCCGGCAACTCATTCGGTATAGTGAAGGACATCCGTGATAGTATGAAGTTTAGTTCACCAAGGACACGAGGTGTGAAACTAGCAAAACCTGATTCCTCCCAAGAATCAACCCATCCCAAAACCCAGGATAAAACAGTAGTCCCAAACCTGGACTAGAAAGATTAAGTAAGTTGTCACCCGAGACGTACGCTTTTGAAAAAAGAGTAGTTAAACTCACCTTAGGTTACAATGCTAAAATACAATCCAAGAGTAATAAGGATGTGCTGTAGACTCCCTATTATATGTGTCATCATGTGAGTACGTGTGTATATACCATACACCACATAACTCGTTTGTCCAAGACGTTTATTTATGTGAAAACGTTTAAGTGACACCTAAGAAAACTACATGCACAAGTAGACCCTACCAACCCATTGGTGAACATGGTGATTAATATCAATTGTGCACATCATTTCCATCTCATACAAGTGAACATGAAAGTTCAAGTCAAACTCAAGTCATACAAGACTCCAAATAAGCACACATACACATATATCCTAATCTGCGTTTTCAGGAGAGATTATGCTCTACAGAAACGATTTTATTAAAAATACTTACACAATGCATTAGACTCCCAAACTTTTACTGAATATTCCTTGGATTCCCGTTGCCAGGACACCATTTTTGTATTACAACAAAATCATGTTGAAAAATTAAGAAAAATCAAATACAACAACTAGGTACTGAAAACTTTCACATCAGGTCAATTTACGATAAAAATTCTCAAAAACGTTGTATCCATCCAAACAGGATGAATCTACTTGGAAAGGTCTAATTATTCCCATATCAACATACGGACCAAATGTTATGACCTAACTCTTTAAAAAAATCGAGTTACAGCCGATTAAAATTGACCTAAGTTTTTAATCCGAAAATCAGTTTAGACCTTTATTCGAATAAAATTCCAAAAAAATATCAAACGACAACCAAATCACATGATTTTACTGATTACAGAAAGCTAAGACCATGCACGACATGCAATATTCTCAACTATATCAAACCCTAGGTGTATTTTATCGATCAAGAACATCAAATAATCATCATACAAGACCTAACATACATTAACATGACCAAAACATGCAAGATTCATCATGAACACAATCATCTATAAGCCCTAGATGTTCAACAATCAACAACATACACTAACATGCAAACCTAATCATATAACCATCATAAATCTTTATGCTTATCATGTTAATCTATTAGAAAACCCAAGTTTTAATCTTTATAAACTTGTATCAGATCTGGACAAACTTGTTTATGGTATTTTAAAGCATAATAGAGAAGATTAAAACACAATGAATCAAGTATCATACCTAAGGCTCTTCAAATAATCAAACCAATCAACTCTAATCCTTCCCGAATGATATTCTTGAGCCTTAGCAGGTGTATGAGGTTATATTTTTCGTATGGGGGCTGTTATGGACGATTAGGGTTGTGGTTATGAGAAGTATGGGGCTTAAGGTCGCTTAAATAGGTCATTAAAGTCAGTTTCACGCGTCTGTCATTCCGAACACCCATTCGGTCAATCTGAACGGCCGCTCAGATTGACAAGATTCGTTTCGGGCGCCCTAGTTCAGCGTATTGCATGTTTTCTTTGATGTATTTGTTATTTTGGACCATACCAAGCATATCCCCATGTATTTAGACCCCAAGCATCTTAACGGTTCATCAGTTACGAGTTTAATAACATGTTTGGTTTAAATCACATAATCACATAGCAGTTTACACATAGTTTCACAGAAACACGTAATTGCAAATAATATCTATCAATTATTTCACAATTATCTACTTCCTCGATTCACCAACGTTCAGGGTTCGATACTCGTGTATACGATCCGGTAATTCCCCGAATTACCATTTGTGCAGTTATTAATTTATAACCGTGTACGTAGTTCGGTAATTCCCCGAATTACCATTCCGTGCAGTTATTAACCTATAACTGTGTACCATGCGACTCACTTAACTAATCCTAGTCAAGTGCAATGCTATGAACTATCGTGTAAGTTAACTAGAGTTAGGTTAAACTATTAACCCGAAAATGCAGGGTGTCACATCGCAACCCTTTGTCTATCTCCATGGTCGTAGGAATTGAACTGGTTGCGTGTCGTGCTAGACCCATTCAATCGTGCGAGTTAAGAAGTTACATCATCTATGTATATAATAAAGCGATTAGGGTGGAGACACATGGCACTTGCTGAGGTCATCCTCAGCCTTAAATTTCCACCAAAAAGTTTAGGTTATACATAACCTAATTAACCTAATATTTATTAGTTTATAATCTTTATCTTTTTCTTTATTATTACTTTACTATATTTATCTTTATCTTTACTTAACTATATAATAAATAAAAATCTTATGATTATCTCAATTCTCTTTGGTATAAAAATAATATTATTAAATCACAATTTCATGTTCATCTCTTACTTATTTTATTAACTAATTCTTTTTATATTTCTGCTTATTAAAAACCATTTAATATTTAATTTATCCAACCTCATTTTATATTAAATTTTCTAACTTAATAATAAGTAAAAAAAATGTTATAACCCGTGTGATACACAAGTTTCCAATGAATTCTTTTTACACTAAATGAAATTGTAAATGATAGTTCTGTTTTCATCCAGAACAAAATAGATCAAAACCAGTCGTTTCTTAAAATACTACACCTTCAAGACCACCGCCTCAATCATGCCCAATAATGGTTGGTTTTGTCTCTGCTCCTCATCCAAACGTACATTTTCATTGTTATTTATATTTTTAAAATTGCTGATATCTCATATTATAATACACTAGTCAGCTGCCCGCGCGTTCGGCGGGAAACAACATTTAGTTAACATATGCATTGTGTGTTGTACTTTAAGCAATTATACTTTAAACTTAAATTTAAGAAGTCAATAAGAAATGTATTATAATATAGTATAGATGATTTCGGTTCATTTTCGTTTCGCTTATTACTTAGCCATAACATATCATTTTTAAATTAAAAAAAACTATTGCCATATTATACTCAAATCAAAGAGAAAAAAATGTTCGTTTATACGGTATAATAATATTAGGAAAATATTAACGTATAAAAAAATTATAGACGTTTAAAAATCGGGGGGGGGGGGGTAGTTGATTAAAATAAGAGTGAAAAATGTAATTGTTATTTAAATAAAAAAAAGTTGAGTAAAGTTGAGGGGGAAAATGTATAAGTATTGTATAAAAGACATATTTACCCTCAAAAAGTAGTTAACATATACATTGTATGTTGTACTCTAAGGAATTATGCTTGTAAAACTTAAATTTTAAGAGGTCCTTGTGAAATGTATTATAAGATAGTATAGATTGGTTATTACTTAAACCTAACATATCATTTTTTAAATTAAAAAAAAAAAACTTTAGTAATACTATACTCAAATTAATAAGAAAAAAATGCTCGTTTATACAGTGTAATTAAGAAAATATTAACGTGTGAAAAAATTATGGACATTTAAAAATCGTGTGGTAGTTGGTTAAAATAAGGGTGAAAAGTGTAATTATTAGTAAAATAAAAGGAATTGGGTATAGTTGAGGAGACAAATATGTAAGTATCGTGTAAGTAGTTAACATGTGTATTGTGTGTTTTACTCTAAACAATTATACATATACAACTTGAATTTTAAGACATCAATGAGAAATGTATTATAATAAAGTTTAGATAATTTAAGTTTATTTTCGTTTTTTACTTTTGTTTTTGTTGCGGTTATTGCTTAACCCTAAAATATAATATTTTAAAAATTAAAAAACTATAGCAATACTATACTCAAATTAAAGAGAACATAATGCTCTTTTATACGGTGTAATAATATTAAGAAAATATTATTGTTCGAAAAAGTTATGAACGTTTAAAAATCGTGGTGTAGTTGGTTAAAATAAAGCTACAAAAGTGTAATTAGTATTTAAAGAGTAATGTTGATAGAACAAATATGTAAGTTTTGTATAAAATTATAATATAGTATAGATAGATCAAGGGGGGCAAACTGTAACTAATAAGAGGAATATATGCAAGTTAGATTTGAAAAGACATAAATACCCTTAAAAAGTAGTTACTACATGCATTATGTGTTGTACTTTAAACATTTATAATTGTATTGCTTAAAATTTAAGAGGTCCTTATGAAATGCTTTATAAGATAGTATAGATTAATTTATATGCTACATCATAACACATATTTTGTTACTTCAAATTACATTTGTCTATCCTGAAAAGCTCCCGGAATATAACCTAGTTACGTTATAAATCCTTTTACAAATTATAGACAAAATATTTATGAAGTAGACGAAATATTTATGATTAATGATTATATTAATTCGCGTATTATAATTTATATGGGTCAAATAGTGAAAACCATTTTATATTACAACTTAAAAAAATAGTGAAAACCATAAATTCATTGATATTTAAATAAAAACATTAACTTGTAATAAATATGAGACATTAAAACCTAATTATATATCACTACTTAAATGCCCGTTAATTATAGTGAGCATAATATAGTGTTATGTGTAAATAAATCACACGAAAAAAAAAAATCAAATTTAAATCAATAAGAATCAACCATTTAATAATTCCATTTGTTCTTCACGGGTAGGTCAATTGGCGAATGGACCTGGAATCCCTCTTGGGTGTCCTGGATTCGATTCCCACGAGAGATATAATGAGAAATGATGGATGACTCATGGCCTATGGTCGCGAGTTCGAGTCCTGATCTCGCCCGGATTTTACTAATCCTTCACCGTCGTGCCTACGAGCGGGTGAGGGGTTGGGTTTTCCCCGGTTTCGGGAACTGCATGGGCGGGCCTGAGTACGTCAGCCGCCCGAGGTACGTATAGGCCCTCCATTGGGTTGGCCGTGGGGGTCTGTCCATAGTGTGGGGACTCCCTTGGGTAGTCGGATAGAAATGTTTGTTGGTCGTTCAAAAAAAATTCCATTTGACGTTAAAAAGTGATTAACTAGTTGTAACCCCCCTAAACTAGTTAAATAAATGAAACTAGTAAATCACATTTAAAGTATATTTTTTCAAAGCAAACCTAATGTACCGTGAAAGATAATTTCGATATGTGTATCATATATATATAGGATGAATTTCTGTATTTGTAAGATTAAGATATGGTAATCTCCATATGTGAAGGATAAATGTATAATAATTTCGATTTATGTAGGATAAATTTTGATATGTGTAGAACAACATTTGATAATATGTAGGATAAATTGTTAATGAATAATTAATTAGGGAGATAATAATTAATGGAAGAAAAGTTACAATATTTAATGGTTTACCATTATATAATTTCTTATTTTTTCTCACATTAATTTTCTTGTAATGTACTAATCCACACACACACATATATATATATATAGGTTTATGATCATGTACAAAACTTATTATTTGTGAGAAGTGTGAGAACCGATACTAATGTGACACATATCAGCCTATTTTATTATCTAGAAGGGTATCAATGTAATTTGCATTGCTAATGTTATTTTTAGGAGATAATTGCTAATTAATTACGTGATTAATTATGAGCATTTTTATGGGATTTTTGTTTCAAATTGAACGGATATTTATGGAATATTTATAAACATTCAGCACATTTATCATTCATTTACTGAATTATCATCGATCAAAACAACATTCATATTGTTATGATTTACTGATGTGAGCACATGCTGTTTTACTGGTATACCATAAGTTTTGAAGGTATAACACACCTTTTGTATTATTTTTATAAGGAGGTTTACTGATGCAAAATATGGTTTTTTTATGCACATTGGTGTTTTATTATAGTCTTGTAAGTTGCTTCATCCACAATGTGTTTTACGTTCATACCCGTGTGTTTTATCACCATATTCTCAACTTTGTGTTTTAAACAGTCCCGTATGTTTTATCATCATCATCTTCTCCATAATCCAGTGTGTTTTATCTTCATCATACACAATCAGTAACACATTAAAAAAAAACAACTATACATACATTTAAAATGTGTTTTAAATTCAAAAAACACTAAACCACACAAAAATCCTTTGAACATAAAACACAACAATACACAAATGTAAAAAATGTTCCACCATAAAACACACTGATCCATTATCACCTCATGTCGTCTTCATCTTCATCCCTAAAAAAAACATTCCGATGATTTATGTTTGTGATGGTGGCTGTCGAATGATGGTTCGGTTGATGGTGGTGGTTTGTGGTGGTTGATGGCGGTTGTGTAGGTGGCGCAGGGAGAGAGAGAGAGAGAGAGAGAGAGAGAGAGAGAGAGAGAGAGAGAGAGAGAGCTAAGTGACACTTAAATGTGAATTAAATGGAGAGCGTAAATAGACAAATTGAATTTGTTAGGCCTTCCATATTTTTAATTAGACCATTTAAATGTGAATTAAATGTAGGGTGTGTTTTACCATTATAACCCTAAGTAGCCTAATTAGTTATTATAACTATAACATTATTTACAAAAATGTCACCCAATTAATCTACACCCTAGATCTAACACATCCTATGGTCATTAATCCTTCTTACCCTTCTCACACAAAACACCATTTGTACATGATTTTGACCCTATATATATATATATACACACACATAGATAGATTGTTAAAAGTATAATCAGATACAATTAAGTAGAAAATGAGGCCAATGACTTTGAATTTTCCCCAATGTCTTGTTATATTTCTTTATGCTACAACTTTAGTCGCATCTCTTTCTCCGACCACCGGAACAGGTACTCTTTGGATTTCATAAACTGGATTTTTATATGTATTATAGAGAGTTACATTTTCATAACCATCATTCTCATCAATATTTTGTTCTAAAACAATTGCCAAAAAAAAAACATCTTTACGCATTTGACCTTTTTTAAATTAAAATTAAATATAAATACAATAAGTATGAACTTTCCTGATTATATGTATAATTAGTTCTACCATATGTATATTCAACATCATCACAACATACTCTTACAACTTAAAATACATCTAAACACTAGCTCATATATTTTGTATTGTCCTGGCCATATACATCATTTGATTCCTGAAACTTAATAACGTTTTCACTTACATACTACATCTGGTTGTTGAATTTACGCAGATGAAGACCGTCGTATCAAGGTGATGTGCAACACAGGAATGGCATGCAGAGAGAATGACTACACATTTGAGTTATGTGAGGACTATTGCAATGATGGGAAAGGACCAGATGGATGGCATGCTGTGTGTCAAAATGGTATGTGTTGTTGTAAAGCACATGATTGATTTCTTCCGTAAAGGCTCTACTATGCACTTGTTTTTGTATGTCACAAAGACAACCCTTTTAGAGTATTTTAATAAATATGCGTAAAATTATGCTTTGTGTTATGTAAGGTTACAGGTTACATGATATCACATTTGGCACCTCCAAATAGAAAGAAAAAAACATAAAAAAAAAAACTTGCTCAATAGTTACCTGTCGTGTGTTAATTATAGTAAGAGGAAAAAAATAAAAAAGAAGATAAAAGTAAAAGAATATTACAAAGAGTTAGAAACTTAGGGTGCGTTTTGTTTGGCAGAATATATTTTTAAAGGAATCTGACTGTTACAAATGAATTGGAACGAATTCCATTAAAAGAGTTTGGTTGGTAAAATTAGTAAAGGGAATTAAAATGCAAAAGGTTAAAATGTCACTATCACCTTTAGACTACCCGGGGTGGAGGGGGAAAGAGGGGCGTGATGCGTTATGTGGCATTGTGGGACCCGTGTGTGAAGGATGAAAATTGTGGGGAGTGAAAGGGGGAGAAAGGGGAAAGGAAATAATATTATATTGTGTTAAAGTTTAAGAAAAAAAAAACTGACCAATCAAAAGGCTCCACCTCGCTTCAAGCCCCGCCCCCGCCCTTGAAGTCTTCCACGCCAAAGGGGTCACGCCCATCTTCATGCCCATTGGCGGTGGTGTAGAGGGCTTAGAGAGGGCTTCAAGCCCCTCCTTCCCGCCACACTCCGGGTAGACTTAAAGAAAACTCTCTTTCAACCTTACCCTAATTTACTCCCTTTCAAAGAACATCATCTTAATAAATCAAAAACCCCTACTGCGATCAATTCTAGTTCAAAACACAGCAAGAGATGAGATCTAAATGCGAATGAATGAAGGTCTTTCATTCCCTTAATCACTATTTGTCTTGTTTTCACATAGTAATACGAAAGATATGCTAAAAAGTTGGATTCTAGACATACCTAGCGTAAGAACATCCAAAAAATTGATTGTTTTCTTTTTGTTGAATAGACGCTGTTAGAAGAGCTAAACATCATGAAAAATGAATTTATAAGTTTTATTATTAACATCAGTCAATCTGAAAAACCAAAAAGAAAAAAATAATTTTGGTTTCATAGTTTCTGATTTACGATTATTGATAATAAAAAAAAAATTAAAAGCTAGACTCTTTGGTAATTTTTGAACATTCATAAGGATTGTTTCAAAATCCATGAGTTACATGAAGGAATGTTGAATTCCAATAAGTAGATGAATGTTTTTCAAAATTCATTAGTTCCTTCGAATTTCATGAACAAACGGAGCCTTATAAAATAAAATTTTAACTCATTTGGAAAAAAAATCAAAAGAATTAAGAAATAATTAAAATTTAAAGCAAAATAAGAAATGAACTAAAATTATAAGAATAAAAAGAAAAGAAGGAAAAAAGACTAAAGAAAGTAAATGAGGAGCGAGAAGAAAAAAGATTTGAGGAAGAAAAAAAAAGATATTTTCGGGAAGAAAGTGGGCAAGGGACCGTTAGTCGTTAGTTAGACCAAATTTTCGTGTCGGTTATTATGAAGGGATTTTTCTTTTTATCGGACGGGGTCATTGATTTTTTTTTACTGGGATTGAGTTTGAAACTAGGGTTTTTAATTTGTTTCTTATGATTTTTAAAAGACGCATTTATTTTCGAGTATATTTAGGATTGAGTTTAGAAACAACTTATTAACTTATTTGTTTTTCAAAAAGCCAACATAAATTCGATTTTTTAATTGCTTCTACAATTGCTTTAATTTGTTTGGAAAAAAAATTATTAGTAGAGGAAAGTATTTCAAATGGTTGGTTATATCCCACACCTTTATACCACAAATCTATTATAGTTCTAATCTTGTTCCCAACATATAGATTTTTAGTTCTTTTATTGTCCTTGATTGATAAGAAATAATAATATGATTATCAATCCAACAAAATGATTTATGTTGTTTCAATCATGCAAATTGAGTCTATACGAACCATCTTTCATCTTCCCATGTCATTGCCTAAATCATGAAGCCATCGCATGGCGTCTTCAAAAAGATCAACCCCATTCATCACAAAACTTTAATTATCTCATTATCACCATATGTTAACCCATGTCACCATCGTCAAACCTTGTAACGAATTAATAAGTTTCGTCAGTGATCAATGATACAACCAACCTATGATTGGTGATATAGAACATAAATAACAAATAGTCAACAAACAACTGGTTTAGAAATGTAACATCCGATCAGGGCCATCCCCGAGAGCCTTAAAAAAATTTAGGCCACGTGCAACTTAAAAAACTAGGCCCAAAATTTTGCTAATTATGGAGAATGAATTAAAAATAAAATATTGGTGCTAAAGACAAACCTTGAACTTAAGAACTCTTCCTTAATAGTTTTTTTCCAACTCGACTAATAAGATTCTTATGTATAGAAAACATATATATGTATCTCTATTACCTTATTAAGTAAAAAAGGTGGGCACTAAAGTAATTTTTTTCAAATATTAAGTTGGAAGTTCAAAGGACTCTTTACAAAATCTCTAATTTTTTGTCCTTTTCTTTCGTTAATACAACCAACCTATGATTGTTGATATAGAAGAACATAAATAACAAATAGTCAACAAACAACTGGTTTCGAAATGTAACATCCGACCAGGGCCATCCCCAAGAGCCCTAACAAAAATTAGGCCTCGGGCAACTTAAAAAACTAGGCCCAAAATTTTGCTAATTATGGAGAATGAATTAAAAATAAAATATTGGTGTTAAAGACAAACCTTGAACCTAAGAACTCTTCATTATATTAAGATGCTTTTTTCCAACTCGACTAATAAGATTCTTATGTATAGAAAACATATATATGTATCTCTATTACCTTATTTAGTAACAAAGGTGGGCACTAAAGTAATTTTTTCCAAATATTAAGATGGGAGTTCAAAGGGCTCTTTACAAATCTCTATTTTTTGGTCCTTTTCATCCGTTTATGCCCTTGTGTACAAATTTTAATGCCTATTGTATATGTCTTTGATACATAGTTTATACTTCTCTTAAAATGTAACCCTTGTTTATAAACAACAAGTTGAATGCTGACATGGGAAGAGTCTGGTTTTTAACACCCACTTCAATGTTTCTCCTTTAAATAACCAATTCAATCTCTATGAATGCGACATCACAATTGAATAAGAACCATCGTTGCTTCAATTACCCTTTATAAAGGAGTTTTTCAGCTCTAATGCCATAACAAAAACAATGTGAAAATATCTATAATAAAAAGACTCCCTCAAATCCAATTCAAACCCTCCAACGTGATGATAGTTACATTTGTAGCAAAGAGGGTGAAGTCCATTATACTTCTTTTGGGGCTCAGCAGTAACAGTAGTGGTTGCAATAAATGCATGGGTAGTCTCTTGCTTCTTTCCAGACCGATTTCCACCATTTTTACCTTTCCTGGTATCTGACCATTTTCTTTTGTCACCCGAGTTTCCACCTTTTTCGACATCCTTCTTAAGCAATTCGCCCATACGTACTGCGTCATTAGTAAGACTATGAGCGAGGGTGACAGCTCCGTGAATGGTGGTGGGTTCAGCGGCAGTTACCATACTGCGAATCTTAGGGGAGAGTCCCCAAATGTACCTTTCAACCCTTTTGTACCCCGGTATGACCATGTGGGGTACCAAACGAGACAGCTCATGAAAGCGAGTAGTGTAGGTAGTGATCTCCGCTATGGTTATAGATAAATTCCAAAACTCCAACTCAAGCTTCTGGAGCTCACTTCGAGGGCAATACTTCTCCATCAACATGGACTTCAAATCGTTTCACGAGAGGCCATAAGTAGCATCTCTACCCAGAGTCTGAACTTGCAGATTCCACCAAGTTAACGCCTCATCCTGGAAGGTGCAGGTAGCATACCTGACCTTCTGATCCTCAGTACATCCACTGATATCCAAGAATGATTCCATCTTCTCAATCCAGCGACAAATACCGATTTCTCCTTCCAACCCACGAAAATTTCATGGTTTACAAGCCATGAAAGTCTTGTAGGAACAGCCATGCACCGTGTTTTCAACTTCTGTGTCATAGATAATGAGACATCATCAATAATAATAATTGATTACAAGGCCATAGGAAGTACAACAATTCGATATTTTACCATTGTCATTATTACTTGTCCTTCACCGACCATTTCCACCAGATCCACCACTGGAATCTGCGCGGTTAGCGTGGTGCTGCGCAATGGCTTGTGCAATCATGCGGGCTAGCTCTTCAGACGTGGTTGGGAATGTGATGTCCTCAGTATTGCGGGTGTTCTTTCGGGGCGGCATGACTTCTTTCTAATACATCAGATATAAAAAGAATGAGACACATATTTATCGATAGTATTGTCAATCATGTGCACTCGAATAAACAACCATGATATCCACAACAACCATGACATACAAAATCACACAACCATCGAATGCAATGATAATCATACACAACCATACAATCATGCAACAAGAATAACCAATAAACTAGAACATAAACATATTATACAGAACAACCAGTAAACCATAATATCGTCCTTTCATTAACTTGTTTTTGGTACATCGGTTTGTAATAGAAATACAAAATAAGTGGGGCACTAACGGCCCAATACAAGTCATACAATGAAATAACCCGAAATATACTACTACTGGTTATGATAGACAAGAACAACAACTAAACTACCGAGGAAGTGGGGGAAATGTAGCAGCCAAAGTAGCGACAACAGCTCTCATCCCCTCATCCATCTCATCCAACCTATGCTTAAGAATGTCCACACACCTCCATGCCTCGACTCGCCCATGCTCAGCCTCCACTCGTCCACGCTCGGCATCCATACGTCCATTCTCAGCCTCCTCCAATCGAGCTCGCAGACTTGTAAGGTGCTCAATGATGGCGGCCCTTGTATGTATAACCCTCAACAAGCGCATCGGCCTCCAACTCGTCCGCTCGATCGTAAAGATCACGGATTAAACCATCGTGAGTACCAACTATGCCACGCACCGAGTGAAGAGTGCGGCGCATAGGTAGGGTACCAAGAGTACCGGGGAGAGGAGGGTCAGCAGGGGGCTGGGAGGTCTCGCCACAATCAGCAGCAATGAAGATGTCGTCGTTAGAGTCCTCGTCGCTATAAGCCAAGTAGCCTGGGACCTCCTAAGAAACTTCTTCCAAGGGGGCTCGGAAGACTCAGCAGCATACTGGGCAGGGTTGGGCTGGCGCCACAGGCTCCACGGGCTGGGGCCTACGCACACGCTTCCTTGCAGTGCATACGGCGCGCGTACTGCCAATAGTCAAACAGCGAGGGCAGGAAGAAGACTCCGGCACTTCGGCGGGTGGTGCCTCTTCCACACGAGGGACCTCAACTGGTGGCTTCACGACCATAGGGGTTGGGTCAGTGGCAGCCGCAGTGACTTCTTGGTCAGAAACGACGGGATCCAGCTGCATGTCGTCTCCTACAACATCCACGTCCTCATCCTCCTTGGGCTCGGAATCAGCGAAGTAACTGTTGACGTCATCATCACTAGACGTCTCAGGAACTGTGAAGGAATCCACCTTCGAATCCGAAACAACAATCGGGTAAGTAGGGGTAGCCACGATCCTGTCAAAATCCAAAAGTACACATATACACATAGATAAGCGTCAAGAACTCATGTACTATACTCGCGTGAATTTAATGTATAAAAAGGGCATGGAACTTGGGCAGTGCATCATGATGAAAACATTTTTCATGCAATGAAAACTTTTCATTTGAAAATCGTTGTAGTTATAGCTTAGTTTTTAGAGAAAACTAGTTCGCGATAACCTTGAGCTCTGATACCAATCTGTCACACTTCGCCAAGGCGAAAATGCGGGATGCGACACGAAAGTTTTTCAAGCACAAGATTTGAGCAAACATTCAAATTTATTCAACATTAGAAGTACCAAATTTGTTCAATAACAACAACCATCACAAAACATTGTTTAAAACCGTACACATGACCATAAGTTTTGAAAACACAAATAGTGATAGTGGTGAATGAATGCCCAAATGTATCCCAAGTTCCATCCATAGCTTGGTAACCTGAAAAAATGCATAAAAACTTTGTCAACATAAAGTTGGTGAGTTCACAGGTTTTGAAATAATTGAAAATGTAAAGTTTAACGAAATCCATGAATGACCCATCATTGTCTAGCTAAGATCAATGATGATAAACGATCATGAGTCCATAACCAAACCTTGACGAGTGGTGCCTCGCACATCGCACAATAAAGGCAATGTATCATCATAAAAGAAATACAAGCACTCTTTTGTCGTATGTATCCGGGTTTGAGCGACTAACCAAGAGTGGGGGTGTCAACCCAATAGATCTATTCAAACGTTTCTAGGCTAAGTCCATAGCTAATGGTTATGGTAAACTAATTAAACGAAGGCTTAGTGAGTATTCTAAACATATTGTCTCATGTACACCGGTCTGCTAGGAATTCATTCTAAAACTAGTAAACAATGCATGCTTTTCCCCAAAATATATACAGTAAGAAAAAGCGGTCATGAAACTCACCTCAAGTTCGTGTGTAGTCTAGCAAGTATGTACTTCCGACAAACTAGGAATCTTGACCAACACGTCCTATATACATACATGGACATTTTAGGTCTCACGGAAGATTCCCTTGTATCCTTGGTTCACTCAATCTATTGTGGTAAGTTGGTTTAGCTTCATTGGTGACCTTTATACTTTCCGATATTATCCGAAAATAGTTTGTATTATATTGTGGGAAAACCTTGTCTTTTAACACATGTTGTTATTTATTAAACACATGTTATTACTTGATGCAAAACTCGTTGTGGTATCCATTGAACAATATATGACCTCATGTACATGCATATATGCAAAGTCATGTACATACATGCCATTTATACATACGCGTATATATATATATATTGATACATTATATGTGTATTTCCATGTATAACCATAAGTATTCACGTCCATGAGCTCTACACTTATACATACATACCCTTATATATATGCACCTTGGTAGGTCCATACACACTAATACCTATGTCTATAAATTTGTCACACGCATACTTATCATACACATACACACACGCGTATATACTCATGTGCACACACATACATTTCTCGTATACATATATATGTATATCTATAAGTTAAACTATTCAACATACATGTATTCATGACTTAAAACATACATGTCTATGTATACATGCCACAGGCATACAAATCTATATAGTTAAGTTTTAACACATTTTCACATAACAAGTTTTATTAGTTGTGATTTAAGATAATAAATGCCTATACATGTGTGACAACCGGCAAATTCGGGTCAATGTTTAAATTATCCTAATCACGTTACCGACGAATCAACCTGTTTTATATTTGAATTTTAGATTAATTCAGCCGTTACGAGCCCTGCGATGCCTTTCTCGAGGTCCGTGGATGCCTTGGAATTTAGAAGAATGGTTTGCGCGCGTTTAACGTTAACGATATGACATCGGTAAATAATCGTCACGCTAGACTAACATAGGATTAATATATGTTAATATGACGCATGTTTGCTATATGTGGGATCGAATGTGAAATCGGCGCATGAAACGACCAAAAACGTTGTATTTCACGGAACGCGGAGAAGAACTGACTTGAGATTCGGATGCCGAAATACGTGGTTTTAACCATTATTAGACTCCAGGAATAATAATTTCTTAAAAATAATATTTCTTGTTAAGCTTCGGGAGGAAACAGGTCGTCTAGATAAGCGAAGCAGCAACTGACTGAATTAACGCGATTTAAACGCGTGTGTTGAACGCGTGTGCCGGGTGTCAAAAGAAATTATATTTTTTCTCGGTTTAGTTAATCTTTATATTACGAACATTTACGACACGTTTTAGTTGATATTTTTATTAAGACGGGATGCGTTAAACGGGTTCGATACGCGGTATACTCCCACCTACCCACAAAACCTTAGAAATAATACCCCTTCTTCCTCCCACCTTCTTCCTCAATTGGCTGCCACCTTCCTCTCTCTCTAGAATAATCTTCCTCTCATCTTCCTCTCAATTTCCTCTCTTCTTCCTCCCACTATGGTTTCCATCTTCTTAGAAACATCTCCCTCTCTCTAGAATCTTCTCTCCCTCTCTATAAAACCCCATCTCACTCTCTATAATCTCTCCATCTGCTCTCTCTATCTCCCACGCGTTTCCCTCCCCCTCGTCTCGGTATAGAACCGGCCAGCCACCACCATGCTTCGGTTATGGCTCGAGGTGGCTCGGTTGTGGTTGTCTCGTGAAAGGTGAGCTCGGTTGGTGTTCGTCCAAGCCTCAGGTCTCGGGTTGAGAACTAGAGTCAACTCAGCTTAACTCTGTCAAACAGAAGTCACCTCAGTTCAACCCCGAGCCAAATGGTCAACTCGAGTCAAAGATGAGTTGGGCTCGGGTCAAGCGAGTTCGGGTCCAGTCAACGCACAGTCAAGATGGTCAAGCCTCGGTCAATGCGCGGTCAAACTGGACAGACCTGGTGTAACACCCCAACCAATGGCGGAAACATCGAGGTGCCACATAGTGATTACAAAAGTTGATTAATATAAACTAGATCCAAAGCTCCTACGTATTCCAAGACTTGTACAACTTCCAATAGCAAATAAAACCTGAAACATGTTAAGTTGGAAAGATGGGGGGGGGGGGGGGAGGGATCAACTATTAATAGTTGGTGAGAATACATAGGTTTTTAATATAATAGATAACAATAGTTTGTACAACAATCATAGTTGTATAATGTAAGAGTATGAGTCCGACATGTAACAATGCGTCTTTTGTACAATCAAACCTTGTGTCCACTGAGACCTAACTCGCAAGTTAGTAAAAGTGTAACTGTTTTCTATCATCCCTGAATTTATGTGGGGGGTGGGTTTGTCAGACCTATAGCGCTATAATCTAAACAGGTGGCTTGATCAATGTTAATGATTGTACTGTGTCTTTTTGTTACAGTCAAATTGAATCCACGGGTTTCAACATAATGAGAATGAGTAATTGTTATTGCGTCAAAAATGTTTAAACATGTTTCACCCCAAAAGTGTAAAACAGTAAAAAGGGGCTATATGTAAACTCACTTGCTTGAGAATTGAGATGATGAGCTTGCGAGAAACAATGAATAATGCTTTTGAACCTTAAATGTGCAGAACA
Source organism: Ambrosia trifida (assembly GCA_028751855.1). Classification (NCBI taxonomy): domain Eukaryota; kingdom Viridiplantae; phylum Streptophyta; class Magnoliopsida; order Asterales; family Asteraceae; genus Ambrosia; species Ambrosia trifida. Next base: position 83,583,994 of record CM054127.1, read on the forward strand.
ATTTGACAAGAATTTCAAGCGACGCACTCTGAATTTATATCAACCTAAGATTAAATATATTCGAGATTAATCATAATTCGTTGTCGTGACGGTTTACGTGTTTTCAAAATTTCAAGTCGCTTTTAAATTTTCTTTTGTTGAAAATAAAAATAATTCAAATAGTTATTTTATAGAATCATTAGAACCATGTATAAGTGTAATAATAACTAGTGGTTTCTATGCGGCGCGTTGCGCTTGTGTTTCAGTGAGTCGGGTATTACAAAAAGGTTATGCCTGTGCTTCAGTGAGTCGCTATTGCAAAAAGGTTCGTTAAGCCAAACACTCTCAACTTAATTTTACAAAAAGGTTCGGATTTACCACACATATTCCTATGAATGTAAACTTGAAATTGAAGACACTCCATATAGTCATGTCATAATCTAGCCCTATATTTTTATATCCCACATACAATAGAAGAGATATGTGACAACTCAAATCAAACAATGCTTCATTTCTTTGTACGTTGTATTTAACTTAGCAAACGACATTTTTAGCTTACATAACTCTCAGAAATTAAAAAAAAAACAAATTTCCTTAAACAGGTTGAAATGGCAGAAAAATCAAAACCACAATCGCTCGTCATCACACACATTCATTTTAGTTGCTCAACTTTAAATGTGTTAAAAAACTATGTGAAACAATATAATACTATGTTAAATATATTATAGTAAAAGTAAGTAGAATACACATGACAGAATATTACATAATTTAAATAACCAGAATCATTGGTAACATGAATCAAATAAATTTAAAAAGAGAATTGACCTAGTCTTGTGTTAAATAAACGATAATACAACAAAATTTACAACTGTTATCTTGTATGGTATAGAAGATGGAGAAGTTTTTTACTCTAAATTGCTCTAAATCGGTAGGATAAGAAGTTTAAAAAAATCATAAAAGATCCTAAGGTGAATTAATATACTGTTACTGGTATAGCTTGTCATATTAAGATGTATTATACAGAGCAAAAGGATCTTTATTAAAAGAAAGGAAAGAGAAACTGAATATCTGTCGCACCATTTCATCAAAAAGCCTACAACTCTCCGGTACCAAATACACCAACACCTACTTTAAGCTGTCGTCGGAACCCGTTTGTTTTTCCTCATCAGAACGATATTTATTTCCAATCTACAAAATCAGTTGGCTAATGCCTGATGCTCTTCACATGTTCCAGCCACCATCAGGGTCAACGTGGTTCCCCACTGCTATTGTGCAAACATTAGGTCTCAGGCACCTAAATCACAACCATAATTGACCGATGTGTCAAGAAATCACGGGGGGGGGGGGGGGCACTTTTAAATTAAAACCACATATATCAAAGATATAATAATAACAAAATGTGTTTTCAGATGAGAGTAAACTCATCATCACTGAATGTTCAAAGCCACTACACAGTACCATCATCGCCTGAAGTATGGTATCAAAACATTACAAATACCATACCATCACCGAGCTAGAACCGGCATCGCCTGGCGTTCTTTCGCCCGTTTTACGTTAGCGGATCGTTTAGCGTCCATCCGCCCTTTCTACGTCAGCAGAACGTCTAGCGTCCACCCGCCCGTTTTACGTCGGCAATACATCTGGCGTCCAACAAGACGCTAGAAGCAGCACTACACGCCCGTGTTACATCGGCGATACACCCTGGCGCCCAAACGACGCCAGGCGCAACATCGTCCGCGCGTTTTACGTCGGCGGACCCAACATGCTTCGAAGCTTCCCCAGCAAGCCAAAGGAAGCTTCGCCAATACAACTGGAAGATACCTTTTTGGGCAGCTTTGGGACTCACCCCTGCCCCAAACAAAATATCTCTGACACAGCAGGCGGCCCGTCAGAGTTCCTCTCCAATCAGAAGACTGCTCTAAGTCTGACATGCAGAAAGGACGACGACGTGGCGGCCTCTCAGCCAAGATATCTTCCTAACAAGCAGACTTTCTCAACCTGTCTCGAAGTCCAAGAAAAGTATGATTACCCACCGCCCTCGGTCTACCAATAGGAGGGCGCCGCGTGTCCGCTGATCATTAGCGTCCACTCAATGGGCGCCACGTGTACCAACCGTCAGGGCGGTAACATCCCCCTTAGCATTTTACTTTCTCCTTTTTTATCAAAACCCACTTGCACCAAGTGGGCTTCAGGACTTGGGCCGGATTATGGAGACACCTCTACTTGGGCCGAACCCTATTAAGGGTAGGGGATGGGCTGAGAAAGTATGATATCTATGTACTATAAAAGGAGGAGCTCCTTCTCCTTTTATGGCATCGAATATCACAGATACTTTCACTCAAGAGGAGTACGAACTCTTTCGTACCTTCTTCAACCCTTTGTTTATTTTACCAACTTTTAGAGGCTCGGCTCTTCTAATCGGTAGTCTCCTAAACTCCTTGGTCTTGTCTTTAGACCCTCACGTATTTTATAAACACACTTTCTTTACAAAATACTTTTAGGGGCCGGTCTGGTAATCCGGGACTCGTGTTTCTTCATTGGCGCCATCTGTGGCCTTCCACAACTACTCTAAACATAACAGCTAAACTAAATATACCCATTAACCCACATTGAAAATTGACTACCTCACCTCCAAGAGTGTTCACTCCATCGGGGGTCGTCGAAGATATCACCGACGTCACCCCAGGGTCTCACCCAACATCGGGGGACCACGACAACCAGCAACACCCTGTCGTTACACCCAGAAACCTGGAATTCCAGGCCATCGATCCAGCGCCTCCAATCGAGGAGGAGATCGACACCTTGAATAATGACTAGTACGAACGCAAGAAACAAATTTTGGACGCACAGCTGGAGCGTCGCCGACTCACCGGAAAGGCAATCATGGGTTCCTCCTCCAAACAACCCGCACGACTAACGACTGCCGCCCGTCACGAGGAAGGTCCAGGGCAACCCCCTGCGGACCAGGCCCGTGCAGAGCGCAACCAGTTCGACAACGACGACTATGACGAAAGTTCATGGGAGGATGATGCCTCTAGGGACTACCGCCATAGCCCTTATTACAGGCGGGAACGCTTAAATAGATACAACGACTACGCCACCATAAACTTATCACTCCCCTACAGGCCAACGGCCTTCGCAGACAAGTCCAAATTTACCCGGCGCATATCGCAAGCACCAATCCCGCCACGACAACGCCTTCCGACCAACGTCAGAATATATGACGGTCTTACCGACCCTGACGACCACCTCGGCATCTTTAACCAAGCCGGGGCCGTCATCGGATGGACCCTACCCGTCTGGTGCCACATGTTTACTCAGACACTTACTGGAGCTGCCAGGGTATGGTTTGATAACCTCCCCATCGGAAGCATCGACAGCTATACGCAACTGATCGACAAATTTTCACTCCATTTCAGTCAGCAGCGTCGCCACAAGCACGACAAAAGCCAAATCTCTCTGTGCAAACGGAGAGACACCGAACCGCTCGAGGATTCTATCGTACGGTTCAATAAAGAAGCACTCCAGTTAGGAACACGGGACGAGGCAACTCGTACCTCCTTCCTGGCCAACGTCAACGACGACGGCCTCCAACACACCCTTCAAGGGAAAGATGGCGTCCCAGATTCCTGGGAAGAAGTTGTCCGCATTTCTAAGCTATACGCGGGCAACCAAAAAACGAGGCGCCAAAACCAACGTGGGAGCTCCAGCAACAGCCGCAGCCACGAAAACAACCGAGCATCTGTCTGGAACCGTATGTCAGGTTCCACCGATGAAGGCCGATACTCAACCTCCGGCGACGCTCGAAACTTAATCGGCAACAAACAAACACACGACCAACGCAACAGCGGCCGCCGGAACCAAGACTGGACCCCCCTTACAAAAACACCATCCCAGGTGCTGTCACAAGTCCTCTCAACTGGAGAGGTAACTTTCAAAATCCCAAAACCCATGGGCACAAAACTAAAAAACGTTGACACCACCAGAATCTGTGATTTCCACAAAGACGTGGGTCACGATACCGATAACTGCTACAGCCTAAAGATGGAAATCGAGGTGGCCTTACGCTCTGGGAAGTTGGCCAATCTGGTAAAAAATGTCCGCGCGAGCGCACGCAGGCCAGACGAACCCGCCAAGGCCATCAAAGAGATCAAAACACACCACATCCGCGGCGCATACAACCGATAGTGCAATATGACGCGCAACACCAAGCGGAAAATAAACCTCTCCGGCATGGCGAACAAGTCGCAACAACCAGAAGTCGCGGCAGTCGGAAATTGGAGGAGGCTCAAGTCATCCTCCCAATAATACCAGGGGGCGCAAAGTCAACAACCCCACTGCCCATCACAGCACTGTTCGGCCATTACCGAACCTACAAGATGATGTGCGACGGCGGAAGCAGCTTCGACATCATGTACCAACAGTGCTTCGACCAACTTGACGATGAAGACAAAGCACGCCTGCAACCAGATGCACCCATTGCAGGTTTCTTCAACGAGGTAATCCACCCCATTGGTAAGTTCGACTTTACAGTCACACTCGACGATGGGACACACACTCGCTCAGAAATTTGTACCTTTCACGTCATTCCAGCCAACTCCTCATACGACATACTGCTGGGTAGACAAGGTCTGGCAAACTTCAACTCCATCGCATCAACTCCTCACCAAACCATGGGTTTTCCAACAGCCACGGGGATTGCATACATCTGAGGCAACCAAGAATGCGTCATGACAACTGAGCCGGCGGAAGACACTGCGCCGCCAGCGCCACCCTCACTAAAAGAAGAAGAATGGGTTCTCAACCCGGCCTTCCCCAAACAAACCATTACCTTGGGGCCGACTCTGTCCCCCTAAGTGAGAATACACTTAAAACAACTATTGGTGGCAAACAAAGACATCTTCGCCTAGCAGTCATCAGACATGGTCGGCGTCCCAAGACACATAGCCGAGCACCGCCTCAACACCTACAAGGACGCGCGCCTAGTAGCCCAGAAAAAACGACCACTGGGCCCCGACAGGGTCAAAGCCATGAACGAACAAGTTGATGACCTACTCGAAGTAGGTATCATCAAAAAGTGCAACCACCAAACCTGGGTAGCTAACCCTGTCATGGTCCTCAAGAAGAATGGGTCTTGGCGCATGTGTGTCGACTACAAAGACCTCAATAAAGCATGTCCCAAAGATCACTACCCCCTACCAGAGATTGATCTGAAGGTAGACTCTCTAGCGCCATTCAAATACAAATGCTTCCTCGACGCATATCGAGGATATCATCAAATACAAATGGCCTATGAAGACGAAGACCGAACCGCCTTCAGAACAGATAGAGGGGTATACTGCTACACCAAAATGCCCTTCAGACTCAAGAATGCTGGCGCAACCTACCAACGCCTCATGGACCATGCCTTCATCAACCAGATCGGCGTCAACCTTGAAGTTTACGTCGATGACTTGGTAATCAAAAGCACCCAAGAAGAAACCATGCTAATGGACATTCAGCGCACCTTCAAACAGCTGCGCGAAATCAAGATGAAACTCAACCCGGGCAAGTGCTCCTTCGGAGCCGAAGAAGGAAAATTCCTAGGCGTCATTGTCACTAATGGCGGCTTAAAACCAAACCCGGAGAAAGTCCAAGCTATCCAACGCATGCCATCACCAAACTCAATAAAGGACGTACAGACACTGATGGGATGCCTAGTCGCTCTTAACCGATTCCTATCAAACTACGCGTCCAAGTCTTTCCCTTTTATTCACACCCTACGAAATGTACTGAAAAAGACACAATTCCGCTAGACCCCAGAAGCGGAAGTGGCTTTTCGTGAAATGAAGCAGTGTTTGACTTACTTACCAACTCTAACAGCGCCTCTGCCAGAGGAACCACTTACATTATACCTATCCGCATCTGAAACAGCGATAGGCGCGGTACTATTGGTAGAACGCAACAAAGTCCAAACACCAATCTACTACATTAGCCGCACCCTTGCAAACGCAGAAACCAGATACTCAACGATAGAAAAACTCATTCTTGCGCTCGTACAGGCGTCACGACGACTACGACGATACTTTCAAGGACACCCGATCAATGTCCTAACAGATTACAGAATCAATACCGTGCTCTCCAAACCAGAACTCTCAGGCCGCCTAGCGAAATGGGCAATCGAGCTAGGCGCACACACCATCATCTACAAACCCAGGCCCACGATCAAAGGACAGGTTCTCGCAGACTTCATCGCAGAAATTCCAGCGGATAAAATCCAAGACTGCAAAGATGAACAAGACCTGAAACCCGTCCCAGACTCCCGCGTAACATGGTCAGTATACACGGACGGAGCCTCCAACGACCAGGGCGCCGGCGCGGGGTTACGCCTCGTCAGCCCTAACAAAACAGAATTCACATATGTCGTCCGCCTTGAGTTTCCAAGCACAAACAATGAGGCAGAGTACGAGGCATTCCTGGCGGGACTACGCCTGGCCGACAAAATGGACGCAAGACAGCTTAACGCCCATGTCGACTCCATGCTCATAGCAGGTCACATGAATGGCGTATACGATGCCAAAGACCCGGTCATGGCCAAAGAGGTACGCATTGAAACTCTAGCTCAACCTTCAGTACCACTTAGACAGGTTAACATAACACAAACAGGTGCCGGGTCATGGATGACCCCCATCCAAGCCCACCTAGCGACAGGAACCTTACCACCTCAAAAAGCGGAGGCCCAAAAACTCCAATATAAATCCCAACACTACCAACTCATGAATGGAGTCTTATACCGACGCTCCTATCTCGGACAACTCTTGAGATGCGTGGATACCGCGACAGCCACCTCCCTTATAAAGGAGATCCACCAAGGCATATGCAGCATCCACGTAGGCCCAAGAATGGTCGTCGCCAAGATTATGAACGCCGGATACTACTGGCCCGGAATGCATCAAGACGCCGTCAAAATCTTGCGCACTTGCTTCAACTGCCAGCAACACGCACCAAATACCCTGCGCCCAAAAAACGATCTTGTCCCAGTCACCGCCGCCTAGCCATTCCAGAAATGGGCTATCGATCTAGTCAGCCCATTCCCAATGGCCACTGGAAAGATACAGTACCTCATCGTCGCCGTCGACTAATTTACAAAATGGGTAGAGGCCAAGCCACTCGCATCAATCAGCACCGAGCAGATCAAAAAATCCATCTGGGAATTCATCATCTGCCGCTTCGGCCTACCTATGGAAATCGTCACAGATAACGGAATGCAGTTCACGGACAAAAAACTTCAAACCTGGCTAACACAACTAGGCGTCAGCCAGATCTTCACATCCGTCGCCCACCCTCAAGGCAACGGTCAGGTAGAACGTATCAACAGGTCACTAGTCGAAGGCATAATGACTCGCCTCGGCTCCAAACGAACAGGTTTGGTGGATGAACTCCCACACGTCTTATGGGCACATCGCACCCTCACAAAGACCAGCACAGGCGAAACCCCTTTCAGCCTAACTTATGGCTCTGAGGCCGTAATACCCACGGAAATAACATTCCCATCGCCAAGGGTCTTCAACACCGCACACACAGACAATGACAGAGAACTGCGCCTCAACTTGGATCTCTTAGACGAACGGCGCGACATCGTCGCTATACGCGAGGCAAACTATAAAAAACAATTGGAGCGCTATTATAACTCCAAAGTCAAAGTCTGCGCATTCGACATTGGAGATTACGTCCTAAGAGACAACTACGCGTCTCACTCCGAGCGCCCAAGAAAGCTTGCGCCCAACTGGGAAGGGCCATGCAAAATTCAACAAGTACTAGGAAAAGGGGCATACACGCTCGAAAGACTTGATGGCACACCCATACCTAGATCATGGAATGTAGCGCAGTTGCGCCATGCTACTTATAAACATTTCAGTTTCCGAATAACCCGCTCCGCCACCTTACATTTTGTCTACAAGCGCAAAACCCATTATTTTACCTCTAACTTATGAAGCTAATTTACTCTTCATAAGACTTGACGCCAAAGATTTGCCATATTCCTAACTTATGAAGTTAATTTACCCTTCATAACTTAGAAACGACAAATCTTTAGCCATAAATTGCATAGTTAATTTATCATACACAACGGACGCCAAGTTTACTTGTAACCTATGAAGCCAATCTACCCATCATACATACAACAAACTAGCACATGGAAACATTCAGACCAGACATAAGCAGAAACAAAATGCCATATATTTCATAGAAAGGTTAGATTTACAGACAAAAAAGAAAGCTACAACAACCTACTGAGGAGGCTCATGGGCCGTCCCCGAACTACCCGCCCCGCCAGCCCTCTCCTTCTCCTTCTCCGCGTGTTCGTGCCCAGTACGCTCTGACTCCTGAACCCAATGCCTAAACCGGCCAATAGGGTCAGGATCCGACAAACACTACCGGGCAACTTGGAGCACTGGAAACTCCATCTTTTCAAGCTTCTCCAGTTCATCCATCAGCAGTTGCTCTGAGTTTACCTCTTGGAAGGGTTGCGCGTCAATCGGAGCGCCATCCTTGGCAGCTAAGTACCCCTCCAACCAACCACTGTGCACACCCGTGGTGTGCGCAGCCTCCACTACCTCCACAACTTGTTCACCCATCTTGGGCTCATTCCAACAACGATCGAAGACCTGCATCACAAATATCAGTCAATAACAACAAAAACAAAAAAGAGAGGGGAAATAATCCAAAAAATAAAAAGGACAACTTACGGTAGATATCCCGTCGGACATGATCCACAAGGACTTCTCGTAGAACGACCTCTGAGCATCGAGCATCAACGCCTTCTCAAGCTGCCATGCCTCCTTCTCCTTCAGAAACGCACCAACCTGCCCCTCCAACTCGGACACACGCGTGGTGGCCCTCACCACGTCTTCATCCTTCTTCGACAACTACCCGGCGGCATCAGCGTACTTAGAGCTTAAGACCTCCAGCTCCCTATCCTTGGCAGCAACAATCTTCTCTTGAGCGGGCAAATCTAGCTCAGCCTTTGGTACCGCCAGTCGACGGTGCTCAAGTTCAGCATTTATCTTCTTAGAAGACTGCTCCCAAGCTTTTTGCTTCTCTGCGGCCTCCGCATCCTTTTGACGTAGGTCGGACTCCAATTTCCGAACCTGCTCAAACAACCTTTGCTTGGCACCCTCAAGTGCCTCCTTCTCTTTCGCAAGCCGAACAGCCTCAGCTGCGACGATCTCCTGCTCATCTTGCGACTGCTGGAATATGCGCTCCGCCGGGGGCAGCGCATTCTTAACAAACTCCTCAGCCACAAAAGGGCTGAGGAAACGACAACTTTCTGTTATGCGCCTCCCAGGCGCATAAACAGGAACATCCAACTTAAAGCTGGGGTCGACGGAAGACGCCTTCACCCCTTCAACTTTCTCCACTCGTGGCCCAGTAAAGCCACCTCCTTCACCACTTGCTAAAACATCACTGGGGGCCTCGCCTCCCTCCAAATGCACAATCGGGACCGTTTGCGACCCCCCATCCCGAAACCCAGCCGTCGCCTTACCCTTCTCAGTCTTTATGGCTACCAGGGCCGCATGCTGCTTAAGCAGCTCAGCTTGACGCTGATCTTCCTCCTCTCTCAACTTCTTCTCGGCCGCCAGACGAGCCGCTTCTTCTTCATGCTGCCTTTTCACCGCAACCTCCCTGATTCGGGCATCCTCCTCCTCCTTCCTTTTAATAGCGGCCGCGGCGGCACGCCTCTCCTCCTCAAGTTTCTGTTGGGCCTCAGGATCTGGCACACCACTATCCACAGCACTAGACTGAGCCTTCAAACGCTCATCTTCCAACAGCTTCTTCTTCCTCTCTTCCTGCATCTGCTTAAGAGACGGGGGAAAGGAACCTACAAAAAGAAAAAAAGCTATTTGCCAACACCGACAGAAATTACATACATATGACAGAGTACACAACCTCATACTTACCACTAAGTTTTCGCAAGGCCTTTTTCCCAAACGGTTCACGCACGAGCGGAGGAGCAAGGTCCATACCTGTAAAAATGGGCCCTTCAGCAGCTGCACCTTCAGGAGTCTCCTTCTACACAGCCTCCGAATGCTTGCGCTTACGCCGTGCCAAACAAAATCCCACTTACAAACAAGGTACGAAAAACAAACCTTCACATAAATGAAATACTTACCTTGGCTCGCCATACCACCACCAGCACCACTAGCGCTGCTAGAGCCTCTGCCTTGAGGCACAGTAGTAGACGCGCTAGACCCACCACCTACAGTACGACGCGTACGAGGGATTAGACCTGATGATGACCCACTAGATTCATCATCTGATAAAAAGACAAAGTCAATCCTGGTCGCCGTGCACACAGACATCGGATCCGGGTTGACAAGGAAACCAACTTGTAGAAGGTTCTCGGACGCACCTTCAACCTGCGTAGGAATCAGGAAACTAACCTTCATCCTCTCCACACCGGAAACCTCACCCTCCGGAACTGCAACAAAACGGGGTGCGCGACACCAGGGCAGCAAAGAAATCAAACAGACGCTCACCTTCAATACAACCGAGTGTCAAGAATAAACCAAAGTACAAAAAGATGAAAGAGGGAAAACGTGAACGTACCCTCTATCAACTTCATACCTCCATCCCCGTCTGGAAGAACATCATAGCCATCTCGGATCCCCACCAGACTCACCCCAAGTAGTCTTAGCATACCTTCATCACACTTCTCCAAGTCATCTAGACGCGTTGGATGTGCCACAAGCAACTGGAACCATTGTTGCTCCTGAAAGTGCTTCATGACCTCAAACGATGGCACCTTCTGCCCAGGACGAAGCTCCAGAACACTCATATCAGCAGGTATGGCTTCCTTCTTCAGAAAAAAGAAACCTCGCTTCCACTCACGAAGACTCTTCGGAGAGATCCGCGGAACCACCACAGTAACCGACTTGGACCTCTCGACAAAAGAGATCCAACCAGTCTCCTTCACCTCCAACTTGTAAAACACATTGAAATAGTCAAACGAGGGCTACATCCTGAGGGCTCTATAAGTCGCCTCGAAATGCATTATCCTCATCACCCCAAAAGGGCTCATCTGAGAGATATGCATCCCATATCTCTGCAAAACCGTGACCAAAAACTTTGTACACGGAAGATGTAAGAGGCCTTTCAGGAAGAAGGCCTCATAAAGACATATCTTACCGTCGGGACAATCGAGCGGTGTTTTGCCTTTTTCCGGCAACTCCGATTCCCATTCCCGGAGAATATTGAACTTATGCAGCAGAGAACTATACTTATCCTTCGAGAAGCTAACCTGAGCTTCCCTCATCGTCATCTCCGACTTCTTATCTTCGGAAGACATTTTTCAGAAAAAGATGCAAGTTTGAGAAAGTTTGAAAGCGGTTCACCGGAATTCTCCTAAGGATCACCGAAAAAATTTGGAAGTATAAACACCAATGAGAGAGGAAACTCCTATTTATACCCATCGCATTTAATGCGAGGGCAGGAAGACTAATCATCACAGCCGAAAAGGCTGCACCCTGATCCACCCAAAAATGGCCACGTCAGCGCACCCACATGACATTCGGTTCACGCGCCGCGTGCACACCACTCGCCTGACGGTTGTTGTGCCACACAGCTATCAGCTTACTTAGATGAACGACACATGTACGCCCACATTCGAATTCCAAAACTGATAGCTGTTAAATGAATGCCGATAACTGACACGTGTCCATCCACGATTCAAATACCTTTCCACTCACAACAGGGACACGCCACGTGGCGACCTACCCACAGAACGTGTCAGACACGTTCTCTGCACGGTATACGAAGCATCAGACACGTCCTTTCACAATACAAACATTCCTGCCTTCAATTCACACAAATTTCAAAAAACGACAAATTCAATACGAAGTAAATACAGGCGCAGACAGCGACAAAAAACTACTTTTTACAACCGCAGACTGCGCATTCAGGCCTGACACCTTTCCAAGCTCCACGCCAGGGCGCAAGACCAAAAATCCTGAAAACTTTTACTTTCACAACTTCAGACCGCGCAACCAGGCCCTACGCCTTCCAAAGCTTCGCGCCTGCATGCAAGACATAAAATTTTGAAAATTTTTATGACCAAACCCTATACTCGCGCAATCAGGCCCGATGCCTTTCTAGGCTCTACGCCTACGCGCCAGAACGGCAAATTTTGAAAAAATTTCCATTTTCAAAACACGATGCTATCACAAACTGGCACGACGCCTTGCTAAGCTCCATGCCCGCAAATCAGCATGACAGTTTTTTGAAAATTTTCATTTTCAAAAATTCTCCTCACGCACTCGGGCCAAACGCGTATCCAGAAAGGAAACAACACAACACTTCCTTCTGGATAACTATCCGCTTCAAGCTTCGCGAATAAAGAAATTACTTTCTTTATCCTGCTACAAGCTTTACACGCAACGAATAAAGTTTCCTTATTCCCCCACTACTGCCCGGACCTATTCATAGGTCCCGCAATAAACGCTCGTTCCGTCATACGCCCGCAGCTTGATCACTATGCGCGCACCAGTTGACGAAGGCCATACAAAAAACACACGTCCACTTTGTTACATGAAAACCCGGTGAAAACTGGATTAACTCAAAGTACACCTGTGAAATCAAGTCCAGCACTCCCCTACCAAAGATCCTACCAAAGATGCATGAAAGCACTGGACTGGGGGGACTTGAAGAGGTATGGTATCAAAACATTACAAATACCATAGCATCGCCTAACTAGAACCGGTATCGCATAGCGTTCATCCGCCCGTTTTACATCAGCGGATCGTTTAGCGTCCATCCGCCTGTTCTACGTCAGCAGAACGTCTAGCGTCCACCCGCCCGTTTTACGTCGGCGATACATCTGGCGTCCAACAAGACGCTAGAAGCAGCACTACCCGCCCATGTTACGTCGACGATACACCCTGGCGCCCAAACGACGCCAGGCGCAACATCGTCCGCGTGTTTTACGTCGGCGGACCCAACATGCTTCGAAGCTTCCCCAGCAAGCCAAAGGAAGCTTCACTAATACAACTGGAAGATACCTTTTTGGGCAGCTTTGGGACTCACCCCTGCCCCAAACAAAATATCTCTGACACAGCAGGCGGCCCGTCAGAGTTCCTCTCCAATCAGAAGACTGCTCTCAGTCTGACATGTAGAAAGGATGACGACATGGCGGCTTCTCAACCAAGATATCTTCCTGACAAGAAGACTTTCTCAACCTGTCTCGAAGTCCAAGAAAAGTATGATTACCCACCGCCCTCGATCTACCAATAGGCGGGCGCCGCGTGTCCGCCGACCATCAGCGTCCACTCAATGGGCGCCACGTGTACCAACCGTCAGGGCGGTAACATCCCCCTTAGCATTTTACCTTCTCCTTTTATGAAAACTCACTTGCACCAAGTGGGCTTAAGGACTTGGGCCGGATTAAGGAGACACCTCTACTTGGGCCGGGCCCCATTAAGGGTAGAGGATGGGCTGAGAAAGTATGATATCTAGGTACTATAAAAGGAGGAGCTCCTTCTCCTTTTATGGCATCGAATATCACAGATATTTTCACTCAAGAGGAATACGAACTCTTTCGTACCTTCTTCAACCCTTTGTTTATTTTACTAACTTTTAGAGGCTCGGCTCTTCTAATCGGTAGTCTCCTAAACTCATTGGTCTTGTCTTTAGACCCTCACGTATTTTATAAACACACTCTTTTTACAAAATACCATAGAACCACCCCTTGGATTAGCGCCGGTCTGGTAATCCGAGAGTCGTGTTTCTTCATCGCCATAGACGATCTAAAAGTCATAAATGTTCTCAGATGAGAGTAAACTCAACTTCACTGAACCAAAAATGTTATCACACGGTGACCGTGATTGTCATGTGACGGTGACGGTGGTGGCTCTTCGGTCACCAAAGAATGGTTAAAAACCGAAGGGTGAAAAACCGAAGTGATGATGACGCGGTGGTAATAACGGAGATGGTGACCGCGTTTGTGGTGACCTTTCGGTCACCGCCCCTCTCTCTTTTCTCTTTTCTCGTTGGTGGAGGGTGTTAGGTATGCACGGTGGATGATGGTTGTTGAAGTGGTCGGAGGTAGTTGTGTGCTCTCTTTTCTTTATCCTTCCTGAGAAGGAAGGGATTTAAATGGGAAAGTTAGGTGATAGGTGGCAAAACCAGCAGGACATGTGTTCTCTTTCTTTGTTCGACCGACATGTAGGTAAACGTGGCAACGAATAAATGAAAGCAACATTTCAACCGTAGATCAAAATGAACGGCCATGATTCAAAACACTGTTCAAATGAGTTGGTTCATTAATATAGTATAATAATGCTACAAATCAAAAAAAAAAAAAAAATTGAATTGTTCATACTACATATGATTTACAAAACAATGATAATTAATGATTAATTTTTTCTACAATAATATAAAAAAATGTACGAAGTTCACTTTTGTAACAATTAAAATTGTTTAAATCTATGTAATCTATTAGTTTTCTTTTGTTGGAGTTGCGGTTAGATCTGGCCGAGCGTTTCAGTATAACTAACTCTTAAATATTTTTCTGTATTATTATTATAGTGAACAACCAACTCGCTGACGAACTGATATAATGAAGAAACAATAAGTATAATCGGACGATTGGTATTGGTAACTAAAATGCGCGGCTTATAATATCGATATTTGATTAATATGTTGGACTATATATAACTATACATGTATAATTAAGAATAGTGGTTACATAAGTTGTTGAAATGTATAATGTTTGACTCGATGTTTAGTTTTCGGATGTCTATGTTATTGCCTTGAGTTTGTGTATTGATTTTGGGGAAAATTGTAGACAACTCGTGTTGTCTGGTCCGTACAAAAACAGAGGAAACTCTGCCGGATTTTTTATAAAATCCTAAACGCGACAAAAGCAATATTGTTACTTATTTTTATAGATAATATCTCCCAAATGTTTTGACAAGTATGTTGAGTACAAATCGGAACGTTTTTGCAAAACTTTTATTTAAAGTTCCAACGATGATTCTCGGATAATATTTTCAAAACAAATATACAATACCTAGCGAGTGTCAAATGTGTCGTTTATAAAATCTTTTCAATAAGTAAATGATGTTTATTGTTCGGATTTAAAATACATAAACTTAATCATTGGGAACAATTTCATGGAAAACAATGTTTTGAAAACCTTAAACTACTTGTATTTTCGGAAGAGTATCAAATATTATAAGTCATCCTAACAACTGTATTGGTATTTCCTCAACGCAAGGCAAACACATGCTTCCGAACTACGAGACAAACTATGGTTTAGGATAAGTTATACGTTTTGCGATACTAGTCCAATATGGTTTACACACGATAAGTAACAAGTGCGCAATTTAGGTACTATGTCGTATGTTAAACACAATTAAGATAAGTCACGATCGGTTCGTCGAGTTCAGGCACATAAGACTCGGGTTATCACCTAAGAGTCTAGATAGTTGGATAAACTATCTTTTAGCCGGATAATGAGCTAGGCTTGTTGGCGTTAGACTTTAAGGTGTCCTTTGTTGATAATTAGGGTATGGGGAAGTCGGTTAAGTTCAGGCTTTACTTGCTAGCACTTTAGCAGTGGTTCTAGGTGAGTTAATGACCCCACTTTTTACTGTTTTTGCAAATGTTTTCGGGTGGAAAAGCATGAAAGTTTTGCAAAGGCATTTGATATTTCAATAAATATTTTATGCATTTCTTAAACCATTTTAACAAATGGATATCGAATTCTCATAACGATTTATGCAAAGTTCACAATCGAAATGGTTTTATATATAATTAAACTAGTATTGCAAACATGCATGAGTTGTCGCTAAGGATGGGGTTGTCGTTGTTCATTTCAGAGGGCGGGTTGTCCTTGTTTATCTCAGAGGGCTGGATTGTCCTCGTTCGCTTCACAGGATCGAATTGCCTTTAAATACATACATCTAAGGGTTATAGGGTCCTTGTCACCGTTCAACTGTACAGTCAAGTCCTCACAACTATTCGCTACTATAACAGCTGCTAGTTGGCATTGTAGTGAGAGCGCTATCTTCGTGAGGCACACACTAGCCTGGGGTTGGTTATAGGCTCATGCAAGGATTTTCATTTATAATTTAAACGAATGTTTTATGTTTTTAACCGTTCCAAACAAACAGTTTTCCAAAGTTATTATGGAATGCCCGTTGAGGATAGTCAGGTTATTGTTTCTTAGTTATGAGAAGCCATTTACCTAATTATATACTATGTGTATTTCTATATGGTATATATATAGAGTATATGTACGTTTACGAAACAACACACATCATCAATGGTGGATGGATCACGCTTAGCCGTATCGAACGTGCACGTGCAACAATTTAGCGGGGCAAGCTGGCAGCCTCGGCATGTGGACGAACTTCCCATAGCATCTGTGACATTGTATCCTCGGATTCAAGGAACTCTTACATCATCAAGGTTGACTTGTGTCCGAAACGCCTTTATGGGGCACCTCGTTTCGACGACAATGCTGCGCAAGCTGTGGTGTGCTCAGTAGATGCATCATGAAAGGCGGTGCGCATGACTAACGTCATATATGTGATGCGTACGTCTCGGCATGGCGAATTTGCGGGCACATGAAAGCTCTGAGAGAATCTATCGTGATGGTATATATAGACGTAAAGAACAATTAATTTTGCTCTTACGGACGTGTTTGATAATTCTCCCCTATTCTGTTCATTCGTGACATCGGTTTTTCTTAAAACAGTCTAAGGTCTTGATGATCTTGTTCTTGTGTTTCTAAGGTTCATGTTCTGGAACCTAGTTACACCTTCCAAGCACATTCTTACATCTCTCCTTCTGCGTTTATGGCCTTCAACATACTGCTCTACAAGAACCTCATTTTTGTCGGTTCTTTCTCTCTTCATAGACTTGGACACGCATTTTGTACGCATGCCATCTGTCGCATGTTTGAATTCTTTTAACCTGTGAAAGTCCATTGTAGGACTTCACATCGAACGATGGATTCCTTTACGAAATTGATTATCATTACGTTGCTCGTAATGCTTGTCTTCTAGCCTGATGTGTCAGGACCTTGTTGGCAATCTACCTTTTGACACCTTGTCGATGATCTTCTTTGAATCGACTCTTTTGAAAAACCGAACCGTGTAACTTGTTATAGCACCTTGTGGTGAATACCCTATTGACTTGTAAAGACGTGTGACTTTTGTTGACATACTTCTTTCTACGTCAACCTATTTGTTATTGTTTCAAATCCAAACACACTTTGCGGCGTGTTAGGAAAAGTTGGTGCGCCAGTTTATTCATTTGAAGTGCGCCTGCACTTTTGTTGGAAAAATTGTTCATAGCATGTTTGGGCATTTGGAATGTCACCTTTGCGTGCTAGTTCATTTGTAATTCATTTGTTTGACCGTGTCGATATCTTTGCGAACTAGGCAAACTGTCATAGCTTGCCTAACCGCCATTCTGGCCAAGAATATTGTTTCGACTATGTCATTCCAATCGAAACTAATCAAGAATTTGAACACTTTTTCTCTTTCCAAGTGTTGAAATGCTAAGACATGCGATCTCGAGACATTCCTTGCGGAATCGTGTCATTTCTATTGTTAAGCATTTATTGAATGTACGATTATCATAAAGGACTATTGGTAGTCCTTGCAATGCCACAAACCCTCCACTACACTTTTCAGAAAAGTGAGCGGTTAGCTCTAACCACCAAAGTTGCTTTCCACACTTTTGTAATTCATGTGGAAGATTGAAACTGTACCGTTCTCTTGTAACTCGCTCAGATTGGACATTTGAGGATTACCATCTGTCATTCATGTCGACTGACTCTGAAAATTCATCTTGTCTTATTTGTATCAGCAAGTACCTTGACTCATTTATTGTTGTCAAGCTTCTATTTGGTCTTCGAATATATTTTAGCTCAAATTTCGAGGACGAAATTTCTTTAACAGGGGGAAAATGTGACAACCGGCAAATTCGGGTCAATATTTAAATTGATCCTAATCACGTTACCGACGAATAAACCTATTTTATATTTGAATTTTAGATTAATTCAGCCATTACGAGCCCTGCGATGCCTTTCTAGAGGTCCGTGAACGCCTTGGAATTTAGAAGAAAGGTTTGCGCGCGTTTAACGTTGACGAACTGACACCAGTAAATAATCGTCACGCTGGACTAACATAGGATTAATATATGTTAATATGACGTGTGTTTTCTATCTGTGGGATCGAATGTTAAATAAGCGCGAGAAACGACCAAAAACGCTGTATTTCACCGAACGCGGAAAACAACTGAGTTAAGATTCGGACGCCAAAATACATGGTTTTAACCATTATTAGACTCCCGGAATAATACTTTCTGATAAATAATATTTCTTGTTAAGTTTCGGGAGGAAACATGTCATCTAGATAAGCGAAGCAGCAACCGACCGAGCTAACGCGTGTGTTGAACGCGCGTGCCGGTTGTCAAAAGAAATTATATTTTTCCTCGGTTTAGTTAATCTTTATATTAAGAACATTTATAACACATTTTAGTTGATATTTTTATTAAGACGCGATGCGTTAAACGGCTTCGATACGCGGTATACTCCCACCTACCTACAAAACCTTAGAAATAATACCCCTTCTTCCTCCCACCTTTTTCCTCAATTGGCTGCCACCTTCCTCTCTCTCTCTCTCTCTCTCTACTCTCTCTCTCTAGAATCATCTCCTCTCATCTTCCTCTCAATTTCCTCTCTTCTTCCTCCCACTATGGTTGCCATCTTCCTAGAAACATCTCCCTCTCTCTAGAATCTTCGCTCCCTCTCTATAAAACCCCGTATCCCTCTCTATAATCTCTCCATCTACTCTATCTATCTCCCACGCATTTTCCCTCTCCCTCGTCCCGGTATAGAACCGGTCGGACACCACCATGCTCCGGTGGTGGCTGCGCTGCAAGTTCAGGCCCCATCAGGCCGAGCTGGTCACTAATCTGGGGTGTAGGGGACCGGGTTTTGTTCCAGACGTGGTAATGGGCCGTGTGTGCAGCAGGCCGCGTGAGATTTTGGAGCTACGGTGCTCTACAAGTGCTGAAAGCATGGGTTCTGGCGGTGGAGGGGTGGCTGTGACGCGGTGGTGGCCTTTGGTGGTCCAGTGATGGTGCAGCTGTGTTGTTCGGGTCTGATTCGTGGCTCGGCTGCATCTGATTCGAAGATGGTCCGATGGAGGTCATTGTGGTGGTCCAGTTGTGGCTCGAGGTGGCTCGGTTGTGGTTGTCGGGTCAAAGGTGAGCCCGGTTGGTGTTCGTCCAAGCCTTAGGTCTTGAGTTGAGAACTCGAGTCAACTCAGTTTGACTCGGTCAAACAGAAGTCAACTCAGTTCAACACCGAGCCAAACGGTCAACTCGAGTCTAAGATGAGTTGGGCTCGGGTCAAGCGAGTTCGGGTCCGGTCAACGCGCAGCCAAGATGGTCAAGCCTCAGTCAATGCGCGGTCAAATTGGACAGATCTGGAGTCGCGGTTAGATCCGGCCGAGCGTTTCGGTATAACTAACTCTTAAATATTTTGTCGTATTATTATTATAGTGAACGATCAATGCGCTAACGAACCGATATAATGAATAAACAATAAGTATAATCGGGCAATTGGTATTGGTAACTAAAATGTGCGGCTTATAATATCGATATTTGAGTAATATGTTGGACTATATATGGGTCAAGATCGTGTACAAAGTGTTTTTTTTTTTGTGAGAAGTGTGAGAAGTATTAAAAACACCAAACATAACAATTAAAAATCGAAAACAATGTATTTTAGGCTTAAAACTTAAAACACCATGCTAAGAACATTAGCAGTGTGTTTTAAGCGTTAAGTAGTGTGTTTTAGCTGTTTTTTAAATTTAATGACTATAATACATTATATTGTGTTTTAGATTGCTGTGTTTGGTATTTTTCAAGTTTAAACAACCTAAAAAATCATTCCTAAATCCAAAAAATGATGTCTACATGTCAATTCTTAGTCCTTCTCACACTTCTCATGAAAAATGTACTTTGTACAGGATCCTAAACCGACTATATATAACTATATATGAATTGATAAGTATAGTGGTTACATAAGTTGTCGAAACGTATAATTTTTGTCTCGATGTTTAGTTTTTGGATGTCTAAGTTATTGCCTTGAGTTTGTGTATTGAATTTGGGGAAAATTGTCGACAACTGGTGTTGTCTGGTTCGTACAAAAACAGAGGAAACTCTGCCGGATTTTTTATAAAATCCTAAGCGCGACAAAAGCAATATGGTTACTTATTTTTATAAATAATATCTCCCAAATGTTTTGACAAGTATGTTGTGTACAAATCGAAACGTTTTCGCAAAACTTTTATTTAAAGCACCAACGATGATTCTCGGACAATATTTTCAAAACAAATATACAATACCTAGCGAGCGTCAAATGTGTCTTTTATAAAAGGTTTTCAATAAGTAAATGATGTTTATTGTTCGGATTTAAAATACATAAACTTAATCATTGGGAAAAATTTTATGGAAAACAATGTTTTGAAACCCTTAAACTACTTGTATTTTGGGAAGAGTAACAAATATTATAAGTCATCCTAACAACTATATTGGTATTTCCTCAACGCAACGCAAACACATGCATCTGAACTACTAGACAAACTACGGATTAGGATAAGTTGTACGTTTCGCGATACTAGTCTGTGACATCCGTCACCCTCGTCTTTCATTTAATTGACAATAATAGCCCTTCAAATATTTCCATTATAGTCCATGTAATTTTCGTCGTTTTTAAATTTAAGTTTAGAGCGAACTAAAATATTATATTTATATGGATCGAGTACAGGTTTTAATCAAATACGTATCTTGAAACGTCTACATAATAAATTTTATAAAAAAAATTTCAAGTTCTATAAAGATTTGGAAACTTTTAAGTTAAGTTAAGTTAAATTAGTTAAGTTTTACAAAGAAAAATTAACCTATTTATATTAAAAACTAACAAGGTTAAACATGAGGGACCAAATCTGCCAAAATCCAAAGTTTTAAAACAAACTCTTCCTCCTTCCTTGTTGAACCCGTTTTTCCGGCCAGATAACTCCGGCCGCCGGAGTAAATTCCGACGAAGCCCAATTTCAGAAGTTAATGCTTTAAAACTCGTTTTGTAAATGCCAAACCGTTTCTCCTTCGATTTTTAATAGGTTTCAATCATATTAGATGAAATTTAAAACGCGATTAAGTCGCTCGAAGTGTAACCGATCGGACCTCAAAGTTTTGTAACCGCCGGAACATTATAACCTTATAAACGGTCGCATACTGTTAACAAACCTATAAAATAAGCATTCCAAAACATTCCCAGAACCGTAAAGATATCAAACTCCCAACGAGTTCATGTAAATCCACTCCAGAGATGCTTGTATAATCGGTTTCAAGTCGTGGCCCATCTTACCCATTTTCGGCCATAAAACGCTATTGTAAGTATCAATTCTTGTAGCCATTTTGTTTGTTGTGGATGGTTGCTCAATAGCCCCATAAATCTGTTGCCAAAGCAGCTCTATATCGGGCTATTAGTGTTAGGGCTAGGGTTAGGGTTCTTAGGATTTGGGGAAGAAGAAGATGACTTTGAACATAGTGTTTAAATGGTTTATAAATCAAAAATAATAACACAAGGATCAAGTGGTGTAGTGGTTAGTGATACATGTTAGGACATAGGGGACCCGGGTTCGAACCCAGGCAACCCCAACTTCATTTTCGTTTATTTTTTTTAGCTTTTATTTAATTGTTTATTTCTTTTATGAATATTATTATAATCATAAAAACTTATAATATTCCTAGTAAATTCATTATTTATCCAAAAATTATGAAAATTTAAGTGTAGCTTCGTGATACCTCATAGAAAATTGTCATATTTTTAGTTTTCTGAAAAATATCTATTTTCATGATTTTATTAAATTAAATTCTTTTAATCATAATTAATTGATTAAAAATTCATTTTTATTGATTTTTATCTCAAAATTTTTGATAAATTATTTCTAATCATCATGAACTTAATTAAAAATTATTGGTTCAGAAAACCTTTATCTTTATTGATTTTCCTATTTTTAATCATTTAAACATGATTTAATCGCATTAAATCAGTTTTAAATATAAATAAGTTTATAAAAATTATGAGAAAATTCTTTTCATTGATTTACATCAGAAAGCATCCATTTTATATAAAATAGTATTTTTGGGTAATGTCTTGTATTATTAGCATTATTTATGTTTAACTAGATAGAATTAAACATTTATTTATTTACACTATTTAAACATTTATTTTATAAATACTTTTCTTATAAAATATAAATGTTTTATACTTGAAAATCTTAATTACCATTTGTTGGATCATTGTTAAACTCATAATTATTTAATTATACCTTTATGATTATCATATATTGTATTATTTTAAATTAGTTAACGTAATTAACTAAATGATGTTGCCTTAATTATTCAAATATAATTACATCTAAATATTCAAATGGTAATAATTATATTACCTAAACCACATTTACAAACTTTGGTATATTATTATACAACTTTTACATTAACGCGGTTTATCATAAGAACTCTAATTCCCCAAATCGACTTAGCAAACCCTAATGCCTTAGACCCTAGTTACCTTAGACTCTTAAACAATTCCTTATTAGTATTCATAAACATTATAGGTTGAATTCCTCAGAATTCCCATTACTTAGCTCACGACCGCTTAAGTTGGATCTTAATCGTTTTCGCAAACTGTGAGTATATCTTTCCCCTTTTTATTGTTTTACATTTTGGGGTGACTCATGTACTTACAATCAAGTTTCTAGTTCTTTTACTAAATGCAATTCTCATGTGTGTTTGCTTTATGTTAATTTGTGTGTCTATGACTTGTCATAATCATTAACCTTTGAGGGCCTGACATTTCAATGAATAGTACTATGGTATATACCCTTGTGACTCTGTTGAGAGTCCTCGTCATTGCTATGTATTACATTACTACTAGCGCATACTATATATATCTGCTTTTCTTTACATAGGGTTGATTTTGAACGGATATTACTTATTACATAATTGCAAATGGTACCGCACATGAATTGCTAAACACTTCTCCTACTATGTTTATTCAAACAGGGTATGCTCACCAATACAATTTTTATATTGACCAAATTATTTTGTACATGTTTTAGGTTGTTTTGAGATGCATCCTTTAAGCTTTCGGATTTATATTTAGATTTTGATTCATTATATTTAAATTTAGTTGGCAGTTAGAATCGTTGTATTTCATTTCAATGTAACAAAGTATTAAATCAATGTATTCAAATTTACACTTTAGTCCATGAGCTATTGAACAATCGTCACTACGTGACACCTCGATGTTTCCGCCATCGGTTGGGGTGTTACATAGTCCAACATGGTTTACACGCGATAAGTAACAAGTGCGCAATTTGGGTACTATGTCGTATGTTAAACATAATTAAGATAAGTCACGATCGGTTCGTCAAGTTCAGATACATATGACTTGGGTTATCACCCACGAGTCTTGATAGTTGGATAAACTATCTTTTAGCCGGATAATGAGCTAGGCTTGTTGGCGTTTGACTTTAAGGTGTCCTTGTTGATAATTACGGCACGAGGAAGTAGGACAAGTTCAGGCTTTACTTGCTAGCACTTTAGCAGTGGTTCCAGGTGAGTTCATAACCCCACTTTTTACTATTTTTGAAAATGTTTTCGGGGTGGAAAAGCATGCAAGTTTCGCAAAGGCATTTGATATTTCAATAAATATTTTATGCATTTGTTAAACCATTTTAACAAATGGATATCGAATTCTCATAACGATTTATGCAAAGTTCACAATCGAAATGCAATAGTTTTATATACAATTAAACTAGTATTGCAAACATGCATGAGTTGTCGCTAAGGATGGTGTTGTCCTTGTTCATTTCAGAGGGCGGGTTGTCCTTGTTTATCTCAAAGTGCTGGATTGTCCTCGTTCGCTTCACATGATCAAATTACCTTTAAATACACACATCTAAGGGTTATAGGGTCCTTGTCACCGTTCAACTGTACAGTCAAGTCCTCACGACTATTCGCTACTATAACCAGCTGCTAGTTGGCATAGTAGCGAGAGCATGATCTTCGTGAGGCACACACTAGCCTGGGGTTGGTTATAGTCTCATGCAAGGATTTTCATTTATAATCCAATCGAATGTTTTATGTTTTTAACCGTTCCAAACGAACAGTTTTCCAAAGTTATTATGGAATGCCCGGTGAGGATTCCATGGGGACTTTTTACAGAAATTTCCCCAATTTGGTTTTGAGTAATGAAGCGTAACTTTCTCACAAAGCTTTACTATTATTTTCCATGATTTAAAGGAAAATAGTTTTACAAGAAACAAATATAAAACCGTGAACTGTAAGACCCGTCCTAATAAATGGGTATTTGCCCTTAATTTATGAAATTAAAGACATATAAAAATACGGACTTTTTTAAAATTTTAACGATATTAGCTTGACTATAACAATGTCAAATAAAAATACCAGCTTATGATTCGTATCACGTGCATTAAGAGTAACACACTTAGAAATCTACTATCGGTTACAGCTTACAAAGAGTTATGCGGAAGCGTTGAACATGAGATTCGTTTACGTTTGGTCCTTCGAATGTACTTGATCACCATTCCGGCTCCATAGTAGTCATACCTAGGGTTTACAGCGTCAAACAACCTGTTAGTCGTTCTAAATAATTGCAGAATTGAAAACACGTTAAAATGATCAAATGACGGTACCCGCCGTGGCCTACGGTTCAAGAACCATAGGTTACGGTTCAATGTTCCTGTTTTAAATACTGAACCGTAGTCTACAGTTCAAGAACCGTAGGTTACGACTCACAGTTTCTGTCTTGATGTTCTGTGTGAACCGTAGCCTACGGCTCCAGGCCGTAAGCTACGGTCTGGATCTGCTGGAAAGTCTTGTATCACTTATCCAACATTTCCCACTTTCGAGTCCGAGATGTAACTAGTGAATCTAATATTAGGACCCACTTACCATGTCTATATCATAATCAATCGCATCAGCACGTCTTACCAGTTTGACATCCAAGCTTCCATTGGCATGAATTTAAAATATGCATACACACATATATATTTATTCGTTTGACTCGTCTAATTATAAGTAAACCTCTACAAGATTACCCAAGTAATTCTATACTTGTTTTATGCCAATCGAATACAGTTTATTCGTTTGACCTGTTTGATTATAAGCAAGCCTCTACAAGCTTACCAAAGTAATTCTATACTTGTTTTATGCTAGTCGAATACAATTTATTCGTTTGATTACAACAAGCCTTTACAAGCTTACCAAAATAATTCTATACTTGTTTTATGCCAATTGAATACAATTTATTCGTTTGACCCATTTGATTACAAGCAAGCCTTTACAAGCTTACCAAAATAATTCTATGTTTGTTTTATGCCAATCGAATACAATTTATTCGTGTGACCCGTTTGATTATAAGTAAGCCTCTACAAGATTACCAAAGTAATCACTATGGCTTTTCTAACCTTAATTAATGCGGTTTGTTATCTTTTGACTAACTCATGTGTTGCATTATCTAGTCGACTCGTTTGTCTACAATGCAAACACCAACTTCCAACTGAGTAACCTTCGTCATTCTTGGCAATTGATTACTAGGCTATTCAAGTATATTCTAACCTTCAACTAAGGTCATAAACATACACGGTTTCAAATTTATCTTGGACTATCTATCTAAGTCCTAATCACAGATTCGAGTGTACAACAAAACATACTACATATATACTATTTAGAAGTACTTAAGTCATAAATATATACATATATATTTATACGGAATGTATCAGAATTTAAGTCATCAAGTGACTTACCTCGCGCAAGCTTCCTTGGCCTCATATCCATGGCTCCGTGCCTACCCGAAGCCACTCGCATTCACACCTAATATGTGAACATTTGCTTAAGTTGTTAGAAACCTATTTGGAATATAACTACACATATTTTGGTAGTGTTTTTCCATAATTCAAGTTTTCTAGCATTAACACATGCCTAATCCATGCTTTAACCGATGTCTAACACATAAACATTCATCTGAAACAACATTTAGTGTTTAGGAAGTGGGTATCTAGACAATCATACATGCTAAGTTGATAAAACACATTATTTTCACTACTGCACTTTTTGCGCAACAGCTGTTCAGGTAAGAAATGTGCTACGTTCAAGGAGCTTTCAAAGCATATAAAGAACGCCTCATATCGATTTTTCTATGATTTTATATGAATATTTGAATATCAAGTCAGAAACACATTATGTGCAGCGATTTCCTTTTTAGCTCCTGTAATTGACCCTTTTGACCCATTTAAATTCCGAATTAGTTGAACATGTTCAAAGGTGGATTGTGCTTCGTTCAAATACCTTTCCAGGCGTATAAAGAATACCTACTAACGATTTTTCTATGATTTTACATGAATATTTGAAGATCAGGTCAGAAACATATTATGTGCAGCGATTTCCTTTTCAGCTGCTGTAATTGACCTTTTTGACCTATTTAAAGTCCGAATTAGTTGAACATGTTCAAATATGGATTGTGCTTCGTTCAAAGACCTTTCCAGGCGTATAAAGAACACCTCCTAACGATTTTTCTATGATTTTATATAATTATTACAAAACAGGCCGGTAACCTATTTCGTTTCAATCATAAACAACAAATTTCTAACTTCCATGTTCTTTTAGGCGTTTTGACAAACACTTAGCGGGCATCCTTTTTCTAAGATTATTTCCATGATCAAATATCATCTCTTATTTACCATTTACCAAGTTTGCATCATATTACCACAATTTAATTATGAGCTTTGTTATGACTACAACTATTGCACATTCATGAACAATATTATCCATTTAAAGAAGAGGGTTTCTCTTGAATATGAAAACCGACATTCTTCATGCTACTAAGATTCTTATAACCCTAGTTTTTATCACAATTTACATCAATTCCTACTCAATGAATGTTCCTAGTGGCTAGACTAACATCTAAGAACTTCCGATTTCACCATTTAACAAGAAACCAAAAATCTCATCTTTCACATAAGAAATTAAAACCCCATGAAACAGAAAATTTAGGGTTACCTCATGAATTGAGGGACTCTAGATGAACAAATTTCACAACATGCAAGATCCCTAGCCTTGGATTTGTCTCAGAATCATCAAATCTTCTAGTTGTTCTTAAGTGTGTGTTTTTGTGTGTGTCTTGATCGACATATGCCTCTGCATATGTTGATTTCCCTTTTTTTTTTATTTAACCAAACTTAAGTTTGGTTGTTGGGCAAGTTTAGCCCCTCCCACCTTTTGTCAAGTACATACTAGTTGAAAGCACTAATCGAGTTAGTCTCGTGTAATTGTTTAAGCCTTATTTAGCTAACAAGGTTGACGAGGTTAATCCCTTAGGTTAAGAAATTCATATAAGTTGCGTTTCATTCGTTTTCAATTAAAAGCCACATGTGCTCATATTATCATAAAACCAGATTTAGGAAAATTTTGGGGTGTTACATGAACTCACCAACTTTATGTTGACATTTTAAGCATGTTTTTCTCAGGTATCTTTTAGCACGGCACGGTTTGATTAGGTGGAATTATTGAAATTCATTACCCTAGCAAACTATTAGATGGTGTTCATTAGCTTTTGAAGTCTTAGACCTATCATTTCCGTTGCGTAGTAAAGGTACCAACGGGTCACGACCGAAGGCAGATTTCGGGGTGTGACAACATGGTAGCTATATCATGGACATGGGTGAACACTAGTGTATAAAGAAAAAATAATAACTATAGGAACAATAAGATAGATGGATGTTCATACCTCACTTGAGTCTTAAACTAGGTAAGCTTGGAAACTAGGGAGAGGTTAAGTGTAAGTGTATGTTTGCAAGTGGATTAGTGTGGTGATACAAATGAAATTCAACCAATGTAACCACTATTTAAAGTAGAAAAAGAGAGTGAGGGAGAGATAGAGAGAGATCCGAGACAAAGAGGGAAATGACGACGAGAGAGAGATACAGAGATAGGGAGGAAAAGAGAAAGAAAGAGGGTGGTTTCCAAATGGGGAAGTTCAACTATTCTCAATCTTTATGTTCCACAAGATCTTTCCATGTTTGTGTAAGATCTTATCTTGATGCTAATCAAATCAACAAAGTTCACATCTTAATCAAATCTCGAGGGATTGACTAATCAAGTGATTATGTTGGATGGATATCTTGTAATGTGACATTACATATGATTATCCATTAATTTCTTTCCATAATGTGACAAATGAGAGTGTCATGGGATTAGTCTATGGTAAAAAAAAAAAAAGATTTAGTACTGTATGGGGGGGGGCGAGGGGTGACGGTTAGGAAGGAGAAAGGAAGAAGGTGAGTGTTGTTTTGGGAAAGGATCTTCCCTAGTTCTTGGTGATTAAAAGGATCATACCATATTTGGTGAGTAATCATGATGTTTACCATGTGTTGATGGTGATCAAAATCTCAGTTAGGGAGGGGGTCTTAGGGCCGTCAATTTGGAAGAGAGCAACAAGATTAGCAAGTCAACTCTTATGGATTTGTGTGTGCTTAAGGGATCTATCCAAAATTTGCATGCAAATCACATCATTCTTTCAAGATATTATAAAACTAACATATGACTAGTCATGGAACAAAGTGGAAGTATGTTGGTGATGTGATTACACAAGTGTTAGTGATGTAGGTGATGGTGATGTTATAGGTAGTGGTAGCGGCAGAAAAGGGGAACAAAGGGGATGGACAAGACTCCTAACAACTGTGGTAATCCAACATCATGGATCCAAAAGGTTTAACGAATATTTCCATTTGTGTTAAGTTCACATAATCTTTGGAAGATATCATTAGTTGACTAATCTTGAGACAAAGGAGAAGGATGTGACACTATATTTAAAGAGTCTTGTGTCTTGAAATAATGGGATAAGAAGGAAAGTGATAGTGGTGGTGTGTTTCGGCCGAAAAAAGAAAGGAAAAGGGGAGGTGAAGGTGGCGGCTACGGTGGTATCCAAGGGAAAACATTTTGGGCAAGTATCTAATCTAAATCCTAGCGTTGAGTAATGGTTCCACCATTTTTAGTTAAACAAAAGATTAGGATTTGATTATTCATTTAAGATGGGACAAAATGCATGTAAGAATGTATATTAAATGTGTTCTTATTATTTCATCCCCATTCATGCACATGTACATATCTACATATGTATATATGCATCGTATATATGTATGTAGTTAGAAAATATTTGTTTTTGAAAAATATGGCTACAATCTCATACATTTATTTTATATCATCCCTTGACAAACATTTAAATAAGCGAACATACACTCATATGTTTAGAAAATAGATTGTGATTGTTTGAACTTGTGTCTCTGATGCTCGTTGATACGGGTGAAATTATATTCGTTTAGGCCTTGCTTGATTTTCTCGGGGGACTTATGCATATAAAATGATATTAATTATGCGTAGAAAGTTAAATGTTGACTAGAAAGTGTACGGATTTTGACCTGATAAAATGGCGGGTGTCACGTTTACCCATTTTGGGGGTTTATGTTAGGAGTCTAAGGTTTGAAACTTGAATAAGATGATGATACGATTAGGGATTCATTTATGTAGGTTAATGTGTGCTTAATAATTTGGAAATGATGTTGTTTGGATACTTTCCATTTTGGGTAAAATTTTCATGCAATTGATGAAACATCTCCATAATTTGCTATTTTGTGTAATATGTGATTTGGTGTGTGAAACAGAGATGTTAATGACTTAATCAAGTGTTGTGACATGTGATTAGGATAAATAAGGGTGACTACGGTGTTTGGTTACATTTCGTGATGTTTTCAATTAGGTTTGAAGGGTTTAGGTTCGTCAAAATAGCGTAACTGTGCAGCTATAAATGGGTTCCCATTCTCATGGTTGACCTTTATTACAATGTTTTAATATTATATAGCTGTTGTTTATTATGACCGCTGACTTGGATCCTGGTATGTCACGCGCCTCGTGGTAAAACCCAGCAAGTGGAATTTTAGGGTGTGACAGATTGGTATCAGACCCATTGTTTATAGTGAACTAGGACTGCATGTAGAATATGGTCTATGGCCGAGTCTCACACACTAGATGGTCACA
Source organism: Ambrosia trifida (assembly GCA_028751855.1). Classification (NCBI taxonomy): domain Eukaryota; kingdom Viridiplantae; phylum Streptophyta; class Magnoliopsida; order Asterales; family Asteraceae; genus Ambrosia; species Ambrosia trifida. The sequence goes on from CM054127.1 coordinate 83,614,153, forward strand.
CACTTACGAGTCATAATAAGTGGGAACTAACTAACATTGCAGGGGTGTCGGTATCATCATAGGATATACATGTTGCCTCATCCATTCTATCTTTTATCTGTTTATGCTTCTATTTCTATCTTTACTTCTTCTTCGGGTTTTGAAGACGAAGAGGCTAGCTTGTTTATCTTGCACGGCGATGGCGTACATTGGGGTGGCTTCGGCTTATTCTAGAGATTTGTTCAAGATTCGAACAACTCTCTTCTATGCTCCAATGGACACACATGCCCACACACACAATCTTGCACACGTACTCGTCGTAGTACACCTCTAAGTTATTTTTCAGTTAAATATCCTTATTTTTATCACATTCTAGGATAGAAGAACTGTAGTGCTTATCTGTCCTATAAGTTTGGATATCTTGATCGGCTGGTTTTTAGTTGATGTTGAATGGTCTGATCGGGATGAATCTATATCATGATTACTAGTACTTTCACACTAGTGATGATTCTAAATATCTCATTGTTTGTGGATGCCAAAAGATGTCGGGAGCACGTGGAGGAATACTTGTAGGAAGTACTGGTGGACGCGGGCGGGGTCGTGGAAACATTAATATGACACAGGCAGAGCTGAACAACCTGATTTAGGAGCGAGTGACTATTCCTCTTGTTGCATTCTAGGCCGCTCAACAAGGCCACGGTGGTAATTTGATTACCATTACTCTTACCTATTCCTCTGGTATTTAATTTGTTTTGGTTAACTAGTGTTGCTTGTTGTTCAGGGAATGTTGACAACCAACAACTACCTCCACCACCACCTCATGATCAGCTTGTGTGCACTTTCAAGGCTTTCATGGATTGTAAGCCTCATACATTCAGTGGTACTAAGGGAGCAGTGGGACTGCTCAGGTGGATCGAGAAGGATGAATCTGTGTTTACTATGTGTAACTGTCCAGTGGCTAAGCGTGTGAAATTTGATTCTGATACTCTTGAAGGTCCAGCTTTAACTTGGTGGAACTCCACTACTCAGATACTTTGCTTGGGTGAGGCCAATGCTATGCTATGGGATGAGTTTATTCTTCGTCTGATAAGTGAGTATTGCCCTCGGAATGAGGTGCAAGAGTTGGAACACCAATTGTGGAATCTCAAGATGGTGGGTTTTGAGATTGAGGAGTACACTACCAAGCAACATAAGTTAGCGGTTATGTGTCCTGGTTTGGTTACTCCGATGTTCAGGGGGATTGAGAACTACATTGTTGGGTTAGTGTCTAGTGTTCGTGGTCTGGGTACTGCTTTTGATTCGACTTCTCTTTAGGAGACTATTCGCTTGGCTCACAAACTAACGAATCAGAAGGTTTAGGAGGGTGTCCTACCTCCAAGGGGTGTAGCTTTGAAAACCCTTGATAGCAACAAGAGGAAGTGGGACAACTCTGGTAAGAACTTCACTCCCACCCAACCTCAGCAGCAGTAGATGAAGTTTGACACTTCTAGTTCTTCTTTTGTGGCCTAGTCGGGGCAGAGATCGGGTTCCTATGCTGGAAGCTACCCGAAGTGTAGCAAGTGTAACTATCATCATATCGATCAATACTGTAAGTTTCAGTGTCAGCGGTGTGGCAAGGCTGACCATGAGATTCAGAATTGCAATGTCAAATTGAATGACAAGTCTTTTCCTCCAGCAGCTCCTTAGCCTAACTAAGGGTGTTATAACTGTGGTCAAGCTGGGCACTTCAAGCGTGATTGTCCGAAGTTGAAGCAGGGTGATGACGGGAAGAACGGGAATGTTAATGGGAACAACGGGGGGTGGCAGCAGGAATGCGCGTGCCTTTGTCATTAGTTCGGGGGAATCCTAACAGGATCCAGAGACAGTTACCGGTATGTTTCTTCTTAATAATTGCTATGCTACGGTTTTATTTGATTCTTGGGCCGATAAGAATTTCATATTTTCTACATTTAGGCAGTTGCTAGACATTTTACCTACACCTTTAGAGGCTAAGTACTTGATAGAGTTGGCTAATGGTAAGCAAATTAAGGCTACACACATTCTTAAGAAGTGTCGCCTAGAACTTTCGGGTCGGTCTTTCCCATTGATCTTATGTCGGTTGATTTGGGTAGTTTCGATGTCGCGGTGGGTATGGATTGGTTATCTTTGAATCGGGCCGAGATCGTTTGTTTTGTTAAGCTCATTCGACTTCCACTTTCTGATGGCAAGATTTTATCTGTGTACGGTTAGAAAGGTGGCATTCCTTTGAGTATTATTTCCTGTATAAAGACCTTCAAGTATCTTCGGATGTGGTATACTGCCATTTTGGCACTCGTTTCTGTATCATATATTGAAGAGAAGAAGATTGAAGACATTCCAGTTGTTTGTGATTTTCCAGATGTGTTTCCTGAATATTTACCTTGCCTTCCGCCTCAACGTCAGGTTGAGATTCGTATTGATCTTGCACCTGGTGCAACTCCTATCACTCGAGCCCCTTATCGTCTTGCACCTCCTAAGATGTAGGAATTATCCAACCAATTGCAGGAGTTATTGGAGAAAGGTTTTATTCGGCCTAGTTCATCCCTATGGGGAGCCCCTCTTCTGTTTGTCAAGAAGAAAGATGGATGCCTTCGCATTTGCATTGACTACCATAAGCTTAACAAGGTGACTATCAAGAGTCGCTATACTCTTCCTCGCATTGATGATCTGTTTGATCAGCTCCAGGGTTCCAGTTATTATTCAAAGATCTATTTGAGGTCCGGTTACCATTAGTTTAGTATACATGAAGCCGACATTCGAAAGACTACCTTTCGAACCCGTTATGGCCACTTTGAGTTCTTGGTCATGCCCTTTGGTCTCACAAACGCCCCATAAACATTTATTGATTTAATGAACCGTGTTTACAAGCCTTATCTTGATAAGTTCGTCATTGTTTTCATTGATGACATTCTGATCTCCACGAGGAACACCTGTACCTTGTCTTGGAACTCTTACGAAGAGAACAACTCCATGCCAAGTTCTCCAAATGTGACTTCTGGCTGCGTGAAGTCCAATTCCTTGGTCATATGGTGAATGAAGTGGGAATTCATATTGATCCAACTAAGATAGAAGCCATTAAAGACTGTGAAGCACCAAAGACGCCAACTGAGGTGTGGCAATTCCTAAGTATGGCGGGTTACTATTGTCGTTTTGTTGAGGGATTTTCGAAGATCGCTCAACCTGTCAAACCCCGACAGCGCACAGCAAAAAGCAAGTCACGAGGTAACGAAAGTTGTTACCACAATGTTTAGAGGATCACATATAGTTACGTGTGGACATCTTGCTAACACCCTCTAGTGAAACATTGTTTTAATTTCGTGGTTGACGAAAGTTGTTAAAAACATAAAAACACGTTTTACCAAGATGAAGCGAAATTTAAAGTTAACATTGTATTACAAAACACAAGATAACATAGTTTTAGATAACTTATTAGGTCCCAACATCATGTCCACCGCCCAGCCAAACCACTCTCTAATAACTTATGCATTAGTACCTGAAAAGTATGCTTAAAAACATCAACATTATGTTGGCGAGTTCATAGGTTTTAGTGCAATAATAAACTTTCAAGTTTAATAATAATGTATGATCAATTAATACTAGAAGAGAACTAAGTAGACTCGCGAAAATCTACTAGCATGATGTATCCTAAGGCTCCTAATCAAACCATAACTATGTTCCCGTGGTGACCTCTAGTCCAAGAGGGGCTTTTTGGAATTTACATTCTCCTTCCCATAGACATCGTCAATTTGCTAGTCAGGGAATCAGAGGGGGCGTCAACCCAATAGATCTACAATATAAACAACGGCTCTACGCGGAGAGCTAATTATTAAGAGGTGCTGGTAGTGTATCAACCTGCCGGGACACTGGTGTCACGTAAACGTTCCACCGTTGCACAAACCTAAGGCCATCAATTGTTCTATGTTTATAGTCTAACTAATCATACAAGCATGTTAATCCTCCGATCTATAAAATGTTCAAAAATATTTAAAAGAAAAGGGGCCGTGAACTCACCTCAATGCAACAATCTTGAGAATTTCCCGATTTCCAATTTACAATCGTTCACCTATTTACATCCCATTCCGTAGGGCCAATTCAGAAATCATACTAAGTCTAATTAAGTTATTCACCAAATTTATCTTGACTTAGTTAACCAATAGTGTTGAATTTTCGTTATCCCTTACCCTATTAACCCATTGGTGACATGTGACGCATGGTTAAGTCTAAACATTGTACGGTTCATTTAACATTCATTTAGATATTCACATATACTTTCATGGTGTCACATTATTATCATATATCATATTTTAACACTTAGTTCTAACATGCAATTAAATCCTAGACATAGATAGCATACTAGAACATATTTACACATATTTCATATCAAATGCTTACTAATATTTCATATTATCTTATGATTCTTTTATAGTTTCTAGTTAGGTCATAAAACAAGTATATGATTCATGTAACAACACTATTTTTGCTGCTCTAATCTTGCTACAATACATTAATATTTTATGCCTTATAATCATGTTTTGGGCCACTTTTAGGGCATAGTTTCACACTGTAAGAGTCCTTTATCAAGGTAAATTAGTGATTTTTATACAACATGTTGCACTTATATATTCATTTTACATCAGATCTACATGCATGCATTTCAAGTATACAAATTCATCAATGTTATGCATTTTAACGCGTCTTTTGCAATTATTCTCAAGCTTTTGTCATAGGCCTTTCATGTTAACTTTATTACATCTTATTTATCACCAAAATAAGTTATAAAAACCTGTTTTAAATCGTTTTTAGAAAATTATCTTCCAAAGCTTAGTTTTTGGCGTTTTAAGCCGAAAAACGGGTTCCGATCGTACATGCAAGGTTTCCCAAGCGTGTAGATCCTATCAAAACTTGTTTTACACTATTTTAGGTTTATGAAATCCATCAAAACATTATTATTATCAGACCTGAGTTTAAGCCCAAAATCATTGCAAATTCATCAATGAATAATACTCATTTCAAGTCTAGACACATTAACATGTCATATTTCACATATATTAATAAAAATCCCCTTTTTATAAGTTTTGAATAACATCATTATATGATAAATTTTCAGATTTATGTTACTTATGAAAACCTTCTTGCATGTAGGTAAAAACCAAGGATCTTAATCATCCAAACATTGAAACCAACAAAACAAACATTCCAAGACTCATACACATACACACACGCGCACATATACATATATACACACCCGCGCATACATACATACATACATCTATTTACTCAATCTCCTTTCATTTCCCCCATTAGTTTTAGTTTTTAGAAAACCTTTGTTTATTTGGTGAATACTTATATAAAAACTAGAAATAATGAAATAGTTTAGCTTAGTACTCACCTATATAAAGATTTGTGGGTTTTTGATTCTAAAACTTGTAGTTCTTGAACCTTTAAACCTTCTAATCACCCAAGAGGTTAAAACCTTCAATCATTCTTGCTCATTTTGATAATAATGGAATCAAAACAAGGAAGAATGGTGGGGAAGAGGGGGTTTTCGGTTTGGGGAGGGGAGAGGAAGAGGAAGATGGATGGTTTTTCTTGGTGGAGTGTTTAAGTGAGAGAATGTGAGATGGAGTGTGGAGTGTAAGAATGAGGGTGGTCTTGGGATTATGCACATATTTATAGCCAATGATTAATAATAATAATAATAATCATAATCATAATAATAATAATAATAACAATACTATTGTGAGGGAGAGGGGAGGGGGCGGACCGAAAGGGGGGGGGGTTGGGTATATTATTTTTTTTTTATAAAAACTTTAACATAATATACACAATCTAACCTTTTATAAAACCTTAAAATATTAAATACATAAGGTTTTCACCCTTTAGTCAATAATAATATTTCCCAATAATAATTATTAATTTCGGACTAACCAATTCATATCGTAGATTTCCCCATCGTACCGGGTCTCAGTTTCGCGTCATAGCGTTGAAAACGCGAACTACTCGACTTGGACAATTTAGAAATCATCGTTTAATCCCTCAAACAATTATAATAATCATGTTCACCCATAAAATATCATGTTATGTCAATTCACGCATTACGAGATAATTAGACTTTCTACCATTAGTCGAGTCGTCACCAAGGTTTAATACGGTAATTTATCGCTATGTGACACGGGACCACTAAAATTCCCAATAAATTTCCAACAATATTCATTCCCAATAGTGTCTCTTTAATTATAGCCAAATTAAATTTAACACATAATATGCAATCACATTTACAGTTATTATACTTGTACGGATAGTACCTGGATTTTTACGGGTTGTCACAGTCTCCCATTGTTTCAGAAATTTCGTCCTCAAAATTTTCGTTTAGATACCACTGATTTCGATTTCGATGGAAACAAGTGAGGGTACTTTTGTTTCATTTGGTCTTCTCTTTCCCACGTAAACTTGGGTCCACGCTTAGAATTCCATCTAACTTTGACCAACTTGATATTACTCCTTCTCAACTTCTGAACTTTCCAATCCGTGACTTCAACAGGTTCTTCAATGAAACGTAACCTGTTATCAACTTTTACTTCCTTCAAGGGGATAACTAGTGTCTCGTCTGCTAGACATTTCTTCAAGTTGCAAACATGAAATACATCGTGTACGCCTGATAGTCTTTGCGGTAACTTTAGTCGATATGCAACAGGACCTACCCTTGCCACGATCCTAAAGGGTCCAATGCCGCGAGGGCTAAGCTTCCCTTGCTTACCCAATCTAATAACTCCTTTCCAAGGCGAGACCTTCAACATCACCATGTCTCCCACCTGGAACTCCAATGGTTTCCTTCTGTTATCCGCATAGCTCTTCTGTCTATCCCTTGCTGCTTTCAATCTATCTCTGATTTGGAAGACCTTATATGTAGTCTCTTGGATTACCTCTGGGCCAGTTAAACATTTATCTCCCACTTCTGCCCAATAAAGAGGTGATCGACACTTTCTTCCATACAAGGCTTCGAATGGTGCGGCGTTGATACTGGAGTGATAACTGTTATTATAGGAAAACTCAACTAAAGGAAGATGAGCGTCCCAATTTCCTCCAAAATCAATCGCGCATGCTAGTAACAAATCTTCGAGTGTTTGGATAGTCCTCTCGCTTTGACCATCTGTTTATGGATGGTAAGCGGTACTCATATCCAGTCGTGTTCCTAGTGCGTCATGCAGTGACTACCAAAATCTTGATACAAATCGACCATCTCGGTCGGAAATAATCGATATTGGAACACTATGTCTAGAAACAACTTCTTTCAGATAAATACGAGTTAACTTCTTAATGGAATAGGTTTCCCTAATCGGTAGGAAATGTACGGACTTAGCTAATCGATCGACGATCACCCAGATGGCATTATGACCACTTTGATATTCGGCTTTAACCTTCGTGCAAGTTAAACACCTACTAACATAAGCCGCTATTTCTCCTTTCATGTTCGGCCACCAGTAATGTTCTTTCAAGTCTTTATACATCTTGTTAGAACCGGGGTGTATTGAGTATCTAGATTTATGGGCTTCGTCCATAACTAGTTCACGCATGCCACCCTGATTTGGTACCCAAACACGATTCATGAAATACATTATTCCATCGGCTCTCGGATTCACATCTTTTATCATCTTATAAAGACATTCTTTCCTCAGGTTCTCCTCCTTTAAAGCTTATTTTTGTGCCTCCTTTAAAGCAGAATGGACAGCAGCTGCCCACCGTAAGCTATGGTGACCCAGCCGTAGCTTATGGCAAGCTCAGGCAAAGAAAACATATAGGCAGTAAGCTACGGCCTCTCAGCCGTAGCTTACGGTGGTGATATCTTGGAATGTTTTTGTTGTTTCCAAAACTCGTTTTTATGCTATCTAACCTTGTGTGTTGTTTTCATGTTAGGTTTGGGGTATGACGGGCTTCCAGATGGGCGATCAAGCATTCGAAATGAACCGAACAAACCAAGATGTGGCCAACCGTTTTGTTAAAACATTTAGAAATCTTTTGGATTGTAAATATCAAAACCAAGGTTTTCTGCTGTATTTAACTTAAATTTCGAAACTAGTTGTTATGCAAACAATCTTTTAATCGCCCTTCTTCATTTGTATAGAAAGGAGCGAAAGTTTTGTCATTGAAAACTCTAAGTATAGCGATTTGATTAAATAATTCCGTGTCTTTTCCATAAGGCATTTATATTATAGTTATGGGATAGGGTCTTACATGTATAAAATATATCAACTCAAATTTGTAATTAGATGTTATATGTGATATTTATAACCAACAAAAAAACAAATGGAGTTCAAATCCGAAAGCAAGTTGAGTTTTATTATTTTGAACTAGATCTACCAAGACTTGTTTAGAGTTTATATTGACTCTTCCACATTAATAACAAAAGTTGAGTAAATTATTTTAACCAGCCACTATCACGAAGATTCAATATTAAACGAAACATCAAATATTCAACAGCCGGAGACATCTAATGCTAAAAGTTCCGGATGCAATATTATTGTTATCTGCAACTGATTTATTAATAGTTGTAACCAGAAACACTTGCATTTGTATAATGTTTTTGCATTGTTCAATGAATTCAAATATAGTTTGGGTTAATGTTTGGTTCGGTTTGGTCCAATTTGAATTCAGAGCAGTTTTTGGTTTGGCCTGCAAAGATGGTGAACCAGAAACCAAAACTGTTGAACACCCACAACCGTATCCCAGGAAAATAACAAATCAGCATAATTAACACATAGTTAACCTTACTTAGAAAAATGAAATTATTCCTACATCTCGGGCATCATGAAGTGTAGTTTTTGATTCAAAGCGTCATTAAAGGCTCGTGGTACCTTTTTCAAGCAAAAAGTTTTTGTTAGAAACGATATGCACGCATAGGTTTTATGAGTTATGGAGTGTTGATTATTTAAAAAACAATTACTGAAAAACAATGTATTCATTTTATGATACACACATTTTATCACTTCATATTAGATTTGTCTATCCCGAAAACCACCCAGGGATAATATAGTGTGTGTATATATATATATATATATATATATATATATAATAGTTTCACCAAATTGTTTTGCTAAACAATTCATCCTCATTTGATCTATTAACTATTTCTCTAAATATTTAATCTCACAAACTAAAATACCGTGTTTCATGAATTAATATTTAACCATTAAATATTATATTATTATAACTTGTTCGTTTGTTTAAAGTGTAACTCTTTGGATCGTGTCTCGATAGTAACGTTAATTAATCGATGACCGGACATCCAATATCCAACATTTAGATCTTTAACATATGTATGAGAAATTTTTTATACCTCATATAAATATAATATTAAATAAAGCTAGAATCATTATTTTTAATATTAGATGTATGAAAGTTAAACACAATGTAAAATGATAGACAAAGACAAAATCATAATTTCTAAATCATAATGAACAATTAAAAACTAAATTTATTAAATTTGCAATAAGCCTGCAAATATGTTTTTTTATGCTTTCAGTGTTCTTTCGATTTCAAACTTAATACAAGTTGAAGGTAGAAAGTGAAATTATGAATCCAATTCTTCATCATCTTTATTTACAATCAGAATAGTTCGTAACTGAGGGATTATGAATTCTAGACTTAACCTCTCAATAACTAGAACTAATTCAATAATAACTGTCTGAAACAAAAAAAGTTTCTTAAAAACTCCATATCGCATCTTAAATTAATCTTTTCTTTTTGTTACAAGACTCGTCACCATCACCGCTGGTCAGAATTGTAGAAGCCTTTCCGTTCTTTCGTTCCTTATTATGAGCTACTTTGCAGCCGTGAGTCGTTATAGCCCATCACCGCAGCCCTCTGTCTACCTCCATGGCTAGGGCTACGAACGAACCGAACAAAAATGAACAAGACCTTGTTCATGTTCGTTTGTTAAGGAAATTATGTGTTCATGAACAGTTCATGAACACTTATTGAACGAGATTTTATTTTCATGTTCGTTTGTTAAGAAAACATTGGTGTTCGTGTTCGTTTGTCAAATTTGTTCATGAACGCTCACGAACATAATCGGACATTAATAAACCGAAACAAACACAAAGGGACATATATGAACTTCCAAATAATATCGAATTCACATATGCTAAGAAATTAACTAGATCCACTCAAAATATAACCTAATTATACAAACATACTTAGTTTTAACATGATATTGGTAAACATAATAAAGTAGTGTCTAAAAAAACCAAACTCGCATCTTAAACTTGAAGTTACATTAATTGGTTATTTAAACATGAACTCTTTACTAATTATCTATATTATCTTATTAAGGAGGAGTGATGTACAACATGGTAATTTGCATTTCTGTACAACTTAACAAGCAACATGTACAACATATTTAAGCAAAAAAATTAAGGGTATTATTTGCATAGTTGTGATAATTAAGACACTTAGGAGGGTAGATTAGTAAATTTAACATAATCCAATACCTCACATCCTAAAATCTTATCCCAATTATGCCCTTATGTCCAACTTTTAAAACACAAAATACAACCTAACCTATGATGCATCTTAAATATGAGACCTTTCAACCCCTCATCTATATTATTATATATACTTCATTATAATCAATTTGTTGAATGCTAATAGTCTTTTCATAACCCCAAACAAAATCTTAGAACTAATTTCATACTTTAAAACATTATTTTGTCCAAAAAAATTATGTCTTCATTAGATGAGAAGAGAAAAAAATCAATGAGAAGTTAAGACGCTTGCAAGATATGGTTCCTGGATGCTATAAGGTATAAAGATATGAGTTAATCTTTATATACATATATACATTTTTTTCTACTTGTTCATATGTTCTTTGACAATTACAAAAATTTATCTTCATAATATACCATTGTTTTGTTCCATTTAAATTTAGTTATTTGCTATAGACAATGGAAATGCTAGTGATGTTGGATGTAATAATCAGCTATGTTGGATCATTGCAGAATCAAATTGAGGTAATTTAATTGTGCAACTAACAATTAAAACAATAAATAAACAATATTCAGAATTATTGATGAGAAAATATTTTTTCAAAATTAATTAGTACAGTTTTTTCTCTTCTTTGTGCATTTTTAGTTTCTCTCCGTGAAGCTTTCAGAAGCCAGCATGTTCTATGGCCTATTGACCTCAACTCTACTGAATTGGATGATATGACCCCTATGAAGGTGACAGATAGCTTTCCTAACTATCCTTGTTAAGAAGTTGTGTATCTTGAATCATATATATTGTTAACTAAATAAAACGGACAAAATTATAAATATAACATTCTAGATTTGCTAATATGTTTCTAATATATTATAAATATTACTTTCACTTACTGTATGGGATGAAAACTAATGTTGTAGGGAACAAATGGACATGAAGGACAGATGATGGAGAGGATGGTTGGAGAAGGGTATGGGGACTTTCCTCAATTTCAATCAACATGGTCTCCTTAAACGCCATTTAGGGGGTAAAATTGTCTTTCTACCTAAATATTAAATTGTTGAAGAAATTAATTTAAACATAATTATAAAATTGATGAGGAAATTAATAATAATGTGGTACTTTTTGCATTCTTAACCTCCATGCCCTTATTATGTTTGTATCAATGTTATAGTCTCATAAATAGTGGTCATGTATTTGGTATATAAATAATGTGGTGACTCTTCATATACATAACTTACATATCTTTCAATGTTTATAGTAAATAAATTACATCATATATTATGTATTTATATATTCTTTTTAAATTTATGTGGTTGCATGATAGTATGATGTGACACTTCTGCACACAAATGAATATGTAGGCTTGAAGTTTGCCAAGACACCCAACCCATGACACGTTTCAACCCATTAAAGTGAGCGATATATGTAGGCTTGACGTTTATAGAAGCAAATATGATAGACATACTTCATGAGCAACGTCATCATCTTCCTCGATGGTTTTTTCTTTTCTCTGCTACTTAAGCTTCTAGGAATAGAATTTAAGTTTTTGATCTCACGAAGTCTTCAATTGTTTACATATCCAAAAGAAGACAAGTTCTTATCAGTCGATTTGGTAGTTTTAACTATATTGATTACTAATTTGTTTGGTCCAATATATTTGTTACGGCGCTTGTCAAAATAACATAAAACGAGAGTATCTATATGCAAATCATTGACTCCGCTGCATCTCGCGGGTGCCCTAAAATAATAGAAATATGTTGCACACTACAAACTGCATTTTAGTAATTACATCACTTCCACTACAATCTTATATGGTCATTAAGAGATACAACGACACTTCACTACGCTAAGCACCTCTCTACGATGGCATACTTATCTGCCTTCGAGATACATAAAAGGGTCCCACCGAATGACGTGGGCCAATCTAAGGGTGTTGCAAGGAATAGTACGGCCTATTGTGATGTACCCATTTAAAATATTCAAAAGATATACTTATGAGTTTCAGTTTTTAATAACATATATTGTATACATCGTTGTTTTCTACTTCATCATAACGAATAACCAACAAACACGATGCACGAGGGGCAAAACAGATGCACCCGCCGCAACATGCGGGCATTCCTACTAGTTTATTTAATGATTATACTAAAAGTAGGGTTTGTTGATCTTGTATAGCTATATACTTATCTCACATAAATTATTTACTTATTTGGGTAAAATAAATAAAAATTAAAGAATGTAAAACACATTATAAAAATTAAAAACCCTGTTAAACTATTAAACATAAATGAACATAAACAAACACGTTACCGAACGTTCACGAACATAAACGAACGAACGTGGCCTTTGTTCATGTTCGTTCATTTAACTAGACAAACAAATTTTGTTGTTTGTGTTTGTTCATTTATTAAACGAACGAACGAATACAAACGAACTTCCCGTTGAACAGTTCGTGAACAGTTCGCTAAAAGTTCAGTTCGTTTGCAGCCCTATCCATTGTCACACCCCGACTTAGGTGGGCGTAGACGGAATTCCAAATTGTTACCAAACATCACACAATGCAAGCAAACAGCGGAAGCAATGTAAATAACTAATCTTTTATAATATCTTGTTACAATTCTAAAGAACGTACAATCTCTAAAACAAATACTTCGGGTAATGTCTAAGGTTCACGCTTGCCTTCTGATCCGACCGTCGCGGAAACTCCGAGTCGTAGCTGCTTATTCCTTATAATCCAAACAGGTACCTGAACACATGCTTAAAATATGTTTGGATCAACAATAATGTTTGTGAGTCCGTGCGTGCATTTAACTAGTTTTAAAGTAAGTTTATTATCCCAAAACAAGTTTATTGTTCAAAAACAAGTTCGCAAGTTTACATGGTTTCACACTGGTGATGTATAAGTCACACCTCAAACGTGACATGAATCTATCTTCTCCCATTATGGATTCTCATGGGAAAATATATGCCACAATGGTCCGCAAACCTCATTGGAGGGTTTTCCGGACTTCCGGATTCACTGTGCGTGGGGAATTCCTCAAGTAGTACTACCCACATATTAAGTGGCCCAATTCCCCTGGGTTAATGAGTGTGAATGGTATCGGGAGCACCTTGTCACATCATACTGGTTTATCATATTGGTTCATCAATTGGAAACAAATGTTCACCCCAAAACGTATATAAGTAAAGACAGGGGAGGGTTCACGAAACTCACCTGAATAATATATGGTAAACGGGCCATTTAGTATTCCTTGGAGGGCCCTATTAGTCATAAGTATTATTAGTGTGCAAGTACTTGTTTGTAAACGTTACACGTGTGGAGACGAGCTTGGATTCATAGGTTCTAGTTAATGTAGCTATATATTTATATTCTTTTGTTTGGATTATTGGTTATGTTATTTAAGAGTGGCCTTTTTAATCTCTTGCGTCTAGTTTCTCAAGTCTGGTGTCAATATATATTCTATACAAATCCTATGTCCCAAATATTATTTGTAGTATCCTTATCCAAAGTCCAAGTCCATATCTTAATAATAAAGTCCCAAGTCTTAAGACGTCATGTCCAAGGTGTCCACGTTTTTAGATGTGCAAGATCGATCTATCTATCTATCTATCTATCTATCTATCTATATATATATATATATATATATATATATATATATATATCTATATATATATATATAGGGGCAGGATCAAATACAAAGTAATACAAACGTGCGAAGGATGCGAATGATCACTTTGTACATGATAATTATGTAATGATAATTACGTAATGCCTTCATGAACATACAAAAACATTACGTAATTATCATGTACAAAGTTCCTTCGCATCCTTCGCACGTTTCTTTTACTTTGTAGAATAACCGCCCCCATATATATATATTTACATATATATACTATATTAATAAGCATATAGGAAGGGCAGAAATGGTCATTTGCCACTTTTTTAAGTTTTACAACACCTTAAAGCATGTTTTACAAGAATACAATGCATCTTTTTTAGGGGTACAACTCTTGGAAGCATGGTGTACAAGAATGAAATGCACAAAATAAAAAAACACGGATAGATTTGATTATTAGGGTTTGGGTTTCATATTCTCACTTCATAGTCCGCCTCCATCCACTCTCTCTCTCCCCCCATCTATGGCGATTCAAAAAGATTTCACCAGATTGATTCCAATTTTGCTCTCATTAGCGGTTGTATATGGTGGTGTCTTTAGATTTCACCACTCGACAACCGTAAGATAAGTTTTTAAACTATTAAAACATTGAATTATTGTGTATAATCATATAATTAACTTCATTTCTGATGTTTGGTAATGTTTTTTTGTAGATGGCTGTGGTATCCTTCCGGAGAGTGTGGTACAGTCGCGTTAGGTTTCGCGGTGGACATGGATTTGTTCTATATTACTGGTGTCATGATCTCTGCTCATATTTGCTCTGGAGATATTGTTCAACAAGATAGTAAGCCTTCAATTTTCATAAAATCTTTTCAGTTGTGTGATTCATTTCATTTAAATCTATTCAATCTTTGACTTAAATTAGTTAGGGCTTGATTCGTCACCATTTTGTAATTTATTATTAATTTTGTTGCAGATTCGGTAACTCGATGATTTATTAATTTGTGTTTTAAGACACATATACATAAATTACAAATGATTTTTTGGGTGAAAATTAAATAGATCAATGTTGCGTATAAAAACTTTGGTTTATGATAATTTAATTAGATTTTAATTTAATTTAATTTTGATTTTTATAGCTTGTATCATTTACCACTAATCCCCTGGTAGCGTTGAATTTGGTTTGTTGGATTTAGTGTATCCTTGCTCCTAATATGTTGTTGCTACTATTTTTGCAGGGAAAAGCCTTATGATTATTCCAATATCCCGTATGCGTTATGTCTTTATCTTCTCTCCTTCACCATTTTCTCCATGTGAGATACTTGTTACACATCCATGTTTATGTGTGTCTATATGTGTCGTTTAAGATATGGTTAATAATATAAAAAATTGTGTTTACCATTCTTTCTACAACAAAAAGCCTTGAAATAGATTAAATTACATTACCTTAAAATGTCAAAACTGACATTGATGGGGTTTATAACATGATCAACGATAATGCATCAAAACTTCAATTAGAGACCATAAAGAATGAGAAGGATATCAAACATGTTTGTGTTCAGCAGATTCATTTAATGTTCTAAACTATTTACAACTACAAGTTACTATTTTTTTTTCTTTTGTAGAAAGGCTTGTGCTTTTGGTGAAAATTGGTTTGATATTATGGTCATGTGTTATTGTCACAGGTGTTGAGGATTCATTTGTAGTAGGTGTATGAGTCTGTATTATCAAGTTTTCTTTGGAGGGATGTTTGGGTGTGGGTTTGGATTTCATGTGATTTAGACTTGTAATGACAGGTGTTTAGTTTTTAATATTTGTTTTGAACAATTAATGATATCTGATTGGAGGTGAAAAATTTAGATTTATGCTAAGGGCAAATGTCATAGTGTAGATTCAAGCTAACAATACTATAGGCCTGTGCGTTTTAAAACCAATATATACAATATCACGTACCCTGTAATCGATAAGCTAATGTAGGAAAAAGTTTAGGCCGGCATAAATTGAACAGTAAAAACTTTATATCCTACAAGTTCAGATGCAAATTTTTAAAGAAAATTGCTATGCATATTGGGTACAACTTGTGGAGCAAAAGGTATGTACGATTAATTATTATTTGTTAGTCAAATTTATATTTGAGGAGTTCATTGATGCCGTTGCTGATGAGCTCAAACTCAAAGCATGACTCTCCAGCAAATAGGTATCGAATGTATGATTACTTATTATTTGTTAGTTAGTTATTAAATCGGTATTGCCTTCAAGTCTTTGACCCGAATTCTTCCCTATGAAAGAGTTACTTCAAGTTTTAAAAAATGATAATTTTGAACCGTTTACTTGCAAACAAGTCGATTTAGGTTGTGTTTTTATCACAAATGGGTCAAACGGGTCAAATAGAATATTTTAAACAGAAGTGGTATGGATCAAATGGGTTGAACCGACTAAAGCATGTCCTCTCAATGGTCATTTAATTCAAAGTTTAGGTTATTATTATCATTATGTCATTTTTATAATAATATTAGACTATTTGTGCACTGACTATATATAAACATTTTTTTTTCAAATGGGCGAAACATGCTTGTGGTCAACTTGATCGACATGTTTGACCCATACAAAAAAAATTGTCTTTTAACCTAGGGTTCAAGTAAGTAATATGCTTACCGGTTACATGGTGGTCTAACTTCATCAACCAACAATATTGGTTATTTGAATTGCAGAAGATTGCTTATCGGTGACATGGTGGTGGAGACTCGAGAGGTGGTTTCAAAGATTCTAAAGACGTACTGTTCCTTAGAATTTTCATTTCATGGATCTACTTCCATTTGTTCTTTATCATGTAGATCGACCATAAAATTAGATTTAAAAAAATTCGATATATTTTTATCTGAAAGTTTAAAATATGAAGCTAAATGATTTTATCTTAAATAAGTAAAAATAATATCTTAAAATAAATGAAAAGCATGAAATGGGTAAAAGTTATATTAAAAGCTGGATGAGTTTAGTAATGATTTTTATATTAAAATCAATGTTAGTTGCTATAGATTCATTTATTAATCTTTTATCCGAACGAAGGTTTAAATGTACGGAATCTTGCCTTGGGGCTAGGGCTGGCAATGGGTAACCTGTTAAGACACGATAAGACCTGTTTGACTGAAAAGTACACTATTTGATTTTTTGACTTTTTTTAATACTTAGAATTAAGAGGCAAAAATCTTTCATTTCCCTTTTTTGGTACATAAAACATAAAACTGTGTTATAAACATGAGATATAAATGAGTTAAACGAGTCGTGTTCATGTTTAGAACTTGATTGTTCGCGCGCGTCAGAGACCTGTTAACCTGTTAGGGACACGATTTGCCAGCCCTACTTGGGGCGTTTTCCCTTCGCCTCACGAGGCGTACGCCTCAAGGTAAATCGATGCATATGCCCGAGGCGGAATTAAAAAATAAATATAAATATGAATACTATGTATCTTATAAAAAATGAAATACTATCTAATTTCAAGATCAGATCCATCAATAAACATAAAAAACACACAGTTAAAAGACATGGAATAGGTAGTCACCATTTTAAATACAACATTACTGATGATTAGAGGTAGCAACGTCATCCCACTTACTTATAGATGAGTTTTGTTTTTATCTAAAATGGTTCATGTAAGAAAACTTTAGGCTGTGGTTTTAAAAAGCGCAAGGCACACAAAAGCGAGGAGGTAAAAAAACCAGGCCACGAAGCGCAATAGCGGTCGGCTCTTTGTACCCAAGGCGCAAGATGATTATATAATTTTTTTAATATATCTCATAGGTAAAATTAGAAAATCTAGGTAAATGGGTTAAACTTTGGGTAAAGTCAATTTCTATTGCAATAATATTCTCTTGATGTCTTTCAAAACTAATAAGGAAATGATATCTTGGTGACTCTATGTCTACTAATGAAATCATTTAC
Organism: Ambrosia trifida; assembly: GCA_028751855.1. NCBI lineage: Eukaryota > Viridiplantae > Streptophyta > Magnoliopsida > Asterales > Asteraceae > Ambrosia > Ambrosia trifida. The sequence continues at coordinate 83,632,185 of CM054127.1, forward strand.
TTAAATATGTGTAGATACTATCAACAGCGGGTGATACTTTAAATTTCAGTTCAAGTACATCAAATAGGTATTTTCAACTACTGTTCTCCCTTCTATGGCATTTGTTCTTAATGAAATATGTTATATATTGATTTTGGTTTAAATATCTTGAAAAAATATGAACTGATGAATGGAATTGTACAGGCAATTCATGGCAAAACTCAAAAGCTTTGGAATATAAGCTCCGAAGTGGCTATGGATAATCATATAGGTCTTGATTAAAGTTAATTTCCGAATGGGTTAAAGGATTCATTTTTTTTTTGTGGAAGTGTTTACATCTTAAATCTTCTAATTTACATACTAAATGGGAATATGTATTTTTAACATTTTATTTTGTTTTGTGTTGCAAGGAAATTGTTGACTTTTGGCGAAATCAGGCTGCAAAAAGACAACTACACATTCTGAACCATATATGTTTTGGTAAAGTGAAACCCACCTACTTCCTTTCCTTGTTTATCTGAAGCATAACTATTTTGGTGTAATCAACTAATTTCTCCGTTTTGGTGAAAATACAAGGTCAAACCTCCTACTTCTTTTTTGAATCATCACAGTACTTGATATGTAAAGCTAAGTTTAGCTTCTTGCCAGGGGTAGGTTTGTTAGGGAATAATACGGGGTACCTTTTGCTGTTTAAATAAATAAATAAAGTGAGCTCGTTTTCTTATCACCTCCCTCGCAATGCTAAGAGTGACTATTTTTTTGCCACCAAATAATCTTTATTACATGAATTTATTTTAATGCATTAAAACAATGAAAATTAAGTGTTGTTTGTATCGTATGGATTTATTGTGAAATCACTAGGTTATTTCTATTCATTATTTTTGTTTGATTACTACTTTGTGTGGATTTATGGATGATGGAATTAAGCATTTTATCCCACTCGAGAAATGCACCTAGAGGCCAGTTTACGAATTACGACTAATGCAAAGCAATGTTCACTTTATAAAAGTTTTGACTTCTATTTCTTAATCCAACTCATCTTTTTTAAAAACTTTTTTAATAAACCATAATACATATGAACTCAATATCTTCAAGAAACACAGTACCAATCTTGACTTAATTACATAAGTATACTTGATTTGAGTTATAAGAGTACTTGATATATAAAGAAACTTTTCTATATCAAAATTGTTAAGATTATGAGTTGTATAATTCCATAGTAATTCAGTTTCCGGAGTGTTTCTTTAAAGTCTTACCAAACTCTTTTTGTTTAAAGGAACCATCAAATTCTTTAACTGGATTGTGTTCTCATGAGTCAGGCTCAACAAGAAACTGAAATTTTACACGAACATATAATTACATGAATCCTAAAATTGTTTCAAACATAACCCCAATACCACATATGTATCTGGGTAGAGCCGCACATAGTCCGTATATTGTTTGTTTATGTTTTATGTACATACTTTAAAATTTCAAATTTGTCGTTAGTAAGTATAGTAAGGGAATTACTAACTTGGTTCTTATACTTTCTTCTTAATAATGTATTCATTTTCATATAAAATATATTTTGTAACCATTATAACCGTATTTATGTAATAGAAATAGTAAAAATATAAATTTAATAATAAAATTGGGTACCCGAGTTAGGCAATTTTAGTATGTTAAGAACACTAGTAGACATGCGGATTTTTAAATTAAAATTATAATGTTTATGATTATTCACAGATAAATCATACCAATATATCAATAGAAGGTTAATAAAATTGAAAGAATCCGAGCACCGCGTTGTAAAATATGACCCCCGCCGCATCGCGCGGGTCCTCTGCTAGTGTATATATATATATATATATATATATATATATATATATATATATATATATATATAAGGTTAGGATCATGTGAGAACTAAGATGAGTTGTGAGAACTAGAGAACTTTTGTGAACCTTTGATCTTGATGATCTAATGGTTGAGATTAAAAGGAAGTGATTTTTGTCTAGACTTAATTAATAAGTATTTTTTTAATACGTTAAAGTACATTTAAGGGTATTAATGTAAAAACCCATGAGAGAGAAAGAAAGTTAATATTATATTATTTAATATTTTATTTCATTATTAAAATATTCATCTTTTTAAACTCTATTAATTTTTTTTAATTAAATTACTTTTTATAAAACAATCATATTTTTCATTCCATTATTAAAAACAATCATATTTTTTAAAGTTTATTTTATTATTTTAATTAAAATAATTTACTCTTTAAAAAAACGTGCATTTTTTGTCATCCCCTTTCGCTTTTACACTGGTGTAAATTTACATCAGTGTTTTACTTACATCTATATAAAACAACTATCCATAAATCTGTATGATTTACACTGGTGTAATTACACCAGTGTAAATCTGCCAAACACACAATTTTACAAAAATATGATGAGGATGATTTACACTGGTGTAGTTATTTACATTAGTGTAAAAAACCAAACAAACATATAACGAGGATGATTTACACTGGTGTAATTTACACCAGTGTAAATCTACCATACACAACCTACTACAAAAAAATGCTTAGTGTTAAACCAAAACAAACATCTATACAATCGTATTACACCACGGTAAAAAAATGCCCTAAGAATATCATTTTTGTGTATTACATCAAATGTAAAACAAACAAAACATTTATAAAAAAATCATACTACACATTATTGTAAAGAAAACAAACACGCTGCTACATCTGCAAAAAAAAAAAAAAAAAAAAAAACATCTTCGTCATTCATCAAAACAACATCATCTTCTAACACATAATAATAATAATAATAATAATAATAATAATAATAATAATAATAATAATAATAATAATAATAATAATAACAGAAAAAATAATAATAATAAAAAAAATAATAACAAAAAAAATTAAAAAAATAATAATAATAGAATTAATAATAATAATAATAAAGATAATAATAATAACAGAAAAAAAATAATAATAAAAATAACAGAAAAAAAATATAATAATAATAATAAACATATATGTTCGTCTTCAACCTTCCTTGGTCGGACCACCGTCGACCACCACCTCCACACTGTCGCCATTATCATCAGATCCACCACCTCCCCACCATTCATCATCAGATCCACCGTCCTCCGCCTCTTGAAAACCCCATCAGATCCACCGTTCATCATCAGATCCACCCTTAAAAACCCACCCAAACACCCATTCGAACCACCCCCTCTCCATCCCACCACCATCCTCCGCCTCCTGCCCCACCATCACAACCTTCCTCCGCCTCCTGCCCCCCATGAGTCGTGTGTGTGTTAGAGAGATAGAGAGAGGTGTGTATGTGTGTTAGAGAGAGAGAGTGTGTGAGACGGTTTTAGAGAGAGAGAAAATTGTGTGTGTGTGTGTGAGAGTGAGGGGTGAGAGATATTTGTTATTATTTAAATGTTACTTGGGGTGGGGGTGGGGTAGGGTGGGTATTATTATTACTAAAAATACCCCTAAGTGGGTGTGTGTAAAAGACTTTTATGTCCCTAATTAAAAAATTACAATAAATTATAAAGGTGTTGATGTGTCCATTGGTGATTGGTCCAGAAGAGTTCTCTAGTTCTCACAACTCAATGGGGTTCTCACATGATCTGGATCCTATATATATATATATATATATATATATATATATATATATATATATATATATATATATGTGTATCCGTATACTTATTATGTTTGGTTTGTTTATAATACTCGGAACTTACCCCGAACCACCGCCTCTATCTTCTTCCTTGTTCGAAGCAGATCCGATTAACCGGTTGAAGACCATAGCCGGACCTCTCTCCTTAGATCCCTTTCTCCTATTAACAGCTCTCTCTCTCTCTCTCTCTCTCTCTCTCTCTCTCTCTCTACAGATTCGATGATGGTATGGTGAGTTGTGGTTGTGGTTGTGTTGTCGAGGGGTGGTGACGCCCGAGCCTCTACGTAGGTGGAGAAGACCACCGGTCTCCTTCTCTCTCTCTCTCTCTCTCTCTCTCTCTAACATTCATCAGTAAGGGTTAGTGTGTGTATTGTGTGTGTGTGTGTGTGTTAAGAGAGATAAGTGTGTATGTGTGGAATAGATCAGAGTGTGCGAGGTGTGTGTGTGTGAGAGTGTATGTGGTATCAAGAGTAGGTGGGGGGTACGTGACACCTTGTGTAGGTGACGGGTGTCACGGGTCGGGTTTGGGTTCGGGTTCGTATCGTGTATTGGTTCTGTGATACCCTGCAATTTTAGGTTCTCACTTTAACTAAACTCTAGTTACATTCCTTGCATTATACTTAACTAGGGTTAGCTAGATAGGACACACGTTACACAGTTATAAGTTAATAACTGCATAAAGTGGTAATTCGAGGAATTACCAGACTGTATACATGATTAGTGAACCTCACACGTTGGTGAATAATGAAGTTTAAAAATTGTGAGATAATTGGTTTGGATTGATTGCAATTACGTGCTTCTATGATACTCGGTGAAACTATGTGCAAACCATATGTGATTATGTGAACTTAAATCGAATACGTTAATAAAAATCGTTAAAGGTGGACCATTAGAATGATTGGGGTCTTAACACATTGGGTTACACTTATTACGGTCCGAAATTGTAACACCCCAAAAATATTAAATTAATGGTAATATGGTAAGTGTATATATATATGTATATATATGTTATTGCGAGTATGTGTGTATGCGTGGATATATGTATGTATATGTGTGTACCCCTAGTTGTAAGTAGTGCATTGGTAGTTGTACATGTAACAAAAATAAAACCAACCAAGTTAGCTACTTGGTTAACTGGTAGAAACTTAGTTGGTAAAAAGGGGAGGGGTTAAACATGAACCAACACTCATCTTGAGGGGTGGGTTTTGGGAAGATTTGAAAGACTAACTAGATAAGAGGTTAGAAGGAAAAATTGGGGGTTTTGAAAAAAGAAAAGAATAGAGTACGCAGAGAGAGAGAGAGAGGAGGCGACATAGAGGTCTCCAAATCAGCCATCATAGCTACAAATTTGAGTAATAAATCACCCTTGAGTCCCTGCATGTTCTTGGATTATTAACCCTCTTGTGGTGCTAATCTCATTGGTAAGTTGTATGATCTATTTTGGTAGAGTTTGGAAGTAGTATGGTGGATTTCATGATTATGTTGTGATAATTGCTTCTTGTGGTAAGGAAAGCATGCTTGTTATGTGTAGTAGTGTGAAATTGAAGACATTGTATGTTAATTGTTTGTATTAGGGTTGAATTGAGAATGTTATAAGTAGGTGTTGGAATGAAGGTTTTCTGTTGACTTTTAAAAGTCATACAGGACCTCAACACCAAGAAAACTCCATTGAGTAAGTATTGTTGTTAAATTAGAAAGGTAGATTGTAAATGTTAATGTAGAATGGGAGATGTTGCATCATACAATGTTATGACCACTTGAATGTATGGTTATGCACACCAATTGTATGATGAAATGCCAAGTATCTTAGAATAAGTGAAATTGTGGAAAAATACATGATAAATATGATGGTAGATGTTGTAGCTATGTGGTTATGCTAGTTTATCTACCTAGAACCAAGAATGGTAAAGGGTAAAGTACGAAAAGCTAAAGTATGAATTCCTTCGCTATGTAGGTGTGAAGGTGGAAGGTACAAGCGGTTACAAGGAGCAAGGTGCGCACGATAAAGGTAAGTTGGTTACTACCAACTATGTAGCTTAATGAGTATATTAGTCATAGTTGTTATGTATGAATTTGTTGTGGATGAATTTGGTAGAATGGAAGTAATATGAAGTATCCTTGTGGCTACACAAGGGTGCAATTTGGTAGAATGGTTTAAATGGTGGAAACACCCTTAACGGGTCAAAATAGTAGGAACACCCGTAACGGGTCAAAATAGTAGGAACACCCTCGACGGGTCAATATGGTGGAAGTACCCTTAACGGGTCAAAATAGTAGGAACACCCTTAACGGGTCAAAATAGTAGGAGCACCCTTAACGGGTCAAAATGGTAGGAATACCCTTAACGGGTCAAAATGGTAGGAATACCCTTAATGGGTCAAAATGGTAGAAGTAAGGATTTCGTCATGGTTCCATGGACTTCTTGGGTTCCTTGGATAAGATGATGATATTGTTTATAGCCTACTAAATGTTTGCCTTGTTGATTTGTAATAGGTAAAGCACATGATTGAAGATCAAGTCTCAAACGAGGATGGGTTATGCACGCTCACGTTTCTTTTGGGTTAGGTACCATGGTAGTATTAGGATCTTTGAGTCGTTTAGACAATTGTTAATGTTTTGTACATGGTTTTGATTATGGGTCAAAGATTCACATGGTAGCCAACTTGGGCATTGTCTTTTGTAAACTTAACTAGTGTCGCCAAGGTTGTTAGTATGTTGTTGGACAAGACGTTTGGGGTATGTATATAAAATGAATGTTTTTATATTATCCTTATGTTTTAAAAAAAACGAGCCTTACAAGTTGGTATCAGAGCCAAGGTTTGAGCGAATCAAGTATATTAGGTACTTGAACTCAAACCAGAAGCTCGTTGGGGCGTGCATTCGATCCGAGACTTGAATAAGGTATTGACCAACAGCTGCTGTTGGCGTATCCTACGCCAGTTTTGGCATAGGCTACGCCAACCCCTGGTTGCCTACGCCACAGCCTCCTGTCCTACGCCACCTTGCCCCCCTTTGCCTACGCTAGTGGCGTCGGCTACGCCATTTTTGGCGTACCCTACGCCAAACCCCCTGTCAGCCTCGGATGTTGATTTTTCAGCTTGTTATGCTTCCGTACCCTGCCCGAGCAACTCCAAAACTTGTTTATAGACGTATTTATATACATGGGATTGCGAATCCGTGTATACATATAGTAAAGAATGTGGTAGCCCAAATATTGGGAGAAGAAAAAAATGTAGAAATAATGAATGATGATTGAAATACCGTGATATGGTATATATGTTAAATGGTTGTTAATGTCTCAGAAACATGGCGGATGAAGGTGATAACTTGGCGGGGGAACGTACCCAACATGATGAAGTGAAGGAAATGGTAGCAAGGGAAGTGGGGGAGGCTATAAAAGTAAACCTCCCCAAGATAATAGAAGAGGTGGAAAGTAACATCATGGGGATAGTGGAAGGTATGATGACAAGTAGATTCGATGAACTAAAGAAATTGATTGAAGAGGGGTCGTCCGGCTCCAAGAATGTTATGAGATGTACATACCGAAACTTTATGTCGTGCAATCCCACCGTGTTTAAGGGAGAAATAGATCCACTCGAATGTCTAAGGTGGATCTCGGATATGGAAGGAGTGTTTGCACGAAGTCATTGTGAAGGCGAAGATGAGGTAATGTTTGCCACGGGTCAATTGCGACTCCGTGCGAAGGATTGGTGGGATAGTTATAGTAAGGAAGTGGGGCAAGAACGAGTAAGAACCATGACATGGGCTGAGTTTAAAGAGCCCTTCCTGAAGCATCATTGTCCTCAAACTGCAATCGATCGCATTCAGGAAGAGTTTCTACACCTCCGCCAGAAGAACGAAACCATTGATGAGATCACAAACATATTTCTCGACAAAATGAAGTTTTGTCCAGAATTGGTGGGAACGGAACAGATTAAGATTAACAGGTATCATGCCATGTTAAGGGCAGAATACCGGGAGTTTATCACTGCATCGAAATGCAACACATTGGGTGAACTCATCGATTGGGCTCGCGAACGAGAAACGGAATTAAAACGCCAAGATCAACGGGGTGAGAAGAGGAAGGCTGAAAGGACTTGGGAGTCGGTAAAGAAGGCTAAGGGGCACGAAGAGGGCAAGAAGGATCCTAAGAAGGGTGAAATACTGGGTTGTAAAACGTGCGGGTAACCGCATACGGGGGAATGCCGCGTGGGGCAAAAGATGTGCTACAATTGTGGGAAGGCGGGACATCCGTTTTATAAATGCCCTAGTCCGGTTCAGTTGTGTTATCATTGTTATGAACCCGGGCACTTCAAGGCGGATTGTCCCAAACTCAAGAAGGAGGCACCAAAAGAAGGAAAGAAGAATGAAGCTTCGAAGGCTCGTGGAAGAATGTTTCAAATCACCGCCGAAGAAGCAAAGAGCCACCCCGAGGTGGTGTCGGGTATGTTACTAGTCAACAATACTCTTATGTATGTGTTGTTTGATACAGGGGCAAGTAGGTCTTTTGTGTCTACCAAAGTGATTTACCGCCCCTCCTTTATCATAGAAACGTTGTCAAGCCCATTAGAAGTAGAAATTGCGGATAGTAAGAACTATTTATTGCACAACGTATATAGAGATTGTACTCTCCCGGTAGACGGGGAGGATTTTAGGGTAGACTTGGTACCTATGCCTATGGGGGAATTCCAAGTGGTGATAGGCATGGATTGGTTGGCCAAACACCACGCGGAATTCCAATGCAAGAATAAAACCATATACGTTACCTCACCTAGTGGGTGGCAGGTAAGTTTTATAGGGGAAAGAAAGGTCGAAGCCAAGTTATGTACCTTGGTGGAGACCATGAAACATGTGCGTAATGGGGGAAAGGCACTCATGGCCTACGTGGTTGATACCACTATCACCACCCCCAAGATCGAAGAATTACTGATTGTTAGGGAATTTCGGGATGTATTTCCGGACGATCTTCCGGGGCTTCCTCCTGAACGCGAACTGGAGTTTAAAATTGAATTGGTTCCCGGGGCTCAACCCGTTGCAAAAACACCATATAGGTTGGCACCCACCGAACTCCGAGAGTTGATGACGCAACTTCAAGAGTTACTCGATAAGGGCTTCATTCGCCCGAGTGTGTCCCTGTGGGGAGCCCCTATATTGTTTGTGAAAAAGAAGGATGGGTCTATGTGAATGTGCATAGACTACCGGGAGTTGAATAAATTAACAATAAAGAACGGCTACCCCTTACCCCGTATTGATGATCTATTCGATCAACTTCAAGGGGCAAGTTGGTTCTCAAAGATTGACCTTCGCTCCGGGTACCATCAATTGAAGGTAAGGGAAGAAGATGTGGCCAAAACGGCATTTAGGACTCGGTATGGGCATTACGAGTTCCTAGTAATGTCCTTCGGGTTGACAAATGCTCCGGCCGCATTCATGGATTTAATGAATTGGGTATGTCGTTCGATGTTGGATCGTTTCGTGATAGTGTTTATAGACGACATTTTGATTTACTCCCGAAGTGAATCGGATCACGCGGATCACTTACGGGAAGTCCTCGAGACGCTTAGAAAGGAAAAGCTTTATGCTAAATTTTCTAAGTGTGCCTTTTGGTTGAGGGAAGTCCAGTTTTTGGGACACGTAGTGAATGAGAAGGGCATTTCTGTAGACCTTTCGAAAGTGAAGGCGGTGGTGGAATGGGTTTCTCCCAAGAACCCGAGTGAAATTCAAAGTTTTCTGGGCCTAGCCGGTTATTATAGAAGATTCATCCAAGATTTTTCAAAGGTGGCACTAACTTTGACCCGGATGACAAAGAAGAATGAAAAATTCGTTTGGGGCGAAGACCAAGAAAGAGCCTTTCGAGTGCTAAAAGAGAAGTTGACTAGTTCGCCTGTTCTAACCTTGCCTGAGGGGTCGGATGATTTTGTAGTCTATACGGATGCCTCGCATCAAGGGTTAGGGTGTGTTTTGATGCAACGGGGGAAAGTTGTATGTGTATGTATGGATCGTGTAAACAACAAAGAATGATCAAACAAGTTAGTTTTAGGTGCGGAATCCCTAAAACAATCACAAAATAATAGTCAAACAGATCAAAACAAGTAAATCATCATTTCAAAAGCTTTTCATTAATTAGAAACTCAATTACACGTTTAGAGATTAATACAAACAGGGTAAGAACGTGAAAAGAGCTAAATAAACTTCTAGAGAGAGAATCAGAAAGTGGAGGGAATAATATGACACCAAGTTACATTCAAAAAATCAAACTTGACTATTTATAGACTGCACATTCGCCCAAATGATTCGTGCGAATGTGCAGGTTCGACCAAACCAACTGGTTGAACCAAGCCACGCATAAAACAATATTCACATTCGACCAAAACTGTTCCTTCGCACCCTCTGATCTTCTTTCGACCGTACTAAAATCTTCCTTCGCACCAACGACAAATATCAAAACATATTTATTGTACAATCCGAAGCACTAGTCGCACAATTGCATCTACAAACTCCCCCTCGACTATTGCTTGGATTGCTGTCGACGTTGTTCATCCATTCTGATGTTCATCAATTTGATGTGTCGCTGAATCTTCTGCTCTCTAGTCAATACCGGTTCTTGAAATTGTTTCGTCTTTGTCTTTTTCACTTCAGGCACCTTCTGCTTCTCTACAAACTTCTCGAGCAACTTGTCATAGTCACCACCAGCGTTAATATCATACGCAAAGCACAGAAATACCACACGTTGGTATTTTCCTGCTTGCTCAGCATCCTTCACTTCAGAATAGATCAGATTGTAAAACAACATTATTATATCCTCATGTGAACAGTTGATTAACCACATGGGATCAAAAATGTGTATTTTCTTGAAGTTCTTCTCTCCGTCTTTCAGCACAATCACAGCCTCTGCTATCTTCCAATCATAATACCACCAAATGAAATCTTTGGCGAAGTGTTGTGGAATCGGCAACAAAGGAATCTTTTTCAACACTCGCGGTGGTTTATACTTTAACGTCACCTTGGGCATACCTGTAATCATATCAATATCCTTTTTATGAACAATTCGTTTCGGATATTGTGGTTCAAATAAATCCCACTTGGTTCGGCTTTCTCTCGTCATCTTCTCAGCAAAGTAGGTAATCTGACTATTTGACGCTCCCGTTAAACGGTGACGACAAATATCACGAATAGACCAATAGGGAAGAGTCTTCAAATGATGAAACTTATCAAAATATAAGATCCCGTTCTCCCACTTTACTGCTATGCATCTCAATTCCTTAACAAACTTCCAGGCCAATGCACGACCTTTGAAAATTCCACTATGAAGTTTGTAAAAGCTACCTTGTATTTCAGCTTTCGGACGGTTATTCTCTTTCTCTTTCAATTTCCTCAAAAATTCCTTCAAACACTCAGATTGCTCGAACCGTGGTTTATCATGCCCTTTAAAAATCTCATCTTCAAACACTTTGCTCTTCTCTTTAGCCAGTTTCTCGGCTTGGTTTAGCACTTCATCCGAGAATCCAAGAAATCCACAATCTTGATTATTCTTGAAGTACTGTGGATATTCCTCACTCGTTATATCTTCCATTTCAACCTCTTCAAAAGCAGGAACGTCATGGTCATCAGAATGATTCCCGGCTTCCTTTTCAGGTATCTTTGGAATGTAATTATCAGCGAGCAATTCTTCCAATGTCTTTCCCACCTGTTTGGCTAAACCCTCAAGTATTTCTTTAGAAACCGCCGCAGAAACCTCTCCATCTTCAAAATCTGGGTCATCAAACTCCAATTCAAACAGCTTATTGCTCGACTCGAATATTTCTGGAAATTTGCTTGTCATGTCAATCGTCCAGACTCGATCTGTGAGCATCTGGCGATACATGTTCTTGTCTTCTTCCGATAACGACTGCAGTTTTTCATTCCAGAAGATATCGTCATCAACATTTTCACCTGGAGTCTTAGAGCTCGACTCTCCACCCTTACTTGAATCACGCTTTTCATAAGTATACTTTTCAGCGTTGTCATCATCATCATCATCATCATCACTACTATCAAAAGCAGAGCTGTTCCCATCACTCGATCCACCATCTGAACCTCCATCATCTCCATCATCTTTCTTCTTCTTCTTTTTAGAATCATTTCCAGCATCTTCATCAAGATCTTCATCCTCTTCTTCGTCAGATGGTTCAAAATCTACCTGCTCTTCTTCTCTTTCTTTATCTTCTTCACCAGCTTGAAGTATACTCTTCTTTAGCTGTTTGTTCTCCTCTTTCAAGACAATAATCCTTCTGGTGTTTCGTTGCTCGTGCTTCAGCAACTTCTTGTTCTCTCTTTTCAACTTCTTGATTGTTTTCTTCAAAACTTCATTATCATCATGGGATGTGACTACGACTTCCAACATCTTTCGATCATTCGATTTCAATTGCTCGATCTCTGTTTGCTGTTTGTTAATAATACTCATCATCTCAGATAACCTTTGATTCACAGCATTCATGATATCACTATCAACTGAAACCTTCTTCTTAACTGGCGTTTCAGCAACTTCAGGCAGTTTGCCTTTACTCATCTTCTTAAGCACATTATCTAAAGCTTCATTGAACTGATCAACAGGTATATCATCACTCTGTTGTGTGCTCGAAGTAGTCGCAGTCTTTTGTTTCTTTGAGACTAGTACAGTAACCGGTGACTTAGAACTAGAAGCTGGTGGAAGTTTCTTACCAGCTATGAGCGATTCAATCTCTATCTTCCTCTTCTGACTTGGTTTCTCCTGTTTCTTCTTCTTTGACTTTTCAGCTTGTACAGGTGTAACGACCCTGGCTGACGTGGCCGGGTCGTCGGGTCGGGTGATCGGAGCTACGCAGCGGAATTCAAATAATAACAGTCTTTAGTCTTCCAGGATCCACGTCATCATATCTGTTGGGTTACCTGAACACATGCCAAAATAGTTTCTGTCATCATAAAGTTGGTGAGGTCGTGTATTTTATAAAGTGAATGGCCAGTTCGTTTATCAATAATTCTTTTATATAAACATTCTTTTAAATACTCTTTTATAAACATGCTTTACATTTATAATTCTGAAGGGGAAAATATACTTCTATTATACCAACTCTATTATATATCCATTCGATTATATCCCAATTCTATCATATCGATTATAGTTCGTGCCATTCCTATCGATGGTACCACTCTGATTGTGATAAATACCCGTTCCGATCCTCTACTTGGACAAGAATGGTTTTGGTCCTCTACTTGGACATTCCTACCCTCTACTTGGGTAAGACTGGTTCTTGCCCTCTAGTCGGTGCAAGAAAGGAAATGGCGGATACCGTCCAGTACTGTCCTCGTTGTTTCTATGTCCCCTTTTCTATTATATTTCTTTTAGTTCTATTGATAATCGTTTATTATGTAAAGCATTTCTAGTTTTAATAAATGACATGTATTCCCCCGAAAACACTTAATAAAACAGTAAAAGTGGGGAGTTCACGATACTCACCGATTTGCTTATAATATTCTATAGTCTCTCCTATTACAATTATATGTCATATATATATGGATACGTTTTACGCGTGGGACTTGTTAGATTGTAATACTTAGGATATATATCATATATACAATTTATACATAAAGAATCCGGTATATATTAGATAGTCCTAAACTCGGGGTTTGGTCATCCTAGGCAAAAAGAAATAAAGCTGGCCATTACAGCTTGGCACGCGAACCTAAAGAACTCTAGACACAGCTAACCCGAGTCTAGTATATCGTTTTATATATCGGATCTTATATATATATAAACATATATATTTTATATATGTTTATTATTCTCTTATTGTTATTATCAAGTCCGTTCGTTATTCGTATTATATATATTCGTATAATTCTAATAATCCCCGTCTAGCTATTGGACCGGGTTCTATTCCGGGTGTTGACCGAGTCACTAAGTCGACTCGGTAATGACTCTATTTCTCGATACGGTTAACGGTACCTCGCAATCACACATAATCCTTATATTAGTCAATAGATTATTAGAATATAACCAATCAACCATTAGGATATAAATAGTAACCGAACCTCACCGTTTTCATTACGAGACATGACCGGAGGTTGACCGGGATTCGTGTAAGACCGGGTATCGGGCCCGTCTTCCGGATTTGATTTCCTATAACAATAATCAAAGGATAACTATTAATAACCAAACTCCAATCGGTTATGCGATTATTAACTTCAAGACTATACCCCCAACTACTCGGGTACGTCACTGGTCGGTTTACCGAACACCGATCAAAACAGAAAGAGGGTTCATTTCAATCGGTTCACAGCAGCACAGAAGCTCGGGTTTGTCCGATTATAACTAACCGATACACCACAGAACAGAGGCTCGGGTGAAGATTACCACGGCTCACGACACAGAGGGTTGGTTCATCGGTTTATCAAGAACGGATCAGGACCTGATGATAATAACAAACGGGTTTATCAAGATCCGAGTATAACAGAAGGTTATTGGGTGGTTAGCGGTTGATAATTCGGGTGAGGATTACCAACAGCCCACGACAGTCACCATGACTCGGTGACTGTCCGGCTATGTCAACAGAGGGATATGGTTGTCGGGTTTAATTGGTGGTTATCGGCTGTGGGACTCGATGGGTTACAAGGATTCACGACAGTCACCACAACTCGGTGACTGTCCGGCTAATAAAAGAGGGGTGGTGTTCACCGGTGGTTAACAGAAGCCAGATTGGAGGGGTTAACTTACCGGAGAAGAAGGATGGTGGCCGGAGAGGTGACCAGAGGAGGAGAAGAAAGACGACGGTGGTGACCGGAGGAAGAGGCGGGGGCGGCCGGCCATTAACCTCCGGTTGCTGCTGCTGTTGCTTGTCTGTCATCACACACACATATGTGTGTATACATTTTATGTATAGAGAGAGAGGGCAGCGAGAGATAAGGGAAGAGAGGGGTGGTTTTATAATTAATTAAAATAGAGGGTGTTTGGCCACGGGGATAATAACTGGAACTCGGGATGTTTGGTAACGGGTATAAGAGCTAAATAAAAACGTTTGGCGGCGTTTTAATTAGCAGATAAGGAGCGTTTAACCGAGATAATAAAAATCCAATAATTATTATCACTATATTCGGTTGAACCGGTTGGTCGTGAGATTCGAACTTGAATATTTTATTACATAACCGGGTGGTCGGGTACGACCCGACCCATTTAAGAGACCCGTAACACTTCGGGGTGTTACAATTCTCCCCCCCTTAGGAAATTTCGTCCCCGAAATTTGAGTGATCTTGTCCTTTACACCCTTAATCTATAAGGATGTTACAATTAGAACCAAAATACTGGTTATCGAGACATGATAGGTTCTCGTGGTTTGTGATTAACTCGAGTTTATATCAATCCAATATTATACATATTAGAAATGTCAATCTGTAAAAATTACATCATGATCATACTTCTAATTACATTTTAACCTTTCTTGCTATAGTCATGTTATTTCAGATACATGGATTATCTGTATTTTCCTGGTATGACTATTAAAGGTTCTCGGTATAGATTGATATTTTATATAATATTCTTTTTATCTTTTTCTCATTAGGATAAGAAGTAGATCGAATATTATTTCTATATAAAGATTTTGAGATTCTAATCGTTTTTCTTCTTGAAGAATTATAAACTTTCAGTAAACATTTCTAGAGTCTCTAATCGATACAATATTCCCCTCATTTAATATTCGGATTCAATTACAATGATGGATTCTATTTAGTTCTCAGGAGATAGATACGGAAGTCCCTTCATTATAATGACTTGAATGGGATCCGAGCTACTACCTCCCTTATTCGAACGTTAGAATTTATCATCATTGTAATTCCGATTTTTAAAGAGTAGGAATATTTTCTTGTAACTCTCGGATTATTTCTCACAAATTCTATCTATATCGGTATAATAGGGTTGATTTCTGGGTTATCTCTTTCGTGAATATACTTAGGTGGTTTCTCAGATCATTAGACATCTCTTATTCAGAGTTTAAAGGTACCGGAAAAGACTAATTGAACTTGTTGAATTTCACGGTTTCAACAATTTCTTTTTATTGTCTTGACCTACCGGATTTAGTCATTGAGATTTTTTTCTTAAATCATCTATAATAATCTTACTGACTATTTCATTGATGATTAACTGCATTATTTATCATCAACCTTTCTTTGACCTAAGATTCTTAGGATAATGCATTACTTACTCTTTCTCAAAAACATGATTATCATTCGAGATTCCAAATACTTATTGCATTAACTATTTCTATAAAATTCTTTCTTAATTCTATTTCGGGATTTGTTGACACTCTCGGTAAAAATATTCTATAATTACTTTTCGCAAAACATTCGTTATAAAATTCTAGTCGTTCATCTTACGACTTATATTCTTTTCTATTAATTTCTTTCAATATATATATTTATTAATTTCTGTTGGCATATCGGATGCCTTCTGATAATATTTGGCACTTCGTTTGCCTTCTTGTGTTATCTGGCATTTTCAATGCCTTTTTATTATTTAGACATATCGGATGTCTTTTCAAATTATAATTCTTTTTATTGTCGATTTATATTCTGTTACCTCCAAGCAAATACTGATAATCATTTATGGTAAATACTATAAATATGTCATTTCTATAATATACATTTGCTTGGAATAATTCTTTCTTATATATAAATTCGATTAAAGTCTATATTATGGGTGTCTGGAAACACGTTCCGATAGACTTATATATAGGCAATATATCATATCTTCTTAATCCAACTTATTATAAGCAAGGCTTATTTCGTCGGGATATTCGTATAGATAGTTCTTGCCAGAACAGTGATATCTCAAATTATCTCTCACGACCTTTAATTCGGGACAGGAAATTCGTCATTCCTTGGCCGGAGAGTTTCACTGGAAAAATGAGCATAATTCTATTCATTTTTCGTTTTTATTTCGATTATACCTTGCGAATCTCTACGCGATTCCAATTGGTATTTGATCATTTCTTGATATATTTGATAATTCGGTGGATTCTACCGTCCCGGTTTCTGAATCCATATAAATTCATATCTGTTATATTTTAAGGATTTTAACAAATCGTTCATCACTTCTTATTCATGAATTTCAACTTGGTAACACTTGACCGTTTTACCAATTTGATCGTATTATAACTCACATGAGTTTTTATACGAAGTGACCATGAGGATTTGTTCATAGCATCATATATCCTTATAATGAATCCTGTGACTTGGCGGCAAATGTCCGGATATACCTTCTGTAAGGGTCCGGATATCATTTTCCCCGGGAATTACACAGGGGACATGCACTATCTTTGGCAATCAAAAATCAATAAACTAATTTCTTTGATTCATAGAATTTAACCAATCAATGGTTTGTATTCTGCAACATATTCTTAGTTGTATTCACGAAGGAATTTCAACTAGATTTCCAAGGATTTAGTCGTATTTTCCAGATACGATACGCTGATAATTCAAATTTATATTTCTTCCTCTTATTATTTCTTATAGTTCCTTTTAATATGTTCGTGACCCAAACATATTATGATCTCGAATTCATGCGACGAAATTAATTGGACTCTATCTAAAGAAATCGAATTCTTATTCGCTCGATTATACGAAAAAAAAATAACTACCATCTTAATCCCATGACTCGAACAAGTCAAGGGTATTAAAAGATTGGATTGTTATATTGAATATCCTTTGACGCGAACAAATTCTTGAACGATTGACAGTCTACTTCGTTAGACTTATATCAATATGTTTCTTTCCAGAATATATAATTTCGAATCTAAGAGAAAATAAAGAACAGAATATCAGAATAATGTGTGAAGGACACATACCCTCATATGGTTCGGTCATTCTACGGTGGAATATATTTAACGATGGAGCACCGTACAAATGCTTAGTGTGGTTCCAAACCTCTACTTGGTTTAGAAAACATAATAATTAACCATATATATAAATTATATATAGCTTTTATATATATAAGCTAAACAAGTTAAACAATAATCAATAATCATATTATTGGTTAATTGTGATTATTGTTAGTTTTTACGTGTGATTTGATAAATATTGGTTCATGATCATGAAAGAGTTAATAGAATCGGTCGAATAGAAACAACGTAGAGTGGATCCATTCGGTATCACCGGGATATATCTTGTGAATTAAGTGAGATAACGACTAATATATACCGATTATTGTTTAACTTGTTAGTAATCAATAATCAATAATCATTTTATGTATATTTTATATAAATAAAAGCTTGTGAATTTAACCCCGAAATGCCCCTTTTCTAAAAGCTTGTGAATTATAATACGTGACGAACCTGATCTAGTCACGGGTATGTTCTATATCAATCAATTACCTGTTTATGTTTTGTTCGATACAGGTGCAAACCTTAGTTTTATCTCTAAAAGGTTAGTTGAAAAGATAAATGTCCTTCCCGAACCTATGACACAAACCTATGCAATAGAGATAGCTGATGGTAAGATTTTGCAAGCTAATGAAGTTTTTAAAAATTTGATTTTAACCATGGAAGAACAAGAGTTTAAAATAAATTTAATACCTATGAGTCTAGGAGAATTTGATGTGATTATAGGGATGGATTGGTTAGCTACAAACCAAGCAGAGATAGTCTGTAAGGAAAAGCTTGTAAGAATTCCCTTAACCAATCAAGAAACCTTGGTAGTTCCTGGAGAAAAACCAAAGGGTACCTTAAGTTTAATCTCTAGTGCAAAAATGATGAGGTATTTGAGAAAGGGACATCAACTCTTCTTAATCCATGTGAATTTAGGAAACAAAGAAAAAGAAGCAGAGATTAATGAAATTAAGGTAGTATCGGAATACAAAGATGTATTTCTGGAAACTCGATCATAGGAATGTTCAAGTTGTAGTATAATATTTGTGTTCTATTTATAAATACCGGAATAACCGTGAGGTTAACGATCCGAATATTTATTAAGACCGAAATTTCTGGAAGGTGCGACGAATGCTTATAAATCAACGAGTTTTTCTAGAGAGTGAAATACGATTTCAAAACTCTCGTACAAGTCGATTAAATTATTGAGGAATCTGTCCGGTTTCTGATTAAATAATTGAAGGATATTCTTTAAAAACATAATATTAGTATGTCTCTAGTATATCTGATTTTATAAAAAATTCGGAATTTACGGAATAAAAATAGTATTTCTGGGTTATCTCTATTCGTGAATATACTTAGGTGGTTTCTCAGATCATTAGACATCTCTTATTCAGAGTTTAAAGGTACCGGAAAAGACTAATTGAACTTGTTGAATTTCACGGTTTCAACAATTTCTTTTTATTATCTTGACCTACCGGATTTAGTCATTGAGATTTTTTTTAAATCATCTGTAATAATCTTACTGACTATTTCATTGATGATTAACATTCTTATAGGCCTTGGGAGTTCATGCATGTAATCATGTAGTAGATCTATAGGTAGTGAGGTGTTACTCTAACATGACTTTACCTTTATCAAGTCCGAACGTTATTCGTATTATATATATTCGTATAATTCTAATAACCCTCGTCTAGCTATTGGACCGGGTTCTATTCCGGGTGTTGACCGAGTCACTGAGTCGACTCGGTAATGACTCTATTTCTCGATACGGTTAACGGTACCTCGCAATCACACATAATCCTTATATTAGTCAATAGATTATTAGATTATAACCAATCAACCATTAGGATATAAATAGTAACCGAACCTCACCGTTTTCATTACGAGACATGACCGGAGGTTGACCGGGATTCGTGTAAGACCGGGTATCGGGCCCGTCTTCCGGATTTGATTTCCTATAACAATAATCAAAGGATAACTATTAATAACCAAACTCCAATCGGTTATGCGATTATTAACTTCAAGACTATACCCCCAACTACTCGGGTAGGTTCACTGGTCGGTTTACCGAACACCGATCAAAACAGAAAGAGGGTTCGGTTCAATCGGTTCACAGCAGCACAGAAGCTCGGGTTTGTCCGATTATAACTAACCGATACACCACAGAACAGAGGCTCGGGTGAAGATTACCACGGCTCACGACACAGAGGGTTGGTTTATCGGTTTATCAAGAACGGATCAGGACCTGATGATAATAACAAACGGGTTTATCAAGATCCGAGTATAACAGAAGGTTATTGGGTGGTTAGCGGTTGATAATTCGGGTGAGGATTACCAACAGCCCACGACAGTCACCATGACTCGGTGACTGTCCGGCTATGTCAACAGAGGGATATGGTTGTCGGGTTTAATTGGTGGTTATCGGCTGTGGGACTCGATGGGTTACAAGGATTCACGACAGTCACCACAACTCGGTGACTGTCCGGCTAATAAAAGAGGGGTGGTGTTCACCGGTGGTTAACAGAAGCCAGATTGGAGGGGTTAACTTACCGGAGAAGAAGGATGGTGGCCGGAGAGGTGACCGGAGGAGGAGAAGAAAGACGACGGTGGTGACCGGAGGAAGAGGCGGCGGCGGCCGGCCATTAACCTCCGGTTGCTGCTGCTGTTGCTTGTCTGTCTTCACACACACATATGTGTGTATACATTCTATGTATAGAGAGAGAGGGCAGCGAGAGATAAGGGAAGAGAGGGGTGGTTTTATAACTATTTAAAATAGAGGGTGTTTGGCCACGGGGATAATAACTGGAACTCGGGATGTTTGGTAACGGGTATAAGAGCTAAATAAAAACGTTTGGCGGTGTTTTAATTAGCAGATAAGGAGCGTTTAACCGAGATAATAAAAATCCAATAATTATTATCTCTATATTCGGTTGAACCGGTTGGTCGTGAGATTCGAACTTGAATATTTTATTTCATAACCGGGTGGTCGGGTATGACCCGACCCGTTTAAGAGACCCGTAACACTTCGGGGTGTTACAACAGGTGAACTAGTAAAAACTTCATCTAAATTCAGAATCACTTCATCATCACCAACAGGAATTGGACTCTTAGCACCTTGATCTTCAACAGTCTTACTAGCAGACTCACCAGCCTCAGTGGCCTTGGGCGTGGTTGTCTTTAACGTTTCAGTCTCCGAGTCCCAATGTTCGTCTTCTTGCGTCTCCTCTGAATCAATCGACGCTTCATCTACAATATGCAAACCTTTCTTTGCCATCGTCTTGTTTCGTCTTGGTGTGCTTTTCTTCTTTTCAGGTTAGACACAACCTCTAACCTTATCCCTTTCTCTTTAACCTTTCCACTCTTGGCACCGACATTAACAACCTATCTTTTGCGCTTCGCATCTGGATCAACAGGATGTAATGGGTTATCTGGATCTGAATCACTGTTTGCGTGTCTTACAAGCCCTTCACCTGGATCTGTATAATCAATCCTTGCTAGATGTCCAAATAAACGCCTTACTGGTGGACGTTCATTGACCGAAAATCCTTTGTACGCCTTCATCCTAGCAAGTGTATTAAGTGACATATGTTCCTGAACAACAATATGCTTAGGATCCCTCTTCAAGTCTTTATACTTGTTATCAAATACCATCTGGAGGAAACGAGGATATAGCAGAAACTTTAGATTCCTCGTGCCGTTCACAGGCTCTAACAAGTGTTCCATCAACATGCCTGAAACGTTGAACGGTTTGTTCAATACTAGGGCTACCATCAAAGAGCTAATACTCTTGCGCATTAAGTCATATCCTCCAGCGGCTGATCCGAAGACATGTATCAAAACGTGTGCCAAATATTTGAATTGAGGGCACAGTTTTCCCTTGTGCAATGAACCGTCAGTGATTAGTCCATTGTATTTCATTCTCAGGAAACACTTTCGCTGATCCATGAAACTCAGCTCCTTAGGATCTGTCTTCTCATCTTGTAAGTTCAAAGCTTCTCTTAAATCCTGCTCACATACGATAACCCTCTGCCCTTGGATCTTGCTAATCAAACACGACTCGCAATTCCAGAAATCTAGCTTCGCTCCTGACCAGAATTCTTGCATCATATCTCTGTAAATAATCGTAGGTGTAGCAATTGCGTCTATCACCCTACATCTCTTCAAGAATTCAATGATTCCTACAAACTCCGTGTGCTTTTTAACTTCTCCGAGATATGCACAGCAATTATGCGCATTCTCGAAGGCTAAAGGCTCTTCAGGAACTTTCTTGGCAGGTTGTGAGGACGATCCAGCTTGCTCAGTAGTCTTCTCCTGCTCGGACATGGTTAATTCTGCAAAACAAAACAAAAACACATGTTAAAAATTGACAAAAATTCAAATCTTGAAAATTTGGTATTTAACATTCTCATTCGGCCAAACGGGGGTGCGAATGAGAAACACTAGGTGCGAATGAGAGAATTTAATGGTTCGAATGTAAAAGTTTGATATAAAAGTTTCATTCGCCCACAATTTCTTCATTCGACCAGTTTAACATCTCCTTCGCCCATTCGAAAGGGTCGAAGAAGTCTGTTCTTATTTATGAATTTTCAATTTTGAAATTTATGGTTTCTGATCATGTTCTTTTGATTTGTATTGCTACTAACACTGCCGATAAACCATTTTAGACTAACAGTTTTATCAATTATTCATTATCTCTGTGTTTTCTTATTAAACCTAGGTTTCGAAGAAAAAATGATGATCAATTGAACAATATACTGTTTTTGAAACCTTGGTTTATGGTTTATCTCCCCCTAAAACACAGAAATAATGAATCCCAAGCATCAATTATAACAATGAACTTGATTTAAACAGTTTTTAAGAATTAGGGCTCAAAACAGAGAATCAGTGAGTAGTCCTTGGATTGTTGATGTTAACCTGTAAGAGATAGTGGAAAATGATCAGTAGAATGTAACAAACACAATGATATGGTTCAAATCAACAGGGCAACAAGGTGAGGTTAGAGTGAAAATTTTGAAAAATTTTTGAATAGGTTCGAATGAGACAGAAAGACTATATATAGGCATCCTCCTTCGCCCGTTTTACTCGTACGAATGAGAAGCTTTTGTCTCCTTCGACCCTAGTTAAAGGTTCGAATGAGCCAAAAGGGTTCGAATGAAACATATATTCAAGAACACTCTCCTTCGCCCGTTTAAAACATACGAAGTAACATGAAAAATCCCACATTCGACCAATCGAATGGGCGAATGAGAATTGGGATTTTTGATAAATTTTCCAAATCTCAAAAACGAGTCCCGTTCCAATTATTTTCCAACTTTTAAGCATCCAACATTCAAATTTTCACATTTAAAAGGTTACAAAGCTCAAATGGTGTAACAAGGTTTAGAAAATCGACATCAACCACCAACAGTTATCAAAAATAAGATGGAAATGAAAAATCTTTTTGGATTTTCTAAAGTTTATGCTAAAACACACCTAAAATATTTTTGAGTTTTGTAATTTTTTTTTTTGACGAGAAAATAAAATGCAGAAATGTAAATGAAAAACTGTAAATGTTTTTGGGGATTTCCGGTAAAGGGATCATATCAGTTATTGAGAAAACTGATCACACCATTGATCTTTTGAATTATTATCATTAAAGACAATGTGTGATCTGGCAACTGCTGATATTGTGATCCACATAAACTCACATGCAGACTTTTGTGCAGTGCTTTAAACTGATATTGATATTTATAGTATAAACATAATCGTCTGTGGTTCCCACGCACACGACAAACTCCCGTATCAAGAAATAAATGTACAAAGACTCATTGTAAAGCGTGATTATGCTTTCGTCGTCTGTAATTTTTACAAGGTATAATGCACAGAGGTATACAGGTCAGCAAATTAATGCAGCAAAGTAACATATGCACTGTACCAGGTTGAGGACTGATATTAATCATGATTTGCATCAGTGATTAATACGATGTAATAGATAATCTTTGATTATCATATAACATGGAAAGTTCCTCAATTCGGTAACTTTAGGATTTGGCATAAAGCTCTTTTATAAAGACACCCTATCTGATCTAGGTCCGTAATGACTTACAGCAGAAGATCAGAGAGGCTATCCCCAGACAACTAATAACATAACGACCCTAAACCTCCGAGTTTTGTACAAATACCCTATCAAACGAAATTACGGTACTAAGACCATATGCCCATGAGGAGTTCATCAACATATCAATTCGTTTGATATGTATGTATCATGCACGCAGTAATAGGTCTACGAAGCCTATCAGCACATCGCACAGACTCAGACACACGCCCTATATAGCAGTACATTACTTAGAATGTGTCAGATCCCCACTGATGTACTATCATTTCCCTTTATACTCCAGGAAATCATTTTTGATTTTTCTGATTTTTATAAATTTTCGAATTTACTGTTCCCAAGGATAAGCTGGAGCATTTCAAATATGTGACTGCCCAAATATCATTTGTTCACAGAAATCTGACGGCATTAATCTAAGGGAAGAAGATATAGCAGTCAGCAAAGATATTTTCTAATTTTTATGGATTTTGAAATTTTTCTGAAAAACAGTAAAAATTTAAACTAAAAAGTGATAGACTGAGGTGGTGATTAGTCCTGTTTTTCTTTAATACCATTAGCTTTTAAAAGATAATCAAATCTGGATTTGTCAAAAGCTTTGGTAAAAAGATCTGCGCGTTGGTAATCAGTGTGGATTTTGACCATATCGATCAACTCTTTAGCATAACAATCATGGATAAAATGATATTTAATCCGGATATGTTTAGCCTTTGAGTGATTTACTAAGTCTTTTGTTAATGCGATTGCGGCTTCATTATCACAGTAAATAGGGGTTTTAAGAAATTGCAAACCGTAATCCACCATCTGTTGTTGGATCCAAAGAACCTGTGAGCAGCAGCTTGATGCTGAAACGTATTCTGCTTCACATGTGGATAGTGCAACTGCGGTTTGTTTCTTGCATTGCCAGGTCACGAGCCTGCTCCCCATAAACTGACATCCAGCCGTTGTGGATTTGCTGTCTTTATCACAGCCGCCCCAATCTGCATCACTAAAAGCGATTAGGTCAAAATTATCATCATGAGGGTACCAAAGTCCTTTCGATGGACAACCCTTCAGATATCTAAGGATACGCTTGACAGCTGCAAGATGACTTTGTTTCGGCTTTGATTGATATCGTGCACAAAGACATGTCGCAAACATTATATGCGGTCTAGACGCGGTGAGATACATCAGAGATCCGACGATTGCTCTGTATGTAAATGGATCAGTCAGCTCCCCCTTAACGTCAACTCCAATCCCGTGATTAGGTTGTATAGGGGTATCCATCGGCTTCGAATCATCCATCTGGAATCGGCTCAAGACTTCAGACGCGTATTTTGTCTGGTGAATAAAGATCCCCGTTGGTCTTTGTTCCACCTGCAAGCCTAGGAAAAACTGCATTTCTCCCATTGCGCTCATTTCGAACTTTTCCTGCATAACTTTTTCAAATTCCCTGCACAGAAGTTCGTTAGTTGACCCGAAAATAATATCATCAACATAAATTTGTACAAGAAGCAAATCATCTCCTGCTCGTTTCGTGAACAGTGTGCAGTCTACCAATCCGCGTTTGAATCCTTTGGAGAGAAGATACGTGCTCAGCTTCTCATACCATTGTCTCGGAGCTTGGTGCAACCCGTAGAGAGCTTTGTTTAAAACATAAACCTTATCCCGGTGAATAGGGTCCTCAAAGCCTGGCGGTTGACCTACGTAAACTTCCTCTTTGACCACACCGTAAAGAAATGCGCTTTTTACATCCATCTGATACACCTTGAATTTCTTCCAGGATGCAAACGCTAAGAACATTCGGATAGCTTCCAAGCGTGCAACAGGTGCATAGATTTCATTGTAGTCGATTCCCTCAACTTGATGAAAACCTTGAACGACCAAACGAGCTTTGTTTCTCACTGTGACTCCTCTATCATCCTTCTTACACTTAAACACCCATTTGGTTCCAATTTTCTTTCTTCCCAGGGGCAAATCTGTCAGCGTCCATACTCTGAGTTTCTGAAATTGTAACAACTCTTCTTGCTTTGCTTCCACCCAGGCATCATCCAAAAGAGCTTCCTTGTACGTTCGCGGCTCGACCTGCGAAACATAACAAGCGAAAGACTAGTCATTTTGAAAACCAGATTTTTGTATTTTGGCATATAAAGCAAGGTTGCCAATATTTTCTGGTGCTTGAGCATTCCTCAATTGCCCTCTTGTCATAACGCTGCTACCAGGATCACCAATAACTTGTTCAAGCGGGTGTATCCGATGTATCCGAGATTCCAGATAATCAGGTACTTGTACTCCCGTTTGAGTCGTCAAATTCTCTGTAGAAACCAGATCATTACCCACATTCGATGTTGAAGCATCAGTTGTAGTTGGGTTCACTGGTGGTGTCACTGTAGCATTGTCCAGAATAGCTTAACTTGTAGCATCATCGTCTTCATCTTCTGAATCTGATGAAATAAGCGTTGTAGAAGCTTCTTGGAACACCTCTTCTTCCATCAGAGGAGCAGTAGTATCATTAGAAGCTGCTTGAGGATTTACAGTGATCGGACGCACTAACGGTGAAGTCACGGCGTTTTCGACCTCGTAATATAAGCGAAGTACAGCTTCTTCAACCATGCTATCTAGATTGAATGATTCAAAGAAGTCTTTGTAATCAAACATCCAATCTGGACCTCCACCCTGTACATTTTGTGTGTATCTTTGTACTTCGACATTAGCCCACTCCTCGACTTTTCTAGTTCTTTTGTTGAATACCCTTTTTAGTGGGGTTGCATATCCAACAAAATAACCTTCTTCAGCCTTTGGTGCGAACTTCTCCGAATGATTAAGCATTGTACACGGGGCACCAAATGGTTCTAGATACTCCAGATTCGGCTTGCGTCGGTTCAACAGCTCATAAGAAGTTTTGCCAAACTTCTTCACTGTTAAAACACGGTTTAAAGTGTAACATGCTGCGTAAATAGCTTCGTTCCAGAACATGACTGGAAGATTTGAGTCCGCAAGCATTGTTCTCGCCATCTCAATAAGAGTCCTGTTCTTTCTTTCTGCGACACCGTTCTGCTGGGGTGTATACGGAGCGCTATATTCATGATGAATTCCCCTATTTGCACAAAGATCCTCCATCTGAGCGTTTTTGAACTCCGTCCCATTATCACTCCGGATTCGTTTGATCTTCAGACCATAGATATTTTCCAGACGTGTAAACAGAACTTTCAGGTTGTCAAAAGTGTCGCTTTTCTGGTGTAAGCACATAACCCATGATAATCTTGAATAATCGTTAGTCACCACAAGACAGTACAATTCCCCGGCATGACTTTTACGTCTGACTGGACCGAATAAGTCCATGTGCAAACGCTCAAGCGGTAGTTCAACGGAATTGACTTTCTTTGGTCTATGGGCCTGTTTGTGCTGCTTTCCCTTTTTACAACTAACACACTTGTCATTCAAATGGAAATGTTTCACATTAACTCCCGTGACAAGTTCATTCGTCACTAACTGGTTCATCTTTCTCAAATGAATGTGTCCCATTCTCCTGTGCCACATTATAGATTCTTTTTCTGTAGCCTTAGAGAGGAAACACGTGACTTGGCCATGGGTGGTCATAGCTTTGGACATATCGAGAATATACAAATTGTTTACTCTCGGTGCCTTCAGCATCACCCACTCTTTTGGAAGTTCAAACCCCGGTTTCAGGATGTAGCAAGATTTGTCGTCAAAATAAACAGAAAATTGCTTATCACAGATTTGGCTAACACTGAGCAGATTGTAATCTATCTGTTTCACGTACGATATCCGCTCAAATGTTACAACCCCATTACTAACACTACCCTCCATCGTAATGTAGCCTCCTTTATTTCCTGCAAATGCCACGTAACCTCCGTTTATATTCTTGATATCAAAGAGTAGCGTGAGGTCCCCTGTCATGTGACCAGAAGCTCCACTGTCAACAATCCATAGGCTGCTAACAGGGCCAGCTGGAGCTCCCTGCACATATCAAGTAAAGCAGTTAGATCTTTCGGGGGACCCAAGCCTGTTTGGTCTTGGGTCTTTGAACTGGTTGTTTCAAAGATTCTTTCGATTCACAAACATCTTGGGTTTTCTCAACCCCTTTCTTCTCACTCTCAACTTTCTTTTTCTCAATTTTCACATTCTGTGAAGTTGAGGCACCCTGAGACTCCTTTGATGACCAAGATTGTTCCGACCTTTTCAAGATCCGGATCTGAGATTTTGAGGTCTCAGTCGGTTTCTTTACTTCGTCTTTAAATGCAACCTTCTTGGTTACCTTCTCTGATTTAACAGAGACAGGTCCAACTGCTGGTTTTACATTAGGTTTAGGAGCAACCTTTTTGTTATCAGCAGGTGAGTTCATCACAGGTTTCTTTACAGATTTCTCAGTGGCTATCCGGTTGCATTTATCATAAGTCATCGGACGGTTTTCCCTTTTGTTGTAAAAATTGTTTTGATTATAATAAGGTGCTTGCTGAGGGAAATACCGTCTTTGTGGATAACTGTAGTTGTCAACCGGATAATCATGATGTTGCCTCATCTCCACCTCGTGCCTCTTGTGTCTTACATACGGGCAGGTGGCAAGTAAATGTCCCCTTTCCCCGCACTTAAAACACGCACGGTATTCTTCATAGTTTTCTTTGATAGGCGACTTGGAAAAACTCGCAATGGGATAACAATCAACCATGCATTGTTTCCTTAAACTCTCAAGAGCTGGTTCCTTCGAGTAAGTCGGTTCAATGAAACTGTTTGCTTTCTCAACTGGCAGAACGAATTGTATGACATTGACCTTGGCATCTTTATCCGAATAAATTTTCTCTAAAATTTCTGGAGGAATGTCATTGGTTCGTTCATATTTTGGAAACCAAATTGTACTTTCCTGCCAGATCTTTTCAATTTTGGAATAATTCACAAATTTAATCGGATATTCATCATCAGACAAAATCTTATCGAAGCCTTGCATCCGATAGAAAATTTTCACAGGTTTGTCACATGATTCGTTGCTCATTTCATTAGGTTTCTCAGTTTTAATTTCGGGTTTCTTTTCAACAGGTTTAACCACATTTTTCTCAATTTTCTTTACCTCTTTCTTTTCAACACTTTTACCAACAGACTGCTCATTTTTCTTAACCACATTCTTTCTATGAGCATTTGCTATGGGATGAACAATTTGAGATGGTGAGACTGGTTCAGTAGTGATTATATGATTTTCATCAGGGATATCACTTTCATTTTCAACCGTCTCAGACTGTTCATCTTCTTCATCAGAATCATCTGCAGCGACCACACCCTCATTGTTTCCCAATACAGGTTTCACATCAGAATACGGGTCTCCGACACTTGAAGTGTTGGGCTCGTTATCTGATGTGGAGTCAGATTTGACTAAAGTCTCCGGTGGTATTGCATGTAAATTATGATTTTCAAACAACACCGGAGATGGGACAGCCTTATAGTTTGCACTATTCGACTGGGAGGGTTCTTCTATGATATGGTCAACTACATATGCAATGTGCTTATAACTCTCTAACTTCTTGTTCACCTATTCAGCAAAGCACTTGATGGTTGCCATTTCTAACTTGGTGTTTTCCATTTCATTAATATAGTTATTAATGGCAAGTTGTTTTATTGACAAAGTCTTTTTGAGTTCAGACACATCCTTTTTATAACCATCAAGAACTTTGTTGAAATCTTTTAAATCTTTTTGATAAATCTGACAGTTTATTTTGGCACTCTCAAGTTGTACCTTGAGAAGCTTATTTTCTTCTGTCAATTTATCAAAATCAGCACATTTAACACACACTTTAGAATGAGATTCAGAACTTACCGGTTTAGGAGGTTCTGTCATTGCCATCAACGCGAAGTGAGCTTCCTTCCCTGCGAAGAATTTTGAGTAATCAATCTTGGTGCACGCTTCATCCACCATGCATGACTTGCGGGTCATAAGGAAATCAGCTTCAGCTAGCAACTGATCAATGTCATCGTCTAGTGAATTCACACTAGCTTCTGAGTCAGAATCACTCTCCATGTCCGAATAAGCTGAATCATAGTGCTCTCCAACATCCGTGACAGAATCAAGAATCATTCCATATTTCTTGTCTTCACCCTCAGCAATCACCTCCTCATTCAACTCCTCTATTTTCAACACCGACACTTTCTCTATCACAACCTCCTCTTCAATCTCTTCATGCTCATCCAAACTCATCTTCTGTGCCACACAAGCCACATTTCCAGCAGTAATCTCCTCCACTCCCAATTGCATACCCGTCCAATCAAAACCTTCATCTTTTTGAATCACTAGTGCTTGGTTTTGATTTTCAGTTTGGTTTTGGGTATTAGGTGTAGAGATAGGAACAATGGTTCGGTTTGGATTCTGTTGTGGTTGGTTTTGAGTTGTAGGTTGTCTAGTGTTGGTATTTTGTTGTGTGTTTTGACGGTTCTGGTAGTTGTTTTGAGGTTGAAAGCTAGAGATGTTAGGACTGTTATATGATACCTGATTTTGGTTTTGGTTTTGTCTGTTTTGGTAGGTTGAATTGAACGGGTTTCGATTACCTTGTTGTGCCGGCTGTGTACACTCTCTCTTAAAATGACCCTTCTCACCACAATTGAAGCATGTAACCTTGGCTTTGTTGAAGCCGTAAGTGGTGTTTGGAGAAGTTGAAAGGTCAGTTCTTCCAGTCTTCTGGATAAAATCAGTGGCTCTCCTCATTATGCTCGCGAATGCCCATTGTATGTCCATAAGCTCCATCTCCTCTTTATCGATTTGTGCGTAGTCCTTATTGGTGAGATTGTTGTTTCCAATCTGACTCGTAACTAAACCGTTGTATGATGCAACCATAGCAGATACTAAAGCAACATGCTGTTGAGCAATCTCAACAGTCACATTGTTAAGATTAGAAGTCTCTAACACAATCGGACTTTGATTTGATTGTGTTTGAGTAATCTGCATCTGATTCATGTGAGGAGTATACTGTTGTTGTTGTTGAGGTTGACTTGCTGTGTAACAGGCAGCTTGTTGTAAAGGTGAAAAAGGTGGAATATAGTTTGGTGTTTGATATGATTGTGGTGTGTATGATGGTGTGTATGATGAAGTTTGGGCAAGAAAGTTTATTGGTGCTTTTGTGGGTTCAACAACATTGTATACACATGCAATGTGAGGAGCAACATTTGAAGTAGTGCTTGAAGTAGAAAGAGAGTTAGATGTACCACTCACATACAGATCTGGATTCTGTGGAATCTGTGCTCTCTTGGCTTTCCTCTTCTCCTCCATTTCTTTGTTTTCCAGCTTTTGAATGAACTCGTTGATAGTCCAATACTAGTATGCATCCTTTTCCTTCAACACTTCAATGTGTTGGTTCCAGTATGGTGGTAAAGCATCAGCAAATTTATCCACCAGTTCTGACATCGGTATGCTGATCTCATAGCTCGAAAGTTCTGTGAGCAAATGGCAATACCGTGGAACCAATTCTTTAAGAGTCTCATTGCCCATGTAACTTAAGTTCTCGAATTCTTTTCGAAGCTCTTCCATTCTCAGCTTCCTTGTCTTCTCATTACCATCATGTCTGTTTCTCAGCATATCCCACAGTTGTTTAGATGTTGTACACGATCCAAACTGATGCAGCAAGTCAGTGTTGATCGCTTGAGATAACTGAGAAAACGCCTTCTTCTCGATCGCAAACCTCTTTTTCTCATCATCAGCCAAATTCTCCAACGGTATCGGTTCTCTAGTGTTCTCCAGAATAGGAGCAACATAACCCTTCACTATCATCTGCCATGCTTCGGCTCCCTCTAAGCCTTGTCCCTCCACATGTATCTTGAACTTTGTCTTCCATGTGTTGTACTCCTTCATGTCCATGAGCTTTGGTGGACGATTGCCGCTTCCTGATAATAGATCTTGAATGAGTGTAGATATGGCATTGGTCGTCTGCGAATGTACGGCAGCTGCTGCTACTCCCCAATAGTTGTCAATTGGTTGCTGTAATGGTTGCACAACTTGTTGAGGAGCAGAACTAGTCATAGCCATGTAATTGATTGGCTGGGATGGTGGACTAGTCTTCTGGGCTACAACTGACCATGGATCTCGTGTTGTCTGCTGCTGTGGTGCTTGAGTAGGTCTTGGCGTTGTTGGGAAGTTCCACATCTTATCCTGTAAACGTTTAAACACGAAAAGATTAGAAATGTTTTAAAATGGGAAACTCTTTCGCACTTTCGGACGGGCGAATGAGAAATGTTATTCTCCTTCGACCGTTTTGAAGGGTACGAATGTGGCCTGATATCACACAAACTTCTTTCGACCGTTTACTTCTCTCGTTTGACCGTTTTCCTTCTCCTTCGACCGTTCGATCAGTCGAATGTAACACCAACGGGCGAATGAACTCAAATAAGCAATGAAAGTCTATGTTCGACCACTAAAACAACACCTTCGACCATTTCGACCAAATGAAATCACACTTTCGACCGTTCTCTCTACGTTCGACCCCTGGTAATTCAAAAACGGTTATTCTTTGAAAATCCGTTAATTTTGATCATGTTTATCAAATGTTGATGGATTTTGATGATCTAAATCAGGTTTTGAATCGGAATTGATTTGGAACAAGTTTAATGAAGAGAATTATCCAATTTAACCTTGAAAACAAGTTGTAATCAATCAAAATCTTATCAAAACAGTTTGTTTAATGAAAACAGAAACTTTTTGACCAAAATTGGGTCCAAATCAACTGAGAAACTATTAATTTGTGGTTGTTTGATCCAGAATGGCTCTGACACCACTTTGTATGTGTATGTATGGATCGTGTAAACAACAAAGAATGATCAAACAAGTTAGTTTTAGGTGCGGAATCCCTAAAACAATCACAAAATAATAGTCAAATAGATCAAAACAAGTAAATCATCATTTCAAAAGCTTTTCATTAATTAGAAACTCAATTACACGTTTAGAGATTAATACAAACAGGGTAAGAACGTGAAAAGAGCTAAATAAACTTCTAGAGAGAGAATCAGAAAGTGGAGGGAATAATATGACACCAAGTTACATTCAAAAAATCAAGCTTGACTATTTATAGACTGCACATTCGCCCAAATGATTCGTGCGAATGTGCAGGTTCGACCAAACCAACTGGTCGAACCAAGCCATACATAAAACAATATTCACATTCGACCAAAACTGTTCCTTCGCACCCTCTGATCTTCCTTCGACCGTACTAAAATCTTCCTTCGCACCAACGACAAATATCAAAACATATTTATTGTACAATCCGAAGCACTAGTCGCACAATTGCATCTACAAAAGTCATCGCCTACGCATCAAGACAACTCAAACCCCATGAATGTAATTACCCAACCCACGATTTGGAGTTGGGGGCCGTAGTATTTGCGTTGAAAATCTGGAGGCATTACCTGTATGGGACAAAATGTACCATATATTCCGATCACAAAAGCCTCAAGTATTTCTTCGAACAGAAAGATCTTAACATAAGACAACGGAGGTGGCTAAAGTTGATCAAGGATTATGATTGTGACATCGTGTACCACCCGGGCAAGGCTAATGTGGTGGCCGATGCTCTAAGTCAGAAGGAATACCCACCCCCAATTCAAGTTATGTAACACCCCAACCGATGGCGGAAACATCGGGATGTCACGTATTGATGATTGTTCAGTAGCTCATGGTAAATAATAAATTTCATTATATAATTTAGATGAATTACATACAATTGTTCTAGAATCTGTACATCAAATTGAATAAAACTATACACATATCTTTAAGCATCAATTCAAATCTTCAAGCAAATAGAACCTGAAACATGTTAAGTTGAAAATGTTTTGGGTCAACAAAAAGTTGGTGAGAATTACATAGGTTTTTGATAATTGAATAAAAATGTTGTGCAATTCATGTGTCATGTCAATCTAGTCCATATGTGAGAACATACTAGAAATAAATCGAGTGCATAATCAACCCTGATGACTGTTATAATATGATACATACCATACGCTCATGGTCCACTTGAATATGTTATACGATAACAAACACCCACGCTACCTTTGTAGGAGGCACGTATCCGGGTGGGATTGTCAGTCCAATAGATCTATCAATGTTTATCGCCGGCTTGTACGGAGTTAATGATTATGCTAGAATGGTGCTTACTCTAATCATGCTCAAGACATAATGCAACATAGAAAAACACATAGACACATTGATGATTGAATTGCATAAATGATGTTGTAACATGTTTCACCCCAAAAATGGTGATAAATAGAAAAGGGGCTATGTAAAACTCACCTTAGCAAAATGCTATGTCTCGTAAAAAAAATAGAATAATGTGTTGTGAATGTATGCGAGGCGAATCCCAAAGACTCAACAACGTAGCTAGTCCAAATTGAAGAAAACGAAAAAGAAAGAATATCAAGCTTCCAATTCGCCAATTACAAGAGCTTATAATCAAAGCTTCAATTGTAGAAGTAATAGACTATAGAAGAAAGGTATGAGGGAAAGTTTAATCGGATTGAAACAATCGATTTAGAGGTGCAAAGTATAATGGGTCATAGGTGGGTTTTTATACTAGTTTTGGAGTCAATTAGCCATTAAAATTGGTCAACACCATAAAGTAAGGTTTTATGATAAATTGACTATTTGACTAAGACATTGACTGTTTGACTAAGACTTTGACTAGGACTTTGACTATTTGACTCAAGGCTTTATTTAAAAAAAAATCTTGTATGTGAAAAAAAAAAAAAAAGAATTTAGAATCATATTATTATTTTTATTATTTATATACATTTATGTATGTATATAAGTTGTGAGTTAGGATAAATAAAGACTTAGGCACATTTGTATAATATTAAAGATAAAGGTGTAATAAAATATATATATATATATAAGGGCTTTTTATGTATTAAAATTTTGGGGAAAATTTTGCGATGTTACAGTCTCCCCTACTTTTAGGAACTTCGTCCCGAAGTTAAAAGAAAACACCAGGTATACAATTGGTCGACTACCGAAAACCTTGATAAAATTTCTCACTACGTTAACGTACCTGTAAATTCATGATTACGTTCCGGACCGTAATTATCAATTTACCTTACATTAGGGTTTTGCGTCCTTTTATGACTCTACCGATTGTTGAGCAGGTCTGATAGTCTCCACCAGTCGTTGAGCAGGTGGTAGGGCCTCTCCCCGACTGTTGGAAAGACATGATGACCTCCACCAATCGTTGAGTAGATTGTTTGGTAGTCGACTAATTGTTGTACAAGTAAGCAAGTATGATTATAGATATAGCAATTAGTTCACATTCAAACAAGCATGCACACAGATGTTATGATAATACTTGAATTCATTACTTGAATCAAAAGCGCCATTACATAGAATTAAAAGCAAACAACATTTAAATGGTGGAACTTGCTGTTAAGTAGCTGGAGGGTCTTGATCTCGGTTTAGTTTAGGGCATCGGTTACGGTAGTGATTTGGGTCCCCACATTCATAGCATTGACCATAGTTGTATCGATTAGGATTATCAGCCTGAGCAGGGTTGGTGGGTTGATTGGCATTAGGGTTTGGGGTCTCGCGACATGTGTTGACCAAATGGCCATACCTACCACAATTGGTGCACACGCGACATGCTGAAACAGTGGGATGATGTCGATTGCATGTGTTACACAATGGAAAGTTTCTTGTATAAGGCTTCTTGTTAGAGGCTTGTGTAGTGAGGTTTACATTAGGATTCCTGGTCTTACGCTTCTGGTTCTCAGTGGTTATCGCGGCCACAATACTTGTTTTCTTGCCTTTCCGAACTAAGGTTCCGTTCTTTATGTGATTTCCATCGCCATTTCCATTTCTATTGCCGTTCCCATTCATTGGGATGACTTGAACCAACAAGTTAGAAACCAGAGTTGTGATTTGTTGTGCCAATTGTTGAGAAATAATCGTAGCTAGTTGGGCATCACCACCATTATTAGGGTTGTGGTCGGGATTGTGGTTACTGCTCTCTTCTTCAGGATTGTCACCACTGTTAATGCGAGTGCTGTGGCGTGGAGACATGATCTGTAAGGGACACAATGAAGTATCAATGAGGCATGAAATGAATGAGGTAATATAAGGAATGTAATCATTTATTCATTAATTAAAACAAATAAACGAAAACGTTGACTTATCAAAGATTCCAGGTTCTAATAACATATGAAGACATGCTTTAGCCTATAAGTGAACACTCATCCTGAGAATTCCCAGGTAGGCATCCGGGTCCCTCGTCTGATTGGGATATATGCGCAATGCCAGCCTAGACAGAAGACTCAGAATACAGGCGTTCACCCTTCCAGATTGCACGTGTTCGTTATTAAGATCTAGAACTTCGACGAGATCTCAAGGGGGTTCAGGTTAAACCTGAGGATTTTGTCCTATTAGTCTAAGAGTAGATCCAGTGATGGAGAGCAACCTTCTTGTAAGGATGAAAGTAGGGATAAGAAGTAGGAGGGAGATAGAGAATAGCAAGTAAAAGAAGCAAGTACTGGTTAAATCCTATGGTTATAGACTAGATTATTTTTCTAATAACCTAATTCCCTATAACCATGGCTCTGATACCAATCTGTAACACCCCAACCGATGGCGGAAACATCGGGATGTCACGTATTGATGATTGTTCAGTAGCTCATGGTAAATAATAAATTTCATTATATAATTTAGATGAATTACATACAATTGTTCTAGAATCTGTACATCAAATTGAATAAAACTATACACATATCTTCAAGCATCAATTCAAATCTTCAAGCAAATAGAACCTGAAACATGTTAAGTTGAAAATGTTTTGGGTCAACAAAAAGTTGGTGAGAATTACATAGGTTTTTGATAATTGAATAAAAATGTTGTGCAATTCATGTGTCATGTCAATCTAGTCCATATGTGAGAACATACTAGAAATAAATCGAGTGCATAATCAACCCTGATGACTGTTATAATATGATACATACCATACGCTCATGGTCCACTTGAATATGTTATACGATAACAAACACCCACGCTACCTTTGTAGGAGGCACGTATCCGGGTGGGATTGTCAGTCCAATAGATCTATCAATGTTTATCGCCGGCTTGTACGGAGTTAATGATTATGCTAGAATGGTGCTTACTCTAATCATGCTCAAGACATAATGCAACATAGAAAAACACATAGACACATTGATGATTGAATTGCATAAATGATGTTGTAACATGTTTCACCCCAAAAATGGTGATAAATAGAAAAGGGGCTATGTAAAACTCACCTTAGCAAAATGCTATGTCTCGTAAAAAAAAATAGAATAATGTGTTGTGAATGTATGCGAGGCGAATCCCAAAGACTCAACAACGTAGCTAGTCCAAATTGAAGAAAACGAAAAAGAAAGAATATCAAGCTTCCAATTCGCCAATTACAAGAGCTTATAATCAAAGCTTCAATTGTAGAAGTAATAGACTATAGAAGAAAGGTATGAGGGAAAGTTTAATCGGATTGAAACAATCGATTTAGAGGTGCAAAGTATAATGGGTCATAGGTGGGTTTTTATACTAGTTTTGGAGTCAATTAGCCATTAAAATTGGTCAACACCATAAAGTAAGGTTTTATGATAAATTGACTATTTGACTAAGACATTGACTGTTTGACTAAGACTTTGACTAGGACTTTGACTATTTGACTCAAGGCTTTATTTAAAAAAAAATCTTGTATGTGAAAAAAAAAAAAAAGAATTTAGAATCATATTATTATTTTTATTATTTATATACATTTATGTATGTATATAAGTTGTGAGTTAGGATAAATAAAGACTTAGGCACATTTGTATAATATTAAAGATAAAGGTGTAATAAAATATATATATATATATAAGGGCTTTTTATGTATTAAAATTTTGGGGAAAATTTTGCGATGTTACAGTCTCCCCTACTTTTAGGAACTTCGTCCCGAAGTTAAAAGAAAACACCAGGTATACAATTGGTCGACTACCGAAAACCTTGATAAAATTTCTCACTACGTTAACGTACCTGTAAATTCATGATTACGTTCCGGACCGTAATTATCAATTTACCTTACATTAGGGTTTTGCGTCCTTTTATGACTCTACCGATTGTTGAGCAGGTCTGATAGTCTCCACCAGTCGTTGAGCAGGTGGTAGGGCCTCTCCCCGACTGTTGGAAAGACATGATGACCTCCACCAATCGTTGAGTAGATTGTTTGGTAGTCGACTAATTGTTGTACAAGTAAGCAAGTATGATTATAGATATAGCAATTAGTTCACATTCAAACAAGCATGCACACAGATGTTATGATATGTCACACCACGTCTAAGGCGGAAACACGTGGCGCGACGGTTCAAAAGTATTAAGCCAAGATTAATGCAAAGCACAATATTAATTGGAAAACGGGCATTTATTCAATGCTAATAATCATGTCAAATTGTCAATACATAATCATAAATTGTTTTCGAAAATGATAAAGAGGCTTCTCCCTTTATCCCTAATTCCATGGAATAAAGAGATAAGACCCCATCACGACATTCCCAACGCCCGGTTTGGAGACATCCCCGACCCTGCTCGCCATGCTAACTTCCATCAATCAATTACCTGAAAGATATGTTTGAAAATCGTCAATATATAAATATTGGTGAGTTCACAGGTTTTAATTTAATAAGTCTTTATAAAGTGGGAATATCCTTGTTATGACATTTATAGGAGTTGCAAAGTCCTACAATTTACTTGAGCCTATAACCAAACCAAGACAATTAATAATGCCCCCGCCCAAAGTCGTTACTCGGTATTCCTACGACTTTATTTCAGAATAAGTGCACCCCAGGCATACGCCGATGCATAATCGACGCTATCGATTAGGGGTGGGCCTTGTCAGGCACCAATAGTACTATCCAAATATCCCTTTGGTTTCTCATTCCTGAATAAATGATTATAGTGGGGAGGTCTCAACCCCGAGTGGCGATCTTTACTCAAGTATCCAACCCGTCATACAATCCCAACATATCTTTCCCCCGTAAAAACGTTAAATAGTTTAGAAATGGGGCCGTGAGACTCACCTGTAACTGTGCTTGGCTCAAAGAAAATAGTAAAGTTTGTGATCCCGTACCTACAAAGGTTCTAGGCGTATAAGTCACTTACACCTATGGTGTATGTGCCTTGGCAAGTTGTACACCCAACTTCCCGACCACGTCTTTATCCCAATTCCCGTTTAATAGTTTCGTATCCTAGGTTCAATGGCGATGGATTACCCTTTTCTTACAAGTCATATATTATTCTTATAATTATTCCTTATGACTCGTACAACATTTTACTTGACACGACTCTACCCAACGTATAATTATTTTCCCATTTAAATAATTATACTTAGGATCTTTTCGCTCAATATAAAGTGTTTTCTTATCAACCGACCCGACTTACTTTGCCACATATTTATTTTCCCATTTAAATAAATATGCTAAGTCTTTGTCGTTTGGTAACATAATCTTAACGCCCGACTAGACTTATCATACCGTACATTTATTTTCCCATTTAAATAAATGTACTAAAATCGTGTCGGTATTCACGCGTTCGTAGATATATCTCATCTACTCGTCTCGGTTTTCCTTCTCGCACATCTATTTTCCCATTTAAATAGATGTACTAGAATTCCGTCGGAAACGAGTATATGTACCTATATCATCGCGTGGATACTACTTGTTAAGTTCATGTGTCGTTTAGCGTTTTTAATTTGTTACGTTATGTTTCTCTTTTCCCACGAATATTGTTACTACACTTAGGAAAGTGTTACGCACGTTTCACCCTGGTTATATATATTTTACTTTCGTAAAATATATATGTATATTTTTATCTCGACGCAATAAATCCGTTTACGTTGGTTCGTGTAACGAAGTTCGTTATTTATTTCCGTTGCGCGTTCTTATGGAAGTATTGTTCCAACTTCCGATTCCGAACGTTTATCTCACGGAAAAATATATTATGTACGTTTTAGTCCGACTCGTCCAACTTGTTACCAAAAACGTTTCCGATACTTTTATATTCCCATTTATATAAAAGTACCTTATTTTTGTCAAGTCTTCCCAAGTCTTTATTTTATAAACTCTTACTTTATAAAATACTTGCGTTACTCCATTTATTTTTATAAAACGTCCATTTTATAAAAATATACTTTTTACTTAAAATGCCCAAGTAGGCTATTATTATTTACCAACTCAACCTTGTAAAACGTTACTTACACTTTTTGACACTAATATTTCCATCATTGTGTTTTTGGTCCAATAACTTCTAAAATATTTATTTTAGTCCATTGGTTTCCATGTTGGTCATATTTAATCCTTTTAATTTACACTTGTAGCATTTTTCACTAAATCATTCATGGTTATTATTTTTCTTCCACTTTAGTGGACTTTGAAGAACCATTTTCATCATGTTTAGTTGTTTTTACTCCTTTTTACTTTTAATGATCTTCTAATCCATCCTAGATGTTAATAATAAGCTTATTCCATATTTTAATCCAAAACATCAAATTTTTACTCATCCAAGTGGGTGGACTTTGAAGAACTAACTTTTCCATCTATGGCTTTCTAACCCATTTTATTATTTTTATGACATTATTATATCATCCTATGATGATTAAAACCATATTTCATCATATTCAAGTCTTTTTTCCCAAGTCATGTTCCACTCATCTTCTAACCCAAGTGTATGTTATTATTATTACATTTTCTCACAATATCACTTTTATTAATGTTAATCCAAGATTTCTTCATGTTATTATTCCTTTATTTTTATTCTTGTAAGATTCATCCTCTTTATGTTTCAAAACCATACTTTGCCCATCAATGTACAACTTGCTCATAAACACTTAATATGAACATTAACAAACAAAACAAGATTAAAACTTACTACTAGCTCAAGGCTAGGGGAGACAAGAACCTTGGATTGGATGGGGTTTTAGTGTGTTCTTCCAATGGGTTAAGCTCCAAGCTCTTGAAACACACAATGGGGTTTTGGAGGATAATGATCTAGAGGTAGTTTGGAGTAGTAAAAATTGCAAGAAAAATGTTGATGTGGGGGTGTAATGCCACGGCCACAAGGAAGAAGAAGAAGAAGTTTTTGTGTTTTTGCTTAAGTGTAATCTTGATGTTATCCTTATAATCTCCTACTCAATCTCCAAAGATCACCAATATCTTGCAAGGATTGGTTAGGAAGATTATGGAAGATTTATGAAAAGATTTTGAAAATCAAGTGGGATATGGAGAGGGTGTTTGGGCCGAGTTTGGAGAGAGAGGGAGAAGAAATGATTGGGTTAACTCTCTTGCCCAATCTTATTGCATGCATTCTCATCATTAGGAATGATTTGGAAAAGATTTTAGAAAACTTAAGTGAACTCCCACTCCAAGTGGCCCAAGGCCGGCCCCTATGGGTGTTTGGTGGGGTCCACCTTGCAAATTATTATCCATAATATGTTTAAGTTACTTCCCTTCGGGTACCGCCCGGGTATCTCTCGAATTTTCGTCGCGTTTTCCCTCGATATTAAAATACCGTTAATATTTATAAAATTATGTCCAGTTAAATTACTGATAATTTATTTCGGTTTTTGTCGGGTGAATTTTCGTGTTACGCGCGTATCGGGTGCGGTACGCGCACTTTATTCGTTACCGGGAGATTTGTGCAATAAGCTTTTACGTATGGCTTTGGGTTCCCAAAACTCATAATATTTTGTGAAAATATTATTTATTTTATATTCCGGGTGTCCGGTGTTCGTTTCGCTTATTTCAGTTTTACCGGGTAATCGCCAGTGTCCATACCGGATAGTTTTGTCTGCGCACGATCCTATCATGCTTTGCTATTAAACTCATGCATTCCTATGCATTATTTGGGAATTCCTATCTTTCTAAGGCCTCAATTAAATATTCAGCACATAATTACGGTTAATTACGTTAATCGCGTTTAATTAATTAGTACGGAATTACCTTAATTTTGCCGGTTGTTACATTCTCCCCCCGTTAAGAGAATTCCGTCCCGGAATTCACTTTGAGCTCTCCGGTATAGGGGTCTTCTTGAATAGGGCGGGATACTTTTGCTTCATCTGGTCCAGCCTTTCCCACGTGAACTCCGGTCCACGCTTGGCATTCCAACGCACTTTGACCAATCTGATCTTACTGCGTCTTAGCTTTTGGACCTTCCAATCGGTTACTTCGACTGGCTCTTCGACGAAGTGTAACTTGTCGTCAATGTGGATTTCGTCTGCGGGGATGATGAGGGTTTCGTCGGATAAGCACTTTTTCAAGTTCGACACGTGGAACGTGTCGTGTACACCGTTAAGTTCTTGCGGTAACTTGAGCTTGTATGCTACGGGGCCTACTCTGGACAGGATTTCAAATGGTCCAACATATCGTGGGTTTAGCTTTCCGCGCTTCCCGAAACGCGCGACACCTTTCCAAGGTGACACCTTTAGTAGGACCCTGTCTCCGACTTGAAATTCCAAAGGCTTCCTCCTCATGTCTGCGTAGCTCTTCTGTCGGTCACGTGCCGCTTTGAGACGTTCTCTAATCAGAAAGACCTTATCCGTCGTTTCTTGAACAATTTCGGGCCCGGTAAGTTGCTTTTCGCCAACTTCGGCCCAACATAGAGGCGATCTACACTTGCGTCCATATAGAGCTTCAAAAGGTGCAGCTTGAATGCTCGTGTGGTAGCTGTTGTTATACGAAAACTCTACCAGTGGCAAGTGAGTATCCCAATTTCCGCTGAAATCGATTGCGCATGCCCGTAGCATATCCTCCAGGGTCTGGATGGTTCGTTCACTCTGACCATCGGTTTGTGGATGATATGCGGTACTCATATCAAGGCGAGTACCTAGGGCTTTATTCAGACTTTCCCAAAATCTTGAGGTGAAACGACTATCTCGATCGGAGATGATAGAAATAGGTACACCGTGCTTTGACACAACTTCCTTAATGTACAAACGGGTTAGTTTCTCCAACTTATCCGTTTCGCGAATGGGGAGGAAGTGTGCGGATTTTGTCAATCGATCAACGATTACCCAGATCATATCATGGCCGCTTGTTGTCTTGGGCAATTTGGTGATGAAGTCCATAGTGATCCTTTCCCATTTCCATTCCGGTATTTCCGGTTGCTGGAGCAATCCGGATGGTCTCTGGTGCTCGGCCTTGACCTTTGCGCAAGTCAAACATCGCGCAACATACGCCGCTATATCTCTCTTGAAGTTTGGCCACCAGTAAAATTCCTTCAAATCATGGAACATCTTGTCTGCTCCAGGGTGAACCGAATATCGCGAACTGTGGGCTTCGGCTAATACCAGTTCACGCAATCCACCGTACACTGGTACCCAAATTCTGTTCATGAAATACAGAGCTTGATCCGCTTTTGACTCCAGTGACTCAACCATCTTCCGCAATCTTTCTCCTTTGACATTCTCGGGTTTAAGAGCGTTAATTTGAGCTTCACGAATCCGGTCAGTCAGGTTCGTGTGGATGGTTAGACCCAAAGCTCGGACACGCAGTGGCTTAACCCGTTCCTTGCGACTCAAGGCATCGGCTACGACGTTTGCCTTCCCGGGATGGTACTTTATCTCACAATCGTAATCGTTCAATAATTCGACCCATCTCCGTTGTCGCATGTTCAATTCCTTCTGGTCAAAGATGTGCTGCAAGCTTTTATGATCAGTGAAGATCGTACACTTGGTTCCGTACAGATAGTGTCTCCATATCTTGAGTGCGAATACCACGGCTCCTAGTTCCAGATCATGTGTGGTGTAATTCTTCTCGTGAAGCTTTAGTTGTCTGGAAGCATAGGCTATGACCTTCTCTCGCTGCATCAATACACAACCCAATCCCTGATGAGAGGCGTCACAGTAAACTACGAAGTCTTCTGTACCATCGGGGAGTGATAGTATTGGTGCGCCACATAACTTATCCTTTAGCAACTGAAACGCTGCTTCCTGCTTTTCCGTCCATTCAAACTTCTTATCCTTTTGGGTTAGCATGGTTAAGGACTGTGCTATTTTAGAAAAGTTCTCGATGAACCTTCTGTAGTAACCCGCAAGGCCAAGAAATTGTCGTACTTCAGTAGGCGTTCTAGGGGCGTCCCAATTCTTGATTGCTTCGATCTTGGCGGGATCGACATGTATACCCCTTTCATTCACCACGTGGCCTAAAAAGTGAACCTCTCGACTCCAAAAATCACATTTTGAAAACTTAGCATAGAGTTTCTCTTTGCGAAGTACCTCGAGGATTAATCGGAGATGTTCCTCGTGTTCCTCCTTCGTGCGTGAGTAGATCAAGATGTCATCAATGAAGACAATAACGAATTTGTCCAAGTATGGTTTGCACACTCGGTTCATCAAGTCCATGAAAACAGCTGGTGCGTTAGTTAAACCGAAAGGCATAACCAGAAACTCATAGTGTCCGTAACGAGTCCTGAATGCTGTTTTTGGCACGTCTTCTTCTTGAATACGTAACTGATGATAACCGGACCTTAGGTCGATCTTGGAGTAGAAACTGGATCCTTGAAGTTGATCAAACAAATCGTCGATCCTGGGGAGAGGATAGCGATTTTTAATAGTTAGCTTGTTCAGTTCCCGATAATCGATGCACATTCGGAAAGTGCCATCCTTCTTCTTCACGAATAAGACGGGAGCTCCCCAAGGTGAGAAGCTTGGTCTTATGAAACCTTTGTCCAACAACTCTTGCAGTTGTTCAGACAATTCCTGCATTTCTGAAGGAGCTAGGCGATATGGCGATCGCGCTACAGGTGCTGCTCCTGGAACAAGGTCGATACGAAACTCGACTTGTCGGGGTGGTGGCAATCCTGGCAAGTCTTCTGGGAATACATCTGGAAAGTCTCTGGCTATCGGAATGTCTCCTAGCTTTCGCTCGTCAGCCTTCTTGTCTACCACGTGCGCCAAAAATGCGACGAGACCTTTCCTTAGGCACTTCCTGGCTTTCATGCTGGTAATAATTCTCAATGGCGTTCCACGCCTTTCCCCTTGGATCGATAGGGTTTCACCGCTCGTGAGGGGAACTTGAATTATTTTGTCATTGCACACGACGATGGCGCGGTGTGCGGATAGCCAATCCATGCCAACGACTATGTCAAAGCTACCCAGT
Organism: Ambrosia trifida; assembly: GCA_028751855.1. NCBI lineage: Eukaryota > Viridiplantae > Streptophyta > Magnoliopsida > Asterales > Asteraceae > Ambrosia > Ambrosia trifida. The sequence continues at coordinate 83,676,908 of CM054127.1, forward strand.
ACGACTGGTAATAGCTCAATGTCAAACTCGTGACCACAGAGATCCAACTTACAACCCTTTGCTACTTCTCGAGTTTCTATAGTCTTACCGTTAGCTAGTTCAATGGAATATGGTGTGTCTAGCTTACTAGTCTTTAAACCAAGTAATCTTTTAAATTCGACAGATACGAAGCTAAAATCAGCGCCAGTATCAAACAATACTGAAGCATAATGACCATTTAGAGGGAACGTACCAGTGACCACATTTGGGTCTTGTCGTGCGTCACCGGCACCAATCACGAACGCTCGCCCACGGGCTTGGTTGTTAAGTTTGGGGCAGTCCCTCTTCCAATGATCGAGCGATCCACATGAGAAACAGGGCCTCGCTCCGCTGTTCTTTGGCGCTCCTGATCTGCAGTCTTCAGTCTTGTGCCCCGAACGACGGCACTTACCGCAGATTACTTCGTTCTTGCCCTGATAACCTTGCTTCCCATTATTTCCACGTCCAGTGGCTACATACCCTTTTCCCTTCTTCCCTGAACCTGCTGATCCATCCTTCTTCCTTTCATCGCGCTTACGCTTCCCAAACCTTGGCCTATTTCCCTGTTCACTTGACCCAACGGCTGAACTTGTACCCAGATTCTTACCCTCAACACTGCTGGACTCAGTAAGCTTCAACCCTGACACTTTCCGGATTAGAGTGCCCATTCGGATGGCGTCTTCAGTGAGGCTCAAAGCGAGATCGATAGCTTCACGCATGGTTGTAGGCTTGGAAGCAGTGACCATGCCGCGTATCTGTGGTGCCAGTCCGAAAAGGTACCTTTCCACCTTTTTGCTTTCCGGGGTGACCAGGCGAGGCACTAACCGGGAGAGGTCATGGAATCTGGACGTGTAACCAGCTACGTCCGGTCCAACCATGGTGAGGTTCCAGAACTCAGTCTCTAGCTTCTGCACTTCACTTGCCGGACAGTACTCGGCGATCATTAGTTCTTTCAACTCCAACCATGATAAGGAGTAAGCAGCATCATCTCCCAGTGTCTGCACTTGGTTGTTCCACCAGGTCAGAACTTGGTCCAGAAACAGGTTGGTGGCATACATGACAGCTTGTCGTGGGGTACAGCTGCTAATACGGATCACAGCTTCGGTTTTCTCGAACCATTTGACTAGTCCGACAGAACCTTCAGTGCCACTGAAATTCAGTGGTTTGCAGTCCAGGAAAGCTTTAAACGTGCAGCCACGTTCTCGTGAGGCCGTTTCTGCAATAATAAAGCAATGTTAAATATAAGGTAGGAGTTTCACGAAGACTCCTGTCGCATATACCCGACGTCTTCTTACCAGTAGGGGAGGTTTCGCGTCTGTCGCTCCCGGTTCGGTCTCGCGACCTTTCGGTGCGCGTGGCATTGTGTTCTGCGAGAGCCTGAGCGATACGTCCCGAAACTAGGGTTTCAAGCTCTTCAGGTGTCGTGGGTAGTCTTTCATTCCCACTGTTGCTTCTTGTGGCTGGTGCCATGTTTCTTCAATAACCAATATCAAAGGTTAATTTCCAACAATCATTCATACAATATCATCACATATATAGTATAAACAACCACACAACAAATGAACACAAACAATCGCCATACAACATCACACAATCACAATATAAACAGAACAAGTAATAATAATCGTAGATAATCACAACACATATTTTACCATAACAAAATTTCCATTAATTTCAATACCAAGTACAATGATTTGTTCATAATAACAAAAACCGAGGATACCTTCCTCTTACATTGCTCTTTGAAATATACTAGAAATATAATGTCATATGCCGGCACAATCCCGCTCGGCTAGGCAAAAAATGCAGATGGGTGCTATAACCCATGCTGTGCTATCATACTACTACTACTACTGTTATGTCCGCGAGTGATCTCCCAAAACGTCCCTGATGCTACTGTGGCGGTGGCGGCGGCGGGTGCTGGTACTGGTACTGAGGTGCGCACATGCTGATGGTCATACTGATCGCCATAATGCGATCGTACAAGAATTGGCGATGCGCAAAGTGTGCGTCGCCCGTAAGGCCACAATGAGCATCCATGCTCAATAGCTCCTCGGCATAATGTGCCAGTGCATCCCTGGCATCAATGATCCTGGCCCACATGAGCTGGGCCTGCTGCTCCATCTGACTCACGGTGCGCTGCACCGTGTCGGTGAGGGTCTGGAAATCTCTCTCCAGCGAGATCACCTTGGACCATGCGGGTCCTGTCAGTGGGGCCATCCCGTGGGGCTGCGACGGCCCGGGGATGTCAGTGTACGTCGGCTGAGACGGGCCGACGATATCGGGTATGGGTAGTGGTGTGAAGGGTGGGGCAAAGCCCGGTAATCCAGTGAAACAGTAGGGTGGTACCTGGTATGGGTCTCCTGCACCTAGAGTATACGGTGCAAATGGGGGTGTCACAAATGGGGCTCCTGCATCCATAGGGATTGGTGCAGGTGGTGGGGTATGGAGCATTTCGGGTAGGGGTGATAGTGTGGGAAAAGTGGTGATGGGTAGTGTCATGGATAAGGGTGAGGGGACTATAAGCTCGGCGAGTGGAACCATGAGTGGCTGGGTGACAGTGACCCACTCTATAGTAGACATCACAGTGGTAGGGGTAGGAGGGCTAGCAGTGGCATGAGCTGCCAGTCCTGCTCGGTGCAACTCAGAGCTGCGGGCTGAGCTGCCCTCAAGGATGTGCCCAGTAGAAGCTGGCCCATCCTGTGGTATGGGCTCGGGCATGGTAGGTAAGGTGGCTGGGGTAGTGGTAGCATGCCCTGTCATCGGAGCGACGTGCTCCTCCTGGCCTGCTGGTGGGATAGGCACAGCAATGTGCTCCACCGATGCAGTTGACTCATCGTCGGAGTCATCGGAGATCCACCCGTTGTGTCCCCGGCAGACAGGCACGAGTCTCATGCCGGAGGGAACGGGGATAGGTGGGGTAGGTAAGGGCTCACGGTCGACTGGTGCGCGTCGGTCGTACGGAGAGTCGACAGTCTCCGACTGTGTAGGGATAGGTCTCGAAGGACCTGCGCAACCTACAGGGAAGTCCCTGACGGCGCGGATAGGTAGTGCTGGCAGTGGTGCTGCCTGGAATGGCACTAAAGGCAAGTCGGCCTCGGCCATCGGTAGGTCGGCCACGGCGGCCATATCGTCTCCAGCGGGGGCCCACGCTGGGTCCTCGCTAGGGTCCGTCTCGTCGGAGCTATCTCCGTCGGCGCCCTCCATGGCGACATCAACGTCCATCTCATCATCCTCGGGATCGAGTATCACCACCTCGATCGGCTCCGCTGGTGGTGCTGGGATGATCTGGAGGCTACTGTCGTAGCTCGGTGCTACGCTCCCTGCGCTCGACATCCTGGCAAAAGAAACCGTACTAATATTTAAGTATTATTCGTTAGGTGGTTAAGGCACATATCTACGGTTCTCTTCCTAACCTTCTAACAAAAATAATACGTATACTTACCATGGCTAGCTTGGTCGGAATCTCCATATACCCAAATGGTCGTTGGAAAATTTTATTTTATTGCGTTTCGCATTTACTTTGAAAGATTTTGAACCATGTCCGGTTATAGTTTAGATTTTTAAAATGCTAATTCGCTATAACCTTGGCTCTGATACCACTTTCTGTCACACCACGTCTAAGGCGGAAACACGTGGCGCGACGGTTCAAAAGTATTAAGCCAAGATTAATGCAAAGCACAATATTAATTGGAAAACGGGCATTTATTCAATGCTAATAATCATGTCAAATTGTCAATACATAATCATAAATTGTTTTCGAAAATGATAAAGAGGCTTCTCCCTTATCCCTAATTCCATGGAATAAAGAGATAAGACCCCATCACGACATTCCCAACGCCCGGTTTGGAGACATCCCCGACCCTGCTCGCCATGCTAACTTCCATCAATCAATTACCTGAAAGATATGTTTGAAAATCGTCAATATATAAATATTGGTGAGTTCACAGGTTTTAATTTAATAAGTCTTTATAAAGTGGGAATATCCTTGTTATGACATTTATAGGAGTTGCAAAGTCCTACAATTTACTTGAGCCTATAACCAAACCAAGACAATTAATAATGCCCCCGCCCAAAGTCGTTACTCGGTATTCCTACGACTTTATTTCAGAATAAGTGCACCCCAGGCATACGCCGATGCATAATCGACGCTATCGATTAGGGGTGGGCCTTGTCAGGCACCAATAGTACTATCCAAATATCCCTTTGGTTTCTCATTCCTGAATAAATGATTATAGTGGGGAGGTCTCAACCCCGAGTGGCGATCTTTACTCAAGTATCCAACCCGTCATACAATCCCAACATATCTTTCCCCCGTAAAAACGTTAAATAGTTTAGAAATGGGGCCGTGAGACTCACCTGTAACTGTGCTTGGCTCAAAGAAAATAGTAAAGTTTGTGATCCCGTACCTACAAAGGTTCTAGGCGTATAAGTCACTTACACCTATGGTGTATGTGCCTTGGCAAGTTGTACACCCAACTTCCCGACCACGTCTTTATCCCAATTCCCGTTTAATAGTTTCGTATCCTAGGTTCAATGGCGATGGATTACCCTTTTCTTACAAGTCATATATTATTCTTATAATTATTCCTTATGACTCGTACAACATTTTACTTGACACGACTCTACCCAACGTATAATTATTTTCCCATTTAAATAATTATACTTAGGATCTTTTCGCTCAATATAAAGTGTTTTCTTATCAACCGACCCGACTTACTTTGCCACATATTTATTTTCCCATTTAAATAAATATGCTAAGTCTTTGTCGTTTGGTAACATAATCTTAACGCCCGACTAGACTTATCATACCGTACATTTATTTTCCCATTTAAATAAATGTACTAAAATCGTGTCGGTATTCACGCGTTCGTAGATATATCTCATCTACTCGTCTCGGTTTTCCTTCTCGCACATCTATTTTCCCATTTAAATAGATGTACTAGAATTCCGTCGGAAACGAGTATATGTACCTATATCATCGCGTGGATACTACTTGTTAAGTTCATGTGTCGTTTAGCGTTTTTAATTTGTTACGTTATGTTTCTCTTTTCCCACGAATATTGTTACTACACTTAGGAAAGTGTTACGCACGTTTCACCCTGGTTATATATATTTTACTTTCGTAAAATATATATGTATATTTTTATCTCGACGCAATAAATCCGTTTACGTTGGTTCGTGTAACGAAGTTCGTTATTTATTTCCGTTGCGCGTTCTTATGGAAGTATTGTTCCAACTTCCGATTCCGAACGTTTATCTCACGGAAAAATATATTATGTACGTTTTAGTCCGACTCGTCCAACTTGTTACCAAAAACGTTTCCGATACTTTTATATTCCCATTTATATAAAAGTACCTTATTTTTGTACAAGTCTTCCCAAGTCTTTATTTTATAAACTCTTACTTTATAAAATACTTGCGTTACTCCATTTATTTTTATAAAACGTCCATTTTATAAAAATATACTTTTTACTTAAAATGCCCAAGTAGGCTATTATTATTTACCAACTCAACCTTGTAAAACGTTACTTACACTTTTTGACACTAATATTTCCATCATTGTGTTTTTGGTCCAATAACTTCTAAAATATTTATTTTAGTCCATTGGTTTCCATGTTGGTCATATTTAATCCTTTTAATTTACACTTGTAGCATTTTTCACTAAATCATTCATGGTTATTATTTTTCTTCCACTTTAGTGGACTTTGAAGAACCATTTTCATCATGTTTAGTTGTTTTTACTCCTTTTTACTTTTAATGATCTTCTAATCCATCCTAGATGTTAATAATAAGCTTATTCCATATTTTAATCCAAAACATCAAATTTTTACTCATCCAAGTGGGTGGACTTTGAAGAACTAACTTTTCCATCTATGGCTTTCTAACCCATTTTATTATTTTTATGACATTATTATATCATCCTATGATGATTAAAACCATATTTCATCATATTCAAGTCTTTTTTCCCAAGTCATGTTCCACTCATCTTCTAACCCAAGTGTATGTTATTATTATTACATTTTCTCACAATATCACTTTTATTAATGTTAATCCAAGATTTCTTCATGTTATTATTCCTTTATTTTTATTCTTGTAAGATTCATCCTCTTTATGTTTCAAAACCATACTTTGCCCATCAATGTACAACTTGCTCATAAACACTTAATATGAACATTAACAAACAAAACAAGATTAAAACTTACTACTAGCTCAAGGCTAGGGGAGACAAGAACCTTGGATTGGATGGGGTTTTAGTGTGTTCTTCCAATGGGTTAAGCTCCAAGCTCTTGAAACACACAATGGGGTTTTGGAGGATAATGATCTAGAGGTAGTTTGGAGTAGTAAAAATTGCAAGAAAAATGTTGATGTGGGGGTGTAATGCCACGGCCACAAGGAAGAAGAAGAAGAAGTTTTTGTGTTTTTGCTTAAGTGTAATCTTGATGTTATCCTTATAATCTCCTACTCAATCTCCAAAGATCACCAATATCTTGCAAGGATTGGTTAGGAAGATTATGGAAGATTTATGAAAAGATTTTGAAAATCAAGTGGGATATGGAGAGGGTGTTTGGGCCGAGTTTGGAGAGAGAGGGAGAAGAAATGATTGGGTTAACTCTCTTGCCCAATCTTATTGCATGCATTCTCATCATTAGGAATGATTTGGAAAAGATTTTAGAAAACTTAAGTGAACTCCCACTCCAAGTGGCCCAAGGCCGGCCCCTATGGGTGTTTGGTGGGGTCCACCTTGCAAATTATTATCCATAATATGTTTAAGTTACTTCCCTTCGGGTACCGCCCGGGTATCTCTCGAATTTTCGTCGCGTTTTCCCTCGATATTAAAATACCGTTAATATTTATAAAATTATGTCCAGTTAAATTACTGATAATTTATTTCGGTTTTTGTCGGGTGAATTTTCGTGTTACGCGCGTATCGGGTGCGGTACGCGCACTTTATTCGTTACCGGGAGATTTGTGCAATAAGCTTTTACGTATGGCTTTGGGTTCCCAAAACTCATAATATTTTGTGAAAATATTATTTATTTTATATTCCGGGTGTCCGGTGTTCGTTTCGCTTATTTCAGTTTTACCGGGTAATCGCCAGTGTCCATACCGGATAGTTTTGTCTGCGCACGATCCTATCATGCTTTGCTATTAAACTCATGCATTCCTATGCATTATTTGGGAATTCCTATCTTTCTAAGGCCTCAATTAAATATTCAGCACATAATTACGGTTAATTACGTTAATCGCGTTTAATTAATTAGTACGGAATTACCTTAATTTTGCCGGTTGTTACATGATAATACTTGAATTCATTACTTGAATCAAAAGCGCCATTACATAGAATTAAAAGCAAACAACATTTAAATGGTGGAACTTGCTGTTAAGTAGCTGGAGGGTCTTGATCTCGGTTTAGTTTAGGGCATCGGTTACGGTAGTGATTTGGGTCCCCACATTCATAGCATTGACCATAGTTGTATCGATTAGGATTATCAGCCTGAGCAGGGTTGGTGGGTTGATTGGCATTAGGGTTTGGGGTCTCGCGACATGTGTTGACCAAATGGCCATACCTACCACAATTGGTGCACACGCGACATGCTGAAACAGTGGGATGATGTCGATTGCATGTGTTACACAATGGAAAGTTTCTTGTATAAGGCTTCTTGTTAGAGGCTTGTGTAGTGAGGTTTACATTAGGATTCCTGGTCTTACGCTTCTGGTTCTCAGTGGTTATCGCGGCCACAATACTTGTTTTCTTGCCTTTCCGAACTAAGGTTCCGTTCTTTATGTGATTTCCATCGCCATTTCCATTTCTATTGCCGTTCCCATTCATTGGGATGACTTGAACCAACAAGTTAGAAACCAGAGTTGTGATTTGTTGTGCCAATTGTTGAGAAATAATCGTAGCTAGTTGGGCATCACCACCATTATTAGGGTTGTGGTCGGGATTGTGGTTACTGCTCTCTTCTTCAGGATTGTCACCACTGTTAATGCGAGTGCTGTGGCGTGGAGACATGATCTGTAAGGGACACAATGAAGTATCAATGAGGCATGAAATGAATGAGGTAATATAAGGAATGTAATCATTTATTCATTAATTAAAACAAATAAACGAAAACGTTGACTTATCAAAGATTCCAGATTCTAATAACATATGAAGACATGCTTTAGCCTATAAGTGAACACTCATCCTGAGAATTCCCAGGTAGGCATCCGGGTCCCTCGTCTGATTGGGATATATGCGCAATGCCAGCCTAGACAGAAGACTCAGAATACAGGCGTTCACCCTTCCAGATTGCACGTGTTCGTTATTAAGATCTAGAACTTCGACGAGATCTCAAGGGGGTTCAGGTTAAACCTGAGGATTTTGTCCTATTAGTCTAAGAGTAGATCCAGTGATGGAGAGCAACCTTCTTGTAAGGATGAAAGTAGGGATAAGAAGTAGGAGGGAGATAGAGAATAGCAAGTAAAAGAAGCAAGTACTGGTTAAATCCTATGGTTATAGACTAGATTATTTTTCTAATAACCTAATTCCCTATAACCATGGCTCTGATACCAATCTGTAACACCCCAACCGATGGCGGAAACATCGGGATGTCACGTATTGATGATTGTTCAGTAGCTCATGGTAAATAATAAATTTCATTATATAATTTAGATGAATTACATACAATTGTTCTAGAATCTGTACATCAAATTGAATAAAACTATACACATATCTTCAAGCATCAATTCAAATCTTCAAGCAAATAGAACCTGAAACATGTTAAGTTGAAAATGTTTTGGGTCAACAAAAAGTTGGTGAGAATTACATAGGTTTTTGATAATTGAATAAAAATGTTGTGCAATTCATGTGTCATGTCAATCTAGTCCATATGTGAGAACATACTAGAAATAAATCGAGTGCATAATCAACCCTGATGACTGTTATAATATGATACATACCATACGCTCATGGTCCACTTGAATATGTTATACGATAACAAACACCCACGCTACCTTTGTAGGAGGCACGTATCCGGGTGGGATTGTCAGTCCAATAGATCTATCAATGTTTATCGCCGGCTTGTACGGAGTTAATGATTATGCTAGAATGGTGCTTACTCTAATCATGCTCAAGACATAATGCAACATAGAAAAACACATAGACACATTGATGATTGAATTGCATAAATGATGTTGTAACATGTTTCACCCCAAAAATGGTGATAAATAGAAAAGGGGCTATGTAAAACTCACCTTAGCAAAATGCTATGTCTCGTAAAAAAAATAGAATAATGTGTTGTGAATGTATGCGAGGCGAATCCCAAAGACTCAACAACGTAGCTAGTCCAAATTGAAGAAAACGAAAAAGAAAGAATATCAAGCTTCCAATTCGCCAATTACAAGAGCTTATAATCAAAGCTTCAATTGTAGAAGTAATAGACTATAGAAGAAAGGTATGAGGGAAAGTTTAATCGGATTGAAACAATCGATTTAGAGGTGCAAAGTATAATGGGTCATAGGTGGGTTTTTATACTAGTTTTGGAGTCAATTAGCCATTAAAATTGGTCAACACCATAAAGTAAGGTTTTATGATAAATTGACTATTTGACTAAGACATTGACTGTTTGACTAAGACTTTGACTAGGACTTTGACTATTTGACTCAAGGCTTTATTTAAAAAAAAAATCTTGTATGTGAAAAAAAAAAAGAAAGAATTTAGAATCATATTATTATTTTTATTATTTATATACATTTATGTATGTATATAAGTTGTGAGTTAGGATAAATAAAGACTTAGGCACATTTGTATAATATTAAAGATAAAGGTGTAATAAAAAAAATATATATATATATAAGGGCTTTTTATGTATTAAAATTTTGGGGAAAATTTTGCGATGTTACAAGTTAAGGCCTTGGGTGTTGTAATTACACCTACCCTTTTGGGTGAGATACGGAAGGCCTAAGTCGAGGCTTTGCAAGCCAATGACCCAAAGAAGATAAGAATGAAAGGGATGATAGACAAGTTGGAAGAAAATGCGGATGGGATGAAGACCCGATATGGGCGGGTATGGGTTCCTTGGACATGTGAAGTCAAGGCCTCACTACTTGACAAAGCCCACAAGTCCCGGTTCTCAATCCACCCGGGGGCGACCAAGATGTATCGGGATTTAAAGAAAGACTATTGGTGGCCGGGAATGAAGCGCGACATCGCTAAGTATGTGGAGAAATGTTTGACCTGTTCTCAAGTCAAAGACGAACACCAAAAGCCTTATGGGAAGTTGCAGTCACTTGAGGTCCCGGTGTGGAAGTGGGAGGAGATCACTATGGATCTCGTGACAAAATTACCAAAGACAAGGAAGGGTTATGATGCAATTTGGGTAGTGGTGGACCGGCTTACTAAAAGCGCACACTTTATGTGAATGAGATTGTATCCCGGCATGGTGTACCCGTGTCTATTGTGTCAGATCGGGACACTCGATTCACATCCCGGTATTGGAGGAGGTTTCAAGAAGACATGGGTACAAAGTTGTTGGTTAGTACCACCTACCACCCTCAAACTGACGGACAAACCGAAAGAACCATTCAAACCCTCATAGATATGTTGAGGGCATGTGTCTTAGATTTTGGGGGAAGTTGGGATGAACACTTACCATTAGTGGAATTCTCTTATAATAACAGTTATCACAGTAGCATCCAAATGGCACCATTTGAGATGTTATACGGGAAAAAATGTAGAACCCCGGTGTGTTGGGGAGAAGTGGGTCAGCGGGAGTTAGCTCCAAGTGATTTAGTGGCCCTCACTAACGAAAAAATTAGCCTAATACGGGCTAGAATTCAAGTCGCTCAAGACCGACAAAAGGCTTATGCGGATCGTAGAAGGCGCCCGATCGAATTCCAAGTGGGAGATTTTGTGTTATTAAAAGTCTCCCCTTGGAAGGGCATCATCAGATTTCGTAAGCGCGGGAAGTTAGGCCCGCGTTATATAGGACCCTTCAAAATTTTGGCACGGGTCGGGCAAGTGGCTTACCGGTTGGAGCTACCGCCATCCTTGAGTGGGATCCATGACACCTTTCATGTGTCCCTGTTACGGAAATGTCTCGCGGATGAAACCGCGTACGTGCCTCTTGAAGACATAGAGGTAGACGACAAGTTGAATTATGTAGAAAAACCGGTGGCTATAAGAGATTTCAAGGTGAAGCGGTTGCGAAATAAGACCATAAACCAAGTCTTGGTTCAATGGAAACATTGGAAGGGTTCGGATCTTACGTGGGAATCCGAGGAAGAAATGCGGAAACACTACCCGACTCTATTCGGTACGTATCTAGGTTTCGGGGTCAAAACCTTTTTAAGGGGGGTAGACTTGTAACACCCCAAAAATATTAAATTAATGGTAATATGGTAAGTGTATATATATATATATGTGTGTGTGTATATATATGTTATTGCGAGTATGTGTGTATGCGTGGATATATGTATGTATATGTGTGTACCCCTAGTTGTAAGTAGTGCATTGGTAGTTGTACATGTAACAAAAATAAAACTAACCAAGTTAGCTACTTGGTTAATTGGTAGAAACTTAGTTTGTAAAAAGGGGAGGGGTTAAACATGAACCAACACTCATCTTGAGGGGTGGGTTTTGGGAAGATTTGAAAGACTAACTAGATAAGGGGTTAGAAGGAAAAATTGGGGGTTTAGAAAAAAGAAAAGAATAGAGTTTGCAGAGAGAGAGAGAGAGAGAGGGAGGCGACATAGAGGTCTCCAAATCAGCCATCATAGCTAAAAATTTGAGTAAGAAATCACCCTTGAGTCCCTGCATGTTCTTGGATTATTAACCCTCTTGTGGTGCTAATCTCATTGGTAAGTTGTATGATCTATTTTGGTAGAGTTTGGAAGTAGTATGGTGGATTTCATGATTATGTTGTGATAATTGCTTCTTGTGGTTAGGAAAGCATGCTTGTTATGTGTAGTAGTGTGAAATTGAAGAGATTGTATGTTAATTGTTTGTATTAGGGTTGAATTGAGAATGTGTTAAGTGGGTGTTGGAATGAAGGTTTTCTGTTGACTTTTAAAAGTCATACAGGACCTCAACACCAAGAAAACTCCATTGATTAAGTATTGTTGTTAAATTAGAAAGGTAGATTGTAAATGTTAATGTAGAATGGGAGATGTTGCATCATACAATGTTATGACCACTTGAATGTATGGTTTTGCACACCAATTGTATGATGAAATGCCAAGTATCTTAGAATAGGTGAAATTGTGGAAAAATACATGATAAATATGATGGTAGATGTTGTAGCTATGTGGTTATGCTAGTTTATCTACCTTGAACCAAGAATGGTAAAGGGTTAAGTACGAAAAGCTAAAGTTTGAATTCCTTCGCTATGTAGGTGTGAAGGTGGAAGGTACAAGCGGTTACAAGGAGCAAGGTGCGCACGATAAAGGTAAGTTGGTTACTACCAACTATGTAGCTTAATGAGTATATTAGTCATAGTTGTTATGTATGCATTTGTTGTGGATGAAGTTGGTAGAATGGAAGTAATATGAAGTATCCTTGTGGCTACACAAGGATGCAATTTGGTAGAATGGTTTAAATGGTGGAAACACCCTTAATGGGTCAAAATAGTAGGAACACCCTTAACGGGTCAAAATAGTAGGAACACCCTCGACGGGTCAATATGATGGAAGTACCCTTAACGGGTCAAAATAGTAGGATCACCCTTAACGGGTCAAAATAGTAGGAACACCCTTAACGGGTCAAAATGGTAGGAATACCCTTAATGGGTCAAAATGGTAGAAGTAAGGATTTCGTCATGGTTCCATGGACTTCTTGGGTTCCTTGGATAAGATGATGATATTGTTTATAGCCTACTAAATGTTTGCCTTGTTGATTTGTAATAGGTAAAGCACATGATTGAAGATCAAGTCTCAAACGAGGATGGGTTATGCACGCTCACGTTTCTTTTGGGTTGGGTACCATGGTAGTATTAGGATCTTTGAGTCGTTTAGACAATTGTTAATGTTTTGTACATGGTTTTGATTATGGGTCAAAGATTCACATGGTAGCTAACTTGGGCATTGTCTTTTGTAAACTTAACTAGTGTCGCCAAGGTTGTTAGTATGTTGTTGGACAAGATGTTTGGGGTATGTATATAAAATGAATATTTTTATATTATCCTTATGTTTAAGCGTTAAGTAGTGTGTTTTAGCTGTTTTTTAAATTTAATGACTATAATACATTGTATTGTGTTTTAGATTGTTGTGTTTGGTGTTTTTCAAGTTAAAACAACCTAAAACATCATTCCTAAATCCAAAACATGATGTCTACATGTCAATTCTTAGTCCTTCTCACACTTCTCACGAAATATGTCCTTTGTACAGGATTCTAAACCTATATATATATATATATATATATATATATATATATATATATTACATATCTTCACACATATACAATACACACATACATCCTTCAACCCACAAACAAATTCAACACACAAACAAATCACCATAACGTCGTCTCCTCCCTCCGAAGACTCGTTTGTCGATCTATATAAACAGTTTTTTCACGATGACGGCGCGGGAGAGGAAGAAACCGTTACGAGTGCGGTTATGCTAGCATCGAGCGCGATGCATCATATAAATAATTCCGCCCCACGGCCGATATTGTCTAGGGAATATATACAGCGAGACCGTGTATCCGCCAATGAGCGTTTAATGAATGATTATTTCAATGAGAATTCGGTGTATTAGGATCAAATTGTCAAAAACAAAGACTTTGATCAAACAAGTATATCAATTCAGGTGCGGAATCCCTGAATCGATTACGAAATGATAATAATACTAGCAAAACACACAAATCACTTTCAAAGTTTCCATTTCATTCATAAACATGTTGATTAATCTTACAAATTGTTGTTTACAATGAAATAAAGTAGATTCAGACACAATAAAACCCTAGGGAGAAAATACACTCGAATGAGGGAAATAAAATGACCATTATTAAACTTAAAAACTGATTCAGCCTATATATAGACCTGCACATTCGACCATACGAATGGGCGAATGTGCGCGTTCGACCAATTAAACGGGCGAATCAACAAACATGATCTACAAAACTTTCCTTCGACCTTGAGCTCCTCCCTTCGACCATTAACCTTCACTTTCGACCATATTTAAATCCACATTCGACCATCCGATTATGACAAAACAAGATTGTATTAGCAATCCAATAGCACTAGTCGCATAATATGCATCAACAAACTCCCCCTCGACTATTGCTTGGATTGCTTAAGCCTTCGATCTTTGTCCATTCTCTTGTTCATTAGCTTGATGTGCAGTACGATCTTCTGCTCTTTCGTCATTACTGGTTCATGAGTTTGCTTCGGTTTCTTCTTTTCTTTCTGAACTTTAACAAATTTCCCCAATTTCTTATCATAGTCGCACCCCGCGTTAACATCAAATGCAAAACACAAAAATACGACACGTTTTGCAGCCTGTTTACTGTCTTTTTCTTCACAGTATATCGGGTTGTAATATAACATGATAATATCTTCATGAGAGCAGTTTATCAACCACATTGGATCAAAGATATGTATCTTCTTGAAATCATTCTTCCCATCTTTCAACAAGATAATAGCCTATGCCGTCTTCCAATCATAATGTAACAACGCTAAATTTTCAAATTTTAATATTTCCCTAACGTGCCTAAGTTTTTATCTTTCCCGACCACGCAACTTATATATATATATATATATGTATAAAAATAATAATAATAAAATAAAAATTCAGATTTTAATATACATACATTTTTTTTTTTTTTTATTTACTTACCATCCTAAACCTTCCTACAAGCCCAAACTCTTTAAACTACTTATCAAGCCCACCTTTCTTTTTCCTTTTGTAATTTCTGGAAGCCCAGCCTTTGTACGGCCCAAGCCATCAGGCCCATACCAGCAGCCCAACAGCCTGGGCCCATCTGTTGCTAAAAAAAAAAATATTAAAACCTGCTCCTGCCGGGATTCGAACCCGAGCAGAAGCCGGTTCAAACATAACCTCACACACGCAACCCACCACCTGAGCCATGACCACCTTTTGTTTTAAACCCAACCTATTATATATAAATACTCAATTTGTCTATCTCCTTTCCTTCCTAATGTCGTGCAGTAGCAGACATGAACTCATTTTTTTTATTTTTCTTTTCAAATTTGACCATTCAATTCACATTCTAAATTTATATATGGATTAATAACGTAATTACCGGCCATCAACAACTTCGATTACACGCTATTACCAATTATCATTAACCAATTTGAATCAATACGCGTATAGACTTTAATAATTAGTCAAACTTTCCAATTAACCATAACCAACGACCCTCAGTATATATAGATGCGTTCCGAACCTTGTCAACTCGCTCAAAACTCTCCCTCAATCTCCCATTCTCTCTGTAACACACTAATTTTTATAATTGTATTCGTTGTTTGACTTTTGCCTTGACCCGGATTTTAACATCAATTCGTCACTGTGAGTTATTCTTCTTGTGTGGGTTTCTTTAATCGGCAAACAAACAATAATAGCCCTAACATTAATCGGGCTCTAGTTGCCTGAATTGTTTGATTGCTAAATCTAGGGCTCGTTTGTATAGTTTGGGGATAAATCTAGAATTCGTATGTGTATTTATTTGTTTTTAAACAAGAAATATCACAACCACCGGCCTAGGCCAAGTGGTTGTGATCTGGGTTTGTTTCAGAGAGGAACCGGGTTCGAGTCCCAGCATGGACACCCTTTTTCCACATTTTCTTTTTTTTTAAAACAAACCATTTACAATTATTTATTATACATTTAAATCTTGTAAATTCATTCTTAAATAGTAAAATCTTTTTATAAATTCTACAAAAATTATATTATGTTAATCTGATGAAAAAGTTCAACACCCAATTTTTAGTTTTCTGAAATTTATTTATTTAATATTTATAATAAATAAATCAAGTTTATTCCATTTTATTTTTAAAATTCCATTAAAATATCAAAACGATCTCATTAATTTCTACAAAAATTATTTTAAGTTTTTATAACATTAAGTTTTTCAGAAATGATTTTTATTTCTGAAAAATCATTTATTTAATATTTTTAATCAATTTTTGTTAGATTTAATCATAATTAAATCATAATAAATCCAATTTTCATCTTTTTTGCACCAAAATTTTATACAAATTATTTTTAATCATTTAGAACAGAAATATGATTTTTAAAATAGAAATTCTTTAATTTTAGTATTTTTGAATATTAAAGTTAAATTTTGACAATTTGTGATAAATAGATTTAAAAATCTATTTTATAAGAAATAATTTTATAAAAATTATTTTTGCACTTCAAATACATTATTGTGATCATCCAAAATTTAAATTTCATAAAAAGATTTTTAGTTATTTATTTACTAAATTTCTCTCAAATGGCGAATATTTTTAATATTAATCAAACGTGCAATTATCCCCAACTCGAAGCCCTAGAACTTAAATATTTGTAGACTTGTTAGACTTAGACATATTTATTACCTCATTTTAGGGTGATACTTGATACATTTGGTCAACACATTTCTCAACAGATATAACATTTTACCAAGGTGAGTTTTACATAGCCCATTTTCTATTTATCACCATTTTTGGGGTGAAACATGTTTATAACATCATCATTGCAATTCAATCATCAATGTGTCTATGTGTTTTCTATGTTGCATTATGTCTTGAGCATGGTTAGAGTAAGCACCATTCTAGCATAATCATTAACATTGATCAGCCGGCGGTATACATTGATAGATCTATTGGACTGACAATCCCACCCGGATACGTGCCTCCTACAAAGGTTACGTGGGTGTTTGTTATCGTATAACATTATTGGACCATGAGCGTATGGTATGTATCATTTTATAACAGTCATCAGGGTTGATTATGCACTCGATTTATTTCTAGTGTGTTCTCACATATGGACTAGATTGACATGACACATGAATTGCACAACATTTTATTCAATCATCAAAAACCTATGTAATTCTCACCAACTTTTGTTGACCCAAAACATTTTCAACTTAACATGTTTCAGGTTCTATTTGCTTGAAGATTTGTATTGATGCTTGAAGATATGTGTATAGTTTCAATCAATTTGATGTACAAATTCTAGAACATTTGTATGTAAGTTATTTAAATCATTTATGAAACTTATTATTCACCATGAGCTATTGAACAATCATTCATTCGTGACGCCCCGATGTTTCCGCCATCGGTTGGGGTGTTACAGATTGGTATCAGAGCCATGGTTATAGGGAATTAGGTTATTAGAAAAATAATCTAGTCTATAACCATAGGATTTAACCAGTACTTGCTTCTTATACTTGCTATTCTCTATCTCCCTCCTGCTTCTTATCCCTACTTTCATTTCTACAAGAAGGTTGCTCTCCATCAGTGGATCTACTCTTAGACTAATAGGACAAAATCCTCAGGTTTAACCTGAACTACCTTGAGATCTCGTCGAAGTTCTAGATTTTAATAACGAACACGTGCAATCTGGAAGGGTGAACGCCTGTATTCTGAGTCTTCTGTCTAGGCTGGCATTGCGCATATATCCCAATCAGACGAGGGACCCGGATGCCTACCTGGGAATTCTCGGGATGAGTGTTCACTTATAGGCTAAAGCATGTCTTCATATGTTATTAGAATCTGGAATCTTTGATAAGTCAACGTTTTCGTTTATTCGTTTTAATTAATGAATAAATGATTACATTCCTTATATCACCTCATTCATTTCATGCCACATTGAACCTTCATTGTGTCCCTTACGGATCATGTCTCCACGTCGTAGCACTCGCAATAACAGTGGTGAAAACCAAGAGGAAAGTAACAACAACCACAATACCAACCACAACAACAACAAAAATAACAAAGGTGTTGATGCCCGACTGGCTGCAATTATCCCTAACCCTGCTCAGGTTACTATTCCTAATCATCCTGGTAAATACAACTATGGTCAATGCTATGAATGTGGAAACCCAAATCACTTCCGTAACCGATGCCCTAAATTGAACAGAGATCAAGACCCTCCAGCTACTTAACAGCAAGTTCCACCATTTAAATGTTGTCTACCTTTAATTCTATGTATTGATACTTTTTGGATTCAAATAATAAATTCAAGTATTATCATAACATCTGTGTGCATGCTTGTTTGAATATGAACTGATTGATATATCTATACTTACTTACTTGTACAACAAATAGTTGACTACCAAACAATCTACTTAACGATTGGTAGAGGTCATCATGTCTTTCCAACAGTCGGGAGAGGCCCTACCACCTGCTCAACGACTGGTGGGGACTATCAGACCTGCTCAACAATCGGTAAAGTCATAAAAGGACACAAAACCCTAATGTAAGGTAAATTGATAATTACGGTCCGGAACGTAATCATGAATTTACAGGTACGTTAAGGTGGTGTGTAATGCTATCAAAATTTTCGGTAGTTAACCAAATGTAAACTCTAAATATCTAGTAGTTCATTTAGTAAATCAACTCACACGTAACACGCCTCCTATCCACGCTATCCGAGACAGGTTACTCTATTCATTGTCGTGCCTTAACATAAAAATTTGTCAGGTCACACTTGTCCTAATTTCTACCCAATCCCCTCAACCCTGTGTTTTCAATAAACTTCGGGACGAAGTTCCTAAAAGTAGGGGAGACTGTAACAACGCTAAATTTTCAAATTTTAATATTTCCCTAACGTGCCTAAGTTTTTATCTTTCCCGACCACGCAACTTATATATATATATATATATGTATAAAAATAATAATAATAAAATAAAAATTCAGATTTTAATATACATACATTTTTTTTTTTTTATTTACTTACCATCCTAAACCTTCCTACAAGCCCAAACTCTTTAAACTACTTATCAAGCCCACCTTTCTTTTTCCTTTTGTAATTTCTGGAAGCCCAGCCTTTGTACGGCCCAAGCCATCAGGCCCATACCAGCAGCCCAACAGCCTGGGCCCATCTGTTGCTAAAAAAAAATATTAAAACCTGCTCCTGCCGGGATTCGAACCCGAGCAGAAGCCGGTTCAAACATAACCTCACACACGCAACCCACCACCTGAGCCATGACCACCTTTTGTTTTAAACCCAACCTATTATATATAAATACTCAATTTGTCTATCTCCTTTCCTTCCTAATGTCGTGCAGTAGCAGACATGAACTCATTTTTTTTATTTTTCTTTTCAAATTTGACCATTCAATTCACATTCTAAATTTATATATGGATTAATAACGTAATTACCGGCCATCAACAACTTCGATTACACGCTATTACCAATTATCATTAACCAATTTGAATCAATACGCGTATAGACTTTAATAATTAGTCAAACTTTCCAATTAACCATAACCAACGACCCTCAGTATATATAGATGCGTTCCGAACCTTGTCAACTCGCTCAAAACTCTCCCTCAATCTCCCATTCTCTCTGTAACACACTAATTTTTATAATTGTATTCGTTGTTTGACTTTTGCCTTGACCCGGATTTTAACATCAATTCGTCACTGTGAGTTATTCTTCTTGTGTGGGTTTCTTTAATCGGCAAACAAACAATAATAGCCCTAACAATAATCGGGCTCTAGTTGCCTGAATTGTTTGATTGCTAAATCTAGGGCTCGTTTGTATAGTTTGGGGATAAATCTAGAATTCGTATGTGTATTTATTTGTTTTTAAACAAGAAATATCACAACCACCGGCCTAGGCCAAGTGGTTGTGATCTGGGTTTGTTTCAGAGAGGAACCGGGTTCGAGTCCCAGCATGGACACCCTTTTTCCACATTTTCTTTTTTTTTAAAACAAACCATTTACAATTATTTATTATACATTTAAATCTTGTAAATTCATTCTTAAATAGTAAAATCTTTTTATAAATTCTACAAAAATTATATTATGTTAATCTGATGAAAAAGTTCAACACCCAATTTTTAGTTTTCTGAAATTTATTTATTTAATATTTATAATAAATAAATCAAGTTTATTCCATTTTATTTTTAAAATTCCATTAAAATATCAAAACGATCTCATTAATTTCTACAAAAATTATTTTAAGTTTTTATAACATTAAGTTTTTCAGAAATGATTTTTATTTCTGAAAAATCATTTATTTAATATTTTTAATCAATTTTTGTTAGATTTAATCATAATTAAATCATAATAAATCCAATTTTCATCTTTTTTGCACCAAAATTTTATACAAATTATTTTTAATCATTTAGAACAGAAATATGATTTTTAAAATAGAAATTCTTTAATTTTAGTATTTTTGAATATTAAAGTTAAATTTTGACAATTTGTGATAAATAGATTTAAAAATCTATTTTATAAGAAATAATTTTATAAAAATTATTTTTGCACTTCAAATACATTATTGTGATCATCCAAAATTTAAATTTCATAAAAAGATTTTTAGTTATTTATTTACTAAATTTCTCTCAAATGGCGAATATTTTTAATATTAATCAAACGTGCAATTATCCCCAACTCGAAGCCCTAGAACTTAAATATTTGTAGACTTGTTAGACTTAGACATATTTATTACCTCATTTTAGGGTGATACTTGATACATTTGGTCAACACATTTCTCAACAGATATAACATTTTACCAAGGTGAGTTTTACATAGCCCATTTTCTATTTATCACCATTTTTGGGGTGAAACATGTTTATAACATCATCATTGCAATTCAATCATCAATGTGTCTATGTGTTTTCTATGTTGCATTATGTCTTGAGCATGGTTAGAGTAAGCACCATTCTAGCATAATCATTAACATTGATCAGCCGGCGGTATACATTGATAGATCTATTGGACTGACAATCCCACCCGGATACGTGCCTCCTACAAAGGTTACGTGGGTGTTTGTTATCGTATAACATTATTGGACCATGAGCGTATGGTATGTATCATTTTATAACAGTCATCAGGGTTGATTATGCACTCGATTTATTTCTAGTGTGTTCTCACATATGGACTAGATTGACATGACACATGAATTGCACAACATTTTATTCAATCATCAAAAACCTATGTAATTCTCACCAACTTTTGTTGACCCAAAACATTTTCAACTTAACATGTTTCAGGTTCTATTTGCTTGAAGATTTGTATTGATGCTTGAAGATATGTGTATAGTTTCAATCAATTTGATGTACAAATTCTAGAACATTTGTATGTAAGTTATTTAAATCATTTATGAAACTTATTATTCACCATGAGCTATTGAACAATCATTCATTCGTGACGCCCCGATGTTTCCGCCATCGGTTGGGGTGTTACAGATTGGTATCAGAGCCATGGTTATAGGGAATTAGGTTATTAGAAAAATAATCTAGTCTATAACCATAGGATTTAACCAGTACTTGCTTCTTATACTTGCTATTCTCTATCTCCCTCCTGCTTCTTATCCCTACTTTCATTTCTACAAGAAGGTTGCTCTCCATCAGTGGATCTACTCTTAGACTAATAGGACA
Organism: Ambrosia trifida; assembly: GCA_028751855.1. NCBI lineage: Eukaryota > Viridiplantae > Streptophyta > Magnoliopsida > Asterales > Asteraceae > Ambrosia > Ambrosia trifida. Next base: position 83,698,467 of record CM054127.1, read on the forward strand.
AAATCCTCAGGTTTAACCTGAACTACCTTGAGATCTCGTCGAAGTTCTAGATTTTAATAACGAACACGTGCAATCTGGAAGGGTGAACGCCTGTATTCTGAGTCTTCTGTCTAGGCTGGCATTGCGCATATATCCCAATCAGACGAGGGACCCGGATGCCTACCTGGGAATTCTCGGGATGAGTGTTCACTTATAGGCTAAAGCATGTCTTCATATGTTATTAGAATCTGGAATCTTTGATAAGTCAACGTTTTCGTTTATTCGTTTTAATTAATGAATAAATGATTACATTCCTTATATCACCTCATTCATTTCATGCCACATTGAACCTTCATTGTGTCCCTTACGGATCATGTCTCCACGTCGTAGCACTCGCAATAACAGTGGTGAAAACCAAGAGGAAAGTAACAACAACCACAATACCAACCACAACAACAACAAAAATAACAAAGGTGTTGATGCCCGACTGGCTGCAATTATCCCTAACCCTGCTCAGGTTACTATTCCTAATCATCCTGGTAAATACAACTATGGTCAATGCTATGAATGTGGAAACCCAAATCACTTCCGTAACCGATGCCCTAAATTGAACAGAGATCAAGACCCTCCAGCTACTTAACAGCAAGTTCCACCATTTAAATGTTGTCTACCTTTAATTCTATGTATTGATACTTTTTGGATTCAAATAATAAATTCAAGTATTATCATAACATCTGTGTGCATGCTTGTTTGAATATGAACTGATTGATATATCTATACTTACTTACTTGTACAACAAATAGTTGACTACCAAACAATCTACTTAACGATTGGTAGAGGTCATCATGTCTTTCCAACAGTCGGGAGAGGCCCTACCACCTGCTCAACGACTGGTGGGGACTATCAGACCTGCTCAACAATCGGTAAAGTCATAAAAGGACACAAAACCCTAATGTAAGGTAAATTGATAATTACGGTCCGGAACGTAATCATGAATTTACAGGTACGTTAAGGTGGTGTGTAATGCTATCAAAATTTTCGGTAGTTAACCAAATGTAAACTCTAAATATCTAGTAGTTCATTTAGTAAATCAACTCACACGTAACACGCCTCCTATCCACGCTATCCGAGACAGGTTACTCTATTCATTGTCGTGCCTTAACATAAAAATTTGTCAGGTCACACTTGTCCTAATTTCTACCCAATCCCCTCAACCCTGTGTTTTCAATAAACTTCGGGACGAAGTTCCTAAAAGTAGGGGAGACTGTAACAACGCTAAATTTTCAAATTTTAATATTTCCCTAACGTGCCTAAGTTTTTATCTTTCCCGACCACGCAACTTATATATATATATATATGTATAAAAATAATAATAATAAAATAAAAATTCAGATTTTAATATACATACATTTTTTTTTTTTATTTACTTACCATCCTAAACCTTCCTACAAGCCCAAACTCTTTAAACTACTTATCAAGCCCACCTTTCTTTTTCCTTTTGTAATTTCTGGAAGCCCAGCCTTTGTACGGCCCAAGCCATCAGGCCCATACCAGCAGCCCAACAGCCTGGGCCCATCTGTTGCTAAAAAAAAAATATTAAAACCTGCTCCTGCCGGGATTCGAACCCGAGCAGAAGCCGGTTCAAACATAACCTCACACACGCAACCCACCACCTGAGCCATGACCACCTTTTGTTTTAAACCCAACCTATTATATATAAATACTCAATTTGTCTATCTCCTTTCCTTCCTAATGTCGTGCAGTAGCAGACATGAACTCATTTTTTTTATTTTTCTTTTCAAATTTGACCATTCAATTCACATTCTAAATTTATATATGGATTAATAACGTAATTACCGGCCATCAACAACTTCGATTACACGCTATTACCAATTATCATTAACCAATTTGAATCAATACGCGTATAGACTTTAATAATTAGTCAAACTTTCCAATTAACCATAACCAACGACCCTCAGTATATATAGATGCGTTCCGAACCTTGTCAACTCGCTCAAAACTCTCCCTCAATCTCCCATTCTCTCTGTAACACACTAATTTTTATAATTGTATTCGTTGTTTGACTTTTGCCTTGACCCGGATTTTAACATCAATTCGTCACTGTGAGTTATTCTTCTTGTGTGGGTTTCTTTAATCGGCAAACAAACAATAATAGCCCTAACAATAATCGGGCTCTAGTTGCCTGAATTGTTTGATTGCTAAATCTAGGGCTCGTTTGTATAGTTTGGGGATAAATCTAGAATTCGTATGTGTATTTATTTGTTTTTAAACAAGAAATATCACAACCACCGGCCTAGGCCAAGTGGTTGTGATCTGGGTTTGTTTCAGAGAGGAACCGGGTTCGAGTCCCAGCATGGACACCCTTTTTCCACATTTTCTTTTTTTTTAAAACAAACCATTTACAATTATTTATTATACATTTAAATCTTGTAAATTCATTCTTAAATAGTAAAATCTTTTTATAAATTCTACAAAAATTATATTATGTTAATCTGATGAAAAAGTTCAACACCCAATTTTTAGTTTTCTGAAATTTATTTATTTAATATTTATAATAAATAAATCAAGTTTATTCCATTTTATTTTTAAAATTCCATTAAAATATCAAAACGATCTCATTAATTTCTACAAAAATTATTTTAAGTTTTTATAACATTAAGTTTTTCAGAAATGATTTTTATTTCTGAAAAATCATTTATTTAATATTTTTAATCAATTTTTGTTAGATTTAATCATAATTAAATCATAATAAATCCAATTTTCATCTTTTTTGCACCAAAATTTTATACAAATTATTTTTAATCATTTAGAACAGAAATATGATTTTTAAAATAGAAATTCTTTAATTTTAGTATTTTTGAATATTAAAGTTAAATTTTGACAATTTGTGATAAATAGATTTAAAAATCTATTTTATAAGAAATAATTTTATAAAAATTATTTTTGCACTTCAAATACATTATTGTGATCATCCAAAATTTAAATTTCATAAAAAGATTTTTAGTTATTTATTTACTAAATTTCTCTCAAATGGCGAATATTTTTAATATTAATCAAACGTGCAATTATCCCCAATTCGAAGCCCTAGAACTTAAATATTTGTAGACTTGTTAGACTTAGACATATTTATTACCTCATTTTAGGGTGATACTTGATACATTTGGTCAACACATTTCTCAACAGATATAACATTTTACCAAGGTGAGTTTTACATAGCCCCTTTTCTATTTATCACCATTTTTGGGGTGAAACATGTTTATAACATCATCATTGCAATTCAATCATCAATGTGTCTATGTGTTTTCTATGTTGCATTATGTCTTGAGCATGGTTAGAGTAAGCACCATTCTAGCATAATCATTAACATTGATCAGCCGGCGGTATACATTGATAGATCTATTGGACTGACAATCCCACCCGGATACGTGCCTCCTACAAAGGTTACGTGGGTGTTTGTTATCGTATAACATTATTGGACCATGAGCGTATGGTATGTATCATTTTATAACAGTCATCAGGGTTGATTATGCACTCGATTTATTTCTAGTGTGTTCTCACATATGGACTAGATTGACATGACACATGAATTGCACAACATTTTATTCAATCATCAAAAACCTATGTAATTCTCACCAACTTTTGTTGACCCAAAACATTTTCAACTTAACATGTTTCAGGTTCTATTTGCTTGAAGATTTGTATTGATGCTTGAAGATATGTGTATAGTTTCAATCAATTTGATGTACAAATTCTAGAACATTTGTATGTAAGTTATTTAAATCATTTATGAAACTTATTATTCACCATGAGCTATTGAACAATCATTCATTCGTGACGCCCCGATGTTTCCGCCATCGGTTGGGGTGTTACACATAATACCACCACATAAAGTCTTTCAAGAAATGTTGTGGAATAGGCATCAAAGGTATATGTTTCAAAACTGTCGGTGAATCATATTTCAAAGTAACCTTATTCATCCCCGTTATTTGATCATTAATCTTCTTATGAACAATCCTTCTCGGATACTATGGGGTAAACACATCCCATTTTGTCCTACTCTCTATCGCCATGCGATCTGCAAAGTATCCAACAGCATCGTTGTTCACAGTAGCACCTGACAACGTATGTCTGCAGACATCACGTACAGCCCAGTAAGGTAGTGTTTTAATGTCATGGTATCTGTGAAAATACATAATTCCTTTCTCCCACTTCACTGCAACACACCTCAGTTGTCTCAAATATTTCCACCCGAGAGCTTTACCTTTAAACAGTTCGTTGTGGAATTTATAAAAACCACCTTAAATCTCAGTCTTTGGTAGGTTGACCTCTTTTTCTTTCAGCTTCCTTAGCAAGTTCCTCAGATCGTCAGATTGTTCAACAGTCGGTTTCTGACAATCTGAGTTTTTGAAAACTTCATCAACGAACTTCTTGCTTTTCTCACGTGCAAGTTTCTCAGCTTGGCTTAACAATTCTTCAGAAAATTCTGGAAAACATGAATCCTTATCATCTTTAAAGTATTCTAGATATTCCTCACTTGTAATATCCTCTATCTCAACATCTTCAAAAACCAGAGTATCTCTATCATCAGAGTGATTTCCTGCTTCTTTCTCAGGAATATTTGGAATGTAATTCTCACTCATTAACTCTTCAAGAGATTTCCCAACCTGTTTAGCCAGACCTTCAAGGATCTCTTTAGAAACAGCTGCAGAAACTTCACCGTCTTCAAGATCAGGATCATTGTACTCAAGTTCAAATCTCATGTCACGTGACTCAAATATTTCTGGAAATCTTCCTGTCATCTCAATCGTCCAGACTCTGTTTGTTAACATCTGACGATATAGCTTCTTATCCTCCTCAGATAAGGATCTGATCTTCTCATTCCAGAATATATCTTCATCATCAATATTACCACCAGGAGCTTTTAAACTTGATTCTCCTGCATCTTTTCCTGATTCTCTCTTTTCACACTTATACTTATCAGTGTCATCATCATCATCATCATCATCATCATCATCATCATTCAAAGAGCAATTATCATCTCTAGAATCATCTCCTGAACCATCATCATCATCACCATCCTTCTTTTTCTCAGGAGCATCACCGGCATCCTGTTCAAGTTCTTCATCATCTTCTTCATCTTTCTCAAACTCAGATGGTTCAAAATCAACAAGCTCTTCTTCTCTTTCTTTATCCTCCTCTCCTTCTTGTAACTGAGGAGATCTTTCATACAGATCATCAATCAGCTTCCTAAGCCCTTTGTTATCTTTCTTTACCTGCTTGTTTTCAAGTTTTAAAGCTATGTATCTTCTAGTATTTCTGTGCTCATGCTTTAACAACTTTTGATTTTCTTTCTGGAGTAGTTTAATCTTTGCTGCTAACTCTTCCTGACTCTATTGTGAAGATTCAACCACATCCAACATTTTTCTATCATTCTTTCTCAACTGATCAATCTCTTCTTGTTGCTGGTTTATGATCTTCATCATTTCAGTCAGCTTCTGATTAACTGTGTCCATCACATCTCCTGATACAGTAACCTTAGGAGTTGAAGCCTCAGCAACTGGAGTCTTTTTATTAAACTTGTTTAAGACTCTATCCAAAACAGCATTAAAATCATCAGTTGGAATATCAGTTTTCTCAGCAGCAGATGCATTCTGTTTCTTAGCTGCTGGGGATGTCACGGGAGACTTCGAGCTAGATACTTCAGGAACTTTCTTTCCTACAATCAGACTTTCAATATCCTTAGCTCTCCTCTTCTTAGGCTTTTCAATTTCAATAGCCTTAGCTTTCTTCTTGTAAATTGGATTCTTTTGGTTTTCTCCAGCCTTCGGTGATCCACCAAAATCTTCAGAACCCAATCCCAGACTTATATCAATATCATCCATCACAACTGGACTCTTCATCCTCTGTTCTCCCAAAGTTTGATTAAGACTCTCAGATTCACCAGCCACAGTGGCCTTGGGCATGGTGGTCTTAACAATCTCATCAGCAGAATCCCATCTCTCTTCCTCATGAGTCTCTTCAGAATCAATAGACTCTTCATCAACCAAATGTGTTCCTTTCTTTGCAACACTCTTCTTTCTTCGAGATGTTTTCTTTGGCGGTTCTGCTTCAACTTCCTTCTCCTTACCCTTTCCTTTACCACTCTCGGCACCAACATTAACAACTTGTCGCTTTCTTTTGGCTTCAGGATCAACAGGACATAATGAGTCATCATTATCAGAATCACTATTTGCATTCCTTGCCTTATCAACACCTGGATCTTGATAATCTAGATTGATCAAGTGACCAAACAAGTTCTTCAAAGGTGGTCTTTCGTTAACAAGTACACCTTTATAACCTTTCATTCTCAGCAATGTACTCAGACTCATATGATCATGTACCACAATCTGAGTTGGATCCTTCCTCAACTTCTTGTATTTCTGATCGAAAATCATCTGCAGGAATCTAGGATAAAGCAAAAACTTCTTACACTTCAGACCTCTCAACGGTTCAAGCATGTGATCAAGTATCATCCCCAATACATTGAATGGTTTGTTCAGAATCAGGGCAACCATCAAAGAGCTAATACTCTTTCTCATGACATCATATCCTCCACTCACAGACCCAAATATATGTAGCATCACATGAGCCAGGTATTTAAACTGTGGGTACAGTTTACCTTTATGTAGGGCTCCGTCTGTGATAGGTCCATTATATTTCATCCTCAGAAAGCACTTCCTCTGTTCTATCCAAAATAAGCATCTCGGATCAGTCTTCTTTTCTTTCAGCTTCAAAGCCTTTCTAATATCACCTTCAGATACAATCACCATCTCCCCCTGAATCTTACTGATAATTGTTGTTTCATTATCCCAAAACTCAATCCGTGCATTCTTCCAGAATTCCTTCTGATGATCTCTGTAAATGATAGCAGGTGTGGCAATAACGTCTACAACTCTGCTCCGCTTCAGGAACTCAACGATACCAGTGAATTCAGTGTGTTTCTTCAAGTCTCCAAGAAACGCGCAACAGTTGTGAGCTTCCTCAAAAGGTAACTCTTCTTCCGGCTTCTTCCCGGCAGCCTTTTCAGATGAACCTGCTGGAATGTCAGTATTCTGAGGTTCAGCCATTGAGAATCTGGAAAAACAAAACACAAAAACTCATTAGAATCGGACAAAATGTACAAAATTGAAAATTTGGTTTTTGGAATTCCACCTTCAACCGAACATGGGTTCGAATGTGGAAAATATAATGTTCGAATGTGGAAATAAGGTTCGAATGTGAAAAAGTTATTTCAAAATTGTACATTCGGCCTTTGTTCCACTTTCGATCCTTTGAACAAGCTTCTTTCGACCAAAAAGTCACTTTCGACCCTTTTGAATTGGTCGAATAGGCTGTTCATCTTCCAAAAATTTTAGATTTTGATTTTGACTATTTTAACATGCCATTTTAATTTGTTTAGTTGCTAATAGGTCCGATTAAACTTTATCAACAATCAATTGTACTAATTATTCAATGATTAAGTGTTTTTCCCCAAAATCTAGGGTTCGAAGGGTTTTAACAATCAATTTAACAATCCAGTGTGTTTAAACCCTTGATTTTGTAATCTTCTCCCCCTAAAACACTTAAGGATTGAATCCTAATAAAAAAAATTATAACAATAACAGTCCATAAGTCATGAAATGATTCAAACTTAGGGTTCGGATAGAAAAACACTTATTCTACCTTCAAATCATGTTGTTTACCTGCAATTCTTAGATAAAAATGATCAGAAATTGACAAGGATCGCAATGATAAGGTCTAAAACAAACGAGCAACAAGGGGGTGTAATCACAGAAATTTGAAAAATTTTCAAATGAAGGTTCTAACGTGCAGAAGTTGTTATATAGGCTCCACATTCAACCCTTTTGCTTGGGCGAATGTGAAAATATTTCCACTTTCGACCCTATTTAAAGGTTCGAAGGAAGAAATATGGTTCGAATGTGCAACAGACATTAGAACAATCACATTCGACCAATTAAAAAGTTCGAATGTAAAGGTAAAATTCCACATTCGACCCATCAAAGGGGCGAATGGAGATTGGAATTTTTGAACTTTTTACCAAATCTCAAAATCAAATCCCGTTCAATATTTTTCTTAACTTTTAAGCATCCGACATTCATCATTTCTCATTTTAAGATCACAAAACTCAAATGGTCCATCAAGATTCAGAAAATCACCATCAACCACCATCGGTTATCAAAAAGAATATAGAAATGTAAAATCTTTTGGATTTTCTGGAAGTTTTTGTTAAAACACACCTAAAATCTTTTTGAGTTTTGTATTTTTGACGAAAAATGTAAAATGCAGAAATGTAAACATAAAGCAATAAATGTTTTGTGATTTCCAGTAAGAGGATCATATGAGTTATTGAGAAATCTGATCACACCGTTGATCTTTTGATTTATAATATCATTAAAGACAATGTGTGATCCGGCAACTGCTGATATTGTTGTCCACATAAGCTCACATGCAGACTGTTTGTAGATACACGAAGTGCGACTAGTGCTATTGAATTGCAGATCTTAATATGTTTTACTGATGTCGAATAGTCGAATGTGGCTTTCAGATGGTCGAAGGTAGAATAGTCTGGTCGAAGGGAGCTCTGGGAGGTCGAATGTAGTTTTGATTGTACATATATGCTGATTCACCCACATTGTTTGGTCGAACCTGCACATTCGCCCAATCATTTGGTCGAATGTGCAGGTCTATATAAGGCTGAATCATTTTTGAATGTTTAACTTTTGGTCATTTTGTTTCCCTCTCAGAGTGTGTGTCTCCCTAGTGTTTTTGTCAAGTCTGTAATTGAATTTAATCATTATAAACAAGCTTTGTAAGGATTATTAACAATGTTTATGAATGAAATGAGAACGTTTGTGATTATTTGTGTGTTTTGCTAGTTTTATTATCATTTCGTGATCAATTCAGGGATTCCGCACCTGAATTGAACTTGTTTGATCATATTCTTTGTTTGAATAGCCGATCCTTTACACATACAAAGTGGTATCAGAGCCATAAGGATCAAACAACCATGAATTGATAATATTTCAGTTGATTTGGACCCAATTTTGATCAAAACTTTTCTTTTTTCATTGAACATTTGAATTTGGTAATAATTGATTGATTTGAACTTGTTTTCATGGATAAAATTCAAAATTCTCTTTGTTAAACTTGTTCCAAATCCAATCCAAAGCAAAACCTGCATAAGATCATCAAATTTCTTCAACATTTGAAAATTTTGGATCAAAATAACTGAGTTTCAAAGTATCACCGTTTTTCACAATGAAATGGTCGAACCTAGGGAGAAAAGGTCGAGAGTGGAGTTTTTAGGTCGAACCAGGGAGTTTTTGGTCGAACGTGGAGTCTTATTTGGTCGAACCTAGAAATTTTTAGTGTGTTGTTCATTCGACCATGAGTTGTACATTCGACCAGTCGGGCGGTCGAAAGTGATTTGTTTTGGTCAAAAGTGAAATGAGTTTGTTATTTTCTACATTCGAGCCTTTATAAACGGTCGAATCTGGAATAATGTCCACATTCACCCACACGATCATTGTGAACGGTCGAACGTAGAATCTGTTGATAAATTTTTCTAATCGTTTCGTGTTTTATCATTTTCAGACGATATGTGGAACTTTCCGACAACACCACGACCTAATACAACACCACAACAGCAAAAAACTATGGATCCTTGGTCGGTAGCTGCTCAGAAGACTAGTCAACCATCTCAACCGATTAACTATTTGGCGATGACTAGTTCGATGCCCCCAACAAGTTGCACAACCACAACCACATCCTATGGCTGATTACTGGGGAGTTGCAGCAGTGGTGGTACACTCTCAGACTACCAATGCGATTTCGACACTTATTCATGATTTATCTTCGGGTAGTGGGAGCCGTCCACCAAAGTGAATGGAAATGGTGGATTACAACCAATGGAAGACCAAGTTCAAGATTCATCTAGAGGGAATGGGATTAGAAGGAACGGAAGCTTGGCAAATGATTGCTAAGGAGTATGTTGCTCCGGTTTTGGAAAACACTGTTGAGCCGATTCCGTTATAGAGTCTCGCTGAGCACGAGAAGAAGAAGTTTGCGTTGGAAAAGAAGGCGTTTTCCCAACTGTCTCAGGCCATTAACACTGATCACTTACATCAGTTTGGGTCGTGCACCACTTTGAAGCAATTATGGGATATGTTAAGGAATCGTCACGATGGGAATGAGAAGACAAGGAAGCTTAGAATGGAGGAGTTAAGAAAAGAGTTTGAGAATTTCAGCTATATGGGAAATGAGACGCTGAAGGATTTGATTCCGAGGTACTGTCACTTATTGACTGAACTTTCAAGTTATGAGATCAATATACCGATGTCTGAGCTGGTGGATAAGTTCGCTAATGCATTGCCACCATACTGGAATCAACACATCGAGGTCCTCAAGGAGAAAGATGCGTACCAATAGTAGACCATCAATGATGTCATCCAGAAGCTTGAGAACAAAGAGATGGAGGAAAAGAGGAAGGCAAAAAGAGCACAAGTTCCTCAGAATCCAGAGTTTAAACTTGAACAATGTTACTGTTGAAGTTGCACAGCAACATGAAGCCTTGGTTTCTGCTATGGTCTCTTCGTATAACGGGTTAGTAGCTAGTCAAATTGGTAATAATAATTTGACCAATGAAGATATTGCGCAAATTGACAAGGAGGAGATGGAGCTCATTGACATCCAGTGGGCGTTTGCTAGTGTCATGAGGCGAGCGACTAAGTTCATTGAGAAGACGGGCAGAATTGATCTTTCTACTTCTCCAAACACCACATATGGGTTCAACAAAGCCAAAGTGACATGTTTTAACTGTGGTGGGAAAGGTCACTTCAAGAGAGAATGCACACAGCCAACACAACAGGGGAACAGGAATCCTTTCAACACCAATTACCAGAACCGTCAATCACAAAATCAGGTATCATATCAAAGCCAAAACAATTCAAATTTTCAACCACAAAATACTTACCAAAACCGCAAAAACACCTCACCAAACAATACTGTTAGACAAACCACTACACAAAACCAGAACCAAAATCAAACACCACACAATCCAACCAGAACTATCATTCCTATTCCTACACCAAACAGCCAAACTCAATCAGATAACCAGAACCAGGCTTTGGTGATCTAGAAAGATGAGGGATTTAATTGGACTGGTATGCAACTCAGTGTTAAGGAGATCACTGCTGGTAATGTGGCGTGTGTTGCCCAAAAGATGGATTTGGATGAGCCGGTGTCAGTTGAAGATGTTTTGGTGACTGAGAAGATGCTAAGGTGAAGATTGAAGAGTTGAGTGAAGAAAGTGATGTTTGTGTTGAGAAGAAGTCGGGATTGATTCTTGACTCTGTTACTGATGTTCCCGAACAGTATGATTCAGCTTATTCTGATACGGAGAGCGATTTTGATTCTGAAGCTAGTGTTAACTCACTAGATGAAGATATTGATCAACTTCTTGCCGAAGCTGATTTTCTCATGACACGCAAATCGTGCATAGTGGATGATGCTTTTACCAAGATCGACTATTCTAAATTCTTTGCTGGAAAGTAAGCATACTTTGCAATGATGGCGATGACAGAGCCTCCAAAACAGGTAAGTTCTGAATCTTCTTTAGATATGAATAGTGAGAAGTATTGTGGTGCATGCGATAGATTGACTGAGAATAATAAGCAACTCAGGGTTCAGCTTGAGAGTGCTAAGATCAATTGTCAATCGTATCAAAAAGAAGCACGAGAATTCAATAAGGTGCTTGATGGTTACAAGAAAGACATTTCAGATCTTAAAAAGACTTTATCTTTAAAACAATTAGCCATTAACAATTACATTAATGAATTAGAAAATACAAAACTTGAAATGGCTACCATCAAGTGCTTTGCAGAGAAAGTCAACAAGAAGCTTGAAAGCTACAAACATATTGCATATGTTGTTGACCATATCATTGAGGAGCCTTCATAGTCAAGTAGTGCAAACTACAAGGCAGTCCCATCTCCAGTGTTATAACCATACTTTGCATTCAATAACACCGGAGAGTTCAGTTAAGTCTGACTCTACATCGGATGATAAGTCTAACACCTCCAGTGTGGGAGACCCTAATTCTGATGTTAGACCTATTTTGGGACTGAATGATTAAGGTGTGATTGTTGTAACTGATGATTCTGACTCTGAGGAGGATAAATCTGAGAAAGTGTGTGATATTCCTACTGAAAATCACATTATCACCAATGAACCGGTGTCACCATCTCAGATTTTCCATCCAATGGCTAACGCTCATTGAGTGAATCAGTCAGTTAAGCATGTTGAGAAAAATGAAAAATGTGACAAACCCGTCAAAGTTTTCTATCGGATGGAAGGATCCAATAAGATAATTTCTGACGAGGAATATCCAATCAAATTTGCCAACTATTTCAAGATTGAGAAAATTTGGCAGGAGAGTACCATTTGGTTCCCAAAGCATGAGCGAACAAATGATGTACCTCCAGAGGTTTTAAAGAAAATTTATTTAGATGTTCCAAAAGAACCAAAGGTTCATGTCACAGAGTTTATTAAGCCAAAGGAGAAGGCAAATAGTTTTCTTGAGCCAACTTACTCAAAGGACCCAGCTCCTGAGAGTCTAAGAAGAAGGTGTGTGGATGATCAATATCCTATCACTACTTATGCAAAGTCGAACGCCAAGAACAACTTCAAAGAATACCGTGCATGTCATAAATGCGGGGAGAAAGGGCATTTACTTGCTCACTGACCGTATGTTAGGCACATAAGGCAGGAGGTTGAAGTGAAGCAGAAATACCAAAGTCCAGTCGATAATCATTGTTATCCACAAAGACGATTTGTTCCTCAACCAACACCGTTTTATAACCAAAGCAGATATTTTCAAAAGAGGGATAATTGTCAGATGACATATAACCGTCGTAACCGGATAGCCATGGAAAAACCTCTTAAGAAACCTGTGGTGAACACAACTGTTGAGAAGCAAAATGTTCCTGTAAAACCTGTAATTAAACCAACAGTTGGCCCTGTCTCTGTTAAATCAGAGAAGGTAACCAAGAAAGTTTCCTTCAAGGACGAAGTAAAGAAACCGGTTGAGACCCCAAAATCTCATATCTAGATCTTGAAACGTTCGGAACAATTCTGGTCACCAAAGGGTTCTCAAGGTGCTTCATCTTCGCAAGTTAATGAGAAATCTGAAACTGAAAAGGTTTTAATTGATCAGAAAAAGATCAATTCAAATTCAACTGTTTTTGAGAAAGAATCTTTGAAACTCAATGTTCAAAGACCCAAGACCAAGCAGGCTTGGGTCCCCCGAAAAATCTAATCTTTTTACTTGATATGTGCAGGGAGCTTTAGCTGGCCCTGTGAGCAGTCTTTGGATTGTTGACAGTGGAGCTTCTGGTCACATGACAGGTGATTTATCGCTACTGTTTGACATCAGAAATATCAATGGCGGATATGTAGCGTTTGATGGGAATAAAGGAGGATACATTACTATGGAGGGTAGTGTGAGTAATGGTATCGTGAGTTTTGAAAAGATTTCGTACGTGAAGCAAATTGATTATAATCTGCTCAGTGTCAGTCAGATATGTGATAAACAGTTTTTTGTATTCTTTGATGACAAATCTTGTTACATTCTCAAGCCAGGATTCGTACTTCCAAAAGAGTGGGTAATGCTAAAAGCACCGAGAGTGAACAATCTGTACATTCTTGACATGTCAAAGGCCATGACAACCCAAGGCCAAGAAACGTGTTTCCTCTCGAAGGCTACTGAAAAAGAATCAATCATGTGGCATCGGAGGATGGGACACATTCAACTTAGAAAAATGAATCATTTGGTAAAGAATGAACTTGTCGAAGGCGTGAATGTTAAACATTTCCATTTGAATGACAAGTGTGTGAGTTGCAAGAAAGGAAAGCAGCACAAGCAATCCCATAAACCAAAGAAAGTCAATTCAGTTGAACTACCACTTGAGCGTTTGCACATGGACCTGTTCAGACCGGTCAAGCGTAAAAGTCATGCTGGTGAATTGTACTGTCTTGTGGTTACCGATGACTATTCTAGATTTTCATGGGTTATGTGCTTGCATCATAAGAGCGGCACGTTTAATAATCTGAAGGTTCTGTTCACTCGATTGGAAAATATCTATGGTCTGAAGATCAGGAGAATTAGGAGTGATAATGGGACAGAGTTCAAGAACGCACAGATGGATGCTCTTTGTGAAGACAAAGGAATTCATCATGAATATAGTGCTCCGTATACCCCTCAACAGAACGGTGTCGCAGAACGCAAAAACAGGACTCTTATTGAAGCGGCTAGGACAATGCTTGCGGATTCCAACCTTCCAGTAATGTTCTGGAATGAAGCCATTTACGCAGCTTGTTATACTCTTAATCGTGTTCTAACAGTGAAGAAGTTTGGTAAAACTTCTTATGAGATGTTAAACCGACGAAAGCCGAACTTAGAGTATCTAGAAGCGTTTGGAGCCCCATGTACAATGCTTAATCCAACTGAGAAGTTCGCACCAAAAGCTGAAGAAGGATTCTTTGTTGTATATGCCACCCCACTCAAATGGGTATTCAACAAACGAACTCGTCAGGTAGAGGAGTGGGCTAACGTTGAAGTTAAGCGGTATACTCATAATGTACAGGGTAGCGGTCCAGACTGGATGTTTGATTACAAGGACTTCTTTGAATCATTCAATCTATATAGCTTGGTTGAAGAGGCTGTATTACGATTATATTATGAGTGTGAAAACGCAGTGACATCACCGTTAGTGCGTCCGATCACCGTAACCCCTCAAACAGCGTCTAATGATACCAATGCTCCTGCAGCTGAAGAAGAGGTATTTCAGGAAGCTTCCACAACTCTCAACTCATCAGAATCGGAAGATGATGATGATGTTACAAGTGAAGCTGTTCCAGATATTGCTACAGAGACACCTCCAGTGAACCCAAATCCAAATGGTGTTTCATCATCAAACGTGGGTAATGATCTGGATTCGACAGAGAATTTGACTACTCAAATGGGAGTACAAGTACCTAATTATCCGGAATCTCGGATACATCGGATTCACCCGCTCGAGCAAGTTATTGGTGATCCTGGTAGCAGTGTGATGACGAGAGGTCAACTGAGGAATGCTAACTCACCAGAAAACCTTGGCGCTCTAGCCTTATATGCCAAAATTCAAAAGTCGGGTTTTCAGAATGACTGATCTTTTGCTTGTTATGTTTCGCAGGTTGAGCCGCGGACATACAAGGATGCTCTTTTGGATGACGCTTGGGTAGAGGCTATGCAAGAGGAGTTATTATAGTTTCAGAAACTAGAAGTGTGGACACTGACAGATTTACCGCCAGAACGGAAAAAGATAGGAACTAAATGGGTGTTTAAATGTAAGAAGGATGACAGAGGAGTGATTGTTAGGAACAAAGCTCGATTGGTCGTACAAGGCTTTCATCAAGTGGAAGGAATCGATTATAACGAGATTTATGCACCAGTTGCACGCTTAGAAGCTATTCGCATGTTTCTAACGTTTGCATCTTACAAGAAATTCAAGGTGTATCAAATGGACGTTAAAAGCGCGTTTCTTTATGGTGTGGTCAAGGAAGAAGTTTACATAGGTCAACCACCAGGCTTTGAAAATCCTATTCACCGGGATAAGTTCTACGTTCTGAACAAAGCTCTTTATGGGTTGCACAAGGCTCCACGGCAATGGTATGAGGAGCTGAGCACGTATCTTCTATCCAAAGGATTTAAACGAGGTTTGGTAGATTGCACACTGTTCACAAAACGAACAGGAGATGACTTGCTTCTAGTGCAAATTTATGTTGATGACATTATTTTTGGTTCTACTAATGAACTTTTATGCAGAGAATTTTAAAAAGTTATGCAGGAAAAGTTCGAAATGAGTGCGATGGGAGAGATGCAGTTTTTCCTAGGCTTGCAGGTGGACCAAAGACCAACGGGGATCTTTATTCACCAGACCAAATACGTTTCTGAAGTCTTGAGCCGATTCCAGAAGGATGATTCGAAGCCGATGGATACCCCGATACAACCTAATCACGGGATTGGTGTTGAAGCTAAGGGGGAGCTAACTGATCCCTTTACATACAGAGCAATCGTCGGATCTCTGATGTATCTCACCGCATCAAGACCGGACATAATGTTCACCACATGTCTTTGTGCACGTTATCAATCGTAGCCGAAATAGAGTCATCTTGCAGCTGTCAAACGTATCCTTAGATATCTGAAGGGTTGTCCGTCGAGAGGATTTTGGTACCCTAATGATGATAATTTTGACTTTGTTGCTTTTAGTGATGCGGATTGGGGCGGTTGTGATAGAGATAGTAAATCCACAACTGTTGGATGTCAATTTTTGGGGAGCAGGCTCGTGACCTGGCAATGCAAGAAACAAACTGCAGTCGCCTTATCCACATGTGAAGCAGAATACGTCTCAGCATCAAGCTGCTGCTCACAGGTTCTCTGGATACAACAACAGATGGTGGACTACGGTTTGCAATTTCTTAAAACCCCTATTTACTATGATAATGAGGCTGCAATTGCATTAACAAAAGATTTAGTCAATCACTCGAAAGCTAAGCATATCCGGATCAAATATCATTTTATCCGTGATTATTACGCAAAAGATTTTATCGATATGGTCAAAATCCACACTGACTATCAACGTGCAGATCTTTTTACCAAAGCTTTTGACAAATCAAGATTTGAATATCTTTTAAAAGCTAACGGTATGAAAGAAAAACAAGACTGATCATCACCTCGGTTTATCGCTTTTTAGTTTTTAGTTTTTATTGTTTTTCAGAAAAATACAAAAATCCAAAAATATGTTTTTCATTTTAGGTAGAATTTATTTTCAGAAAAACCAAAAACATTGAAAAATTTAAAAACCCATAAAAATTAGAAAAACTCAAAATGATTTCCAGGAGAAAAAGAGGAAATGATAGTACATCAGTGGGGATATGACACATGCTAAAGAAGTGTAATGCAATATAAGGCGTGTGTTTGAGTCTGTGTGATGTGTTGATAGGCTTCGTAGACCTATTACTGCGTGCCTGATACATACATATCAAACGAATTGTTGTGTGGATGAACTCCTCATGGGCATATGGTCTTAGTACCGTAATTTCGTGATAGGGTATTTGTACAAAATTCGGAGGTTTCGGGTCGTTATGTTATTAGTTATCTGGGGATAGCCTCTCTGATCTTCTGCTGTAAGTCATTACGGACCTAGATCAGATAGGGTGTCTTTATAAAAGAGCTGTAAAGCCAAATCCTAAAGTTACCGAATTGAGGAACTTTCAATGTATGACGATAATCAAAGATTATCTAATGCATCGTATCCAATCATTGATGCAAATCATGATTGATATCAGCCCTCAACCTGGTAGAGTGCACAAGTTACTTTGTAGCATTGATTTGCTGACATGTACACCTCTGTGCCTCATACCTTGTAAAATTACAGATGACGAAAGCATAATCACGCGTTACAATGAGTCTTTGTGCATTTACTTCTTGATACGGGAGTATGTCGTGTGTGTGGGAACCACAGACAATTGAGTTTATACTATAAATAACCGTATCAGTCTAAAGCACTACACAACAGTCTGCATGTGAGCTTATGTGGATCACAATATCAGCAGTTGCCAGATCACACATTGTCTTTAATGATAATAAATCAAAAGATCAACAGTGTGATCAGATTTCTCAATAACTGATATGATCCTCTTACCGGAAATCACAAAACATTTACTGTTTTATCATTACATTTCTGCATTTTACATTTCTCGTCAAAATTACAAAACTCAAAAAGATTTTAGGTGTGTTTTAACAAAAATTTTAGAAAATACAAAAGATTTTACATTTTTATATTCTTTTTGATAACCGATGGTGGTTGATGGTGATTTTCTAAAACTTGATGGACCATTTGAGTTTTGTCATCTTTAAATGAGAAATAATGAATGTCGGATGCTTAAAAGTTGAGAAAAATATTGAACGGGACTCGATTTTGAGATTTGGTAAAAAGTTCAAAAATTCCAATCTCCATTCGCCCCTTCGATGGGTCGAATTTGGAATTTTTGCTGCTCATTCGAACTTTTCAAAACGGTCGAATGTGAGTGTTCTTATGTCAGTTTCACATTCGAACCATTTTTCTACATTCGAACCTTTAAATAGGGTCGAAGGTGGAAAAATTTTCACATTCGCCCTACACGAATGGTCGAATGTGGAGCCTATATATACCCTTTCTGCACTTTCGAACCCCATTTCAAATTTTTTCAAATTTCTGTGATTAAGACACCTTGTTGCTCGATTGTTAAAAATCATACCATTATAATCCTCGTTTCTTGCTGATCATTTTAAGAGGTCATTTGCAGGTATCCATCCAGTAACAAAATCAGAATCATCAATTTTCTATTCGAACCCTAGCATGAATCAAATCATGTCTTTTGACCTTTAATTGTGACAATTGATGATAGGGATTCAGTGTTTAAGTGTTTAAGGGGGAGAATATACCAAAATCCAGGGTTTAATCATCACAGAGAATCCCATTGATAGATTAAAATGTTCAAACCCTAGATTTTAGGATAAAACACTCAAACAATGAATAATCATAACAATTGTTGATTGGGAAAGGTTTATCGGCCATATTAGATGCTTTACAAATCAAAATGGCATGTTAAAACACATTAAATCAAAATCTGCAAATTTTGAAGATGAACAGACACGTTCGACCAATTCAAAAGGATCGAAAGTGGCTTTTTGGTCGAATGCAGCTGTTCAAACGGTCGAAAGTGGAACAAAACGGCCGAATGTATATTTTCATCACTGATTTTTCACATTCGAACCATATTCTACATTCGAACCTCATAATTCTCACATTCGAACCCCGAATGGTCGAATGTGGAAATAAAAAAAATCAAAAATTTCAAGTTTTGAATATTTTGTCTGTTTTTAACGTGTTTTCTTGTTTTGTTTTGCAGTATAATCATGTCTGATACTGATATTCCCACTGGATCGTCAGACAAGGCAGCTGGGAAGAAGCCTGTAGAAGATTTACCGTTTGAAGAAGCACACAACTGTTGTGCTTATTTGGGCGATCTGAAGAAACATACCGAATTCACCGGTATTGTTGACATTTTGAAGAGAAGCCGTGTCGTTGTTGCTATTGCTACTCCTGCCATCATATATAGAGACCACCAAAGAGAATTCTGGACGAATGCTAGAATGGACTATTGGAACAACGAATCTGCTATCGTAAGTAAGATTCAGGGGGAGTTAGTGATTATTTCTGAAGACAACATTATTGAGGCATTGAAGCTGACAGATAAGAAGACTGATCCGAGAGTTCTTTCTTGGATTGAGCAGAGGAAGTGTTTCCTAAGAATGAAGTACAATGGACCGATTACTGATGGTTCATTACATAAAGGAAAACTGTGCCCGCAGTTCAAGTACCTTGCTCACGTCATGTTACATGTTTTCGGATCTATGAGTGGAGGTTATGATGTAATGAGAAAGAGTGTTAGCTCTTTGATGGTTGCCCTGATCTTGAATAAGCCATTCAATGTATCTGGAATGATACTTGAACACATGCTGGAACCATTGAGAGGTTTGAAGAATAAGAAGTTTTTGTTATACCCGAGATTCCTGCAGATGATTTTTGATGAGAAGTACAAGAATTTGAAAAAGGATCCTAGACAGATAGTTGTTCAGGATCACATGAGTTTGAGTACGTTAGTAAGAATGAAGGGTTATAAAGGTGTGCCATTGAATGAAAGACCACCAATGAAGAACTTGTTTGGTCACCTGATCAATCCAGGATATCAAGATCCAGGTACTGACAAAGCCAGGAATGTGAACAGTGATTCTGATGAAGACAATCCGTTATGTCCTATTGATCCTGAAGCAAAAAGGAAGAGGCAAGTAGTTAACGTTGGTGCAAAGAGTGGTAAAGGAAAAGAAAAAGAAACTGATGTTGAACCACCTAAAAAGAAGGTATCTAGGAGGAAGAAAAGTGTAGCTAAAAAGGGTTTAAACTTAGTTGATGAAGTGTCTTTGGATTTTGAAGAGACACAGGAAAAGGAGAGATGGGATTCGGATAATGAGACTGTCAAGTCCACCACACCCAAGGTCACTGTGGCTGGTAAGTCTGAAAGTCTGAACAAATCATTAGAAGAACAGAGGATGAAAAGTCCGATTGTGTTGGATGATATTGATGAAGGTTTGGGTTTGGGATCTGAAGATTTTGGTGGATCGCCAAAGACTGGAGAGAAACAGAAAAATCCTACATATAAGAAGAAAGCAAAGGCTGTTGAAATTGAGAAGCTGATGAAAAAGAGAGCAAAAGATATTGAGAATTTAATTGCTGGAAAGAAAGTTCCTGCAGTATCAAGCTCTAAATCTCCCATGACATCCCCAGCAGCAAAGAAACAGAAAACATCATCTACTGCTGAGCAATCTGAACTACCAACTGATGACTTTAATGCTGCTTTAGATAGAGTCTTGCTAAAGCTGAAGAAACAAAAGACTCCAGTTGCTGAAGCTTCAACTCCAAAGGTTATTGTATCTGGTGATGTGATGGATGCAGTGAACCAGAAGCTGACTGACATGATGAAAATCATTAATCAGCAACAAGCAGAGATTGAGCAGTTAAGGAAGAATGACAAGAAGATGTTGGATGTAGTTGTCTCTTCACAGGAAAACGAAGAGGTAGTGGAAGCTAAGATCAAACAACTTCAGGATGAGAATCAGAAGTTGTTATTACATGAGCAGAGAAATACTAGAAGGTATATTACTATGAGACTTGAGAACAAAAGGCTGAAAGAAACCAACAAGAGCATGAATAATCTTATAAAAGATTTATATTCAAAGCTCCACAAATGAAAGCTGGAGAGGAAGATAAAGAACCTGAAGAAGAACAGGTTGACTTTGAACCATCAGATGATGAAGAAGATGATGAAGAATTGGAAGAGGATGCCGGTGATGCTCCCAAGAAGAAAGATGATGGTGATAATGATGGTTCAGGTGATGATTCAGGTGATGGTAATAGCTCTGCTGATAGTGATGATGACGATGATGATGATACTGATAAATATAAATGTGAAAAGAGGGGATCAGGAAAAGACACAGGAGGGTCTAGCTCGAAAACTCCTGGTGGAAACACTGACGATGATAATGTTTTCTGGAACGAGAAAATTAGAGCTTTATATGAAAAAGATAAGAAGTTATATCGCCAGATGTTGACTGATAGAGTCTGGACAACTGAGATGACTGGTAGATTTCTAGAAATATTTGAGTCAAATGACATGCGTTTTAAGCTTGAATATAATGATCCTGATCTGGAAGACGGAGAAGTTTCTGTAGCCGTGTCTAAAGAGATATTAGAGGGACTGGCTAAACAGGTTGGTAAATCTCTGGAAGAGTTGATGAGTGAGAACCAAATACCGAATATACCTGAGAAAGAAGCAGGTAATCACTCTGATGATAGAGATGTTCCAGTATTTGAAGAAGTAGAGATGGAGGATATTACAAGTGAAGAATATCCAGAATACTTCAAGAATGATAAAGATTCTGGATTTCCTGAATTCTCTGACGAGTTGTTGAGCCAGGCTGAGAAACTTGCTCGTGAGAAGAGCAAAAAGTTCGTTGAAGAAGTGTTTAAGAATTCAGATTGTCAGAAGCCGAATGTTGAACAATCTAATGATTTGAAAGAATTGTTGAGGAAACTTAAAGAAAAAGAAGCTAACCGTCCTAAGACTGAAGTACAAGGTAGTTTCTACAAATTCCACAATGAACTATTTAAAGGAAAAGCTCTCGGATGGAAGTATTTGAGACAGCTTAGGTGTGTTCGCGGTATCTGCAAACATACAATGTCAGGTGCTTCAGTAAACAACAATTTCGTTGGTTACTTTGCAGATCGCATGGCGAGGGAGAGCAGAACGAAATGGAATGTGTTCACCCCACAGTATCCTAAGAGGATAGTACACAAAAAGGAGAAAGATGAAATAACGGGGTTGTACAAAGTGACTTTGAAGCATAAACCACCAAAAGTGTTTGAAGCATATTCCTTTGATGTCGATTCCACAACACTTTTCGAAATATTTTATGTGGTGGTACTACGACTGGAAGACGGCAGAGGCTATTATTGTTCTGAAGGATGGTATGAAATATTTTAAGAAGATTCATATTTTCGATCTGATGTGGTTGATCAATTGCTCGCACGAGGATATTATCATGTTATATTACAATCCGATTTACTATGAAGAGAAAGACAGGGAACAGGCAGCTAAATACCAACGTGTGGTATTTCTATGTTTTGCGTGGGATGTCAATGCGGGTTGTGACTTTGATAAGAAGCTGGGAAAGTTTGTTCAGATTCAGAAAGTTGAATAGAAGAAACCAAAACAAACTCATGAACCAGTTATGACGAAAGAACAAAAGAAGCTACTGCATATCAAATTGATGAACAAGAGAATGGATGAAGACCGAAGGCTAAAGCAATTCAAGCAATAGTCGAGGGGGAGTTTGTAGATACATGAAGTGCGACTAGTGCTATTGAATTGCAGATCTTAATATGTTTTATTGATGTCGAATGGTCAAAGGTGGCTTTCAGATGGTCGAAGGTAGAATAGTTTGGTCGAAGGGAGCTCTAGGAGGTCGAATGTAGTTTTGATTGTACATATATGCTGATTCGCCCACATTGTTTGGTCAAACCTGCACATTCGCCCAATTGTTTGGTCGAATGTGCAGGTCTATATAAGGCTGAATCATTTTTGAATGTTTAACTTTTGGTCATTTTGTTTCCCTCTCAGAGTGTGTGTCTCCCTAGTGTTTTTTTGTCAAGTCTGTAATTGAGTTTAATCATTATAAACAAGCTTTGTAAGGATTATTAACAATGTTTATGAATGAAATGAAAACGTTTGTGATGATTTGTGTGTTTTGATAATTTTATTGTCATTTTGTGATCAATTCAGGGATTCCGCACCTAAATTGAACTTGTTTGATCATATTCTTTGTTTGAATAGCTGATCCTTTACACATACACTGTTGTGCAGTGCTTTAGACTGATACGGCTATTTATAGTATAAACACAATTGTCTGTGGTTCCCACACACACGACATACTCTCGTATCAAGGAATAATTGCACAAAGACCCATTGTAACGCGTTATTATGCTTTCGTTATATGTAATTTACAAGGTATTAGGCACAGAGGTGTACAGGTCAGCAACTCAATGATACAAAGTAACTTCTGCACTCTACCAGGTTGAGGGCTGATATCAATCATGATTTGCATCAATGAATGGATACGATGCATTGGATAATCTTTGATTATCATCATACATTGAAAGTTCCTCAATTCGGTAACTTTAGGATTTGGCATTAAAGCTCTTTTATAAAGATACCCTGTCTGATCTAGGTCCGTAATGACATACGACAGAAGATGATACCTTTTTGTATTAGGATCGAATTGTCAAAAACAAAGACTTTGATCAAACAAGTATATCAATTCAGGTGCGGAATCCCTGAATCGATTACGAAATGATAATAATACTAGCAAAACACACAAATCACTTTCAAAGTTCCCATTTCATTCATAAACATGTTGATTAATCTTATAAATTGTTGTTTACAATGAAATAAAGTAGATTCAGACACAATAAAACCCTAGGGAGAAAATACACTCGAAGGAGGGAAATAAAGTGACCACTATTCGACTTAAAAACTGATTCAGCCTATATATAGACGTGCACATTCGACCATACGTATGGGCGAATGTGCACGTTCGACCAATTAAACTGGCGAATCAATAAACATGATCTACAAAACTTTCCTTCGACCTTGAGCTTCTCCCTTCGACCATTAACCTTCACTTTCGACCATATTTAAATCCACATTCGACCATCCGATTATGACAAAACAAGATTGTATTAGCAATCCAATAACACTAGTCGCATAATATGCATCAACATTCGGTTTACGGCCCTGATATGTTTAGGCGAAGATTTCAGATGAGTAAAAGGTTATTTTTGCACATTACCGAAGATTTAGAGTCCATATATGACTACTTTAAGCAAAAACCCGACGCTAGAGGGTGCTTAGGATTCACCGTAATTCAAAAGGTCACTTGCACATTACGTGTACTCGCCTACGGGAACACATACGATATCAATGACGAGTATTTGAAGATGGCGTAGAAAACCACACGCGATACTTTGGAGTATTTCTGCTACGGTATTTACAAATATACATATATTTTTAATTAGTAGTTACATTTTATATAGATTTTTAATTAGTAGTTACATTTTTTATATACATTTGATTTTTTTAGGTATATGCCAATTATATGGAAAACGATACTTGATAAACCAGACATGGAGCGACCTTCAACAACTATACGAAGCGCATTTAGAAAGACATGATTACCCGGCATGATTGGTAGTATAGATTGTCGTCAATGGCGATGGTATAGTTGTCCAACCGCATGGCGAGGTCAACATACACGCAGTGACCAAAAGGGGCCAACGTTGGTTTTACAAGCAGTTGCCTCACAAGAGTTGTGGGTTTGGTCGGCCTTCTTTGGTCTCGCCGGGTGTATGGACGACATAAATACTTTTCAGTTTTCTCCATTGCTAGAGTCTTACATTGGCGGAACAATACCGAAAGCTGGGTTTTATGCAAATAATAATTACTACGAGCATGGATACTACTTGGCGGATGGCATATATCCGGAGTATTCAATGCTCGTCAAAACGTTTAGTCATACACAAGATCAAAAAAGGAAATATTTTAAGAGAGTTCATGAGTCTGCAAGAAAGGACATCGAGAGGTGTTTTGGCGTTCTTCAATTACGATGGCATTTTGTTAGAAATCCTTGTCGTGTGTGGGAAAAAGAAATGATTAGAATGGTGATGTATGCTTGTATCATAATGCATAATATGATACTTGAAGACGAAGGAAAGGTAATATGCCCAAACTATTTGGCAGAAGCTGATGTTCAAGGGACGCAAGCGACAATGGAGGAGAGATTCCAAAACAGTACCATGTTGCGTTCCAAGGATATACATAACGCGTTGAAGGCGGGTTTGGTTGAGGAAGCATGGGCGATTCGCCCGATTCATCACAACCAAGAAGAAGGAGGAGGAGGAGGAGAAGAAGAAGAAGACGAAGAAGAAGTAAATAACGAAGAAGACAACGAGTAGTTTTTTTAAGTATTTGTAGTTTTTTTAAGTATTTGTAGTTTTTTAAGTATTTGATCCTTTTTTTAAGTAATTGTAGTTTTTTAGTATTTTGTAATTTTTTTTAGTATTTGTAATTTTTTTTAGTATTTGTAATTTTTTGATTTAATTAAATATTATTAGCTGTTTAATATTATTATTTAAATAAGAAAACAATAATTAACTAATGATTACCCAATCATTTATAAAGCCCCATAACGCCTCTTTCCACTACACCCTCTTTTTCCATAACGCCACATAACCCCCCTTCTATTATTTTATAATATTTTAATCCCCATAAAGATCTATAACCCCCCTCCACTACACATAACCTAATACAGTTTTTTTGTAAATACATCCACACAAATATATAAGATTTGGATCATTTGAGAATTATCATTTAGGAAGAGAACCAAGTGTGAAAACAAATATCCCTCCACCAAAAGATAAAAATAAATAAATAAATTATATAACCTAAAAAAATAAAAAAGTAAAAACACCAAAATGTTTTTTTTAGTGTTAACCTTTCAGAAAAAAATAAAAAAAATAAAAAAATGGCTTATATTACTTCATATTTACGTCATGTCTGATGCACATGTGCATTTTGCTGTTATATATATATACAGACATATACCGTATGCACATGTGCATTTCACTATTAGAACACACTTATGAATAAATTGTCAATTACCATAATGAAATGATCATTAAATTGAAATGATATGATACATAAGGTGGAAAAAAATTTATTCAGTGATCATTAAATGGACGCAAAGTGTATTTCACTATTATAGTTAAGTTTTTTTATGGGTTTTGCTTTACGCTGTGTTCCCGAGTTTACTAAATAAAAGAAAAGAAGAGAAAGGGATACTAGGAGAGAAAAGAAAGGAAAATATATAATTTTATTTCGTGTTCCAGAGTTGAAAGGAAAATAAAAGAAACTAAAGACTTTATGTGTTCCCGAGTTGAAAGGAAGAGAAAAGAAACGTATATTTTACAATTATACCCTTATAAGATTTTATTATAAGTTAAATGATAGGGTAAAATGGTAAATGATATAGTTTATATTTATTTTCCTTTCCCTTCCTTCCGCTTCCTTCCAATTTGGGAGGAAGATTATTTGGGAGAATTTTCCTTCCTCTTCTCTCCACTTCCTTTCTTTCCGCTTCCTTTCCTTTCTTTTCATTTTATTATTAAACTCTGGAACACAGTGTTAGGGTTTAATTTTTAGGTATCGTATGAAGGGGTTAGGTTTTTGGGGGATGGCGTGAGGGGTTTAGGTTTTTGGGGTTGGTGGTGAATAAACATAAAAAAAAACTCTATATAAAACTATAAAATAAGAAAATTGTATTACATGCACATGTGCATTTCATTATTATAGTTAGGTTTTTTAATGTGTTTAACTTTAGGGCTTAGTTTTTAGGTATGGTGGGAGGGGGTTAGCTTTGGGGTGGGGGGTGGTTGGGCCGGTGTGGGGGATGGAGGGTTTAGGATTTTAGGGGGTGGGGGTGGATAGGTTTAGGTTTTTAGGGGGTGGAGGTGGGGTTTTTAGGGTTTTTTTTGTTTGTGTTCACATTGGTTCCTTGGTTCTCTCCCTACGAGGTGGTTCTTGCATGAACCCTACCCTTTATATATATATATATATATATATAGGGGGAGGATTAAATAAAAACTCACTCAAAACGAAGAAACTCGGTAAACTCTGACTTCCCGAACTTTTTATTATCTGAAAAAATTAGGGTATGTAATATACATGTTTTTAAGAGTTTTGAGCAAAAAAACAAAAAAGCGCCGAGTGGATATTTTTAAAAAAAAATAAATAAGTTTTTTGTGTTACATATGTAACATGTCTGTTTTTGTGTAACATACGTAACACAAAAAAAACTTATTTATTTTTTTTAAAAATATCCACTCGGCGCTTTTTTGATTTTTTTTGGCTCAAAACTCTTAAAATCATGTATATTACATACCCTAATTTTTTCATATGATAAAAAGCTCGGGAAGTTAGAGTTTACCGAGTTTCTTCGTTTTAGAGGGTTTTTTGTGGATACTTAGCCTATATATATATATATATATATATATATATATATATATATATATATATATATATATATATAGGGTAGGGATCATACGAGAACCAACTTTAGGGAGAGAACCAGAGAACCATTGTCAACACAAACAAAAAAAACCTAAAAACCCCACCTCCACCCCCTAAAAACCTAAACCTACCCACCTCACTCCCTAAAAACCTAAACCCCCATCCCCCACACCGCCCCAACCCCCCCCCCCCCCCCCCAATTGTGAAATGGACATGTGCAGCTAACCCCACACCCCCCCCCCCCCCAAAAAAAAAAAAAAAAACAAAACGCTCCATCCCATCCCCCCAAAAAGATACACCCTCTTCCACCATACCCAAAAACTAAACCTAAAGCTAAACCCATTAAAAAACTTAACTATAATAGTGAAATGAACATGTGCATGTCGTATAATTATCTTATTTTATAATTTTATATAGTGTTTTTTTAAGTTTATTCACCCACAACCACAAAAAACCTAACCCCATTCCCATCATACCTAAAAACTAAACCCTAAAGCTAAACCCATGAAAAAAAACTTAACTATAATAGTGAAATGCAGTTCGCGTTTATTTAAAGATAATTGAATAAATTTTTTTCCACCTTATATATCATATCACGTCCATTTAATGATCATTTCATTATGGCAATTGATAATTTATACAAAAGTGTGCTCTAATAGTGAAATGCACATGTGCATACGGTATATGTATGTATATATATAACAGCAAAATGCACATGTGCATAAGACCTGGCGTAATTATGACGTAAAAAATGCCATTTTTTTGTTTTTTTTTTATTTTTTTTCAAAAAGATTAACACTAAAAAAACATTTTGGTGTTTTTACTTTTTTTATTTTTTTAGGTTATATAATTTTTTTATTATTTTTTTTATTTTTTTGGTGGAGGGGTTTTTGTGTTCACACTTGGTTCTTTGGTTCTTTCCTTAAATGGTGATTCTCAAATGATCCAAATCCTATATATATATATATATATATATATATATATATATATATATATATATATATATATATATATATATATAAAACTCTTTTAGATGGTTTTTTGACGTGTTTTCAGAGTTTTCTTAACTCGAGTGGGTTTTCAAAATACCCACCCCTATATATATATATATATATATATATATATATATATATATAAAATACCATTGTAGTTTGACTAAAAATCGTTTACTAATAACCCATAAAATAAACATATTTTTTTACTGCAAAAGGTTGAAGAAAATCATACAAGAATGGGTATGGAGGATTTGTATAGTTTTCATGGAGTTTGAAAAATCAATATCGAGAAGATTTGGTATTCATTGTTATTTGCTACAAATGCTTGCTCTTCTTTTTTCACTCTTTTTTTATGTTGTTGAATTCTCGTTTGTATCGTAAGGGAATAATAAAGACAAATTTTGAAGATAAATGGTATGAATTGCATTAGAGATAATGGATGAGAGATTTAAGGAAATCAAATTTCATTTCAAACAAAATGGCATGATAATATGTAACTGCCATAATACATTCATAATTAAAAAAATAAAAGATAATTAATTAGATGTCTAATTTATACCCTTTAAATCAAAATCAATGATGGATGGCTAGGATTGGTTCCTAAGTTCCAAACTAGGGTATTGGTTCCTATTTGATCCTATTCCTATATATATATATATATATATATATATATATATATATATATATATATATATAGTTAAAAGTACTGTAGCCAAATATTTATGATTAATGTCACGTATTATAATTTATATGGGTCAAATAGTGAAATCCATATAATTCATTGATATTTAAATAAATAAGCGAGAGGTGGTAAATGGGGTAAGAAAGTGGTACAGGGGATTGTCGTGGTTACTTTTTGGTCGCTTTGGAGAGCTAGAAACGAGAAGAATTTTAAAGAGTAGAAACTAAAATTCCTATGGTGGTTGGTAGTATTAAGTCGTTGTCGTTTTTGTGGTTGAAAATAGGTCTAAGTTTAAAAATCTCAATTGGGATGAATGGTGTAAGTACCCTATGTATATGTTGTAGTGGCGGGTTGGTGGTCCTTGCTTTGAGGGCGCACCCCCGGTGTTTTTAATGAAAGTTAAATTTCAAAAAAAAACGAAAAAAAAATAATAAAAACATTAACTTGTAATAATATCGTGAGTATAATACAATTTTAACTTGTAATAATATGTGACATTATAACCTAATTATATATCACTACTTAAATGCACTCATTAATATCGTGAGTATAATACAATTTTTAGTTTAAATACATGCACATGAACATGCATACTTATATATATAGATTTTTAAAAGTATAATCACACACAATTAAGTAGAAAATGAGGCTAGTGAGTTTGAATTTTGGCCAATGTCTTGTTATATTTCTTTATGCTACAACTTTAGTGGCATCTCTTACTTCGACCACAAGAACAGGTACTCTTTCATTTCATAAATTGGATTTCATATTTATTATACGATGTTATATTTTCTTAACCATTATTCTCATCAAGATTTAGTTCTAAAACAATAGCCAAAAAACAACCTTACATATTTGACCTTATTTGTAAATTAGTATATATATTAATTCATAACAGTTGGCGCAACAGCGGACTGTTGCTTTTCCAACTTCTTGCCCCAAGCTTTTACTCTTTCAGTTTTGGCCACTATTGTCGGCGGCACAGCGTCAGGGAACAGTATCGTGAACAATATTGCCGTCACGTGTCAACAGATGATTTGTCCCGCGTCATTCTCTTTTCCTTTTTCTTTTTTTTCTTCCACCGGCTTTATCACCGGTTTCGTCGCCTTCTTCGTCACCACCGCCAGAGTTGCATCATCCATCGGCGCCGCTGTCGTCTGCCACATCACCACCGCCACAACTTCATTATCCTTGTCACCACTAAAACCCATCAACCACTCTAAACTACTACGACAACTGTACCACCATCATCACTGTGTTACCATTGGGGTGTAAGTGTGTTGTGTTGTACCAAGTTCGGTGTAGTGGTGGCCGGAGTTCGCTGGCGAGAGACAGATGAAGACGGCATTTGTTACTTGGTGACGACGGTTTCATGGTTGTTGGGGCATTATTGGTGATTGTACAAAGAGAGAGTTTGATTAGACTATAAGGAGTGGGGGGAAGAGGGGGATGAAGCGTCATGTGGCACTTGTGGGACTCCTGTGGGGGGGGGGGGAATTGTGGGGAGTGGAAGGGGGGAAGAGGGGGGAGGGAAGTGACATGTGGCATTTCTTTTATCTTTTTTTTATTTTTTTTTGTTTCTAAGTAATTAAAATAACATTTATAATTAATAAAACCTAGAAAATTACAAAAATTAAAAACCTAGAAAAATAAAAAACATACAAAAAACCGAAAAAAAACCGAAAAAAAAAACTAGAAACTAACAAATCAGTTAATATTATATTTTTTCCATAATCTCACGTTTCATTTGTAGCGTCATCTCTAACTCTGGCCCGTGAAGATGATCGGTGTTCATGGCGATAAATTTCATATCTTCGCGTTGTTCTTTGATACTCAACTTTCTCTCTTTCATTGTCAACTTTTTCTCAAATGCTTCGCGAATGTTTTTTTTCTCCTCGAGCATTTTTTCTTGAATCGTATTGAAGTAAATCATGGTGGAATTTAAATCTTGCAAGTCAGCGCTGTAGGCGTCGGTTGATCCAGAACCTGAACCCGAAGCAGTAGATTTTTGCGACCTCTTTTTTGACTTATCTCGACCGGGTGGGCGACTCAATTCCTCTTCGAACTCGTCATCATCCAAATTAACGGCTTCCACGTTTTCAGGATCAATTGAACGGTTTCTTGACGAATTTGTTTTCGACCTTTTTGCGGAGTTGGTTGCAGTGGGGACGTACGCCCATTTTGAATGGTGCTTCGCGACTTCCCAACAATGAAGAAACTTGAAGTCGACCACGGTTTATTACGATACGCTAATAGCGACCGGCTGAGGCAGTCACCGTCTGTTTCACCGCGTTTTGGATTGTTTCTTGCGTAATAATAATGCGGCCGAAACGCATTCATTGCTCTGTTTATCTCGTTCCACTTGGACGAGAGACTAATGTTTGCTCGATAGAACTCTCTTTCCATCAACACATGGAACGCAGTGTTTATGTCGACCCAAAAGTCGTTTTTGTGGCGACTAGTTCCTACAAAAAAAAAAATATTAGCAATATTAGAAAAAAAAATATCATGTTTAAAAAAAAGTATTAGAAATATTAGAAAAAAAATCATGTTAAAAAATTTATTAGAAATACCTTGCTCTTTTTCTGACTCGCTTATCCACGCTTTCGTTAACGCAAGCTCTTCTTCGGGTGTCCACTTAATCGCTTGGCGGTTAGCGGCGGCTAATGCTTTCTCCTCCGGCGTCTTCATCCTATGACTTCTTTTTGCAGGGGGTTTTTACCCGAAGATGATCCTGCAACATTTTGGGGTTGTGTTTCGAGTACGGTTTGCGTTAAAGGAAGTTGTGAAGGAACGAGAGAATCATTGAATGGGAAATTAAGATAAATTTGCCCACTAATGAAACCCGCATAACCCGCGTAGTCGGGACAAGGTGAAGGAATGGGTGGACGGTTTGGGATCGGGCGAACCGGTGGTGTATTCGGGTTTTGGACGTACGCGTATGGGTTGTTCGGGTCAAAGCCTCGGTTGTATGGGTTCATTTTTTGTTGAAGAAGGATGAGTAGTATGAAAATATATGAAGAAATGTAAAAAAAATGGTTAAAGAAGTGTATACAAATTGTGTAGAAATAAGATAAAGTGGGTGTTTTGTAGTGAAAAGTGGGTAATTTATAATTTTTTTTTTTTGACCGTTTTGATCCCACTAACGGTTACTTTAAAAAAAAAAATTCAACGGTCAACATTTCTCCTCCAATCACAGCCACACACGTGGCACTCAAGCCCCCCCCCCCCCCCAAGCATTCTTCCCCCGCCCTCTCCTTCCTGCCCCTCTTCACGCCACTCTGGCGGTGGTGTCCCTCCCCTCCCGCCCCTTTACCGCCCCCACTCTGAGCAGTCTTATGTTTGAGAGAATTATGCTGGTTTTGTACTACCTACTAGGCACATAGTTTTGTTTTGTTTGGTTTTGTTTCTTTCAATAAAATTTCATTTGAATGCTTTATTAATTAAAAGCCGCTTATTTATTCAGTTTATTTAATTTTCAAGTTTTACAAATTTTAATTTATTTTACTTTTTCTATTATGATAAATTTTGAACTTATTTTCTTTACCTTATAATTTTCATATACACAGTTTAAATATGGTTTACATTTTGATACGTCTTTATTAAGTTGCATTTAATTTTGTTAGGTTAACAAAGGTAATACGTACGGGTATTTCAAAATAAATTCTATTGAATACGGAGTTTCATTCAGATTTGATATTGTATGCTATATCCGTATACGTGTCGTAATAAACCTAATTGATCCGTTACGTTCCCGCGCAACGCACGGGTCGATTTTTGCTAGTTAAAATTAAATACAAAACGTATGACCTTTCATGTTTGTATATATAATTAGTTATACTATATGTATATTCAACATCATCACAACATACAACTTAAAGTACATTTAAACGCTAGCTAATATATTTTGTGTTATCAAGGCCATATACATCATTTGATTCTGGTTAACTTAATAACGTTTTCAATTTTACATAAGACATCTGGTTATTGAATTTATGCAGATGAAGAACTTCGTATCAAGGTGGTGTGCGACACGGGGTTGACATGCAAAGAGAATGACTACACATTTGGGTTGTGTGAGGACTATTGTAACAATTTGAGTTATGTGAGGACTATTGCAACGATGGGAAAGGACCAGATGGATGGATGGCATGCTATGTGTCGAGATGGTATGTGTTGTTGTAAACATGATTGATTCTTTCCATAAAGATTCAATGCACTTGTTTTTGTATGTTACAAAACACAACAACCGTTTTGAATGTTTTAATAAACTAGATATTTGCCCGCGTTGACACGCAGTTTACCAACGTACGATTATTTGGAGTAGTATAACGTATAAGAAAAATAAAGTAGAAACATTTTATTAAAATTTAAAAGCAACGAATACACAGTTATTCAAATATCGCTAAAAATTTCCTTATAAACAACATTTTTTGTTTTAGTCATCACTTTCCCATCAGCATCCAGTATAAGTAACTTCACGCCTGCCCTGCTTTTAACTCTTGATAATGCGACATAAAGCTGGCCGTGTGAGAATACAGGGTTTCTTAAATACAATCCAACCTTTGATAAAGACTGTCCTTGGCTTTTATTGATGGTCATTGCAAAACATACACTTATTGGGAATTGACGCCTTTGGAACTTTACTGGAATCTTGATATCAGATGGTATCAAATTTATTCTTGGAATAAGAGTTTTGGTACCAATGTTTCCACCTGATATGATCTCGGCTTCAATAACACGCTTTGCAAGTCTGGTGATTCTTAATCTCGTTCCATTGCACAAACCATTTTGTTGATCTATGTTTCGCAACAACATGACGGGTACACCAACTTTAAGAGCTAAACGATGATTAGGTAACCCAGAAATTTTTAAACCATTAAGGACATCAGGAGAGTATAAGTCTTCCTGTGAACGGTTATTACCATTCTCAATCTGACATATACAATCAGAGCTCAGATACTCGACTTCATCTCCAGGAAACAATGCAAGAAGCCTTTCATTTATATCATGTACGACTTCATTTGTAGGTGCAAGTATTGCTCGTTCTCCAAAGTAATCCTTATCTTTGTAAAGTCAAATGAAAAAAATTATTTTATAAAGATTGTAGCGAATCCTGTGACTATTATATTTTCATCAAGAGTAGAATAGGTCAGAACCACTCATTTTCAACAAAAAAAAATAAAGTCACGCCTTCAAGACTACCGCGTCAATCACGCCCTGCAATGGTTTTTTCTAGCTTTGCTCCCTATCCAAACATATATCTTCTTTTTAATATACATTTTAATTCTTATTCACATGATTAAAATTATTGTTTTTCATACACTAATTTCTATGTTACATCATAAACATATTTTA
The DNA here is from genome assembly GCA_028751855.1 of Ambrosia trifida. Taxonomy (NCBI): domain Eukaryota; kingdom Viridiplantae; phylum Streptophyta; class Magnoliopsida; order Asterales; family Asteraceae; genus Ambrosia; species Ambrosia trifida. The sequence continues at coordinate 83,732,862 of CM054127.1, forward strand.
TCATATCATATTAGATTTATCTATCCTATAAAGCTTCCGATATATAATCTAGTTATATATATATATATATATATATATATATATACAAACAAAAAACATACAATTAACGTGAAGCTTGTCCAAAACAAAAACAGAGTAGAACGGTACACTAAGTATATCATCTAATTTATAGTGCACATAAGAAAAAAATAAAAAGGTATCATGATTTAGTAAATTTTGTTTTGTCAAAGCATAGTAATGGCGTTATCCTCATCAACAACATAGGGGACTGCTTTTGGTAGTTAGTTGACAAACTTCAAGATAATGTCAAATAAACATATGTGAATACATGCTTAGTACGCATCAACAACATAGGGGACTGCTTTTGGTAGTTAGTTGACAAACTTCAAGATAATGTCAAATAAACATATGTGAATACATGCTTAGTACGCATTATATGCTAAATTATACAAACTTAACTGAAAATGAGCTAATGAAGTGCATAAATTATCTTGGTAAATTTTGTGAACATAGCAATGGTATGAACGATGACAAATTTTAAAGCAACTTAAAACATATAAACAATGACACCATCTTGCCTTCAATATCAAGTGAGTACACCAAAATTATTTTAAAACTAACCAAGGTTAATTATTCGAATCAATCAAATTACGAACCCACTTTTAAGAAAACACAAATAAACTAAAATAACTCAAAAAACAATTCGATAAAGTGTTGATGATGCATACAAATTTGCAGCTCCAAAAGTTGGATATATTAGCATTCACACGAACTGTGACATAGGAGCCAAAAGCTCAATACAAAGATTTAGTTACAGACAATAAAGTTTAAAAACTTTCAAAACCTCAGCTGTAAGCCAAAATTCGCTTCATTAAAGTTATGTGAATTTGCTGATGAAGAGAAGCATCATGAATTAAGGAAAGATGATGCCATTATAGAATACATAGATGCATTAGCAAAAGGGCATTAATTATACGTAAATCACAACCTATACTTAATCATCAGGATGCATTAGAAAAAAGGCATTAATACTAATCAGGAGGGATATCAGCAAGCTACTTTTTTTTTTGAAAGACAAATTTCATTAAACCAAAAGAACAAAACGCCACAAGCGTCCTCAAAATGAGGACCCAAGAAAAAGCGGGATTACATCAAATCTATGGGATATTTACACCAATCAATCCAATTCTTAACTTTTAATCTATATCTATATCTAACCCATAAGAACGTGGTCGACTTTATGTTTTCAGTAACTTCAACCGGTCATCGACATTTACCTGAGAATACCTTGGCGTTCCGCTCGTTCCATATACACCATATGGCTGTGTAGATAATACCCCTAATCAATTTTTGTTGCCCTGCACTCTTTAATCTCATGTCCGAAGGCTGCAGTAAGTCATCTATGTCAAAGATAATCATCGGCTGCAATCTGCACCAATTGGCAATCCTAGACCAGACCTCGTAGGCGAAACAACAACCTGTGAAGAGGTGAAGAACTGTTTCTGCAGCGCCATTGCACAACTGGCAGATATTATCATTTAAACTAACCCCTCTTTTCTGCAGCTCCTGTTTCGTAGGTAGACGATTCCGAACGACCGGCCATATCATTAGTTTACATATCAGCAAGCTACTTTACTTGACCTTTTAATCTTGTGTTTTATAATCAAATAAAACAAAATTAAACAAATTAACATATGAGTTATTAGAAAAGGTACAACCCATTAACATAATAATTTCACAGTTGCGAAAGGTATGGTATTAACCTTTCTTTTCAGATATGTAATGAAAACATGCTTTAAATGTAAATTAAGCAGTGTGTGTATCTCGAAAGTTATTAACACACTTAGTAACGGGTCAAAACCTGTGTGTGCGCAACTATGCAATAATATGACTTAAAACCATAATTCAAATATATATAACTTAGAAAAAACTATGAGGCAATTTGAGATTTGAACTAACATCTATAACATCCAGTTCCATCTATAAATCTTTTTATGTATCACTCCCTCATAAAAATGTGAAATTTTCAATAGACGAATAACGCTTGAATTAAAAGTTTGAAACACTCCCTCATAAAAATGTGAACCATTCAAATCAATAGGAATCATCATCTTGTAAACCATTCAAATCAATAGGAATCATGTAAGTAAAAAGATGACTAAAAACAAATTACAAAAAAAATGGTAACTACCTCTTCTTCAACCTCTTCTGCATGCTGAAAGAACCTTCTAATGCTTTCACCACTTGTGATTGTAACAAAACCATCACCGACTAAATGTCTTCCATGAAAACATTGTTGACCTTTAAATGCGTGAGCTTTAACTGAAATTTCGTCACACCGTCCATCGGTTCTCCATGCCCTTAAAGTGTTATAACAAAACAAAACAAAATAAGCAAAAAGCGTATGAAAACATCAAATAACATGAATTTAAAGCGGCGAGATCTAGACCGCTGACTTGAACCCTTGAATTTGATCCAACATTTTCGAAATCTAATATATCAGATTTCCCTTCTCCAGTTACAACAGGCCCATTCATAATAGTTGTATGTTCCTGCTGAGTCGGCATAGTTCTGATGCCAATCAGCCTTGATTGTGTCAAGAGTTACCTGCAAAGAATAATATCCCCTCAACTCAGTTACAGTTTTATGCAATTATGCCTGGAATCCTGAACTAATATACAAACTTATCATTTAAAGAGTTCAAGAGTCCTATATGCTCATCAAAGGTGGAAAACGGGTGGATTCTGGGTTGGATAACAAATGAAACGGACCAGGTTGATACCTCGTACTGTAAGCTTGTATCAGCTACGCAAAACCAGCTTGTACAACGTCAACGGGCTTCTCTTTTCATGCGTTTATGTTTTTTTAGTTCCTTAAATTCACGAATTACATTCTTCCTACAATCTCTACAAAACTTCTTGTTGTCAAGCCTGTGCATTAAAGAGTCAAAAGTTAATGTCGAGACAGTAAAATCTATTGCAAAAGGACAGCAAAGACTTCAATCAGCTAATGGACTATAAAGAAGCCAATAGATCTTATTCTTGTATAATGAAAGCTTATTTTTATCTCAGTATATCCTACTCTACAGTTTGATGTGTCTCATGAATTGTTATCTCTAATCCGTCTAAAAGCTTAAACAGAATTATACAATTGATTGATAGCTACCTGCTTTACATGTTTATGATAATTTCTATACTTTATCTGCAATTACATGGAACACACATACTCCAATTCTAATTATAAAGTTAACATTAAAAAATTCCTGAGGTCAGAGAATGCAAAGGACTAACCTCACCAAAGCCACAAATTTAAATGGTACAATCTTACACCCCAAAGGCCTTAACCTCCGTTGACAAAGACCGTGAATCACCTTCAGACACAGATAAACCACCTAACAAAACAAAATAAGCAAAAAGCATATGAAAACATCAAATAAAATACAACCTGTTGAAGAGTCATAGATCAAAACACATCCAAAACATGCATGCCTTGGTTGTTACTTTACCGATATCACAGCCCGAAGAGAAGAAAAAAACCAACAGAAACAAACATCTAGCCAGGTGCAAAAAAAAAAAAAAAAACCATTTGTATACAACTGTCCATATAAATATATATATAATTATACCTTTTGTTCATGCTTACAAAGATGGCGAACGAAGTGCTTCGAGTCAACCAATTCTATTCCCCAACCCAACAATCGCACATGAACCCTAAAACACAAACCCTAAAACATCAACCATAAAACCAAAAAAATCGGTCATAACCTGAACAATACTCGACTATTGAAAGATAAACAATCAAAATCACTCAAAACAGAGAAAAAAAAAACCTTTAATCGACAAAGAAATCAGAAAAAACGAAAAAAACACAGAGAAAAAGAGAGATTAAGATCGATTCATTGAAATAAGAATGGAATAAAGAAAACCTTGGATAGGAGATGAAGGATTATGTTGAATCGCCCTTGAATCGTTGAGATTAGGGTTTTCTTTGATTTGAAGGAGGCGATGATAATGTGGGAAGATGTTATGTCCGTGTTTTTTTTAGGGTTTTATATTTTTTGGATTTTTTATTTAAAAAAAAAAGGAAAATTTTATAAATTCCCACAATGAGACACTTGGCACAATATGATTGGCTACACAATTGAAGATGAATGTGGGAGTGCCAAGTGTCCTCATGGACTTTAGTTTATTAGATGTATAGATATGCGTAAAGTTATGCGTTGCGTTATGTAAGGTTACAGCTTGCATGATATCACATTACTTAAGTGTAGTGTGTTAATTACAGTAAGACGAAAAATATAAAAAGAAGAAGATAAAACTAAAAGAAAATTACAAAAGGTTGAAACTTAGGGTGTGTTTGGTTCCCAGAACATTTATAAAGGAATTGAAATGTTACAAAGAAACTAAAATGAATTCCATTAAAAAAATTGTAGTGTTTGGTTAATAATTTTAGTAAAACGATATGCAAAAGGTTAAAATGACACAATTACCCTTAATGAAAACTCTCTGTTTTCAACTTTTACGCTATGTTCTCGAGTTTACTTAAGAATAGAAAAGAAAAGAAAAGAAGAGAAAAGAAAACAAAGAAAAAGAAATACCCCCATCCCCTCCATTATTTTCCCCCCTCTTTTTTCTTCTTTTCTCTTCAAATCACACCAATTTAGGAGGATGGAAATAAGGCTTGATTTCTCTCCATTTCTATTTCTTTTCTTTCTTAAAAAAATTTGGAACACCATCCTCTCATTTCTTTTCTTTTCTCTCTTAAAAAAACTCTGAAATAAGGGTCTCATTCTCTTTCTTTACTTTTATCCATAGTTGTCAAAAGCGCGCCTAGGCTCGAGGCGCATCAAGTGCGCTGCGCCCTGTGAGGCGCGCGCCTAGGCACTGAGGCGCATTATCAGGGCTGATTTCCGGCCAAATTCAGGCTAAAAGTTGCATAAACCTCTAAAACATCCTAAATGAGTCATGAACAAGTCCTAAACAACCCTAAAACATCCTAAAGTAACCCTAAACAAGCCTAAAACATCTCTAGAATCCCTAAAAATGTATTTTATACTATGCGCTTAATTATAAAAAGCCGTCGTTTTATATGCGCCTTGCGCCTAGGCTCCGGGCTCGGCCTATGCGCCTTGAGTACGCCTATGCGCTTTGACAACTATGCTTTTATCATCTTTCCTTCCTTAAGTGAGTTTGGGAACACAACATAACTCTAAGCTACTCGCTTTCAAAGAACATCATCTTCATAAATAAAAAACCCCTACAACGATCAATTCTGATTCAAATCGTATTTACATCAGCAAGGGATGAGTTCTAAATGCTATTGAGCAAAGGTCTTTCATTCCCTTAATGACTGGTTGGTCTTGTTTTCACATATTAATAGGAAAGATATGCTAAAAACTTGGATTCTAAACACAGGTAATGTATTCAAAATCTAAAAATATTGATTCTTTTCTTTATGTTGAACAAAAACTATTAGATGAACTAAACACCATGAAAAATTAATTCATGGATGAAGGGACAGGGAGCCTAATCCACGCGGAGGCGGCATCCCTATCCCTCTACATAAAGATCCGCGAAAGTCTTCGCGCGGGATGTAGTCCATGGAAAACGGATGAGCCACGGAATAGTCTTATGTACTTCACTTGGGGAAAGTAGATGCGCGCTCACCAACGCGCAGAATATTCCACTTCATAACAACCTCAGATACGAGGTACGGAAGATCAAGGATCAGGGAGATCCGTCTGCAGAATGTCATAGGCACCACCAGGCGGAAGGCGACACGTGTCCGCAGTAGCCCAACAACCACTAACGTTCAACAGTGACGTGACTCATTCCATGCTTCCACCATGCTGTCTGTACTGTGCTGACCAGGCATGCTTACCTGCTGTCAAGGATCACGTCAGACATCAGCAGGTAAGTCAACCATGCTGGGTCAGAACGACATACCGCCGGCGGCCAGTCACAAGCTACCACGTGTCCGCCTGGCAAGTCATCCCCAACTGCTGATGACATCAGCTACAGTGCCATCCTTTTTCCCGCCCTTTTTAAGGGCCAAAAGCAGTTGGGCCGAGGATAGGCCCAAGGAATACAAGACTCCTCGTGGGCTTCTTACCAATCCCACGATCTCCACTATAAATAGAAGGCATCAACTAGCAAAGGATCCGAAAATACTTACTTGTAACATAGAGCTAGGTTTACTTGTAATACTTTGTACTCTCCAAAGTAATAATACCACACCGGCTCTTCACAGTGGACGTAGGTCTTGCTTGACCGAACCACTTACATCTTCGTGTTCTTACTTCCATCACACACACACACACACACACTTACATTTTCACTCTCGGGTTGAACCTAAGGTTTGGGTAAAGGAACGTACTTGTAGTCACATAAGTATATACCACTCAGTGATTAGTGATAATCTTTGAGATACTTATTGTTTCTTCATTGGCACCATCCGTCGGTTAGAATAACTCTTTTTCTCATCTTTTAACCCACACATGGCTGAACCCAACCCCAACACAAATGTCATCAACCAAGTTGGGGACGTCGACGTCTAGTTCACTGGAAACGACAGTACCCCAGCCATTGTTGTCAAACAGCCCACCTCACGCATCCAGAAGCCAGTCTTTGAGGTGCGTGACGTGGAAACCAACGAAGACAGTGGTGACAACTTAGAGGAGGACCCAGATCAGTGGCTCCTCCGCCAAAGCTCAAATAGCGCCGCTATTTACCAGCGGATGCTCATGAAACAAGCAAAAAAGAAGGGCAAGGCCCTGACTTATGACTCCCCGCCAAAAAGGAGTCATAAGAGCAAAGAAACTACTGGTTGTCGTGGCGGTCGTAGCGGGGAGCTCGGCGTAAACGCTGGAGCTCGGGGCTACGCCAACCCACACGACGAGTCTGACGGTTATGAGTCAAGCCTTTCCGACCAAAGTCTTTCGCCGAAACTACTGGTTGTCTAGCACAGACAACGACCGCAACAGGTAGACACGTTCTCGTCGTCCACGCTGCAAGGATGTGGACGACGACTTAGTCAAGCCTTTTCGACCAAAGTCTTTCGCCGAAAAATCAAAGTTTGTTGCTCGCATAGCGACTGTGGAAATCCCCAGGAAGGCCACACTTCCCAGCAGCATCGGCAAGTACGATGGCCTGCGTGACCCAGATGACCACATTCACGACTTTGAATGTGCAGGAAGTTCAGTTAACTGGCCAGTCCAGGTTTGGTGCCACCTTTTTGCCCAAACGCTGACTGGCGCGGCACGAGTCTGGTTCGACAATCTCCCTACTGGGAGCAACACGGACTTTGACAACCTCACCGACAAGTTCGGTAATCATTTTTCGTATCTCAGGAAACACAAGCGAGATAAGACGCACATACTCTTGTGTCGCCGATATGACCACGAGTCTGTCGAGGACTTCATTGTCCGTTTCAACAAAGAAGCCCTGCAGATAGGCTGCGGAGAAGAGCTTACGCGCGCTGCGTTCATTCACAACGTGCGCAGCCCAGAACTCATAAAATGCCTCACCGGCAAAGATGGCATCCCGGAAACCTGGGATGAAGTCATTCACTCCACCAAAATATACGCCTCATCTGAAAAGTCCTTCAGTCAGATGCACGGCTTCTAGCAGCATCACCATCATCATAATAATAATAATAATAATAATAATAATAATAATAATAATAATAATAAGGGCAAATCCATTTGGAACCGCATCTCAGGTTCCACGGACGAGGGAAAATATTCCCCTGCCAACGACGACCGCCATATCATCAGAGGCAAACAGTCAAGGGAACAGCGTGGTCAATCCAAGAAAAACTACGACTGGACCCATTAGTCAAAAGCCCGTCACAAGTCCTTAAGACGGAGCAATGACTCTCAAGGAACCCAAACCCCTCGGGAGAAAAAGGAATGTGGACACCACCAAGTTCTGTGAGTACCATAATGACTTTGGTCAACTCACAGACAACTGCTACCGCCTAAAGATGGAGATCGAGACCGCGCTGAAATCCGGTCAGCTCGGACACCTGGTTAAGAACGTCCACCGCGCCGCCAAAGGGCAAACTGGCGATGACACTCAAGCGGAAGGATCACGGAAAAAAATCCGTGACCTAAATACACATACCGCCACCATCATCCCGCGCCACTAATGCAACATGACAAGGCCGGGAAAGAAAGCTCAGCACGGGAAGTGAGCCCGTGCACCACAAAACAACGACTCTTGGAAGGAGGCAGACGTCCTCCTACCAAAAGTCCGCGGCGGAGCGTCCTGCACCGCCCCTCTCGTCATCACAGCCGTCTTTGGCCATTACCGCACGCGGTACATGTTCATGGACGGCGGGAGTAGCGCTAATATCATGTACGATCAGTGTTTCCAACAGCTGGATGAAGAAGATAAGGCAAAGCTCGTACCTGTCAACGAGCCAATCTCCGGTTTCATCCACGAAACAATCATGCCCCGCGGCATGATCTCTATGCCAGTAATGATATCTGATGGCACACATGAGCGCACTGAAATTTGCAACTTCATGGTCTTGCCAGCCAACTCCAACCACGACATCTTACTGGGCCGAGAAGGCATCGCACGTTTCAACGCAAATGCCTCCACCGCTCATGTAATGGTGGGTTTCCCAACCAAGACCGGTGTCGCCATCATTTGAGGTAACAAAGATTGCCATTCGGCGGAAACCGCCAAACCACTTAAGATGGTCAAGATAGATGCCCGCACTGAGCCGGAAAAATGGGTTCTTAACCCTAAATTTTCGGAGCGAACGGTGGTCATAGGCCATGCAATCTCTGACTCCATCCGCAATCATCTCAAACAATTACTGATCCACAACATGGACGTGTTCGCATGGCAACCAGCGGACATGGTCGGCATTCCGCGGGAAATAGTGGAACACAGACTTAACGTATATCGCTCAGTGGAGCCAGTGGTTCAGAAGAAACGAAGCATGAGGCCGGAGAAAACAAAGACCATGAATGAGCAAATCACCGAGCTGCTCAATGCGGGCATCCTATGCCCCATTCGGTACCAATCTTGGCTCGCTAATCCAGTCATGGTCGCAAAAGCCAACGGAAGTTGGCATATGTGTATTGACTACAAGGATCTCAACAAGGCATGTCCCAAAGATTGTTACCCGTTATCAGGAATCGACTTAATGGTGGATTTCATAGTCCCTTATCACTTCAAATGTTTCCTCGACGCATATAAGGGGTGTAACACCCCAACCGATGGCGGAAACATCGGGATGTCACGTATTGATGATTGTTCAGTAGCTCATGGTAATACATATGTTTAAATAATCCTTTATTACATTACAATATTGAATTACATTAAAGTCTACATCAAATAATCAAACAAAGCTTAAAACTTCAAATATCTCCTCATGCTAGCTCTAGACTTCATGCATCAGTATTTCATGTTGAGTTTGGAAAAATGGGGGGGTCAACTAGAAGTTGGTGAGAATACATAATCCATGTTAAGCTTATAGTTTAAGTATAAAAGTTTAGCAATTCGTATGTCTATCGTAAATTTAAGTCTACATGAATAGTATAATATGTTGACATAATCAAACCTCCGACTAGTTTAGGTCCATCCCGTCATCTACGGTTCACCTTAGTAATATGTTGAACGATAACAATCACCCACGTTACCTATGTAGGAGGTACACGTATCCGAGTGGGGTTGTCAATCCAATAGATCTATTATTGAGTATCGCCGGCTTGGCCATAGCTAATGATTATGTAAATGTTGAAACTCGTTGAAACTCGTTGAAACTGTTGACTAATTCATGAGGCAATAAAGTTTACTACTATACATGCATGTTGAATTGCTTAAAATTGTTGCAAGTATAAAGAATCGCATAAACATGGTTACGTAAACTCACCTTAGCAAAGTATTAAGTCTCGAGAAATAGAATATGTGTAGCCCCAAAGTTGCCAATTACAAGAGCTTATAATCAAAGCTTCAATTGTAGAAGTAATAGACTATAGAAGAAAAGTATGAGGGAAAGTTTAATCGGATTGAAACAGTCGATTTAGAGGTGCAAAGTGTAATGGGTCATAGGTGGTTTTTATACTAGTTTTGGATTCAATTAGCCATTAAAATTGGTCAACACCATAAAGTAAGGTTTTATGATGAATTGACTATTTGACTAAGACTTTGACTGTTTGACTAAGACTTTGACTGTTTGACTCAAGGCTTTATTTAAATAAAAAAAAAATCTTGTATGTGAAAAAAAAAAGAATTTAGAATCATATTATTATTATTATTATTTATATACATTTATGTATGTATATAAGTTGTGAGTTAGGATAAATAAGGACTTAGGCACATTTGTATAATATTAATGATAAAGGTGTAAATATATATATATATAAGGGCTTTTTATGTATTAAAATTTTGAGGAAAATTTTGCGATGTTACAGTCTCCCCTACTTTTGGAAACTTCGTCCCGAAGTTTATTGAAAACACAGGGTTGAAGGTGATTGGGTAGAAATTAGGACAAGGGTGGTTTGGGAAGTTTCGAGTTAAGGCATGACATAAATTTATAGGTAATAGAATAAACTATTTCGAATAATTTGGGTAAGAGTTTTGATATGTGTGAGTTTTAAGGGTTGGATTAGGTTCATCTGAAATAGCAAGGAGAATAAGAATCTTAAGTTTTAGGAGTCCTAAAAGGAATGAGTTGATGGACTATTGAAAGACTAAATGAACTACCAGATAACTAAGGTTTATAATTGGTCAACTACCGAAAACCTTGATAGAATTTCACACTACCTTAACGTACCTGTAAATTCATGATTACGTTCCGGACCGCAATCACCAATTTACCTTACATTAGTGTTTTGTGTCCTTCTATAACTCTAGACACACATGTAAAATAATATGATTAACCATGTATCCAAAAATGAGTCCAACTGTTGAGCAGGAAAAAGACTTCTACCAGTCAGTGAGTAGGAACCTCTACCGATTGTTGAGCAGGTATGATAGCCTCTACCAGTCGTTGAGCAGGTTGTAGGGCCTCTACCGACTGTTGAGCAGGCATGATGACCTCTACCAATCGTTGGGTAGGTTATTTTTGTACTCTACTAACTGTTGAGCAAGTACTTCATCCTCTATCAGTTGTTTGATTAAGTGTACCAATTATTACACACATGAATTGCAAATTGATAATATGTACATGTAAGCAATCAAGTATCAAGTATAGCATACGAGTTGTAATAGAGTTGCCCTAGATAAGGTTAATGACTCTAGGTGTGTCTATAGTAAATAGCTTATATTCCATGAATTCTAGTTTCAAATGTTCAAATAAGGCAAATAGTCGAATCCTCATGTATAACTAAGGATTATGTTTGATGCAACACACAATCAAGTTTCAATAGTTTGGTTATCATGGGTAACTAGCTCATGTGTGAGAAGGTGAAGGATATGAATTTAGTTCTTGAGAGGATGATGAAAAATTCTTGAAGCAGAATCAAAGTTGTGAGAGATAGTGAATGTGAAGATAGTTGATAAAGAGTTTATTTTATAGTATGGAGATTATATGATTTGAGTAGGGTGTTGAATATTTAAAAAGTGGCTAAGATGGTAAGGTGAAGTGTGATTGTGAAATCCATGGATGGTTATGAAATGAGATTGATTTAAGCTGTAAAATTTTGAGATTTTTGAGCTTAGTTTAAGGAAGGTGAGTGTAATCATTTATTCATTAATTAAAACGAATAAACGAAAACGTTGACTTATCAAAACTTCTAGATTCTAATAACATAGTGAAGACATGCTTTAGCCTATAAGTGAACACTCATCCCGAGAATTCCCAGGTAGGCATCCGGGTCCTTCGTCTGATTGGGATTTATGCGCAATGCCAGTCCTAGACAGAAAACTCAGAATACAGGCGTTCACCCTTCCAGATTGCACGTGTTCGTTATTAAAATCTAGAACTTCGACGAGATCTCAAGGTGGTTCAGGCTAAACCTGAGAATTATCCTATTAGTCTAAGAGTAGATCTTGTGATGGAGAGCAATCTTCTTGTAGGGATTGAAGTAGGGATAAGAAGTAGGAGTGAGATAGAGAATAGCAAGTAAAAGGAGCAAATACTGGTTATATTCCTATGGTTATAGACTAGATTATTTTTTTTCTAATAACCTAATTCCCTATAACCATGGCTCTGATACCAATCTGTAACACCCCAACCGATGGCGGAAACATCGGGATGTCACGTATTGATGATTGTTCAGTAGCTCATGGTAATACATATGTTTAAATAATCCTTTATTACATTACAATATTGAATTACATTAAAGTCTACATCAAATAATCAAACAAAGCTTAAAACTTCAAATATCTCCTCATGCTAGCTCTAGACTTCATGCATCAGTATTTCCTGTTGAGTTTGGAAAAATGGGGGGGTCAACTAGAAGTTGGTGAGAATACATAATCCATGTTAAGCATATAGTTTAAGTATAAAAGTTTAGCAATTCGTATGTCTATCGTAAATTTAAGTCTACATGAATAGTATAATATGTTGACATAATCAAACCTCCGACTAGTTTAGGTCCATCCCGTCATCTACGGTTCACCTTAGTAATATGTTGAACGATAACAATCACCCACGTTACCTATGTAGGAGGTACACGTATCCGGGTGGGGTTGTCAATCCAATAGATCTATTATTGAGTATCGCCGGCTTGGCCATAGCTAATGATTATGTAAATGTTGAAACTCGTTGAAACTCGTTGAAACTGTTGACTAATTCATGAGGCAATAAAGTTTACTACTAGACATGCATGTTGAATTGCTTAAAATTGTTGCAAGTATAAAGAATCGCATAAACATGGTTACGTAAACTCACCTTAGCAAAGTATTAAGTCTCGAGAAATAGAATATGTGTAGCCCCAAAGTTGCCAATTACAAGAGCTTATAATCAAAGCTTCAATTGTAGAAGTAATAGACTATAGAAGAAAAGTATGAGGGAAAGTTTAATCGGATTGAAACAATCGATTTAGAGGTGCAAAGTGTAATGGGTCATAGGTGGTTTTTATACTAGTTTTGGATTCAATTAGCCATTAAAATTGGTCAACACCATAAAGTAAGGTTTTATGATGAATTGACTATTTGACTAAGACTTTGACTGTTTGACTAAGACTTTGACTGTTTGACTCAAGGCTTTATTTAAATAAAAAAAAATCTTGTATGTGAAAAAAAAAGAATTTAGAATCATATTATTATTATTATTTATATACATTTATGTATGTATATAAGTTGTGAGTTAGGATAAATAAGGACTTAGGCACATTTGTATAATATTAATGATAAAGGTGTAAATATATATATATATATATATATATAAGGGCTTTTTATGTATTAAAATTTTGAGGAAAATTTTGCGATGTTACAAGGGGTACCACCAAATACAGATGGCAAAGGAGGACGAGGATAAAACCGCGTTCTGCACCGATATGGGTACGTTCCGCTATACAAATATGCCATTTGGATTGAAGAATGCCGGCGCCACCTATCAGCGCCTCATGGACACCACCTTCGTTAATGAAATCGGTGTGCGTTTAGAAGTATACGTCGATGACCTTGTAATCAAAAGCAAGGAAGAAGGAGACATGCTGAGGGATATCCAACAAACCTTTAATCAACTGCGCAAGGTGCACATGAAATTAAACCCCAGCAAATGTTCCTTTGGAATGAAAGAAGGCAAATTTTTGGGCGTCATCGTCACGCACGACGGATTCCGCGCAAATCCAGAGAAGGTCCAAGCGATCAAAAAAATGCCTTCTCCCGCTTCAATCAAGGAGGTCCAGACGTTGATGGGTTGCCTAGTGGCCCTTAACCAATTCCTGTCAAACTACGCTTTAAAGTCATTCCCATTTGTGGATACTTTGAAGAATTGCCTAAAAAGAGCAACTTCCGCTGGACTACATACGCGGAGACAGCCTTCCAAGCAATGAAACAATGCCTCATGAATCTCCCAACTCTGACAGCGCTATTACCCAAGGAACCGCTCACACTTTACCTCTCTGTCACAGAGCGGGCGGTAGGCGCGGTCCTCATGGTAGATCACAAGGGGGTGCAAACGCCAATTTACTACATTAGTCGCACCCTACTCGACGCAGAGACAAGGTATACCATTATGGAAAAGTTGGTTCTCGCTCTCGTGCATGCATCTCGAAGACTGCGAAGATATTTCTAGGGCCACCCCATTAATGTGCTTATGGACTAAAAAATCAGCGATGTCTTGCGCAAGCCAGAACTTATGGGTCGTCTCGCAAAATGGGCTATCGAACTTGGAGAACATACCATCATTACAAGCCCCGACCCGCAATCTAAGGTCAAGTTCTTGTTGATTTCGCCACATAAATACCGATCGACAAAGTCGAAGAGTGTAAAGCCGAATAGTCTTCCGCGCCAATCCAAAACCCGTCACAGAGGTGGTCCCTCTTTACAGACGGGGCCTCCAATGATGATAGTTCTGGCACGGGTCTCCACCTTATCAGCCCAGATAAATATGAGTTCATATACGCCATCCGCCTCGACTTTAAAAGCACGAACAACGAGGCGGAATACGAAGCGTTGCTGGCAGGCCTCCGCATGACGGAAAAAATGGGGGCCAGGCACGTGGAGGCACACGTGGACTAATTGCTCATCGCACGACAGATTAACGGGATCTACGATGCCAAGGATAAAACCATGGCCCTTTACTTAGAGCAAGCCAAACAGCTCATGCGCAAATTTGATTCGTGCACCGTAGAGCACATCAGGCGCAGTGAAAACAGACCAGCCGCAGTGAAAACAGACCAGCCGACGCATTGAGCAAAATGGTTTCCACCGTTTTTGAACACATGGCAAAAGAAGACCGCGTCGAGGTCCTCAGTAATTCATCTGTCCCGCAGCGACAAATCAACGTCATCCAAACAGGCAACGCGTCTTGGATGACCCCCATTAAAGCCTATCTATCCTCCGGTACCTTGCCTGACGACAACTCAGAGGCCCGAAAGATACAACACAAGGCTCTCCACTATCAACTCATTGACGGCGTACTCTATCTCCGATCCTACCTAGGGCCGCTTCTCCGCTATGTAGACTCCGCAGACGCCTCCTTCCTTATCAGGGACATTCATGAAGGAACATGGCGACTACACGCAGGCCCAAGAATGGTAGTCGCCAAACTAATGAATGCAGGGTAATATTGGTCGGGTATGCACACGGACGCAGTCAAAGAGCTGTGAAAGTGTGAGAGTTGTCAATGACACGCGCCAAACACCCTACGCCCAAAGAACGACCTGGTACCAGTCACGGCAGCATGGCCTTTTCAGAAGTGGGCAATTGATCTAGTCGGCCCATTCCCAACAGCACCAGGCAACATCAAGTTCCTCATCATTGCCATCGACTACTTCACCAAATGGATTGAAGCGAAACCCCTCGCCAAAATCGACGGGGCTCACGTAAAGAAATTCATTTGGGAATTCATCATTTGCAGATTCGGCTTACCAATGCAACTCGTGAGTGATAATGGCACGCAGTTCGCGGACCAAATGTTACAAACATGGTTAACGCAGCTAGGCGTTCAACAAATTTTCACATCAGTTGTGCACCCGCAAGGAAATTGCCAAGTTGAAAGAGCAAATCAAAGTATTGTGGAGGGCATCAAAGCGCGGCTAGGAACCAGACGCACGGGGTGGGTAGACGAACTCCCCCATGTACTATGGGCCTACCACACCCTGACCAAGACAAGTAATGGTGAAACACCATTCAGCCTAACTTACGGTTCCGAGGCAGTAATTCCAGCGGAAATTGGATGCCCCTCCGCAAGAGTCCTAATGGCCGATCAGAGGAACAACGACGTAGAACTCCGCCTAAACCTTGACTTACTCGATGAGCGGCGTGATCTCACTGCCATAAAAGAGGCCAAGTACAAAACACAGCAGGAGCGCTACTATAACAAACGCGTCAAACAATGTGCATTCAAGATCGGCGACTATGTTTTCCGCAACAACGAGGCCTCCAACGTTGAAAAACCAGGAAAACTAGCACCAACTTGGGAAGGGCCATACAGGATACAAGAAATCTTGGGCAAGGGCGCGTATGCGCTAGAAAAATTAGATGGCACGCCCGTCCCGAGATCTTGGAATGCGGCTTAATTACTACCACGCTATTTGTAACTTTACTATTACACCCGGCTACACATGTCATGGTACTTATCATCAATAAACGAAAGTTATTTCCTATATCTGTCACTCTACTTGTTTTTCCACGCCCAGGTCTTCAAGACAACGCTACAACCTACGTTAGACTAAAGCAGCCTCGTGCTACGGCAGGGATGTGAACGAGAGTCTTCAAGGTATGCCTAACGCATCCCGGACTAGTAAACGCGCCCAGTCAAATGCGCTGCAGTCTTCAAGACATGGTTTATTTGTCGGACTTCAACATCACGCCGCGAATCCGTGCTAGACTTAAGTCTTCTAGACTTGCTTAAACAACAAGTCGGACTTAACAAGTCACACGCCATCTCGTGGCGCGAACACAAGTCTTCAAGACAAGGCCTTATAGGCATGCTTGTCGGGCCCAAGGCACAAGTTGTGTTACGCAATAGTCTTCAAGGCAAAAGTATTTAACACTTGAACGCCGGACTAATTAGCTAAACACACGCCCTAATTCCTACTTACACACCGGGTGACGACTTGATTAAAGAAGTATAACAGGAATTAGCGCGAGAAAACACAAGATATAACAAACAAAATATTTCATTAACACATGGGGATTAAAAACCCAAGGCATATGTACATGTACGAGAAAACAAAGTTACAAAATAGCGCCTAACTATCAGAGCCGCTGAAGTCCACCAGCTGCTCATTCGTGTCTGGCTAAGTCCTAGAAAACCCCTCGCCAGAGGCCTTCCGCCGTTCTTCTTCCAGGCGCGCCCGCTCTGCTTCCGCAGCCCGCTCTCCTTCGCCTCCTCTCCAAGTCTATCGGACTTTTTTATGAAGTACCGAAGAGAGGCAGCGGAATCGACGTGGCGGTTACATTCCGCCACTACTTGAAGGATGGGGAACTCGAGTTTGTCAAACTTTGCGAGTTCCACAAGATACTCATCCTTCAAGGGCTTTCCATAGTGCGCCGCGTCCACTATACGCCCGTTGTTCTGAACATGGAGAAACCCATCCTCAAAACCCTCGCCATACACGTTCGCGGTGGCGGCTATATTGGCAACTTGGTCGCCAAGCTTGGGCTCCTGCCAGAACTGCTTGAAAATCTACAAAAAGGAGGAGAAGTGTTAGTAATATTTTTCAAAAGGAAGGAAAAACGAGCGCAAAAAAGGGACAACACTTACCCCCTCGATTCCGCTGGTCATCAACCAGCGGAGAGATTCCCGTATCCGCTCCTACTCCACAACGGAGGCATCCAACAAGGCCTTAGCCGCCTCAGCCTCCTTCACAGCAGTTTCGCGGTCCCTAATCACCGCATCCCTCTCCTGCTGCAGCCCCTCCCTATCCTCCAGCATGCTAAACCGCTCCTGCTCAAGAGCGTTAAGGCGCGAATTGGCTTATCCAGATCAGCGCTCTTGGGCTCCAGCTCCTTGCGCATGTCCACAAACTTGAAAGTACGTTCGGGGAGGGCCTTGCACTTTTTCTCATGCTCGGACAGATCCGCTTGGTTATCTTCCTTCAGCTTTTGGATACGTTCCTTCAACTGCCTTATTTCCTCGTTGGTGCGGTTACAAGACTCCGTCCATCACCTCTTGTCCGCCGCCGAGTCATCCTCAAGTTTTTTAACTTGGTCTTCAGCTTTATGAGCACGGCAACGATACTCATCAATTTTGGTCTTCATGGCTGCCTCCTTATCAGCGAAGGCAGCCTTCTCAGTCCTGAGACGGTCGAGGTCCCGCTGCATAGCAGCATCGCGCCGCCTCAGTGAGTCCATCATGGACAGTTGAGTTGCCTGATTCACGCACATGTTCACAATCAGGTCAGGACGACTCAAGCTGTCCTGGTATGCCTTTTCATATGGGGGCACCGCCCCACAAACAAACTCCTCGGCGGCCAGAGAGCTGGAAAACAATGTATTTTCCCTGACCGCCCAGCCGGGACGCTAGATGGCGTCACCACCGACCCAGCTGGTACCATCACACTCCCCAGCTGGTTCCCTACCCCCCGAACCGGGCGGCGCGCTCTTCGCCCGGTGAGTTTCCCAGTCACCACCTCCGGTGCCTCCTGCCGAAGTGGTTGCCTTTAAACGCAAAGCTTCATGGGCCTGCTTCCTGGCCTCAGCTTCCGCCTTATCTCGCTCAGCCTTCTCCTTAGCAAGGCGAACCTTCTCTTCCTCAAGACGAAGGCGCTCCGCTTTAGCCTTTTTGGCTGCCTCCTCGGCAGCGGCCTTCTTCGCCGCCTCAGCCTTCGCGGCCTTATCGGCTTTTGCCTTCCTAGCGGCCTCATAGGCATTAGCTTTCTCAAGCGCCGAATTCATCTCCCTATGGAGACGTTCTTCTTCCATCTTCCTCTTCACCTTCAGCGCCACAACTGTAAAATGCACAACACTTAGAACAATATCAAAAAAGGAAATGAGGAGCAAAAGGGAAAGGGTAGGATGCTTACCAGAAGTCTTCTTCACGATTTTTTGAAGAAGCGGTTGGCGCTCAGGCGGAATGCAAATATCAAAGGAAAACACAGGGGCGTCTGGCTCCTGTGGCTCAATAACCTTGGCGGGGGACTTACCTTTGCCCCCACCACTCCCACGAGCATGGGGGGGCCGCATTGCCCCCTCCAGTGTCTTTGGAGCCTCCAGCGCTCCTCCCAACTCCACCTTCTCCGCGAATGGTCACCCCAACGCGGGCGCCTCTTCCGGGTCTTCAACTTGGAGGCATCATCCTCCTCTTCGTCTTCAGACAGCGGCCCGTCCATCCGTTTGTGACGGTTCTTCACAAACTCCCCGCCTATAACCGAAGATCTTGTGTAAGAGGGGGAAGTCACTCGTCTTACCACATAACCATGCCTACACGGGGCATGTTTCTTGCGCCCCTGGGAGGGCCGCGACGGGCGCGTCAACCTCCCAGAGGAGCCAATGGACTCAGAGTCAATCAAGTCAATGAAAGAGATGCGGAAGCAGGGTTAGTAGACTCACGGGTGACATAGTAGTGGTCGGGCGGATTCTCCAAGTTGGGATAGTAGAATCTATCTACAAACTCCTCCAAGTAGGAGGTCTCCCCCTTAGAAATGTGCCTCCACTTCAACTTAATC
Source organism: Ambrosia trifida (assembly GCA_028751855.1). Taxonomy (NCBI): domain Eukaryota; kingdom Viridiplantae; phylum Streptophyta; class Magnoliopsida; order Asterales; family Asteraceae; genus Ambrosia; species Ambrosia trifida. Next base: position 83,752,105 of record CM054127.1, read on the forward strand.
GTCCCGCGGGACTCAAACACCTCAAACTTGGTGACATCTGCAAAGGCAACAAAAAGTTAGTAAAAATCATCAAAAAAACAAGAATAATAAGGAAGAAGACGGAAGACGGTACCTTCATGAGCAATGTAGGGCTCCTTCCCAGCGCGAATTCCAGTGTGGCTAGTGCCCAACATGTTGTAAGTCCCCTCAAACAGACCCTTCAACTCCAGCTTGGTCTTGTGAGTTGTGAGGGAAACAAACCAAGCCTCTTCCTTATATCCCCGCATCACCTCGCGGTCCTTCACTTTTTCTTTGGAAGCCATCACCTTCCAAGGCATCGCCACGGGGATAACCCCTTTCTTCAAGAAGAAATACTTGTCCTTCCACCCATGGAGGGACTTGGGCACCTCACTCACCATGGCCGGTACCTTGGGCCGCGGCTTAAAGGTAAACCCCGCCTCATCGTGGGCCATATAGTAGAACACATTGAATCGGTCAATCGTCGGTTCAATGTCCAATGCGCGGCACGAGTTCTCAAAGTGCCCCAATCTGAGCATCCCAAACCCGTTTACCTATGAAACCGCCACCCCATACTCTATAAGAGTATCCAACTAAAAGCGGGTGTAGGGAAGGCAGAAACCACACTTAGAAAATTGTGCCTCATAAAAGTTGATCTTGCCGTCTGACGGATTTTAGACCGTTTGTCCGGGACAAGGAAACTCCGGCAAGATCCCATGGTCATCACAGAACACTGCAAAGGCAGAGGGAGTCCACTTGCAGGGAGTGTTCGTCATCATCTTTCTCTCCTTCACCTTTGTCTCTGGAACAGAAGACTCTTCCAATTCTTGGCTACTAGCCTCGGACTCTTCGTTATGAACATCACCGGTCGGTGATAAACCGGTGGAGAGATCGGACATATCTCCGGAATAATAGAAGATCTAAAAAGAATACAGATCAGATGAGCAAGACTCCGTTCGAAGTTTCAAGGAAATCTTCAGTCGTAACCGAAAAACTCGTCGGGAAACTTGGAGATTGCTCGGAAACTTCAAAAGGTTGAACGGAAAAGATGAAGATTGGCCGGAAAGTTGAAAAAGTTTGAGCGAACAATTTGAAAACGTAACGGATAATGAAGGCCTCCAAGGATATACATCCCATTGCATTAATTGCAATAGGACCCACAGGAGAAAAGCAACCGTCGTGCCTTTTCGCCTGGAAGCACGAGATCATGACACGTGGCACGATCATCATCAAACGACTCACAACAGCGTGTGAGTTCACCACACAGCTATCAAGATAACGGATGACCGACACGTGTCGACAGATTTCACCATTTCAAAAATTCAGGCGCGTCACTTCCCACGCGCCTGACATACATCACGTGGCATCCAACACGTGGCATCACCCTGATCACTTTATCAACCAACAGTCGCGCGTGCCTTTCACGCGCCTGACACAAGACGAAAAGCCCTCCTGCAAACACCTGATGGGACACAAATCAGACAACGTGTCAGACAACTGTCTGACACGTCTGCTAAACTTCCCTCCGAAGTTATCCACATTCGAATTTCAGGCGCAATAAATTCGAATGATTGGCGACAAATTAAAGACAAACATTCCACATTTACTCCAAGTATGAGAGCGCATTAATCACAAAGACAAAGCACGACACGTCATCATCCGCGGAACTTTGACGTAAAGCGGGAAAAGACGTTCTCCGCCTTCACCTTCTCAGAACAAGGCAGGGCACGTCATCATCCGCGGGACTTTGACGTAAAGCGGGAAAAGACGTTCTTCGCCTTCTCCTTCTCAAGACAAGGCATGACACGTCATCATCTGCGGAACTTTGACGTAAAGCGGGAAAAGACGTTCTCCGTTGTAACACCCCAACCGATGGCGGAAACATCGGGATGTTACGTATTGATGATTGTTTCAGTAGCACATGGTATAAATTAAATTTTAAATAATATTATTCAAATATAATAAATCCAAAAGTGAAATGATTGTCTAGAAATTCAATACATAATATCAAATAACAAAACTTCAAATAGCTCCAAATAATAACTTCATGTATAATCCATAAGCAAACTCAAGCCTCAGCTTCATTGTTACCTGAAACATGTTAATTTTGAAAATATTTTTGGGTCAACAAAAGATGGTGAGAATTACATAGGTTTTGATAATTGAATAAAAACGTTGTGCAATTCATGTGTCATGGCAATCTAGTCCATATGTGAAAACATACTAGAAATAAATCGAGTGCATAATCAACCCTTGTGACTGTTATAATGTGGTGCATCCCATACGCTCATGGTTCACTCGAATATGTTATGCGATAACAAACACCCACGCTACCTTTGTAGGAGGCACGTATCCGGGTGGGATTGTCAGTCCAATAGATCTATCAATGTATACCGTCGGCTGATCAATGTTAATGATTATGCTAGAATTGTGCTTACCCTAGTCATGTTCAAGACATAATGCAACATAGAAAAACACATAGACACATTGATGATTGAATTGCATAAATGATGTTGTAACATGTTTCACCCCAAAAATGGTGATAAATAAAAAGGGGCTATGTAAAACTCACCTTAGCAAAATGTTATACTTCTTGAAAAGATTGAATAGTGGTGTTGCCCAAACATTGCCAAATATCACCCTATAATAAGGTAATAAATATGTCTAAGTCTATCTAGTCTACAAATGTATAAGTTCTAGGGCTTCGTATTGGGGATAAATGCTTGTTGAATTAATATTAAAATTGTTTAATAATTGAGAGAATTTTTGTAAATAAATAAACAAAAATCTTTTTATGAAATTTAAATTTAAGATGGTCACAATAATGTGTTTAAAGTATAAAAATAATTTTTACAAAATTATTTTCTTCAAAATAGAATATTAATTCTATTTATAACATATTATCAAGATTTAACTTTAATATTTAAAATACTAAAATTAAAGAATTATTAGTTTAAAATTTATATTTCTGTTCTAAATATTTAGAAATAATTTGTATGAATTTTTTTGGTGCAAAAATACTAAAAATTGGATTTATTATGATTTAATTATGATTAAAACTAACAAAAATTGATTAAAAAATATTAAATAAATGATTTTTCAGAATTAAAAATCATTTCAGAAAAGTTTATCATTATATAAACTCAGAATAATTTTTGTGGAAATTTATAAAATTGTTTTGATATTTTAATGGAATTTTATTAATATAATAGAATAAAATTGATTTAATTATTATATATATTAAATAAATTAATTTTTGAAAACTAAAAATTGTGAGTGAAACTTTTTATCAGATTATCATAAAATATTTTTTTTTTAGAATTTTTAAAAGATTTTTAATATTTAAAAACGAATTTATAAAATTATATGTATTATATGTAATTATTTGTTTAAAAACGAAAAAAAAAAGAACAAAAGGGTATGCCACTGCCGGGACTCGAACCCGGGTGGCTTAGGATGATAGCACCAGACACAACCACTTGGTCCAGACCAGTGGTTGTGTTGATTTTTGTTTAATTTAAAATAAATATTATATGCCAAATCGTGTTTATCCCCAAAATCAAACCCACGAGCCCTAATTTTTCAATCGTTTGATTCACACATCAATAACCCAATTAACCTTAGGGCTATTGATGTGTGGATGCCGATGATCAAAACCCACCAAAAATATTATACTTACAATGCTGTCTTGAATACGATTGAACAGTCAACCTAGAAAGTCAAACTGCGATTGAATTATCAAGAACAGAGGGTTTTTGTGAAGAATTGAAGGTTGAGAGAGATGTAATGGCGAGTTGTGATCATCCAGAGGGGTTCAATTTATAGTATAGTGGGTTGGGTGTTCAAATTGGCAACCTTTGACCTCGAATTGATTGTGGGACGCGTTGTGGATCAAAAAGGCAACAATTGAATGTTGATTGATGTGGGTCTGAGTCATAACAGGCCGGTAATCGTGTAGTGTTGCCAATTATAGACTAATCACGAGTTTTGGTGATGAATTTGGTATGTCGCGTCCTCACAGTTGACTTTCCAAGTCAACTGTGAGGTTTTTGAAACAAGTATTATAATTATAAGGCCCCCGGTTTGAAACAAATAAGAGTGCCAGCCCAGATGGTTTGTGTGTTGACGTGTGCGTAACTATACATATTTTACAATGGATTTTAACACACGTTTTGCTTTAATATTTATAAAAATGGTTTAGACCTTAATATTAAAACACACACAATAGGGCAAGTGTACCCTGTCATATATGTAGTAACGTACAGATAAGAACCAAGTATCGATCCATGGACGCGCGCGGAGCAATAGTACTAAAACTCTGTCCCCGATTTACCAGTAGGAAAAGATAAGTTGAGTTTGTTTATAGCTAAATTAATTCTAACATATGTAAATAACTTAACTGCGACTCCAAATAGAAAATATAACTATATAAACTATAATACGCCAATCCTAGCATGTCATCTATATAAGAAATAAAGGCGTGATCAACATTCCCATTTTCCGACAGTTAGTGTCCCTTTCGGGCATCCTAACATGACAACTATATGGAAAGCTAACGCGAATACACACGTTAGCCACCTCAAGTCGTTTATTATCGCGCAGCTGATATGATCTCATGAGAATCTTTAAAGAAGGGTTAGTATCACCTTTCGGGAGTCCTCAACCGCACTAGCAAAGGAAAGCAATATCGAATACACAATACGACCACCGAGACTAGCATAAAGTAGAGCATTTCACAACCTATTCCATTTTACTAACTTTAAACTCAAATCTACTAAGATCGCTATTTCTACCAAAATAACTAGCAAAGATCATTAACCGCGTCAAAGATTAGTAACAACACCATTAAGCTTGTTAAACTCTTTTACGTGCCGGTAAACATTAACCGTGTCAAAGATTAATAACAACACCATTGAGCTTTTTAAACTCTTTTACGTGCCGGTAAACATTTATAATCATTATCCGAGTGACTTTAACCAAACCAATACCCGGTTACAGTTTCATGGTGTAAACTTTATTAACAAGTTAACTAGTTTACTACCGGACGATTAAACGGACGGTTTTCTCAACAAGTAATCCGCCTAACACATTCGATAATCATCAAAGTCATCCGAACACAACTACAAATCTATCAACAACGAAACAAGGTTGCATTATGATCATCAAGATTCAAACATGAAAAACGCCAAATTTATACAAAACTTGATTTCACGCAAATGATTGTTTTAACTACTAACTACTACTAATGTTCTTGCCCGTAGGCGTACGATTAACTAAAATAACATCAATGTAGCAAACAAAATCAGATTTGGATCTAAGAAAGCTTAGAGGATCAAACCATAAGATTGCTAAAGAGATGGATTGGATGATGAAGGATGGAACGGATGGATTCCCGAGCTTGTTCCACGCCTATGCAGCACTTCGTTAGCCCTGAAAATCGCCAGAAATCGCCCCCCAAAGATCCAATGTTTGATCAGTGGGTTCTGCTCTGTTTTTTATAGAAAGTTTGATTTTTGGCACGGCCGTGCACTCGATCAACTTGATTTGACGTGCAAGTGGGCAAGTGGGCAAGTGGCTGTTCCTGGAAATATCTAGATATTCCGCACGGCCGTGCACCTAAGGTGCACGGGCGTGCGGGTCTGGTTGTGGCCGAGTGCTGATGGTGCACTGCCTGGTGCACTGGCAGTGCACCCGGGAACTTGAGTCGCACGGGCACCCGCACGGCAGTGCTGATCAGGGTGCCCGAGAACAACAGCTGCACGCCAGGTCGCACTGGCAGTGCAGCTCCTCTGTGTCCGGGTAGACTGAGTCCGCACGGGCGTGCACCTGGGGTGCACGGCCGTGCACTATTTCCAGACTTGGCTGATTTTGCAGAAACTTTCCGTCTTGTCCGTTTTTCACCCGGTTTCTTCGACTTTGTTCGTGGGACCTCATTTAAGACCTGAAATAAAATATGAAGCGGTTAAGTACCGAATTCGTGCAATTATGGTCGAAAACGCGTAATTTGGGAGTTTAATCGGGGATTTAAATATGTATATTTTAACGTATATCAAACCTCCCCACACTTGAACTTTGCTTGTCCTCAAGCAAACATTTAAACAGAAATAAACGAAACACTCGCCAAATGGCAACAAAGACAAAATATAGCCTGTACAGACGATAATAGATAAGCCAACAAAGATATATAACAGGTGATAAGATAACTAAAAAGCAACGACTTACTTCCGATCTACAAGCACGCAAACCCGTACACGACTCACAATGTTCACACACACTCGGTTTTATTTATGATACATACGTGTAATGTGTATGTGTAAATCGCTCCATTGCCAAGACAATGAATCGTGCAATATCATAAGCTTGTCAAAAGATCTAGTCTTCACCAACTAACGTGTGAAAAAGCACAAATCAAGAGGTCTTGTAAGGGTTGTAATGATAGGCAAAGGTAGGGGTGTGGAATGGACATTTAAAGTGACAAATCGGCTAAAACCCGGCGGTTATGTCTAACTAATAGCAACAACTACAACTGTACAATAAGAATTCTACTATAAGCGAATTTTCTTTTGAAACGGGCTAAACACAAACTTTTAGCTTTTAAAGCTCTAAAAACTGCTCGAATCACTGCTAATTCACCCTATTTTAGGGTGTTCTATTTTTCTGGATTTTTTTTTTTTTTTTTTATATATATATCTATGATATATATATACTAAACATAAACTGAAATATAATCAACAAACGGGTTCTAAATATATATACCCGAAATGAACTATTTACAACGTAAAAACTAGTCAAACAATAACCCAAACCGAGCTTTAACACAAAAAAGGTTTAAAAGAAAAAGGCTATTTGGTTTAGTGGTGAAATGGTGTGGTAAATAAGAAAAAACACGGGAATAGGTTCAACATGGTTAACTAGTGGATAATATATAGGTGTGGGAAATAGACAAAACGAAAAGAAAAGGCTAAATCAAAAGGGTATCCTAAATGCCTCAATCATGTTCGTACAATCTCACACGTATCTGGTCTAAACAAGTATACTGGTGACAAGTTCTAAACTGCACAAAACATCCGGCACACTCGCAAGCATGTCAAAGAAATGTTATCTATTCTAAGGCTCGAACGCTCACGTAACCGGAAGGAAATGGGTGCAAGTGTACGAATATAACATGCTCGTATCTCATCTGTTTGTCGCGCCTCGAGTTATCTTTGTCAAAACTTAGTTAGGCTTGATGTTTATATGAGAATATATACATATATGTACTTTTAAAGGGTTTTTTTTTTTTTTTTTTTTTTTTCAAACATATATATATTTATACAAGAGGACAAACACGATTATAATCCCTCCCCACACTTGAACTTCACATTGTCCCCAATGTGACAATAGAAAGCGTTTATGAATTAGCTATCTATAGTGGGAAAAAGGAGAATAATACTCCCCTTTAGTCGATAACTCGAAAAGTACGGTGATCGCATTGAGCATCCATTCCGGTGCTCGCCGTTTCCTGCACTATCACCATTCTTGACAAAACCAAAAGATATCAAACATATCCGTACATCATCACAATTATTCAAACACAGCAAATATACTGAAAATTAAAGTGCAGAAAAGTAAATAGTTCAAATGCAAAAACTAAAAAGTCATGGGTACGCAGACCCGAATACGAACTGCAAAAATGAATAAAAAGTACTAACACATGCATGCAATAGATTGCCGTGGCTACTGGTCGTCGTCGTGGTGCTGACCGGAGCTACCTGGCTGGTCGCCAGGAGCACCATAAGGGAATGAGGGAGGGTTACTGAAATAACCCGGATGCACCTGCTCTAACCCCGCGAAAAGGTACTCGAAACTGTGCCTCACATCCTGCTGTACACGATCCATAGTGGACCGCATGTACTGCTGGTCCTGCCTGATCTCCACCTGGTTTGCACCGATGTTGTGCATATTCAGCTCCATCGCCTGGAACCGCTGGTAGAACTCAGGGTATGTCGGGATGCCTGGAGGCCACTGCTGGTCCTGGGGCTGGAAGTGCTGAGGAGAGTGGTGTGGAATGTCGTGGTGCTCGTCACCACCGCCTCCTGCATGCTGGTCCTGCATCTCCTCATCCTCCTCGTCGGCCTGTGGTGGCACGGGGTCCCATATAATATCCTGACTAATAAGTCGTGGACCCCCGTCCGTGTCAGCTAGCAGGTTCTGAGACCTGAGTGATCTAAAGTCCAGCATAACCCCATTAGTTACCCATGTCAGCGTGGCCCTGACCTCGTCGGTCAGAACTCCCAGTGCCATCGCAATCTGGGTGACGTACTCTCCGCCATGGATCTCACTCCCGTCCTTGGTGCCCCCAGCAGTGAGAAAGAACTCGGCCATTCGTGCGGCCAAATTCAGCGGGGCACCCTCATAGAAATGATACATATAGAGAAGATCGGGAGTGGGACAGTTCCCCGAACTGTCCTTTCGGCCACAGATCGTGTGGCTGAACACATGGTGTAAGAGGCGGAGTAGCGGGTCCTTAATCCGAGTGGCCTTGGCAGACCTCGGATTATAAGGTCCACCAGTGGCAATAGATGCCCAAAATGCGGCCCGCTCGTCATTATCCACGAAGCTGTGGATCCCGCAAAAATCCTCAGAGTCAGTCTCTAAATGCTCATATATCCCCAGCTTCCTTCCCAGTCTCGCAACCGACCAATGATACCATTTTTTACAAAGCCTAAACCGAATGTCTTTCGAATGGAAGTCCTTATATACCCCCTCCTTTGGTTTTTTGTAGGAGAAGGATGACAAGAACTCGATCGTGATCTCTCTGTAAACAGGCTGGTTTATACTAAGTAGTTTCGCCATCTGGGGCGAGACAAATCCATCATATCGTTCACGCTGATTCAGCGCGGTGAGTAGGTCTAAGTTAAGCCGAATAGGAACACCGAATGAGTTCCTCCTACCCCAGAGCTTCATGAACTTTTCAATACATGGCGCCTCCTTTTTGTCACGGTTGTCAAAGCCGAGGAAATCATGAGCCATCTGCATGCAAAAATTTATATACAGCTGTTAGTACACAAAAAACGCAGGTCCCGGATGCCCAAAACGGACCTGCGCGCATTCTGACCTGAATCTGTTACTGGTGCACGGGCGTGCAAGCTTGGTTTTTTAGGTCAGAATGCTGCACGCCGGGTTGCACTGGCAGTGCAGCATGATTTTTGGGCCGCACGGTCATGCGCACGACCGTGCAGCTGACCGTGCACAGTCCAGATTTTTGAAAAATTACTCAACAACACCCAAATCTCTCTAAGGTTGCAAATAAACTCATAATATCAGTGATTTGGGCCTGGATGTGCACGGTTTTAACATCAACAACAAAAACTATCTACATTAAACTAAAACAAACCAAAATTAGTGGGTTTATTAAACTTTATGAAGAAAACCCACAAATCTTGCCCTAAAAATCAAAAGTACGACAGATCTAAACTAGAAATACACAAAATAGGTGCAATATTATGAAGGGGTTCATACCTTAGTTGATTTGGAAGGAAAAGATTGAAGATTTAGGCCTAAAGAGATGATTAATCGGGGTGTTTGGCTGCTTGGAACGCGGGTGCAGATTGGGAGTGCAAGTCTTTAGGGTTTTGAAGTTAAAGATGCTTAAATAGCCACGAATTTGGGCCGGGCTTTTGGGCCCGCACGGTCGTGCGCCTGAGTCGCACGGCCGTGCAGTGGCCTTGCACTCCCCCTTGCACACCTGTGCTGATCAGGCTTGCTGGTCAGCCAGGCTCGCACGGCCGTGCATATTTTTGGCACGGCCGTGCACAGTCTGCAGACTTGCAGAAATGCAGCCTGCAGCTGCGCAGCCACCCTGTTTTGTCCGAAAACATCATTTTAAACCATCTAAACCTGTTTGTCAACTGTTCACGCTCCATTGCTCCTTCCCGCTTTGTTCAAAACCGGTACGAACCTGCACATTACTAGAAACAACGTTAAACTAAAAAAAATTAAAATGAAGCAAGATATATATACACTAATTACATATTTACCCTTTGGCGCGCCCATACACGCCGTGCTATATTTATTAACGAGTCGCTAGCTAGACTCACTTCCCCACACTTTATGAGGCGTGTGGGGCGTAGATATCGATTTCATCTACGGTTTGGTCAATCGGTCCTTTAACATAGACTTTTAGGCGATGACCGTTGACTTTGAAAGTCAAACCCACAGAATCTGCGATTGCGACAGCACCGTATGGATATATTTCCTTAACAGTGTACGGTCCTGTCCAGCGGGATTTCAACTTTCCAGGAAAGAGGCGCAGGCGAGAATTATAAAGCAAAACTAGATCGCCCACCTGAAAATCTTTCTGGCTTTTCAGGCGACTGTCGTGCAGTCTCTTTGTGCGCTCTTTATATAATATCGAGCTCTCATAGGCCTGCTGCCTAAGCTCCTCCAGCTCATGAATCTGTAAGAAACGGGTCTCACCGCCGGTCTTAAGATCCAAATTTGCCGTTTTAAGAGCCCAGAATGCCCTATGCTCCAGCTCGACTGGGAGATGACACGCTTTGCCATAGACCAGCCGAAAGGGAGTCGTCCCAATAGGCGTCTTGTAGGCAGTTCGAAAGGCCCACAGCGCGTCATCAAGCTTGTCAGCCCAATCCTTGCGGTTTTGATTAACCGACCGCTCAAGGATTCGCTTCAATCCACGGTTCGTGACCTCCACCTGTCCACTTGTCTGTGGATGATACGGGGTGGATAACCTGTGCTGGACGCCATAACGTGCTAACGCGCGATCAAGCTGCGCATTGCAGAAATGCGTGCCACGGTCACTTATCAGTGCCTTTGGGGCACCAAACCGCGAGAACAAGCCTCTAACAAACCTCACTACTACTCGGGCATCATTTGTGGGTAAGGCTTGCGCCTCCACCCACTTTGACACATAGTCAACCGCCACAAGTATATATTTATTACCCCGTGAGGAGGGGAATGGTCCCATGAAGTCTATGCCCCAAATGTCAAAGACCTCACAAACTTGGATGGGATTTTGCGGCATTTGGTCGCGTGCCGATATATTCGTCGCCCTCTGGCACGAATCACATGCACCGACCAGTGTCTGAGCGTCACGGAAAAGTGTGGGCCAATAAAACCCGGAGTCTAACACTTTTTTGGCAGTGTAATTCGCTCCGTGGTGACCTCCGGTAGGCCCCTCGTGACAGTCGCGCAAGATCTGCGCCGCCTCAACCCCGAACACGCAACGGCGAATCAGCTGATCCGCCCCGACCCGGAACAAAAATGGGTCATCCCAGAAGTAATGCTTTAGGTCCGCGAAGAACTTCCTCTTTTGCTGGTGCGACAATCCTTTGATGAGGATCCCGCACGCGAGGTAGTTCGCAAGATCCGCGAACCATGGTGATACATCTTCCACCGACTCGACGTTCATCAAGAACTCGTGGGGAAAGTTGTCATTAATTGCATCCCACGTGCAGTTCTCGGCATCATCATGCTCGAGTCTGGACAGATGATCAGCAGCAACATTCAGGGCACCCTTCTTGTCCTGAATCTCTATATCGAACTCCTGCAGCAACAGGATCCACCTAATCAGGCGCGGTTTCGCGTCCTGTTTGCTAAAAAGGTATCGGATCGCTGCATGGTCCGTATAGACAATGGTCTTCGACAGCACCAGATATGATCTAAACTTGTCGAATGCAAATACTACAGCAAGAAGCTCTTTTTCAGTCGTGGTGTAGTGCTCCTGAGCATCATGTAGAGTCTTACTTGCGTAGTAGATCGGGTGGAAGTGCTTGTCCTTCCGCTGTCCCAAGACCGCCCCTATCGCGAAGTCACTCGCGTCGCACATAATCTCGAATGGCAGCCCCCAGTCGGGTGCTACCAATATAGGGGCCTCAACAAGCAACCGCTTCAGAAGGCCAAATGCCTTCACACACTCTGCACCAAACACAAATGGTACATCCTTTTCCAACAAACGGGTCATCGGTCGGGCGATCTTTGAAAAGTCTTTGATAAATCGTCTGTAAAATCCCGCATGACCCAAAAAGCTGCGGATCGCTCTGACAGAGGAGGGTGGAGGGAGCCTAGAAATGATATCTACTTTAGCAGGATCAACCTCCAACCCACTTCGGGAGACCTTATGCCCCAGGACTATTCCTTCCTTCACCATGAAGTGGCATTTTTCCCAGTTTAGCACAAGACTGGTCTCCTCACACCTCTGAAGCATCCGCTCCAGGTTCCCCAGACATTGATCGAACGAACTCCCAAAAACGGAAAAATCATCCATGAACACCTCCATGGAGTCCTCGATCATGTCATGAAAAATGGCAACCATGCAGCGCTGGAAGGTCGCCGGCGCATTGCACAGCCCAAATGGCATACGCCTGTAGGCGAATGTGCCAAAAGGGCATGTGAAGGTCGTCTTATCCTGGTCCACAGGATCGATAGGGATCTGAAAGTATCCAGAGAAACCATCAAGGAAACAGTAATACAACTTCCCCGACAGTCGTTCCAACATCTGATCGATGAATGGAAGCGGGAAGTGATCCTTGCGGGTGGCGTCATTGAGCTTGCGATAGTCAATGCAAACTCTCCACCCTGTGACGGTCCTCGTAGGAATTAACTCATTCCTATCATTTGTGACCACCGTCATGCCACCCTTCTTGGGGACGACGTGCACAGGACTAACCCAAACAGAATCCGAGATGGGATATATCAATCCAGCATCATGCAGTTTAATCACCTCGGTTTTAACAACATCTTGCATGTTCGGGTTCAGACGCCTCTGGTGCTGCGCACAAGGCTTGTAGACATCCTCCATCAAGATTTTATGAGTACAGAAAGAGGGATTAATCCCCTTGATGTCTACGATCTTCCAGGCAATTGCCCGTTTATGAAGTTTTAGTACCCTCAACAACTCGCTCTTTTCTTCCACAGTCAATGAAGACGATATGATCACCGGTAGACGCCCCTCCTCATCCAGAAATGCATACTCGAGATGCGGCGGGAGCTCCTTCAGCTCTAGAGACGGTGGATCCTCAACAGACGGCTTCGCCTTCTCCTCTTCCTCTCGCTCAATTTCCACAAAACGCTTCGGACTTTGGGAACCATCATCACCGATCTGATAGACCGGCTGCTCATCTATATGGCCCTCCTGCATAATGCCATCTAGGTTCCCACACAACAGATGTGTGTCCGAAACATCTCTCTCCCAAGCACCTCTGACATGAGAGCTAACACACTGGTCTACTATATCGAGATAGTATAGTGTATCGTCTTGGCTCTCAGGATGGCGCATCGACCTCTGAATATCAAAAGTCACATGCTCATCATTGACTCGGAGTGTGATCTGGCCCGCAGCCACGTCAACAATCGTCCTTGCCGTGTTAAGGAAAGGACGTCCGAGAATCAAAGGGACTTTAGAGTCCTCATCCATGTCTAGGATAACAAAGTCCACAGGGAAAACGAATTTGTCAATCTTGACAAGCATATTTTCTACAAACCCTCGTGGATACTTGATCGAACGATCAGCGAGGCGAATACTCATCCTGGTGGGTGAAGGTTCACCCAGATCCAACTTCTCGAAAACCTTATAAGGCATAAGGTTTATGCTGGCCCCCAAGTCTGCGAGTGCATTACTGACAGTCATATCACCTATCAGACAAGGGATGGTAAAGCTACCAGGATCGCCCATTTTCATGGGCAGTCGATTCTGCAGAATTGCAGAGCAGTTCTCGTTCAACAGAACGCAGGACAGGTCCTCAAGTTTTTGTTTATTTGTGAGGATGTCCTTCAAGAATTTGGCATACTTAGGCATCTGTGCTAAGGCCTCAACAAACGGGATGTTTATATGTAGCTGCTTGAACAGCTCGAGAAATTTCCCGTATTGCGCCTCGTCTTTCTGCTTCCTAAGTCTACCAGGATATGGAACAGGAGGAGTGTAGTCTGTGACTGGCTTCGGCTGCTGTGCTGTACTTGCTGGGACTCGCCTAGCGTGCACCTCGTCCGAAGACTCAGTCTGGACCGTCTCAGTGATCGGTGGTGAGCCCGATGTGTCTGGTCCCGTGGTTTTACCACTCCTCGTCATAATGGCATTCACATGCCCTCTTGGGTTTGGCTCAGTGTTGCCTGGGAGACCACCTTGCTGTCTCTCAGACATCATCTTTGCCATCTGGCCAACCTGGTTCTCTATGGCCTGCATCGACGCCTTTTGGCCCCTCATTTCTCCCTCATAATTTGTGAAGCGCTCCTCATGCTGCTGGTAGCGCTGCTCAGCGATCTGATTGGAATTAGAGGTGTTGGTAAGGAGCTGAGACATCATCTCCTCCAGCTTAGACATACCATGAGGGGCGTGCTGCTGGGAGCTGCTCCCGGCGCCCTGGTTCTGGTATTGGTTCGGTCTCTGCTGGGACGATTGACCACGACCCTGGTATGGCTGTTGGTTGGACTGGTAGGACTGTTGGTTGGACTGGTAAGGCTGTTGGGATTGGTAGGACTGTTGTGGTGCGGTGGCTCTCTGCTGGAATCCGAGAGGGTTCTGATTGGAAGTACCAGATCTCCACCCGAAGTTCGGGTGATTTCTCCAACCCGGATTATAAGTGTTGCTGTAAGGGTTATTCTGGGGTCTCGTTTGATTACCCATGTAGTTCACTTCCTCGTGGCCTGTATACATTACCCCCTGAGCACACGAGCCAGGCTCGTGAGATACCCCGCACTCCATACACAAACAATCGGACTGCGCTACGTGTTGCTGAGAGTTATCGAGTCTCGTAGCCAGAGCCGCTATCTGTGCCGAAATCGCCGTATAGTTATCCACGGCATGCACACCAGCCTTGGCAGATGAAGACCTAGATCTATCATTCTGCCGGGATTTAGATTTCAGGGATGCCTTCTCAATAATGCTCCACGCTTCCCTAGGAGACTTTGTTCCGATGTCTCCCCCTGCGTATACATCAAGGCGTTCCTGAGACGCATACCCGAGTCCCTGATAAAAAGTTTGCACCAAATGCCTTTTCGAAAGCTCATGGTGCGGGCAACTCAAGAGTAGGTCTTTAAACCTTTCCCAGGCTGTGTATAATGATTCATCGTCATCTTGACGAAATGTCATGATGCGATTCCTCAGTTTTTGTGTCTTTTCAGGAGGAAAATACTGCTGCATGAATTGTTGCGACAACTCTGCCCAAGTCGTGATCGACCCTGCGGGTTGTGACAGAAGCCAAGTCCGGGCTTTGTCCCGCAGTGAGAATGGGAATAGTCGGAGACGGATAGCATCATCGGAGATGCCCGTCATCTTAAAGGTGGCTAAAACCTCTAGGAATGCAGCAATATGTCGGCCTGGATCCTCGTGCTCCAGTCCACCGAATTGCACCGAGTTTTGTATCATATTCACGATACTAGATTTGATCTCGAAATGGTCTGCCAAAATAGCCGGACGGACAATACTCGGCGCGAGTCCATCTCCTCCTGGACGACCACTATCATTCAGCGGAATGTCGTCATCCGCCATGATAATGTCGCTGTGGGCGTCCGACCCGTTGTCGTCGGCCAGATCGTGCCTCGCCTCCTCAATTGGGACCTCAACAATAGGAGCAGCAATAAGAATATCAGAAACAAGACGCAATTTATGAAGTCTAATCCGCTCGCTTCTCCTCAGGCGCCTTAGCTCCTCGTCACAAAGATCACCAGAAGACCCAGGGTTTGTGGACATCAACCTGCATGTAAGAATGATATAGTTGCAACAGGCGAATATATGACAAACCCAAAAAGGCGATAAAAGACAGAAAAATAAATAAATGAAATAAAGAATCAATAAATTCATGCGATAATAACGGAAAGCAAATACATTCAAGAAAATCAAATATAAACAAATAGAATCAATAAAATGAACAGAAATAAGCAGACTAAGCCTAAAACTATACAAAGAATGAAATTAATAATTAGTCCGAATACGAACAAATAAATCTAATTAATCAAATAACGAACAAATCAAATTCATAGACAAACCAATTAATCCAATATTCAATAAATTAAATCTATCAACATCCTAATGAACGATAAATCGAATCAAACAATCCTATAAGCAAATAAATGAACGAATCTATATGCAACCTATAAACCAATCTAAAATTAATCCAATATATCAACAGACAGATAAATCTAATAAAAATTCAAATAATCATATGTGCAAATAAATGAATGAAATAACGAATCAAAGAAGTATAAACAAGTATTCACAAGCATGTACACTGGTAAAAAGTTGACTCGGTTCGTTCCTAAAGCTCGTCGCGTCCCCGGCAACGGCGCCAAAAACTTGACGTGTGCGTAACTATACATATTTTACAATGGATTTTAACACACGTTTTGCTTTAATATTTATAAAAATGGTTTAGACCTTAATATTAAAACACACACAATAGGGCAAGTGTACCCTGTCATATATGTAGTAACGTACAGATAAGAACCAAGTATCGATCCATGGACGCGCGCGGAGCAATAGTACTAAAACTCTGTCCCCGATTTACCAGTAGGAAAAGATAAGTTGAGTTTGTTTATAGCTAAATTAATTCTAACATATGTAAATAACTTAACTGCGACTCCAAATAGAAAATATAACTATATAAACTATAATACGCCAATCCTAGCATGTCATCTATATAAGAAATAAAGGCGTGATCAACATTCCCATTTTCCGACAGTTAGTGTCCCTTTCGGGCATCCTAACATGACAACTATATGGAAAGCTAACGCGAATACACACGTTAGCCACCTCAAGTCGTTTATTATCGCGCAGCTGATATGATCTCATGAGAATCTTTAAAGAAGGGTTAGTATCACCTTTCGGGAGTCCTCAACCGCACTAGCAAAGGAAAGCAATATCGAATACACAATACGACCACCGAGACTAGCATAAAGTAGAGCATTTCACAACCTATTCCATTTTACTAACTTTAAACTCAAATCTACTAAGATCGCTATTTCTACCAAAATAACTAGCAAAGATCATTAACCGCGTCAAAGATTAGTAACAACACCATTAAGCTTTTTAAACTCTTTTACGTGCCGGTAAACATTAACCGTGTCAAAGATTAATAACAACACCATTAAGCTTTTTAAACTCTTTTACGTGCCGGTAAACATTTATAATCATTATCCGAGTGACTTTAACCAAACCAATACCCGGTTACAGTTTCATGGTGTAAACTTTATTAACAAGTTAACTAGTTTACTACCGGACGATTAAACGGACGGTTTTCTCAACAAGTAATCCGCCTAACACATTCGATAATCATCAAAGTCATCCGAACACAACTACAAATCTATCAACAACGAAACAAGGTTGCATTATGATCATCAAGATTCAAACATGAAAAACGCCAAATTTATACAAAACTTGATTTCACGCAAATGATTGTTTTAACTACTAACTACTACTAATGTTCTTGCCCGTAGGCGTACGATTAACTAAAATAACATCAATGTAGCAAACAAAATCAGATTTGGATCTAAGAAAGCTTAGAGGATCAAACCATAAGATTGCTAAAGAGATGGATTGGATGATGAAGGATGGAACGGATGGATTCCCGAGCTTGTTCCACGCCTATGCAGCACTTCGTTAGCCCTGAAAATCGCCAGAAATCGCCCCCCAAAGATCCAATGTTTGATCAGTGGGTTCTGCTCTGTTTTTTATAGAAAGTTTGATTTTTGGCACGGCCGTGCGCATAAAGTGCACGGCCGTGCACTCGATCAACTTGATTTGACGTGCAAGTGGGCAAGTGGGCAAGTGGCTGTTCCTGGAAATATCTAGATATTCCGCACGGCCGTGCACCTAAGGTGCACGGGCGTGCGGGTCTGGTTGTGGCCGAGTGCTGATGGTGCACTGCCTGGTGCACTGGCAGTGCACCCGGGAACTTGAGTCGCACGGGCACCCGCACGGCAGTGCTGATCAGGGTGCCCGAGAACAACAGCTGCACGCCAGGTCGCACTGGCAGTGCAGCTCCTCTGTGTCCGGGTAGACTGAGTCCGCACGGGCGTGCACCTGGGGTGCACGGCCGTGCACTATTTCCAGACTTGGCTGATTTTGCAGAAACTTTCCGTCTTGTCCGTTTTTCACCCGGTTTCTTCGACTTTGTTCGTGGGACGTCATTTAAGACCTGAAATAAAATATGAAGCGGTTAAGTACCGAATTCGTGCAATTATGGTCGAAAACGCGTAATTTGGGAGTTTAATCGGGGATTTAAATATGTATATTTTAACGTATATCATGTGTTGTATGTTTAAAGAACCGGCTTGGGCGCGGGTTCGATTCCCGGCCCAAGCACCATTTTTTTTAACAATTATCTATAATATAACCATATATATATATATAAATTATATAGTAATAGGGTTTCCAAAATGCAACAAAAATAATTAAATGCGAATAATAATGATAGAACTTGACGTTTTTATTAATAACGTGGTAACGTACAAGTATAATTGCGTAATGTTACAGTCTCCCCTACTTTTAGGAACTTCGTCCCGAAGTTGGAGTTGGAGAGTCTGGTGGAAAAAGATGTGGGTACTTAGACTTCATCTGGTCTTTACGTTCCCAAGTGAACTCTGGGCCTCGTTTAGATTCCCAACGAACCTTAACGATCGGAATGCGATTGCGCTTGAGTTTCTTGACTCCAGTATCAACAATCTCAACGGGTTTCTCGATAATGTGCATGCTTTCATCAATTTGCACATCCTCAAGAGGAACATGAAGGTTCTCATCTGCTAAGCATTTCTTGAGATTCGAAACATGGAAGGTCGGGTGAACATTGCTTAGCTCAGGTGGAAGATCAAGTTTGTAAGCCACTTTTCCAACTCTGTCAAGAATTTTAAAGGGGCCTATGTATCGAGGAGCTAGTTTTCCCTTTCTACCAAAACGAATTACTCCTTTCCAAGGGGATACCTTAAGTAGTACAAGGTCCCCAACTTGAAATTCCAAGGGTTTACGGCGTTTATTAGCATAACTCTTCTAACGACTTCTAGCCTTGAGAAGATTATCCTGAATGAGTTGGATTTTGTCTGAGGTTTCCTGGATTAGTTCAGATCCTGTGATACGGGCTTCACCAACCTCGGTCCAACAGACAGGTGAACGACATTTACGACCATAGAGTGCCTCGAATGGAGCCATGTTAATGCTGGCATGATAACTGTTGTTGTATGAAAACTCAACCAAAGGGAGATGAGAATCCCATGCGCCACCAAAATCGATGACACATGCCCTGAGCATATCCTCAAGTGTTTGGATGGTCCGTTCAGTCTGACCATCTGTTTGAGGGTGATAAGCAGTACTCAGGTTCAACTTGGTACCCAAAGCATCTTGCAAAGAATCCCAAAAGTGAGAGGTGAAACGACCATCGCGATCAGAGATAATGTCCAAAGGTATGCCATGACGACATACGATTTCACTTACGTACATCTTTGCCAACCTTTCTACAGAATACTTCTCACGAATAGGTAAGAAGTGGGCTGACTTGGTCAAACGATCGACGATTACCCAAATACTGTCAAAACCTTTGGGTGTACGAGGGAGTTTGGTGATGAAGTCCATAGCTATGCTCTCCCATTTCCATACAGGAATTTCTGGTTGTTCGAGCATACCAGATGGTCGTTGGTGTTCAGCCTTGATCTTTGAACAAGTGAGGCATTTTGCAACAAAAAGAGCAATATCTTTCTTCATACCAGGCTACCAATAAGAATAACGGAGATCTTGGTACATCTTGTCAGCTCCAGGATGAATAGAATAACGAGACTTATGAGCCTCGTTCATGAGAAAAGTACGAAGATCATCACGGTCGGGAATCCACAGTCGATTGAGAAAATAGAGTAGCCCATCAGGTTTGGTTTCAAGTTGAGTCTCAGCACCACAAGACATTTCATCGTACATGTTACCTTGGGTGACTGATGTATGTTGAGCCTGAAGAATGCGATCCTGAAGATCAGTACGAACTCTCGCACATTGAAGTTTGATACGCTCTTTACGACTAAGTGCGTCAGCCACAACATTCGCCTTGCCAGGATGGTAGCGAATTTCGCAATCATAGTCGTTAAGTAACTCAACCCAACGTCGTTGCCTCATGTTAAGATTTTTCTGGTCGAAGACATGTTGGAGACTTTTTGTGGTCTGTGAACACCACACATTTGGTCCCATAAAGATAATGTCTCCAAATCTTGAGAGCAAAGACAACAGCGCCCAATTCAAGATCATGAGTGGTATAATTCTTTTCGTGAGTCTTGAGCTGTCTAGACACATAAGCAATAACCTTTCCTCGTTGCATGAGAACGCAACCAAGACCTTGGTTTGATGCATCACAATAGACTACGAAATCATCATTACCATCAGGTAGAGACAAGATAGGAGCTTCACAGAGTTTCAGCTTAAGAGTTTCAAATGCTTCCTCTTGCTTTGGTCCCCACTCATAGGGTTTACCCTTGTGAGTTAAGGCAGTGAGAGGAACAGCGATCTTAGAGAAGTTGGCGATGAATCGACGATAATAACCAGCCAAACCAAGGAAAGAACGAACTTCAGTTGGAGTTTTAGGAACACTCCAGTTCTTCACAGCTTCGATCTTTGCAGGATCAACATGAATCCCGTTCATATCAATGACATGTCCCAAAAATTGAACTTCCTTAAGCCAAAATTCACATTTTGAGAACTTGGAATACAGTTGTTCTTTCTTTAGGAGACCCAAGATGGAGTGAAGATGTTGCTCGTGATCGGATTTTGATTTAGAGTAAATCAAGATATCATCGATGAAGACAATCACGAATTTGTCGAGGTAGGGTCTACAAACCCGATTCATCAAATCCATAAATACTGCGGGAGCATTGGTCAATCCAAAAGGCATGACCATGAATTCATAGTGACCATAACGTGTGCGAAAGGCTGTCTTGGGAATATCTTCATCGTGGACTCTAAGCTGATGATAACCAGATCGAAGATCAATCTTCGAGAAGTGGGTTGCTCCTTGAAATTGATCGAAAAGATCGTCAATCCTAGGCAATGGATAACGATTCTTGATGGTGAGTTTGTTGAGTTCACGGTAGTCAATACACATTCTAAGAGATCCATCCTTCTTCTTAACAAACAAGACAGGGGCTCCCCATGGAGAAGAACTAGGGCGAATGAACCCTTTATCAGAAAGTTCCTGTAATTGGCTGGCAAGTTCTTGCATCTCAGAGGGTGCAAGACGATAAGGAGCTTTGGCGACAAGATTAGCACCAGGAACAAGATCAATTCTAAATTCCACTTGTCGAGCAGGAGGCAAACCAGGTAAATCTTCTGGGAAGACTTTAGGATAGTCTCGAATAATTGGAATGTCTTGGATACTTTTGCCTTTGTCCTTCTTTTCTATCACGTTAGCTAAGAAGGCTGTATACCCCTTTCGTAAGTACTTTTGGGCAGTAGTACAAGACATAAGCTTAAGCTCGCCACAGGGCTTCTCACCATAGATCTTCAAAATCTCACCAGATTCGAGAGGAATGCGTATGACTTTCTCAAAGCACAGAATTTCGGCACGATGGGTTGATAACCAGTCCATGCCTACTATAACATCAAAACTTCCAAGATGCATGGGGATGAGATCGATAGAGAAGGTATGATCGTCAAGGTTCAACACGCAGTTACGAATAATAGAGTCGATCGAAATAGACTTCCCATTAGCTACCTCTACTACTAAAGGTTCCTCTAGATTAGTTTGGGGTGAGTTAAGTAAAGGTTCAAACTTCAGTGACACAAATGACTTATCAGCTCCCGAATCAAACAATATGGATGCATAGTGGTTATTAGTGAGGAACGTACCATTCACCACTTCGTTGTTGTCACGAGCCTGGTTAGCATTGAGATTGTAGGCGCGACCTCGAGCACCTTGGTTCTGGTTGCGGTTCTGATTTTGGTTTTGGTTGCGGTTTTGGTTCTGGTTATGGTTTTGGTTACGATTGGGGCAATTGTTGATATAGTGATCAGGGCTGCCACACTCGTAGCACTGACCACGAGCAGGCCGGTTGTTTTGTTGGTTAGGAGCTGGGGCATTGTTGTTTTGGGCAGTGGGAGGGGCTCGGCAGATGTTCACAAGGTGACCATACCTTTGACACTTAGTACAAAAGCGACATGGCACCTGTGATGGATGGTGGTATTTGCAAGTATTGCACAAGGGGTGAGGTCCGGTGTATGGTTTCTTGGCTGGGTTTTGTGCTGCAGGTGGGGTAGTAGCAACCATGTAGTTCCTAGCCTTACGCTTCTTGTTGCTTGAGGTCTAAGGCTTGACTTCAATAGCGGGCTGGGGAGTGTCTTTGGCAACTGTCTTCTTAGTGCCCTTGCGGAAGAGAGTACCGTTCTTCACGTGATTATCAGTAAGAGTGGCCGCTAGACGTTTGGCTTCTTCCAAAGTTGCAGGATTTCTTCCCCAAACGGTGTCCTGGATTTGCATGGGCAGACCACCGATGTACTTCTCGATGGCTACCGGCAGGGGAGTGACTTTGTGAGGCAACAATAAGCTAAGCTCGTGAAAGCGGGTGTTGTAGGCAAGGTTTTCCCCACTATCTTGAGCTAGGGTGTGGAACTCATCTTCAAGCTTCTTAACCTCGTTGCGAGGACAAAACTCTTCCTTCATAACCTCCTTGACTTGGTCCCATGTCATAGCAAGAGCAACTTCGGCCCCACGGGTGCGCTTCTCCTCATTCCACCAAGTGAGTGCTCGTTTGTGGAGAACACTCATGGCGTAACGAACCTTGAAGTTGTCGAGGCATTCACTGTTGATGAAGGTATTCTCAATACCCTCAAACCATTGGAGGAGTCCTGTACCTCCTTCTTCACCACTAAACTTTGGAGGGTTACAAGAATTGAAGTGCTTAAGGGTACAGGCTGGGAGACCATTTCCATTCCCGTTGTGGTTTCCATTTCCATTACCATTGCCGTTACCGTTCCCGTTGCCGTTACCATTTCCGTTGCCGTTCATTTGGATGACTTGTGCTAGCAAATTGGGAACCAGAGTTGCGATTTGCTGCGCCATTTGTTGAGAAATGATCGCAGCCAGTTGGGCATCGACACCATTGTTGTTGTGGTTAGGACCGTGGTTATGGTTATGGTTGTCACCACCTTCATCGTGGTTCTCACCATTGCTGTTGCGAGTGCTGCGACGTGGAGGCATGATCTGTAATAGACACAATGAAATGAATGAGATTATATAAGGAATGTAATCATTTATTCATTAATTAAAACGAATAAACGAAAACGTTGACTTATCAAAGATTCTAAATTCTAATAACATATGAAGACATGCTTTAGCCTATAAGTGAACACTCATCCCGAGAATTCCCAGGTAGGCATCCGGGTCCCTCGTCTGATTGGGATATATGCGCAATGCCAGCCTAGACAGAAGACTCAGAATACAGGCGTTCACCCTTCCAGATTGCACGTGTTCGTTATTAAAATCTAGAACTTCGACGATATCTCAAGGGGGTTCAGGTTAAACCTGAGGATTTTGTCCTATTAATCTAATGGTGGATCAGGATTGCAGCAGACGAATAAGAGTAGGTCATATGTAGGTTTAGGGTTATATAGGATAGGGATAAGGAAGCAATTAGGATTTCAAGTAAGAGGAGCAAGTACTGTTTAAGTCCCTAAGGTTATAGTCTAGATTATTTTCTAATAACCTAATTCCCTATAACCAAGGCTCTGATACCAATCTGTAACACCCCAACTGATGGCGGAAACATCGGGATGTTACGTATTGATGATTGTTTCAGTAGCACATGGTATAAATTAAATTTTAAATAATTTTATTCAAACATAATAAATCCAAAAGTGAAAAATGATTGTCTAGAAATTCAATACATAATATCAAATAACAAAACTTCAAATAGCTCCAAATAATAACTTCATGTATAATCCATAAGCAAACTCAAGCCTCAGCTTCATTGTTACCTGAAACATGTTAATTTTTAAAATATTTTTGGGTCAACAAAAGTTGGTGACAATTACATAGGTTTTGATAATTGAATAAAAATGTTGTGCAATTCATGTGTCATGGCAATCTAGTCCATATGTGAAAACATACTAGAAATAAATCGAGTGCATAATCAACCCTTGTGACTGTTATAATGTGGTACATCCCATACGCTCATGGTTCACTCGAATATGTTATGCGATAACAAACACCCACGCTACCTTTGTAGGAGGCACGTATCCGGGTGGGATTGTCAGTCCAATAGATCTATCAATGTATACCGTCGGCTGATCAATGTTAATGATTATGATAGAATTGTGCTTACCCTAGTCATGTTCAAGACATAATGCAACATAGAAAAACACATAGACACATTGATGATTGAATTGCATAAATGATGTTGTAACATGTTTCACGCCAAAAATGGTGATAAATAAAAAGGGGCTATGTAAAACTCACCTTAGCAAAATGTTATACTTCTTGAAAAGATTGAATAGTGGTGTTGCCCAAACAATGCCAAATATCACCCTATAATAAGGTAATAAATATGGAAATTTATAAAATTGTTTGATATTTTAATGGAATTTTATAAATATAATAGAATAAAATTGATTTAATTATTATATATATTAAATAAATTAATTTTTGAAAACTAAAAATTGTGAGTGAAACTTTTTCATCAGATTATCATAAAATAATTTTTTTTTAGAATTTTTAAAAGAGTTTTAATATTTAAAAACGAATTTATAAAATTATATGTATTATATATAATTATTTGTTTAAAAACGAAAAAAAAAAAGAACAAAAGGGTATGCCACTGCCGGGACTCGAACCCGGGTGGCTTAGGATGATAGCACCAGACACAACCACTTGGTCCAGACCAGTGGTTGTGTTGATTTTAGTTTAATTTAAAATAAATATTATATGCCAAATCGTGTTTATCCCCAAAATCAAACCCACGAGCCCTAATTTTCCAATCGTTTGATTCACACATCAATAACCCAATTATAACCTTAGGGCTATTGATGTGTGGATGCCGATGATCAAAACCCACCAAAAATATTATACTTACAATGCTGTTTTGAATACGATTGAACAGTTAACCTAGAAAGTCAAACTGCGATTGAATTATCAAGAACAGAGGGTTTTTGTGAAGAATTGAAGGTTGAGAGAGATGTAATGGCGAGTTGTGATCATCCAGAGGGGTTCAATTTATAGTATAGTGGGTTGGGTGTTCGAATTGGCAACCTTTGACCTCGAATTGATTGTGGGACGCGTTGTGGATCAAAAAGGCAACAATTGAATGTTGATTGATGTGGGTCTGAGTCATAACAGGCCGGTAATCGTGTAGTGTTGCCAATTATAGACTAATCACGAGTTTTGGTGATGAATTTGGTATGTCGCGTCCTCACAGTTGACTTTCCAAGTCAACTGTGAGGTTTTTGAAACAAGTATTATAATTATAAGGCCCCCGGTTTGAAACAAATAAGAGTGCCAGCCCAGATGGTTTGTGTGTTGTATGTTTAAAGAACCGGCTTGGGCGCGGGTTCGATTCCCGGCCCAAGCACCATTTTTTTTAACAATTATCTATAATATAACCATATATATATATAAATTATATAGTATTAGGGTTTCCAAAATGCAACAAAAATAATTAAATGCGAATAATAATGATAGAACTTGACGTTTTTATTAATAACGTGGTAACGTACAAGTATAATTGCGTAATGTTACATCCGCCTTCTCCTTCTCAAGACAAGGCATGACATGTCATCATCCGCGGAACATTGACGTAAAGCGGGGAAGGACGTTCTCCGTCAGCCATTCAGAGCAGATCCAAATCAAGCAGATGAGCTGTCATCCGCGACTCATTTTATTCAGTCTAGAGCTCCACCTACTCTTGAATCAAGAACAGGAGAAGCCCTAGACTAGGGGGACTTGAAGGGATAGGGAGCCTAATCCACGCAGAGGCGGCATCCCTATCCCTCTACAAAAAGATCCGCAGAAGTCTCCGCGCGGGATGTACTCCGCGGAGAACGAATGAGCCACGGAATAGTCTTATGTACTTCACTTGGGGAAAGCAGATGCGCGTCCACCAACGCGCGGAATATTCCACTTCGTAACAACCCTAGATACGAGGTACGAAAGATCAAGGATCAGAAAGATTCGTCTGCAGAAGGTCACAGGCACCACCAAGCGGAAGGCGACACGTGTCCGCAGTAGCCCAACAACCACTAACGTTCAACAGTGACGTGACTGGTTCCATGCTTCCACCATGTTGTCTCTACTGTGCAAACCAGGCTTGCTTACCTGCTGTCAGGGGTCACGTCAGACACCAGCAGGTAAGTCAACCATGTTGGGTCAGAACGACATACCGCCGCCGGCCAGTCACAAGCTGCCACGTGTCCGCCTGCCAAGTCATCCCCAACTGCTAATGACATCAGCTACAATGCCATCCTTTTTCCCGCCCTTTTTAAGGGCCAAAAGCAGTTAGGCCGAGGATAGGCCCAAGGAATACAAGACTCCTCGTGGGCTTCTTACCAAGCCCACGATCTCCACTATAAATAGAAGACATCAACTCCTTAGCAAAGGATCCGAAAATACTTACTTGTAACATAGAGCTAGGTTTACTTGTAATACTTTGTACTCTCCAAAGTAATAATACCACACCGGCTCTTCACAGTGGACGTAGGTCTTGCTTGACCGAACCACTTACAGAAGATGTTCTTACTTCCATCACACACACACACTTACATTTTCACCCTCGGGTTGAACCTAAGGTTTGGGTAAAGGAACGTACTTGCAGTCACATAAGTATATACCACTCGGTGATTAGTGAATACTTATTGTTTCTTCAATGGGTTTTTTTATTAACAACATTCAACATGAAAAATCAAAACAGAAAAAAATGATTTTGGTTTCATAGCTCTTGAGATATAATATAAAAAAAGAAGTTAAAAGCTTGGCTTTTTGGTAATTTTGAACATTCCAATAAAATGTTTTAAATTCCATAGGTTACGTGAAGAAAAGTTGAAATTCGAATAATGTTTTCTAATTTCAATTCCTTTCCTTACTAACCAAAAACAATTTTGAAAGGAATGTTTTCTAATTTCATTCGAATCCCATGAACTAGCCATATAAAATAAACAATTTAACTACAACTTATTTACTTTTTTATTGATCGGTAAATTTTTTAACACCTTTAATTACACTTTTACCTTGTGACGAATCCCTAAGTTTTCATCAGTGATCAAAGATACGACCAACCTATGATTGGGGATATAGACAAACATAAATAACACATACTAAACAAACAACTTGTTTGGAAATGTAACATTCGACCAGGGCCGTTCCTGATAACTTAAAAAAAAATTTAGGCCTTGGCCAACATTTAAAACGGGCCCAAGATTTTGGTAATTGGAGAATTAATTAAAAATAAAATATGGATGCTAAAGACAAGACTTGAATTTTAGAACTCTTCATTATATTAAGATAGATTTTCTTTAACGCCACTAACAAGATTTTTATGTATAGTAAACAAATATATATATACTAAATACACAATTTAATATATTTATATGTAGGGTGAGGTTAGAGTACAAAAGTCATATTTCGTGAGAAGTGTGAGACGGATTAAGAATTCATATGTAGATATCTTTTTTTGGATTTATTCATGATGTTTCGGATTGTTTAAACTAAACTAACATCAAACATAAAAATTAAAAACACAAATCAATGTATTCTCGGCTTAAAACTTAAAACACTATGCCAATAACATGTGTTGTAAATTGCCAAGAACATGTGTTGTAAATTGTTGTGTTTTAAATTCCATAGGTATAACACATTGCATTGTGTTTTATTTTGTTGTGCTTGGTGTTTTTTTTATAAACAACAAACCAAAACATCATATCTAAATTTAAAACATGATACCTAAATATCAATTATTGAATCTTCTCACACTTCTCACGAAATATGGCCTTTGTACCCTATATTTCAGGAGAAGTGTGAGAAGGATTAACAATTCAAATGTATGTATCGTTTTTTGGACTTATTCATGATGTTTCGGATTGTTTAAGCTAAAATAACACCAAACATAATAACTAAAACACAAATCAATGTATTCTAAGCTTAAAAACTTAAAACATCATGCCAAGAACATTTGTTCTAAGATTCATCTAGGGTATTACAATGGACCATGCTAATCTTTTCTGTATCGTTACTGAAAAGGTAAAACATTTCCCCATATCACCCCATTAGATCCTAGCACGAAAACATAACTATAAACCTTATATATGGAACTCTTTTATCCTACTAAAATTACTTACCTCATCCATGTCTGGAGTTACGAAGGAAGCTTCGAGCTCATATTGGTCATGAGTTGAGAACAGGAATGGAACTCTATTAACAGATTCTAATGTACTTGTGCAATGGAGGTTAGGACATGTTTCTGATCTTTGAAAAGCCCTCCTCCTTGGATGTTGGTTCGCACATTGCCTAACCGAGGCTTGGTCTTTTTCAAAGGCACACCCGTTTATCTCTCTACGCCACGACCTATGTGTCTTCGTCAATCTACGTGCTATCTTAAGACGACATTTCCAGCAAGACTTCCAAATTCCGCAGACGAAATTTGGTAGAGAAGAAAACACAAGGTTATTATGTATATAGACTTCCAACTTCACGCACATTACATAACCTGAGTATTACATAACATAAACATTAGACGGAACATAAGTCACATTAACGTAGCGGTTCTCATATATTCGAGTTTTTCATAACCAGTCGGTCTCAAACAACTCACAAGAGCGTTGCCTAAACATGTACAAACATGGGTTTACAAAAGCTGGTATTTTTAATTTTATGCAAATTCACAAGCATAAGTTATGCTAAGATGGATGGTAGAGTGACCAAGAATCATCTTATTTCTAACTTCATCTCCAAAATAACATTTATGAATATTAATAATAATAATAATAATAATAATAATAATAATAATAATAATAATAATAATAATAATATTTGTCACTCCAGGTTTCTCAATATTTCATGTTTTGAAACAGACCGCCAAGGCCGCATTTAGTCTTTGGTTTGGTTATCATCGCCCACCGACCGATCATCAATGTATATTTGTGTGTCCTCTTCTGGTCACTTCTAAGCTCCTCACTTTGTTCAAGCGGTGATACTAACCGCTAATTCTAAGCGCAAAATACAAGAACCACACGACACACGCAATAAGTAAGCACCCTGCACTGCACCCTACTAGTCCAAAACCAATAATCACAACAAGTACCCTGCACTGCGCAACCGCTAATTCTTGCAGTTTCTATAACTTATTTTGCGTTTTCCCCAGTTTGTTACTTTTGTGTTTGCTGATGCTTGAAAACCTGAATGCTTAGGTTTAGGACGCTGCAATTGTCAGTTTGGCTGTAGCAGCATTTGGCAACAAGTAGTTCGGGATGCATCTGCAAAAGATTTACATGATTTATTAATAGTTGTAACTAGAAACACTTGCATGTGTATAAGTGGTTTGAATTCAGCGCGGTTATTGGTTTGGCCTGCAAAGATGGTGAACTAGAACTGATAAACACCCAGAATCAAATCCCAGGAATATAACAAATCAGCATGAATCACAGTTAACCATACTTGGGAAAATGATTTATCCATACCTCCTCAAGCGCGATTTCTGATTCAAAGCGTCATTAAAGGCTCGTGGTACCTTTTAATGCAAGGAAAAACCATTTGTTAGAAACGATGATGCTTGGAGTTTCAAGGAAATGATAACAAAAACAAGCTGCACATCAGCAGCTTGTGAGGTGATATGATGCGTTTTCATTCCAAGAGCCAATACGTTTCCCTTGTAAATCAGGATTGCTATGTGTCAATTTTAACCAACTTACTTATAAATGGGTCAAACATGTAAAATCAAATATAACAATGAACAAAAAGGGTGAAATGAGTCGAAAAGTATAAAAGACGTGGTCAAATGGGTGAAAAGAATATTTTAGCAGCACCTACATCATTTTAATCCATTAACACTTAAATAACCATTTTTGCAATCATAAGACACTAATTATATATACTAACAATTAGCAACTTAACGTGCTACTAACGATGTTATAACAGCGTTGTTAACATTGTCCATCAACGGTTCTACGTTGGTTCAATATAACCGCTCCAAGATAAAATCACTTTCTTCAATTAGAAATCTTTTTCCTCTTCGATCTGTTTCAAAATGTAAGTTTCTTTTTCTTTCCGTTTTGAAGTGTTTTTGTGTTTGATTCATATTTTTCTTTCTGTTTTGATGTGTTTTTGTGTTTGATTCTTTTTTTTTTTTTTTTTTTTTTTTTTTTTTGTGAATACAACTTCTGGATCAATTCTAGAGGAAAGTGGAAGCCCTAGAAATTTCAACTCATAAAGAACGTGATATCAAAATAACCGATCGTGAATCAGAAGTTGCAGATCTTCGGATCAAACCCTGTTTCAAAAGGTAAGTTTCTTTTTCATTCCAATTTGGGTTTTTGTGATAACCGAAAATGGATCGTTTTATCATACAATATTCAATTGTGGCCTAATTTCACTAGGGTTTGTTTTTGGGTTTTGGGGTTCCAACCGTCTATCAGTTTTGTGTTCTTGACAGACTGAAGATGGTGCAAAAACAAACCCAAAAGATTGTTGTTGATGATTCAAAAGCCAACGATGGTGGTAAAATTTCATTTTATATGGATTTTGGGAGAGTTGTGATTACAGAAGTTGGGGTTTTATGACGGAGAAAATACCCCCGATTGTGAGTGGCCTAAGGATAGCAACATGTTGTAGGGTTTAAAGTTCATCAATTAGGTTTTATACACTTACTTTCAATGCATTCGGATCCTTGACGACTTTGTTGGTGTTACCCAAAATGTAAAGCAAATGATGCATCTATGTAACTCAATAATAATAAAAAATCATGGTTCTTATGTGGTTTTTCTTAAACGGTCTCTATTTATGTAGGTTTCGTGATATCTAGGCCTTTAATATTATGTTATTCATCTTGCGAGTAGTCGGGTACGTCACTTAGATAAGGTTTCCCGGGGAAACTCATTCATCCAATTGCAGTATTAGCTTCCAAAATTCATCTCCCTTCGTTGGTAAGCACTAAGCATGCTTTGTTTTTTTTTTTCATTCATCTGCTCTACGCCTGTGTTTTGGGGTGGTTGTTTTTAGTGCAAACAAAGGCAATGGTATTTTTTCCAATTGGGTGTGTGATATTGTTAGTAGGTGTAAGAACCCCTAAATAAATTTCCATGAAACTTCATAGGAAATTGCTTATTAACTATTTGACAATTGCTAAGCCTCTCAATCGAATTCCACAAAGAAAGAAGTTTTGTTATGTTAGAGCCAAGACTTTGAAACCTAATTGAAATTCATTATGTTGTGGATTGATGTTGTGTATTTGTAAGTATTGTTGATATAGTTTACAATCTATCTTACTATGTGTTTGTATGTAACATATCGTCTCAGATTTATAGTCTTTATATTACTTGCAGGTTGCGTTTTTGTGTTTAACTATATTTTTTTCACATCTAAACTCAAAATATGGTATCTTTTCTTATGGAGGGTTTATGTTTAACCCACATGTTGATAAATCAATATTATTGTTAAACTTGCAAAATTCTTTGATGATAGGGTTGTGGTATCTGCACGTCAAGCAATATATCTATTCATTACCTTGATCATACATATTTGATTTTTTAATAATTAATTTGATTATTGTTATTGCTCATCCAGTTTTCTAACTATTTTTTTATTGTTCAAAGTTGGTGATCATGATTATCTTTCACTGTAAGAAGTGTAGAATGCATATATTTTTTTTTTTTTTGTCAATTTCTTTACCTTTAGATTAAAAGGATTATTTTTAACTTAAAAAATTATTGTCAGTTTGTTTCACTTTCCACATTATTAATGATTATTAAAGATAATCATACGGCTTATAGTCTCCTGCTTGGTAACTCTAATCGATGGGCATATGTTAAAGTTATAACGTTTGTTTTTTTGATCGATTTAATGCTCCCGCCGCAACGTGCGGGTTGGCGTCAACTCGTTAGTAACAAAAAGAAACGTAACCAGTTTAAATAAACCAACAGGCTAATAATTCAACTTGAGTTTTTTTCAAAAACTAAGGGTAGGGTACCTATTTGTTGAAGTCAAATCTTCTCAATAATCAAGCACAGAAGTGTACCTTTCTTTTAGTGCAAGGAAAAGCCTTTTGTTAAAAACAACGATTCATGCAATTTTCAGAAAATAATAACTAAAAAGATTATAAGGAACAAGTTGCACAGAGGTTGTTGTGAGGCCTCTATGAATGGGTTAAACAAATATAGCAATAAACTAAAGGGTAGAACATAACCGTAATAAAAGACATGGGTCAAAAGGTACCTCTTTATTGAGGCCTTCAACTGCTATTTAGAAATCCTCCCACCATTGCCAACTTACAGGGTAAACCAGCCTGACATAAATCAAAATTTATCATCGGGCACAAATCCCCTCTGCAGCATTTGATCATGATACCGAAACGCTTCCTTCATCTTCTCTTGTGACACGTAGCCATTTATCAGCGCTACATACGTGCTTCTGTCAGGATCTAACCCCTTCTCGATCATCTTCCGATAAATCATATCCGCTTCATTCATCCTCCCCTGTTTACAGAACCCGTCAAGAATCACATTATATGTAACAACATTCGGCAACAACCCTCGACTTTCCATTTTGTTGACCATGTCAAAAGCCTGCTCCATTTGATCTTCCATCAAAAACCCGTGTATAAGAGTGTTAAACGTAATATTATCAGGAGCGATACCACTACAAGCCATTCTATTTAAAAATTTAGCTCCATTTACAGGTAACCCGGACCTACAGTATCCCTTAATAATGGTGTTACATGTCACAATCGTCGGTTTTATCCCTTTACCAATCATCTCATCCCAAATCCCCAACGCCTCTACTACACGACCCTTGGTGCAAAACCCGTTAATTAAAATGCTGTATGTAATATGATTAGGAAATATACTTTTAGATATCATATTGTTCCATAAATCATGAGCCTTTTCCATATCACCTTCCCTACAAAACCCGTCAATCAAAGTATTATACGTTACAACATCTGGTTTCAAATTCCTTTGCCTCATTGATTCAAATAAAGGCACCGCTTTGTTCATGTTTCCTGCCTTAACATACCCATTGATCAGCGTCGTGAACGTGTAAAAATCTGGACGTACGCCTCTTTCAACCATCTCATGAAAAAGTTTATCCGCTTCATGGACCATTTTATTTTTGCATAACCCGCTCAAAAGAGTATTGTATGTAACCACATCCAAAACACACCCATGATCCACCATTTCATCCCGCATTTTCATCGCCTCTGAGATCACACCAAGTCTACAGAACCCGTTAATCAAAATCGTATAAATAACAGTATCCGGCACCAACCCAACACGCTTCATCTCCTTATACCAACCCAAAGCGTGATCAACATTCGCAGTTTTCGAAAACAACCCAATAAGGGAGCTATAAGTAACAAAATCCGGAACAACTTTCTTCTGCAACATTTCATTAAAAACACTTTCCGCTTCCAAAACATCACATTTCCTACAACACTCAACTAACAACGTATTATATGTCGCAACATCCGGACTCAGCCCGTAACAAGCCATTTCTTCAACAATCTCTCTCCCTCTTTCCAAACCCCCATTCCTACACACACCTTTCAAAACAGCGTTATACGCGTACAACCCCGGCTCCAACCCATTCCTCCTCATAGCACCCATAACCTCAAACGCCTCATCCACACGTCCCACACCCGAATAACCATTGACCAACGTATTATACGTCACAATATCCGGCCTAACACCCTTCCCCTCAAATCCCAACAAGAAAGCCCTCAGTTCATCAAACCTCCCCTCTTTACAAATCACATTAACCATAATATTCATAGTATAGTTATTAACCCCAACACCGCTCGAAACCGCCTTGTCGTACACCTCCCAAGCTAACCCGACCCACCCGATTTTCACAAGCCCGCCAAGAAGACTATTGTAACTATTGATTGAAACACTAATCCGTTTCGTTGTAATAAGGTTAAAGGCCTGTACAGCTTCTGTAAGCCTTCTAGATTGGACATATGTTCTAATTAAGAGATCAAAGAGAAGAGGGGTGGGGCCACATGTGGATATCAAACAGTCTACAACATGAGGAGGTGATACACCGGTGTCTCTAATGATGCTATGTAATAAAGACTGTGCTTCAGATGATGGGGTTTGGTTGGTGGTGAGTAAGTGGGTTAATGAGAGGAGGGAATGGTTGAAATGTTGTGGGTTATGAGGAGGAGGAGAGTGGTGAATGATGGTGTTATATGAGGAGGAAGAGTGTTTGAAGGAATTGAGGTTATTGTGTTTGAGACGACGCATCAGAAGATGATTTATTATTATTGTTGCTGCCATTGGGTGAGGTGGGGATTCCGTCCGTCGATGGTAGCTCAAGGGTTGGAGAAATACAACATTTTGGCTGTTTTGATGAAGCTAGGGTAGCCTAGGGCATTCTTTTTAATTTTTTAGTATAGTATTACAATTTTTGTTAATTTAAAATTAACGATCTCTAAGGGTAAAGGGGCCCTTGTAGACTTTGTTTTTTCTTTCACTGATTTTAACCAATCCTGCAATACCACATCACTTCACTGATTTACTTCACTGAAACACTTTTTAAGAGGCAGCACTCCACTAATTCTTTTATTTATATTTTCATTTAAATACCCAAACTTTTTTTTAACATTTCAAACGGTATAAACTTTTAAACCGATTAATAATATTGAATTTCATACTATTACAACCGTCCCACCAAACGGTCAGCAAATTTTAGTGTTAATTCTTGGAAACCGTCGTCTGAATTGAATTGAGTCCAACTAAACGGTCAGTAAAATTTAACTTTAACAGTGGACCGTTCAAAATTTTGGATATAAATAGAACAAACCGTGGGTTAAAACCCACCCACATAAACAAACCGTAAAAAAAAACCAACCCACCACCAAGATGAATCCGTGGACCGACAAAGAAGATATGGCACTAGTGGTGTGCCACAAAGACGCCACAAACAACCACGAAATTCAACAACTACCCAGGGACGAAGGCGAAGCTTACCCCCCGGATGTGTTTTGGGCTTACGTGTTTAGCGACTTCATCCAACACGTGGGCACCAACACCACCAATCCAAGACCTTCAGGTCAAGTGGGACGATCTCAATATCAAGTGTGCGAGGTGGACCACCCTCTACGAGCAAACGATGAGGGACGATCCGAACCTCGATGACGAGTTGGCTATCGGCTTCTCAAACTACGAGTATGAGGCTCGATACGACCAAGAATTCGACAATGTCAAGGCATGGCGCTTGTTGCGCCAACCTTAAGTTTAATTTTCTTTGTTTTATGTATTTTTATTTTATGTTTATTAATATTATGTTTTAATGAAATATTCGTATTTATGTTTTTTCATTTACTTGGAATTTTAAAACTAACGGTTAATGTTTGGTAAAAAAATTAGAAAACAAACGGTTGAAACTGGAACAATACTGAAACCAAACGGGCTGAGCAAAAATAAAAAAAAAAACTTAAAAATAAATTAAAAAACCCGGGTACCAGCCCGTTAGATAGAACCAGCAAAACGGTCCACGGGACCACTACCAGTATGGGTTGCGGCGGTGTTACCGTGCTGGTAGTTGGTACCCATGACCAATTCGGGTGGCGCCCCGTCCCTCCTTAAGCATTCACATCCCCTCCACCAAATCTCCTCCATTAAATTACACTAAAAATCACCACTCCACCCCTAAATCTTCTCTCTCCTAATTAAAATAATAATACTTTTTCATACTTTTATCATTATACTTTCTCTCTCCTCACTCACAACCACTTACAAAAATATTAAAATATATATAGGGGTGAACAGTAGCTTTTCATATATAGGGGTGAACAGTGTTTTCTCTAAATATTTTCTCTCTCCTTCACTCACAACCACTCACACCCACCCCCATATAATTTGAGGGAACCCCTCACATAATTTGGTTTCCGAGTTGTGAATGCTCTTACATATCTGACTGTAACTCGTACTGTATCTCAATACTCTACCAATTACATGATGTCTTTCATTTCAAATTTTCCCCTCATTGTAATTACTTGATGTGTGTAAATGTGTATATAAAATAATCAACCTTTAGTTAAAAACAACTCACCTAAAAACTATAAACTTACGACAAGTGACCCATCACAAAAACTGTGAACAAATAAGACCGAGTATGGAACCCTAAGATACGAATGCAACTCTAGATCACAACCTCTATCGAAACACTAGCCTAAGTAAATATATCCTTGAATGTGGGGTTTTAAATTATAAAAATAAAACCAACTTAAAATAAACAAAATAAAATAAACTTTAATCAATTCGACAGTTGATACGAACTTAAGGAACTCAAAAAATCAGATAAGGAGAAAACTGGTTACTTAGGTGAAATTCCTTGACACAAGCAAGAAATCATGAATTTGGTAATTAAATAGAGACCCTATTTTTATCTATAAACCTTCTGTCTGTTGGGATTCACTTGACCCGTTTGGATCTAAATCGACCAAAACCTGATTTTCCAGTATATATATATATATATATATATATATATATATATATATATATATATATATATATATATATTACAAGACTACCTTTGACAAGACACCAAATAGATCGCATGATGGATCTACGAATGTCACGCTAGTTAGAAAATCACCAAAACATCAAATCACCTAAGAACACCCGTGTAGATCTCTATCAACACAAACACCCATGCACGCAAAACGAGGCAACCAAGGAAACAGTGCACGCAACCCGATAATCCCCACCAGTCCGCGCGTGACACCCACAGTCATGTGGGTGTCGACGCGTGAGAGGGAGGGGGATGAGGGAGGTTGTCGGTGTGTGCATGGTAGCACGTGGAGGTGGTGTGATGCGGTGGTGGTCTGTCAAACCCCATCTAGGCGGAAACACGGGATGTGACGTTGAAAGGTTTTCAAACACAATGTTGAGTAAACACACTAAAACAACCATTGCAATTGATACCCAAATGTTAAAGTTTTGCATAACAAAAATCGAAAGGTGCGTGGTCAAACGTTTCTCAAGTCCCTTGGAGTGCAAATCAATTACCTGAAAAACATGCATAAAAGATTTGTCAACATAAAGCTGGTGAGTTTGGTCTTTATATAAATAATTTTATAAATGTTCAAATGTGTGTACGGGTCTTGACCTGAGAAATTGATGGGTGTCACATTCTCCCATTGGTTTTGAAATTTCGTCCACGAAATTGAGTTGAGTCATCGGGTTTAGAAGCCTCCGGGAAAAGAAATGGATAATTGCGTTTCATCTGGTCCTTGCGTTCCTAAGTAAGTTCAGGTCCTTCCTTGGAATTTCATCTAACTTTGATAAGCTTGATTCGACTCCGCCTTAGTTTTTGGACTTTCCAATCCGTCAGTTTGATTGGCTCCTCAATAAACTGGAGTTGATCATTGATATGAATTTCCTCAGGAGGTATGATTAGTGACTCATTATCTAAACACTTCTTGAGATTAGACACATGACAAGTGTCATGAACACTACTTAGCTCTTTTGGCAACTTGAGCTTGTAAGCAACTGGACCAATTCTGGCTAGAATCTCGAACGGGCCTATGTATCTCGGGGTAAGCTTGCCATGTTTTCCAAAAAGGGGTACCACTTTCCAAGGTGAGACTTTCAAGAGCACTTTGTCACCAACTTGAAATTTCAATGGCTTACATCTCCGGTCAGCATAGCTTTTCTGTCTGTTGAGAGTAGTTTTCAAACGATATCGGATTGGGAAAATCTTATCGGTCGTTTCTTCAATCACTTCAGGTCCAGTCAGGTGTTTGCCTCCAACCTCTGCCCAACACAATGGAGATCAACATTTTCGTCCACATAAGGCCTTGAACGGAGCGACCTTGATACTGGTGTGTAGGAAAACACAACCAACGGTAGATGTGCGTTCCAATTTCCACCAAAATCTATCATGAAGCTCGGAGCATGTCCTCAAGTGTCTGAATTGTTTGCTCTCATGGGGGTGATAGGTCCTCAAGTGTCTGAAAAGAATGTCCTCCCATCTGACACTGACGTGGGCAGATGTGCAGCCAGTCACATCAGCAATCACATCAGTAATGGAACATGCCTCTCAAGTTTCCCTCCAATCATTAACATTGAATTCAAAATTCAATGTTGCAGACTCAAGTTCGCCTTTGACGAAAAACGTAACTTACCCTATCCGCATCCGCAATAGGGTAATACAAACTCTACACCTGCCTTTGACGAAAAAAGTAAAAGATGTTGTCCGCACCCCGACCCACAAAAGACGTTCTCAACACCCCCATTTGACGTAGAACATAACTTACGTCCTTCGCGCCCGCGAGAACGTCACGAAGAACAACAATAAACGACGACTCAAAAAAGCTTCAACAAGAACGGATGACAAAACAAGACAACTCTTTGAGTCTAGCATCTTACCCGCTTATTAGAGCATTCCTGGAAGACACGCTAGGCTAAGGGGACTTGAAGGGGTATGGCCCAAACTTCATAAGGATAACAACGACCCAGACCTGAAGTGTCACACCACGCCAATGGCGGAAACACGTGGCGCGACGGTTCAAGAGCATAAAACCAAGATTAACGCAAATCATAAGTAATTAAGAAAGTCGGAACATTTATTTAAGACGTCAAAAACATGTTTGATGTTCACACATAAACGAAAAATTGTTTGAGTACATTAAAGTGGTTTCTCAAAAATATCCCAATGCCTTGGGAATTAAAGTTGAAACCCGTTTTACACACCCGACGCCCACATGAGAGATTCTCCCGACCCTGCTTGCCACATTGTTCATCCTCAATCAATTACCTGAAAGATATGTTTAAAAAGTCGTCAATATATAAATATTGGTGAGTTCACGGGTTTTAGTTTATCAAACTTTATCACTTTGGGAATTTCCATGTTATGACAATTTATAGGAGTTGCAAGTTCCTACAATGCTACTTGAGCCTATAATCAAACCAAGACAAATAATAATGCCCCGCTCCAAGTCGTTACTCGGTATTCCTACGACTTGATTTCAGAATACGTGCACCCCAGGCATACGCCGATGCATAATCGACGCTATCGATTAGGGGTGGGCCTTGTCAGGCACCAATAGTACTATTCAAATATTCCTTCGGTTTCATTTCCCTGAATTAATGATCATAGTAGAGAGGTCTCAACCCCGAGTGGCGATCACAACTCAAGTACTTATCCCGTCAAACATTTTCCTAACATATCTTTCCCCCGAAAAACATAAAATAGTTTAAAATGGGGCCGTGAGACTCACCTGAATCTGTGTTTGGCTCGAAAAGGAAGATAGCAAGTTTTGTGATCCCGCACCTACAAACGTCCTAGGCGTATAAGTCACTACACCTATAGTGCATGTGCCTTGGCAAGTTGTACACCCAACTCCCCGACCACGTTTCGTTCCAATTCCCGTTTAATTAGACGCGTATCCTAGGTTCGTTGGCGATGGATTACCCTTTTCTTACGAGTTATGTATTATTCTCGTTAATATTCTTTGTAATTTGTATACTATTATTCTCGACACAACTCTACCTAACATATAATTATTTTCCCATTTAAATAATTATACTTAGGATCGTATTGTTCGATATAATGTATTCTTAATACCCGACCCGACTCACTTTGC
Organism: Ambrosia trifida; assembly: GCA_028751855.1. Lineage (NCBI taxonomy): Eukaryota > Viridiplantae > Streptophyta > Magnoliopsida > Asterales > Asteraceae > Ambrosia > Ambrosia trifida. Next base: position 83,791,843 of record CM054127.1, read on the forward strand.
CACATATTTATTTTCCCATTTAAATAAATATGCTAAGTTCTTGTCGTTCGGTAACATATTCTTAACGCCCGACTCAACTCACCATGCCGTACATTTATTTTCCCATTTAAATAAGTGCACTAGGATCTTGTCGGTATTCACACGTTCGTAGATATACTTCACCTACTCGTCTCGGTTTCCCTTCTCGCATATCTATTTTCCCATTCAAATAGATATACTAGAATTTCGTCGAGACGAGCATGTATACATACATCAAGGTGTGAATTTTTCCTTGTTAAGTCCATACGTCGTTTAGCGTTTTTAATTCTTTACGTTATGCTTTCTCCCACGAATATTCTCTCTAACACTTAGGAAAGTGTTATATAATTTTCCCCCATGTTTTATATATTTTACTTCTTAAAATATATATTTTCATCTTGCCGTAATGGCATTCATTTCTCGTTCGTCCGTTTATCCGTTATCGTTAGTTCATGTAACTAAGTCCGTTAGTTAGCCTTTTTCCACGTTTTCTTCCAATATGCGTTCTATGGAAATATTATTCATACTTCCAATTCCGAACGTATATCACTTGGAAAAATATACTTTTGTGTTCTTAGTCGACTTGTTATCTTGTATTTCCAAAAATGTTTCCGATACTTTTATATTCCCATTTATATAAAAGTATCCATTTTTGTACAAGTTTTTCCCAAGTCTTTACTTTTGTCCAATATTTTATAAAACCTTTATTTTTATAAAATCCTTAAGTTAACTTAACCTCCTATTTTTATAAAACTTCTATTTTTATAAAAATACAATTTTCAAAATATACATACGTCGGTTTCTTATGTTTACCAAAACTATACTTGGAAAAACCATTATTTACGTTTTTGACACCAAACTTTCCGTGAACACATTTTTGGACCAAAGTTTCTAAAATACTTATTTTAGTCCATCAACTTTCAAAGTTTCAACATTAGTCCCTTAACTTTTAAATGTTACTTTTTCCATCCTAACTTCCAAAGTTAGCATTTTCTTCCAATTTGTGGACTTTGAAGAGTCACATTTCTCATGTTTGGTTATTTTTCCATTATTCCACTTCTAATATTCTTTTATCTCATTATTAATGCTTTTAACATGTGTGCTTTATGTTTTTATCCAACATATCCAAATTTCACTCATCCAAGTGAGTAGACTTTGAACATGTAACTTTTTCATCCATGATCATCTAACACATTCCAACATTTTTTTGACATTAACTAGTCATCTTATGATGATTAAAACCATCTTTTATCATATTCAAGTCTTTTTCAAAAATCATGTTCCAATCATCATCCAACTCAAGTGTATGTATATATTTCTACATTTTCTTAAAAAATATCACATTATTAATATTAAATCCAAGATTTATCCATGTTATTATTCTTCCATTTTTATTCTTGTAAGATACATTATCTTTATGTTTCAAAACCGTATTCTACCCATCAATGCACAACTTGCTCATAAGATCACATAATATGAACATTAATATTCAAAGCAAGGTTAAACTTACTACTAGCTCAAGGCTAGGGAAGACAAAAACCTTTGATTGGATGGGGTTTAGTGTGTTCTTCCAAAGGGTTAAGCTCCAAGCTCTTGAAACACACAATGGGGTTTTGAAGGATAATGATCTAGAGATGATTTGGTAGTGTAAAATTTGTAAGAAAAATGTATATGGATGGGGGATATGGTACGGCCAAGAGGGAAGAAGAAGAAGAGTTTTTGGTTTTTGTTTAAAGTGTTCTTCACTAGCTTGTATATAATATCTCCTTCAAATCTCCAAAGATCACTTGAATCCTAAATAGATTATGTGATATCTTGGATAGATTATGCAAGATTATGAAAAATCTTTGGGGGATATTATTTGGGGTGTTTGGCCGTGAGTTTTGAGAGCGAGAGAAGAGGTGATTAGCTAATTTCTTGGCCAATGTTAATCCATGCAACTAAATGATTGGATTATTAAGAATGTGAAGGGTTTAATGAGATAACAAAAGATATTAACCATTTGGGTGGGCCATAGGCCGGCCCCTTGTGGGTGTCTTGGGTGGGGTCCACTTTGCTAAATAATACCCATTATTAGTTATGTTTAAATTAATCTTGTTCGGGTACCGTCCAGGTATTTTCGGGTTTTTAATCGCGTGTTATCCGAATATTAAAATACCCTTAATATTCCTTAAACATAGTCCAGTTTAAGCGTTGATAAATTATTTTGGCTTTTGCCGGGTGAAATTATATGTTACGCGCGTATCGGGTGCGGTACGCGCACTTTATTCGTTACCGGGAGATTTGTATAACAAGCTTTCACGTATGGCTTTGGAGTTCCAAAACCCATTATATTTTGTGAAATTACGTTTTATTTTATATCCCGGGTGTCCGGGATTCGTTTCGCTTATTTAATTTTTACCGGGTAATTGCCAGTGTCCATACCGGATAATTTACTCGCACATGATCCTATCATGTTTTGTCATTAAACATATGCATTCCTATGCATTATTTGGGAATTGCTATCTTTCTAAGGCCTCAGTTAAATAATCAACACATAATTACGTTTAATTACGTTAATCGCGTATAGTTAATTAGTACGGAATTACCTTAATTTTGCCGGTTGTTACATGAAGAAAGCCAAAAACAATGTTAACTTAGCAGACCAGAACTTTGGCGGAGTTCGTCCTTGGCGGACCGACTAACCCGTCGGCAGATGAACGAACACGCATGCGTGCCACTCGGGCCATATCCGCCACATCTCTCACGAGTGCGTCCCAAGCAAAGCTGAATGAGCATGAGGAAGACAACACGTACATCGTACAACCTTGTACGGACCAATCACAGCAAAGGAACGTGTGGCAAAGGTCATGGTGCACGTCCAACCTATGAACAAACACAACTAGGGCAGACCACAACGTCTGTGCATGAGCGGGGAGACATGTCGTACAGCCCGAAGTAAATGTGACCAATCAGGAGGCTCAACAAAGGAGCTACACCTTTCATTATGCAGACGCAGGCCGTGCGCAGGGAACCTCAAGTACAATTTTCCATCCGCCTCGGCCAATAAGACCACGCGAGGACACCTCACCAACGGTCTCCACTAACGACCAGCAACAGAGGAGACAAGAGTACAGTTAATTATTAGAACAAACCGTGGGTTAAAACCCACCCACATAAACAAACCGTAAAAAAAAACCAACCCACCACCAAGATGAATCCGTGGACCGACAAAGAAGATATGGCACTAGTGGTGTGCCACAAAGACGCCACAAACAGGTACTCGAGAGTAATAATTATTACTATTAGTATTAGTATTATTAGAATGGCTATATTTTTCAACCCCGGGACGCTCCCGGGAAGAATTGATAGTTGCTGACGTGACGTTCAATGGTGGCCTCAACCATCTCTTCATTATGCCACGTGGCATAATGAGATGCAATGGTTACAACTTCCAACTTAAGTGTTTGTTTAGTTGATTATGTTAGGAATTATAAGAGCCATTAGAATGTTAGAAATTAGAGAGATGTGACGAGTTTTTGAATAGTTGCAGCTTACATAAGTGATTCTTTAGATAATTACTGATTAGGTTTTAGATTAGGGAATATGAGTTATTACTGATTAGAATACTATGAACATGCAATGATTGAGAGATTTTGTGGTTAGTTAACTTGAGCCATTTGCAATAAGTTATAACGTAAAATTAGATTTTTCAACCCCGGAATCCCAGGATAATCAGCTACTTTCTTATATTTGTCTTTTTTTTTGGTTTTCTTTTAACTTTGCTACACATGTGTAGGTTCCATGATTCCTTCTTTTTTGGGCTTTCCTTTAATAAACTGTTTTAGTTTATGAGTTTTCATAAACTAATATATAGGATAACAATATTTATTATTATTACCGACTTTTAAAAATTTTAAGTTGTTTAGATTTTTTCATAACTTTTAGCAACTTTCTTTTTTCATATATGAATACATTACATTTTTATTATAGCTATAAAACAATTTTTTTTTTGAACGGCCAACGAATCAATTTCGAACACTCTCGGACACCCTTTTGGCGAATCAGGTACTCGAGAGTACCCGGGCCACCAATTGCCACAAATTCCCGGGAAAACCCGACCACTCACCCGCCCGAAGGCACGACGGTGAAATAATCGGTAAAACTGTATATATATATATATATATATATATATATATATATATATATATAGGGGAAAGTTAATTTGAGAACACCTATATTTCGTGCGAACCGTGAGAACGGCATCTAAAACCATTCAAATTCAAAATTTCTTTTTACACGTGTCTTTATTACTAAAATACAATTCCAAAAACACAATTTATGCGTAAAAATTCAAACGTATACGGAAATAATTTGTTTTTACACATGTGTAAATTTACTGTTTATACATGTGTAAACTGCTTCATTTACACATGTGTAAAAAGTTAATTTGAAAGTGTTTTTGCAAGAAAATATGAATTATTTGGAAAGAAAATTCATCTATTAATATTGTATTTTGATTATAATGAGGCTTGTATTAAAAAAATTTGATTTTTATTGATTTTTTTTACTTGTTCTCACGGTTCTCACGATATTTAGCGTTCTCAAGATAACCCTCCCCTATATATATATCTCAAATACTGATATCCCACCGATATTTCAGCGGGATAACAGATATCATAAATATCGGTCCTTGACCAATATCCGATGTTTTACCACATTAAATGCTTAGAATAAATATTTCGCTAAATTTTTATTTCTCAATCAAAGTTATTTGTGATTAATAATATTTAACATTTAAATATTATTTCTATGTTTGCAGTCGAAAGTGTAACTCTCTGAATCGTCATTTGATAGTTGGATTGTTAATCGATATTTGAACGCCATTTCTAACACGGTCAACTAACGTTGACTAGACTTAAGGCGGGACAAGTTAAGAAATGGTTTGTACTAGTGAAAGCAAATCCATCAGAAATACTTTAATTGACTACACTTGGATAAAACAAAAAAAAACTTCCAAACTGTGAAGCAGACTTAACCCTAGTGAAATAAATCCTAGGAAAACTCTTAACATGAATAAGCAGCTGACCTCGCCCTGATGATAACCATTTAACAACCAATGCCTAGTTAGTAAACCTAGCAATCCCGAATTATATTCCTAACATCTAGGTAGGAATTGCACATCTTAGTTAATTGGTTTTTAGAACATGTTAAACTTGCGCTATTCCTAATTGCAAGAACTGACCAGAAAACCTAAGTTATACACTATGTGGTCAATCCGTTTAGGGGGACATAGACCAACATGTGGATCCAACCAGTGGCGGGAGGGTCAAATGATTTACAAATACCAGTATTTAATAATATTTTTTTACTCATGTAGAAAATAAAAAATAAAAAAGAATGATAAATTTAAAATCTTGATAGTTTTAAACACGAAATCGTGCAAATACATTAAGGGGGTATTTGGGATTGATTATATAAAACAGATTATGCGTTTTGGAAAAGCAAGGGTGAAAATGCTTATAAATTATTGCGTTTTGGTAGCCTAAAAAACTAATTATCTGCGTTTTCAAAATGGAATTCCAAACACTAAAAACTGATTATCTGCGTTTTCAAAACGCAATAATCTAAATATCAGATTCAAAACGCAATCCCAAACACCCTTTTACTCTTTGACTAAACAATTATGTGTCAGTTGGTTAATTATCTTTATCCATTACACTATTGAAAATAAACCGTGCAAATACATTTACTCTGACATTTGGGTATGACCCGATGGTACACTAAAAAGGTGTTGGGGGATAAGACCAAGGTTCGAACCTTGGATGAAGGTGAAAAAAACGGTGAAAAAAGTTTGCCGTTCAAAAAAAACATTTACTCTTTGACTAAAATGTCCTTCATCTAATCATATTACGTCTTCATATAAATTGTGACATCCGTCCTCTCCATTTATTATCCAACTTACAATTTTAGCCCCTATTGATATATTTTCCATTTCGATCCCTTGTATGTCAAATTTATTATTCTATAATAAAAGTTTGTGAATTTAATTCTTTACGTCATAGCGTTTTGATGACTTTTTATTTATTTAGTTAATTAATACTTTTGATTAATCTGTATCAAAAGATCGTCTCCGAATAAAAAAAATCTATTATATAAAAATATGCGTGTAAATGTATAGTTTTATTTATTAAAGAATTATGAATCAGTTAATTTAATATAATAATTAATATGTTATTTTTATAAAACAAATTAGGTTTATAAAAACTGTATAATGTTTTATACTTAATTTAAAAAAAAAAAAACCATTTACATTACCCCAACCCGGTTTGACCCATTCGCGTCCACCACAAATCCCCGTTTAATTGACTTGGTAAACGATTCCGTTTTGCAAATAATTCCACCTAAGGGCCGAAAATAACTATATCTACCTTTCTAAGTTAGATTATCGGGTGATTAACCCGAATTGTTTTACCAATTAAATCAAATATTAAATGTTTTCAAACTTTCCAAAGCCCACAAATTCAATCTCAATAAAACGAATACCAAAACGCAATTAAAATCACTTATTAAATGTTTTCAAACTATACAAACTAAGAAAATCCCTCTAAAAATCGGCCCTCATATCCTCTCACCATTTCGAAATTTTGAGCTTTTTATCCTCGGTCTTATCGGTTGATTACACGCCAAGTTTCTAAGGCGAGTCTCAATTGACTGCACATAATTGGTGGATTTTGGTCATAGAATAAAGAATTAATTGCCAATTTAATCCCTGAGGTTTGTCAAAAATTGTCACTTTCATCCAAATCTTTTTATTTGGTCAATTTAGTCCCTGTGGTTTCATTTTTTTGTCATTTTAGTCCCTGTGGACTAACAAGATTTGGATGAAAGTGACAATTTTTGACAAAACTCAGGGACTAAAATGACAAAAAAATGAAACCACGGGGACTAAATTGACCAAAAAAAAAAAGATTTGGATGAAAGTCGCAATTTTTGACAAATCTTAGGGACTAAATTGGCAATTAACTCTAGAATAAAAGCCGCATAGTTTGACTCTTGATTAGTAACGTTTTCTTGGTTAATTAGATCGATTAGGTTCTTGGGTTTTAAGAAGGATTTGGGTTTTTCTCCAGAATAAATGATTAAATAAATTAAAATCCATTCGAATCCCAAAAAGGCACCTAGACCAGCTCGTCCTCAGCGTTAGGGCTGTAAACAAACCAAACGTTCGGCGAACAGTTTGTGAACTGTTCGGCGGGAAATTTGTTTGTGTTCGTTTGTTTAATAAATGAACGAACACAAACAAAAAATTCCGTTCGTTTAGCTAAACAAACAAACATGAACAGAGGCCGCGTTCGTTCGTTTATGTTCGTGAAAGTTCGGTAACGTGTTCGTCTATGCTTGTTTGTGTTCAATAATTCATTAGGGTTTTAATTTTTTTTATACTTAATTTAAGTACTTCAAATTTCCTAGTGGTAGATTATTTAAGTGTATTACATGTTAATATTACTTTAACTATTTTGATTAACTGTTAGTTTTGGTGGATTAAACGAGGATTTCAAGTTTAATATGATACCTATGTGTTTTTATAAGACATTATGTGATCAAGATTATGTCACGTATATTTGGGTAATTGGATTAGCATATTCTAGGCGGACAATGTTAGCGATGAAAAATGCTAATTTTCAGAATTTAATGTGTTAGTTTGTGCTTAGTTTTGTTCAGTAACGCCTATTTGTGTTTGTTTACGTTCATTTGTGTTTGTTTGTGTTCATTTTTGTCCGACACCTAAATTTAGCAAATAAATACAAACGAACACGAATAAAAATCTCGATCGGTAAGTGTTCATGAACAGTTCGTGAACACGTTATTTCCTTAACAAACAAACACGAACAAAAAATCTTGTTCGGTAAGTGTTCGTGAACAGTTCGCAAACACATTAATTCCTTAACAAACGAACACGAACAATGCCTTGTTCGTGTTCGTTTGGTTCGTTTACAGCCCTACTCAGCGTGTGTTTCCATAGTCAAGGACATAGGTTCAAGTCCCTTCCCTGTTAGCCTTGATCTTATTTTAGTGTTTTGCCAATTTTTCTTGTTATTTATATGTTATAAATCATTTTAATTCTTTTAAATACCAAAAGTAAGTAAATATTTTTTATAAAATTACCCTAGCTTTCTGGAAACTTAAAATTAATATTCATGTTTTATTTTCGAGAAATATAGTTATTTGTTATTTTAATGCATTTTCCTAGTTTAAAACATAATAAATTCATAAAAAATCCAATTTTCACCATTTTAATACCATTTTTTTTTGTAAAACAATTTAGAGTTAATTGCCAATTTAATCCCTGAGGTTTGTCAAAAATTGCCACTTTCATCCAAATCTTTTTATTTGGTCAATTTAGTCCCTGTGGTTTCATTTTTTTTTGTCATTTTAGTCCCTGTGGACTAACAAGATTTGGATGAAAGTGGCAATTTTTGACAAAACTCAGGGACTAAAATGACAAAAAAATAAAACCACAGGGACTAAATTGACCAAAAAAAAAAGATTTGGATGAAAGTCGCAAATTTTGACAAATCTCAGGGACTAAATTGGCAATTAACTCAACTATTTATAAAAATATAAAAAGCTGTGACATTTTTTTTTATGAAAAACATATATTTTTATTTTGAGTAAACTGCCATTTTCATCCCTGAGGTTTGGCCATTTTTGCGAGTTTCATCCAAAAGTTTATTTTTTCTAATCTGAATCCAAAAGTTTTCAAATTCTTGCTAGTTTTGTCCAAGTGCCTAACTCCGTTAGTCAATCTCAGTTAACTGAGGGGCAAAATTGTCAATTCAAATCTGGTCTATATAATAATAATAATAATAATAATAATAATAATAATAATAATAATAATAATAATAATAATAATAATAATAATAATAATAATGTACCCTCCAAGTCCCATAGAAATAGCACCGGCAGCAACCTCGGCTATACCGGCGGTGAGAATAATGGAAGACGAAGCATTAGCACCGGAGAGACCAGCGGCAAGGGCGAAGGGGACGGTGAGGCCGTCAGAGACGCCGATGATGACGTCACGGACGATGTCGCCGGCCGTGAAGTGGTTCTCCTTGTGCCGGTTCAGTAGATGCTTGTCTGATTCGTCGATGCCACCCATTGTTGATTGAAATTATACTGATATATATATATATATATATATATATATATATATATATATATATATATATATATATATATATATATATATATATCAGTTCATCAACGTGGCAAAATTCACACGGGGGGTTGACAATCAACAAAGGAGATCATTAACTCCATCCTTTCCACTTTACCAATTTCTTCAAACCCAAACACTAAATCATAAAAAAAACACACCCATCTCTTCAAATTCACATAAAGCTACAATCTGTATCAATCTTTAACACACCCATCTCTGCTACCTGGTGGTTTTAGTTGCAGGTCTGGTGGTGATGTTTGATTGGTGACGGTGGTTGTGGTGTTTGGTGTGATACCGGCGGTGGTTGTAACATTTCGTATTTATACTTGTACGTTACACCATCGTATTTAATAAAACGTCAAGTTCTATCTATAATATTCGCATTAATTATTTTTGTCGCACTTGTGGAACCCTAATACCTTATATATTATAATTATTATATGGTTAAACATGATAATTATCAAAAAAAATAAAAACTGCTTGGGCCGGGAATCGAACCCGCGCCCAAGCCGGCCCAAACACACCAACGAGTTAACCAGCTGGGCTGGCCTTCACACTTGATTAAACCTAGACGCGTATTAATTATATACTTGATTTAAACCTTCACAGTTGACTAAGGAAAGTCAACTGTGGGAACGCGTATGTTATAATCATCGAATTAACTTGTGATTTGTTCAATTTTGGCAAACATACTTGATTATCGGCCATCAGCGGTTAATCAACACGCCAATTACAAATCAATCGTTGCTTAATTTAAACTTATACGCGTTTGACATTAAATCTTTGGTCAACCTTGCCAATTCATCAAACCATTGATCCACTATATAAATTGATCCTCTGCGAAGCATTACAACTCGCCATTAATCTCTTCTCAACCTCCAATCTTCATTATTACACTCTGTTTGTGCTTCACGATTACGATTTTGACTTTTATACTTGACCGAGCTTTCGTGTTCAAAACAAACTTGTAAGTTTGATTTTTCCTGTGGGTTTTGTATATCGGCAATCACTCATCAATAGCCCCATGATTAATTGGGCTATTGATGAGTGAATCAATCAATTGCAGATCTAGGGTTCGTGGCCTTTAATTTGGGGATAAAACTGATTTTTCATCGTGTATATATTTTATTAAAACAGAGATAAATCACAACCACAGGCCTAGGCCAAGTGGTTGTGACTGATGGTATTAACCACGGCCACCCGGGTTCGAGTCTCGGCCATGGCACCCTTTTTCCACTATTTTTCATTTTTAAAACAAACCAAATAATATATATATATATTACATTTAAACTTGTAAATTCATTTTAAAATATTAAAACCTTTTTATAAATTCTAAAAAAATTATATTTAACAAATCTGATGTAAAAGATTTATCTACAATTTTTAGTTTTCTGAAATTCACTTATTTAATATTTATAATAATTAAATCAATTTTATGCTATTATATTTATAAAAATCCATTAAAATATCAAAACAATTTTATAAATTTCCACAAAATTTATCCTGAGATTGTACAATGATAAACTTTACTGAAATGATTTTTAATTTTGAAAAATCATTTATTTTATATTTTTAATCAATTTTTGTTAGTTTTAATCATAATTAAATCATAATAAATTCAATTTTTATTATTTTTGCACCAAAATTTTATACAATTTGTTTCTGAATATTTAGAACAGAAATATGATTTTTAAAATCATAATTCTTTAATTTTAGTATTTTTAAATATTAAAGTTTAATTTTGGCAATTTGTAATAAATAGATTTAATAATCTATTTTAAAGAAAATAATTTTATAAAAATTATTTTTATACTTCAAATACATTATTGTGAACATCCTAAATTCAAATTTTATAAAAAGACTTTCATTTATTTAATTATCAAATTCCCCTTTATTTATTTAAACATTTTATTATAAAATTCAACAATTGGATATCCCCAAATCGAAACCCTAGAATATACTTATAAACTAGATAGACTTAGACTTATTTATTGCCTTATACATAGGGTGATACTTGGCAAACGATTGGGCTACACTTATACTATTCCTCAATACCTAATACTATACCAAGGTGAGTTTACGTAACCATGTTTATGCGATTCTTTATACTTGCAACATTTTAAGCAATTCAACATGCATGTCTAGTAGTAAACTTTATTGCCTCATGAATTAGTCAACAGTTTCAACGAGTTTCAACGAGTTTCAACATTACATAATCATTAGCTATGGCCAAGCCGGCGATACTCAATAATAGATCTATTGGATTGACAACCCCACCCGGATACGTGTACCTCCTACATAGGTAACGTGGGTGATTGTTATCGTTCCAACATATTACTAAGGTGAACCGTAGATGACGGGATGGACCTAAACTAGTCGGAGGTTTGATTATGTCAACATATTATACTATTCTTGTAGACTTAAATTTTACGATAGACATACGAATTGCTAAACTTTTATACTTAAACTATATGCTTAACATGGATTATGTATTCTCACCAACTTCTAGTTGACCCCCCCCATTTTTACAACTCAACAGGGAATAATGATGCATGAAGATTAGAGTGTTTATGAAGACAATAAGGAGTCTATGCTTGCTTGATTCTTGTGTGATGTATTAGATTCCCACATTTAAACTCTTATGTATTTCTATTTTTTGGATATTGCAATTTAAATTTATTTCAATTAAAATTTGGATTACCATGTGCTACTGTATACTCATTCATACGTGACACCTCGATGTTTCCGCCATCGGTTGGGGTGTTACAGTGGTGGTGTTTGGAGTGATTGATCGTGAACAGAGTTGGGGGTTTTTGTTGTAATTGATCGTGAACACAGATTTGGGGGGGTTTTTGTTGTGTTGTGATTAATCGTGAAGGGTTGGTGAATCGAGGTGGTTGGTGATGGTAGGCGGCGGTGGACGGTGGTTGGTGATGGTACGCGACGATGGATGGTGGTTGGTGATGAGAGGTGACAGCTGTTGTGATTAATCGTGGGGGAGGGTTTATAAAGGAGGGACAGATTAGGGGATGTTTGGATGCGGGTGTAGGAACTAGCTAGAGGGGTGTTTGGTGACAAGTTTAATAGCAGGAATAAAAGGTGTTTGGCTGCAATAAAATGACAAAACTGCCCCTCAGTTAACTGAGATTGACTAACGGAGTTAGGCACTTGGACGAAACCAGCAAGAATTTGAAAACTAATGGATCCAGTTGAGAAAAAATAAACTTTTGGATGAAACTGGCAAAAAGTGCCAAACCTCAAGGACGAAAATGGCAGTTTACTCTTTTATTTTTTACCATTTAATCTGTTTAATTAGTTACTCATCAACAAAAATGTTGTTTTAATTAAAATAGAGTTAAATGCCAATTTCGTCCCTGAGGTTTGGGTCAATTTGCCACTTCAGTACAATTTTTTTTTTTTTTTTTTTTTTTTTGCAATTCCTTCCCTGAGGTTTGGATTTTTTTTGCCAAATTCGTCCTTTTCACTAACCCAGTTAAAAAATCTCGTTAATGTCAGGGGTAGGGTTGTCTTTTTACCTCAGGGACGAATTTGGCATTTAAATTTCAACTTTACCCCACACCCACCCCACCCCTCTCTCTCTCCCTCCCTCTCTCTCCCGAATCCTAGCTATTATCCTCGTTACCAAATACCCCTCAAGTTATCTCTCCTATATAAAGCTTCCTTCTTCCCTTGTTTCCTCCTGCAGACAAACATCACACTCACACACTTGTGTGTGAAGTCAACGAACACAGCAACAACCAGGGTCACCGGTCAGGTGACCGGACGACCAGCACCGGCCGCCGCCGCCCATCTCTCCGGTAACTTCCTCCTCCTCTTTAGATCCGATAACCACAACCCTCTCTTCTGTCTGGATTATGAAACCCGGTTGAACCCCTTCACCCCTTCTGTTTTATTGAACCGGTTATGGTACCGGTGAACCCTTCTTTGGTTTCGTTATAAACCAGTCGAACCCTTGGGACCCCTCGTTATTTTCCGACCAGGTGAGAGTATCACCGGTCAGTTATTATTAGTCAAACCTGAGCCATGTTCTAATAATAAATCCACTGTCAAGAAACCAACCCGTAACCCGGTACCCTTCTCAGTTCGGGTGACTGTCACGAAGAACCACTCGCTAACCATCTTTGTGTCGTGTCTTCTTGTTATCATACCCGGACAGTCACCAATCTATGGTGACTGTCAACCGGCTGTTATAACCATCGAATCATCCTTCAAATCGAGTCCCAAACCATAAACCTTTGTATCAGTTGTGATTGAATTTCGAGAACCATCCTTGTGTTCTGATCGGTGCTCGATAAGCCACCGTAACCCAAACCAAACATGGAAAAAATATTCAACAAATTTCTGCCACAGAGAGAGAGAGAGAGAGAGAGAGATGGAAAGGGAGAGGGAGAGAGAGAGAGAGAGAGAGAGAGAGATGGAGAGGGAGAGCGAGGGAGAGGGGGTGGGGTGGGTGTGGGGTAAGGTTGAATTCTAAATGCCAAATTCCTCCCTGAGGTAAAATGACAACCCTACCCTTAACCTTAACGAGATTTTTTTAACCGGGTTAGTGAAAAGGACGAATTTGGCAAAAAAAAAATACAAACCTCAGGGAAGGAATTGCAAAAAAAAAAAAAAAAAAAAAAAAAAAAAAAAACTTTTGTACTGGAGTGGCAAACTGGCCCAAACCTCAGGGACGAAATTGGCATTTAACTCATTAAAATAAAACAAAATGATTTATATATTTTTTTCACAACTTTATAAAGTATTATCTAATTTTTTTGTTCAAATAATATATTTTTACAATTTAATTATATTTCTTCTCTATTTATTATAATTTAAATATGTTTAATTCAATTAAAAACATGAAACTATCTATACACTACATTATGAAGGAGGAGACATGGGTAAATATGTCCAAATTGTCCAAAGTTAAGATGGTATACCAAGGGTCCTTTACAAGTTTCTAATTTTTTTTGTCATTTTCTTCCTTTTATGCCCCCATGTACAACCTTTAATACTAATTGTATATATCTCTTATGCACTCTTTGTCTCCACATGAAGATGTAACCCCTTCATAAACACCCAATTGAATGTCGTAATCCTTGAAACCCCACAATGCTCTTCACCTTCACTATGTTTTTTTTCTTCTAAAAGTGGTTAAAAATATAATATATGAATATTTGGTAAAATGGTGGCCCTTTGTGCTAATGCATATCACTAAAGAATACTTTTTTTTATTATTTTATTGTTGGAATATCCTAACAACTTGTATATATTCTTTTAGTTCAAGTTGTAATAAAGCTGCTTGTTACATTATTTATGTTCAGAAGCAATGAAGCATTGATCTATGCATTATATAACATCCCTAATTTGCATTATGTGTTGGTTGGTTTAACTTAAATTTACAAATTTAAATTAGTGGATTTTGTGTGAATACCAGTTTAAATTACTAGATTTGTGTGATTGTCACCCATCACCACCACCTACCCACTGCCACCAACACGACCATGACCTCACCACCTACACGTCATTGTTGCACCTAGCCACTATAAAAAGAAATAAGAAATGTAGCATGAGAACACTATTAATTTGGAACATCTTTCTCATTCCTAAGATTGATGAATTTGTAAAAATTGTACATCTACATGTATCATGATCACTTTACAAATACTGTTTTCAGATATAGCAATTAATGACTATTATGGTTTGAACATTGGAATAATTATAATTTTTTTCTACATGTAATGTAGGACAACAAAAAGACAAAGTACAATCGATAGAAAATTTTGATGGGCAAAAAGAAGTACTAATAATTGAAGTGCCCACACTTTTGCTTGATTAACCGAAAGAGAAAACAAGAATTTTGGATCAAATGTATTGATTGGTGAAGGTTTTATCGGAAGGCTTTGCCAATGATAGCAAATAAAAGTGATGTATACCTAAAAAGACGTCCATGAACTTTTATTCCACCTAATGTACTTGTAAGATGGTCTTTTTTTTCCTCTATTGTTTCTCCTGACATAAATTTTATGATTTCATACCGCTAGGCTTGCTAGCTATATTCATTTAAGTGAATTAAGGTATTGGCTTATTTCCATGTCACATGCTTTCACCTATTATGATCCATTCATGGTAATCTATATGGTTTGAGACTTTGAGATAACGGTACGGATTTGGTAATTTCAATGTTCGGTCAACAATTTATAACCTTGATCGGGGTTGTGTAAAGTGTAAATGCCCGTTTATTTTTTATACATATTCTTTTCAGAATGTGGTTATGTTTAGAATTCACCCACAAACTCCACACACGTACCACAAACCCCAACAACCAGAAGGCGACAAAACAAACGTACCTATTGTAATGCGCGAGCATTCACACTAGTAATTTTTTAAGTTCTGAAAGTCATTTTTTAGAATATTATACATTAAAAACCTTAAATTATTTCATTAACTCATATATTTCATTATTTTCACATCTATTTCATATTTAAAACACATTAATACATTTATTTACATCCCACGAATTTAATAAATTCATTTAAATTATGATAATTATTACCTACATTTAATGCCAAAAATAAATAATTATTTTCACAAAAAATATGTTAGAGCATGTTTGGCTCTCCTTATTTCCACCTCCTTATTACTTATAACTTTTCCAAAAAGTTAATAAATTGCAAAAAGTGTGTGGCAAAAGGAAAATGACTTTTTGTTTGCCTATGATAAGTTGTTTTAGAAAAGTAAGGGAGGAGTGACTTTTTGAACCTCCTTATAACTTATTTGATGGTTATTTACCTACATGCCCTTATTATATCCTTACACCTTCCCTCCTTATACCCTTTTTTGTCATTTTACCTAAATAAGTAAAACCAAACACTTTTTTACAAACTAACTTATCAACTTATTGTTTTTTCCCGCCACATAAGCTAATCCAAACACTTTTCTAAAAACTCATTCTTAAAAAGTCATAAGTTAATAAGTCCTTTTAACAAAAAGTCCTTTTTTCTTCAAATAAGTTTATCCAAACATGCCCTTAGTTAATTTTATAAATAACATATCTTGTTGTCTAGATTATTTTTGCATCCTTTATTTCAATTAATGCAAGTCATTTAATTATTTATGCACTTATGATATGAACTAATTATTTCAAATTATTTGAAATTATGCATTTTGTTATTTTTTTAAATTATTTAGTTCAATTATAGTTCCAACCAAAGCTCTAAAACCCACAAATTCTAGTCTAGAAACCCTAAATGCCTAATCATAGATAACTTAGACTCTAAGTTTTTTCCCCTACAATTGTTTATTCTATTTAGGTAAATCATTTAGGATTATTCTCACACAACTCTCACTATTCGGTATATACCATGTAACCATGCACATGGTAAGTATTACTTATCCCCTTTTTCTTTTTACACTTTTGGGGTGATTCATGCACATATATACAATACTTGCACATTCACTTACACATAACGTTTTTTTTCATTTACAATTCATATGCGTGTCATGTTTATTTTTCTACTTTATATCTGAACATGAACGTAGCTTACATACTTTATACAAAATCGTACATTTAGACATAACTTATGTTATGGTGCTCTTGACATATAGACGTAACTCATGTCACGGTGCTCATTTAGACATAACTTATGTTATGGTGCTCCTTTAGACTTGACACGTGTTAGGGTGCTCAATATCAATTTTACATTTGACAACTATACACATGATTTTTACCCTGTTTGTTTACCTACGTGTTTACATAATGCCTTGGTAACGCTAGAACATGAATTGTACATCTTTTAAACTTATACTATATGTACAAACTTAGGTAATGCTCACCAACATTTTGTGTTGGCAAAATTTATTTTCGTGCATGTTTCAGGAAAAGCTTGCTTAATGTTTCACATAGGGCTTTGGACCTAGATTAAATCAATCAACATTTTTATTTTTGTTGTATTTCTTTTATCTCGCATCTTGTAAAACAATTAATGTGATATTTAATAAACAAATATTTACATTTTCGTACTATAAGCTTTTGAACAATCGTCACTATGTGACACCTTAATGTTTCCGCCTTCGGTTGGGGTATTACATAACTCCCTACTTGATTCTGCAACTCTGTTAGCCATCGATCAGAAGGGGCAAAAGTTTTGCTGGCCTCATTGTTTTAGTTTCTTCTTTTTGCGTTGTAACAACTCTTAAACTAACAATCATAGGGGGTCAAAATACAAAAAAAAAAAGCCATTGGATAAAGGATAAGAAAACACACATGACGGGTCAGTGACCGAAGGGTCAACGTACCCTCCTGATCTCCTGTAGTTCCGCCACAGGATCCAACTCACCTGACCCTCCAAAACAAAATATGCATGGGATCATGGTGGAGTGGACGGTGGCTGGATGGCCTCCACGTCACCTTGGGATTAATATTATTTCTATTTTTAATTATAAAAACACATAACAATTTAAAATAATAAACATTACGTTAAAATAAAACATTACATTAAAAAAACATAAATTTAAAATACATAAACTAAAACATTTAAACTAGATAGTATTCATACGTAACATTTGCCACGGCGAAACATATTCGAACTCCTCATCGAACTAGAAAATGTAGTACACGTGAGTGACCTCGATGCATGTTTGCCTTGAACATCTCTCCAAAGATTTTGAACTATGCTTTGATGTCCACAAACTTGTGATGAAGTTCATCACTGCCCCAGTTTGTTTGACCGCCTACGAGAACCCGAAATTCCACTAACACTTTACCCTAAAAAGGGATTGAACGAAGCGTACTAGAGACTCCAGTGTTCTCTTGTACGTTTACCAAACCCAACGTTAAGCCTAGCTCTTCTTCTTCGGTTCATGAGTTGGCCATTGTCTTGATAAACGATGATGGGATTGGGTACTAAACGAGCTAATCCATGTACCCAAACCTGGAAAACACCTCCACGCGGAAGGAACCTACGCGTAAAGAACCAACAGAGCAATTTACTCCCGGTCAACCTCCACGTCACGGTCAAAGACGAAAGTCATCCATGGTCAATCACCATGCATGAATCAGGGAAAGGACTACGTTGACCAAGCATTAAAGGCGGTAAACCGTTCCACCATTTCCACGAATTTAGTTTTCCTTAAATCACCTTACTCACATAATTAAGGGTGATGGAGACAACCTAACCACGGTTAGGACTTGGGTAATGGTGGCATACGTCCACTCCTATATAAGGGATCACATCCCTAGTAGGAGGGGACACTTTCTGCTAACACGGAGAGCTATCACAAAAGATA
The DNA here is from genome assembly GCA_028751855.1 of Ambrosia trifida. NCBI lineage: Eukaryota > Viridiplantae > Streptophyta > Magnoliopsida > Asterales > Asteraceae > Ambrosia > Ambrosia trifida. The sequence continues at coordinate 83,810,357 of CM054127.1, forward strand.
GTATCCCCATTCACCCCGTTTTGTTATAAACTACTACCTCGTGTAGTCGTCTCCACACCCACAATCAACCCTTGTTTGTAGGTCTTACAATCCGAAGCTGCTAGTGAATGATCAACCCTGTAGATACAATAATCTTATTCTCCTTAACCAGTGGTAAGAATATTTGTTTCTTCATTGGCGCCATCCGTTACGGTTCTATAATCTTTCAAACTAGCAACCATGGTTTCCTCGAAAGATGCAAACAAAAACACTACTGAAAAAGAGGCAACAATTGATGATCAGATCAATGAAGTTACACCAAACACTATCACAAAGAACGTGACTCAAAAGAAGCCAGCTTCGACATTTCAGTTCAACCCAATCAGGGGGGGGGGGGACTAACATGACGAAAGAAGAAACAAGACAACCAGTCTCCGGTAGACCCGGATGAATGGTTAGCCAAGCAAAGTTCAAAAACAATCGCTGAATATCAAAAGATGGTTATGGAAAAAGCTAAGCTTAACTTTCTAAAGACCTTAAGCTTTGGCACGATGGAGATGACTCAGAATCACCTCGAGAAGACAACAATGGCCGTCATCCAAATGGGCCTCGTCAGGCGGTACGTGGTGGAGACCGTGGTAGAAATACTCGCGGTCAGGACCCCATCAACCTGGATGAGGAACCTGACGGCTATGATTCCGAGGACGAAGTACAACATGACTCTAACCGAAAACAACGTTCTAAATCGGTTGCTAGCAATCCAGCACCAAAAGATGATGATCTCTATAAGCCTTACAAAGATCAAAATTTTGTGCGCGAATCGCGCTGGCACCAATGCCTCAAGAATGCAAGCTCCGAAGTATGATTGGGAAATATGATGGCCTACGTGATCCGGACGATCATTTGCATGCTTTTGACTGCGCAGGCAGTTCTAAACTCTGGCCCGTACAAGCCTGGTGTCATCTGTTTGTGCAAACATTAACAGGGGCAGCCAGAATCTGGTATGAAAGTTTGCCTGTCGGAAGTCTACTAGATTTCGACGATCTCATTCGGAAATTCAAAAATCACTTCTCACACTTACGCAAGCATAAGAAAGATAAAGCACACATCCTATTGTGTACACGCCATGAGAATGAGTCCTTAGAGGACTACATCGTCAGATACAACAAGGAGGCTCTCCAGTTAGGTTGCGGAGAAGAACTTACCCGTGCAGCATTCATACAGGTGGTAAGAAATGACGATCTAATGAAGTGCCTCACCGAAAAAGATGGCGTACCCAATGCTTGGGACGAAGTGATTGAAGCCGCAAAAGTCTATGCGTCTTTCGAGTGTTCTTTCCATCGAAACAAACACACGCACCAGAGTGGTAATCATCATCCATCCTCTAATAACAAAGGGAAAGGAAAGCAATCTGTTTGGTCCAGAATTTCTGGTACAGCAGAGGAGGGAAAGTATTCATCCGCGCAAGACGCGTGGGACATGCTAAGCTCAAGAGGGTCTCATGATCATAAAGGACACCAGAGGAAGAATTATGAGTGGACTCCGTTATCTAAAACACCGTTCGAAGTGTTGAAAACGGAGCAAATCCAGTTCCCAAAGTCGAGAGAACTCCGAAGTTATAGACGAAACATTGACAACTCCAAATGCTGTGAATATCATGAAGACTATGGCCATTTGAGAGACAATTGCTATAGCTTAAAGATGGAGATAGAGAATGCCATAAAATCCGGTCAGTTAACACACCTTGTAAAACACATGCGGAGAAAACAGCGTGACAACACTGAAGGGGGCGAACCTCCTGAGAAGAAGATACGCAACCTCAATGCGCATCACGTGTACAACACGTCACGCAATAGTTGCAACATGATCCATAGAGCCACAAGTTACAAGCGCACATTCGCTGACGCAAATGATGACTCGTGGAAAGAAGAGCAGGTAATAATGCCAAGAGTGAAAGGAGGGGCTTCCTCAACAGCTCCACTAATTATCACGAGAGTCGCAGGGCATTACCGGAGAAGGTATATGTTCCTAGACAATGGAAGCAACACAAATATCATGTACCAGCAATGTTTCGACCAGCTGGATGACAATGATAAAACAAGGTTAATACCCGTGACAGAGCCCATCTCAGGCTTCATACACGAGATGATCTTCCCATTGGGAATGCTTACATTCCCAGTGACACTTTCAGATGGAAAACATTCACGCACTGAAATGTGCGATTTTATTGTCCTTCCCATCAACTCATCACACGACATTCTGTTGGGACGGGAAGGCTTAGCAAAGTTTAACTGCAATGCGTCCACACCGCACCAGATGGCAGGTTTTCCCACACGGACCAACGTTGCCTTTATATGCGGGAACAAAACATGTCACACAACTGATGCGCCGAAACCCGCAAAACAAATGAAATCAACTGTCAGAACCAAACCGGAAAAATGGGTTATTTACCCCGCATTCCTGGAACAGACAGTTGTCATCGGCCATGTAATCTCCGACTCCATCCGCACGTACCTGAAACGACTTCTTACAAAGAATATAGACATATTCGCATTCCAACCTGCTGATATGGTCGGCGTTCTGCGTCACATCGCGGAGCACAAGCTCAATGTCTACAAAACTGCGGAGCCGGTTGCCCAAAAGAAACGCAGCATGGGGCCGGAGAAAACAAAGGCGATGAATGATCAAGTAATGGAACTTTTGAAGGCGGGTATTCTCCGCAAAAGCAGGTATCAAACATGGGGTGCAAACCCAGTCATGGTGGGAAAATCCAATGGCACTTGGCGCATGTGTGTCGATTATAAAGATCTAAACAAAGCTTGCCCGAAAGATTGTTATCCGCTACCTGTGATCGATTTAAAAGTCGACTCACTGGCACCTTACAGATTCAAGTGTTTTCTGGACACTTACAAGGGCTATCATCAAATCCAGATGGCCAAAGAAGAAGAAGAAAAGACAGTGTTCCGCACTGATATGGGAACTTTTTGCTATTCCAAGATGCCGTTCGGATTAAAAAACACTGGAGCCACTTATCAGCGTTTGATGGATACAACATTCGTAAAGCAGATAGGCATCAATTTGGAAGTCTATGTTGATGATCTTGTCATCAAAAGTAGAGAAGAAGACCAGATGCTGAAGACATTCAGAAAACATTTGATCAACTTCGGAGTGTACATATGAAATTGAACCTGGGCAAGTGTTCTTTCGGAATGGAAGAAGGAAAATTTCTGGGGGTTATAGTAACAAAAAACGACTTCCGCGCAAATCCAGAAAAAGTTCAAGCAATCGAGCGCTTGCCGTCCCCGTCTTCCGTCAAAGAAGTCCAGACATTAATGGGACGCCTCGTAGCTTTGAACAGATTCCTGTCGAATTACGCGTCCAAATCATTCCCTTTCGTGGACACGTTGAAAAATTGCTTGAAGAAATCTAACTTCAACTGGACCGGGAAGCTGAAACAGCTTTCCAAGAAATGAAGAAGTGTTTGAGCAATCTGCCCACACTCACCGCACCGTTACCCGAAGAACCACTCACATTATATTTGTCCGTCACTGACAAAGTAGTGGGTGCAGTGCTCATGGTCGACAAAAAGGGGGTACAAACCCCAATCTATTACGTCAGCTGTACATTACTTGATGCCGAAACTCGTTATTCAACAATGGAAAAACCGGTTCTCGCACTAGCTCATGCTTCCAGGAGGTTGCGCAGGTACTTTCAGGGCCACCCTATAAATGTCTTAGCAGATTTCCGCAACAATGACATCCTGCGCAAACTAGAACTTTCTGGAAGACTAGCCAAATGGGCCATTGAGTTAGGAGAACACCTAATCAATTACAAAGCCAGACCTTCCTTTAAGGGGCAGATATTAGCAGACTTCATCACGGAAGTCCCCACAGATAAAATTGAAGAATGCCTAAACGAAGCATCTTCGAAATCAACTCCGTCAGATGACTCACAAAAGTGGAAGCTTTTTACTAATGGTGCATGTAACGACGAGGGAGCTGGTGCGGGGTTACGTCTGATAACACCGGAGGGTAAAGAGTACACTTACGCAATCCGGCTCGATTTCTCAACAACTAACAATGAGGCAGAATACGAGGCACTCTTAGCAGGCTTGCGCATAGCTAAAAAGACGGGAGCTCAACACATTGAAGCTCATGTTGACTCCATGTTAGTTTCCAACTACATAGACGGCTCACACGAAGCAAAAGAGCCATCCATGGTCTTGTATTTGCAGCACACTAAGGAGCTAATGCACAGCTTCACTCACTGCAAAGTAACTCACGTGCGTCGAAGCCAACACAAGCCGGCAGACGCCTTAAGTAAGATGGCATCAACCGCATTTGACCACATGGCCAAAGACGTGCGGGTAGAGGTGTTAACAAACCCATCCGTACCACAAAAACAAGTGAACGTGGTCTAGATGGGAAAAAACTCTTGGATCACCCATATAATGACTTATCTGACCAAAAGGATCCTCCCGTCCAAAAGAGTGGAAGCTAGAAAGCTACAACACAAAGCCTTGCACTACGAGGTCATCGACGGTATTCTATATCGACATTCTTACCTCGGACCATTATTACGATGTGTGGACTCTGCGGAAGCCACGTATTCAATCAAAGACATCCACGAAGGGACTTGTAGATTGCACGCAGGCCCAAGGATGGTTGTTGCAAAGCTCATGAATGCGGGCTACTATTGGCCCGGAATGCACCTGGACGCATTAAAAGAATTGCGCACATGTGATGCCTGCCAACGACACGCACCTGGAATGCTTAGGCCCAAAAACAATTTAGTACCTGTCACAGCAGCATGGCCTTTCCAAAAATGGGCCATCGATCTAGTTGGAACTTTTCCTACCGCTCCGGGCAACGTCAAATACTTAGTGGTAGCCATTGATTACTTCACCAAATGGGTAGAATCCAAAACATTGGCCTCGATAGATGGACGAAGCATAAAAAAAAATCACATGGAAGTTCATCATTTGCAGATTTGGCTTACCACTAGAAATCGTGAGTGACAACGGTACGCGGTTTGCATACCAGCATTTACAGGAATGGCTCGCATCCATGAATGTCAAACAGATCTTCACATCGGTTGCGCATCCTCAAGGCAATGGTCAAGTAGAACGTGCAAACCGGAGTATTGTTGAGGGCATCAAAGCTCGTCTGGGAACAAAACGTAATGGTTGGGTCGATGAGCTTCCCCATGTCCTATGGGCTCATCTCACTTTGTCAAAAACAAGCAATGGGGAAACACCATTCAGCTTGACATATGGAACGGAGGCAGTAATACCCACAGAGGTTACATGCCCGTCCCCAAGGGTCTTGTTTGCGCAACACACCGACAACAACAAAGAGCTACGGATGAATCTAGATTTACTCGAAGAACTTCGGGATACGGCTTCTGTTCGCGAAGCCTCTTACAAACGACAGCTAGAAAAGTATTACAACACGCGAGTCAAGGAACATTTCTTTCACGTCAGAGACTACGTGTTCCGCAACAATGAAGCATCAAACGCCGAAAAACCTGGTAAGCACGCTCCAAATTGGGAAGGACCTTATAAAATCCAGGAGGTGTTGGGAAAAGGCGCATACGCCTTAGAACGCCTTGATGGTACACCCATCCCGCGTTCTTGGAACGCAGCGCAACTACGCAACTGTTATGTCTGATCTACTATTTCTTAAAGTGTAATAAAGGCCCAGTGCCTAGTCAGTTTATATTACAATTAAGTATGTTCCTACAAATTATCGCGTCATATAAGGCTAAACAAGAACATACATACGATGTTGTCATATCAAAATACGCAAAAAAGAGGGAATGTTACAAAAATCATACATCCAAAATGTATATATATCAAACAACATCTCCATACGACAAAAGACTTACACCTATGGTTTCTATTAACAAAAGATCAAAGGTGGGAACCTAAGCAGTATGTTCCCATCCACTCCCAACCCTTTGGAGTTTGAGTTTAGGAGTCTTGGGTAAGTCTCCTAACTCCGATAGCTTCTTCATCTTAAATGGTTGACCATCAGAGGTTCCTTGATCATCAAGATCATCAGGCCTCATATTCTCCTAAGAAAAAAGGTATCCATAATACTCAGCAAGCTGATCGAGAGCATCTACAGGCATCTCATTATTAACTGGATGACGAGACAGTTTCATCATCCCCTTCACAGCTAATTTCTCACTTGGATGAAGATTTCTTGACAAGAGGTTGGTCGACATTTTTATAAAGGAAGTGTAAAAGCTTTCTCAAAGTTATTATGAAAAGGAAAACATGCACTTGTTATATATATAGAGGAAATAGAACAAGTAATTAATTACCATAAATGGTAACTACTTGATTACCCTAGAGAAGTGTGACAGTCGCCTGACACCAGCCGTCGAGACTATCACATCTGCAATCAATAGTGTCAGTGACAGACTGACACAAATTTGTGTCAGAAAAAGATGACATCATCTTATGATTGGCTAACGCGCGGAAATAAAAGGCAAGCATCACATTATCACAACACAAAGGACAATAAAAGCATGAAAGAGCATCCAGGAATATTACAAGTTCAAGAAAAATTAAGATGTTCAGAATTTAAGACAAAATATATACTTAAGGTTTAAATACTGGGAAACATCATCAGCACGCGGAGGCTCTTCTTGCGTCCCACCAGCCGCGGATGAGGTACCAGCTCCACTTGTTAAGGAAGCCTTTTTAGCTTCTTCCTCTTGACGTGCCTTTTCAGCAAGTTCCGCACCAAGACGGTCAGACTCCTCAAAATAACCACACAGCTCCCCAACGGGATCATCAGTCTTTAGGCACGCCTCCACTAACTCAAACACATCAAACGTCAAGGCTTCATAATCACCTGGAGCTTGTAACATCTCCGCTTCATAAGGCTTGTCATAGTATGGTCCATCCAGAATCTTCTTCCCATGCGCATGATGGTAAAAACCTTCGTAAAACCCAAGGTTCAGACCTTGTTTTACGGAAGAACTGGAAATCCTGGCAATGACCTCCGTCAGCTTGGGCTCATTCCATACACGTTTGAATATCTGAAAAAAGAAGCCAAAGTTTTACATATGCACAACAAAGCAAGACGAAAAGTTATTATGAGGATACGATTAACTTACCCCTGCAACACCATCTCGCATCAACCAGTTGATCTTATCTCGAGCAACAACAACAACGTTCAACGCATCTTGACACGCGGTCTGCATTTGGTCCAAGTCCGCTTGAACTTGAGAACAAGAAGACTCCGCTAAGGCCATTTCCTCTTCCAACTTGGACTTCTCCATGCCAAGTTGCTTAATCTTCAACTCCGCATCAGACAATGCGGAAGTGGCCTTTATAAGATCTTCATGCTGACGATTGTATTTATCAATCGTGTCAGCAAGTTTCACTTGTTTTGCGTCACATGCCTTCTGATTCTGCTCCGCATCCTTCACAAGTTGTGAGTTGTCAGCTTTAAGTTTCTCAACAACTGAGCGTAAATGCTCGATCTCCTGGTTGGTTTGCTTGCACGCCTCTTTCCAAAACTTGGAAGATTCAGCCTTATCAGATTTCAGCTTCTTTACTTCCTCAGCTGCTTCACGAGCCGCTTTCTTGTGGAAATCAATCTCAGATCTGATATCTTGATGCGAGAGTTGAAATTCTTCTTCACGCTGCAATAGCCCGGCCTCTGATTCCTTCAAATTTTGCCAGTCACGCATAAATTCATTTTCACGGCGGATCAGAAAGCCGAGTCCGCTAACTCCCAGAGCTAGATTCATAGCTACATCAGTAAGCAAGGATCGGCGGTCCACGCTGTCTTGATAGTCTCGCTCAACTGGTGGAACAGACAAAGTTACAAACTCCTCAGCATCCAGAGGATTTGTAAAATGCGTTGTATCCATAATATCCCAACGAGGCTGATATGGCCTGGGCTGGTCAGAGTCACGCGAGGAAGACCTACCTCGTCCGTGGCCAACCTGCCCCGACTTACCAGACCTCTAATTACGCTCAGCAGGAGCTTTCTTATAAATCACAGTTGAGTCTTCCACAGTCCGCACAAGAGTAGTGGGATCACCCTTGGTTGTTTCAACCTCTTTTCCTTTCTGCAAGTCCGTATCAACATTTACTCCTTGCAAAGAACTATGATCTGGTACCTGCTTCACCACAATTGCGGGCTCCTCAAAATTTAAATTCGAAACGGATCCGTCATCCACCTTCTTCCCAGCAGCTTTCTCCAACGTAAGCACCACCTCATCCGGGGTTGGCTCCACTTGCGGCGTTTGCTCTAACACAGTCATTGACTCTTGGGGCTCTGGATTTTCTTCAATAATCACTAGCTCAGATGCATCCGGACCCGTGACATTCTCAATGGTTTCCTCAACGTTGTCAACTTCCTCAATAACGGGGGGGGGGGGGGGGGGGGGGGTCAGGACATGACGTCTTGTCAACAGCAGAAGAGCTCCGCTCCAAATGAGACTCCACAAAAGGCAAACAATCTACACAAGAAGCAATTATACATTAATCAAAAAATTGCGAGCCAAATAGCTTTAGTGGGAATTCTCCGTACCTGTCAAATGTCTCAAAGTCTTCATGGGGAGATTCTGACGAACAGGTGGGGGCTTCACAACCACCTCAAGTTGACGACCCTTGGACCCGGTTAAGGGCTTGAATGTATCAACAGGAACAGCCGCAATGGGCTCTGGACGTGGTACTGCGGTTACCTCTTCAGTTGGTCGTGGAATCTGTACTTGATTCTGCTTCAAGGCATCGATCCTTTGCTGGAATAACTTCGTAGAAACACCTTCACTTTGACACACCGGCGAACGTTGCCTGCGGCATTTATGCTCTAGCTCAGTGTCTGATTCAGTCACCTCATCTTCCTCTTATTCGATGATAGGGGCAGTAGGTGGTTTAGTTTTCTTACATTCCTTGGCACGCTTCTTCTTTGAAGTACTCGTGCCTGTTGCGGAAACCACATCTGTATACGATCAATCAAAAATAAGAAATTGGGTAACACACTAAACACTAACTAGTGAAACCTTGTTTTGGATATTCAGAAGATACTTCCTCAACTTCAACGATAACCCTTCTACGGGTTTGAATCCCCGCGCCTGTCACGAAGGACGCGCAAAATCAGCAAGTGGATAACGTACACAACCGCACATCCTTCATGCGCATCAGGTACTTGGGAAAAGATATCAAGACATAGAGAAGTAAACTAACTTGTCCTAGTATAATGCTTGGGCGGATCAAAAAGATTCGGAAACACAAAATTCGAACTTAACCTCTCAACCAAAGTCTGCGCACCATCAACAACTTGGTTATATACAACATCTGCACCACCCCTCTGCGCAAACAAGTCAAACAACGACACGCCTGCAGGCAATTAACCAACAACCATTATAAGAACAAGATACATACAAGTTACATGAACAAAAATACAGATGCAGACGTACCTCCTTCCGGTGCACAAGGATTATGGCCTTCTGGGTTAACAAGACTAAGTCCTAACATCACCAATACACCCTCCAGACAGTCATCCATCACAAGTGGAGTAGCATGAGCACAAAGTGATTTATACCATTCTTGTTCCTTGTAGCTTTCCATCGGTGGTAATTAAGCAATTTTCTCTTTTAAACCCAGAGCCATCCACTGAAAAGACGCAAGGAGGACTCCGCAGTTGATGTAAAAGAATTTATCCTTCCAAACTATACCAACCACTCCCACCATGAGCAGCTTCTAACACATAAAATACATTCAGTCTTTCGAATGTAGTATCGATTTCCAACGCCCTGCATGTTGCTTCAAAGTGAATTAAATGACACCACCCAAATAGGGTCATTTGTGTAGGATGAACACCATAAGTAAGAAGGGCATTCACTATAAACTTTGTAGCTGGAAAACGGAAACAACACTTCAAAAACGCTGCTGCATACCGAGTTATTTTGCCACTTGTTGCCTGCAACACAGTTTTGCCCTCTGCTGGAAGCTCGGGATCCCACTCCTTCAAGATCCCATATTGATCAAGAAAATTAGCAAAAGATGCCTTATCCCATTTAATCGTCGTTGTATCAATACTTTTGGATGACTCTTTCACATACTCGGATGCTTTGACCGAGTCAGAAATATTTTGAGAATCTTGAGACATGATTAAAATTGGGAAGATGCAGAGAAGGTTTGAAAGAAAGACGTTACGGGAATTTGAATATGAAACGAGTAATATAAAGAGGAAGTGGGAAACCGTAATTTCAAAATTGATTATATAGGCTTGGTAATTACTACAGCTGACATCATGTCAAGTGGGCCAGCCACACCTTTTTGTGTATGAGCCCAACCAAAAATTGACACGTGTCTGATAGGAGACAAGAAGACGCCACACGCGCCCACTCGCCTGACAACTGCCCAAGAACGTGTCTGTGCACACCTCTACCGTCATCAGTCACGTCAAGTCTCACTCGCCAGCATATCCAAACGTTTTCAAATTCATGGGGAATCGACAACCGTCCCTCATGACCAACTGATGTGTCTTGCATTCGCGGACATTTGACGTAGAATTACAATATCCGTTCTCCGCGCAACTGCCTTGCGCAAAGACATTCACCGCAATCCTGCTTGGAATCCAATCTTGATAAGCTATTATCAAAGACTTCAATTATTTTGAGTCCAGCATCCATCCCTTCTCATCATAACTTCTGATATAGAAGACACACTGGACTGGGGGGACTTGATGGGATTGGGTACTAAACGGGCTAATCCACGTACCCAAACCCGAAAAACACCTCCACGCGGAAGGAACCTACGCGCAAAGAACCAACAGAGCAATTTACTCCCGGTCAACCTCCACGTCACGGTCAAAGACGAAAGTCATGTAGGGTCAATCACCATGCATGAATCAGGGAAAGGACTATGTTGACCAAGCATTAAAGGCGGTAAACCGTTCCAGCATTTCCACGAATTTAGATTTCCTTAAATCACCTTACTAACATAATTAAGGGTGATGGAGACAACCTAACCACTGTTAGGACTAGGGTAATGGTGGCATACGTCCACTCCTATATAAGGGATCACATCCCTAGTAGGAGGGGACACTTTCTGCTAACATGGAGAGCTATCACAAAAAGATAGTATCCCTATTCACCTCGTTTTTGTTATAAACTACTACCTAGTGTAGTCATCTCCACACCCACAATCAACCCTTGTTTGTAGGTCTTTCAATCCGAAGCTGCTAGTGAAGGATCAACCCTGTAGATACAATAATCTTATTCTCCTTAACCGGTGGTAAGACTATTTGTTTCTTCAAACGATTTGGTTTATAGAATAAGAGTATGGGGTAATGGTGTAGGGTAAATAGAACAAAATGTATATAGTGTTAAAATAATAAAGGAGTTTAGTGTAATTTCAAATAACACCGTTGGGGATGGGAAGGGGGACCAACAATATTTTTTTTGAATGGCCAACGAATCAATTTCCGAGCACTCTCGGGCACCTTTTTGGCGAATCAGGTACTCAAGAGTACCCGGGCCACCAATTGCCACTAATTCCCGGGAAAACCCGACCACTCACCCGCCCGAAGGCACGACAATGAAATAATCGGTAAAACCGGTCGGGATCTGGACTCGAACCCAAGCCAATGGCCGGGTCATCCCTCATTTCCCATCCACCAATGTCCTCCAAATGTAGCTAGTGGGAATTGAACCCAAGCCTCCCATAGGAAACTTTAGGCCCTCAACCAACTGGGTTACAAGTGTTGGACAACAATATTATTTTCTCTTGTGATCATTATCCAATTATAACGCGTCATTTACTTCACTTACTCCATGTTTGTGGATCTCTCCCTGACGTGCCCCACACCATGTTCCACGCTGGACATGGGGTGGTGGGTTGATAGCCCCTATCCATGCTATTACACCATGTAGCCTTATAGAGAGAATATCACAAAGTACAAATAAGGATTAGAATAAATATATGACAACCGTAACTTAATAATGTGAGGTGTTGTCCAAGGTCCTTGTCGCTCGCTTAAAATCGGTCATGCCAAAGCTTATTTCAGACGAACAAACGGCTTTTCTTGGCAATAGAAACATCTTGGACGGCCCCATTATGCTTAACTAAACTATTGCGTGTATGAAAAAGAATAAATCGCATGGTATGTTCTTTAAAGTTGCTATCGAAAAAGCATACGATTCGCTTAATTGGGACTTTCTTGAAGACATGTTGTACCAAATGAATTTCTCGAGCAAGTGGAGGGGCTAGATAATGTTGATTGTTAAGAATGCCCGTACCTCGGTTCTTGTTAATGGGTCACCAACGTACGAGTTCGGCTGTCAACGGGGCCTTCGCCAAGGAGATCCTATCTCCCCGTTTCTCTTTATCCTTGCTATGGAGGCACTTACATGCATTATGAATCGGGCAGTTTCTCTAGGAGTTGTTAACGGCTTGTGGGTAAGTGGGAACGGGCCGAACTTATCACACTTCATATATGCGGGCAACGTTGTTTTTTGTGGTGAATGGTCTGCCTTTAACGCGAGAAATATTAAGAGACTCCTCCGGTGCTTTTTCCTCATTTCCGGGTTGAAGATTAACCTCCGTAAGTGTTGCGTTTATGGTGTGGGTGTTAGGGATGTTGAGGTGCAAAGCGTGGCAAGTATCCTTGGCTGCAGTGCGGGTTCCCTCCCTTTCTTACATCTTGGTATCCCAATTGGAGCTAACATGAATCTCGTCCGAAATTGGAGCCCGATCATAGACAAGTTTAAGGAACGGCTTTCCTTATGGAAGTCTAAGTCTTTATCATATGGGGGTAGGATTACATTACTGAAATCGGTACTTAATTCCTTACCCCTTTATTACTTTTCATTATTCCGGGCGCCTTTACAAGTGATCAAAAGCCTAGAAAGAATTCGAAGGACGTTTTTTTGGGGTGGTAATAACGACGCGGATAGAATGAGTTGGATTGCTTGGGAAAACGTTATTGCCCCAACGGAGTACGGTGGAGCCGGTCTCTTGACTAAATGGTCATGGAGATTTAAAGTTGATGTCTCCGGAATGTGGTGGAAGGTTATTTGGGCAGTTCATGGGGGTTCTAGAACCTGGAATAAAATACCAGCTAAGTTGTCTATTAGCGGTCCATGGAAATAAATCGCTGTTGTCCCGAGGATCCTTGAGAGCTTAAATGTCGATACTCGTCATTGGTTCAAAGGGAGAATTGGGTGCGGCTCTAGTATTATGTTTTGGTTGGACTATTGGATCGGTGATGAATTACTATCCTCTTCGTTTCCTTCCTTATTTGCCCTTGAAGAAGCCAACATTGTACTATTGCAGACCGGGTATGGTCGGGGCCATCGGGTGTGGGGTTTACGTGGAACTGGAGGCGTGTAGGCTTGTCCGATGTCGAGGCTCCAGAACTTAATGAATTGGTGGTCCTTCTGGGTGATGTGGAACTAAATGGGTCAAAGGATATATGGGCTTTTACCCCTAATGGGCTGTGTGGTTTCGCAGTCAGCACAGTTAAGCTGCTGATATCCGAAAGCAGACAATATCAGCTGCAGACACTATTCGAATGGTCTAGATGGGTTCCAAAAAAGGTTAAGAAGCTTTAAGCAAAGAATACAAAGCTTGAGGGAAAGTGTGCAAGAAACAAGAACAGGATAAAGTTGATTAAAGAAGACAACAAAGAACTAAGGGCTGAGAACAAACGCCTTAGTGATTTGATTGAAGATTTGTACAATGTTGCACCCATGTTGAAGGAGGGTGAAGAAGATAAAGAAGAAGAAGAAGAGAAAGTTGACTATGAAGAGTCTGAATCGGATGAAGAAAAAGATGATGATGAGGATGATGAAGAGTCAGAGAAGAGTGATGATGAGGATGATAATGATGATAATGATGATGCAGAAGGGTCTGGGAGACAGAAAGAGGGTGATAGTGATAGTGATGATGATGATGATGGAGGAGATGATACTTCAAAGTTTACATTTGAAGAGAGAACATCCAAAAAGAAGAGTACTGGAGAATCAAGTTCAAAGAAGAAGAAAGGTGAGAACGTTGATTCAGATGAAAGTATCTTCTGGAATGAGAAGGTGAGATCTTTATCAGATGATGCTAAACAAGTGTATAAAGATATGTTGGAAAGAAGAGAATGGACCATTGAGTTCACAGGATGTTTCGCTGAGATATTCCAAACTGATGACTTGAGATATGAATTGGAATACGAAGATCCTGATCTTGAAGAAGGTGAAGTACCTGCTTCTGTGGCAAAGGAAATTTTGGATGGACTTGCACAGAGGGTAGGGAAAACATTTGAGGAGTTTATAGTAGATGAGTCGATTCCAGACATTTCTGAAAAGGATGTTGGAAGTCACTCAGATGATAAGAATACTCCTGAGCTTGATGAAGTGGAGGTTGAAGATATAACTCATGAAGAATTTCCTCAGTACTTCAGAGAAACAGATGAAGATGAAATATTTCCTGATTTCACTGAGACATCAAACAATTCGGCGAAGAAGAAGGCACAGCAAAGAAGTGCAGAGTTTGTAGAGAAGGTGTTTGGTGCTGATAAGCAAGAATCTTCAAATCAATCTGATGAATTGAAGAGTTACTTGAAGAAATTGAGGGAAATGGATGAAAACCGACCAAAGCCTGAAGCTCAAGGAAACTTCTATAGATTTCACAATGCCAAGTTCAAAGGCAGAGCTCTCGGGTGGACATATTTGGGCAGGCTGAAGTGCATAGCTGCTAAATGGGAAACAGGAATCTTGTATTTTAACAGATTCATTGATTTGCTAACTCTACCGTACTGGGCGGTCAGAGATCTATGCAGATTCCCTATGTCTGGTGCTTCAGTGAGCGGTACTCATGTCGGTTGGTGTGCAGATAAGCTGGTTTGGGAAAGTAGAACGAGATGGAAAAGATTCCAGCCTCAATATCCTCGAAGGAAAGTTCATAGGGATAGTGATCCTCAAACCAAGATGAAACGGGTTACTTTGATATACAAGGCACCTGAAGTGATGAGAAAAATACCTTTGATGCCTATGCCACAACATTTCAGTGCTGATTTTATTTTCTGGTATTATGATTGGAGGAAGGCTGAAGCGGTGATAGTGTTGAGAGACGGGAAGGACAAATACAAGCATGTTCATGTATTTGATCCTGTGTGGTTGATTAACTGTACTTTTGAAGACATCAACATGCTTTTCTATAATCCGATTTACTTTGAGCCGAAAGACGCTGATCAAGCAAGAAAGTATACTCAAGTGGTTGGAGTTTGCTTTGCTTATGATATCAATGCAGGGAGTAATTTGGAGAATAAACTTGGGAAGACGGTGAAGATGGCAAATGTGTCAAAACCGGTGAAAAGAAAGTTTGAGCCTGTAATGACTAATGAGCAGAAGAAACAGCTCAGAATTAAGCTGATGAACAAAGCCATGGACGAAAAGAGAAGACAATCCAATCAATAGTCGAGGGGGAGTTTGTAGATGCGTTTTGCGACTAGTGATTGGATACTAACATATGTTAAGTTGTACTGACTGGTCGAAGGTATGATAAAGTGGACGAAGGTAGATATAAAGTGGACGAAGGTAGATATAAGTGGGCGAAGGTAGAAGGCTAATGGGCGAAGGAAGAATGGAAGCTGATCAAGAACACATTCGTACCTTTGTACTGGGCGAATGTGGAACTATTCCACATTCGACCACAGTAAAGGGGCGAATGTGCAGAGTCTATATATAGTTTTTGTGTTTTTGTGAATGTAAGAGAGTTATTAGTTGTGTGTGTTTTGAGGTCAGGTTCCAGATTAGATTGAAAGTGTCTGTATTTGATCTAGATTAACTGAATTGTGATTGTAATCAAGTTTATGCAAAAGTTAATCTATGAAAAGCTTTGAAAATGATGTTGATTGTGTTTTGATTTGAGTTTATATCAGTTTGTTCAAAGCTAGGGTTTCCGCACCTGGTTTTGTAACTTGTATGATCAAATAATCCTGTTTTAGTCAAATTCTTTCGCTTACAAAGTGGTATTAGAGCCATACGGATCATACAACAACAAATTTGATAAACTCAGAGCTGATTTGGACATATTTTTGATCAAAATACATCTGTTTTTGCATGAAAATGGTTTTTGAGTGTTTTTGATTGATTTGAAGTTGATTTTGTGGTTAAAATTCAAAATTCCAAGAATTAAAGTTGCTCCAAATCAATTCCGAATCATAACCTGATCAAGATCATTCAAATCCACAAACTTTTGAAAATCAGAGATCAAAATAACCGTTTTTCAAAGTGTAACCGTTTTTCAAATCTGAAAATTTCTTAAAATGGGCGAACCTGGAACCTAGTGGGCGAACGTGAGTGGTTTTTGGTCGAATCTGAGTCTTTTCTGGGCGAACCTGGAAATTGTTTGTTTGAAGTTTTCACTTTCGGGTCACATTTCCACATTCGGTTGATAAAACGGGCGAACCTAGATTCATATTGGGCGAACCTAGAATTTTCTGGACGAACGTGGATAAGTGTTAGTGTGTTTTTACATTCTGGTGAGTTTTTATCTTCGAGTGGTACTGTTTGGGCGAACCGACATCAGAAGGGACGAAAGTGAGAGCATTTTGGGCGAACCTAGGACTAATTTTTGGAAAATTTTCTAAGTGTTGGATTTTTCGAAGTTCGTGATCATGTGGAATTTTCCGACTACTCCGAGACCAGCAACGACACAACCACAACAGCAAGTGATGGACCCATGGACGGTGGCAGCACAAAAGACGAGCACACAGTCTTCGCATCCGATTAACTACATGGCGATGACGAGCTCGATGCCTCAAAGCGTAGCACCTCCAGCACCACAACCTGACTACTGGGGAGTAGCAGCAGCGGTGGTAAACACTCAAACTACAAATGCTATTTCTACATTGATTAACGATTTGTCTTCAGGTAGCGGGAACCGGCCACCGAAGCTCATGGACATTCAAGAATACAATCAGTGGCAGAACAAGTTCAAGATTCACTTGGAAGGCATGGGAGTGGAGGGAGCAGAGGCATGGAGTATGATTGCTAAAGGTTACACAGCACCGATTTTGGAGAATACAGGTGAAATAATTCCGTTGGAAAGCTTAACTGAGGATGAGAAGAAGAAATATGTGGTGGAAAAGAAAGCCTTTTCCCAATTGACTCAGGCAATCACAAATGATTTACTGCATCAATTTGGGACTTGTACAACATCTAAGCAATTGTGGGATGTGCTTAAGAGGAGGCATGACGGGAATGAGAAAACTAGAAGTTTGAGGATGGATGAATTGAGAAAGGAGTTTGAGAATTTTTCTTATATTGGAAATGAAACTTTAAAAGAATTAACTCCTAGATATAGTCATTTGCTAACTGAATTGTCAAGTTATGGTATACAGATTCCTATGAAGAATTTGGTGGATAAGTTTGCAGATGCTCTACCACCTTACTGGGATCAGCATGTGGAAGTTCTCAGGGAGAAGGATGCATATCAATACTGGACTATTCAAGAGTTCATACAGAAGCTGGAAAACAAGGAAATGGAAGAGAAGAGGAAAGCCAGAAGAGCACAGGTTCCTCAGAATCCTAGCTTATACTTTGGAGGCACTTCAGTTCCTGTGAGTAACTCAAGTTCAGGAGGGATAGTTGCACCACATGTTGCTTGCATTTCCAATGTTATGGAATCACCAAAACCTACCATCAACTACATGGCACAAACTTCATCCTACTCACAACCATCATACACACAACCACCACCACAACAACAATACAACAATTCCTACATTTCACCATTCTCCCCAATGCAACAAGCATCTTTCTATACTGCTAGCCAATCTCAACAACCAATGAACCAAGTTACTCAACCTAATCAACAACAAGTGGTTTTGGAGACTTCTAACTTGGGCAATGTGACAGTGGAAATTGCTCAACAACATATTGCACTAGTCTCAGCAATGGTTTCATCCTACAATGGACTTGTTGCTAGTCAAATTGGGAATAACAACTTAACCAATGAAGACTATGCACAGATCGACAAGGAAGAGATGGAACTCATTGATATCCAATGGGCTTTTGCAAGCATCATGAGAAGAGCAACGGAGTTTATTGAAAAGACAGGTAGAACAGATTTGGGAACTTCTCCTAACACAACCTACGGGTTCAACAAGGAGAAAGTTACTTGTTTTAATTGTGGAGAAAGAGGTCACTTTAAACGTGAATGCACCCAGCCACCAAAACAAGGTAATAGAAACCCATTCAATGCAAGCTATCAGAATCGTCAACAACAAAACCAAAACAGAGTTTCTTACCAAAACAACAACAATTACCAAAACCGTCAAAATAACTCTAACAACAACCAAAACAGACAACCTAACACATCAAGCCAGATCCAAAACCAATCTCCTAACAACACTAACCGAACAGTTATACCGATTACTACACCGAATGAGACACAACAGAACACGAGTCAGAATCAAGCATTGATGACTCAACAAGATGAAAGGTTTGATTGGTCGGGATTGCAAATAGGAGTGGAGGAAATTACTACTGGTGGCAATGTGGCTTACGTTGCTTGCAAGGTTGATATTGAAGAGTCGGTGACGGTGGATGAAAAGAAAGAAACTGAGTGTGAAAGTGATGAGTCTGAGGCTGAAATGGATGTGGAGACTGAACCTGTTGAGGTTAATGTTGAGAAAGCTAATTCTGGAATGGTGATTGATACTGTTTCTGATGTTCCTGAGGAGTGTGAATCGGTTTATTCTGATTCAGACAGTGAATCAGATACAGAAGCAAGTATTACATCTCTAGATGATGACATAGATCAGTTGCTAGCAGAAGCGGATTTTCTGATGACAAGGAAGTCGTGCATTGCTGATGATGCTTTCACCAAGATTGACTATTCCAAATTCTTTACTGGAAAGGAAGCTCATTTCGCGTTGATGGCCATGACTGATCCGCCAAAACCTGTAAGTTCTGAATCTAGCACTGATATTAAAAGTGATAAATATTGTGGAACATGTGATAGATTGACTGAGGAGAATAAACAACTCCGAATTCAACGTGATAGTGCTATCATGAACAGTCAATCTACTCGCAAAGAGTTGAATGCTTTCAACAAGGTATTAGATGGCTACAAAAAGGACATTTCCGACTTGAAAAATACTTTATCATTAAAACAATTGGCAATTAACAACTATATCAATGAAATTGAAAATACCAAGTTGGAAATGGCAGCCATAAAATGCTTTGCTGAGAAAGTAAACAAAAAGTTGGAAAGTTATAAGCACATTGCTTACGTGGTAGACCACATCATAGATGATAACACCAAAAATTACAAGTCTGTGCCATCTCCGGTGCTTTTTGAAAATCATAATTATCACCAAGTTATACGTTTGTTAGAGTTTGATTTTGATTACATTTCAATCTATATCAGTTTTAGGGGGAGAATGAATAACAAATTAGGGTTATTACAATGTTTGGATGGTTAATTGATTGTTTAGATAATAAAACCCTAATTTTCCTTTGAAAACTGATATAAATTGATTAAGTGGAACAATTGATGATGGATGAAGGTTAATCGGCCATATTAGAACACATCCTAATCAAAATCAAGGGTTAAAAACAAGTTTGCAAAATTTTTAAATTTTAGGGAAAAACAGGTTTTACCTTCGGTCCATAAAACGGACGAAGGTGAATGTTTTGGGCGAATGTAGATTAAAACCGGGCGAATGTGTTTCTAATTCAAAATCTTTTCACATTCGTCCAGAAGATTTCACATTCGCACCTAAAAACTCACATTCGTCCAGATAAAAAGGGGCGAATGTAGAATCTTAAAACCTTAAATTTTTTTTTGAATTTTTGTCGATTTTGTATTTTGACGATTGTTTTTGATTTTGATGCGCAGATGGCTGATCAGACTGAGAACATTGAGACTCCAGTGGAGAATATTGTTTCAGAACCAGTTACAGAGAACGTTCAGGAAGGAGAATCGTCAAGTACAAGCAGTTGGTTGTTTGAGAAAACACATAACTGTTGTGCTTATCTTGGCGATGTGGAAAAGAATGTAGAGTTTACTAGAATCATTGAATTCTTGAGGAGAAGCAGAGTTGTCTATGCTTTAGCTACTCCGACTATCATTTACAAAGATATCATTGAAGACTTCTACAAGAATGCGAAGTATGATTTCTGGGATAATCAGACAATCATTAGAAGCAAGATACAAGACTTGGAGATGTTTATTACAGAGTCTGATATTAGAGAAGCACTCCAGATAAAGTTCGAGGTCAGTGAGGATCCCAGAGAATTGTCGTGGACTGAACAGAAGGCTTGTTTCTTAAGAATGAAGTACAAAGGTCCGATCACTGATGGATCTATGTATAAAGGGAAGCTGAGTGTGCAGTTCAAGTACTTTGCACATGTCATTATCCACGTATTTGGATGTGTGAGCGGTGGTTATGATGTGATGAGGAAAAGTCTAAGTTCGATGATGGTTGCATTGACTCTCAACAAACCATTCAACGTATCTGGGATGATACTGGATCATATGCTTGAGATGTTAAAGGGTGTGAAGAAGAAGCAATTCATGCTATATCCAAGATTTCTCATGATGATTTTTGACCACAAGTATCCAGAATTGAAGAAGGATCCAACTATGATCCTAGGTCAAGATCACATGAACATTCGTACTTTGGTGAGAATGAAAGGATATAAGGGTGTGCCAGACAATGAAAAGCCACCTCACAGGAGACTCTTTGGAGCTTTGGCTAGTCAGGATTACACTGATCCTGGCAAGAACAGAGCAAGACATGATGACAGTGATTCTGATAATGATGATCCCTTGGTGTATGTTGATGCAAGCACTAAGAGGAAGAGACAGGTAGTTAATCCCGGAGCCAAAGGGAAGGGTAAGGGAAAGACTGATCAAGGAAGTTCTAAGCAACAGGAGGTGAGAAAGAAATCAACTGCAAAGAAAGGTACTGGTTTGGTGGATGAAGAATCAGTGGATTCAGAGGAAACTGAGGTAGAAGAACGATGGGATTCTGATGCAGAAAATGTTAGGACCACCAAACGTAAGGCCACTATGGTTGGTGAGTCTGAATCTTTAAACAAATCGATTGAGGAAGTTGAGAAAAGAAAGAAGTCGTTGAATGTTGAAGATGAAGGTTTAGGTGTTGACTTGGATGAGTTGAATACTGGAGAGACTGTGGTAGTAAATTTGCCCAAGCCCAAGCACAATACCATGTCTAAGAAGACAAGCACTAAACAGTTGAGAGAGAAAGAATTAGCACAACTGTTGAAAGGAAAAAGAGTACCCGATGCTGGTACGTCATCAAAGCTATCTTCACCAGTCACCAAAAAGCAAAAGAAGTCTAAAGAGGCAGAGACAATATCAGCTGATCAACTAAATGTTGCACTGGACAATGTACTTGACATGTTCAGAAAGCCTCAGAAAGAAAAGGAAGTTGAGCCATCTAGATCTAAATCCAAGAAAGTCACTGTGGATGATGATGTAATGAAGCAGGTGAACAAGAAAATGGATGATATGATGAAGATGATTGTGGCTCAACAAGCTGAAATAGCCAAGTTTAAGCAGAATGAAGAGAAAATGCTTCAGATTGTGGTTGCTTCTAAATCAAATCAAGACGAGATTAATGAAAAGGTTAAGAAGCTTGAAGCAAAGAATACAAAGCTTGAGGGAAAGTGTGCAAGAAACAAGAACAGGATAAAGTTGATTAAAGAAGACAACAAAGAACTAAGGGCTGAGAACAAACGCCTTAGTGATTTGATTGAAGATTTGTACAATGTTGCACCCAAGTTGAAGGAGGGTGAAGAAGATAAAGAAGAAGAAGAAGAGAAAGTTGACTATGAAGAGTCTGAATCGGATGAAGAAAAAGATGATGATGAGGATGATGAAGAGTCAGAGAAGAGTGATGATGAGGATGATAATGATGATAATGATGATGCAGAAGGGTCTGGGAGACAGAAAGAGGATGATAGTGATAGTGATGATGATGATGATGGAGGAGATGATACTTCAAAGTTTACATTTGAAGAGAGAACATCCAAAAAGAAGAGTACTGGAGAATCAAGTTCAAAGAAGAAGAAAGGTGAGAACGTTGATTCAGATGAAAGTATCTTCTGGAATGAGAAGGTGAGATCTTTATCAGATGATGCTAAACAAGTGTATAAAGATATGTTGGAAAGAAGAGAATGGACCATTGAGTTCACAGGATGTTTCGCTGAGATATTCCAAACTGATGACTTGAGATATGAATTGGAATACGAAGATCCTGATCTTGAAGAAGGTGAAGTACCTGCTTCTGTGGCAAAGGAAATTTTGGATGGACTTGCACAGAGGGTAGGGAAAACATTTGAGGAGTTTATAGTAGATGAGTCGATTCCAGACATTTCTGAAAAGGATGTTGGAAGTCACTCAGATGATAAGAATACTCCTGAGCTTGATGAAGTGGAGGTTGAAGATATAACTCATGAAGAATTTCCTCAGTACTTCAGAGAAACAGATGAAGATGAAATATTTCCTGATTTCACTGAGACATCAAACAATTCGGCGAAGAAGAAGGCACAGCAAAGAAGTGCAGAGTTTGTAGAGAAGGTGTTTGGTGCTGATAAGCAAGAATCTTCAAATCAATCTAATGAATTGAAGAGTTACTTGAAGAAATTGAGGGAAATGGATGAAAACCGACCAAAGCCTGAAGCTCAAGGAAACTTCTATAGATTTCACAATGCCAAGTTCAAAGGCAGAGCTCTCGGGTGGACATATTTGGGCAGGCTGAAGTGCATAGCTGCTAAATGGGAAACAGGAATCTTGTATTTTAACAGATTCATTGATTTGCTAACTCTACCGTACTGGGCGGTCAGAGATCTATGCAGATTCCCTATGTCTGGTGCTTCAGTGAGCGGTACTCATGTCGGTTGGTGTGCAGATAAGCTGGTTTGGGAAAGTAGAACGAGATGGAAAAGATTCCAGCCTCAATATCCTCGAAGGAAAGTTCATAGGGATATTGATCCTCAAACCAAGATGAAACGGGTTACTTTGATATACAAGGCACTTGAAGTGATGAGAAAAATACCTTTGATGCCTATGCCACAACATTTCTGTGCTGATTTTATTTTCTGGTATTATGATTGGAGGAAGGCTGAAGCGGTGATAGTGTTGAGAGACGGGAAGGACAAATACAAGCATGTTCATGTATTTGATCCTATGTGGTTGATTAACTGTACTTTTGAAGACATCATCATGCTTTTCTATAATCCGATTTACTTTGAGCCGAAAGACGCTGATCAAGCAAGAAAGTATACTCAAGTGGTTGGAGTTTGCTTTGCTTATGATATCAATGCAGGGAGTAATTTGGAGAATAAACTTGGGAAGACGGTGAAGATGGCAAATGTGTCAAAACCGGTGAAAAGAAAGTTTGAGCCTGTAATGACTAATGAGCAGAAGAAACAGCTCAGAATTAAGCTGATTAACAAAGCCATGGACGAAAAGAGAAGACAATCCAATCAATAGTCGAGGGGGAGTTTGTAGATGCGTTTTGCGACTAGTGATTGGATACTAACATATGTTAAGTTGTACTGACTGGTCGAAGGTATGATAAAGTGGACGAAGGTAGATATAAAGTGGACGAAGGTAGATATAAGTGGGCGAAGGTAGAAGGCTAATGGGCGAAGGAAGAATGGAAGCTGATCAAGAACACATTCGTACCTTTGTACTGGGCGAATGTGGAACTATTCCACATTCGACCACAGTAAAGGGGCGAATGTGCAGAGTCTATATATAGTTTTTGTGTTTTTGTGAATGTAAGAGAGTTATTAGTTGTGTGTGTTTTGAGGTCAGGTTCCAGATTAGATTGAAAGTGTCTGTATTTGATCTAGATTAACTGAATTGTGATTGTAATCAAGTTTATGCAAAAGTTAATCTATGAAAAGCTTTGAAAATGATGTTGATTGTGTTTTGATTTGAGTTTATATCAGTTTGTTCAAAGCTAGGGTTTCCGCACCTGGTTTTGTAACTTGTATGATCAAATAATCCTGTTTTAGTCAAATTCTTTCGCTTACACAAAGCTGGTCTACGGCTGTAGAGTTGTTTTTTTCTGTTTTGTTTTGTTCCTGTGGGGCTGTTTTATCGCTGCTGTATTTGTGCACGGACAATCTTGTTTTCGGTCATGTTACCTTGTATGCTAGCGTCTTGCTAGTATGTCAGAAATAAAAGTTTGGTTGGCCGTTCAAAAAAAAAAGAGGTATAACTGATAACATATTCAAATCTATGCATTGATTGGTTTTCTTACAATGGAATATCATAAATGTAGTTTATGTCATTGTTATTTTTATAATGGCTAAGTTCTCTCTTCTTGCGATTAGTGGGGATTGAACCTCTGACCTCCACATTAGTAGCATGTTGGACTTGAAGTTAGTAAACTCACTCCACAAGGTTGTTGTCGTCGTCGTCGCCATCGCCGTCGTCATCGTCGTCATATACAAATATTTGTTGGGTTTATAGACCATTTTCATTATAGATATCTTTCAAGTTCACCCTTTTAAACTGTCATTAAAGCATAACCCAAATCAGCGCATTAACATGTATATAGGTTGAAACTTCAATTTCTACTTAGATATCACCATAGTTTCTTAAAAAAAATGGCTCTATCTTGTATAGACAAGTGACAATTGAAATTTATGGTTCTATGCATTTTCTGACACGACCTAATATAAATTATCAGGTCAGGTCAACTGCACAGATGACCTCTAGTTTTAGAGAAGATAAAACTGCCAAAACTACTTCATGGTGATTGAGGACATATCCTTAAAGAAAAGTCTAATTGTTTAATAGCTTAAATTCTGGGACATTGAGGTTAGTGGCATTGTAAGCAAGTTGCTCGACTTTTTCAAATTCAATGATACAACTAATCTATTGCGCTGCCTCACCTTTTCTTTTTGTAGTTGTATATATCAGCAGTTTTTGTCCAAATCCATGCTTGTCAAGCTTGTCCAAATCAATACAGGTCACACACTCAATTCTCAAATAAATAATAGTAGAGTTCTCTCGATAACCGCATAAACACTTGTGCGTAGTGCATGTAGCGGGGAAAGAGATATGTGGCTAAAAACAGTCTATCACACAGCAAGACGTGTAATTGTGTACCTACTTAAAATTTATTCAGTATTGAAAACCCTAATATGCACATACATAGATATACATGCAATGCATGTATGACTATCAAAATCATATTTTGACAAAAATAAACCTTAAAACATATTAAATATATATGTATTCTACATAATTTATATAATAAAAGTTACAAGGGTTAAAGAGATTTTTGCGACTCTCAACATACTTAAAAGTTTTTATAGTATAAAATTCTTTGATGATTATTTCTTAATAATGGAGCCCTTTAAATAGGGATGGATACAAGAATAACATACCTCTAAAATAGGAAACACAATCATAATACAATTACAAGAGATAATAGATAATTACAATAATTTCCTAATTAATATTAAAGATATTGGCTAGGACTCCCCCGCAGTTTGAGCGGGCGATGGACACACACTTAAACTGGATCGAAAATACTGGAACAACTGCCAAGAAAGACCCTTTGTAAAGAAATCTGCACACTGAAGAGATTAATGTACATGAAGAACTCGAATATGCCTAACGCGAACCTTTTCGTGAATAAAATGAATATCTATCTCAATGTGTTTTGTCTGCTGATGCTGTACTGGATTATCAGACAAATAAACTGCAGAAACATTGTCACAATAAATAACCGTAGCCTGCCGGAGCAGAACATGTAACTCAAGAAGACAGTTTCGAATCCAAGTGGCTTCAGTCACAGCATTAGCAACCCCACGATACTCAGCCTCAACACTAGAACGAGAAACCGTTGTTCGATGTTTTGAAGACCACGAAATCATATTGTCCCCAAGAAAAACACAATATCCACTAGAAGATCATTGAGAGTCGAGGCAACTGCCCCAATCGGCGTCTGAGTATGCTACCAAAGAATAAGTGTTAGACTTACCAATGCGAACACCATAATTAATCATACCCTGTAAATATCGTAAGATGCACTTCAAAAAAGCGAAGTAAGGGTCTCCAGGCTCATGCATAAAAAGACACACTTTTTAAACAGCGTATGAACTATTTGGACAAGTGAACGTAAGATACTGTAAGGTGCCTGCAAGGCTGTGGTATAAAGTGGGGTCATGGAAAAGAGGACCATCTGATGCACCGAGTTTCGCTAACAGGTCGACAGGAGTTGTGCGTGGTATACAAGAGGACATAAATGCTCGTGAGATGATGTAATTTGTATACTGGGCCTTGCCCAAAAATAATCCAACAGAGTTTTTAGTTACCTTGATACCCATAAATGATGTCTGTTGGGTCAGCACTGATGACCTAGGCTGACGTCACCTTAAGACAGTGACCTCTAACAGAATAACAAACATAAAACATCTGCCTATTACAAACTACTGTTACATTGAAAACACTGAAGGTAAACTACTGTTGTAGGGAAAACTCTGATGGTCTTGTATCCTCTGCTGGAGCCTAAGTGGTAGAAGCCATTCTCTGATTTTTCAAAAAACAAAGTCTGTTTAAAAACGGTTGAAACGAAATTAAACTATTACTCTGTTTTCAATCCAACAGACAAACGATATCAATAATTGTGAGCTGATTTGTTTATATTAAATTGATTCATTTATCTAAAAGATTACAATCATACAAGTACTCCCCCTCAGCCTGATCACACAGTGATTGTTTGTCTGAGAGAATGTTTGTGTGTGTGATACAATAGAACAGTACAGGCACTGTTCTATTTATAGACAAACCTAAACCACTGATGACCTAGGCTGACGTCACCTTAAGACAGTGACCTCTAACAGAATAACAAACATAAAACATCTGCCTATTACAAACTACTGTTACATTGAAAACACTGAAGGTAAACTACTGTTGTAGGGAAAACTCTGATGGTCTTGTATCCTCTGCTGGAGCCTAAGTGGTAAAAGCCATTCTCTGATTTTTCAAAAAACAAAGTGTTTAAAAACGGTTGAAACGAAATTAAACTATTACTCTATTTTCAATCCAACAGACAAATGATATCAATAATTGTGAGCTGATCTGTTTATATTAAATTGATTTGTTAGATCGAATTTAATTGACCAAGCTCTGATACCAATTGTTAGGATCTGAGTTTGATTGTTTTGATTATATTTAACTAAGAATGATAAGAATGATATGAATATAGATGGAAAGTGCAGCGGAATAATAAACTATTAATCAAAACATGAGAGTAATTGTTTTCTGATCAAATGAGTGACAAAGGTTATGGCTCATTCTTCACAAAGAAAACTTGCAAGATTATTGGGCCAGAAGTGGTGAAAAAGATTGATACCATCATTGCTGAGAGCAAAGCACAACTTGTTGCTCATAGAAGTGGCAATGTGTATGTTGTTGATATGTTAAAGGACAATCCTATGGCAAATGTCTGTCTATTTTCTGCTGCCTCTACAAAGGAGACAGAATTGTGGCATAGAAGATTGGGTCATACCAACCTTAGCACTATCAACACACTCTCCAAACAAAGCCTTGTCAGAGGTTTACCATCAAAAGAATTTAAATGTGATGAGCATTGTGTTTCCTGTTTAAAAGGAAAACAACATAAAAGCTCTTAAAAATCCATTGATGAGTCCAAAACCAGTCAATGTCTACAATTGTTGCACATGGACTTGTTTGGCCCTGTTAAAATCATGAGTCTAAGAAGAAAAAGATTTTGTCTTGTCATAGTTGATGATTTTTCTAGGTTTACATGGACTTACTTTTTACATTCTAAGGAGGAGACTGCATGTATATTGAAGGACTTTGTCACCAAAGTTGAAAAACAATATGACTTGCCAGTAAAAGTCTTCAGGAGTGACAATGGAACAGAGTTTAAAAATAAGGAGTTGGATGATTTCTGTGTGTCAAAAGGGATTGTGAGGCAGTACAGCATCCCAAGAACACCAAAACAAAATGGGGTGGTTGAAAGGAAAAATAGAACTCTTATAGAAGCTGCAAGAACCATGCTAGCAGATTCTGGTTTGCCATTGTCCTTCTGGGCAGAAGCTGTAAACACTGCTTGCTATGTTCAAAACAGAGTTTTGATCAACCCTAGACATCAAAAAACTGCTTATGAAATTTTGTTCAAAATCAAACCATTAATTTCATTTTTCAAAATCTTTGGCTGCCCATGTTTCATTTTAAATCTCAAAGATTCCATTTCAAAATTTGCAGCCAAAGTAGATTGTGGTTATTTTCTGGGATATTCTTCTACTGCCAAGGCTTATAAAGTGTTTAACACAAAGACCAAGACAATAGAAGAAACTCTGAATGTAAAGTTCAATGAACTTTCATCTCTAAAAATCCCAGCAAATCCTGCTGAACTATTTGATTTAGATAAATTCAAATTTGAAGATATCACTGTTAAAACTAACAATGCAGGTATTCCACAGTCTCCACAACAAGATTACAGAACAGATGTTGTGATCCCCAGTCACTACAAAATCTATTCTGCTTCAGAGGAAGCAGCTATTCAAAACAATTGTCAAAACTCTGCCACAGCTGAGTCAACCACTGTTGGCCAGTCTTACCCTCAAACCACTGTTTCACCTCTCACAACCACTGAACAATCATCTGTTGACAAAAGTCAATCATCTGTTGACAAAAGTCAATCATCTGTTCACAAAAGTCAGTCCAGTTTTACACCACTTGGACCCATTCCCCCACTTCCATTCCAAACATCTGATGGCACTACAGAAGTGCAAACAGATGTTACATCAACAGAGTCACCAAACCTCTGTCCTTCACCTCAAAATGTCATCATACCATATCAGGGAGATCTTATCTACTTAAGAGCTCATCCACCAGACCAGATCATTGGCAACATCAGAGAGGGTGTGCTCACAAGAAGCCAATCCTCCAATATTTGTCTTTTTGCAGGTTTCCTATCTCTCATACAACCTGTCAAGTACCAAGAGGCACTGAAAGACAACAGTTGGGTAGAAGCTATGCAAGAAGAACTCCTTCAGTTTAAAAGACAACAAGTATGGGAGCTTGTACCATTACCTAAGGATGTTTGTCCTATAGGAACAAAGTGGGTCTTCAAAAACAAAACTGATGAAAGGGGTATTGTTGTCAAGAATAAAGCCAGGCTTGTGGTTCAAGGCTTCAGACAAGAAGAAGGAATAGATTATGATGAAACTTTTGCTCCTGTAGCAAGACTGGAAGCCATCAGACTATTTTTAGCCTTTGCTGTCAACCACAACATAAAGGTGTATCAGATGGACACCAAATGTGCTTTCCTTTATGGCAAAATTTAGGAGGAAGTCTATGTATGTCAACCACCTGGTTTTGAAGACACATTCCATCCTGACTATGTCTATAAGCTCAACAAAGCTCTGTATGGACTCAAACAAGCACCAAGGGCCTGGTATGAAACTCTTTCCACATTTCTCTTATCCGTTGGCTTCACAAGAGGTAAGGCTTCACAAGAGGTAAAATTGACAAAACTTTATTTCTAAAATGGAAAGGGAAAAACTTAATGATTGTTCAAATATATGTGGATGACATCATTTTTGGATCCACATGTAACCAAATGTGTGAAGAGTTCAGAAAACTCATGACAGCAGAGTTTGAGATGAGTGCCATGGGTGAACTTTAGTGTTTCCTTGGTCTTCAAGTGAAACAACTGCAAAATGGCACATTCATTCACCAAAACAAATATGTAAAGAATTTATTAACCAGATTTGAGATGAATGATTGTAAGCCATGTAGTACACCCATGAGTACAGTCAAGCTACTCACTATAGATGACAAGGATGAACTGGTTGATCAAACACATTATAGATGCATGATTGGGTCTTTACTGTAAACTGCATCTAGGCCAGACATTATGTTTGCTACCTGTGTCTGTGCAAGATCCCAGGCTTCAGCCAGAAAGTCAAACCTTATTGCTGTGAAAAGGATATTCAGATACCTCAAAGGTGCTCCCACACTTGGTATCTGGTATCCTGCTAATGGAAACATTGAGCTTTCAGGTTATTCAGATAGTGATTTTGCTGGCTGTCACACCACAAGAAAGTCCACATCAGGAGGGTGCCAATTTCTAGGGAATGCCTTAGTCTCCTGGCAAAGCAAAAACCAGGCAGCTGTTTCAACCTCAACAGCTGAAGCTGAATACATTGCTGCTGCAAGCTGTACAACCCAACTCATGTGGCTTCAAAATCAATTACTCGATTTTGGGATAACTGCACTACAGACTCCACTTATGTTGGATAGTCAAGCTGCTGAAAATATCATCAAGAATCCAGTCTCTCATTCCACTACCAAACACATTGACATTAGACATCATTTTGTCAGAGATAGCTATGAAAAATGTTTGATTTCTCTGCACCATGTTCCAACAGAGGATCAGTTGGCAGATGTGTTGACAAAAGCTTTAGACACATCTACCTTTACAAATCTGATTTCTAGAATTGGTATGTTAAACATGGATTAAACAAACAAAAATGTTTTTTTTTTAACATTAAAATGTTTCAGAAAATCAAAATTTCTCCTTAAAAATAGCTTTCTGGTTGAAAAATCTGTTTCAAACATCTGATCAGATGAAACAACCACTGTTTCATTCATATCCACTGTTGGTTGAAAAATCTGTTTCAAACCTCTGATCAGATAAAACAACTGTTTTATTATTCATATCTATAATATATATATATATATGTATTTGCAATAAAAAAAAACTGCTGGTTGCATCAGTTGTTTGCATCAGCTGTTTGCCAAAAACAGCTGTTCCCCACCAGATGCTTTATCCATTAGATGTTTGCCACGTCTGCTCTTACAAGCAGCGTTTTGGCCACATCAGCGGTTTCCCCTGAGCCTATAAAAACCCTGTTTTACCACAACAGATGTTACACTGTCTCATTGTATTCAAAATACTGAAACCGCCTTCTCCATTCTCAAACCCTCAATCAAATTTCATTCATTTTCACCTTCGGCATCCATTAAAATGGATCTTCAAGCCAAAGCCACCCATAATTGTCTTCCATATCTGGTTAAAACAGATGATAACACATCATTCCATTCCACCATTGACATTCTTCTAAATTCCAAATATCTACCCATCTTAACCGCTGACGCTCCCATCTACATTGATACTCTCCAAGAGTTCTGGTTGAATGCTGAGTTCTTATTACAAGACAAAAAGCCTACTTCCATTATTTCCAAAATTGGAGAAACAAGTGTCGTCATTAGCCCTGAAATCATATCCACAACCTTCTCACTAAATGACCTGGCAGGTAAGGACTCCTTCACAAAAACAGAGCTTCACACTGAGTTTCAAGAACGAGGGTATGATGGTCAGATGACTGGGTCAACACTTTTCAAAAAGTTTTTCCCACCAGTCATGAAATTTTTCTTCCATACCCTTCTTCTTTGTGTCTCCGCTAAGTCCACATCCTTCAATGAAATCCCATTAAGGATGCAATATCTGGGTTATGCCATGTTGTCAAACTCTGACTTCAATCTTTCCCAGGGATTGTTCATGGACCTAGTGTCAAATGTGAAAGCAATTAAGTCTGGGTCAAACAATGCTTTTCTAATTTACCCAAGAATTCTTAGTGTAATCCTACAAAAGGCCTTACTAGAAAAAGTTTTCAAAAAGGGTGAGGCAATGCAAATGAAAAGCTTAACTGATGAAACTTTCACAAGAATGCTGGGTGGAAGCACCCAAGAAAAAGTGTCAAAAGTGTCCAAAGTTTCAAAAACACAAACAAAGAGGACAAAGACAACAACTGTTGTCAAAACCTCTGTTGTTGAGCCCACTGCTCCTGGTGATCATGGCACTACATCCAGTGCTGTGAAACCCACACCAGCCACTTCCAAAAGAAAACGTCCATCCACAAAAACCACCACTCCACCACAAATGAGACTTCTGGATGATGAGGTACCAGAAGATAACTCTGTTGCACCACCAAAGCAACCTGAAACCACTGTTGTTACTTCCTCACAACAGTTGGACATACCTCAACCTGACCAAACTCCTCATGAATCCTCCCAAAAGTATCATGTTGTAAGCCAAGGGGAAACACATCATGATACATTTGAGTCACTTGGCCAAATGTTCACAAGCCCCTCTCCCAGGGCTAATTCTCTTGTTACTCCTCCACCCTCACCATCACATCATGTTCCACAAACCATGCAACCTCTGTTTGAGGCAATTGAGAAATCTCAGGAAAATCCCAGTTCCTCTCTTCCACCTATCACTGAGAGCATACCCCCACAAGTAACTGGTCCTGAGAACATTCAATCTGCCATCCCACAAACAGTAGAGGAGGTTACACCACCTGAGTTCAATGCAACTCTAGGTGAGTTTTCAAGTGAAGCAACCACTACTGATGTAGAGACCATTGTCTCACACCAGGACAGTGGTTACATAGCTAAGACTCCCTTGAAGGCAACAACTGATGAGGCCACTATAGTGTCCCCAAAATCAGTTGGAAGTCCCCAGTACCAAGAAAAAGGGGCATCTGATTCACCTCTTAGGACTGAATCAGGTAGAACTACCACTGGTAGGGACTCAGATGATCCTATTAACTTAGGAGATGGGTCAAAATACCAAGAATTGACGGACAGAGTTCAAGCAATTGAAACCTCTGTAGCTGACATCAAATCTGATGTCAAGCTTATACTGGGTTCCATAGCAGACCTTTCCAAAAGTCAACCATCAACAGCTGATATAGCTAGTGAGCTATGGAAATCCGTTTCCCCCATCATCATAGCTCACAGAAAACTAGCTGATCAGACCCATGAAACATATATGGCTGAAATCAGAAACATGGTGGATGCAAGGTACAAAGATACACATGCAGACATTAAAGCCATCAAAGATCACCTGCTGAAGACCACTGGCTCTGCCCCTACCACCATTCTCAGGGATGAAGATGATGATGTCTTCACGGCTGATGATGCCAAAAAGGGGGAGAGTGGCAGAGATAGGCTACCAAAGCTAGATCCCTTTGGTTGTCCACCTTCTAAAAAGGGTAAAGCCAAGTCTGCCAACAAACCAGAGGCTAGTCAAATAGCACCACAACAACAACAACAAGCAACACCATCAACACCACAACAAACCACTGATAGAAGCAAAGCAGTAGACAACTCTGCAAACAAAGAAGCTGAAAAGGCTGCTCAGGCCAAACAAAAAAGGGCTGACACCTTGGAAGCTAAAGCAGAGTTGTTGGTGAACCTCAAGAAGGAACAACAGCAGGAGGTTGAAGATGTGGGATCCTCAAAAAGGATGAAAATGCCTGCTAGACATGTCAGAAAGCCACCATCTAAGCTAAAAACCTATGTTGACAAAACCACTGCTGCTACATCCACTGCCACCCAAAACACTGAAACCACCCAAAACACTGCTCCCCAAACCACTGCACCTAAACCTACAAACACATCTGAACATACAACCACCAAACCTACACCCAAACCTACATCACCAACCAAATCCCAAACATCTGCTGGTCGTACTAAAAGGTCAACAGATGTTAATCCAACCACTGCTTCCAAATCACCATCCCCTAAAATCTTGTACACAAGGAAGAGAAAATCAACCTTTGTTGTATAGGATGAAAACATACACACATCACCAAATACCACCTCAACTGCACAATCCACCCCTATTACAGCTATTCCACTCTCATCATTCTCACCACACACATCCAAATTCAGTTCCCATAGACCACCACCAACCATTACACCATTGGTTGTTCAGTATCCCCTTGAACTTGATCTACTCAAAGGGGAATTACAATCCTTCTACAATACTGAACAACCATCTGACAGATCTTTCCCTTCTCTCCCAAATTTCCCTGTTCCCCTAAACATTGATACATATCTTAAATACAAGGGTGAACAGGTAGATGCCATCATTAAGGAGAGATGCAAAGGGAAGGATGACAGGACTGCTCAGGGCATCCATTCAGCAGAGCTTAGCAAACTCAGAAGGATTGAGGACTTTGCTAAGACCCTGAGCAACTCCATGTCTTCCATGCCTCTCAGTGTTGACTTGGAAAAGGAGGTTAGGGATTCTCTTCTGGAACAGATCTTGGCAACCAAGCCATATAAAGCAACCAAAAAGCAGTTTGCTGGATGGACCACTCATGCACTAAGAGAAGAACTTCTCAGAATAGAAGAGTTGGCCAAAGACCCCAAAGCTAAAGTCTCTACTCCTAATTTTGGCAAAAGCAGAGACCCAGTCAGAGCCTTAAAGTTTAAAAGAATGAGACAAGAGATAGTAGCTGCTAATTATGGGGAGATGAGGTCTGTTTCTAGATGGTCTGAGCTGAGGCTGGTTGAGACATACAAGAGTCTTGAAGAAAACAGAAAGAAGGATCCCAGCCTACCTAGAAAACCTGTCTATCCTGATGAGCCACTAATGAAGAGACCCCAGCAGACTTTTACCTTAGACAACTTACTTGAAACTTCTGATCTATCAGCTGCTGCAAGAAGACAGTTCAAGAAAAAGAAAGAAATGTCAGAAGAAGATCAGAAGAAGTTTGCTGATACATTTATCAAAGAAGGGCTCTTCAATCAGATACATTTCTTCTCTGATCCCACAACAGAGAAACTCAGGGAACTCATTGGAAGACCTCCATCACCTAACTCATCCCAAATAAAAGTTCATCTCAGCAAATCCACTGACTCAAAAATTCTAAAATGGAAAGTCAACAAAGACAACCATGAATTGACTCTGCTCAGGTCGGATGGAAGAGTTTAGAAAATTAGCATGGATGATGCATACAGCCTATGTGCAAATGATCTTCAAACGTTGCTAAATCTAGAGCTTGAAAGAGATGAAGAAGACTTATTTGCTCTGAACTTTGAACTACAATTCAAAGGTCAAATCAGAGAAAGTCTGATGAGGAATAAAGATCAGTAAATAAAGCTGAGTTTTGGCATCATCTGTTCTAGGGGGAGATTGTTGGGTCTGCTGACCTGGAGAAGAACAGATGATTGAAAAGCCAAAACATGCTAACAATTGATCCACACAATAAACAGTCCTTACAACATACTTCTCCCAAAAGACTGCTGACTCTAACAACTGTTCCATCCAAACAACTGCTATGACAACTGCTGATACAAAGGACTGCTGAATAAACACTGATGAAGAACAACTGCTGACCAAAGGTCTGATGTAGAACAACTGCTGATCCAAGTACTGAAGACTAAAGCACTGCTGGAGCCAACAGCACTTAGGCTCCAGCAGAGGATACAAGACCATCAGAGTTTTCCCTACAACAGTAGTTTACCTTCAGTGTTTTCAATGTAACAGTAGTTTGTAATAGGCAGATGTTTTATGTTTGTTATTCTGTTAGAGGTCACTGTCTTAAGGTGACGTCAGCCTAGGTCATCAGTGATTTAGGTTTGTCTATAAATAGAACAGTGCCTGTACTGTTCTATTGTATCACACACACAAACATTCTCTCAGACAAACAATCACTGTGTGATCAGGCTGAGGGGGAGTACTTGTATGATTGTAATCTTTTAGATAAATGAAAGCATTCGATCAAAAAACAATTACTCTCATGTTTTGATTAATAGTTTATTATTCCGTTGCACTTTCCATCTATATTCATATCATTCTTAGTTAAATATAATCAAAACAATCAAACTCAGATCCTAACAATGTCGTTGGCCCAAATCTTTCATAGCAAACTCTCGTGAGAGCTTGTTAATAATATTACGTAGAAGATCGTTAGAAGACGCCGTCAGGACAATATCATCAACGTAAAGTAAGAGAGATGAAATTTCGGAGTCGTGAGAAAAAAAAAACAAATAATGAGTTGTTGCAGACACTGCTACGAAAACCCTGTCAGATGATATAGCTGGCAAAGCGGGTGTATCATGCCCGTGGCACTTGCTTAAGACCATAGAGAGATTTCTTTAACCTGCAAAGAAAATTATGAAAACGATGATCCACAAAATCTGTCGGTTGGTGCATGAAGACAGTTTCATTCAAATTCCCATGTAAACATGCATTCTTGACATCCAACTGATGGATGAGCCAAGAATGTGAAACTGCAATAGATAGAACTGTCCGTATCGTTGCCAGTATAACAACTGGGCTAAATGTTTCCTCACAGTCAATGCCCACAGTATGTGATTTCCCATTAACAATTAATCGTGCTTTATATCTCTCTATGGACCCATCCGATTTGAACTTATGGCAAAAAAACCACATACAACGAATGACCGGTCGATCAGCAGGTCTAGGTACAAGCTCCCATGTATCATTTTCCTGTAATGCACTAAACTCAGCCTGCATAGAATTTAGCTAATGAGGGTCGGCGAAGATTTTGGCATAGGAAGTGGGAACGGGAGAGATGGTTATGTGTGTCACACGTCAATTTCCCTGGTCAAGATCCGTACACACACTTAAACATATGTCATTTTATTCGTGCATTAGACATTATTTCATTAACTATGTCACCCCGAGTCTAGCAAAGCCCAAACTATTTCAAGGAATTCGTTTACATTTTCAATAATGTCAATTTACGCATGCAACACCTGCGTATCCCGAACAATTGGCAATGAACAATCAAACCAATGACACGCTCAACAGAGAGCAACAAATGTCTAATTATTGCGTAAAATCAAAACAAGTCTACACGTAACAATATCCAAGTGAAAAACTATACGTTCTCACATGAATACGAACAACTATAAAGTTATTTTTATGAAAATCCAACGTATTATTTCATAGAGATTTGTCGGGAATTCAATTCTTTCTAAAATACATATGCTCATAAGTTTTATATATATAGGGTAGGGATCATACGAGAACCAACTTTGGGGAGAGAACCAATTTTTTTAAATATGATAAAAACATAAAATAAATAAACAAAAATACGTGAAACACAAACCATACATCAGGTTCATCATCTTCTTCCCCCTTGTATCATCCAAACCCGAGATATATTCATCTCCACTGTCACACCACGACAACGGCGGAAACACGTGGCGTGGACGCGAAAGAGAAATGTTTCATAGCCAAGATTAAACAAACACATAATAAACATTCATTAGACGGCGGAAAGTATTTTGTTTAGGTACATGTCCCAAAATGTAGTTTTTAACAAAATAAGGATTTTCAACTATTTCCCAATCCTATAGGAAATATTAGTAAATCCCTAACAAAAGTCCGTCTCGTCTTTATTTCGCCCGCCCTAGCCATTTCACGCCTTCACATTCTTAGTTACCTGAAAGATATGTTAGGGAAAACGTCAATATATAAATATATTGGTGAGTTTCACAGGTTTTGACACACAAATAAATTAACATTCATTTGTAAATAAGTGCGCATAACGAAATAAGAAATGTGCTACATATATCATTAGGGTAACTAGTCCTAATACCGATGGAATCCCCATGAGCCCATAACCAAAACCAGACTACTTTACATTGCCCCGCAAGTTGTTTACATGGTTACAACTAATTTAGAATATCGTCGCACCCCGTGGTCCTTCCGTGTTGATCGCTAATCAACCAGGGTGGGTCTTGTCAAGAACCAATAGTACTATCCCCATATTCTATGGCTACATCAATTTATATAAATGGTTACGGTTAACTGCGGAGACTTCACGTCCCATGTGACTTTACCGTTACCCATGTGCCCATCTTATGTACCATTTCATACTTTCACATGTTATCGCACATTTAATACTTTCTTACTGACATATCTTTCCCCCGAGTTTAAAAAAAACATTAAAACAGAAAAGGGGCCGTGAAAACTCACCTCAAGCGTGTCACGAAATCAGAAAATAGTCTTTGCCAAGTCCAATGCGAGACCACCTACATGTGTCCTAACTTAATAAGGCACCGGTCTCAAAGTGCGTGTCTCACTGGCAAGTTGTCTTTCCCCAACTCCCGACACCACGTTTATACTTACGGTTTAATTAGGAAT
Source organism: Ambrosia trifida (assembly GCA_028751855.1). Taxonomy (NCBI): domain Eukaryota; kingdom Viridiplantae; phylum Streptophyta; class Magnoliopsida; order Asterales; family Asteraceae; genus Ambrosia; species Ambrosia trifida. Next base: position 83,848,312 of record CM054127.1, read on the forward strand.
ATACCCTAGTCTTAGGTCCGTTGGTGATGATTTATCCCGTTACAAGTTTCACTTAACTTATATTATAACCGTTGCTATTAATTTCCAAGTTAGTTGGTTTCGTCATCGCGAACCCCGATCATTGCCCGTTTTCCTTACACGTCATGATCTTTAAACATATTTATCAATATGTATTTACTAACTTGTATTAATATTTCGTTATATCTTCCGACTCGACTCACTTTTATTATATATTTATTTCCCCATAAAAATAAATATACAAAGATCTTGTCGAACGAGATTCATTTTATGTTAAGTATTTATTTTGCACATAAGTATACATATACTTATAATAACATACTTAACTTATTTTATTTCTTATAAATTCTCCCATTTTACTTCCAACACTTAGGAAAGTGTTTATGTATATTTTTCACCCTTAATAATCCTTACATATATTTTGTTCACAAAATATATACATATTTTCTTACTTAGAATAGTTAAATCGTAATCGCCGCAATAACGTATACTCGTATCTTGTAGGAAGTTATACTCGTATACTTATCCGTCCGATTTACGCTTTTGTTCGATTTATGCTTTGTTCGTTTTACACGTAGTCCGATAGCTCGCCGCATTGACATACGTCCGCTTTCCCGATTTCTTAACTTATATATATATATCTTTTGTAGGAAATCATACTACTTGCCGGTTTACGCATTTTCCTACTTTCGAATATATATATTAACTTAGATGTTTTATTCCTAAAAATTCTTACAACACTTTTACATCCCCATAAATGTAAAAATGCTTATTTTTATATAAAACATCACAAGTTGTTTACATTACCATTTTTCTTACAAAAATATTAGTGTTTATATTTTCCAACACTTATGGTAAGTTTATATTTTTATAAAATACTTTTTATAAAAATATCATTCTTACAAAATAAATATTTGTGTAAGTTTCCTTACTTTTACAAAAACAACCCTTTTAAAATATAACTTTTCATTCTCAACCTTTTACTTTCTAAAGTTACATTTTTCAACATAAAGTTTTCAAAATCACATTTTACACCCATGGACTTTCCAACGTTACTTTTCAAACCTCTATCTTTACAAAAGTTACAAATTATTCCCAAGACTTATAAAAATGACAATTTCCACTAAAACTAGTAAACTTTAACATGTCAAAATTTACGATAAGTGTCCTTTTCACCATCCTACACTTTTATTAGTCTCATATGGTCATTTTAAGCCTACTAACATGTTTGATTTAAGTCTTGGAGTCCATTTGTTCATACTTGTATTTTTAAAGTTTACAACTTTATTTTTGTGATTTTAGCTTCATTACATTTTGTTACAAATATTTCATGTTCAAATGGGTCCATTAGTTATAATATGATGATCAAAACCATTTTTAGGTGTATTAGGTGTTACTTTATGTTTTTCATCCAAAACAACTTTAAAAAATAAAATAAAATACTAGAACGTACAATATATTTGTAACAAAATAATATCACCAACCATCCTAAAACTCATGCTTATGACCATCTTTGTGAACGTTTCATTTCATTTTTAGAAAACACACAAAACCTTGTTTACAACATTTGGTTAAAAGTACCCCAAAAACAACTTGCAAGTTAAGCACATAAATAAATAAAACATAAACAAAATGAGTTTTAAGAAACTTACTACTAGCACAAGGCTAGGGAAGTCACAAAACACTTGATTATGAAGGGGTTTTAGTGTGTCTTCCAAGGGTTAAGCTCCTAGAACTTGAACACACTTGAAAATGGGTTGGAAATGATGATTATTATGTGTTTATTTGCTTAAAAAAAACAAAGGTGGTAATGAACAAGGATGTTTGGTCGTGAGTTTTAGTGAGAGGGAGGTGATGTTTTCCTTTTAAATTGAAGTGTGAATATATTTAGGATGCTATATAAAGTGAATAATTTTCATGTGCTTAAACCTTAATAATATAATAAGCATAAGCATGCATGGACAAAATCATTACATGTAGTACTTTGTAGACAATATGGTGGCTTGAGACACCTTAAAAAAACGGCTAAAAAGCCTTTAATGGGCCCCATTTCTTGCAAAAATATCTCATAACCAATCTAGTGAGTTTCTAACCAAACCGTTTAGGGTTGTCGGGTTTTGAACGCGTTCTTATTACGAGCTATTCTGGACATATAATTAGCTTTAAGTTACCCTTAAACATAGCCTAGTTTAAGTATTGGTATGTTATTTAGGCTCTTACCGGGTGAAAATATATATTTTACGCGCATCGGGTGCGTTACGCGAACTTTATTCGCTACCGGGAGATTTTAATTTGGAGTTTTCATTTATAGTTTTGGGGTTCCAAAACACTTTATATTTCATAAAAATAACCTTCGTTTTATATCCCGGGCACTCGGGATCGTTTTCGGTTATTTAATTATTGCCGGGTAATCACCAACGTCCATTTCGGACTAGTTTATTCTTATGCGATTCCTTCGCACTTCTAATTAAACTAAGGCATTCCTATGCCATCTATTGGACTCCGCTATTTTCCGAATACTCAATTATAATTAATTGATATTGATTCTTGCTTAGAACGGTTAATTACATATATTAATTACGTACGGATTTACCTTAATTTTGCCGAACGTCACATTCTCCCCCTGTTTAAGGAGTTTCGTCCGCGAAACTCGGCGTGAGCCCTTCTTTCGAGGATTTTTCTTAAACAAGGTGGGATACTTATGCTTCATTTGATCTTCCCTTTCCCATGTGAACTCTGGTCCACGCTTTGCGTTCCAACGCACCTTCACCAACTTGATTCTGCTACGCCTAAGCTTTTGAACTTTCCAGTCCGTTACTTCTATCGGTTCTTCGATAAAATGAAGCTTATCGTCAACATGAATCTCATCAGCGGGAATGATCAAAGTTTCATCCGAGAGACACTTTTTCAGATTAGATACATGGAAGGTATCATGGACTCCACTAAGCTCTTCAGGCAACTTGAGCTTATAAGCAACGGGACCAATCCTAGCCAAGAATTCGAAAGGACCAACAATCTAGGATTCAGCTTCCCGCGCTTTCCAAAACGAACTACACCCTTCCGGGGTGAAACCTTCAACAGGACCTTATCACCGACTTCAAATTCTAGAGGCTTATGCCTATTATCCGCATAGCTTTTCTGTCGGTCGGGAGCCGCTTTCAAACGATCTTTTATTAGAAAGATCTTGTCAGTCGTCTCTTGAATAATTTCTGGTCCGGTTAATTGCTTGTCACCAACCTCTGCCCAACACAATGGAGATCTACACTTTCGTCCATACAGAGCTTCGAACGGAACAACTTGAATACTTGAATGATAACTATTATTATATGAAAATTCAACCAGAGGCAAATGTGAATCCCAGTTACCACCAAAATCAACTGCACAGGCTCGCAACATGTCCTCCAATGTCTGAATAGTCCTTTCACTTTGACCATCAGTTTGAGGGTGATATGCTGTACTCATATCTAAGCGAGTACCCAGAGCATGTTGCAATGTTCTCCAAAATCTTGAAGTGAATCGGCTATCTCGATCTGAAATAATAGATACAGGCACTCCGTGCCTGGATACCACTTCTTTGATGTACAAACGAGCCAATTTCTCCATTCTGTCGGTTTCACGAATGGGCAAGAAATGAGCAGATTTCGTTAAACGATCAACGATTACCCAAATAGTGTCGTGACCACTAGATGTTTTGGGCAACTTTGTAATAAAATCCATAGAAATCTGCTCCCATTTCCATTCAGGAATTTCAGGTTGTCGGAGCAGTCCAGACGGTTTTTGATACTCGGCTTTTACTTTCGAACAAGTCAAACAGCGAGTCACATATGCCGCAATGTCTCGTTTGAAGTATGGCCACCAATAAAATTCCTTCAGATCTTTGAACATTTTATCAGTGCCAGGATGAATCGAATACCTTGACTTGTGAGCTTCGTCCAAAACTAGCTTACGCAGGCCACCATACAGAGGTACCCATACTCGATCCATAAAATACAAAGTTCCATCCGTCTTAGACACCAACGAATCAACCATACCACGAAGATTTTCCTTCTTCACATTTTTAGGTTTTAGCGCGTTACTTTGGGCTTCACGGATGCGATCGGTCAAATTGGTATGGCGTCAAGCCCAATGCATGAACACGTAACGGCTTGGCCCTTTCTTTCCGACTTAAAGCATCCGCTACAACGTTTGCTTTTCCAGGATGGTACTTGATTTCACAATCATAATCATTTAACAATTCCACCCAACGTCTTTGCCTCATGTTCAGCTCTTTTTGATCAAAGATATGCTGCAAAGACTTATGATCAGTGAAAATTGTGCATTTGGTACCATAGAGATAATGCCTCCAAATTTTTAGTGCAAAACCCACGGCACCAAGTTCCAGATCATGTGTCGTGTAATTTTTCTCATGCACTTTCAACTGTCTGGAAGCATATGCGATTACTTTATCACGTTGCATTAATACACAACCCAAACCTTGATGTGAAGCATCACAGTATACCACGAAATCTTCCGTACCCTCAAATAGGGAAAGAATAGGAGCATCGCACAACTTCTGCTTCAATAATTGGAAGGCTGACTCTTGTTTATCGGTCCATTCAAACTTCTTGTCTTTTTGGGTTAACATTGTCAACGATTGTGCTATCTTAGAAAAATTCTCAATGAATCTTCTATAATAACCCGCAAGACCAAGAAATTGACGCACCTCGGTAGGGGTCTTTGGTGCTTCCCAATTTTTAATCGCTTCAACTTTTGCAGGATCTACATGTATACCCTTTTCATTAACAACATGGCCCAAAAAGTGGACTTCTCGAATCCAAAAGTCACACTTAGAGAATTTGGCATACAACTTTTCATTACGCAGGAGCTCGAGAATTAACCTTAGGTGATTTTCATGCTCCTTTTTGGTTCGCGAATAAATAAGAATATCATCAATGAATACGATCACGAATTTGTCCAAATAAGGTTTGCACACCCGGTTCATCAAATCCATGAAGACAGCAGGAGCGTTCGTTAGTCCAAAAGGCATAACAAGAAACTCATAGTGACCGTAGCGAGTTCGGAATGCAGTCTTCGATATATCTTCTTCCTGAATACGCAATTGATGATACCCGGACCTTAGGTCAATTTTCGAATAATAACTAGAACCTTGAAGTTGGTCGAACAAATCATCGATTCTAGGCAAGGGATAACGATTCTTGATGGTAAGTTTGTTCAACTCACGATAGTCGATACACATGCGAAACGTACCATCTTTCTTTTTAACGAACAAGACCGGCGCTCCCCAAGGTGAGAAGCTTGGTCGAATGAAACCTTTGTCCAACAATTCTTGCAACTGGTTGGACAATTCTTGCATTTCGGAGGGAGCTAGTCGATATGGCGATCGCGCCACGGGAGCAGCTCCAGGAATAAGATCAATACGAAACTCGACTTGTCGGGGAGGCGGCAATCCCGGCAAATATTCAGGGAAAACTTCAGGAAAATCCCTTACCACGGGAATATCTTCGAGCTTACGCTCTTTGGACTTCTTATCAACAACATGTGCTAAGAATGCATAACAGCCTTTCCGCAAGCACTTCTGGGCTTTCATGCAAGTAATGATTCGCAATGGCGTTCCACGCCTTTCCCCTTGAATAGAGAGAACTTCATCGTTCACTAGAGGGATTCGAATTAACTTTTCGTCGCATACCACGCCTACGCAGTTTGTTGACAACCAATCCATAGCAATAACGACATCAAAACTACCCAATTCGATCGGCAGAAGATCAATACTAAACTCATGCCCACAAAGACCCAATTTACAATCTTTCGCTACTTCATCTGTTTCTATAGTTTTACCATTGGCCAATTCTATGGAGTAAGGTGTCTCTAGTTTACTAGTCTTTAAACCAAGAGAGCGTTTAAAATCAATAGAGACAAAACTAAAATCGGCTCCGGTATCGAATAGAATAGAAGCATAATGATTATTAAGGAGAAACGTACCGGTGACAACATTGGGATCCTGACGTGCTTCACCGGCACTGATAACAAAGGCTCTTCCCTGGGCTTGATTTCTAAGCTTTGGACAATTCTTCCTCCAATGGTCAGTGGATCCACATTCATAGCACGGACGCTTGTCACTAGGAACCACAGGCGTTCCTGTATAGCATTTCTCACCACTGTGACCAACCCTTTTGCACTTCCAGCAAACAGTTTGGTTTCCACCACCATTACCTTGGGAATTTTGTCTTTTACCACCATTTTGAGTAGTGGCAACAAAACCTTTACCTTTTCGATTAGACCCAGATTTGTTACCAGAAGAGTTGTGGTTCTTGTTTCCCGAAAACTTTCTTTTACGACCAGAAGACTGACCTTCAACCGCGGTGTTCTTAATCTCAGAAACTTTTACATCAGAAACATTACCACCTGTAGCCTTTTTCGACAACGTGCCGATACGGATAGCATCCTCTGTCAGGCTGAGAGCAAGATCAATTGCTTCACGCATAGTAGCAGGCTTTGAGGAAGCGACCATGCCACGAATTTGAGGGGCCAAACCATAAAGATACCTCTCAATTTTCTTCGACTCAGGAGTGACAAGGCGGGGTACCAAACGAGAAAGATCATGGAATCGGGAGGTATAGGTAGCAACATCCGCCCCGATCATGGAAAGGTTCCAGAATTCAGTTTCCAACTTTTGAATCTCGCTAGCTGGACAGTACTCCTTAATCATTAGTTCCTTCAAATCAGGCCATGAAAGAGCATAGGCTGCTTCATCGCCCATGGATTGCACTTGACTGTTCCACCAAGACAGTGCGTTGTCCAGAAAAAGGTTTGTAGCATACATGACTTTTTGCTCATCAGTACACTTGCTGATACGAATCACGGCTTCGGTTTTCTCAAACCATTTCAGAAGGCCAACGGATCCTTCAGTGCCGTTGAAGTTGATTGGCTTGCAATCCAGGAACATTTTGAAAGTACAGGGGGGAACAGGATTGCCAGATTCTGCAACATTACACAATAATGCCATCATAAGATAAGTCAATTTGGGACGTAACCCAACATATACGACATTTCAATGATATATACCTGACGTGGATCTTTCACGAGTATTGTCGCCTCGGCTACCAGTTCCGCCAGAGCCCCCGCTTTGAACGGTGCGGTTGGCCTCGAACTGGGCCAGGGCGGCAGCAATTTTGTCAGCAATTAGTTGGTCTAGTTGTGCCTGAGAAGTAGGCAACGGGTCTTGCGTTGTTTGTCTTGTCGCAGGCGGCATTTTTATACTTCAATATAAAATATCAAAGAATAATTAGACATATATTTAACCAATATTGTCATGCACGTCATACTCATAAAATAAACATCCCACAAGATTCGTAACTCATCACCAAATAATCATCACATCAGAATATGAGAATCACATGGCAAGAATAAATAACAGTTGTAATCATAACAATAATAACAACCATAACGGAAAATAACCACAATACAATAATATATTTTACCATAATACATCATGATTTTCATTCATTTTCATTAATAACGATTACATCATTTGTTCATACAACAAAAGGTGGTGATATCTAATCCCACATACATCGTTTGAAAATAACAAAATATCATAACATACTACGCTAGTCATAACTAGTCTAGCTAGGTAAAATACAAAAGATACAACATCCATCACTACTACAACCATCTCTAACAGCTACCACGATCCACCATCAACTGGAAACTTGACTAAGGCTGGGAAGGAGGCCGACGAGCGTACTGTGGAGCATTAAGCCGAATGGCTGCGTCCACGGCAGCAATGTGATCATAAATCCGCTGGGCGCGATCCATATGCTCACCAAAAGGAAGACCACGTAAGCTATCTACGCGAAGTATATCATCAGCGACGCGAGTCAGCATAGAGTTCGTCTCTATGATGCGTGCCCAAATGGACCGCATCTGTGCATCAACGTGGGAGACAGTGGAAGAAAACATCTCTGTCAGGGTCAAAAAGTCTTGCTCAAGAGCGAGCAAAGAGGAAACAGCAAAAGTAGGCATACGTGCCGCCTCACGGGGCGGACCGGGAGAGAAGCTAACAGGTTGAGACGGACCTACCATCTCAGGGACACTAGGAAAGACAGGAGCTGGCTGGGAAGAACCAGCCTCAAAAGGTACACTGGTAACCACAGGGGTAGCAGGGACAACTGTAACAACAGGGACAACTGGGATAACAGGAGCAATAGGGACCTCAACTGGGTCGACAACAAGCAACACGGGGGAGTGAGGTGGTGCCTCCACCTCGGGGCTGGCAGGGACAACATCCCTGGGAGCATCATCACTATCAGTAGCGTGGGCACGCATCCCAGCGCGTCTAAGCTCGCTACTGCGGGCAGGACTGCCCTCCAGAATAACAGCAGGATGATCACCCTCCATGGGCTCATCCTCATCATCTGAAACAAATGCACCATGAGGCGCTACCGGCACCTCACCAACATCAGGAAAAGGCTCGACAGGAGCCACGAGAGTAGGGGCAGGAATCGGCTCGATGGGAGCCTCTGACACGACAGGCACACTCGGGCCAGCCTGACCTGATGGCCCAACACGAGAAGATGGGGCGACCGAATCAAAGAATCCCGGAGGGAAGGTACGAATAGCAAGGACAGGGTAAATAGGGAATGTGGGTGCGGGAGCGACGAGTGGTGGGGAAGTGACTGACGCCTCAGACATCGCATCCTCCTCACTAGGGTCCTCCTCCTCATCCTCATCCTCCTCATACTCACCGTCGACCATCATCTCGTCCGGCTCGACCTCATCGTCCGAACTCAATACCACAACAACATTGGCGTTGGGAACGTTCTCCACGATCTGAACACTGCTATCAGAGTCGGACATGTACTCGGATTCTTCAGAAGCAGACATTTTCTTTCCTGGCAAAAGTACCGTACTATATATGTATGAATATTTAATTAATTTAAGCAAGAACATCTATACTTCCAAAATTTTACCATCTACTTTTTGTTACTTCCCTTGGCGTGCTTGGCTAGGCGATTTGGGACTTCCTTTGCTAATATATGTTTCGTGTTTGTTTTTAAGAAAATATATTTTTTTTCTCTTTCAAACCAAAAACCAGTTATAGTCTAGATTTTTCCAAAATACTAGTTCGCTATAACCTTGGCTCTGATACCATTTCTGTCACACCACGACAACGGCGGAAACACGTGGCGTGGACGCGAAAGAGAAATGTTTCATAGCCAAGATTAAACAAACACATAATAAACATTCATTAGACGGCGGAAAGTATTTTGTTTAGGTACATGTCCCAAAATGTAGTTTTTAACAAAATAAGGATTTTCAACTATTTCCCAATCCTATAGGAAATATTAGTAAATCCCTAACAAAAGTCCGTCTCGTCTTTATTTCGCCCGCCCTAGCCATTTCACGCCTTCACATTCTTAGTTACCTGAAAGATATGTTAGGGAAAACGTCAATATATAAATATATTGGTGAGTTTCACAGGTTTTGACACACAAATAAATTAACATTCATTTGTAAATAAGTGCGCATAACGAAATAAGAAATGTGCTACATATAACATTAGGGTAGCTAGTCCTAATACCGATGGAATCCCCATGAGCCCATAACCAAAACCAGACTACTTTACATTGCCCCGCAAGTTGTTTACATGGTAACAACTAATTTAGAATATCGTCGCACCCCGTGGTCCTTCCGTGTTGATCGCTAATCAACCAGGGTGGGTCTTGTCAAGAACCAATAGTACTATCCCCATATTCTATGGCTACATCACTTTGTATAAATGGTTACGGTTAACTGCGGAGACTTCACGTCCCATGTGACTTTACCGTTACCCATGTGCCCATCTTATGTACCATTTCATACTTTCACATGTTATCGCACATTTAATACTTTCTTACTGACATATCTTTCCCCCGAGTTTAAAAAAAACATTAAAACAGAAAAGGGGCCGTGAAAACTCACCTCAAGCGTGTCACGAAATTAGAAAATAGTCTTTGCCAAGTCCAATGCGAGACCACCTACATGTGTCCTAACTTAATAAGGCACCGGTCTCAAAGTGCGTGTCTCACTGGCAAGTTGTCTTTCCCCAACTCCCGACACCACGTTTATACTTACGGTTTAATTAGGAATATACCCTAGTCTTAGGTCCGTTGGTGATGATTTATCCCGTTACAAGTTTCACTTAACTTATATTATAACCGTTGCTATTAATTTCCAAGTTAGTTGGTTTCGTCATCGCGAACCCCGATCATTGCCCGTTTTCCTTACACGTCATGATCTTTAAACATATTTATCAATATGTATTTACTAACTTGTATTAATATTTCGTTATATCTTCCGACTCGACTCACTTTTATTATATATTTATTTCCCCATAAAAATAAATATACAAAGATCTTGTCGAACGAGATTCATTTTATGTTAAGTATTTATTTTGCACATAAGTATACATATACTTATAATAACATACTTAACTTATTTTATTTCTTATAAATTCTCCCATTTTACTTCCAACACTTAGGAAAGTGTTTATGTATATTTTTCACCCTTAATAATCCTTACATATATTTTGTTCACAAAATATATACATATTTTCTTACTTAGAATAGTTAAATCGTAATCGCCGCAATAACGTATACTCGTATCTTGTAGGAAGTTATACTCGTATACTTATCCGTCCGATTTACGCTTTTGTTCGATTTATGCTTTGTTCGTTTTACACGTAGTCCGATAGCTCGCCGCATTGACATACGTCCGCTTTCCCGATTTCTTAACTTATATATATCTTTTGTAGGAAATCATACTACTTGCCGGTTTACGCATTTTCCTACTTTCGAATATATATATTAACTTGGATGTTTTATTCCTAAAAATTCTTACAACACTTTTACATCCCCATAAATGTAAAAATGCTTATTTTTATATAAAACATCACAAGTTGTTTACATTACCATTTTTCTTACAAAAATATTAGTGTTTATATTTTCCAACACTTATGGTAAGTTTATATTTTTATAAAATACTTTTTATAAAAATATCATTCTTACAAAATAAATATTTGTGTAAGTTTCCTTACTTTTACAAAAACAACCCTTTTAAAATATAACTTTTCATTCTCAACCTTTTACTTTCTAAAGTTACATTTCAACATAAAGTTTTCAAAATCACATTTTACACCCATGGACTTTCCAAAGTTACTTTTCAAACCTCTATCTTTACAAAAGTTACAAATTATTCCCAAGACTTATAAAAATGACAATTTCCACTAAAACTAGTAAACTTTAACATGTCAAAATTTTAGGTTGGTCATTTTAAGCCTACTAACATGTTTGATTTAAGTCTTGGAGTCCATTTGTTCATACTTGTATTTTTAAAGTTTACAACTTTATTTTTGTGATTTTAGCTTCATTACATTTTGTTACAAATATTTCATGTTCAAATGGTTCCATTAGTCATAATATGATGATCAAAACCATTTTTAGGTGTATTAGGTGTTACTTTATGTTTTTCATCCAAAACAACTTCTAAAAAAAAAAAAAAAATACTAGAACGTACAATATATTTGTAACAAAATAATATCACCAACCATCCTAAAACTCATGCTTATGACCATCTTTGTGAACGTTTCATTTCATTTTTAGAAAACACACAAAACCTTGTTTACAACATTTGGTTAAAAGTACCCCAAAAACAACTTGCAAGTTAAGCACATAAATAAATAAAACATAAACAAGATGAGTTTTAAGAAACTTACTACTAGCACAAGGCTAGGGAAGTCCCAAAACACTTGATTATGAAGGGGTTTTAGTGTGTCTTCCAAGGGTTAAGCTCCTAGAACTTGAACACACTTGAAAATGGGTTGGAAAGGATGATTATTATGTGTTTATTTGCTTAAAAAAAACAAAGGTGGTAATGAACAAGGATGTTTGGTCGTGAGTTTTAGTGAGAGGGAGGTGATGTTTTCCTTTTAAATTGAAGTGTGAATATATTTAGGATGCTATATAAAGTGAATAATTATCATGTGCTTAAACCTTAATAATATAATAAGCATAAGCATGCATGGACAAAATCATTACATGTAGTACTTTGTAGACAATATGGTGGCTTGAGACACCTTAAAAAAAACGGCTAAAAAGCCTTTAATGGGCCCCATTTCTTGCAAAAATATCTCATAACCAATCTAGTGAGTTTCTAACCAAACCGTTTAGGGTTGTCGGGTTTTGAACGCGTTCTTATTACGAGCTATTCTGGACATATAATTAGCTTTAAGTTACCCTTAAACATAGCCTAGTTTAAGTATTGGTATGTTATTTAGGCTCTTACCGGGTGAAAATATATATTTTACGCGCATCGGGTGCGTTACGCGAACTTTATTCGCTACCGGGAGATTTTAATTTGGAGTTTTCATTTATAGTTTTGGGGTTCCAAAACACTTTATATTTCATAAAAATAACCTTCGTTTTATATCCCGGGCACTCGGGATCGTTTTCGGTTATTTAATTATTGCCGGGTAATCACCAACGTCCATTTCGGACTAGTTTATTCTTATGCGATTCCTTCGCACTTCTAATTAAACTAAGGCATTCCTATGCCATCTATTGGACTCCGCTATTTTCCGAATACTCAATTATAATTAATTGATATTAATTCTTGCTTAGAACGGTTAATTACATATATTAATTACGTACGGATTTACCTTAATTTTGCCGAACGTCACATCCACCATCAATCAACCATTCGACCATTGTCTAACCACCAAATCATCACCGCATAACCACCACCAAATCATCATCGCACAACCACCACCAAATCAGTTCTTATTTTCTCTAACAACAAACACACGAAACATCAACTCACCAATGACTCTACGAAATTCAACAATTTCGTGTTTAAACAAATCTTAAGGTATTGCTCTCATCATTCTAGTATTCAATAATTCGCTCTATGATTTCGTCGGTTTGGATTAGTTTATTTCCAGATTTCAATTCCGTACAGTTTTTTCTTCGATTTTGTAAGTTTTTGTTACTTTATTGGATCTGTATGTTTTGATTATTTATAATGTTGTTTTGCTTGATGTTTTAACAGTTTGTAGAGCTAAAAGTGGAGTTGCTGGTCAAAATCATACAAGTCTTGTGACTGATTGTGGTAATATCAGTTTGTAGATTTCAATTCTGTATGTTTCAAGGTATTGCTCTCATCATCTGTATGTTTTGATTATTTATATGTTTTGATTATTTACAGGTTCACACATTTGATCGTACTGGTCAAAATCAGTCGAATGTTATGAAAAATCCTGGAGTTGCTGCTAATCAGATGCATACAAGTCTTGTGACTAATTGTGGTAATATCAGTGTTACAAGCTTATTGAAGGGGTTTGCTTCTAGTCAAAGTCAAACTGCTTTGACTGCTTTCAAAAGAGCAGAGGAGTCAAAAGACCAATTGATGAGAAGTGAGGTATAGATCATAGTGTTTGTATTTTAATTAACTAGCTCAACTAATAATAACTTATTGATATAATGGATGTTTGCTATTTGAATGTGAATTTGGATGTTTTATATGTATATTTTTTTCTTGATTTGTTGTTATATTGGTGCTAAGATATATTTGCTTGAGAGGATTATAAAGCGTTTCTTGTGGGCAGGTTCTGATACTATTAATAAGATCCATTGGGTGGCATGGGAGCGGCTCACTTCTCCAAAAAATAGGTGGTTTGGGGTTATCAAGACTAAAAGACTCGAATTCGGCTTTGTTGTCTAAATGGGTGTGGCGTTTTAAATGTGAAGACCAATCTCTTTGGAAAAGGGTCATTTTAGCTTGTCATTCGAGTAGAAAAAGGTGGTCTTTTCTGCCGATATCTAGTCGCTCTACAGGTTGTTGGGCTGCTATAGTTCGGCTTAGCGAAAAACTCAAGTTTGGTGGCATTACTTTCCAGAGCAAATTTAAGGGGAACTGTCGCGATGGGAGATCGATTCGTTTTTGGTTAGATCACTGGACTTCAGACGGACCTCTTAAAAATAAATTTCCACATCTGTTTAGTATGGACCCGGACAAAGATTATTACATTCGAGACAAGTGGGTTGGTGAAGCTACAAACGAGTCGTGGACTGTGCTTGACAGAAGATTGATAAATGGAGCAGAGATCATGTCAGAATGGCTGGAACTATCGGCGACACTGCTGCAGATAACGCCGCTGCAGAATTCTGCAGACACTTGGTCGTGGTTTGGTCTAAGTGCAGCTCCATTTTCTGTTAAAGCTGTAAAAAATTTACTGCAGCAAAATAACTCGGTTGGAGATTGGTTTAGATACAAGTGGGTCGCTTGGGTTCTATTGAAGTGTAACATATTAGCTTGGAGGGCAGAAATGGACAGATTACCCACGGCTCTTGCGCTTATTCGAAGGAATGTGAGAATTTCTAGCCAGGTTTGCGTCTTGTGCAACTATGATGATGAATCTGCTACAAATTTGTTCTTGGGATGTGGTTTCTCTTACGGGGTTTAGAGTGCTATTAGGCGATGGTGTGGTATACAAAATGTGTTTGCTTTTGATATCCGTGATCTGTTGATCTTGTACAAGCATGCTTCGGAAGACTAGAATGGTAGAAAACTGATTCAAGGTATTTTCATTGTCACTTTTTGGACTATATGGGGCGCAAGACACAACAAGATTTTCCAAGACAAGGATCCAAAGGTTCATGAGGTCATATCGAGCGTTAAATCTTTGACTTTCCTTTGGGTAAAGAGTAGAAGTTGTTTCAAGAATTTGGTTTGGAAGGATTGGATAGTTTCAGCGTTGTATATGCTGTAATTTGTTTTGTGTTGATGGTGGTGGTCCTCGTTTTGAGGACTCGCCATTTTGTGTTAATGAAATTCAAAGTTCAAAAAAAAAAAAAAAAGATTGGTGCTAAGATATAGATCTTGTGAATCTAATTAGTTGAATTGTTTATTATTGTTAGTTTTAGGATTATTATTTTGTTATAGAATGTGGCTAATGATTGTTTTTATGTACATGTGAATTAAAAATGTTAATGCACATGTGCATTTATACTGATATCATTAATATCTTTCCCTCTAACACACATGTTCATATATTATGTGGTAATGAAAAAAGTAACGTTAATACACATGTGCATTAAGATTGAAAATCTGGTTTTCTTATGTGTTGTTTACTACTTGTAGTTAAAGATGAGATAAAAGTCGAAGAAGGTAACTTTGGTGTTATAATTGAGGGAGAAAAGGTTAAAAAGAACTACAGGATGCGATTGAGGATGATGATATAATCGTTAACTGTTAGTTGATTGAGATATTTGATGATGGCTTAGAACTAGTCTTGGCAAAATGGGCCGATTGGGTGGGTTGAGTATACAGGTCAAAATAGGTTAAGTGTTAGTTGAATGTCAAAACAGGTTGTGTCGGGCTGGTCCTACACGCTAATAGTTGTTGGTGGGTTTTGATGAGAAAAGGGTCTGTTAGCTTATGTGTTGAGGGTCAAAATAGGTTAAGTGTTAATTGAATGTCAAAACATGTGCATTAAGATTGTTAATGCACATGTGCAAAATGTAGTTTATAATGTTTAAATTAATGTTATAGAACATACTGGTATAAGTAAGTTAGTAACAATAATGTACAATTGCATGTGTTTTGTTGTAATTAACAAAGTAATGGTGTTGCATATGTGCATTCAAGTCGAAATATCGGTTTTATATGCATTTTCTTATTGATTGTAGCTAATAGATGGGACAAAAAAATCAAAGAAAGTAACATTTGTATTACAATCGAGGGATAAAGGAACAAAAAGGTTACCGGATGCAATTGAAGATAGTGACACGATTGTTGATCAGAAATTTGAATCAGGTTGGTATTATTTGTTTAGTCCGGATGTACTTGGTAGTTACTTTATTCCGTTTATTAGTTATGTTCTTTAATTATTGTATATCAGAGACTAATCGAACTCCATTTGATCTCCCAGAATCGAAAGCTGATAATGTAATGGATGTTTATCAAGAAGTTGAATCAGGTTGTTATTATGTAATAAGTACATTTATATAGAAATGCACATGTGCATATGTGTAGTTTTATCCTTTTGAAATATTAAATATTTGATGTTTACTCACACAAAATATCCTATGTGCAGATTTGGAATTAAAAAGGAAGGTTCAAACGAGGTTAAACACGCGGAAACATATTGAAACGACGAATAATGATGGTATGTTGATTTGCGCAATATTTAACATAGATTGTTGATTATGCACATGTGCATAATTATGGATGAACGTGATATAATGTGTTTTATGACAAATGTGTGTGCAGATGCAAGTATAATAAAGAAAAAAACAGCAAAGCGTGTTAAAACGGTGGCAATGAAGTCAGCTCAAAAGAAGGTTATGAAAATTGCAAATTGGCGTTTTAAACAAACAGACGTTACACCACATCAACTTTGGTTGGGGATAAGGAAATTGTCAAACAAACAAAGAAGTTTGTATAACATTTTGTGTAATGTATGTATGGTTTAACATTTTGTTATGTTGGTGAACGTGAGATTGTGAGATAATTAGAATTTTGTATGTAGGTGGTTAACATAGTTGGTTTGTAATATGGATATTTTTTTGTTATCGTTTGTTTTATTGAGTTATTACGTTTGGTAGAGACTACATGTAGTTGTATGATAAAAACAAATTGGTATAAAAACTTTGTTATTTGAAGGATGATGCATGCATATATGTATGCCCGAAAGTTAAACCACTAAAAACATCTAACAATATTAGTGAAATGCACATGTGTATGCAGTACACGTTTCTTATTTTATTGGCCTTATATAAAGGTGTTTTAAGTTTATTCATGTTTGTTGTCATACATATGTTTTATTTTCAATTTATGTTATAATATGCATGACTAAACACTTGACGAGTTCGAGTGTATTTTATGTCACACTTTGAGTCCATTTAATGATAATTGAATAGAATTTGTGACCCCTTATATATCTGTATTGCGTCCATTTAATAATCATTTAAGTATGGTAATTGACAATTCATTCAAAAGTGTGATTCAATAGTGAAATGCACATTTGCATACGGTGTATCTCTGTCTATATAACAGCGAAATGCACATGTGCATCAGGGATGACGTCATATGATGTCATAACAACCATTTTTTATTTTATTTTTTATTTTTTTTCGAATAATCAATGCAAAATAATCATTTTGGTGTGTTTACTTTTTTTATTTTTTTTATTTATTTAGGTTATATAATTTTTTTTATTATATATTTTTTTTTAGTTTTTAATGGATGGGTTTTTGTAGACATCCTTCATATTAACAAAAATGCCACATGTTCACACTGGTTCCTTAGTTCTCTCCCTAAATGGTGGTTCTCAAATGATCCAAATTCTATATATATATATATGTATATATATATAAATTTTATTCAATTATCATGAAATGGATGCAGACTTAGAGATAAAATACACTCGAACTCGCCAATGGT
The DNA here is from genome assembly GCA_028751855.1 of Ambrosia trifida. Classification (NCBI taxonomy): domain Eukaryota; kingdom Viridiplantae; phylum Streptophyta; class Magnoliopsida; order Asterales; family Asteraceae; genus Ambrosia; species Ambrosia trifida. The sequence continues at coordinate 83,865,808 of CM054127.1, forward strand.
GGTTCTCAAATGATCCAAACCCTATATATATAGGGTTAGGATCATGTGAGAACTGTACCAAGTTGTGAGAACTAGAGAACTCTTATGGACCATTGATCTTGATGATCCAATGGTTGAGATTAAAGGATGTGAGTTTTGTCTTTACTTGATTAATAAGTATTTTTTAATATATTAAAGTACATTTAAGGGTATTTAGATAAAAACCCATGGGACAGAGAAAATTAATATTATATCATTCAATATTTTATTCCATTATTAAAATATTCATTTTTTTAACTCTATTTTATTTTTTTAATTAAATTACTTTTTAAAAAACAATCATATTATTTAAACTTTATTTTATTATTTTAATTAAAATAATTTACTTTAAAAAAAATTATTTTAAAACAAAAAAAAAAAAAACGTGCATTTTTTGTCATATCCTCTCGTTTTTTACACTGGTGTAATTTTACACCAGTGTTTTACTTACATCTATATAAAACAACCATCCATAAATCTGTATTATTTACACTGGTGTGATTATTTACACCAGTGTAAATCTGCCATACACATAATTTTACAAAAAATATGAAGAGGAAGATTTACACTGATGTAATTATTTACACTAGTGTAAAAAAACCAAACAAACATATGATGAGCATGATTTACACTTACACCAGTGTAAATCTACCATACACAACCTACTACAACAAAAACGCTTAGTGTTAAACCAAAACAAACATCTATACAATCGTATTACACCACAGTAAAAATGCCCCAAAAATATCAACAACATGTGTATTACATCAAATGTAAAAACAAACCAAACATTTATAAAAAATCATACTACACATTATTGTTAAAAAATGGAAAAAAACCCTGCTGACGCATCTGCAAAAAACCATCATCATCATTCATCAAAACATCATCATCTTCTAATAATAATAATAATAATAATAATAATAATAATAATAATAATAATAATAATAATAATAATAATAATAATAATAATAATAATATTAACAGAAAAAATAATAATAATAACAAAAACATAACAAAATAATAATAATAATAATAATAATAATGATAATAATAACAACAACAACAACAACAACAATAATAATAACAGTAATTATAATAATAATAATAGAAAAAAAAAACAAACTGTCGTCGTCCCCCGTCGTCTTCCACCATCGTTGTCCCACCGCCATTGTCGTCTTCCGTCGTTGTCCCTCTGTCATCGTCCTCTGCAAAACCCATCACCACCATCGACCCTGCTCTCCGTCGTCGTCCTCTGCAAAACCCATCACCACCGTCGTCCTCTACAAAAGCCCACCACCACCATCGTCCCCCGTCGTTTCACATCAGATCCACCTGCAAAAACATCATCGGACCCCTCAACCACCCATCGACCCACCCAAAACCCATCGGACCTCCTCCCCTGTCACCATCATCGGTTCTTCTTTTTCTTTTATATATATATATATATATATATATATATATATATAGAGAGAGAGAGAGAGAGAGAAACTGATGTGTGTGTGTGTGTGAGAGAGAGAGAAAGAGAGAGTGTTTGAAATATTATTATGATTATGATTATTATTATTATTATTATTATTATTATTTTAAAAGGGTTACTTGGGGTGGGGGTGGGGTGGGTGTGGGGTCGGGTGAGGTATTATTACTAAAATACCCATTATAATTGTGTATAAAAGTCTTCCTTACCCCTAGTTAAAAAAATACAAAATATTATAAAAATGATTATGTGTAACTTGATGATTGGTCTATGGGAGTTCTCTAGTTCTCACATGATCTGGATCCTATATATATATATATATATATATATATATATATATATATATATATATATATGGTGTGGATAATATGGAAACCCTATCTTTTGGAAAAACCTTGCAAACTCTCTTATGACCATTGATCAAGCTTGATCAATGGTCCATGATTATTTGAATATAATAATCATAAAGCATGTGGGCCAATCTAATAAAAAAATATAATTAAGGGCACTAAGGTAATTTTAAACATGAGATTTGACACTTCTGAATCCTAGGTTTTAAAAGGTTGATTTGACACTTGTCAAGTCACCTCTCTCCTACTTTATGACACTTTTTCCAGCACCAATATTAACATACGTTAGTGTTGTGATACAAAATTCTGACCTCGTGTGAGACATCGCTAACATGTGTTACCAGGCATATACTAAAAGAACATATTAAAAGAACACATAAAACGTGTATTTATTTAAGAAATGATAAAAACGATCATAACAATAAACACTAAAACATATCAAAAACCGTTTAATACAAACATAATTATTTGTGAATTTTCAAAAAAAAAAACTATCATAACAACATAGAAAAAATCTAGCTATTCTTCGTTCTTGATCCTCATCATCATCTTTAACTCAAAAACATCTTTTCACCTACAAAAAAAGTAAACACGTGTTAGCTGGGCTCTATGAAACACATAATGGGACATCAATGACATGTGTTAGTGTATTCTAAAATATATGTTTTACTGAAAATAACGTATGTTATACAAACCGTAACACATGTTAGTTGAGTATATACTAACATGTGTTAGCATCACTAACATGTGAAAGGGCGTATACTTACATGTGTTAGTTGGGCTCCCCAACTAATATGAACCCTAACACCTGTTAGTTAGGCATATACTAGCACGTGTTAGCATCACTAACATGTGAAAGGGCGTATACTTACATGTGTTAGTTGGGCTCCCCAACGAATATGAACCCTAACACCTGCTAGTTAGGCATATACTAGCACGTGTTAGCATCACTAACATGTGTATAAAAAAAATAGACATATACCCTATACGAGTTCATAACAATTTCACTTGCCAAAAATTTATTTAATAGAATATAAAAATTATTTAAACACCCTATTCACCAAAAGATTAAAAATTTATAATCTTTATAAAAAAACATCACTTACCACAGCCACATCACCAACGCCGCCTTCTTCCAATAGCCTACTCGTGAAAACCCACACTGAAACAGATACACATGTTAGTTTGGGATCCTTAAAAACATAATGGGACATCACTAACCTGTGTTAGCATATACTAACATAAAAAGACTACAAAATTTATTCATCAATCACATGTGATCCATCAACCTCATGTCCCCAATCCAATAAAAATATAACACAAACAAAATAATAATAATAAAAAAAATAAAAATGGTTAACATAAGTTTTTTTTTTCATTCAAGCATTTGATCAAACACTTGGTGTGCAACCAAAAACTATCCCCAAAAAAAATTATTATTATTATTCTAGCAAAACCCAAAACCTATTTCACTAAACCCAAAACATAACAACTTACAAAAATCAAAATCTTACATAAACAAAGTTTGAAATTTTTTTTATTATAATACTTCGAAGCAACGCCTTGATAAGTCGTGAATATAAAGTGGGTCAAAGTTTTGTCCATTCACATATAATAGTTCACAAAATGAAGTGTTTTAATGACTTTTATATGACTTAAAAACATTTAGTCGGACAAAAAAGTCCTAATGCTCCCAAAATTTTGTGGTGTTTTTAATCTTTTTATAATAATGGAATAATGAAGTACGTGAACAACTGTATTAGAAAAAAATAGATTTAAGCAAAACAAAATCAAGAAAAGAGCTAGGTGGATTCAAAAGAAAGTCTAATAGGAACACAAACCTGCTAATACACATATTTATTACTTATTTGATTTTCGATTCTCTAACTTTGTCTTTGATACAATCTTGTGAAGTACAAACTCCCTTAAGGTCGTCTTCCCCAAATCAACATCCCCAAACCTGTAAAAACAACACACACTTATACACTTACAATCCAACCTCTATGTTCTTCACAACCTTAATTAAAATAGCTTCAAAATTGTGACTTTTGTTTTGATCCAGATCCAGATCTCAACTACAACTCCAGATCTAGAAAAGAGAGGGAAGAGGATAGAGAGAGAGAGAGAGAGAGAGAGAGAGAGAGAGAGAGATAGAGAAACAGTACCGGTGTCGGAGGTGTGGTTGCCGGAGGTGGTGGCCGAGCCTGTGGTGTTCGGTGGTGGTTGTTAGGGTGGTCGGTGATGGTTGTGGTGGTGGTGGTGGTTCAAGAAAGAGACAGAGAAAGGGTAGAGAGAGGAGGGAATATCTGAATTTGAAAAATACAAATGAAGAGAGAGAGGATGAATAATATATATATATATAGAGAGAGAAAGAGGATATTGGAAATGTCTATTGTGCCCCTTTGAATATTATAGAGTATTATAATGTAATGGGTGATGTGGCACAACATGGGCCAAGGGATGGGTTTTCTAGAGTTTTTTCATTTGAGAGGGTTACTATATATATATATATATATAATCTGGATCATTTGAGAACCACTATTTAGGGAGAGAACCAAGGAACTTATGTGAACAAGTGGCATTTTTGCAAATATGAAGTGTGTCTACAAAAACCACTCCATCAAAAAATAAAAAAAATAATAAAAAATCATATAACCTAAAAGATAAAAAAAATTAAAAAACTTAAAAACACCAAAATGATCATCTAGTATTAATATTTCGAAAAAAATACAAGTAAAATAAAATAAAATAAAAAATGGCTGATATTACGTCATATGACGTCATTCCTAATGCACATGTGCATTTCGCTGTTATATATATTCAGACATATACCGTATGCACATGTAAATTTCACTATTAGATCACACTTAAGTAAATTATCAATTATCATAATTAAATGATCATTAAATGGACGTGATATGAGATATAAGGAGGCAGAAATTTTATTCAATTATCATTAAATGGATGCAAAGTTAGAGATAAATACACTCGAACTCGTCAATTGCGTAGTCATGCATATTATAACATAAATTGAAAAAAAATACAGTGTAGGACAACAAACATGAATAAACATAAAACAACTCTATATAAGAACAATAAAACAAGAAATGTGTACTGCATGCACATGTACATTTCACTATTATAGTTAGGGTTTTTTATGGGTTTAGCTTAAGGTTTGGTTTCTAGGTATGGTGGGAGGGGGTTAGGTTTTGTGGGGAATGGGGTGGGGGGTTTAGGTTTTTGGGGTTGGGGTGAATAAATTAAAAAAAAAAAACTTTATATAAAATTATAAATAAGACAAACATACTACATGCAAATGTGTATATCACTATTATAGTTAGGATTTTTTGATGGGTTTAGTTTTTAGGTGTGGTGAGAAGGAGGGGTTAGGTTATTGGGAGGATGAGGTTAGGGGTTTAGTTTTTAGGGCGGGGTGTTTAGGATTTACGGGTGGGGAATGTTGGTTTAGGTTTTTTTTTTTTTTTTTTTTTTTTTTTTGGGGGGGGGGGGGGGGGGTGGTGGTGGTAGTGGGCGGGTTTAGGTTTTTTTTTAGGGGGTGGGGGTGGTGGGTTTAGGTTTTTAAGGGGTGAGCGTTTACGGTTTTTGGGTGGTGGTGGGTGGGTTTAGGATTTTTTGGGGGGTGGCTGCGGGTTTAGGTTTTTAGGGGTGGATGACGTCCATTTAATGATCATTTAATTATGTCAGTTGATAATTTATTCAATAGTGTGATCTATTATTGAAATGCACATGTGCATACGGTACATGTTTGTATTTTTATAATAGCGAAATGCACATGTGCATCAGGCATGACGTAATATCAGCGAATTGTTTTATTTATTTTTATTTTATTTTTATATTTTGAAGTTTTAATACTAAATATTCATTTTGGTGTTTACTTTTTTTTTATTTTTTAATTACTTTAGGTTATATAATTTTTTTTTTATTTTTTTTAATTTTTTGATGGTGAGATTTTTGTATAGACTCCTCATATTTACAAAAATGCCACTAGTTGACATTGGTTCCTTGTTTCTCTTACTAAAGTTGGTTCTCGTATGATTCCTACCCTATATATATGTGTATATGTATAAACCCTACACATTGCGTGTATATGTGTGTGTTTGGAAACAACGATCTTCAATTTACATATGTGTGCATAAATATCTCTCAAAACTTTGAAAAGTTTAACTATGCTTTTAATACGTATCTATACATGAGTATCTTTATCAAAAACCAATACATCTCCAACAATACATACATATATACGCTACATATATGTATGTGTAATCAAAATTGAACCTATATATATATATATATATATATATATATATATACACATACGACGCATATGTTGTAGATGCATATGTGTGGCTATTGCTTTTGGATTGTACAAGATTGTCGAAGATTGAAGATATAAAGTTTTTGTTATGTTCATTCGACCTATCGCGAGGTCGAATGTATTTCAGAAGGGTCGAAAGAAGTTTGATATTGTCAGTTTGTTTATTGATGTATTCATTCGAGCCTGGTAATGGTCGGAAGAGTCCATTCGACCTATGCAGAGGTCGAATATAGATGTTTATAAAAAGATTTGAGTCGAGTAATTACAACTTTTGGTTATTTGTCGTGAGGTTTAGTGTGTGTTTTTGGTGTATGTTCTAGAGAGTTCCAAACTAGGTTTTCATTAATATCTATGCATTGTAAATGTTTTATCAATCAATTATTAATGAAAATGACTTTGAAAAGGGATATTATTGTGTCCCAATCTGATCATTATCATTTTGCATGTGATCTAGGGTTTCCGCACCTAGATTACTCATACTTGTGTGATATTATTGTTGATTTGTCAAATCCGATCCTTTACATATGTGTGTGTGTGTGTTGATTTGAACCTATCATACATACATACATATAATATACAAACAAACAACACACTAATCCATACCATTTCACCAACAAGTGGCTTAACCATCCTATAACTCTTTCCTATACACAATTGACTTCCCAAACTACATAATCACTAGTCCTGAAATTGGCCCATGTGATCTTCCATATGTAAGCATGCACAAGCCACCCTATAAGTCAAATACTTATAAAAATATGGAAATTTCCATTTTCACCTAAACATCGCATGAAGTTTGACTATCCAAAACATACCCACACTCTCCTACATCTCTCTCTCTCTCTCTCTCTCTCTCTCTCTCTCTCTCTCTCTCTCTATCTCTCGTGGTTACATATAGGGCCCATTGCCCATTTTCCTTCACACCACAACCTTTGAAATCTTATAACTCTTCCAAACACTCTCCTTTTGATATCGGCGCGACCCGAACCTCAACCACACAACCCTATTACCACCAATCTAGGAGTTCAAATAACCAAGGAGCCATAGTGTGGCAACAAACCTCAATAACTCACCAAACTTACTTGAATTTTGGTTCCATTTAATTGGTATGTGAAACTAACATAACTTGTTTCAATTCTATTTATCTTTCGTAATAATGTTCACTCGAAACTATAAAATACATAAACACACTAAACTAACGAGTAATAGTAGTGAAATAACAAAAATGTGAAAATGTATATACATATACACACACACACACACACACACACTTGTAGATGCATTTTGTGCGACTAATGCTTTGGATTACATTTAACATATGTTTTTGTCATCAGTCGTTTGGTCGAAGGAGTATCCATATGGTCGAAGGAAGTTTGCTAAACGGTCGAAGGAGACTTGAAGGTGCGAAGGAGAACAGGAGGTCGAAGGTAGATATAGATTTTAATGTATTACTTGGTTCGACCAGTATGTTTGGTCGAACCTGCACATTCGACCATACTATATGGGCGAATGTGCAGGCCTATATAAGGTCAAGTTCATTTTTGAGATGTAACTTTTTGACATTTTGTTTTCCCTCCAGTCAGTGTTCTCCCTAGGGTTTTGAGTCAACTTTGTACACGTCTTTTATTGATTATAAACATCTTTTTAACGTGTAATTGAGTTTGATTATTAATGAAATGAATGGTTTAATGATGATTTCTGCGTTTTGTTGATATTATTATCATTTTGTAACTGATTCAAGGATTCCGCACTTGAATTAGTAGACTTGTTTGATCAACACAATTGTTATTGCCAATTCGATCCTTTTACAAAGTGGTATCAGAGCCATATGGATCAAACAACTACAATTTGATAATAGTACAGCTGATTTGGACCCTATTTTGATCAAAAACTTTCTGTTTTCATTGATAAACTGATTTTGGTGATAAATTGATTGATTAGAGCTTGTTTTCATGGATAAAATGCATAATTCTCTTTGTTAAACTTGTTCCAAATTAAATCCGAGGCAAAACCTGATTAGAATCGTCAAATTTCATCAACTTTTGAAAAATTTGATCAAAATTAACTGATTTTCAAAGAATAACCGTTTTTGAATATGCAGGGTCGAACCTAGGGAGATTGGTCGAACGTGTGAGTTTATTTGGTCGAACCAAGGTGTTTTTGTTCGAACGTGGTGTGTCAGTTGGTCGAATCTAGAGTTTGTCAGTGTTTAGTTGTTCATTCGACCATTTTAGTTTCATTCGACCAATCGGACGGTCGAAAGTGAGTTTTAACTGGTCGAACGTGGGTGTAAACAGTCGAAAGTGATTTGAGTCTGTTATTTTCTACATTCGTATCTTCTTAAACGGTCGAACGTGAACAATTTTGCACATTCGACCACTCGATACATACGAACGTAGAATCTGTTATAAAACTTTTCTAATCTTTTCGTGTTCAATCATTTTCAGATCGATATGTGGAACTTTCCTACTACACCACGACCTAATCCGACACCACAACAGCAGACAACCATGGATCCTTGGTCAGTAGCCGCTCAAAAGTCTAGTCAACCATCACAACCTATCAATTACATGGCGATGACTAGTACTATTCCCCAACATGTTGCACAACCACAACCACAACCGATGGCTGATTACTGGGGAGTGGCAGCAGCAGCGGTACACTCTCAGACGACAAATGCCATTTCAACTCTTATCCAAGACTTGTCTTCGGGGAGTGGAAGCCGTCCACCTAAGCTTATGGAGATGGTCGATTACAACACGTGGAAGACCAAATTCAAGATCCATATGGAGGGAATGGGTTTAGAGGGAACAGAGGCTTGGCAGATGATTGCGAAGGGCTATGTTGCTCCGATCCTGGAGAACACGGGAGAGCCTATTCTGTTGGAGAATCTTGCAGATGATGAAAAGAAGAAATTTGCTATTGAGAAGAAGGCGTTTTCTCAATTGTCCCAAGCTATCAATACTGATTTGTTACATCAGTTTGGTTCTTGCACAACATCTAAACAGCTGTGGGACATGTTAAAGAATAGGCATGATGGAAACGAGAAGACGAGGAAGTTGAGGATGGAGGAACTTCGAAAAGAGTTTGAGAATTTCAGCTACATGGGGAACGAGACGCTGAAGGAGTTGGTTCCAAGGTATTGTCATTTACTCACTGAGCTTTCAAGCTACGAGATAAGCATACCTATGTCAGAATTGGTGGACAAGTTTGCCGATGCATTGCCACCATATTGGAATCAGCATATAGAGGTTTTGAAAGAAAAGGATGCGTACCAATATTGGACAATTAATGAGTTTATTCAGAAACTGGAAAATAAGGAGATGGAAGAAAAGAGGAAGGTGAAAAGACCACAAATTCCTCAAAATCCAGATTTGTATCATGGTGGTATTTTCTTCTTCTCTTTCTAGTTCAAGTTCGAGTTTAACTGTTGCTCCACACATCGCGTGTGTCTCTAATCATGTTGAACCAACCAAAACACCAATCAATTATCTTGCTCAAACATCATCATATACCCCACCATCATATCCTACTACAACTTATATCCCACCATTTTCACCCATACAACAAGCAGCATGTTATTCTGCGAACCAACCTCAACAACAAACATACATCCCTCAAATGAACCCGATGCAAGTCAACCAAAGTCAAACAAATCAGAGCCCGATTGTGTTGGAGACATCGAACCTAAACAATGTTACTGTTAAGATGGCTCAGCAACATGTAGCATTGGTGTCAGCCATGGTAGCATCGTATAATGGGCTTGTTACGAGTCAAATTGGTAATAACAACTTGACCAATGAGGACTACGCACAGATTGATAAAGAAGAAATGGAGCTCATGGATATTCAATGGGCATTTGCAAGTATTATGAGGAGAGCTACTGATTTCATTCAGAAAGCTGGAAGAACGGATCTTGCTACTTCTCCGAACACCACTTATGGCTTCAACAAAGCCAAAGTGACGTGTTTCAATTGTGGTGAGAAAGGTCACTTTAAGAGAGAATGCACACAACCAGCTCAACGGGGAAATAGAAATCCTTTCAACTCTAACTACCAAAACCGACAAACCCAAAATCAGGTATCTTACCAAAGTCCTAATATCTCAAGCTTTCAACCACAACAAAACTACCAAAACCGACAACATACCCAACAAAATACCACTGTTAGACAAAACACAACACAAAACCAAAACCAAAACCAAACACCATAAAATTCAAACCGAACAATCATTCCTATTTCTACACCAAACACACAAACCCAAACAGATAATCAAAACCAAGCTTTGGTGATGCAGAAAGACGAAGAGTTTGATTGGACAGGGATGCAGTTAGGTGTTGAGGAGATTACAACTGGGAATGTGGCTTGTGTTGCACAACAGATGAATTTGGATGAGCCGGTAGAGGTTGAAGAGGAATTAGTGACTGAAAAGTTATCTGAGGTGAGGATCGAGGAGTTGAATGAAGAGAGTGTTGATTGTACAGAGAAGAAGTCTGGGATGATTCTTGATTCGGTTGCTGATATTCCAGAGCAGTTTGATTCAGCTTATTCTGATGAGGAGAGTGAGTCTGATTCTGAATCAAGTGTTAACTCACTGGATGATGATATTGACCAATTGCTTGCTGAAGCTGACTTTTTGATGACCCGGAAATCATGCATGGTGGATGATGCTTGTACCAGGATTGATTATTCAAAGTTTTTTGCTGAGAAGGAAGCACACTTTGCATTGATGGCCATGACAGAACCTCCAAAACAGGTAAGTACTGAATCTGCTTCTAATTCAAATTCAACATGTGGTAAACATTGTAATGCTTGTGATAAATTGACAGATGAGAATAAGCAACTCAAGGTTCAGCTTGAGAGTGCTAAAATCAACTGTCAATCCTATAAAAAAGAAGCAAAAGAGTTTAACATAGTACTTGATGGTTATAAGAAAGATGTTTCAGAATTGAAAAAGACTTTATCTTTGAAACAAATGGCCATAAATAATTATATAAATGATTTAGAAAACACAAAACTTGAAATGGCCACCATCAAGTGCTTTGCAGAAAAAGTGAACAAGAAACTGGAGAGTTATAACCATATCGCTTATGTTGTTGATCATATAATAGAAGAGCCTTCACAGTCGAGTAGTGTCAACTACAAAGCTGTCCCAGCTCCGGTGTTGTTTGAAAACCATAATTTGCACTCAATAGCACCGGAGAGCTTAGTTAAATCTGACTCTACATCGGATGACGAGTCAAACACTTCTAGTGTGGGAGACCCTTATTCTGATGTTAGACCTGTATTAGGAAATGATGAAGGAGTAGTGGCTGTAAATGATGATTCTGATTCAGAGGATGAACAGTCTGAGAAGGTTTCTGAAAAGGTGTGTGATATTCCCGATGAAAATCACATAATCACTACTGAACCTGTTTCACCATCTCAGATTGTGCATCCCATGGCTAACGCTCATAGAAAGAATCAATCAGTTAAGCCTGTTGAGAAGAGAAATGAGAAGAAAAATGAGAATAAAAATGAAAATCAAAATGAATCTTGTGATAAATCTGTTAAAATTTTCTATCGGATGGAAGGATCCGATAAGATAATTTCTGATGAAGAATATCCAATAAAATTTGCCAACTATTCAAAAATTGAAAAGATCTAGCAGGAGAGTACCATTTGGTTCCCGAAACATGAGCGAACAAATGATGTACCTCCAGAAGTCTTAAAGAAAATTTATTTGAAGATCCAGCAGGAGAGAACCAAAGGTCCATGTCACAGAATTTATTAAACCAAAATAAAAGTCAAACGGTTTTCTTGAGCCGACTTACTCAAAGGACCCAGCTCCCGAGAGTTTAAGAAGAAGGTGTGTGGATGATCAATATCCTATCACTAGTTATGCAAAGTCGAACGCCAAGAACAATTTTGAAGAGTATCGTGCGTGTTTTAAGTGCGGGGAGAGAGGGCATTTACTTGCTCACTGCCCGTACGTAAGGCACAAGGGGCACGAGGTGGAAATGAAGCAGAAATATGAATGTCCAGTCGACAATCATTGTTATCCACAAAGACGATTTGTCCCTCAACCAACACCTTTTTATAATCAAAGCAGATATTTTCAAAAGAGGGAAAATCGTCCGATGACATATGATCGACGTAACTGGATAGCTACTGAAAAATCTCTTAAGAAACCAATGGTGAACTCAACTGTTGACAAGAAAAAGGTTCCTGATAAACCTGCTGTCAAACCAACAGTTGGACCTGTCTCTGTTAAATCAGAGAAGGTAACCAAGAAAGTTTCGTTCAATGAAGAAGTAAAGAAACCGGCTGAGACCCCAAAATCTCAAATCCGGATCTTGAAACGATCTGAACAATCTTCGTCACCAAAGGGTTCTGAAGGTGCTTCAACTTCACAACAAAATGTGAAATCAGAGAATGAAAAAGATTTGAGTGATCGGAAAAAGATCGATTCAAATCAAACTGTTTGTGAAAAATCTGAATCTTTGAAACAAACTGTTCAAAGACCCAAGACCAAACAGGCTTGGGTCCCCCGAAAAATCTAATTTCTTTACTTGATATGTGCAGGGAGCTTCAGCTGGCCCTGTGAGCAGTCTTTGGATTGTTGACAGTGGAGCTTCTGGTCACATGACAGGGGATCTTTCGCTACTATTCGATATCAGAAATATAAATGGAGGTTATGTAGCGTTTGCAGGAAACAAGGGAGGTTACATTACCATGGAGGGTAGTGTCAGTAATGGAATAGTGAGTTTTGAGAGGATATCTTATGTGAAGCAAATCGATTACAATCTACTCAGTGTCAGTCAGATATGTGATAAGCAATTTTCTGTTTACTTTGATGACAAATCTTGTTACATACTCAAGCCGGGTTTCGAGTTACCAAAAGAGTGGGTGATGTTAAAGGCACCAAGAGTGAACAACTTGTACATTCTCGACATGTCTAAAGCAATGACTACACAAGGCCAAGTCACGTGTTTTCTCTCCAAGGCTACAGAAAAAGAATCAATTATGTGGCATAGGAGGATGGGACACATTCACCTACGAAAGATGAATCAATTGGTGAAGAATGAACTTGTCACAGGCGTGAACGTTAAACATTTTCACTTAAATGACAAGTGTGTGAGTTGCAAGAAGGGTAAACAGCACAAGCAATCCCATAAGCCAAAGAAAGTCAATTCCGTTGAATTGCCACTTGAACGTTTGCACACGGATCTCTTCGGACGGGTCAAACGTAAAAGTCATGCTAGAGAATTGTACTGTCTTGTGGTGACTGATGATTTTTCAAGATTTTCATGGGTTATGTGCTTACACCGTAAGAGCGACACGTTTGATAATTTGAAAGTTCTATTCACTCGATTGGAAAATATCTATGGTCTAAAGATCAAAAGAATTAGGAGTGATAATGGGACGGAGTTTAAGAATGCACAGATGGACGATCTTTGTGAAAACAAAGGAATTCATCATGAATACAGTGCTCCGTATACCCCACAACAGAACGGTGTAGCCGAACGCAAAAACAGGACTCTAATAGAAACGGCGAGAACAATGCTTGCGGACTCAAATCTTCAAGTAATGTTCTGGAACAAAGCAATTTACGCAGCTTGTTATACTCTCAATCGTGTTTTATCGGTGAAGAAGTTTGGCAAAACTTCTTATGAGCTGTTGAATCATCGAAAGCCGAATTTAGAGTATCTAGAACCGTTTGGAGCCCCATGTACTATGCTTAATCCATCTGAGAAGTTCGCACCGAAGGCTGAAGAAGGATACTTTGTTGGATATGCAACCCCGCTCAAACGGGTATTCAACAAACGAACTCGTCAAGTCGAGGAGTGGGCTAACGTTGAAGTACAACGGTATACTCAGAATGTATAGGGAAGCGGTCCAGACTGGATGTTTGATTACAAAGATTTCTTTGAATCATTCAACCTAGATAGCTTGGTTGAAGAGGCTGTATTACGTTTATATTACGAGGTCGAAAACGCAGTGACATCACCGTTGGTGCGTCCGATCACCGTGAACCCCTAAGCAGCTTCTAATGATACCAATGTTCCTGTCGTTGAAGAAGAGGTATTCCAAGAAGCTTCTACAACTTTGAATTCATCAGAATCTGAAGATGACGACGATGATGTTACAAGTGAAGCTATTTTAGATCATGCTACAGTGACACCACCAGTGAACCCAAATACAAATGGTGCTTCATCATCGAATGTGGGTAATGATCTGGTTTCTGTAGAGAACTTAACTACTCAGACGGGAGTCCAAGTATCAGATTATCCGGAATCTCGGATACATCGAATTCATCCGATCGAGCAAGTTATTGCTGATCCTGGTAGTAGTGTGATGACGAGAGGTCAATTGAGGAATGCTAACTCACCGGAAAACCTTGGCAATCTTGCTTTATATTCTAAAATAAAAAAAAAAATCAGGTTTTCAAAATGACTGGTCTTTTGCCTGTTATGTTTCACAGGTTGAGCCGCGAACTTACAAGGACGCTCTTTTGGATGACGCTTGGGTAGAAGCTATGCAAGAGGAGTTATTGCAGTTTTAGAAACTTGGCGTATGGACACTGACAGATTTGCCCCCAGGACGAAAGAAGATTGGAACGAAATGGGTATTCAAATGCAAAAAGGATGATAGAGGAGTGATCGTAAGAAACAAAGCTCGTTTGGTTATACAAGGATTTCATCAAGTTGAGGGAATCGATTACAACGAGATCTATGCACCGGTTGCACGCTTAGAGGCTATCTGAATGTTTCTAGCGTTTGCATCATACAAGAAATTTAAGGTGTATCAAATGGATGTTAAGAGCGCGTTTCTTTATGGTGTGGTCAAGGAGGAAGTATACGTAGGTCAACCACCAGGCTTTGAAGATCCTATTCACCGGGATAAGGTCTACATTTTAAACAAAGCTCTCTACGGGTTGCACCGGGCTCCAAGGCAATGGTATGAGGAGCTGAGCACGTATCTTCTTTCAAAAGGATTCAAGCTAGGTTTGGTAGATTGCACACTGTTCACTAAACGAATAGGCGATGACTTGCTTCTAGTCCAGATTTATGTTGACGATATTATATTTGGTTCTACCAACGAACTTCTTTGCAGAGAATTTGAACATTTTATGCAGGAAAAGTTTGAGATGAGCGCAATGGGAGAGATGCAGTTTTTCCTAGGCTTGCAGGTGGAACAAAGACCAACGGGGATCTTTATTCACCAGACGAAATACGTTTCTGAAGTCTTGAGCCGATTCCAGATGGATGATTCGAAGCCGATGGATACCCCAATACAACCTAATCACCGGATTGAAGTTGATGCTAAGGGGGAGATAACTGATCCATTTACATACAGAGCGATCGTCGGATCTCTGATGTATCTCACCGCCTCCAGACCAGATATAATGTTTGCCACATGTCTCTGTGCACGTTATCAGTCGAAGCCGAAAAAGAGTCATCTTGTAGCTGTCAAACGTATCCTTAGATATCTGAAGGGTTGTCCGTCGAGAGGACTATGGTACCCTAATGATGATAATTTTGACCTAATCGCTTTTAGTGATGCAGATTGGGGTGGCTGTGACAAGGACAACAAATCCACAACGGCTGGATGCCAATTTATGGGGAGCAGGCTCGTGACCTGGCAGTGCAAGAAACAGACCGCCGTTGCATTATCCACATGTGAAGCAGAATACGTTTCAGCATCGAGCTACTGGTCACAGGTTCTTTGGATACAACAACAGATGGTGGACTACGGTTTGCAATTTCTTAAAACCCCTATTTACTGTGATAATGAAGCCGCAATTGCATTAACAAAAGACTTAGTAAATCACTCAAAGGCTAAACATATCCGGATCAAATACCATTTTATCCGTGATTGTGTATGCTAAAGAGTTGATCGATATGGTCAATATCCACACTGATTATCAACGTGCAGTTCTTTTTACCAAAGCTTTTGATAAATCAAGATTTGAATATCTTTTGAAAGCTAACGGTATTAAAGAAAAACAAGACTGATCACCACCTCAGTTTATCGCTTTTTAGTTTAGTTTTTATTGTTTTTTTTTTCAGAAAATACAAAAATCCAAAAATATGTTTTTACAATTTTTTAGATAGATTATATTTTCAAAAAATCCAAAAACATTGAAAAATCTTAAAACCCATAAAAATTAGAAAAACATTGTTGACTGCTATATCTTCTTCCCTTAGATTAATGCCGTCAGATTTATGTGAACAAACGATATCTTGGGCAGTCACATATTTGAAATGCTCCAGCTTATCCTTGGGAACAGTAAACTCAAAAATTTATAAAAATTAGAAAAACCCAAAATGATTCCTGGAGAAAAAGGGGAAATGATAGTACATCAGTGGGGATCTGACACATTCTAAAGAAATGTAATGCAATATAGGGCGTGTGTCTGAGTCTGTGTGATGTGCTGATAGGCTTCGTAGACCTATTACTGCGTGCCTGATACATACATATCAAGCGAATTGTTGTGTGGATGAACTCCTCATGGGCATATGGTCTTAGTACCGTAATTTAGTTTGATAGAGTATTTGTATAAAACTCGGAGGTTTTGGGTCGTTATGTTATTAGTTGTCTGGGGATAGCCTCTCTGATCTTCTGCTGTAAGTCATTACGGACCTAGATCAGATAGGGTATCTTTATAAAAGAGCTTTAAGCCAAATCCTAAAGTTACCGAATTGAGAAACTTTCCATGTATTATGATAATCAAAGATTATCTATTACAACGTATCAATCACTGATGCAAATCATGATTGATATTAGTCCTCAACCTGGTAGAGTGCACATGTTACTTTGCTGCATTAATTTGCTGACCTGTATACCTCTGTGTCTCATACCTTGTAAATTACAGACGACGAAAGAATAATCACGCTTTACAATGAGTCTTTGTGCATTTATTTCTTGATACGAGAGTATGTCGTGTGCGTGGGAACCATAGACCATTACGTTTATACTATATATAATCGTATCAGTATAAAGCACTGCACAAAAGTCTGCATGTGAGTTTATGTGGATCAAAATATCAGCAGTTGCCAGATCACACATTGTCTTTAATGATAATAAATCAAAAAGATAAACGGTGTGATCAGATTTCTCTATAACTGATATGATCCCTTTACCGGAAATCCCAAAACATTTACTGTTTTATCTTTATTTTTCAGCATTTTATATTTCTCGTCAAAAATGCAAAACTCAAAAAGATTTTAGGTGTGTTTTAACATAAACTTTAGAAAATCCAAAAAGATTTTACATTTCTATCTTATTTTTGATAGCTGATGGTGGTTGATGACGATTTTCTAAAACTTGATGGACCATTTGAGCTTTGTAATCTTTAAATAAGAAATAATGACTGTCGGATGCTTAAAAGTTGAAAAATATTTTGAACGGGACTCGATTTTGAGATTTGGTAAAATTTTCAAAAATTCCATGTTTCATTCGCCCCTTCGTTGGGTCGAAGGTGGAATTTTGTCTGCTCATTCGTATGTTTTAAACGGTCGAATGTGAGTGTTCATGTGAAAATTTCACATTCGAACCCTTTTTCTACATTCGAACCTTTCAGTAGGGTCGAAGGTAGAAAAAGCATAACATTCGACCTAGTCAAACGGTCGAATGTGGAGCCTATATAACCTATTCTCTGCACATTCGACCCCCTTCGAAAAATTTTCAATTTTTCTATGATAAAGTCACTTTGTTGCTCTTGATTTTTAGACTGTATTATTGTGTTCGTCTGATTCCACTGATCATTTTACACCATTATTTGCAGGTTATTATCCAGTTTTGAGAATTTAATCCTTAATTTTGTATCCGTGTCCTAACTGACTTAAAACATGGATTAAAATGTGTTAATTGGACATCATTTTGTTTGGGATTCATTGATTAAGTGGTTTAGGGGGAGATTATCCAAAAACATCGGGTTAAACATCAATAGATTGCATAATCAATTGTGACAGTTTTTCGAACCCTAGTTTTGATCAAAAACACATAATCAATGTATGATTGTTGAAATTGATAATTGGAAAAGCTTAATCGGTAGTGTTAGGTCCTTTTCAAATCAAAATGGCAGTTTAAATCGATCAAAAACAAATTCTGAATTTTGAAGAAGATGAACAGTCACCTTCGCCCCTTAACAAACGGTCGAACGTGACAGTTTGGGCGAAGGAGAATGTTCAAACGGTCGAATGAAGTTTAAGTGGTCGAATGAAGAAATTTTTTAAAAATATTTTACATTCGAACCCTTAGATCTTCACATTCGTACCTAAAATTCCTCATTCGTACTAACGAACTGGTCGAATGTAGAATTTGAAAACCAAAATTTTTCAAGGTTTTTGTTTTGTCTGTTTTAACATGTTTGTTTTGATTTGTTTTGCAGTTTAACAATGTCTGAACAGGAAAGTGCGAGTGTTCCTGTTGGATCATCTTCGAAGGCAGCCGAGAAAGAAAAGAGTGTTGATTTACCGTTTGAATCCGTACACAACTGCTGTGCGTATTTTGGCGATGTGAAGAAACATACAGAGTTTGCCGGGATTATAGCATTCTTGAAGAGGAGTAGAGTGATTGACGCGATTGCTACACCAGCTATTATTTACCGTGATCACCAACAGGAGTTCTGGACCAATGCAAAGATGGACTTCTGGGAAGGCGAATCATCACTCGTTAGTACGATTCAGGGGGAGCTGGTGATCGTCTCTGAGAACGACATCAGAGAAGCGTTGAAGTTAGAGGATGTTAAGACGGATTCTAGAGAGTTGACGTGGACTGAACAACAGAATTGCTTTCTACGAATGAAGTATAACAGACCTATCACTGACGGTTCGTTACATAAAGGAAAGCTATGTCCTCAATTCAAATATCTTGCACATGTGATGATTCATGTTTTCGGATCAGCAGCTGGTGGATACGATTTGATGAGAAAGAGCATCAGCTCATTGATGGTGGCTTTAATATTGAACAAACCGTTCAATGTGTCTGGGATGCTGATGGAACACATGTTAGAACCTGTGAGAGGGTTGAGGAGCAGGAAATTCTTGTTATATCCTCGATTTCTTCAGATGATCTTTGATGCTAAGTACAAGAATTTGAAGAGAGATCCTAAATAGATTATTGTTCAGGAGCATATGAATCTGAACACTCTTGCTAGGATGAAGGCATATAAAGGTGTGCCATTGAATGAACGACCACCGATGAAGAATCTATTTGGTCACTTGATCAAGATAAATTATACAGACCCAGGTCAGGATAAGGTGAGACATGACAACAGTGGATCAGATGAAGACAATCCTTTACATCCAGTAGACCCTGATGCTAAACGAAAGCGTCAAGTGGTTAATGTTGGTGCAAAGAGTGGAAAGGGTGAGGAAAAAGAAACTGAAGCTGAACCAGCTAAGAAGAAAGTTTCTAGAAGACATAAGAGTATGGCGAAGAAAGGGTTGCATTTGGTAGATGAGGCGTCTGTAGATTCTGAAGAGACGCAAGAGGATGAGAGATGGGACTCTGATGCAGAGACAGTGAAGAGCACCACGCCCAAGGCCACCGTGGCTGGTGAGTCTGTCAGTCTTAACAAGTCGTTGGAGGAACAGAGTACTAAAAGCCCAATTCATTTAGATGAAACTGATGAGGGTTTAGGCTTGGGATCAGAGGATTTTCCTGGATCGCCAAATCAAGGGGAGAAACAAAAGAAACCCTAGTTCAAGAAGAAGGAGAAGGTTTTAAGACCTATGGAGAAGAGAACTAGAGACATAGAAACATTGATTGCTGGTAAGAAATTGCCACCAGCATCTAGCTCAAAATCACCAGTTGCAACTCTAGCTACAAAGAAGCAGAAGACAACATCAGGTACTGAAAAGGAGACTGATTTACCTGTTAATGAGTTTAATGATGCACTGGATAGAGTGCTAAAGAAGATAAAGAAAGGAAAGTTGCCTGCTGCTGCTGAAGCTTCTACACTAAAGGTCATAGTTGATAGTGATGTGATGAGTGCTGTGAACCGGAAGCTAGCTGACATGATGAAAACAGAGATAGAGCAATTGAGAAACAACGATAAGAAAATGCTAGACGTTGTTGAAACATCTTATGAAAATCAGGAAGCTCTTGAAGCCAAG
This sequence comes from Ambrosia trifida, assembly GCA_028751855.1. NCBI lineage: Eukaryota > Viridiplantae > Streptophyta > Magnoliopsida > Asterales > Asteraceae > Ambrosia > Ambrosia trifida. The sequence goes on from CM054127.1 coordinate 83,886,093, forward strand.
ATTAAACGACTTCGAAAAGAAAACAAGAAGTTGTTAAAACATGAACAGAGGAACACCAGGAGATTTATGGTATTAAAAGAGGAGAATAAGAAGCTGAAAGAGAGTAACAAGAACATGGATAATTTGATTAAAGACTTGTACTCTAGAGCTCCTCACTTGCAAGCTGGTGAAGAGGATAAAGAGCGAGATGAAGAAGAAGTTGATTTCGAACCATCTGATAATGAAGAGGAAGAAGATGAGGAGTTAGATGATGATGCTGGTGATACTTCTTAGAAGAAAAAGAAAGATGATAGTGATGATGATGGTTCGATAATGATTCTGGAGAAGAAAACAGTTCTGCAAGTTCAGATAGTGATGATGATGATGACGATACTGATAAATACAAATGTGAGAAAAGAGGATCTGGAAAAGGTGAAGGAGGATCCAGCTCAAAAGCTCCTGGAGGATCTGTTGATGATGATACGATCTTTTGGAATGAGAAGCTTAGATCATTATCAGATGATGATAAGAATATGTATCGCCAGATGTTAACAGATAGAGTCTGGACGATAGATATGACTAGCAGATTTCCAGAGGTTTTTGAATCCAGTGACAGGATACTTGAGTTGGAGTATAACGATCCAGATTTGGAGGATAGAGAAGTTTCTGCAGCTATGTCAAGAGAGATATTAGAAGGTTTGGCGAAACAAGTTGGGAAGACGTTGGAAGAATTGTTGGTTGATAATCAGATTCCCAATGTACCTGAAAAAGAAGCAGGTAATCATTCAGATGATCGAGATGTGCCTGTATTCGAGGAGGTTGAGATTGAAGACATAACCAGCGAGGAATATCCAGAATATTTCAAGAAGTATAAAGATTCTGGATTTCCTGAGTTTACTGATGAATTGTTGAAAGAAGCCGAGAAACTTGCTCATGAAAAGAGTAAGAGATTCATTGAAGAAATATTTCCAGGGCATGATAAACCGAACACAGAACAATCTGATAGTTTGAAGGAGTTATTGAGGAAACTGAAGGAGAAAGAGGTTAATCGTCCTAAGACAGAGATTCAGGGAGGTTTTTACAAACTACATAATGAGATGTTCAAAGGTAGAGCGTTGGGATGGAAGTTTGTTAAATAGTTGAAATGTGTAGCTGTTAAATGGGAGAAAGGGATACTTTATTTTGAAAGATTCCATGATTTGAAGACACTTCCATACTGGGCGATTCGAGATGTGTGTAGACACCAGTTAACTGGATCTGTGAACGATCATGTTGCTTATTTTGCTGATCGTATGTCGAGAGAAAGCAGGACGAGATGGAATTTATTCACTCCTCAGTATCCTAAACGGATTGTTCATAAGAAATAGATTGATGAGATAACCAGAATGCCCAAGGTGACGTTGAAGTACAAACCACCGAAAGTGTTGAAACACATTCCTTTGATGCAGATCCCTCAACACTTTGCTAAAGATTTCATTTGGTGGTACTATGACTGGAAAACTGCAGAGGCTGTGATTGTATTGAAAGATGGTGTGAAAGATTTCAAGAAAATACACATATTTGATCCTATGTGGTTGATTAACTGCTCATATGAGGATATCATTATGTTGTATTATAATCCGATTTACAGTGAGGTGAAGGATTGTGATCAAGCAAGCAAATACCAACGTGTGGTATTCCTGTGCTTTGCTCATGATATAAATGCTGGATGTGATTACGATAAGAAGCTTGGTAAGTTTGTGAAGGTTCAAGATGTTCCTGAAGTCAAGAAGAAAAAGCCGAAACAAGTTTATGCACCGGTGATGACCAAAGAACAAAAGAAGCAATTGCACATAAAGCTGATGAACAAAAGAATGGATGAAGAACGTCGACTCAAACAATCCAAGCAATAGTCAAGGGGGAGTTTGTAGATGCATTTTGTGCGACTAATGCTTTAGATTACATTTAACATATGTTTTTGTCATCAGTCGTTTGGTCGAAGGAGTATCCATATGGTCGAAGGAAGTTTGCTAAACGGTCGAAGGAGACTTGAAGGTGCGAAGGAAAACAGGAGGTCAAAGGTAGATATAGATTTTAATGTATTACTTGGTTCGACCAGTATGTTTGGTCGAACCTGCACATTCGACCATACTATATGGGCGAATGTGCAGGCCTATATAAGGTCAAGTTCATTTTTGAGATGTAACTTTTTGACATTTTGTTTTCCCTCCAGTCAGTGTTCTCCCTAGGGTTTTGAATCAACTTTGTACACGTCTTTTATTGATTATAAACATCTTTTTAACGTGTAATTGAGTTTGATTATTAATGAAATGAATGGTTTAATGATGATTTCTGCGTTTTGTTGATATTATTATCATTTTGTAACTGATTCAAGGATTCCGCACTTGAATTAGTAGACTTGTTTGATCAACACAATTGTTATTGTCAATTCGATCCTTTTACAACACTCACATATGTAAGTGTGTGTTAGATAAATACACGCAAATGTATGTGTATACACCCATATACATGTGTATGGGTATATGTATGTATGTGTGTATGTATATGGACAAATATGATACATAAACATAGCAATGGAACTTTGAACATAAACACCTACATTAGTTCATGGTTATAAGAAAACACATGTGTAGATACATTTATGTCTGCCGCTTTCGAGTTTAGCGTTTAGTTTGTTAGTTGTCGAAGTTTAAAGTTTGTATTTTGAGTTGTAATGTTCCATTCGCAACATCGAAGATGCAAATGGGAATTCTATAGGTGCGAATGAGTCTAGATGAAGCCATTCACATGGTGATTGAGCCATTCGCATGCTCGACCATGCGAATGGGCATTGCCTATATATATATATATGTTGAGTTGGTTAGAGAGTTTAGAGTTTGGTCATTTTGCACACAGAGTCTAGGCGCCAAAACCTCTCTGTTTGAATATTATTAAATCTGTTTATCAAGTCTGTAATTGAATGATTTGAAAGTTAATGATTATGAAAACGTTGAAAGTGAAATCTTTCATTTGATTTCAACTATTAAACATCAATCTAGCTAGATTGAGAGGGATTCCACACCTCTCGGTTTATATATCGTACAAATTACGTTGTAATTGATCATCCGCGATCCTACAAAGTGGTATCAGACCATAGGCTCAATCTCACGATTGCAAATTGATAAAATTTGAAAGATTTTAAGTCAAAATTGTTGAAACCCTAACTATTTTCAAGGTTTTTCAGAAATACACGGTTTTTGATTGATTTGAAGGTCAAGTTATGGTCAATTTCAAAAATTCTTTCACAAACATTGATCAACTAGAGTTTGAAACCTATCCATTTTCAATCAAATTGGTGAAAATTTTCCAAAATCAGATCATAATAACCATTTTTGATCTGAGGAAGAAGATGAATATTCAAACAGTGCGAATGGCTTGCCACGACCATGCGAATGAGTATTTCTGGGCTTCATTCGTACTCACTTTCATACGAATTGATTTTACCTGGTTGTCATTCGTATCAGTTCCTTCATTCGTATTGCACTGATCTTCATTCGTATCTTCATTCATACGAATAGAATATGTTGATGTTCATTCGCATAGTTGTTCATTGTGAATAGGTGATTCAAAAACCCACTCGCATCGTCGACTTTCATTTCATAAAATTTTTCTAAGTGTTGGGACTTTGTGATAATGGACAACATTTGGGGTTTTCCTATGACCCGACCAAACACGACTCAGCAACAACAACCACTGATGAATCCTTGGGCTTTTGCAGCTGAAAAGGGGAAGCAGATCACACAACAACCTCAGCAACCGATGGTTAACTATTGGGCAGTCGTGGCCCCGGTTCAACCAGTTGTGCGACCTCCTAGTCAACCAATGCCGGATTATTGGGGTGTTGCAGCAGCAGCGGCTTAGAATCAGACCACTTCTTCTTTTAAATTGTTGATGAACGACTTATCTACTGGGAATGGAAACTGGCCCCAAAGTTGATGGATATATCGGAATACCCATCATGGCACAAAAGGTTTAGAATTCACTTGGAAGGGTTGGATGGCAGTGAGGCATGGAAAGTTATAGAACGTGGATATATGAGACCTTAGGTGGAAAATTTGACTACTCCGGTTTCGTTAGATGATATGACTGAAGCGGAGAAGAAGAAATATACTGCTAAGAAGAAGGCGTATTCATAGTTATCTCAAGCTTTGACACAAGATCTCTTATATCAGTTTGGACCGTGTACAACTTCAAAGCAACTGTGGGATGCACTTCAAAGTTGAAATGATAGGAATGTAAAGACAAAGAGACTCATAATGGATGAGTTGAAGAAGGAGTTTGGAAACTTCAGTTTTGTGGGGAATGAGACCTTGAAAGAGTTGACTACTCGTTTTTATCATCTATTATCCGTATTGTCTAACTATAACATCTCTTATCCCATGACTGAATGTGTAGAAAGGTTTGCAGATGCATTACCAGTGTATTGGAGTCAACATGTTGAAGTGTTGATGGAGAAAGATTATTTACATATATGGACTTTGACCGAGTTCATTCAGAAGTTGGAGAATAAGGAGGTTGAAGAAAGAATGTTGGATCCGTTTCTTATCACAGTTCTTGAATGAACACTTATATTTAATGTATCAAAGTGAATGCAATGGAATAACAATAAGTGTTCTAAGTTACCAGTTCACTTTTGGGATTAGTAAATTCTCCACCTCAAATGTATAACTAAAGTAGCACAAGTGTTATATGAGAATCAAAGCAGTAAATGATAAAACGGTTATAAGTTTTCAAATGTTTCTCATATATTAGAAAAGTTATAATCTGCAAGTCTGTCTAAAATTGATGGGGTTCTATTTATAGACAGAAGTAAACATACATAGGAAGTATAAAAACTAATACTATAATACTACAACAGGCTGTAGTATTGGAACTTGTACATAAAGTAAACAAAAACTAATATAATACAAAACTACTGAAGATTAGGGCGGTGGGAAGCTTCTACTGCAACTGCTGAAGACCAAACAACTTCTGATGAGTAAACTGATCAAAGTTATTCTTCAGGTGTTTGTCTGGTTCACCTTCAGGACATCAGTCTTCAGCACTTTGTGTTAGCTTCTTTAGTACTTCCCTTCTTCTCCTTCTTTAGTACTTTCGATAGTTAGTCAAAATATGCAAAGTGGAATTAGCCTAAGGTTCACAGGCTTGTCAATCCTCTTTGACCCAACAATCCCACTGGATTGATGAAGCCAAAACCTTATCTAATCTTTATTTAAAACTACCTCTTCTTCTACAGCCAAGGATTCTCCATATTTCTTTTACCATGGACATTTTGAGTTCCCTGACTTGTTGTCTAGTGAGAAGTGGTCCCTGTTCTGGTTCAAGATACTAAACAGTTAGAAGATTTTCTGATGAAACGTTGTTCAGCTCATTCTTGTGATGTAGAACCTTGTAAGAACAGTCTTCTCTTTCCAGAACAATGACATTTGATTTGTGAGTGAAGGACCATTTCACTATCTTAGACTTGGACTTATCAAAGTCCATTTTGTAGGGTATAATACCCTGTTCTTGGTTTGTACCTGATGATTGAGGTTCTTCAATTTCAGTAAGTATCAGGTTGGATCTTCTTCTATGTTCAACTTGTACAACACCAGGAGTATCATTAGGAATGGGAATGTGATGTTCAGTGATCACCTAGGTTTGTTTTTGTTCAGTGATGGTTTGGGTTAGTTGATAAGAAAATTTAGCAGGATCCCAGTGTTGTGTGTTATCAGAGTTTTATCTTCCCAAGATATATCTTGATCAACTATTTGGTTGCCTTCAAGGAGTATCATCTTGATTTCTATTTTTACTTGTTCCTCTGATTTCTTTTGTATCTTGGCAACAGGCTTTGATGTTTGTTTCCTTGCAGGATCAGAAGTTTGGGAAACTTCTGATGGTTTGAATATTTTAGGATTGGACTTCTACAAGGCTTTGAATCTTTGTATGTATCATTGAGATCAGCTTCTTTCCATTTTGCTAATTGAGCCTTTGTGCCATAGTCGTTGGCTGCCAATTCTTCTATGATTTGGGCTCTCTTTAAATTCATTTCTTTTTCAGTAGTTTGCCTATCTGAAATAATCCTTGCCCTGCTTTCAAGTTCTAAAGTTGTGAGACCCCTGAGAGAATTCGTCTTTGTTTTGTTGTTTTAAGTAATAAAGTTCATTAGTTGATGCATCTTGTCTTCTTCACCAGTTTGAATATGTTCTTCTTCTATTCTCTCTAGCTCATTCAACTCTTCTTCCCATAGTTTAAGCTTGGCTTCATAGCTCAAGTCTTCCCTTCCATCAATCTTATTCCATAACTCATCTTCTTTTGCCTTTTTCTTCATCTCCTTAAGTTTCTTTTCCAATTCCTCTAAACTGAAGGCAAGTGGTTCAGGGTTTAGAACTTCTGAAGGTTTAGATGGGGCAGTTAGAATTGGGACAGTTAGAGTTGTGGTTTCAGAAGATGTTGGTTGTGACAACAGTCACCCTTATCTTTTAGAAAGTTGTCAATTTTAGTCCTTGTACTTCTGTCTTTTCTGGATTTAATAAAACCATCGAATTTATATTTATCATTCGCATTTTATATGGACCGTACCTACGTTTTAAGCAAATACATAAGTTGAAAAGCTATTTAAATTTGATTAAATAAATAAATACTCAGTTTTAAAATTCATTTGGTTGTTGTCTAAGTTTAAACGTTTAAAGTTTATGGAAAGTTTTGGAATATATCAAATGTTTTTAAGTTTTCTTAGAAAAATATAAACATGAGAAGTTACTTGGTAAATAAAGTTTAAAAAGTTTATGTTTTGAAACTTTTAAAAATATTTAAGTTAAACCTAGGTTAGTTTGGTTAGGTTTATTAAGGGAAAAACTAACTAGGTTAGACTAAAAGTAACTTCAGGGACTAGACTTGTAATTATGTGAAACTTGTATTTTGAATCCCAAACAGCCCGCCCCTGTTCCCTGTTTCCGTTCACTTTTGGTCGGCCAGAACTACTTTCCGACGAGTTGTGTTTGATCTGTGATGTAACGTTTTCAATCGTTTAATGATCCTAGTCGTTTTCTCCACTCATTTATCGTTATAAATGAGATTTAATGAGTTTAAATTGAGTCCGGTCGGGTGTAACCGCCGGAATTTCTTTAAGGGGGTTAAACGCCAATTTTAAAGCAACAATTATATAAAATGATAATCCCAATCATTTCTGCACTCTCTTACGTTCTAAACCCACTAAAAATCGCCTTAAACCGTCACTGAAAACTCCTCAATTCGTGATATTAAGTTTTGGTTCTTGCAATTTCATTTTCGGCTTCAATAGTTTTCTGTAAGTCCAATTTTCTTTTGCCATTCTACTTTTCTTGCAATCATCTTCGAAAGCCCTATAAAAAACTGAGGCTATTATTATTGAATTGAAGATTAAGGAATTCTAGGGTTAGGGTTTGTTCATCAGGAAGAAGATGAATTTTTCCTTATGTGTTAAATATAATTATAAATGAAATCTATCAACATATTGTGCTTGTGTTGCAGTGGTGGAATTGTTGTTTGGTTAAGGGAAGAAGCCGGGTTCGAACCCAGGCATCCTCACCCCTTTTACTGAATTTTTTTTATTATCTTTATTTATTACTTTTTTTATCCAATGATAATTATTCTTAATACATATAAACTTCTAATATTCATAGAAAATTCATTGTTGATCCAAAAATCATAAAAATTGAGGTGTAGCTTCTTGACACATCATAGAAAATTATCATATTTTTAATTTCAGGAAAATATCTTGTTTTTATAATTTTATTAATTTAAATTGTTTTAATCATGATTAATCGATAAAAAATTCATTTTTAATGAATTTAATCTCAAACTTGTTAGGAAATTATTTCTAATCATCATGAAATGAAATAAAAATTATTGGCCTAGAAAACAATTATTCTATTGGTTTTCCTATTTTTTTAATCATTTAAATATGATTTAAATGCATTAAATCAATTTTAAATATAAATAAATTTAAAAAAATTATGGGAATTTTTTTTTATTGATTTACATTAGAAAGTAATAGGTTTTTCATAAAAAATATCATTTTTGAACCTAAATGATGTTATACTTTTTGAATTCAAAATTATTATTAATTCGAGTTATCATGAAACTTCATCTTCGTTACATAAGCCTAGGAAACACTAATGCCTTAGACTTTTTAAGTCACTTCCCTCATTAGTATTCTTATACGTATAGGTTGACTTCTTCAGAATTCCCAAGCCTTTTGTGACAAACTTTGTTGGATTAACCACTTAGCAAAACTATGAGTATATCTTCCCCCCTTTTCATTTTACTTTTTGGGGTTACTCATGTACCTTATGTCAAATTACTATTTCTTTTCACTAAGTGCACTTCTCATGTGTGTTTGCTTTGTGTTACTTTGTTGTAGTATCTATTATTTAATACTTATTGGTTGGACGTATTGTTTCTTGTATCAATTATGTTAGTTTTATGGAAAAGCATAACACCCTAGTGTAAGGTAAATCAGTGATTACGGTCCGGAACGCAATCATGGGTTTACAGGTACATGGGGGTGGTGTGTGATTCTACTTAGGCTATTGGTAGACAATCAGTACGAGTCCAAAGTATCAATAGTGTGGTGGGTTAGCTGCGGTACACCATATATATAAGCACGAGCGATACTGCAGGGGCGGACTAGGAGTCTGACCAAGAACCTACCCCATTATTTTATGGTGCATATTGGGCTATTTAATAGCCTGGGCCCGACCCCTTTAATTTTTCGTTGATAAACGACTATCACTTTTGATAAGAACGTTTTTACATAAGTTTCAATTCGTCTTCTTGGAGTCTTTCTTTGGACAACCCACACAGAACACTCAAACCTTGTGTACTTTTACACTCTCGGTTATTTGGATTCTTGTTGCATACTCTAATAAAGTTCGGTCGGAAACTTTTCTAAAGTAAGGGAGACTGCTTCATCAGTGCCTCTGCCCTCACTAGTTACACATTTCCAATACCTTTCTCTTTAAACTCTCAACTTCCTAACATCGGGTCAACTGTCAAAGATTTTGAAACTGTTACTTTGGATATTAGACAACTACTTTAAGTTTCGTCAAATCATGACTGATGCAATTTTTTTTACCCTATTTGACTTTTACAACGTTTTTTTGTTTCATAGAAACCTCCACTTGAAAGAAATTTCGAGACGAAATTTTCTAAAGTAGGGGAGACTGTAACAACCCTCACCCTTATCTTTTAGAAAGTTGCCAATTTTAGCCCTTGTACTTCTGTCGTTTTCGGTTTTAATAAAACGATCGAATTTATATTTATCATTCGCAATTTATATGGACCGTGCCAACGTTTTAAGCAAATACGTATGTTGAAAATCTATTTAAATTTGATTAAAAAATAAATAAAAATAAATAAATACTCAGTTTAAATTTCATTTGGTTGTTGTCTAAGTTTAAACGTTTAAAGTTTATGGAAATTTTGGAATATATCAAATGTTTTTTTAAGTTTTCTTATAAAAATATAAACATGATAAGTTACATGGTAAATAAAGTTTAAAAAGTTTATGTTTTGAAACTTTTAAAAATATTTAAGTTAAACCTAGGTTAGTTTGGTTAAGTTTATTAAGGAAAAACTAACTATGTTAGACTAAAAGTAACTTCAGGGACTAGACTTGTAATTATGTGAAACTTATATTTTGAATCCCAAACAGCCGCCCCTGTTCCCTGTTTCCGTTCACCTTTGATCTGCCGAAACTACTTCTCGGCATGTTGTGTTTGATCTGTGCTGTAACGTTTTTAGTCGTTTAATGATTCTAGTCGTTTTCTCCACTCATTTATAACTTAATACTACCATAATGTCGACAATGAAACGCGTTTTAATGGGTTTAAATCGAGTCCGGTCGGGTGTAACCGTCGGAATTTCTTTAAGCGGGTTAAAAGACAATTTTAAAGCAACAATTATATAAATTGATAGTCCCCAATCATTTCTGCACTCTCTCACGTTCTAAACCCACTAAAAGTCGCCTTAAACCGTCACTGAAAACTCCCCAATTCGTGATATTAAGTTTCGGTTCTTGCAGTCTCATTTTCGGCTTCAATCGTTTTCTGTAAGTCCAATTTTCTTTTGCCATTTTGTTTTTCTTGCAATCATCTTCGAAAGCCCTATAAAAAACTGAGGCTATTGTTTTCAAATTGAAGATTAAGGAATTCTAGGGTTAGGGTTTGTTCATGAGAAAGAAGATGAAGTTTTCCTTATGTGTTAAATATAGACATAAATCAAATCTATCAACATATTGTGCTTGTGTTGCAGTAGTGGAATTGTTGTTTCGTGAAGGGAAGGAGCCGGGTTCGAACCCAGGCATCCTCAACCCTTTTACTAATCTTATTTTATTATCTTTATTTATTACTTTATTTTATCAAATGATAATCATTCTTAATACATATAAACTTATAATATTTATAGAAAATTCATCTTTGATTAAAAAATCATACAAATTTAGATTTAGCTTCTTGACACATCATAGAAAATTATCATATTTTTAATTTTAGGAAAATATCTTGTTTTTATAATTTTATTAATTTAAATTATTTTAATCATGATTAACGGATAAAATATTCATTTTTAATGATTTTAATCTCAAATTTGTTAGGAAATTATTTCTAATCATCATGAACTAAAATAAAAAGACTGAATTACAAGTTTTGTCCTTTAGCTTTATACCAGATTGCAAAGAATGTCTTTTATGTTTAAAATTGACGAGTTTTGTACTTTATGTTTCAAAATCTTGCACGTTATGCCCTTTAACACTAACCCAGTTAGATTTTAACACTAATACAAGGGTAAATTTGTCGTTTTACTATTCTAGGGCCTATTTATGTAATAAAACTAAAATTTTGAACGAAAAGTAAAATTTTAAAAATTAATGTACCCTCCCCCCTCACCCCCCTCTCTCTCTCCCTCTCCCTCTCCCTCTCTTGTTGCAGGTTTGAAATTAAATGCAATTGTTGTTGCCTGTTGGTCGTGGTTAGAAAGAAAAACAAGGAGCAGATCAACTAACAACAATCTAAATCTTCAATCTTGAAAAAGATTTCCACTTTTGTGATCTTGATCTTCATAACTACCCCAGAATAACACCAATCTTAATTTCTTTTGTTTATACAAACCCACTACCAAGCTCCCAACAAACTCTTGGTACTGAACAACATCACAGAACATGCTTTCCTAAACCACAGAATTATAACCATAACACTGTAACCCACCACCACCATTGACATTATACTCAAAGTCAAATTGCCCCAGTTACCTATTACCACTGATCTTGAAAGCCCAAGTCTTTGTTCCTTTATACTTTTTTGGTGTTCTAGGATATAAGCCCTATGATTTCGGTTGATGATACAATCGATTTTAGGTTTAATTAGATTGATCTAAGGTTAGGGTTCTTGACTAGGATAATTAGGGAAGAAGGTGGTCCGATGGAGGTGAAGGGGATAGCGATGGTGGTCTGATGGAGGTGAAGGTGAAGGGGATAGTGATGGTGGTCCTATGGAGGTTTGATGGAATGGAAGGGGTGGTGGTGGTTTTAGTCGGCACAGGTGGTGTTGGTCGGCGGAGGTGGTGGTGGTGTTGGTCAGTGGAAGTGGTTTAAACTTGTGGTGGTGGTGGCAGGTATTATGAGAGAGAGAGAGAGAGATGGAGAGAGAGAGAGATGGAGAGAGAGAGAGAGAGAGAGAGAGAGAGAGAATCATCAATCTTTGATTTCACATTCTAGGCATGATGAAATGTTGTCCAGTTCTTTTTTCATATAATTAATAATTGTAGTCAGATTATAATTAATGTACTGTGTTTGTTTACTTTAAGTTGGTGATCTGATCTTTACAAGAAATTATTTTTTCTTAATAAATGGGTAAGAAGACAATTTTATCCTCCACATAACGGTAAAAATTAACTGGGTTAGGCTCAAAGGACAAACCGTGCAAGATTTTGAAACATAAAGTACAAAACTCGTCAATTTTAAACACAAAGGACAATCTTTGCAATCTGGTATAAAGCTAAAGGACAAAACTTGTAATTCAGTCAAATAAAAATTATTGGCTCAGAAAACAATTATTTTATTGGTTTTCCTATTTTTTTAATCATTTAAATATGATTTAAATGCATTAAATCAATTTTAAATATAAATAAATTTAGAAAAATTATGGGAAAATTATTTTCATTGATTTACATCACAAAGTATTTCATAAAAAAATATCATTTTTGAACCTAAATGATGTTAGATTTTTTGAATTCAAAATTATTATTAATTCGAGTTATCATAAAACTTCATCTTCCCTACATAAGCCTAGCAAACCCTAATGCCTTAGATTCTAGATGCCTTAGACTTTTTAAGTCACTTCCCATAGGTTGAGTTCTTCGGAATTCCCAAGCCTTTTGTGACGAACTTTGTTGGATTTACCACTTAGCAAAACTGTGAGTATATCTTTCTCCTTTTTCATTTTACTTTTTGGGGCTACTCATGTACCTTATGTCAAATTACTATTTCTTTTCACTAAGTGCACTTCTCATGTGTGTTTGCTTTGTGTTACTTTGTGTATCTATGACTTGTCAAAATCATTAACCGTTGCGGCCTAGAATTTCAATGAATAGTACTATGGTATATACCCCTTGTGACTCTGTTGAGAGACCTTGGTCATTGCTATGTGTTTCATTACTACTATTAATAGCGCATACTATATATACCCCTTGTGACTCTGTTGAGAGACCTTGTAATTATGTGAAACTTGTATTTTGAATCCCAAACAGCCCACCCCTGTTCCGTGTTTCCGTTCACTTTTAGTCGGCCAGAACTACTTTCCGGCGAGTTGCGTTTGATCTGTGATGTAACATTTTCAATCGTTTAATGATCCTAGTCGTTTTCTCCATTCATTTATCGTTATAAATGAGATTTAATGGGTTTAAATCGAGTCCGGTCGGGTGTAACCGCCAGAATTTCTTTAAGTGGGTTAAACACCAATTTTAAAGCAACATTTATATAAATTGATAGTCCGCAATCATTTCTGCACTCCCTCACGTTCTAAACCCACTAAAAATCGCCTTAAACCGTCACTGAAAACTCCTCAATTCGTGATATTAAGTTTCGGTTCTTGAAGTCTCATTTTCGGCTTCAATAGTTTTCTGTAAGTCCAATTTTTTTTGCCATTTTGCTTTTCTTGCAATCATCTTCGAAAGCCATATACAAAACTAAGGCTTTTGTTATTGAATTGAAGATTAAGGAATTCTAGGGTTAGGGTTTGTTCATGAGGAAGAAGATGAATTTTTCCTTATGTGTTAAATATAATTATAAATCAAATCTATCAACATATTGTGCTTGTGTTGCAGTGGTGGAATTGTTGTTTGGTGAAGGGAAGAAGTCGGGTTCGAACCCAGGCATCCTCACCCCTTTTACTGAATTTTTTTTTATTATCTTTATTTATTACTTTTTTTTATCCAATGATAATTATTCTCAATACATATAAACTTCTAATATTCATAGAAAATTCATTGTTGATCCAAAAATCATAAAAATTTAGGTGTAGCTTCTTGACACATCATAGAAAATTATCATATTTTTAATTTTGGAAAATACCTTGTTTTTATAATTTTATTAATTTAAATTGTTTTAATCATGATTTATCGATAAAAAAATCATTTTTAATGAATTTAATCTCAAACTTGTTAGGAAATTATTTCTAATCATAATGAAATGAAATAGAAATTATTGGCCTAGAAAACAATTATTCTATTGGTTTTCCTATATTTTAATCATTTAAATATGATTTAAATGCACTAAATCAGTTTTAAATATAAATAAATTTAGAAAAATTATGGGAAAATTATTTTCATTGATTTACATTAGAAAGTAATAGTTTTTCATAAAAAAATATCATTTTTGAACCTAAATGATGTTATACTTTTTGAATTCAATATTATTATTAATTCGAGTTATCATAAAACTTCATCTTCGTTACATAAGCCTAGGAAACACTAATGCCTTAGACTTTTTAAGTCAGTTCTCTCATTAGTATTCTTATACGTATAGGTTGAGTTCTTCAGAATTCCCAAGCCTTTTGTGACAAACCTTGTTGGATTTACCACTTAGCAAAACTGTGAGTATATCTTCCCCCCTTTTCATTTTACTTTTTGGGGCTACTCATATACCTTATGTCAAATTACTATTTCTTTTCACTAAGTTCACTTCTCATGTGTGTTTTCTTTGTATTACTTTGTGTATCTATGACTTGTCAAAATCATTACCATTGGGGCCTAGCATTTCAATGAATAGTACTATGGTATATACCCCTTGTGACTCTGTTGAGAGACCTTGGTCATTGCTATGTGTTTCATTACTATGTTTAATAGCGCATACTATATTTAAATTTCATTTCACTTTCATAGGGTTGATTTTGACCCGGATACTACCTATTACATAATGGCACACAGTATACAACACATGAATTGCTAAATTTTCCTTACTATATGTACCAAACGGATGTACTCACAAATACATTATATGTGTTGACAAATTATTGTGTACATGTTTGAGGTACAACTTGAGTTATCATGCTTTCACGCTTAGGCTATGGACCTAGTGCTTTAATAAAATTTGAACATTTATTTACTATGTTTTGAATTACTTTTGAGACTATTTGTATTTCTTTTTGAATAATGGAAGTTTTTTTCTATTATTATTTACATTTTAGTCCATGTGCTATTGAACAATCGACACTACGTGATACCTCGATGATTCTGCCATCAGTTGGGGTGTTACATTGGTTTTGTAGTTTGAGTTGCAAACTGATGGTTGTTTTTCTCAGCAACTACCGAAGGATTGTCTTTAGAGGTTTCAAGTTGCTTATCAGCAGTTGTATCCTTGCCTTAGGAAGCCTTCTCAGCTTTTTCTCTATGGATTTGTTCTTAGGCTTCTTGATATAAATGTCTTTCTTTCAAAGCCTTAACTTGTTTAGTTTCTTGTGATCTTTTATTGGTCTCCCTGAGTTTTTGAGCTTCACGAGCCTTCTTGCTCTGTTCAAGGTCTATCTTCTCAGGTACCTTGCCTATCTCCCTCTTATTGGCTTCATCAACTTTAGGAAACCATGGAGCAAGAAGGGAAACACCAGACAGATGTTCAAGTTGTCTTCTGTTGTCTTTAACTTTTCTTGACAACTCTCCCAGTTTATGGTCTATGGCATTGTTTATCATCTCTATTTGGGTCTTGTTTTTGAGTTCTATGGCAGTGGTGAATGTTTGTAGATGAGACGAAAGGAGTTGATGAACCATTTGATATAAGACACCACCAAGGCTACATAGCTGGTTTATGTTTATCCTTGTAGCACCAGAGGAAGATGTTTGGGTAGGCTGTTTTGTCTGTGGAGGGGGTGTTTTTGGGTGATCCTTATTGAAAACTAGGGATGCCACTCTTGGGGAATTAGGGTGTGAGTGGTCTTTAACGTGATCCTTTGTGACTAACTCTTTGAGTGTAGATACATTGGAGTCAGGACCTTCACAATCAGCCGTCAAATCCTTGATATTTGATTCATCATCCAAACTAATGGAATCTTCTGAATCCCTGATGAGAGCATCATCTGTTTCACCATGAGCTAGGCCCAACCTAGTAGTCTCGTGAACCCCTTTTTCCTGGTTCTGGGGATTTCCTACCTAAGGCTCAGAGCCTTCATGAGTAGTTGCCACACATGAGGTCTTAATTATGTTACCACTGGCCTCTGATCCATCAAGAGGGTGGTAAAAGAGTAGCAGCAGCCTCATATGTATCTAAAGTCTCAAAGATTGGGCTAAGAGACTTTGGTCCTTCCTCATCTCTTTGGTTAGGTTTGATAATATCCACATCAATGGTCATGTCAGAAGTTTGTTCCCCTGGTTTATGTGGTGATTGGGGAATGCCACTATCTGATGGGATATTCTCTTTCAATCCAGAGAGAAATTGTGTTATTTCTACTGTCCGTGTGTTGGAGAGTGTTCAGGTTTAGTAGTTTGTTGTACATCAGTAGTTTTGGGTTCAGTGGTTTGGGTTTCAGTAGTTTCAGGGATAGGATTAGAAGTTTTATATCTCTTCCTAGAAAACTGAAATCTGATAATTTTGGCTCTTTTTGGTGATGATGGAGATGGTGAATGTAACCGAGAGGAAGTTTCAGTTACATCTTTCTCAAGTGCAGATTGCACATTAACATCCTTAGGCATCTCAACCACCTCAGGTGTTTTTCTTTTTGGGTTTGTGGTTTTGGATTTTTACTTCTTGGGCTTTTTGTTCTTTAGGGAAATGGGTTTGGAAGATGTGGGCCCCATGGGGACTGTTTCTTATTCCCCTTGGTCATCTTCTGGCATACTGGCCGGTTTGTTGTGCCTTGAGAATACTTGTGAGGTTTAAGGGTTTGATTTTGAAGACTCACCCATAAGTACCTCTTCACCAAGTTCCTTAATTATACAATGCATTAGGAACCTTGGGTAAATCAAAATTTTCTTTTTGTCATTTTGGTGATGCAACACCAACTCATTGAAAAAATATGATGATGCCATGAAAGATGTTTCATTCACAATGTCAGTTTTAGGACTCAAACACATGATTAGATAGTGAAAAGGCAATTTGTATGGTGCATCAAAAAACTTTTATAGATGGTAGCATGTGATACAGTACATTGGTAACCACACTCTGTCATGGTTAATTGAACAGTTGTTGGATCAGTTATTGCTCTTGATGTTTTGCTTGCTAGTTAACACTTATGTGTTTAGCAAGTTCAATCAGATTTGCACAGCGGAATAAGTAAGTAAAGTTACACTATCAACAGGAGTTATTACTCCCCCTGGATGTTTGAAAACTAAAGACAAGTTTAATGAGAATCTAAGTATTGAATGTGAATGACAATAAATACTCAAACAGATTCTCAGTAAATGAAATGGAAATAACAATAATGAGCTTTGAAGGATTTCAGTTTTAATTAAAATCAATGTCTAAAACAGAGGGATGAACCCATCTATTTATAGACTTACAAATACATGAACCTTGATCAAAAAGCAAGTCTGTAACTTGTTGCAACAAGTTGCATTCTTGGAACTTGTACAAAAAGATAAAGTAATAATAAACAATTAAACTACTGAAACATAAGGGCGGTGGAAAGATTCTATTACAAGTGCTGATGAATGACAAACTACTGATGAGTAGTTTGTCTTCAGTAGTTCTTCAGTGGACTTGTCTGGTTTGACTTCAGAACTTCTGATCTATCTTCTTCAGTACTTGTTGAATCCTTCTTCAGTACTTTAGTCTTCTTTCTTCTGTAGTTCTATACTTAGAATAATTGCAGAAGTATGAATTAGACTAAGGTTTGCAAAAGTGGTTTCCTCAATCCTTTTTGTCCTAACAATCTCCCCCTGGATTGATGAAGCCAAAACCTTATCTAATTCCTTATTGTTGTTTTCTTCTGTCATTGACTATCTTCCATATCTCCTTGAACATGGAATTCTTCAGTTGATTCAGCTGTTCATCAGTGAGAGATCCTTTTTGAGGTTCTAGATGTTGAATTGTAAGCAAGTCTTGTGTTGATAGATTCTTCAGTTCATTCATGGATTTGTAGGCCTTGCTTGTAAGACCTCTTCTTGTCACCAATACTGAGTTGGAATCAGTAAAGAACCATCTGATGATCAACACTTTAGATCTGTCAAAATCTGAAGTATAGGGAACCATGCTGGATCCCTGGGATGTTCCTGAGTGCTGGATGTTCTCTATTTCTGTGACTCTCAGGTGGGATTCACTTCTGTCTTTTGTTTGCACCACATCAGGTAATTTAAAAGTAGGTAAATGATGTTCAGTAACTACCTTTGTGTGCAGTTTGTCAGTGATAGTCTTCTGGATTTGGTAAGACAATGTTGAAGGATCCCTAAACTGTGTTATCAGAGGTTTTTCTTCAATATCAAAGTCTCCTTGTACAACTGTGTTGCCTTCTAGCAACACCATCTTGAAATCAGTCTTTGTATTGTCCTCTGGCTTTCTCTTGGTAGCTGGTGTTTGTTCGACACCAGAAGTTCTAACTACTGAAGTTGACACTTCAGAAGTTTTGTACTTCCCTGGATTTGCAGCCTTGTCAGCCTTGTATCTTTTGTATGTGTCCAGTAGTTTGTCTTCTCTCCACTTGGACACTGAGGCTTTTGAACCATAGTCATTAGCTACCAGTTCTTCAATTATCTCTGTTCTCTTGGCTTTTCTATCTTTCTCTGTTGCATTCTTGTCAGCAACAAGTTAAGCTCTTCTGGTTAGCTCATCCATTGAGAGCCCTTTGAATGAATAGGCTTTTGTTTTGCTGTTCTTTGTTATAAAAGACACCAGTTGTTGTCTTTTGTCTTCTTCAACAACTCTTTCTGTTTCAGCTTGTCTATTCAACTCTGCTTCATAGGCTTGAAGCTTTTCATTTAAGCTCAAGTCTTCCCTTGCTTCCAGGTTGTTCCAGATCTCTTCTTCCTTAGCCTTTCTTTGGGCTGCAAGTAAGCTCTTCTCTAGTAATTCTTTGGACAATGAAATTGGAGAAGGGCTTAGCACAGTCATTTGAGTTGTTGTAGGCCTTGGAATAGGAGTTGGTTGTTCTTGTGTTGGTTTGGAAGGCTCTTCAGTTGTTTGTATGTTGGAAGTGATAACCGCTGAAGTGTTGACAGAAGTGTCAACTACTAAAGGATTGTCTTCAGTACTTTCAGAGTCATCAGCAGTTTCTTCATTATGGCCTTGGGAAGTTTCAGCTTCAACTTCAGTTCTAGAAATAAGCCTTTGTTGATCTTCTTTTTGTTTTTGGGCTTTTTCTAGCAGTTGTTGTTGTTGTAGAGCCACTCTTGCCTTTATTCTAGCTTCCAGTGACTCCTTTGGTTCCTTAGTCTTCTCCCCCTTTTTGGCTTCATCCACTTCTGGAAGCCTGCCAGGTTGAGAAGTTCTACCAGTGAGTTCAGCAAGCTGTCTTGAGTTGTTGTCAATCTTGTTGGACAGCTCACCAAGTTTCTTGTTAATCACCTCAAATTGAGTTGTTGCTTTCAACTCCCAAGCAGTTGTGTAAGATTTGAGGTGATTGGCAATGAGGGTGTTCATCATCTGGTATAGGGCACCATCTAGGCTGCATAGTTTGTTCAAATCTATGCTTGATGACCCAGGGAATTGGGTAGGCATTTTTAGTGAGGGGCGTGTTTTTGGGTGATCTTCATGTTGTACAGAAGATGCCACTTTAGGGGAATCAGGGATCAAGTGGACTTTAACCTGATCTGGTGTGACCAGCTCTTTGAGCTTAGAGACACCAGGTGCATGACCTTCACTAGCAGCTGTCAATTCATGTTTGGTGAAGTGTGAATCATCATCCAAATCAATGGAATCATCTGCATCCCTGATAACATCCTCAATGAGGACAGTATCAGTTATATCATGAGTTGGGCCCAACCCAGTTGTCTCATGTACCTCTTGTTCTTGGTTCAGAGGATTTCCTACCTCAGGCATGAAGCCTTCATCAGTAGTTGCCATAAATGAGGTCTTAGCAATGTTACTTCTGTCCTCAGATCCACCACTGGGTGGTAAATGAGTAGTATCAGCCTCAAATGTACCTAAGGTCTCTAAGTTTGGGCTTAGAAACCCTGGTTCATCCTCATCTCTTGGGTTAGGGCTATGGATACCCACATTCATGTCATAGTCTGATGGTATGTCCCCTTTTTGATGTGGTTATTGGGGACTGACATGTTCTAATGGGATAATCTCTTTTAGCCCAGAGAGAAGTTTGGTAATTTCTATGGTTTCAGGTTTAGAAGTTTGTGGTAAAGGTTCAGCAGTTTGGGGTAAAGGTTCAGCAGTTCAAAAGAAGGGTCAGTTGGTATGGTTTTCTTGAATTTCTTTCTTTTGAGGAGAATTGTGATTGGTGCTCTTGTGGGGGTTTGAGATGGATGAGACTAAGAGGATGTTTCAGTCACATCTTTGACAAGTGCAGATTGCACATTGGCAAGTTCAGGCATCTCAACTTCCTGAACTGCCTTTCTTTTAAGGTTGGTGGGTTTTGTTTTTTGTTGTTTAGTTTTCTTGGCCTTTTTGGGTGAGGGTTTGGAAGATGAGGGTTCCATGGGGACTGTTGTGTGTTCCCCTTGGTCATCTTTTGGCCAGGCAGTCGGTTTATTATGCCTAGAGTATGCTTGTGAGGTTAATGGGTTTAAAACAGTTGTTTTACCCACAAGCACCTCTTCTCCAAGTTCTTTAATTATGCATTGCATAATGAACCTTGGATACAACAAAAACTTCTTTTTATAGTTTTGGTGATGCAACACCAACTCATTAAAGAAAAGTGCCGATGCCCTAAATTTTGTTTCATTCACAATGGAATGAAAAATAGGTTGAAAAGTAGAGGGCATCTGATCATAAGATCCAGTTTTTGGACTCAAACACATGATGATGTAATGAAACAGAAGTTTGTACTTAGGTTCAAAAAATTTCTTAAAAATAGTAGCATCTGAGAGAGTACCTTGGTAACCACACTCTGTCATGGTCAAATGAATTTTAGAGTTGGGAAATTGATCTGGGGCATCCACATCATCTAGACCCAGTCTAATCCCCAAAGTTGCTGGTGTGATTGCCATTGTTCTCCCTTGGATAGTTGATTTGAGGGAGATAACTTGATCATTCATTGTCACCGTCTCCGCGTTCGCCCAGAACTCATTTAGAGTTTCAGTGTGGATTGGAGGATCAATGGTGAGGGCAGTGAAGTATTGGGATTTAACGACTAAATCAATGATTTTGTCGTATTGGGACCAGGCTTCATGTTTCTCAAAGTAGCCTCTTTGATTGTGCCCCTGTTTCAGTGTTAGAGCCATGTGGTTTGTGTGTGTGTGAATCGAACAGTGTTTTTGTTTGCAGGTTAAGGGTTTGAGAGTGTTTTGAGAGAGAAGGAGGGAATTTTGCTTTTTGAAAGGATAAGTGTTGGAAAAGGTGTTTATCAGAAGTTTATTACCGCCCTAGGTCAAACTTCTGAAGTAGGAAATGTCTGATTTACCCTTAATGACAAAACTGCTGATGAAGAACAACTATCATCAATAGTTTCCATTTTCTCTTCATTAGTTTGTTAACAACTGATGAGAAAGTTTCATAAACACTTTATTCATAACTTCTGCAGATTATTTTATCAGAAGTTAATCATTTTTCAGAAAATATTCCCATACTGATGTTTTGTTCATCAATAGTTTCTCTCCTTTTGTTTTTCAGAAGTTTTGGACTAAAGACAGATGTAAGTGAAAAATAAAATATATGCAGAAAAGTAAAAGAAACACTTACAAATTTAGCATCCCAAGCATGGATACTAAATTCTGAAATGTTGATGTGTCAAGGGGTTTAGTGAATATGTCAGCTATTTGATTAGCTGTTGTCACATGCTTCACTTCAATCTTGCCTTTTTCATAGCAATCCCTTATGAAATGATACTTGATTTCAATATGTTTAGTCTTTGAGAACTGAACAAGATTTTGAATGATGCTAATGGCAGATTTACTATCTACAAGTAATGGTGTCTTGGTCTCTTTGATTCCATAATCAAGAAGTTGATATTGGAGCCATTGTATCTGTGATGTACAACTTGCAGCTGCAATGTATTTAGCTTCAGCAGTTGAAGTTGCAACAGATGTTTGCTTCTTTGATTGCCAGGATACTAGACAGTTTCCCAAGAATTGACAACCACTAGATGTTGATTTTCTTGAAATTTTGCACCCTGCATAGTCACTATCTGAAAAAGCTGATAACTTGGTATTGCTAGAAGCAGGATACCAAATTCCAAGTGTAGGAGTTCCTTTCAGATATCTGAAGATTCTTTTGACTGCAATTAGGTGTGATTCCCTAGGAGCTGATTGATATCTAGCACAGACACATGTTGAAAACATAATATCTGGTCTAGGAGCAGTTAGGTATAAAAGGGAACCTATCATACATCTATACATGGTTTGATCAACCTGTTTTCCTTGATCATCTGGTTCAACTTGTGTGGTAGGTGTCATGGGAGTGGAACATGATTTACAGTCTTGTAAAGAAAATTTGTTCAATAATTCTTTAAGATATTTAGATTGATGTATAAAAGTTCTATTTGTTTGTTGTTTAATCTGCAGTCCTAAAAAGTACTGCAGTTCTCCCATTATACTCATCTCAAATTTTGATTGCATGAGTTTCTTAAATTCATCACACAGTTTTGTGTTTGTTGAACCAAATATGATATCATCAACATAAATTTGAACAAGTAAGACATGATTTCCAACATTTTTAATGAAAAGAGTTTTATCAATCGAGCCTCTTGTAAAGTTATTTTTGAGCAAAAAGTTGGAAAGTGTTTCATACCAGGCTCTTGGAGCCTGTTTCAGCCCATAAAGAGCTTTGTCAAGCTTGTACACCCACTCAGGATGAGAAGGATCCTCAAACCTAGGTGGCTGACAAACATACACTTCCTCTTTGATCTTTCCATACAAAAATGCACTTTTAACATCCATTTGAAAAACTTTTATTTTGTTGGAAATGGCATAGGCCAGAAATAACCTGATGGCTTCAAGTCTTGCAACTGGAGCAAAGGTTTCATCATAATCAATTCCTTCTTCTTGAGAGTAACCTTGTACCACCAGTCTTGCCTTGTTGTTAATAATCATACAAGCCTCATCTTGTTTGTTCCCGAAAACCCATCTTGTGCCAATTGGTAGCTTGTTTGGTGGTAAGGGACAGATTTCCCAAACATGTTGCTTCTTGAATTGAAGCAACTCATCTTGAATAGCTTCAACCCAATTGTTTTCTTTGAGGGCTTATTGGTACTTCTTAGGTTCCAACTGAGAAATGAATGCTGAGAAGAAGCAAAAGTTGGAAAGCTGGTTTCTTGTGAGAACACCTGATGCAATATCACCCATGATTTGTTCCAATGGATGATCTTTGTGTTCAATCAGTTGTTGTAAACCACTGACTGGTGTAGGTGGTTCTTGTACTTCATCAAACAAACCACTAAGGTTTATAATGTCTGGTTCAGCTATTTGAATATCTTCAGTAGTTGTAGGAGCTGAATCAGATGTTTGAGTTTTTACATCAGCAGTTGTTGAATCAGAAGTTTGTGAAACTTCTGATGGTTTGAAAGTTGACTTAGTGACTGTTTTAGGAGTCCATGGTGCTGGATCCTCATGATCAACCCTCTGATCACCATAATAAGTAGGTTTAGATGAAGTGACAGTCTTTTCAGGTCCGAAATGGAAGTTGTCAAAGTCAAAGAGTTCAGCAGGATGTGCTGGAATAAGAGTGTGCTTTGATTCATTGAACTTGACATTCAGTGTTTCTTCTACTATCTTGGTTCTTGAGTTAAAAACCTTGTAGGCTTTTCTAGTTGAAGAATAACCAAGAAAATTACCTGAATCAACTTTAGCAGCAAACTTTGAAATAGAGTCTTTAATGTTTAGAATGAAACATTGACATCCAAAAGCCCTAAAAAAGGAGATAAGGGGCTTCATGCCATGAAGAACTTCATAGGCCGTTTTGGAGTGTCTCTTGTTGACAAGGACTCTATTTTAAACATAACATGCAGTATTAACTGCTTCAGCCCAGAAATGCAATGGTAGGCCTGAATCAGCTAACATAGTTCTTGCTGCTTCAATTAATGTTCTGTTCTTCCTTTCTACCACACCATTTTATTCAGGAGTTCTAGGAACACTAAATTGTCTAATAATCCCTTTAGACAAGCAGAATTCATCCATAGTTTTGTTCCTAAACTCTATCCCATTATCACTTCTAATGGCTTTGACAGATAGAGAATATTGTTTCTCTACTTGTAGAATGAAGAACTTGATGATTTCAGCTGCCTCATCCTTAGAAAATAAGAAGAATACCCATGTGAATCTTTAATAGTCATCAATGATGACCAAGCAGTACTTCTTCTTACCAAGGCTCATGATTTTTACTGCCCCAAATAAGTCCATATGGAGTAGTTGAAGACATGCAGTTGTTTTTGATTCTTCAATAGACTTATAGGAGGACTTATGTTGCTTTCCCTTTAAACAGGATACACAGTGTTCTTGACACTGGTATACTTTCAAGGGTAGACCTCTGACCAAGCCCATTTTTGTGACTTTATTTATGGTTTTAAAGTTCACATGGCCAAGTCTCCTGTGCCAGAGATCAATCTCTGAAGTTGATGCTTTTGAGAAGAAACAGGCAGTGTTGTTCAGTACTTTGTCCTTTTCAATGTCCACTACATAGACATTGCCACATCTTTTGGCTATCAACAAAGTATGATCTTCTCTATCAAATTCTGGCCTTCTGGTGATATGATCTTGCATGTTGTCTTTGTGAAAAAGGAAGAATATCCTTTATCACACATTTGTGACACACTCAGCAAGTTGTACTCAAGGTTTTCAACCAGATTGACCTTGTCAAACTGTATTTTGCCAGAAGAGACATTGCCATGTCCTAGCACATATCCCTTGGCATTGTTCCCAAAGGATACAGATCCTTCTCTTTGACTGATAAAGTTGTTTATCAAGTATCTGCATCCTGTCATGTGCATTGAGCCTCCACTGTCAACATACCAAATGCTATTTAAGCCTCCGGAGACCCTCTGCACAAAGTAGCAAATTAGTTAGATTTGGGAACCCAAGCCAGTTTGGCTTTGGGTTTGCTCTTGAGAACATTAACAGTTTGTTCTTGACCAGGTTGAGGAATCCATGTCTTTTTGACAATGGATTTTTCATTAAGAGCAATGGTGGTATCCTTTTGAGGACCACCATCAACCTTGGTCATCAGTAGTTGTACCATATACATGAGATCTTTAATCTCAGCAGTTTGTGAAACTACTGATGATGTAGGTCTAACTACTGAAAGAGAATTTTGAGAAAAAGACTTTTGTTGAGATTTCATCTTTTTCTGAGAAAAGGTGTTGACTGGTTGTTGTTTCTTGGGAGAAAAAGTTTCTTCAAAATCATTTTTGAGTTGTTTTCCCACAACCAGTTGTGAAATTTTCTTGTTATACTGAATTCCTTTTCTGTATCTACAAAATTCTGTCTTGTGGTTAAACAAACCACAGATTTCACATTCTTTTGCCTTTTCTTTTTCATTTGAAGGCAAATTTCTGACTGTTTTGATTTGTTTAAGGTCATCAGTAGTTTTCAGGTTCTCAACTCCTGATGTAGATGAAACTACTGATGGCTCAAAGTCAGATTTTATCAATACTTCTGAAGAACTTTATTTGTGAGTTTTTAGAAAGTTTTCATGAAAAGATGTGCATTCTTTCTCTTCAAAAGTTTCATCTGAAACAATTTTTCTCCCACCTTCAGTAGTTTTGGTGGAAAAATCCGTTGGTGTTTCAGTATGATTGTACCCTATGCCAAACCTAACATTTGATGCACTTTGTTTGTTAAGCAGCAGTCGGTACCCTTTACAAGATTCTACCCATTTTTCACAAACAACCTTGGTGTCAGCAAGCTCTTTTCTGATATTTCCTAGGTCTTCTATCATGATTTTAAGTTGTGCTTGGGTTTCAATAGCATTGTTAGTCAATTTAGAATTTTCTTTTTCCTTTGCAGCAAGTTTTCTTTCTAAATCACATTTCATCTGAGTAAATTTTCTCTCAGAGTCATTTGCTTTGCCTTGTAAATGCACATTGGTCACTCTTATGAGAGCAAAAGATTCTTTACATGAAGTTGAACAAATTTTTGTTAAATATTCTTTTGATACATGAGACATGGCAGATTTTGAGGTGCAGCCCTCAAATGCCATTAAGGCAAAATTCTTTCTGCCATTGTCAGGTTCTCCCCAGTTGATGTCAAACATTTTGTTGTCTGCATCAGGATTGCACTCAGTAGTGTCAAAAGGAAGACTGCTCCAGTCAACATACCCTGAGGTGAACAAACTTTGTTGTGAGGGTTGCTGAGTCTGTGGAGGTTGTTGAGCAGCTAGAATGGAAGGGATTGATTGTTGGCTCTGCATCTGTTGAGCATGCATCTGTACATATTGTACTTGTGGCACATATTGGATTTGTGGAGTTTGTGCCTGTACAAAATGTGCACTTCCATGTGTTCCATTATTCCTATTATAACCAGGGTTAAACTGATTTCCAGACTGAGATTGGTTGTAGCTAG
The DNA here is from genome assembly GCA_028751855.1 of Ambrosia trifida. Taxonomy (NCBI): domain Eukaryota; kingdom Viridiplantae; phylum Streptophyta; class Magnoliopsida; order Asterales; family Asteraceae; genus Ambrosia; species Ambrosia trifida. The sequence continues at coordinate 83,912,211 of CM054127.1, forward strand.
AGCTTCTGCACTCTCTAGCAAAGTGCCCCAACTTCTAACACTTATGACATCTAAGCTTAGATTTGTCAAAACCAATTTTTGTAGAACTGTTTAGTCCTGGAAATTTCCTTCCTGACCTTTTATAAAATTTGTTTGTTTTTATACTTAACATGGCCTGTTGGTGTAAGATGTCCATTTCTTCTAAGTCATCACTGCTTAAAATTTTAAAATCATCCATGATAAAACACATGTTATCAGCAGTTTGACTATATTCATCATTGTCATAACCTGGGAATGATCTTTCTGATGAGATCCCAGCAGTTATGTCAATGTGGTCAAAAGATCCAAAACTATTTGAACAAGTAGGTGAGTCTTGTCCCAATAGTGTTGTACTACCTGGTAGATAGTCATCAGCAGTTTTACCAGAACTTTGCAATTTCTTCTTTTGATCGATTTCTCTTTCAAAAGTTAGCAATCTCCCATGTAATTTTGTAAGAGTGAGGGAGCTAAAGTCTGGTGAAGATCTAAGGACTATAAAATATGTTTCTCATTTTTCAGGTAAAGACCTTAAAAATCTATGAAGCATAGATACAGTTGTATAGGTCTGACCATTTAATTTTAGCTCAGATATTAATGAGGAGAATCTTTCAAATTGCTGAGTTAAAGTTTCACCATTTATGTGAGCAAATGTTTCATATTGCTGAGCCAGGATTTCTCTAGTGTTGGCAATCACGTCTTTAGTTCCTCCAAACTGTTCTTTTAGGCAGTCCCAAAGCTCTTTGGCACTATCACAATGTAATAGTCCAGAGTAGATTTCATTTGGGAGTGTCATTGACAACATAGAGAAAGCTTTAGTATCAAGCTCAAGTTTTAGGAAGTCATCTTCTGTATAGTCCTTTGGGTCTTTTGGTATTTCTACTTTAGTTTCAAGATTAATGTTTACTGGTTTGTGAGGACCATATATCACAGATTTCCAGCAACCGGTGTTGGTTTGAGATAATGTATGTGCCATTCTCCTTTGCCAGATATTGTATTCATTTCTGACTAGCATAGCAGGTTTATTGGCAGAACCAGTATTATGTGGATCTAGTTAAAGAGTATTGATTCGTCAAATATCTCTTAAAGTGATGGATGTTGAAAAGGTGAACTTTTAATCCTTTATTGAATATCAATAAGAGCCTGTGTCTGATTCTCAATGTGTTAGATTGATATGTGATTAGATAAACCAGTGCTCTTATACCAATTGTTGGATCAGTTATTGCTCTTGATGTTTTGCTTGCTAGTGAACACTTATGTGTTTAGAAAGTTCAATCAGATTTGCATAGCGGAATAAGTAAGTAAAGTTACACTATCAACAGGAGTTATTACTCCCCCTGGATGTTTGAAAACTAAAGACAAGTTTAATGAGAATCTAAGTATTGAATGTGAATGACAATAAACACTCAAACAGATTCTCAGTAAATGAAATAGAAATAACAATAATGAGCTTTGAAGGATTTCAGTTTTAATTAAAATCAATGTCTAAAACAGAGGGATGAACCCATCTATTTATAGACTTACAAATACATGAACCTTGATCAAAAAGAAAGTCTGCAACTTGTTGCAACAAGTTGCATTCTTGGAACTTGTACAAAAAGATAAAGTAATAATAAACAATTAAACTACTGAAACATAAGGGCGGTGGAAAGATTTTATTACAAGTGCTGATGAATGACAAACTACTGATGAGTAGTTTGTCTTCCGTAGTTCTTCAGTGGACTTGTCTGGTTTGACTTCAAAACTTCTGATCTATCTTCTTCAGTACTTGTTGAATCCTTCTTCAGTACTTTAGTCTTCTTTCTTCTGTAGTTCTATACTTAGAATAATTGCAGAAGTATGAATTAGACTAAGGTTTGCAAAAGTGGTTTCCTCAATCCTTTTTGTCCTAACAACAGTTCCAATTGGGATGTGTTCTGGGGCTTCAACATCATTTAGACCTAGTCTAATGCCAAGAGTCTCCTGTGTGATTGCCATCGTTTTCCCTTTAATCGTCGTCTTCAGAGAGATAATCTCGCCATCAACATTGACAGCAACAGCGTTGGTCCAGAACTCATTGAGAGTTTCAGTGTGGATTGGTGGGTCAACAGTGAACGTTGTGTAATAGTTCGATTATGAATAAATCGATGATTTTGTTTTACTGGGACCAGGCTTTGTCCTTCACGAAGTAGCCTTTTTTATTGTGTCCCTGTTTAAGAACGAGAGCCATGGATGTTTGATAGAACATTTCTTTAGGTTTCAGAGGGTTTAGGAGAGGGAATTTTGGTTTTTAAAATGTAATAAATGAGAAAGAGGGGTTTTAGAAGTTTTATAACCGCCCTAGGTCAAACTTCATAATGAGAAAATACCGATTTGTCCTTTTGACCTAAACTTCTGATGAACAAATCTGTTCATCAGTACTTTCCCATTTTCTCTTCAATAGTTTTCAACATATGATGAGAATAGGTTTAAAAATACCCAATATAACTTCTGATGATTTTTATCATCAGTAGTTTCTCTTTTCAGAAAATATTCCATTACTAATGTTGTGTACATCAGTAGTTTCTCCCACTATGGTCATCAGAGATTTATGAATAGCTGAGTAATAAGTAAGTGAAAATGAAATATGTACAGAAAAATGAAAATACTTACAGAATTACTCCAAATTTAGCATCTCAAGCATAGATACTAACCTCTGAAAGGTTGATGAGTCAAGGGTTTTGTGAACACATCAGCTATTTGATTAGTTGCTGACACATATTTCACCTCAATTTTGCCTTTTTCATAGCAATCCCTGATGAAATGATACCTGATTTCAATGTGTTTTGTCTTTGAAAATTGGTCAGGTTTTTGAATGATGCTAATGGCTGAGGTATCGTGTAGGAGCAATGGAGTCTTGGTTTCTTCAATTCCAAAATCAAGCAGTTGATTTTGAAGCCATTGTATCTGTGATGTACAGCTTGCAGCTGCAATATATTCTACTTCAGCAGTTAAAGTTGCCACCGAAGTTTGCTCCTATAAATTGACATCCACCAGATGTTGATTTTCTTGACACTTTACACCCTGCATAGTCACTATCTGAATAAGCAATTAATCTGGTACTGCTTATAGCAGGATGCCAAATCCCTAAGTGTAGGTCCGTGGAATGGATCGATTACAAGCTATATCAGATCTATCAAGGTGCGGAATCCCTTGATAGATGTTTTTGCAACCTATGAATCAATCAAACGATTATGAACACGAATGAAATACTTTAAACACGTCTTCTATTGACAATAAACGTATTACAACCAATTCAAGACAACACCCACGAACTTGTGGCTACTCACTCTCTAGAATGACCAACCCTAGCCTACACCCCATTCAAGGTATTTATACTTTCATGGGTCTGGTGTGCAAATAAAGAAGATGCACACAACATAACAAAGAAGATGACTATCTTCTTTGTTTTACATCTTCTCCCTTGACTATCTTCTTTGTTTGCTAGCTTCTTTGTTTCCTATCTTCTTTGTTTGCTAGGGTAAAACACAATAAACCTATCAACCAAGTTCTCTAATTACAATAAAGACGATTACATGTTATACAAATGACTATCTACTAGATATTCTATCTAGTAAGTTGTTGTCACAAATAAATGCACCAACAAACTCCCCCTTGACAATAGCTTATAGATGTCTTCGTCTTTATGCAACTTGATGACTCTAAGTCTTTGGATTGCTTCAACTTCAATGTACTAACAGACTCCCCCTAAGCTGATTAATCCAACCTTTGAGTTCCTTAACCACTTTGAGTTATCTGATCATCATGATCTTCATATACTTCATCTGGTGAGCAAATCTTGACTTGTATGAGTGAGCATTTATGTAGATGGAGATGGAGGATCTCAGCATGAAATCTTGACTTGTGCACTTCACTTTGATAACAGCATCAATCTATGCATCTTGATTTATGCACTTCACTTTGACATCAGCATCAATCTGTGCATAATTACAAACAACACCTCGAAAGACACATTAGTCTAATTCACATTAAAGATAAACCAATATTTTATCCCGATATGCATATGCATATGCAAAAACACAATTTATCATTTCAAAATGGAAGACCTTAAAAAGAAAATATTTTTGGTATTTTTGTTTTAGAATATAAGAAAACAAACTTAAAATATTTACAATGCATCTTTTTGTGAGAATCATGTGCAAGAAGATCATACCAGCTTAGTTAAACTGTTTCACACGTTCAGTTAAATTTCTTAATTTAATTTTATGAATAACAGTCCAAGACGATTACCGATATTGTTTATCCACTTAAACAAGCTACACGAAAGTTTCAAAGCTTTTACATTGTGAGATGATTAATTGATTTCATACCATTATATCAGTGTGTCCCACAACATGACATATCCCCGGGATCAAGGTACGCACAAAGCTTCTTCGTAACGGGTGAGTATATTGTTGCCATCCGTAAAATTTACAAGGTACAAGTCACATCGGTGTACAGGTCATCATATATCTGAATGCAGCAAAGTGACCAATGTGATCTTAACCAGGGTTTGGAAAAATACCATTTTATTTTGGTACGCATATTAGCTTAAGGCATTTTTGAAATTGCCATCAGCATATAAGGGTTTTGGCATTTTCCTTTTTCTTTTTGCTCTTTTAAGATACACTGGCCGTGCCTAGGTCAGCATGTTTCTGGATGCAGCAGAAGGGGAGCCAGGTTATCCCCGGATGTTTCAACAATTTAAAGACGCGAAACCTCATATTTTGGCAATCTATCAACGCGAGATTTAAGATTATGAAATCATACGCCAATAATATTTACCCACTTGGTACACAATCAATTATGTTTATATCACACAACCAGCTGTTTTATTCATGTCTCTTGCCTACTGGTACATCATATGATGGAGATGTTATCACATTCAAGTTTATTTTTTTTAAGTGTGACAATCCAACTGCTGATGTACTATCATTTCTTCTCTTTCACACCATGATTTCTCATTTTCTGAATTTTTTGATGTTTTTGTATTTTTTGAATTAAATTATATTACTCCCCCTAAACACACACACACATCTGAATCTTTTTGGCTTAGGGAAATTTCTCCCCCTAAATTTTTGTTTTTCTGAAAATAAAAACAAAAATTTAAAATAAACAGTCTCCCTGTTAAACTGACAAAAAGTTTTAAATGTGAAAATGAGAATAATATGTATAAATTTAAAGAGCATAATTTATATCTTCACTAAAGTAAACCATTTGTTACCATTGGTAACCTATAATTCACCTCTGATAATTAACAGGAACAACCACTGTCGATTAAATCAACGGTCCTCCATGGCCGTCCTGCACTCACTCAGCAATTTAGTTAGTACGAGGAACCCAGACTCTAGTAGTCTCGGTTTGACCTCGTTCATTCACATAAGTAAACTCATTTAAATGTCCATTACACCTTTCAGGTAACTTGGATCTGTTGCTTGTTGATTTTTGAGACTGATAATTGAAAACATTTTGATAGTGATTACTTGAAAAGTATTGATTCCGATTATCATACCCTGAATTTCTGAAAAGTCTTGGTTGATTATTTGAGTTATGGAAACTTCTATAATCATCTCATCGAGAGTTTACATGTTGTTTTTGATAATTTCTTTTGTGAAAATTTCAATAACCATCATTCTGGTATCAATTTTGATGTTGGTACCTATTTGATTGACCATTGTAATTATTGTATCTTGGTGACTGTCTTAGTCCATCAAATTGTCCCGAACATGAAGTATGAGAATTTGATTTAGATTGATTTTTAGAACATGGTACTTCCTTTTTACCCTTATCAACCCGATTCCCATCCTTTGCAACTCCCTGTTGTTGCTTTTGAACAAACTTCTTATAAAACTTACTCTCACCAGATTTTTCAATTATCTTAAATGGGCAACAACTAGCAACATGCCCTCTAATGCGGTAGTTAAAGCATGATCTTTTCTTAAGCTTAGATTGAGGAGTAGACTGTGAAGAAGAGGATCTTGTGTCATGAACCACATTGTAAACTACTTCAGTAAAACAGTTTCAATTTGACCCTGAGCAATAGACGACATTGGGAATTCACTATCAGAAAATATCTTGTCATTACCCTTAAGTTTATACAACTTCTTAACAGTTGTTTTCTGATTTGATTTCCTAATAGCACTCTTCTTAACTTCTAAAACCTCATTCATCTTTTCTTTACTGCTGTTAGATCCAATAGATTCCTTTTCTGCAGAACTAGGACTCTTAGGCACGTCGATATCCTGATATTCGACTACAGGTTGTTTACCATTTACCGCATCAATGAACTCTTCCTTAGTAGGGAAGAATGAATAGTTTCTATTAAAGGGATGAGGGGCATCTTTGTATCCTAATCCTGCTGACTCATTCTTATCCTTTTGGGAATCTATGATGATGTTATAAAGGTACTTGGTACTATGACACTGTTCAACCTGCCTGTTAAGTTCGGCAATCTTAATCTTTTGCTCATCTATCTCCTTGTTTTTCTCAGCAATGACCTTTTGTTTGTTAGCTATGGCTAGATGGGCTAGATCCAGATAACAGATCTTTTCCTTAACTACAAGGTCTAATGCCTTAAAGTCCTTTTCTACAGCTTTAAGCTTAGTCTTAAGATTATCCTCTCTAATCCTATTGCCCAAATTAAACTCTTTTTCTTGATCTAGTAGCACAACTAAGTCAGTGTTATGTTTAGCTACTTTTTCATTTTCAGCAACTAATAAGGCAATTCTCTCAGCATAATCCACACATTTTTTACATGCATTAACAACTGAAGAGAGAGAAATGTGTACCTTTGAGTCGATGGAGTCCAATTCAAACATGTATGCGATGAACTCCTTGGTAGACACCCCTTCTACTTCCTTGAGATCAATGATGTCAGGCACAACTACACTCTCATTATTTACGTCCTCAGCATCAACAACTTCCTCTGCTTCCTTTATCTTGTCCTCAACAATTTCTGCAATTGAAGCCTGAATACTTGTTCCCTCACTTGATTTATCTTGTTGATCTGGCACTAACACCTTTGGGCTTTCACTGCTTTCTGAGGAATGACAACTTGAGCTTTGTCCTGAAGTACTCACATGAGTGTGACTATTCACTATAAAACGTATCTTCAAAGCCTTCCACAGGTCTTGTGAATCATAATAAAGCCTAAACTCACTACGAATCGTATCTGACAAGGACATGGTAATTGTTGCAAAAGCCTTGCCTTCAGCATCATACATTTGTTTATCAGACTCTTGCATTTCGTTGTATGTTGTTACTCGCCCGATGCCGTTAATTCCTTCATAGGCAGGTTTTATATACCCGTAGATGATACGGTCCCACATTTTTTCATCCTCACATTTTATAAATGATTCGAATTTGGTTCGCCAGTTCTCAAAATCCTCAATTTTTACCAGTTTGGTAGTTTGAATTGCAAGTCTAAAGTCCATTTTAACTTATTTAACGTACGCAGCCAAAAGTTTCAAATAGATTTAGGTATACCTGAGTCAAAATCAAAATCCAACTTATCTAAAGTCCCTCAGTTCGTTCAATATTAACGTCCCGGTCCGTAAAATCGCTCGAAAAATTTCGAAAAAATATTTGCACCAAATTTTTCTCTGAGTATTATTTTTGAATTCTAAATCACCCAAAAAAATTTCACGAAAGAAAATTTTTACGGTTTCCAGAATTTTTTTTTTGGTCCTAGAGATTAGACGATTTCTACCATTCAGTCCAATTGGTCTAGTTCAACTCCGATAATCCTCTATGCTCCAAAACGTTAATTGTCTGAATATGGTCCAATTGCCCGAGTTTAATAATAAGGTTCAAAGTCAAAGTTCAAGTCCAATGATCAAGTCCAAGTCACAGTTCAAATTAATAATCCAAGAACAGTTCACGAGAATCAGATTGGGTTCAATTCTGAAAGTGGAATCAGTTCAACGAAGTTGATCTGTAAGAGACTATGGACCAGACTAACGAAGATGGATATAATCAGTTCTCACGAACATGACCCTTTAAAGAAGTTGGACCAAAAATGAATATAATTACCCACGAAGTAAAAGCCTATAACGAAGACGAACCCTTAACGAAATTGACCCTTTAAGCGAATTTAACTACAAAGGAAGATGAACTTTTTAAAGCGAATATGAATCTTTGACCAGTTCACGAAGATGAAAAACGGATTTGACTTCAAACGACAAGATTAATAACGAAGATGAAACCTATAACAAAGATGCTGATCTTCGTTCTTACCCCTATCTTCGTGTACCTCGACTGTTCGAATCGGAACTATTATTTTCGAATGAAAACACTTTAAAAACGTTTATAGCTTTCTGAAATTCGATTATAATGACCGACAATGTTTTTTAAGATACGAAAACAGAAGATTTTAAACAAAAACACACGTTCTAATCGATTCAATATCTGCATCAATCAAAGCTTGAACCGTACAATCGAGCGTAATATGCTCTGATACCAATTGTAGGTCTGTGGAATTAATCGATTACAAGCTAGATCAGATCTATCAAGGTGCGGAATCCCTTGATAGATGTTTATGCAAACTATGAATCAATCAAACGATTATGAACACAAATTAAATACTTTAAACACGTCTTCTATTGACTATAAACGCATTACAATCAATTCAAGACAACACCCACGAACTCGTGGCTACTCACTCTCTAGAATGACCAACCCTAGCCTACACCACATGCAAGGTATTTATACTTGCATGGGCCTGATGTGCAAACAAAGAAGATGCACACAACATAACAAAGAAGATGACTATCTTCTTTGTTTTACATCTTCTCCCTTGACTATCTTCTTTGTTTGTTAACTTCTTTGTTTCCTATCTTCTTTGTTCGCTAGGGTAAAACACAATAAACCTATCAACCAAGTTCGCTAATTACAATAAAGACGATTACATGTTATACAAACGACTATCTACTAGCTATTCTATCTAGTAAGTTGTTGTCACACATAAATGCACCAACACTAAGTTAGGAGTTCCTTTCAGATATCTAAAAATTCTTTTGACTGCCATGAGGTGTGATTCCCTTGGAGCTGATTGATATCTAGCACAAACACAAGTTGAAAACATAATATCTGGTCTAGAAGCAGTAAAATAAAGAAGGGAACCTATCATACATCTATACATGGTTTGGTCAACCTGCTTTCCTTGATCATCAGGTTCAACTTATGTGGTTGGGCTCATGGGAGTGGAACATGATTACATTCTTGTAAAGAAAATTTGTTCAATAATTCTTTAACAAATTTTTATTGGTGTATAAAAGTTCCATTTGTTTATTGTTTAATATGCAGTCCCAGAAAGTACTGCAGTTCTCCCATGGTACTCATCTCAAATTTAGATTGCATGAGTTTCTTAAATTCATCATACAGTTTTGTGTTTGTTGAACTAAAAATGATATCATCAACAAAAATTTGAACAAGAAGGATGTCATTTCCAACATGCTTTATGAAAAGTTATTTATCAATGGAGCCTCTTGTGAAGTGTTTTTCAATAGTTATCTGGGGTAGCCTGACTAATCTTCTGTCGTATTGATGTAAACAGGCCTAGATTCAGTCAGGGTATCTTAAAAGAGCTGAAAATGCCAAATCCCAAGTTACCGAATGAGGAACTTAATTGTATGAAAATGATCAAGGATTATATAATGCATCGTATCATATTTATGATGAAAATCATGATTGATATCAGCCTCACCCTGGTAGAGTGCACATGTTACTTTGTAGCATTGATTTGATGACTTGTTACTTCTATGCCTCATACCTTGTAACATATGGATAACTATGGCATAATCACGCGTTACAATGAATCATTGTGTAAATTCCTTGATACGGGAGTATGTCGTGTGTGTGTGTGGGCACCATAGGCAAGTTAGTTATTAATACACCTTAAGCGTATCATTTTAAAGCACAACACAACAGTTTGCATGTGAGCTTATTTGGGCAACAATATCAGCAATTGCCAAGTCTCACAGTCTATAAAGTTTAAAAGAAAATGAACAACGGTGTGATTAGATTTCTCACAAATTTTGGATTAGATTTCTGATCCTCTTATCAGAAAATAAAAAAAAAGTTGTATGTTTGTACATATTTACTTAGTGCATTTCATTTACATTTTAGCATCTTAGAAAAACTGGAAAAAAAATTTGGTGTGTTTTAGCATAAACTTCAGAAAATCCAAAATATTTTGCATTTCTATCTTCTTTTCGATAACCGATGTTGGAGGATAATTATTTTTCGAAATTTGATTGCAAAGAAATGCCAATCATGAGTTTTGGGATGAAATTTTAACAAAATTAACAATGTTTAAACTTTGAAAGTTCATAATCTTAATCAACTTTGCAAAATTTGACATTTTAACATCCAAAATTGATCAAAGTGTGCAAATTGGTAATTTTAATGGTTGGACACACCCATTCGCAGCATCGTGCATGCGAATGAGGTTGCAACATCTTCATTCGTATGGTCCTGTCTATGCGAATGGTAGTTGTTCATCAAAATGACTTTGATTTTTCACTTCAAAACCCATTCGGATCTTAACTAATGCGAATGAGAGAAAATTTCACCCATTCGTATGTTTCCATCGTGCGAATGGCAGACGCTATATAAATAAATCAGCTCATTCAAATCTTCCATTTTTCTCATTCCAACCTACTGTACACATACACACACTTTGAGGGGGAGTTTTTCAATTCAAATTTTAGACAACCATTCTGTTCTACTCATTTTCAGGTATCCATAGCATCTTTTTGGATCGTTTTTGTCCACATATTCATCAAGAAAATGGGTTTTTTCTACTCCGAACCCTAACATTGACAATGGACTGATTTTGGACAAATGACATGATGTTTTTATCATTAATTCTTGTTAATCGATTCTTTTAGGGGGAGAATATAGGTTAAAATCAACATAAACAACTTTAAAATTGATTGATTGATTTTTAAACCCTAAAACGATTAGAAAACATTCGATTAATAATGACTGAGTGGAAATTGGGGATTGTTTATTGTTTATCAGCCATATCAGAAGGCATTGGGATGATTTTCATGGATTAAACACACTTGAATCGATTAATTGAAAATTCAAAATCAGATCAGACCATTCGCATGCCTTTTCATACGAATGAGTTTTTAAAGTGTCATTCGTATGGATCAAAGTTCTATTCGCTATCCTGATCATGCGAATGAACCTGTGATTTTTCAAAATGTTTATGTTTGATCCGTTTTTGCACATTTGAACAAATTTATTCATGTTTTGATTGATTTTAAGATTATAAAGGTGGCTACTTATTGTGTTTTGCACCTTCTTAGGAGATGTTGATGATAAGTATGTTGTTTTTAGAGAGATGATGATTTTCTCAGGCGCTCGAGGATCCTGTGTGCTATTACTCAACCACATACCATCTATTAAGATCATCAGCTTGAATTTTAGAAAAATGCTCGTATGGATTTCTTTGACAACAAAACGGTGATTCATAGCAAGATTCAAGGAAATATCATTGTAGTCAGTGAAGAAGATTTCAGAAGAGTGTTGCATTTTCAAGACAGTGAATCCGATCCGATCAAGTTCTCAAGGTAAGTACAAAGAGGATGTTTCTTGAGGGCAAAGTACTTTGGGAAGATCACCGAGTCCCAGATCAACAAAGGGAATTTGTGTGCACCTTTCAAGTATCTCTTGCACGTTATTATTCGTGTGTTTGCTCCGAGGTGTGGAGGATTTGATGTTCTGAGAGATAGTACCAGTTCCATGGCCGTGGCATTGATTTTAAACAAAAGCTATAACTTCTCTGGAATGTTGTTCACACATCTGAAAGAAGTGTTTGATGGAACAAGACCTGATGCTTACGAATTCATGATATACCCCTGATTTTTTGCAGATGATTATTGATGAGAAGTGCCCCAATCTGATTAAAGATCCTACACAGATTGGTAATCATATTCATATGGATGATAATACATTGAACAGGTTAATGTCGTATCGTGGGAAATCTGATGACGAGAAGCCTCTCATGAGAAGACTGTTTGGACATATTGTCAACCAGGGTTACAAAGCTCCTGATGATGATGAATGGAGACACCCGAAAAGTGACTCTCATACTGATGCTCCACTGATCCCAATGTCACACCCTCAAAATCCACTTGCGGAGTCTTACCGCGAGGCGTATGACAAACCAGGATCCAAACCAACGATCACAATAAACAAGTCTAAATGAACATATGCAATTTAAGAAAACATAGTTTAGAATCCCCAATTACAGCGGAAGCTTATTCAAAACATAATCCAAAATAAACCAAGTGTTCAACGTTTGAAAACTATGCAATCCTAACTAGACGCCGTGCAGACGCGTGCGCCCTAGTTCCATTGAGCTACCTTAGTGACCTGAGAAAACATGTAAAAGTTTACGTTAGCACAAAAATGCTGGTGAGTTTACAGGTTTGTAATCCAAGTACCAAGTTCAACCTGTCCATACTATAACATATCGAAAACCAAAGTACGTTAGCTAGGCGTATGTTTTGTTACTATCACGATTGGAAAACCATTACTAACTCGCAAACCAGATGTCGTGCCCGATGTAGTAAACCTGTTGTTCCTGTTTGAGACAATATGCACCCGCCGACCCTCCAAGTCGACGAGCGGGGTTGGTCACTCCCAATAGCGCTATTCACATTTCCCCGTTGTGCAAACCCGCACATTCATGGTTCCCCCCGGGACTTCCAAAGATCGTATAGTAAACCATAGAAACCCATAGTATGACAGTAGTTACCAAACATAAGTTTTAACACATGTTTTCTCCCCCGAAAAGTGAAACCAGTTAAAAGAGGGGCCGTAAACTCACCTTAAGTTGCGTTACTTCGTAATATGAATAACTCAGCAGCTATGCTAGTCCCGTAAAGTGGCGACCTAACATATGACAGTTACAAGTACTTAGACTAATAACCCGCAGGTTAGTTAGTCCCTAGATGTCCAGACCATAACCAAGTTCGTTTGAAAACACCGTGACTGTTTAACTGACCCAATGTACAAGACTCGACATCCCATTGGTCACCCGAGACTCTCCGTGTTGTGCTTACGCTCTCAAACATACAATCATGCAATCACACTTAACATACGTTAACGTCCAACAAGTTATAGCACGTAGTTCACGTATCACATAATTAAGTCCAAACATATGTTACCAAGTCATTAGATATGTTACGGGGTTCCTAGCATGTTCCTAGATGTCAAATCGGGTCTCGGAATGCTAATTTATACTTACAGCAGCAGTACACGCGATTAGGAAAAGTCAACTAGCATTTAGGTTGGTCAACTGGCATTTAGGAAGGCTAATTGCATATAATATAGGCAATTAGGTCATAAGACATGCATTTCAGGAGTTTATAGGCAATTAGGTCATAAGACATGCATTTACTAGCAATTAGGTCATAAGACATGTATCTACTAGCAATTAGGTCATAAGACATGTATCTACTAGCAATTAGCTCATAAGACATGCATCTACTAGCAATTAGCTCATAAGACATGTATTTCAGGACTTAACTAGCATTTAGGATCACAATTGCATGTAATAGAGGCATTTAGCCCCCAATCGCATGATATATAGGCGATTAGGGCATCCTTACAGGCGATTGGTCTCCTAATCGCCTATAACATAGGCGATTAGGGTTGCTAATCGCCAGTAACCCAGCTGTTCCGGTTTTTCGCGCGTTTAACACTCCAAATCAGATCCAGAACGCGTGTAATCATCCAATATCAATCCAACAACTATACCAAACATGTTTAAACCAAAATCCTTCGTTTAGCCTCGTATTATTAGCCCTGCATGCAACCATGTAATCCAAACACAATACACATAGCATGAAACATCACATTAACATGCATAACTATAACCCTAATGAACAATTACTCAGATTTCATTAGCATGATATCATTATTAATCTGAAACTAACCTAATAACATGTTAATCATCCATCTTGAATCATAAAAACCCTAGCTTTTAATCATAAACACACATAACACATGTATGATAGTTAGAATCCGATTAACAACACTTATTAACGATTTTCAGAAAGCTTATTCGTTTTAAAACAGGTCTGGACCGTTAGGGATTTAATAAAAATTTTAATAAAGATTTCATGGATGAAAATCACACCTTAGATTGTGATAGATTGATGAAATAAGCTTGAAACCTTGTGTTTTGATCAAAAATCACGTTCCAGAGGTTGTGTGTGTGTTGGGGCGGGTTATGGGACGACTAGGGTTGTTATTATGAAGTTTAGGAGGTCAAGCATTGTATTTATAGTCGTTTTTAGTCGTCCAGCACGTAACACGTGATTGTGCAGCATTTACACGCGATTAGGGCTCCTAATCGCATGAAACTTCATGCAATTAGGGCCTAATCGCCCCTAAGGCATGCATTTAGCATGCCAATCGCCCCTATGAAGGCCCAATCGCATCCCCTATAGGCGATTGGGCTCCCCTAATCGCCTATAGGGGCTGGTTCCGTGTGTTTTGCGCGTTAAACCCCGTTTTAACATATGTTAACACATTTTCACATACCGACAAGTCACATAATGATTGTAAACACATAATACTTGCAAATAAACACATTCACACTCGTTCACCAATTCCCGGGACTCGAGACTTGTATGTTCCCTATGCTTTGACGATTCTACGAATCGTCACCACTTGTACCCTTAGTTAAGGACTGACATCTAATGAACCTCTAGACCAACATTCAATGATCTTCTATACTAAACCGATAATTCCCAAACCATAACACGACTTAACTAACCCAGTTAAGTATAATATACGCGTGACTCGCTAAGGTAGACTTTCATCTAGACAACGTTGTTAACCAGAATTTGCCGGGTGTCACATCATCCCCACGTTAAAAGAATTTTCGTCCCGAAAATTGCACAAGTACCAAAAGGAATAACGAAAGAAACAAATAAAAGATAGAAACCAAAAGAGAGATTTACCCGAGTTGTCACATCATCCCCACGTTAAAAGGAATCTCGCCCCGAGATTCATTCAGCTGCAGTGGAGACATATCTCGATTCGAACGCTTCCTTAGGAAAGAGATGAGGATACTTAGACTTCATCTGATCCTCCCGTTCCCAAGTGTACTCTGGTCCCCGGTTCGAGTTCCAGCGAACCTTCACAATGCGAATCTTGCAATGACGTAGGCTACGAATCTTGTAATCCAGAATCTCAACAGGTTCCTCCACAATCCGAAGACGATCGTCAACCTTGATCTCTTCCAGTGGAACAATGAGAGACTCGTCAGCCAGACACTTCTTTAAGTTGGACACATGGAAGACGTTATGTACGTTACCGAGCTCCGTCGGTAAATCAAGACGATATGCCACCGGTCCAATCCGTTCCAGGATTGTAAATGGACCGACATACCGAGGGTTGAGTTTGCCACGCTTCCCAAAGCGTATGACGCCCTTCCACGGTGAAACTTTCAGAAGTACCTTGTCATCAACTTGGAATTCCAATGGTTTGCGACGCTGATCAGCATAACTCTTTTGCCGATCCCGTGCCGCTGCCAACTGGTTACGAATCTGTACGATCTTTTCCGAAGTTTCGTACACTAGTTCAGGCCCAGTGAGTTGACTCTCACCCACCTCAGCCCAACAAAGAGGAGAACGGCATTTCCGCCCGTACAGTGCCTCGAACGGAGCTGCCTTGATACTCGTGTGATAACTGTTGTTGTATGAGAATTCTACTAACGGTAAATGAGCTTCCCAACCTTTGCCAAAATCGATCACACATGCCCGCAGCATGTCTTCTAAAGTTTGAATCGTACGTTCACTTTGACCGTCAGTCTGTGGGTGATAAGCTGTACTCATGTCTAGCTGGGTACCCAAAGCTTTGTGTAAGGACTTCCAGAAGTGAGAAGTAAAATGGGAATCACGATCCGAAATAATAGAAACCGGCACCCCGTGCTTAGAAACAACTTCCTTCAGATAAAGACGAGCCAAACGATCCATGGTGTCGGTCTCCTTAATAGCGAGAAAATGAGCTGATTTTGTCAATCGATCAACAATCACCCATATCTTATCATTCCCGCTCGGTGACTTAGGTAGTTGCGTGACAAAATCCATTGTAATCCGTTCCCATTTCCACTCCGGAATTTCAGGTTGTTGCAAGAGACCCGACGGTTTCTGGTATTCTACCTTGACCTTAGCACAGGTCAAGCATTTGCTCACGTATGAGGTTATATCCGACCTCATGTTTGGCCACCAGTAAAGCACCTTCAGATCTTGGTACATCTTATCCGAACCAGGATGAATAGAATACCGGGACTTGTGAGCCTCATCTAAAACAAGCTCCCGAAGTCCCCCGAATAAAGGAACCCATATGCGTTCTGCGAAGTAGTGCAGGCCATCAGGCCTTCGCTCGAGGTGCTTGTCGGCACCGTGCATAGTCTCAGCTTTAAGGTTTTCCTCCTTCAAAGCTTCTAACTGAGCAGAACGGAGTTGGTCAGGTAGAGAGGAATGAATGGTGAGTTGCAACGCCCGAACGCGACGAGGTTTAATCGATTCCTTCCTGCTCAAGGCGTCTGCTACCACATTCGCCTTGCCGGGATGGTACTTAATGGCGCAATCATAGTCATTCAGAAGTTCAATCCAACGACGCTGTCGTATGTTCAAATGTTGTTGGTCGAAAATATGTTGAAGACTCTTGTGATCGGTGTAGATGGTGCATTTGGTACCGTACAAGTAATGTCTCCAAATTTTCAACGCGAAAACCACTGCACCCAACTCCAAGTCATGGGTGGTGTAGTTCTTCTCGTGCACCTTGAGTTGACGAGAAGCATACGCAATCACTTTCTCGCGTTGCATCAACACGCAACCGAGACCATGAATAGAGGCATCACAGTAAACAACGAAATCATCAGGGCCTTCAGGTAAGGACAAAATAGGAGCAGAACAAAGTTTAGACTTTAGTTCTTGAAATGCCGACTCTTGTGGTTCACCCCAGTCGAATTTTCTATCCTTCTGAGTAAGAGTGGTGAGGGGTTGAGCAATCTTCGAGAACCCCATAATGAAACGACGATAATAGCCCGCAAGGCCTAGAAATTGCCGCACCTCAGTTGGCGTCTTTGGTGCTCCCCAGTCCTTGATCGCTTCGATCTTAGCTGGATCGACATGAATTCCTAGTTCATTAACCACATGTCCTAGGAACTGAACTTCGCGTAACCAAAAGTCACACTTTGAGAATTTAGCGTAAAGTTGTTCCCGTCGCAAAAGTTCCAAAACTAAACGCAGGTGTTCCTCGTGTTCGGTCTTGTTCTTTGAGTAAATCAGAATGTCATCAATAAACATAATGACGAACTTATCAAGATATGGTTTGCAAACGCGGTTCATCAAATCCATGAAAACCGCCGGTGCGTTCGTGAGACCAAAAGGCATGACCAAGAATTCGAAATGGCCATAACGTGTACGAAAGGCAGTCTTTGCAACATCAGCTTCCCTTACGCGCAACTGGTGATAACCGGACCTCAAATCAATTTTTGAGTAATAGCTAGAACCTCGGAGTTGGTCGAATAGATCATCAATACGTGGAAGAGGATAACGGTTCTTGACGGTCAATTTGTTCAGTTCTCTGTAATCCACACACAATCGGAAACTTCCGTCCTTCTTCTTGACGAATAGAATCAGGGCTCCCCAAGGGGAAGAACTTGGTCTGATGAAACCCTTGTCCAAGAGTTCCTGTAACTGACTAGACAATTCCTGCATCTCGGGAGGTGCAAGACGGTAGGGGGCCCGAGCAATAGGAGCAGCCCCTGGTACAAGATCAATACCGAACTCAACCTGACGATGGGGAGGAAGACCCGATAAATCATCGGGAAAAACATCAGGAAACTCGCGTACAACTGGAATATCGTCGATCTTCTTTTCATCACTAGAGGAAACAGATAAGAGTGCCAAAACGGCCGAGTAACCCTTCCGAAGACACTTAAGGGCTTTCATGCTGGAGATGAGATTTAGCGAAACACCGCCCTTGATACCGTACACAGAAAGGAATTCTCTATCAGGGAGAGGAATCCGAATAATCTTGTCGTAGCAAACAATCTCCGCGCGATACAAAGACAACCAATCCATTCCTACCACAACGTCAAAACTACCCAAAGGTACCGGCATAAGGTCGATGGGGAACGACAAACCCGACAACTCTAGTTGACACTCCCGAAGGATACAAGTAGCTTCAATCTTTTTACCGTCAGCCAACTCAATAATATACTTAGCCTCTAATGGTACGGGTACTACATCTAGCAGTCGACTAACTTCCATGGATATAAAACTCTTGTCGGCACCAGAATCAAATAAAACACTAACAGAGCGATTATTGAGAAGGAACGTACCGGTAACTGTATCAGGATCCTGTCTAGCCTCCGCGGCTCCAACGACGAAGGCACGTGCATTTCTGCTGCCGCCCCCGTTGTTCCCGCTACCGTTGTTCCCGCCCTGCTTCAGTTTCAGGCAATCCTTCTTGTAATGACCAGTCTCTCCACAGTTGTAACATCCCTGTCTTCCCGTAGTTCCTTGAGTAGTAGGAGCCGAGTTAGTAGTTGGGGCCTGGGTCGATGGAAGTGTCGCCCGACAGTCTTTAGCAAAATGCCCAAATCGCTGACAGCGATGGCAACGATTACGATCGCAGTCCCCCTGATGATGACGCCCACACTTGTTGCATTTAGGCAGTTTCCCCGCATAACCACCCTGTTTGTTACCAGAAGAAGAACCCCCACTATCAAATCTCTTACCCTGTTGTGCTGACCTAGATCCTTTCCCCTCATTTTCCCACTTACGCTTGTTATTCTCCGGGGCCTTGACAGTCGAACCCTTAGCAGGCAAGATACCCTCATTCACCTTCAAGTTTGTCATCCTGTGAGCTGATCGAACCACCTCTGAGTATGTAGGATGATTTCCCGCAGCCACCAACCCTGCGATCTCTGGTACTAGCCCCGAGATATAATGTTCAATCCTCCTGTATTCTGGCACATGCAGATCGGGACACAGCACTGCCAACTCATTACGCCTCACCGTATACTTTTCGATCTCAGACCCAGTCATCTTGAGGTTCCACACCTCGTGCTCTAGCTTCTGCACCTCTTCCCTTGGACAGTACTCTCGCTTTAGTAGTTGCACGAAATTTTCCCAAGGCATAGCATACGCCTCCCCTATTCCCATATTCTGAGTGATGTTATTCCACCAGGTCAAAGCAACATCCTGGAATAAAGCAGCAGCATACTTGACTCGATCCTCTGGGAGACAGTTGCATATCAGAAACACTGACTCCACCTTTTCCAACCACCTGAGTAAACTCACCGCACCCTCAGTGCCAGAGAATTCCTGGGGCTTACAGTCCCGAAACATCTTGTAGGTACACATGGGTGGGGGTGGGTTAACAGGACCACCTGAAATGAAACGCGTGAGGAAACACGACGAATGTAAACAAGGTTCACTAATGAGGCAAAAATGGATAAATCAACTTACCACCACCATTGTGCCCTAACTGAAAGGCAGCTTGTAGCAAGTTGTTCAGATCATCTTGTGATAGGTTAACACCTCCATGACCACCAGCACCACCGCGACCACCACCACGTCCACCATTGCGACCACCTCCACGTCCTCCTCGTACTCCAGACATGATTCTGGCAGAAAGAACGAGAAAATTTAGTTTCGCAGCTAATGATAACCACTAACGTTTACAAGATCAAAGCTAGATCCAATCCAGGACTATCCATTCGAACCCAGAGCTCACCAGGGCTTTCATGCATTTCGGTTTATGATTTTGTGTGCACCCAAAATGATAAACCGCTCTACATGGTCCTCCAAGTGTTCTCCTAGTTCAAAGTTCAAATCACCGAACATAGACTCTTAGCTATACACCGAAATGCTACGGTAGTTTATGGCAAGTGTTTCTATTGGAGTATGAAAGGGAGATGTCCGAGCCTTGGACAAATCTCAAGAGTACACGATTTACCCCAATACACCACACTGCCTAGAAAGCAAGTAACTCGACCTAGGATAGAACGGATGATGTAACATAGAAAGGTCAGATGATTTAGAGACACCCCGACAGCCCATACGTAATCCATCAAAATGTTTAGTACTATGTGATCGTCTAGTGTGTGCGACTCGGCTATAGACTAGACTCTACATGCAGTCCTAGTTCACTATAACCATTGGCTCTGATACCAATCTGTCACAGCCTCAAAATCCACTTGCGGAGTCTTACCGCGAGGCGTATGACAAACCAGGATCCAAACCAACGATCACAATAAACAAGTCTAAATGAACATATGCAATTTAAGAAAACATAGTTTAGAATCCCCAATTACAGCGGAAGCATATTCAAAACATAATCCAAAATAAACCAAGTGTTCAACGTTTGAAAACTATGCAATCCTAACTAGACGCCGTGCAGACGCGTGCGCCCTAGTTCCATTGAGCTACCTTAGCGACCTGAGAAAACATGTAAAAGTTTACGTCAGCACAAAAATGCTGGTGAGTTTACAGGTTTGTAATCCAAGTACCAAGTTCAACCTGTCCATACTATAACATATCGAAAACCAAAGTACGCTAGCTAGGCGTATGTTTTGTTACTATCACGATTGGAAAACCATTACTAACTCGCAAACCAGATGTCGTGCCCGATGTAGTAAACCTGTTGTTCTTGTTTGAGACAATATGCACCCGTCGACCCTCCAAGTCGACGAGCGGGGTTGGTCACTCCCAATAGCGCTATTCACATTTCCCCGTTGTGCAAACCCGCACATTCATGGTTCCCCCCGGGACTTCCAAAGATCGTATGGTAAACCATAGAAACCCATAGTATGACAGTAGTTACCAAACATAAGTTTTAACACATGTTTTCTCCCCTGAAAAGTGAAACCAGTTAAAAGAGGGGCCGTAAACTCACCTTAAGTTGCGTTACTTCGTAATATGAATAACTCAGCAGCTATGCTAGTCCCGTAAAGTGGCGACCTAACATATGACAGTTACAAGTACTTAGACTAATAACCCGCAGGTTAGTTAGTCCCTAGATGTCCAGACCATAACCAAGTTCGTTTGAAAACACCGTGACTGTTTAACTGACCCAATGTACAAGACTCGACATCCCATTGGTGACCCGAGACTCTCCGTGTTGTGCTTACGCTCTCAAACATACAATCATGCAATCACACTTAACATACGTTAACGTCCAACAAGTTATAGCACGTAGTTCACGTATCACATAATTAAGTCCAAACATATGTTACCAAGTCATTAGATATGTTACGGGGTTCCTAGCATGTTCCTAGATGTCAAATCGGGTCTCGGAATGCTAATTTACACTTACAGCAGCAGTACACGCGATTAGGAAAAGTCAACTAGCATTTAGGTTGGTCAACTGGCATTTAGGAAGGCTAATTGCATATAATATAGGCAATTAGGTCATAAGACATGCATTTCAGGAGTTTATAGGCAATTAGGTCATAAGACATGCATTTACTAGCAATTAGGTCATAAGACATGTATCTACTAGCAATTAGGTCATAAGACATGTATCTACTAGCAATTAGCTCATAAGACATGCATCTACTAGCAATTAGCTCATAAGACATGTATTTCAGGACTTAACTAGCATTTAGGATCACAATTGCATGTAATAGAGGCATTTAGCCCCCAATCGCATGATATATAGGCGATTAGGGCATCCTTACAGGCGATTGGTCTCCTACTCGCCTATAACATAGGCGATTAGGGTTGCTAACCGCCAGTAACCCAGCTGTTCCAGTTTTTCGCGCGTTTAACACTCCAAATCAGATCCAGAACGCGTGTAATCATCCAATATCAATCCAACAACTATACCAAACATGTTTAAACCAAAATCCTTCGTTTAGCCTCGTATTATCAGCCCTGCATGCAACCATGTAATCCAAACACAATACACATAGCATGAAATATCACATTAACATGCATAACTATAACCCTAATGAACAATTACTCAGATTTCATTAGCATGATATCATTATTAATCTGAAACTAACCTAATAACATGTTAATCATCCATCTTGAATCATAAAAACCCTAGCTTTTAATCATAAACACACATAACACATGTATGATAGTTAGCATCCGATTAACAACACTTATTAACGATTTTCAGAAAGCTTATTCGTTTTAAAACAGGTCTGGACCGTTAGGGATTTAATAAAAACGTTAATAAAGATTTCATGGATGAAAATCACACCTTAGATTGTGATAGATTGATGAAATAAGCTTGAAACCTTGTGTTTTGATCAAAAATCACGTTCCAGAGGTTGTGTGTGTGTTGGGGCGGGTTATGGGACGACTAGGGTTGTTATTATGAAGTTTAGGAGGTCAAGCATTGTATTTATAGTCGTTTTTAGTCGTCCAGCACGTAACACGCGATTGTGCAGCATTTACACGCGATTAGGGCTCCTAATCGCATGAAACTTCATGCAATTAGGGCCTAATTGCCCCTAAGGCATGCATTTAGCATGCCAATCGCCCCTATGAAGGCCCAATCGCATCCCCTATAGGCGATTGGGCTCCCCTAATCGCCTATAGGGGCTGGTTCCGTGTGTTTTGCGCGTTAAACCCCGTTTTAACATATGTTAACACATTTTCACATACCGACAAGTCACATAATGATTGTAAACACATAATACTTGCAAATAAACACATTCACACTCGTTCACTAATTCCCGGGACTCGAGACTTGTATGTTCCCTATGCTTTGACGATTCTACGAATCGTCACCACTTGTACCCTTGGTTAAGGACTGACATCTAATGAACCTCTAGACCAACATTCAATGATCTTCTATACTAAACCGATAATTCCCGAACCATAACATGACTTAACTAACCCAGTTAAGTATAATATACGCGTGACTCGCTAAGGTAGACTTTCATCTAGACAACGTTGTTAACCAGAATTTGCCGGGTGTCACACCCAATCACTAGACAAGAAAGAGCTGGACGAAAAAAGAAGTCGAAAGTCATTTCCAGGAAAGGAAAAGAAGTTATGGGTTCTTTTTCTAAGAAAAAGAAAGGGAAGAAGAAAACTTTACTTATTGATGAAGATACTGAAGAATCAGATGATTCGGATGCTAAAAAGAACGAAAGCAAGCCTGATACAAATCTCAAGGCCACTGGTGATCCTGTAAAGACTCCATCTACAGTTGATGAGCTTGTAGCTGCTCAGTTTCAAAAAGCGTATGAGATTGATCCAGATCTTGATCCGGCTACCGAAGTTTTAGATTCTGAAGATTTTATCGGTTCTCCAGTAGCTCTTGTGTCAACAAAACGAGGACGAGTTAAGACTAGGGCAAAGAAAGAATCTCAAAGGGCTTAGGCAGAAAGACATTCAAAGTCTATTGAAAGATACTAGGTCCTCATCTGCTGCTGCTTCTGCTTCTAAGACAACGGTTCCTAAACCATCTAAAGCAAAAGAAGGTGAAAGTTCTGCAACAAAGAGAAGAAAAAGAAGCAAGGAAACTGAATCAGAACAACAACCAACACCCAAACAACCACATGCTGAATCATCAGTTAGTGTATCAAAGTCGTTGAAAGAGATGTTATCAAGCTTTGATAAGCCTTTTACATCCACCGAACCCGAATCTGTTTCTTTGGGAACTGCAAATGTGTCTTGAGCGGCACTTGATCTGATGCAACAACAAATTACACATCTGATGAAGTCTTTTGATATCCAAAAACTCACAACTCTGAAGAATCAAGAAGAAATTAAAGAGTTAAAGAATAATGAGAAAGACGTTTTGAAGATCATTGCCAAGTCAAAAGAAAAACAAGATAAACTTGAGCATGAAGTGACTGACTTGAAGTTGGAGAATTCAAAGTTGAAGTTGTCCAACACTAACAACGAAAGAAGGATTACAGAGGCTGAGAAAGAAAACAAGAAGTTAAAGAAGATCATCGACAAGTTGTACCAGAAAGTTCCTAAGTTGAAGGGTACATAACAGACTTAAGAAGAATCGGGTGATGAGTCTGAAAAAGATGATCAGGAAGAGAAAACAGATGATGAGGGTGGTTCTGATGATGATAATGATAATAATGATGGTGGAAATGAAGGTGGTGATAAATCGTCAACTTCTGATAGTGATGAAAATGTTGATGATTATTCATATGAAAGAAGAGGTAAGGTTGAAGAAGACAGATCTGTTGGCACCTCAGAAAAGAGATCAGAAGCCATGACTGAGAAAGACAAAGAACGCTTGAAGAAAATTAATAAACATGGGCATATGTCAGTCAGGTTCCCTTCTAAGTTTAGAGACATATTCATTACTGATGATATGAATTATTATTTGGAGTATCAAGATCCTGAATTACAAGATGGAGAGGTCAACGCCTAGATGACAAAAGAAATTTTGGAAGGCGTTGCACAACAAGCTGGAATGAGTCTTGAAGACTTGATTCAACGACAATAAATTCATGCTATTCCAGTTGTTTCTCCAGGTAATCATTCGAATGAGATGAACATGGATTTCAATAAGATCGAAATTGAAGTCATATCTCATGAAGAATATCCAGAATACTACAACGTCAAAGACAATACAAGCGTTCCGTTTGTGAATGATGATATTTTGAAGGAAGCTGAACATGTGGCTGAACAAAAAGGTAAAGAAGTGATTGATGAGATCTTTACTGGTGATGAAAAAGAAGACGTTTATAAGAGGTCTGATGCTTTGAAAGATTATATGAGAAGACTTCGTGAAGAAACCGATAATTGTCCACTTCCTGCTATTCAAGGCGAATTTTATAGATATCACAGCCAGAGCTTCAAGGGAAGAGCAATCAGTTGGAAATTCTTTCCTCGGCTACATTGTATTAGTATTAAATGGGAGAAGGGTATCTTGTATTTCAGCAGATTTCATGCAATCAAGAGTCTTTCTTATTGGGCTGTCAGAGATGTGTGTACACACAAACAAATTGGAGCTAATGGTTTGCATGAATGGATGGCAGAGAAGATGACACATGAAGGCTTAAAAAAATGGAACGTGCTCAAGCCATAAAATCCGAAAAGAATAGTTCACAAAGTGATTGATCCGAAAAAAAAAATCTTCCTTTTGTGACACTCAAGTATAAGCCGACAGATAGTATGAAGAAAATCCTGCTAATGCCGATTGAACAGAATATCAGCAAGAATGTTGCATTCTGGTACTATGATTGGGGAATAGGTGAAGTGGTGATCGTGATGGATGATGATGATAAAACAAAGACGTGTAAGAAGCATATAATGAGATTTCAATCCAATTCATTTTGATGCACCCAATATAGAACAAGCATGGAGATTTCAAGTAGTTGTCAAGATTTGTTCTGCATTCGAAATTCATTCTAGGTGTGAATATAATGGGTTGTTGGGGAAGCATATAATGAGATTTCAAAAACAATTCAAAAGAAGCGAGCAAAGAAGTTTGAAGGTGGTAAGTTGAAGAATGCACGAGACAAACAAAAGGGTATTCAACGCGATAACAAGTGAAGAACCCGACCTACAACCAAGGGAGAGTTTGTAAATGCATTTATGTCTGCAGCTTTCAGGTTTAGAGTTTAGTTTCCTAGTCATCAAAGTTTTAAGTTTGTATTTTGAGTTGTGATATTCCATTCGCAACATCGAAGATGCGAATGGGAAATCTGTAGGTGCGAATGAGTCTAGATGAAGCCATTCGCATGGTGATTGAGCTATTCGCATGCTCGACCATGCGAATGGGCATTGCCTATATATATACTGAGTTGGTTAGAGAGTTTAGAGTTTGGTCATTTTGCACACAGAGTCTAGGCGCCAAAACTTCTATGTTTGAATATTATTAAATCTGTTTATCGAGTCTATAATTGAATGATTTGAAGGTTAATGATTATGAAAACGTTTAAAATGAAATCTTTCATGCGATTTGAACTATTAAACATCAATATTGCTAGATTGAGAGGGATTCCGCACCTCGGTTTATATATCGTGCAAATTACGTTGTAATTGAGCATTCGCGATCCTACAATATGTTAATGAGGGTCAACATGTTTTAACACTTCATAAAACATAAGAACTATAAACATATGTTAACATATGGTAGGTAATATATAGTACCATATGGCATGTATGTTAACTTAGAATTAATTACACTAGTTGTTGCTACGACTAAAAAGAATGGGTCTAACGAGGAAATACAAGATATACAAGTTAAGAGGCAAAACTATATATCTGTTTTGAAAGAACAAGTGATTTTACGTAATAATCATCATTATTTGAACAATAATACAATATACATGTATCCTAGAGACACACGTATCAGGTGAACAATGCATGGTAAATAATCAAGTACAAAGACTTAAGTTCTCCTTTAAATTCTAGGGCACTTTAGGTCGGATTCTAGTTTTCATTCAGGCTTACCATTTACTAGCATACTTGTATCGACACGAGGTGAGTATCACGACCCCTTTTTACTGTTTTCGTATTTTTAGGGGAAACATGCTACTTTATTCAAGTTACAAATTGTTTCGAGTGAGTTCTATCATGACTAACATGTGAAACATGAGACAATTGGTTCATGAGATCTCAATAGTCCTCGTACACACGTTTCACGTAACCATTAGCTATGGTTTTAGCCATGGAACACTTAAATAGATCTATCGGGTTTAACACCCTCACTCTTGGTTAGTCACACTAACTTGTTACATACAAAAGAATGCTAGTTTTCTATGATTCTTACATTGTTTTTATTGTACAATGTGCGAGGCACAACAGTCAGAGGTTTGATTATGGGATCATGTTGGCACAATAATCATTGGTAGCTAGCTTTGATTGGTCAAATACGAATTTCATTGACTTTACTTTGCGTACATACAAATCTGTGAACTCGCTAGATTTATGTTGACAAATATGCATGTTTTTCAGGTAGATGATTTGCACTCCATGGGACTTGATAACCATTTGGGCACACACCTTTTGATACCATCTTTTGTGGGGATTTACTATCAAACATTACTGTGTGTTTTTATGGGTATTCTACCCCGATTCCAACATAATTTTACTCTCGTTTTGTAAAACTTTAATATTTTCGTATCAATTTAAATAGTTGCTTTCATGTGTTTGCTCAAACATTGTGCTTGAAAACCTTTCGGCATTACATCCTGTGTTTCCGCCTACGCTGGGTGTGACATTATGGAAAGAAGGGTGCAGTGTGCCTTAGATCAGGTGGTCATGGGGTTGGTATTAGTGGGTGGCTTGGAGATTAAATAGGGCCGTTGTGGTAGCCGAAGCTATTGGGAGATGTTATGGGGTTGTTCGGGTAGCCGAACTTGTTAGGAGATGTTGTGGGGTTGTTGTGGCAGCCAAAGGTGGTGAGGGTTGAGAAGGGGCTGATTTGGCAGTCGTGGATGGTATAGGGACAGGTATGGCCTGAGGTGTTGTGGTAGGTGAGTTAGTAAGAAAAGTTTTGGGTCGACGGGTATAGGTAACAAGAAAAAGTGATGTCGAGTGGAGGTGTGGTTGGGACTGGATGGGTGAGTAAGGCGGATAGGTGAAAGAGAAACCTGGAGGAGTGGAATATTCCAGAAAAGAGTATGTGGTAGTGGGGTGAAAATGGTGTAAGGGAAAGTGTTCTTGTCGAATGTAACGTGACGAGATATATGGACTTTCCCGGTGGTGGGATCAAAACAACGGTATCCTCAAAAGTTGGGAGGATAATCGAGGAAAGTACAGCGGGTAGCTCGGGGATGTGATTTATGGAGTTGAGTGGCAGAGGTATTGGGATAGCATGCGCACCCGAAGACGCGCAAGTGGTCATATGTGGGGTGACGGAGATATAAGGCAAATGTGGGAGGTGAGCATGAATGAGTAATGAACGGATGATGTCATTAATGCAACAAATCATTCGCTTAGCACGACCATTTTAGGAAGAGGTTTGAGGGCAAGATAATCAAAACAAGAGGATGTGTAGGTGGGTAAAAGTTTTGAAGGCATTGTTATCAAATTCCCTACCTAAATCACATTGGACAGTTTTAATCTTACAATTGAATTGTGTGGTTATTACACGATGAAACTTGGTAAAAGTGGTGAAAGTTTCCGATTTGTATTTTAATGGATAGACCCACACAAAGTTGGAAAAAATATCGATTAAAACCATGTAATATTTATAATCGGTTTTACTGGTAATATGAGAAGTCCACAAATCACAATGTATAATATCGAAGGGAGAAAATGTAAAAGAATTTGAATTATAAAAAGGCAAACATTTGCTGTTAGATAAATGACAAGAATTGCAAAAAGTCTTATGTTTATTACATGGAAAACCAAAATTTCAAGATAAAACATCTAACACTTGAGTGCCAGGATGTCCGAGCCGATCATGCCATGGCTAAGTTGTAGACGCAAGGAAGCAAGCTTATGGCGGAAGGGTGGGTGGAGTGACCGGGTAGAGATCTCCCGTGCTATTGTGGCGGGAAAGAAGCTGTCCCATTTTGAGATTCTCCAAGGAAAAACCAAACGGGTCAAATTCAACAAATACGTTATTCTCGTGAGTAAAACGACGGACATATATTAAATTTTTGATAATTTGTGGACTATAAAGTATTTAAGGTAAGATCTAGGTGTGGTTGTGAATGGGTAGGAAACCTGTGTCGAACCCCTCAATTAGTATAGAATGGCCATTGCCAAACAAAAGTTTAGTATTAACAGTAAATGAGTCAGGTTGGCGGATCATGCCTTGATTTTCAGTTACATGACGTTCGGCTCCCGTGTCCATGAGCGGATTTGGATCAGTGTAGTTTAGTTGCACAGAACTGAAAGTGACACTTAAGTCTGAAGAGCTCAAAGCATTATACCCGTTGTTTGCTAGAGGCTGAAACATGGATGCTGGTCCATAAGGGGATGGACTCGGGTAACTTGCAAAGCGGGCCAATGGGGGTTCGGTGGGTTGGGTTGGGATGGTTGGGCCAATGGGTTCATGGAGGGGTGTAACACCCCAAAAATATTAAATTAATGGTAGTATGGTAAGTTTATATATATATATATATATATATATATATATATATGTATATATATACGTTAGTGCGAGTATGTATGTATGCGTGAATATGTATGTATATGTTGTACCCCTAGTGGTAAGTAGTGCATTGGTAGTCATACATTTAACAAACATAAAATTTACCAAGTTAGTTACTTGGGTAAATTGGTGATAGTCTAGTGGATAAAGGGGAGGGGTTAAATGCGAAACAATACTCATCTTGACGGGCTGGCCTTGAGAAGAATAGAAGTTAGAAGTAGTGAAATAGTTAAGGGGTTAGAAGGGAAAATGGGGTATTTGGGAAAGAATAGAAATCGCAGAGAGAGAGAGAGAGAGAGAAAGAGGCGACAAAAGGGGGTCTTCACCTCATTCATCCATAGCTGAAAATTAGAAGTAGAAATCACCTCTAATTTCCTGCATGTTCTTGAATTATTAACCCTCTTGTGGTGCTAATCTCATTGGTAAGTTGTATGATTAATTTTAGTAGAGTTTGGAAGTAGTTTGGTGGGATTTCATGATTTTATTATGATAATTACTCTTGTGGCTTAGGAAAGCATGATTTGTATGTATGATAGTGTAAAATTGATGAGATTGCATGTTAAATTGGGTATGTTAGGGCTGAATTGAGAATTGTTAAGTAGGTGTTGGAATGAAGGTTCCTGTTGACTTTTTAAAAGTCAAACAGGACCTTAATACCATGATAACTCAATTGATTATGCATTATTGTTAAATATAATTGTAAATTGTGAGAAACGAATGTTAAACATGATGGTAGTGTATGTAACTATGAAGTCATGTTAGTTTATCAACCTTAAACCAAGAATGGTAATGGGTAAAGTATGAAAAAACTAAAGTATGGAATTCCTTCACTATGTAGATGTGAAGGTTGAAGGTTCAAGTGGTTACAAGGAGCAAGGTGCGCACGACAAAGGTAAGTTGGTTACTACCAACTATTTAGTTTAATGGACATATTAATCATATTCGTTATGTATGTATTTGTTGTGATTGAACTTGACGGAATGAAAATAGTATGAAGTACCTTTGTGGTTACACAAGGGTGCAAGTTGGTAGAATGGCTTAAAATGATAGAAGCACCCTTAATGGGTCAAAACGGTAGTGGTAACCTTAACGTGTCACACCCCAACCGATGGCGGAAACATCGAGGTGAGACTTGTGATAGATTGTTCAAAGACATCATAACGCTAAATTGTGACGATAGATTTAAATAGATTTCATTCGTATCTAAGATTCAACAAGTATACAATTTGTTCATGAGAAAATACATTAACTTGAACATGAAGTAAAATAAAGATTGTTTCGTTTGTTTCTAAGGCCGAATCCTAAGTAGTTTCCTTGAATGTCCTGCATCAAAAATTTCCTGCAACATGTATAGAATATCCGTCAACACATAAAGCATTGGTGAGCATACTAGTTTTGGTTTACATACATAGTATTTTAGAATGGTTTACTCAAATCTCATACTATAGCATTGCACATACATATCATACAAAAGACATAACTCAAACCCGCGAGTACCACAGCGTATACCTAGCATATTCATGCTAGGCCGTTTAAATCTTAACAATGACCCATAAAGGGGGCGGTGTGCTAGTCCTATAGCGCTATACATGTTAAGTGGGCTAATAATAGTTAATGAGCTATGTCTAAGTATCTAAGAATCATAAGCATGGCAAGTAGCATATAAGTATGTTTAATAGATTGAGCATGTGTGTTTATGAAAGCATTAGTGTGTTTTGCATATGATACATGTTTACACCCCAAAAGTGATAAAGAGTAAAACAGGGACAAGTATGAACTCACCTGGGGTGCATTATGAAAAGAATAACAACAACGTCTGAAGCTGGATTGACTGAATCTCTTGTGTCCTATTACAAGTAAAGGATGCCTTAATTTCTAATGCAAATGAACTTATTTTGTTTCTTAGTTTTAAAGATAGTTTATCCAACTACCTAGACTCGTATTGTAAACAATACGTGTCTTAATGTTTATAACTTAACGAACCGATGGTATCTTGGTTTGGTTTATTGAAAACATGCGTACATGTAAAGTTATCTAAAATATATACTTTAATATATTATTTTCAGGGTCGTATCTTGAAGTAATTGTTTAAGACAAAGTTTGTATTAAGAAAAATAATATTGGTATAACTTGACTCGAATGTTTACTTATTTCGTAGGTTGGATAGTGTATATATTAGATTTACATATATATATATATATATATATATAAATAAGCATATATATATTTCTAGTATGATAAAGTAAGGTTTGCTAATAAAATTTACTTGTAATATGTAGCTTTAATTGTACAAAATATAGATTTGACCATCCGATATGTTGCTTATAATTTATAAAAATTTGGGCAGAGTCTCCTCTGTTTTTGTAAAAAACCGACAACTCATGTTGTCTATATTATTCCCAAAATCAATCACCCATATTCACAAGACGCAACATAACTAGACTAAGCCTTTAGACACGACAAAAAGACTTAACTTATTAAAAACTATGATAAGCGGCGAACTATACTATTCGACAAGTAACATAATTATATATAGACCAATAATTGATAGTATAAGTATAAGTTACTCTTTATTTGATGGTTCGAAAACAAAATAGTAAAACGACTAGTATTAAACTTGTATAATCGTGTTAATGAGTATTTATAAAACTTCGCCTACTCGAATGTTTCGGAATATTATTTTTACACTGATCCTTTTTATACACGGCAAATGGTTTAAATTAACGAAATATTAATGAACAAGAGTTATATATTTTGATAAGCGATATTTTTGTATACTTGTAGTTTGACATTTTGATAATTCTAATAACAATGTTCATAGCGTAAGTCAGTCGCCAAGTGGTTAGTCTAAGCTAATAATGAAATATTTTTGTTCACAAGTCGGTTCAGTTCGTTTTACACAAAAATAACTTAAGTTTCATAAGTATAACTTTATCGCCAAAATAAATAAAATAAAGACACGGCGAGCGTTATACCTTCCCGTTAGCTATACTCGCGAACCGAGCGTCGACAGATCTGATCGCTTTGACCGGGTTTGACCCATTGACTAAAGTTGACCGGAATGGAATCTGACTACAGTTGACCAGAAGTTTACCTGTTGACCAGCTCTTAACCTGAACCGAAGCTTGACCAACTCTAACCGGGTCTGACCGGTTGATTCGAAAGGAAAACGAACCACAACTGAGACTAACCATAACAATGTCCTGTTGTCGACAACATAACCATGGTCACAACCGGCCATTATAAAAAGAACAGACAGAAAGACAAGGAGTTGGCGAGTAAAAGAAATCCAAAAAAAAAAAGAAAACATTAAAGGCAAACCTGCAACACGAGTCCAGCCGACTGTTTGCTCGTGACCAGTCACCCCTCGTCGTATTCTACAACCCAACACCACCATAAGACCGCCGCTTCTGTACCAGCCACCCCTCATGCCGCCACCACCAAGCATGGTGGTGGCCGATCGTTGTTTAAAGGGAGAAGGGCAGAGAGACCGAGATGAGGGGGGTGCAGAAGGGAAAAGATGAGAAGGGTTGAAGGTGTGTGTTTGTTGACGAGACCGATCAGTTCCCGAAGTACCATCGGCACAGCCATGTTTGTTTGAATCATTAAAGTGTTCTACAAATTGTGTGGGTGTGTGTCTTGTGTACGTGAAGAAGAGAAGGCAGGAAGGAAAAAGAAAGAGAAGGGAAGGAGGAGAAGGAAGGTAAGCGAAATTATTGTTGTTGATTGAAGTTTTGGTGGTGGCTAGGGTTTGAGGCAAGAAGATGAAGGAGAAGATAAGTTAAGGAATTTAAATAGATAGGGTTTTGGTTTAGGTTAAGTGGTTGGGTACCGCGTATACGAGCCAGTTAATGACTCGGTCTCGTTTAAATTACATAACTTCTTTACCCGCTAAAATAATTATTTTGTTAAATTTATTTATATAAACCGACTTAAAACGAGTGGTTGGACCGTACATATATATAAGAATTTACAAGTGTCGGTTATTTGGCTTAAATTATTTAATTTATCCATGAATAAAAATGTATTTCTTCTTAACGAAATATTGTTGTTAATGAATTTAAAAATCGTTATATGAATATAATATTTTTTTTAATAAATCTTTAGAAAAGAGCTGGGCGTTATAGTCTCCCCTACTTTAGGAAATTTCGTCCTCGAAATTTATTTAGAAATGACTGTTAAGTACGGTTGCGAACTCATGGGTGGGTGGACTGTAGGGGTTATAGCGTGTGTTGTTGAGTTTTGTTGAGTAATAAGCTTTTGTGTAAAAAGGAGGATGTTTTAATTATCATTTGAATGATTATGCTTAGACTTATGATAGGGCTTATTGTGATTTGGACAGGTGGACTAGTGTTGGTTCTTGGTTCGACCCTCAGTTACGTCTTTGATACACCAATAGTGTTTATATATAGGGTGTACCGCAGCTAACCTTAACGTACCTGTAAATTCATGATTACGTTCCGGACCGCAATCATCAATTTACCTTACATTAGGGTGTTATGTCCTTCTATGACACTAACTCGAAATAACACGACGGATATGACGTAAATGTGTCCAAACTCTAAGAGCTAGTCATTATATTTGTGAAAGCTAACACGTAGATATGCAACGGCTTATTAACATAATAATTATGAATGCATGCAGAAGGCAAGTATAATGAATCAAGGCATGTATATGAATATAAGCACGTATGAGTTTAGGTATATGCTACAACCAAAACTGGTTGTCTAGAAGGCTACATCCAACAAGATGTATTCCTATAATTGTTGTAAGTGTAATCCACGAAGTAATGTTTATGCATTTATTGGAATAGCAAGGGATCGTTTACTTTCCCAAGTTTAAAGGAGATTCAACGTGAGTACTAGGATGTTTTGAGTTTTAGGTGTAAGCGAGTTCAAATTTGTGGATAGAATGTTTCCATAACAAATTTATTAGTATTCAGGAAGATTAAGTTCATAGGATATCATAGGTACTTGAAGAAACGAGTATAACGATTAAATTTCAATATAAAAAGAAAATAGAGTCTACGCGTAATCAAGTCTTAGGTTTCATGGGTAAACAAGTTTCATGTATGATCAAGTTTTCAAGTAGTATAGAATATGCATCGAATTTCAAGTATCAGGATTCATAGTTTATGAGAAGATGTATATGTATCAAAACTTATCAAGTAATGTATTATAAGTATAATTGTATCTAAGAAGGCGTATCTAGAAATGTACCCAACTGTCGGGAGGGCACATAGACCCCTACTAGTTGGGTAGATAAGCGTATTAAAATTGAAAATGCATTTGTAAAGGTGCTTAGATGCGAGTGTAAGCATATATGCAGAGGTAGTTGTGATTGTATCATATAAGGATAAATGTTTATGGACAATCAGGATGGAAAGTAATGTTTGAGTTTATTGAAAGTGAAATAGTCATCCCTTTGGCAAGGGTAATTAAGGAGTAACTATGTTTTGTAGGAGATGGAGGTGTAGAATGTGTTGGAGAATATTAATAATATGTAAGTCAGTGATTGTAGAAATGGAGGACACATATCGTAAGTGGATGATGGATGATAAGGAAATTTTGATATTGGAAAAAAAATGAAGTTTTTTTTTGGGTCAATAAATAATCAAATTTTGTAGGGAGTGACGTACATAGAATACAATTGAAATTTAAACATTGGTTGTGGAAAATGAAAATGTTGTTGGTAAATAGTTTAGCTCGTTATGCTTGCAAATTTGTAGATATGTGGGTATAGACTAGTTGACATGAAATCAAGTTTATGAAAATGATTGGTTTTACAAAAATAAGAATTAATAATTTACAAACGTTTGCTTGCGAAAGAGCTTATGATTATTATTATAACCCATATATAAGAAGGTCAAGTTTCATATGTTCTTGAAAGTTTTCAATTGTAAACCATGTATGAACTAAAATAAAAGGACTTCATGTTTCATGAAAGAAAAATTTATACTCTCATTTTTTTTGGCATTACGAAATGGCACATAATGGACATATTATGTACCTATTTGGAACAAGATAGTTTTTTTTTTTTTTTTTTTTTTTTTTGAAAATACAAGGGAGGTTTAGAACGGTAAAAAGAAACTACGAAAGATAATGAAATCGTAAAGTATAGGTAAATATTTGTTAAAATTTTGAGTATGTTGTGGAGAGATTCATATGGGTTGAATCAAATATGACATAAATAGAATAATGTAAAATAATAAACAGGCATTATGTATCTTTGTAAATTAGACGTCAATACGTCATCAAATGTTAGACGGTATAGAATAATAATTGGGTTATTAATTCATCTTAGAATTAGTTTGGTATAATGTAAAGTAGATAAGAATAAAATGTGAAATATGATAATATCGGTGGAAAACTACATAAAGTTAAGGTTTTGGATGTATAAATATTTTGGAATTTTTACAATAATAGTAATTTATAATGCTCGAAAATATTTATTTGATGTTTTATTTGAACAAAATGTGATAAAAGTTAAAATTTCGGTTTGTTTTAAATATAACTTTTATAGAATCGATTGCAAATCGATGTATAAGGTTGGAGAAAACTTTGTAAAATGCATAATCGAAAATACTTGAAAATAAAACGCTTTACTATGAAACCAGATCTTTTATAAAATATTTGATTAAAATAATTGAAGATATTAAAAATTGAATATTTTCAAAAATGATGACGTTTATCGATACTTTTGAGAAATTCAAAACTAGGATTAGATAGAAGTGTGAGGGGTTTAAGTAACGCATTCTAATAAAATGGACTTGAAGTTGTTGCAGAACGTAAAAGAGATTTACAAGGTTTGGATTGTTCCGGAGCGGAACTACGACTAACCAAAGTGATTCAAATTTACTATTGAGTTTGGAAACATGCTTTGGCCTAATAGGTGGAATACTCTAGCCGAGATTTCGGTTAACGGTATTCACCCTTCCAGTTACTACATGTCCATTATCAACCGAAAGTTTGAGACTTTGGAGAGATTGAAATGGAAAAAAAATAAAAAAAATTAAAATCGAGGTTTGAAACTAGTCACCAAGTTGCGGATTTCACTCCT
This sequence comes from Ambrosia trifida, assembly GCA_028751855.1. Classification (NCBI taxonomy): domain Eukaryota; kingdom Viridiplantae; phylum Streptophyta; class Magnoliopsida; order Asterales; family Asteraceae; genus Ambrosia; species Ambrosia trifida. Next base: position 83,948,385 of record CM054127.1, read on the forward strand.
ATCTTAGCGGTGTCATCTCTTGAGTGTGGTTTTTGCACTTGTCCAACGAGGTAAGAAAATTAATTCCAACATTTTATTGGTAAGTTTCCACTAGAATGAGGATTTGTGAAATTTCCACCAAGGTAAGGAAATCACGCATATCTTGGTGTAGTTTCAAAACACAAAAGGTAAAGAGAATCACTCTTAGCTTGATGATAAAGTTGTTACGTTAATGTATAGAAATGAAGCGCTACCAAGGTAAAAGGAATTCACTCTTAACTTGCTTGGTAGTAGAGCTTCTATAAGATGAGAGAATGTGAAACTAGCCATCAAGATGGGGATATCACTCCTAACTTGATGATGTCGTCTTCGAATTATGGATTGGTACTTATCCATAGAGTAAAGGAAATTAATCTCAACTCTTTGGTAAGGTTTCACTAGAATGAGATGAGTGAATTTGTCATCAAGGTAAGGAAATCACTCTTATCTCGATGGTGAAATTCCAAAAATTTAAAAGGAATGAAACGGATTGAATGTTGTCACCAAATTAAGGGTTTCACGCCTATTTTAGTGAGGTTTTTTTTTTCGTTTGTGAAATACGAGTGCCTTTGTATTGGAGTATACGTTGCCTTAGGAAAGGCATGCATCTTTAAGGTCTATGAAATTAGTATAAGATTGATAAGAAGCAAGTAGGAAAATCAAGTGTCTCAAGCATGTAAAGGAAGTAGTCAAATAAAGGTTCTTAACTATAGACTAGGTCAATCATGGCACTTTTCCTAATTCATTATAGTTATGGCTCTGATACCAATCTGTCACACCCCAACCGATGGCGGAAACATCGAGGTGAGACTTGTGATAGATTGTTCAAAGACTTCATAACGCTAAATTGTGACGATAGATTTAAATAGATTTCATTCGTATCTAAGATTCAACAAGTATACAATTTGTTCATGAGAAAAATACATTAACTTGAACATGAAGTAAAATAAAGATTCTTCCGTTTGTTTCTAAGGCCGAATCCTAAGTAGTTTCCTTGAATGTCCTGCATCAAACATTTCCTGCAACATGTATTTCTAGTTTTGGTTTACATACATAGTTTTGGTTTACATACATAGTATTTTATAATGGTTTACTCAAATCTCATACTATAGCATTGCACATACATATCATACAAAAGACATAACTCAAACCCGTGACTACCATAGCGAGTACCTAACATATTCATGCTAGGCCGTTTAAATCTTAACAATGACCCATAAAGGGGGCGGTGTGCTAGTCCTATAGCGCTATACATGTTAAGTGGGCTAATAATAGTTAATGATTTATGTCTAAGTATCTAAGAATCATAAGCATGGCAAGTATGTGTTTATGAAAGCATTAGTGTGTTTTGCATATGATACATGTTTACACCCCAAAAGTGATAAAGAGTAAAAAAGGGACAAGTATGAACTCATCTTGGGTGCATTATGAAAAGAATAACAACAACGTCTGAAGCAGGATTGACTGAATCTCTTGTGTCCTATTACAAGTAAAGGATGCCTTAATTTCTAATGCAAATGAACTTATTTTGTTTCCTAGTTTTAAAGATAGTTTATCCAACTACCTAGACTCGTATTGTAAACAATACGTGTCTTAATGTGTATAACTTAACGAACCGATGGTATCTTGGTTTGGTTTATTGAAAACATGCGTACATGTAAAGTTATCTAAAATATATACTTTAATATATTATTTTCAGGGTCGTATCTTGAAGTAATTGTTTAAGACAAAGTTTGTATTAAGAAAAATAATATTGGTACAACTTGACTCGAATGTTTACTTATTTCGTAGGTTGGATAGTGTATATATTAGATTTATATATATATATAAGCATATATATATTTCTAGTATGATAAAGTAAGTTTGCTAATAAAATTTACTTGTAATATGTAGCTTTAATTGTACAAAATATAGATTTGACCATCCGATATGTTGCTTATAATTTATAAAAATTTGGGCAGAGTCTCCTCTGTTTTTGTAAAAAACCGACAACTCATGTTGTCTATATTATTCCCAAAATCAATCACCCATATTCACAAGACGCAACATAACTAGACTAAGCCTTTAGACACGACAAAAAGACTTAACTTATTAAAAACTATGATAAGTGGCGAACTATACTATTCGACAAGTAACATAATTATATATAGACCAATAATTGATAGTATAAGTATAAGTTACTCTTTATTTGATGGTTCGAAAACAAAATAGTAAAACGACTAGTATTAAACTTGTATAATCGTGTTAATGAGTATTTATAAAACTTCGCCTAATCGAATGTTTCGGAATATTATTTTTACACTGATCCTTTTTATACACGGCAAATGGTTTAAATTAATGAAATATTAATGAACAAGAGTTATATATTTTGATAAGCGATATTTTTGTATACTTGTAGTTTGACATTTTGATAATTCTAATAACAATGTTCATAGCGTAAGTCAGTCGCCAAGTGGTTAGTCTAAGCTAATAATGAAATATTTTTGTACACAAGTCGGTTCGGTTCGTTTTACACAAAAATAACTTAAGCTTCATAAGTATAACTTTAACACCAAAATAAATAAAATAAAGACACGGCGAGCGTTATACCTTCCCGTTAGCTATACTCGCGAACCGAACGTCGACAGATCTGATCGCTTTGACCGGGTTTGACCCATTGACTAAAGTTGACTAGAATGGAATCTGACTACAGTTGACCAGAAGTTGACCTGTTGACCAGCTCTTGACCTGAACCGAAGCTTGACCAACTCTAACCGGGTCTGACCGGTTGACTCGAAAGGAAAACGAACCACAATTGAGACTAACCATAACAATGTCCTGTTGTGGACAACATAACCATTGTCACAACCGGCCATTATAAAAAGAACAGACAGAAAGACAAGGAGTTGGCGAGTAAAAGAAATCCAAAAAAAAAAGAAAACATTAAAGGCAAACCTGCAACACGAGTCCGACCGACTGTTTGCTCGTGACCAGCCAGCCCTCGTCGTCTTCTACAACCCAACACCACCATAAGACCGCCGATTCTGTACCAGCCACCCCTCACGCCGCCACCACCAAGCATGGTGGTGGCCGATCGTTGTTTAAAGGGAGAAGGGCAGAGAGACCGAGATGAGGGGGGTGCAGAAGGGAAAAGATGAGAAGGGTTGAAGGTGTGTGTTTGTTGACGAGACCGATCAGTTCCCGAAGTACCATCGGCACAGCCATGTTTGTTTGAATCATTAAAGTGTTCTAAAAATTGTGTGGGTGTGTGTCTTGTGTACATGAAGAAGAGAAGGCAGGAAGGAAAAAGAAAGAGAAGGGAAGGAGGAGAAGGAAGGTAAGCGAAATTATTGTTGTTGATTGAAGTTTTGGTGGTGGCTAGGGTTTGAGGCAAGAAGATGAAGGAGAAGATAAGTTAAGGAATTTAAATAGATAGGGTTTTGGTTTAGGTTAAGTGGTTGGGTACCGCGTATACGAGCCAGTTAATGACTCGGTCTCGTTTAAATTACATAACTTCTTTACCCGCTAAAATAATTATTTTGTTAAATTTATTTATATAAACCGAATTAAAACGAGTGGTTGGACCGTACATATATATAAGAATTTACAAGTGTCGGTTATTTGGCTTAAATTATTTAATTTATCCATGAATAAAAATGTATTTCTTCTTAACGAAATATTGTTGTTAACAAATTTAAAAATCGTTATATTGATATAATATTTTTTTCTTTAATAAATCTTTAGAAAATAGCTGAACGTTACATAACGGGGTCAAAACGGTAGAAGTGCCCTTATGGGTCAATATGGTAGAAGTACCCTTAACGGGTCAAATGATAGAAGTAAGGATTTCATCATGGTTCCATGGACTCCTTGGGTTCCTTGGACAAGATGATGATATTGTTTATAGCATACTAAATGTTTGCCTTGTTGAATCGTAATAGGTAAAGCTCACGAGTGAAGATCAAGTCTCAAGGGAGGTTGGATTATGCACGCTCACGTTCTTTTGGGTTGGGTACCATGGTAGTATTAGGATCTTTGAGTCATTTAAACAAGTTGTTAATGTTTTGTACATGGTTTTGAATATGGGTCAAAGATTTACATGGTAGCCAACTTGGGCATTGTCTTTTGTAAACTTAACTAGTGTCGCCAAGGTTGTTGCTATGTCGTTGGACAAGACGTTTTGGGTATGTATATATAATGGATGTTTATGTATTATCCTTATGTTTAAAAAAAATCGAGTCTTACAAGTTGATATCAGAGCCAAGGTTTGAGCGAATCAAGCACACAGGGTGCTTGAACTCAAACCGGAAGCTCGTGGGGGCGTGCATTTGATCCGAAACTTGATCAAGGTGTGTGTGGGAATAATGAGTGGGAGAGTTAGTAGAGGAACTCCTAAGGTGTTGGAAATTCTTGATTAAGAATGACCTAAAGGGGTTGCAAGGTAGAAAGGTGGAAAGAAGTGGAAAAAAAAAGTGCAGGAGCTACCGTAACTTACGGTGGCTACCGTAAGTTACGGTAGCCATCAGAAAAGCTACGGTGGGTTTCTACTGCCTTACAGTGGGACTTTGAGCATTAGGGGCTACCGTAAGTTACGGTAGCCACCGTAACTTACGGTGGACCCTGAGTGTTTTTGTTGTTTTCTCTCATTTACACATGGGTTGTTATCGTATCATACTCGGGAACGTGTTAGGGGTGTAACAACATACGCAAACCTGGAATTACACTCCTCACATACGTATGGTAGAGAATGGGCAATGAATGAAATATTATGGTATAGTATACATGTTGAATGGTTGCTAATGTTTCAGAAACATGGTGGAAGAAGGGGATAACTCCGCTAGGGAGCATGAGTACCAAGAGAAGATAAAAGAGTTGATAGCCACGGAGATGGGTAAGGCGTGGACTGTTAACCTCGCCAAGATAACCCAAGAGGTGGAAACGAATGTAATGGGGGTAATGGAAGGAATGATGACGAGTAGGTTCGATGAACTAAAGAAATTGATTGAAGAAGGGTCGTCCGGCTCCAAGAATGTTAAGAGATGTACATAACGAAACTTTATGTCATGCAACCCCACGGTGTTTAAGGGAGAAATAGATCCTTTCGAATGTCTAAGGTGGATCTCGGATATGGAAGGGGTGTTTGCACGAAGTCATTGTGAAGGCGAAGATGAAGTAATGTTTGCCACGGGTCAATTGCGACTCCGCGCAAAGGATTGGTGGGATAGTTATAGAAAGGAAGTGGGACAAGAACGAGTAAGAACCATGACATGGGCTGAGTTTAAAGAGCCCTTCGTGAAGCATCATTGTCCTCAAACTGCAATTGATCGCATTCAGGAAGAGTTTCTACACCTCCGCCAGAAGAATGAAACCATTGATGAGATCACAAACATATTCCTTGACAAGATGAAGTTTTGTCCAGAATTGGTGGGAACGGAACGGATGAAGACTAACAGGTATCATGCCATGTTAAGGGCAGAATACTGGGAGTTTATTACTGCATCGAAATGCAACACATTGGGTGAGCTCATCGATTGGGCTCGTGAACGGGAGACATAATTAAAATGCCAAGAACAACGGGGTGAGAAGAGAACGGTTGAAAGGGCTTGGGAGTCGCCAAAGAAGGCTAAGGGGCACGAACAGGGCAAGAAGGATTCTAAGAAGGCGAGGTACCGAGTGGTAACACGTGTGGGAAACCGCATACAAGGGAATGCCGCTTGGGACAAAAGATGTGCTACAATTGTGGGAAGGCGGGACATCCGTTTTATAAATGCCCTAGTCCGGTTCAGTTGTGTTATAAGTGTTATGAACCCGGGCACTTCAAGGCAGATTGTCCCAAGCTCAAGAAGGAGGCGCCAAAAGAGGGAAAGAAGAATGAAGCTTCGAAGGCTCGTGGAAGAATGTTTCAAATCACCGCCGAAGAAGCAAAGAACCACCCCGAGGTGGTGTCGGGTATGTTACTAGTCAACAATACCCTTATGTATGTGTTGTTTGATACGGGAGCAAGTAGGTCTTTTGTGTCTACCAAAGTGATCTACCACCCTTCCTTTATCATAGAAACGTTGTCAAGCCCATTAGAAGTAGAAATTGCGGATAGTAAGAACTATTTATTACACAACATATGTAGAGATTGTACTCTCATGGTAGAAGGGGGGATTTTAGGGTAGACTTGGTACCTATGCCTATGGGGGAATTCCAAGTAGTGATAGGCATGGATTGGTTGGCGAAACACCACGCGGAATTCCAATGCAAGAATAAAACCATATACGTTACCTCACCTAGTGGGCGGCGGGTAAGCTTTATAGGGGATAGAAAGGTCGAAGCCAAGTTGTGTACCTTGGTGGAGACCATGAAGCATGTGCGTAATGGGGGAAAGGCATTCATGGCCTACGTAGTTGATACCACTATCGCCAACCCCAAGATTGAAGAAGTACCGATTGTTAGGGAATTTCGGGATGTATTTACGGACGATCTTCCGGGGCTTCCTCCCGAACGCGAAGTAGAGTTTAAAATTGAATTGGTGCCCGGGGCTCAACCCATTGCAAAAACACCATATAGGTTGGCCCCCACCGAACTCCGGGAGTTGATGACACAACTTCAAGAGTTACTCGATAAGGGCTTCATTTGCCCGAGTGTGTCCCCGTGGGGAGCCCCTATATTGTTTGTGAAAAAGAAGGATGGGTCTATGCGGATGTGCATAGACTATCGGGATTTGAATAAACTAACAATAAAGAACCGCTACCCCTTACCCCGTATTGATGATCTATTCGATCAACTTCAAAGGGCGAGTTGGTTCTCAAAGATTGACCTTCGCTCCGGGTACCATCAGTTGAAGGTAAGGGAAGAAGATGTGGCCAAAAAGGCGTTTAGGACTCGGTATGTGTAACACCCCAACCGATGGCGGAAACATCGAGGTGTCACGTAAGAATGAGTATACAGTAGCACACGGTATTCAAGTTTTAATTGAAATTTATTTAAAGTAAAAAATATCCAAAATTGAAAATACATAACAAGTCTTGAATGGAATTCTAATACATCAAAAAGCCAAACAAAGCATAAACTTCAAATTGTCTCCTCATGCTAACTCTCTAGACTTCAATCATCATTATTTCCTATTGAGTTGTAAAAATGGGGGGGGGGTCAACTAGAAGTTGGTGAGAATACATAAGCCATGTTAAGCAAATAGTTTAAGTATAAAAGTTTAGCAATTCATATGTCTATCGTAAGTTTAAGTCTACATGAATAAACATGATATGTTGAATCGACATAATCAAACCTCCGACTAGTTTAGGTCCATCCCGTCATCCACGGTTCACCTTAATATGTTGGAACGATAACAATCACCCACGCTACCTATGTAGGAGGTACACGTATCCGGGTGGGATTGTCAATCCAATAGATCTACTATTGAGTATCGCCGGCTTGGCCATAGCTAATGATTATGTAATGTTGAAACTCGTTGAAACTGTTGTTGTCTAATTCATGAGGCATTAAAGTTTACAACTAGACATGCCTGTAGAATTGCTTAAGTATAATGTTGCAAGTATGAAGAATTGCATAAACATGGTTATGTAAACTCACCTTATCAAAGTATTAAGTCTCGAGAAATAGAATATGTGTAGCCCCAAAGTTGCCAATTACAAGAGCTTATAATCAAAGCTTCAATTGTAGAAGTAATAGACTATAGAAGAAAAGTATGAGGGAAAGTTTAATCGGATTGAAACAATCGACTTAGAGGTGGCAAGTGTAATGGTTCATAGGTGGGTTTTTATACTAGTTTTGGATTCAATTAGCCATTAAAATTGGTCAACACCATAAAGTAAGGTTTTATGATGAATTGACTATTTGACCAGGACTTTGACTATTTGACTCAAGGCTTTATTTAAGAAATAAAAAAAATCATTAGTTTGAATTAGAAAATAATAAACACCGTCTTATAAAATGACGATTTTATAAATAGAATTAGGATAGGACATATGTCATGATTGAAGATTTTTTTTTAATTTTTTTTAAGTACAATGATAAAAGGAACTTAGAAAAATAGAGTGCACGGATAAAGATAAGAATACTTAGAAATAAATTAGACTTTATATCATGGATCGGGAAATACTTTAATGCAAAATAAATGGGAAAATTCGTGAGGTTACAGTATGGGCATTACGAGTTCCTAGTAATGTCCTTCGGGTTGACAAATGCTCCGGCCGCATTCATGGATTTGATGAATCGGGTGTGTCGTTCAATGTTGGATCGTTTTGTGATAGTATTTATAGACGACATTTTGATCTACTCCCGAAGTGAATCGGATCACGCGGATCACTTACGGGAAGTCCTCGAGACGCTTAGAAAGTAAAAGCTTTATGCTATATTTTCTAAGTGTGCCTTTTGGTTGAGGGAAGTCCAGTTTTTGGGACACGTGGTGAATGAGAAGGGCATTTCTGTAGACCCTTCGAAAGTGAAGGCGGTGGTGGAATGGGTTTCTCCTAAGAACCCGAGTGAAATTCAAAGTTTTCTGGGCCTAGCCGGTTATTATAGAAGATTCATCCAAGATTTTTCAAAGGTGGCACTACCTTTGACACGGATGACAAAGAAGAGCGAAAAGTTCGTTTGGGGCGAAGACCAAGAAAGAGCCTTTCGAGTGCTAAAAGAGAAGTTGTCTAGTTCGCCTGTTCTGACCTTGCCTGAAGGGTCAGATGATTTTGTGGTTTATACGGATGCCTCGCATCAAGGGTTGGGGTGTGTTTTGATGCAACGGGGGAAGGTCATCGCCTACGCATCAAGACAGCTCAAACCCCATGAATGTAATTACCCAACCCACGATTTGGAGTTGGGGGCCGTAGTGTTCGCGTTGAAAATCTGGAGGCATTATTTGTATGGGACAAAATGCACCATATATTCCGATCACAAAAGCCTCAAGTATTTCTTCGAACAAAAAGATCTCAACATGAGACAACGGAGGAGGCTAGAGTTGATCAAAGATTATGATTGTGACATCGTGTACCACCCGGGCAAGGCTAATGTGGTGGCTGATGCTCTAAGTCGGAAGGAATACCCACCCCCGATTCAAGTTAAGGCCTTGGGTGTAGTAATTACACCTACCCTTTTGGGTGAGATACGAAAGGCCCAAGTCGAGGTTTTGCAAGCCAATGACCTGAAGAAGATAAGAATGAAAGGGATGATAGACGAGTTGGAAGAAAATGCGGACGGGATGAAGACACGATATGGGCGGGTATGGGTTCCTTGGACATGTGAAGTCAAGGCTTCACTACTTGACAAAGCCCACAAGTCCCGGTTTTCAATCCACCCGGGGGCGACCAAGATGTATCGGGATCTAAAGAAAGACTATTGGTGGCCGGGTGATGTGCTCAAAGTGGTTTAATAAAAACTACCTAAATTAACCTAAACTAGACACTCTAAGTTTTAAATTTATAACCTAAGACTCTCTAAACCTAAACCACACAACCGGCAAGTGTACCGGTCAGTGCAGTACAGCTAAAGTAAGTCCGAGTATCGAACCCACGAGACTCTACTAGAAAACGTAAACTAGACTCGATTAAATATCTACAAACCGACTTAATAATGTTTTGTTGCTTAAGGGGAGTTTTCTAACAAACTAATTGCAAATAAATAAAATAATAAAACTAAAGTAACTAAATACACAAACTGGAGACTGCAACTAAGATCAGATGGATGGGAAGGCACTACCTAGGCTAGAATCCTACACATGAATGATAAAGCTTCTAATGGCTATGGAACTGGTGTGGAACCGGGATCTTAAAATACTAAACATCAAGAATAGACTAGACACCCTCGACCCTTCTCAAGGGGAAACCCTAGAATACTGTTGTGCTGTTAAACCACCAGTTGAGAGGTTACCCTCACAGACTTACCTACTCGAATATTAAAGTACCCGCTAGACAGTCTACCTCACAGCGCGAAAGTCACAATACACCCTAAAGTGCAAGGGGTATCTACAATATTTCTGATAAGACTTGGCCTACAAGGAATGCTAGGGAAACTAGGAAGATCTTCTCACAAAGCCTCTAGATCTAGCAATTTAACACCCTAGACAGACCAACAATCTCGCACCTTACAGCTATTGAGAATTGGTAGAACACTTAGAATTACCTAACTAACAATTACAACTCCTATGGATAATCCTAGGCAATTAACCATAAACTAGTTGCTAACACCCAGTCCGCAACCTAACCCGCATTTATACATGAAAGACATTCACAAAAACGCAAGTGGAGTTTATAAAATTAATTAAACAAGACTAAATACGCATACACATCAAACCAGAAAATAAAGAGTTCTTTACTAAAACATTCATCCACAACCAAAAGTTCCAAAACCAAATAGAAAACAAATCAAACAAGTGCAATCATCATCGCCTAGGTAGCTTCATGGTTTAGCCAATAAAAGTCATGATAATATCAAAACAATTAAAGCAAGACAAATTCATGTGTTCACAACGGGTTTCAAATATATAAATAATAATAATAATAATTGAATTAGAACCGACCCGTACTCGCACCTAGGCTTCAACCCTTGACCTTCCTCCTTAGTAATATTCTTTTCGGCTCCTCCCCTCTGTCCTTCCTTCGTGAATAATAGTCTGTCCCTCCGATGATGTGGCTCTTTAGAATTCTATTTGTGCGCCGCTTTTTTCCAATAAATAATATTGCCGCTCCTTCAAGTTAATTCCCCTGCCCTTTTATAATCGTCCCATTTAACAATATTTGTCTAATATGATTTGCTTTGTGGGCTTTGGGCCGTGAAATAAATCACGGTTCTAATTTTTATTATATTATTATTATTATTATTATTATTATTATTATTATTATTATTACACCGTTATCTCGACTCAGGTGTTCTTGACTTGACAAAAGTTGCTCGTTTACGCTCCAACGTCCATTCGAACACCTACCAAAATATAAAATAAATAAATAAGTACTAAAAAGACACAAAACTAATAAAAAACTATAAAAACCTATACTAAATAAAATAGACCGGTACAAGCCTAAAACTAATAAAAACACTATCTAAACGACTCGAAAACTATACAAACTTTATACAGGAAATAGATGTATTTTACAATACATCACCGGGAATGAAGCAAGACATCGCTAAGTATGTGGAGAAATGTTTGACCTGTTCTCAAGTCAAAGCCGAACACCAAAAGACTTATGGGAAGTTACAATCACTTGAGGTGCCGGTGTGGAAGTGGGAGGAGATAACCATGGATCTCGTGACAAGATTATCAAGGACAAGGAAGGGCTATGATGCAATTTGGGTAGTGGTGGACCGGCTTACAAAAAGCGCTCACTTTTTGGCTATTCGAGAGGCCTACTCTTCCGAACGGATGGCGGAAATTTATGTGAATGAGATTGTATCCCGGCATGGTGTACCCGTGTCTATTGTGTCGGATCGGGACACTCGATTCACATCCCGGTATTGGAGGAGGTTTCAAGAAGAAATGGGTACAAAGTTGTTAGTTAGTACCGCCTACCACCCTCAAACTGACGGGCAAACCGAAATAACCATTCAAACCCTCATAGATATGTTGAGGGCATGTGTTTTAGATTTTGGGGGAAATTGGGATGAACACTTACCATTAGTGGAATTCTCTTATAATAACAGTTATCAAAGTAGCATCCAAATGGCACCATTTGAGATGCTATATGGGAGAAAATGTAGAACCCCGATGTGTTGGGGGGGAAGTGGGTCAGCGGGAGTTAGCTCCAAGTGATTTAGTGGCCCTCACTAACGAGAAAATTAGCCTAATACGGGCTAGAATTCAAGCCGCTCAAGACCGACAAAAGGCTTATGCGGATCGTAGAAGACGCCCGATCAAATTTCAAGTGGGAGATTTTGTGTTATTAAAAGTCTCCCCTTGGAAGGGCATCATCAGATTTCGTAAACGCGGGAAGTTAGGCCCGTGTTATATAGGACCATTCAAAATTTTGGCACGGGTCGGGCAAGTGGCTTACCGGTTGGAGCTACCGTCATCCTTGAGTGGGATCTATGACACCTTTCATGTGTCCCAGTTACGGAAGTGCCTCGCGGATGAAACCGAGTACGTGCCTCTTGAAGACATAGAGGTAGACGACAAATTGAATTATGTAGAAAAACCGGTGGCTATAAGAGATTTCAAGGTGAAGTGGTTGCGAAATAAGACCATAAACCAAGTCTTGTTTCAATGGCAACATCGGAAGGGTTCAGATCTTACGTGGGAATCCGATGAAGAAATGCGGAAACACTACCCGGCTCTATTCGGTACGTATCTAGGTTTTGGGGTCGAAACCTTTTTAAGGGGGGTAGACTTGTAACACCCCAAAAATATTAAATTAATGGTAGTATGGTAAGTATATATTATATATATACACGTTAGTGCGAGTATGTATGTATGCATGAATATGTATCTATGTATATGTTGTACCCCTAGTGGTAAGTAGTGCATTGGTAGTCATACATTTAACAAACATAAAAGTTACCAAGTTAGTTACTTGGGTAAATTGGTGATAGCCTAGTGGATAAAGGGGTGGGGTTAAATATGAAACAATACTCATCTTGAGGGGCTGGCCTTGAGAAGAATAGAAGTAGTGAAATAGTTAAGGGGTTAGAAGGGAAAATGGGGTATTTGGGAAAGAATAGAAATCGCAGAGAGAGAGAGAGAGAGAGAGAGAGAAAGAGGCGACAAAAGGGGGTCTTCATCTCATTCATCCATAGCTGAAAATTAGAAGTAGAAATCACCTCTAATTCCCTGCATGTTCTTGAATTATTAACCCTCTTCTGGTGCTAATCTCATTGGTAAGTTGTATGATTAATTTTAGTAGAGTTTGGAAGTAGTTTGGTGGGATTTCATGATTTTATTATGATAATTACTCTTGTGGCTTAGGAAAGCATGATTTGTATGTATGATAGTGTAAAATTGATGAGATTGTGTGCTAAATTGGGTATGTTAGGGCTGTATTGAGAATTGTTAAGTGGGTGTTGGAATGAAGGTTCCTGTTGACTTTTTAAAAGTCAAACAGGACCTTAATACCATGATAACTCAATTTATTATGCATTATTGTTAAATATAATTGTAAATTGTGAGAAACGAATGTTAAACATGATGGTAGTGTATGTAACTATGAAGTCATGTTAGTTTATCAACCTTAAACCAAGAATGGTAATGGGTAAAGTATGAAAAAACTAAAGTATGGAATTCCTTCACTATGTAGGTGTGAAGGTTGAAGGTTCAAGTGGTTACACGGAGCAAGGTGCGCACGAAAAAGGTAAGTTGGTTACTACCAACTATTTAGTTTAATGGACATATTAATCATATTCATTATATATGTATTTGTTGTGATTGAACTTGACGGAATGAAAATAGTATGAAGTACCTTTGTGGTTACACAAGGGTGCAAGTTGGTAGAATGGCTTAAAATGGTAGAAGCACCCTTAACGGGTCAAAACGGTAGAAGTACCCTTAACGGGTCAAAACGGTAGAAGTACCCTTACGGGTCAATATGGTAGAAGTACCCTTAACGGGTCAAATGATAGAAGTAAGGATTTCATCATGGTTCCATGGACTCCTTGGGTTCCTTGGACAAGATGATGATATTGTTTATAGCATACTAAATGTTTGCCTTGTTGAATCGTAATAGGTAAAGCTCACGAGTGAAGATCAAGTCTCAAGGGAGGTCGGATTATGCACGCTCACGTTCTTTTGGGTTGGGTACCATGGTAGTATTAGGATCTTTGAGTCATTTAAACAAGTTGTTAATGTTTTTTACATGGTTTTGAATATGGGTCAAAGATTTACATGGTAGCCAACTTGGGCATTGACTTTTGTAAACTTAACTAGTGTCACCAAGGTTGTTGCTATGTCGTTGGACAAGACGTTTTGGGTATGTATATATAATGGATGTTTATGTATTATCCTTATGTTTAAAAAAATCGAGTCTTACAAGGGGTGTTCCACCAGGCCCATTGGGGTAATATTGCTAGCCTGGCTGATTTTGAAAAACCCAAGAGTTTCCCGAAGGCTGTCCTCTGTACCCACGTCCGTGGCTACCGCGATCACTATAAGACTGACCGTTTCTGCTTCTGCTGGAACGCCCACGTTGTTGTTGATAAGGGTTGTTTGATGATGAGTCAGAGGTTTCCTATTGATTATTAGCCGATGATGGAGTATGCCAAGAGGAATTGGAAATGGTAGGTGCAACGAGAACCGAAGAAGTTTGCTGTTGTGTGGCCAAGAGACGAATCACCTCATCATTTAACATTGTTCTGGCCAAGTACCGACCCGCCTTTTTGGAATTAATTAAAGATGTTGTGTTATATTCCTAAGGTAGGTCGCGTACAAGCTGTAGTACGAGTCTTGATTATGTGACCGGTTGATCCACATCATTCAACTGGTTGGCAAGTTCCTTTAATTGGCGACAGTAATCGTCCACCGAACTACATGTTGCAAGGGTGAGATTGACAAACCGCATTTTGAGCGTGACCTCCTTTTCCTATTTTTTATTGAGAAATATTTTTTCGAGAGCTACCATGTTTTTCTGGCCGAGGCTTTAATATCCAAGATGTGGGTGAGCAAGTCATCTGATACAGTGCTGTAAATCCACTGAGAAACTAGAGCATCAACTTCCTTCCAGGCGGTGTAGGTGGGATCTGTAGTATTGGGTGGCACGGTGTCATCAATATGATCAATAACATCATATGCGACAACATGAAACTTGAACAGCTTGACCCAAGATGACCATGTAACTGTGGTTCCATCTAATGTTCGTATTTTAGACTGGATGTTCGTTACGTAATAGGCTGGGTGTAGGGTACGACAAGTTTAGAGGATGAAGATGGAGCATCATAGGTTTTAGTCATAGTTGATGTAGAGCCAAAGCTCTGTTAATCGGAAAAAAAGGGTTTGTAGCTGTAGGGTTAGGGATTGCAGAACCGAAGCTCTAATACCAGAAAAGTGTTTCTTGGATAAAATTCTTTGATGATTATTTCTAAAGAGTTAATTGCCAATTTAGTCCCTGAGGTTTGTCACAAATTGCCACTTTCATCCAAATCTTTTTTTTGTTACATCTGTGTCCCTGAGGTTTCATTTCTTTTGCCATTTTCATCCAACCCCTAACTCCGTTAAAAAAAAGTCAGTTAAGATAGGGGTATTTTGGTCATTATAAATATTTATGTCTTTTTTTGCCATTTTGATCCAAAACCTAATTTAGATTTATTTTATTTTTTTTAGTTATAATATTACATATATATATACACACACACACACACACACACCCTTATACATACACTGATACACACACCTTCACCTCCCTCTCCAACCACCCCTCTTCCCCACCCTCTCCAACCACCCTCTGACCACCCTCACCTTCCCTCAATCTTCTAACACAACCGCCACCCGGCCACCGTCTAACACAACCGCAATCCTCTGACACAACCATCATTGTTTAACACAACCACCACAACCATCTAGCACAACCACCACCATCTAACCTCCGATCGGAGCAAACCCTAACCCCTAAATAAGATCTAACTACTCCAATTTCTTTGAGTCAGAATAGGAATTAATTTCATCAGGTTCGAAAACGGGAGAGGACTAGGAGCAGCATTAGTTACGACGGTATAGATGGGGTTGTGGTCGTTATACTGGACGACAATGGTTATAGAGGTGGGCCTTGGTTGCAGGAAACGATGGTTTGCCAGTGGTTGAGGCGGGGTTTTGAGGCGGCAGTAGGTTTGGATGTAGGGTAGATTTTTTTCTGTCATTGAAGTTTTTTTTTATTATTATGATATGCAAGGGAAATGGAAATATGTGTGTATTTAAATTAATATTGTTGCAGCTCCTAGTGTCTCTGTGTGTATTTATATATATATATATATATATATATATATATATATATAAAACTAAAAAAATAAAATAAACTTAAATAGGGTATTGGATCAAAATGGCAAAAAAAGAAATAGATATGTAAAATGACCAAAATACCCCTGGCTTAACTGACTTTTTTTAATGGAGTTAGGGGGTTGGATGAAAATGGCAAAAGAAATGAAACCTCAGGGACACAGATGTAACAAAAAAAGATTTGGATGAAAGTGGCAATTTGTGACAAACCTCAGGGATTAAATTGGCAATTAACTCTATTTCTAAATAATGGAGCCCTTTAAATAGGGATGGGTACAAGAATAACCTACCTCCAAAATAGGAAACACAATCATAATACAATTACAAGAGATAATAGGTAATTACAAGAGTAAATGGCCAAATATGTCCCTGAGTTTTGGTCAATATTGCTAAATCCATCCGAAATAATAATTTTTGACACCTGAGTCACTAAGGTTATAAATCTAGTGTTAAACCCGTCCAATTTACAAACTCTATTAAATAATGTCGTTAACTTGAGGGCAGTTTGGTAATTTTCTGTCTTTTCTTTACCATATGAATTTTGTTTAAAAAAATCTATAAAAAATACAGAAGTTAACTCCACTCTTCATACACTCATAAACCACCATCCAAGAAAACCACCACGATGAAAAAATCAGGCCACCACCTCCGTCGTATCCCACCCACGTTTTTTTTTCTGGCCAACAACACCACAAAGAAGCTACTGTTTCTGATCGATTATATAGCTCCACCGTCTCCACCATATCCACCACAAATCACCACTTCAGCCACCGTCTCCACCATATCCACCACCAATCACCACCTTCATCCCCACTTTCACCCCACCTCCACCCACAACCTCCACCCAACCGTCTACCTTTCACCACCTCTAACGACCATCTAACTTCTTTCATCGCCACCGAACACCAAATCCACCTACCATCCCTGCCCAATCCTCGCTGAAAAAACCCAGGTTATTAAGCACTACGATTTTCTATTTATTAAATTTTTATAAACAACCAAGAATCTTTGCCTGCAAGAACTGAATAATAATAATAATAATAATAATAATAATAATAATAATAATAATAAAAGATTGATAAATTAATGGTTTTCATGGAAGAATGGTGAGATTGTAAGGTGGGTATTAAGAGATGTTGCCGAAGAAAAGGTAAGAAGAAAGATAATTATTACCGAAAGTGAAAGCGTATGTAGCCATTAAGGCTTTGTTGACAATGATGATAGTGACTGAAGTAAGGATGTTGAACATCCATGCTGCAGCAGCGTCAGCGTTGTTAATGATGGAGGCATATTGTATTTTATTGACTAAACTTTAGTGAATCGGGTGGGCAATTGGAAGAGTGAGTGGATAATCAGAAAAGTGAGATTGTTAGTGGGTAATGGTGAATGGATGTTAATGGTGATAAAGAACACTATGAATTGGGCTTTCAATAGTTAGGTAGGAAGCAGGAAGAGAGAGAATGAGGGTAGGGGTAGGTGAGGTGAGATGGGGTTATGTTTATATAATAAAAATAAAAGTATATTTTTTTAATTTATTAAGATTTAAAAGGTAAAAGGACAAAAGTGTCCCTTCAGTTAATGTTAGTTTTTAACCTGGTTAGTAAAATGGACGGATTTAGCACTAGATTTATAACCTTAGTGGCTCAGATATCAAAAATTTTTAATTTAGATGGATCTATCGATATTGACAAAATCCCAAGGATGAATTTAGCCATTTACTCTAATTACAAATAATATCCTAATTAATATTGGGATTATGGAAATATACACCCACTATATTAGAAGATATACACCCATGGCTAACATCATTAATTTAAAACGTTTAAAGTGCATTTTTTTACTTATTTAATTTCACCCTATTTTTTTCTTCTTCTTTAAAACTTTTTTGTACTTGTTTAATTTGGTCTTCTACTTTTTTAATTGTATTTTGTATAAGAAATTATTTCGTGTATACAAAGTTAATTACGTATTTGTAATTAATTTTATCTATTGTTTATTAGTGACTTAGTGTGTATATTACATACACTAACAGTAATAAAAATAAATAAAAAATAAAACTTATTAATATGAACGTGCTCTAAAAAGGGGATTTTCAAAAAGAAGGTAGAAATAAAAAATAAAGTTTTTCTTTGGTTTTGTGAATTTTTTACATAAAAAAATATACGGGTTTTAACTTTTATTTACAAAAAAAAACGAGTATATAAAAAGAAAAAAAATACAAAAAAAAAACTAGTAATAAAAATAACAACAAATACATACCAAGTTGTAGTCTATATTTACATATTCAGAATGTTTTGCTACCCAATTTCTATACATATTTTGACGTGATTTGAAAATACATTCCCAACCGTGTGCACTGCTTTCTCTCTTTAGCATCCATAGGTTGTTTGTATTAGCCATTGGTTACTCTCCTTGCAATTCTACCCTTACATAATGGTCACCGCTTACAAGTGCAATCGTAATTACCTTGAACTCTTGGAAATGTTCAGGGCCTTTCAAAAGCGGGAAGCACGTCGAACTGTTTATTCGTTCATTAGAGGATTTGAGTACTTGAAGAATCCTTGAGTACTTGAAGTACCTTTAAGGAAGTATGATCTTCTTTATGAAACAAAGATGATCACGATCTTTGCTGTGTATAACGAACAGGGCCGAGAAACTGCAAAACAAAACACCGTTAGGACTCGCCACAGGATTAGGGCTTTTCCTATGACCACCCTCCGGCGTGAGAATAAGTATCACTTTAAGAAGTGGGTATGAGACGAATAAGAAAAGTGAGAGTGAATGGTTTATTCGTTTACCTGGGACCTCCTTTTATAATAGCGGTTTTCCCTTTGCAGATAACCACGAGCAGTTATCTCTTCATTGTTATTCCTTCAGAGTTATGAGGAGATAATCTTTATCGCTTATCAACAAGCCATAGGGACTTTCCCGGTTACTCAAATGGGTCGGCTAGTTTGTTGACAATCTTCTGTTATTACCTAAGAGAATTGGGATCCCCTGTCATTACTAAAGATGGGCCGGTCCCTAAGCGTATTGAGCTTATTCTGGTGTGGGCTAGCCTAGTTAGGTTGGGCCCCACCTCGTCATGTTCCCCAGTCTAGTAATATGAACGTGTGAATATTGCTAGACTATAAATATAAAAAAGCCAAAAATATAGATACAGGTTGAAGAAATGAAAAAAAAAATTAGATCAAAATGGGAAATGGTGCCGCATGACCTATGCACGTGCTATGATGTCATCATTTATGTCAAATCAGCCGTAATCAAACAGTCTGATTGACAGGGAAGATGACTGTTGGTGGTTCATTTTAAAATTCAAACGCCTCCTTGTTCCTACAAAGGAGTGAGCTGTTAAGCGTCTCTACCACTCACCCATTCACACTTTCTAGAATCAACAATTCCCTTCCATAGAATGGCACCCAAGGCTAGTTCGTCGCGCACAGTCATGAGTGTTGCTGAGATTAACTGTAGTTGGTCATTCACGGCACTCAAATCTTTTTTGAGCGATTATCATATCCCATCAGAATGGGGTCCTGTGCTCCCGGAACCAAAAGATGTAGCTTTTCCCTTGAAAGAGGGGAAACTAACCTTATATGGTGAGTTCTTCACCTTTTTCTCACTTTGTTGGGTTTATTTGAGACCACAGTTACAAGAATGAAGACTTGTGTTAGTTTATTATGTAGTGTGTAAGTCAAGGGACTTATTATGTAATTATGGATAGTTGTTAAGCAAACCCTAGTGGGTTGCGTACTTAACCACGGGCCCTGCGCACTTAGCTTAAGTGCGCAGGCCCATCAGCACCTCTATAAATAGAAAGCTATGTTGCAGCACTAGGGTTAGGGTTTTTGGTTATCTTTGTAGCACAAGATTATTTAGGTGCGTACTTGTATGTGTTCCATGGTGTTTCAGTGACAAATCAGTAATGGAATCGTGTTATTGTTCATCTTGTGTGTCGGTTTTTATCATATTCATCTAGTTTCTTTGTTGTAGAAGATTAATCACTTAAAACACCTAATCCATAGGTGTTTCTAAGTGATAACAATCTCTTGCACTTAACAAGATCTAGTATTTGGGACTTACACACTTTCGGTTGCCAGTTACTAATTTCTTGTTTGATTTGTTGTCATATTACAACGTTAATATCTCCCAATTGCACCCGTTGGGTTTGACTAAGATTAGGCATTTTGAGTTTTGTGCTCTAGGTGCTTGGGATGTGTCCGCGTTTGGAAATATTTCATGTCCTATATGTATTGAAGTTTAAAGGGGAATACTTCACCTTCGATCGGCGTCCTAGTGCTGCATCTTGCATAGACAACTTTCTGTCAAGTGTCCGTGATAAAGAATGGAAAAAACAGTTCTTTTATATTGACGACCGTGTTCTTCCGGTTAAGGCACCGATCCGATTCCCTGAGCCAAAAACCACACTTTTTGATGAATGCCCTCCTCCCGCGGTCTACGAGAAGGATCCCCTGTATTTGGGCTTGATGAATAATCCCACTGAATGTACCCATATACCAGAGCGTGCCCTAGTTGCTGTAGGTATGAGCCGGATATGGGAGGATGAGACGTGCTACCCGGAATACCGCCATGAAGACAAAGGCGAATGGCAATATTTTGACGTCTTGGATCCAGCAGCTGCCCCATTCTTGGTGGACTATGATCGTCCGCTAGAGGGTGACGAGCTTGACGTCCTGAGCCATACATTGCCAAATTTTCATCTCCCCCTTCCCCGGCCTCTGCCATTATTGGCGAAGCCTCTATGACCATGCCGGAGACCATCGAGGAATCTCCCTCCGTCAGTCAAGGGACCGAAACTTCCACCCAGGTGGACGCAGATCCAATCAACTTTGCAATGCCTGATGAAGGTGTGGCTACGGAGATAAAAAAAAAGGAGAAAGTGAAAGGAGGAAGGCTGTTCCGTCTCCCAACGTTGAAAAGTTTTTTTGAGAAACGAAGGCAACTTGTAGAATCAAAGGCGAAATCCCTGGGTAAGTGTCTTTTGTCAGCATGATATTATTTGTTGTGTTATGCTTCATTTCATGATCTGAGAAGTTATTGAGAAAATGCTTCTTGCAGATGAGCGACTTGCACAAAGTGATGTTCCAATTCAACAAGATACTGCCGGAGGTGACTGTTCACGGAACGTGGCGGGCAGAGTGCCTTCACATGCCACAAAGACGATGGCTTCTAAAGATGTGCAAGTTACTCAGTTGCCTCCGTCCACATTGCCTGCCCCAGTTATCAATGTTGAAGTGACCGTTACGGCTCCTCAAGAGCCGGTTGTTTCTGCTCCTGCAACTTCAATGATGTCGGCTGCTACTGCCGTTGTGGCATTAAGCAGTATTTTTGAAATGAAGATTCTGCCGCCAGTATATAGTGTGTCTGCCGAGATCCCACGGAGGCCTGTGTTCACCCCGGCGGGTTCCTCTGTCACCGCTCCTGCTTCTTATATCGAGACTAGTTTCACACAGTTACTCCTGAACGTTCAGCAACATCCCATTGCATTTCCCGGCGTGATACGTTCTGCGTCTACGTCTGGATAATCGTCCTCATCTGGGTCCGGGGAGATATTCTCTAATACCTATCTCCCGGGCATTAATTGGCGACCCTCGTTGAAGGATACCAAGTACGTACCCAGGTGGAAAATTGCAGAGGCCACCCGACTTATTCATCCCGACGCCGTTCGTCATTGGGCTGACTTTGCCTTCCCCCCGGCTGAGCGATGCTATTTGCAGGGTCTAGATAACGCTAAGCTTGCTGAGAATGCTATGGGATCTAGTGTCTGCGGGACTGCATCACTGTATAAGATACTTCGTCGATGGCGTTTTGATCTGTGGGAGTTGCTTGATCTCCGCGGGAAACACAAAGAAATTGCAGCCGAAAAAGAAAGACTGTCTAAACTGCTAGGTGAAGCGGAGGAGAAACAAGTGGAGGATCAAACCTTGCGTTAAATTTGCGACCAAGATAAGGCGAAGATGCTGGAGAAACATTCAAAGGAGAAAGAAGAGCTGTTGTGACGCAGAGATCAGCAGGATAAGCATATCAACCGGTTATTGGAACGGGTAAAGGTCTTGGAGAAGCAGTTGGAATCGGAGAAGAATGTTGTAGCTAAGTTCCCAACAGAGCAAGAGAGGTACAACCTGTTAGTGACGGAGGTTGAAAATTATGAGTCCCGGGCTAGCCGGGCCGAAGAGGAGAGGGACTCAATGGTGCAGCAGGTGAACGATTGTCAAAAACAGCTGACGGCTGCCAACGATCGTGTTAACACTGCTTTGTTAGCCGCTGAGTCTTCCCAGGCCCAAGTCAATACTCTTCAGTCTCAGCTGGAAGCAGTTCGTACTGACAGAGATTGGGTGATCGTAAAAGGTATCTCAGGTGCTTGGCGCTACATCCGCGAGGGTGAGGAGTATTAGGAACGTTTGAACACGTTCTATGAGGTGGTCATGGAATCCAGGTATCATGATGGCTTAGGATATGGTAATCAGATTGGCTTAGCCGGAAAAAAACTCCCTGTAACACCCCAACCGATGGCGGAAACATCGGGATGTCACGTATTGATGATTGTTCAGTAGCTCATGGTAAATAATAAATTTCAATAAATGATTTAAATGAATTACATACAATTGTTCTAAAAATTTGTATATCAAAATGAAAAAAATACTAGCTACGCATCTTCAAGCATTAACTCTAATCTTCGAATAAGCCATAACCTGAAACATGTTAAGTTTGAAAATATTTTGGGTCAACAACAGTTGGTGAGAATTACATAGGTTTTGATAATTGAATAAAAACTTGTACAATTCGAGTGTCATGGCAAGTCTAGTCCATATGTGAAAACAAAACAATCGGGTAAATCGAGTGCATTATCAAACCTTGTGACTAGAATATTGTGGTCCATCCCATACGCTCATGGTTCACTCGATTATGTTATAAATTCGATAACAATCACCCACGCTACCTATGTAGGAGGTACACGTATCCGGGTGGGATTGTCAGTCCAATAGATCTATCATTGTATACCGTCGGCTGATCAATGTTAATGATTATGCTAGAATAATGTGCTTACCCTAGTAATGTTTAAGACATAATGCAACATAGAATAACACATAGACACTTATTATTGAATTGTAAATTGAATGTTGTAACATGTTTCACCCCAAAATAGTGAAATGGAAAAGGGGCTATGTAAAACTCACCTTAGTGTTAGAATGGAGACCCTTGTTATATAAGTAAATGTGGCTCGTGTGTATCCAAATATCACCCTATTTCAAGGTAATAAATAAGTGTTGGGAAAACTTGATAAGTCTAAGTTTTCTAGTCTAAAATGTGCTAGGGTTCCTAATTTGGGGATTAATAATTGATTTATGATTAAATTTGAATAATTGTTAATAACTTTAATAAATAAAGAAATGATTGATAAAAATATTTCTGACCAATATTAACTAAAGGTAGTAGAATTATAATGTAATAAATGTGAAAATAATTTTTATAAAATTATTTTCTTAATTAATGAATATTTATATATTAATACTTATTTGACAAAATATAGACTTAATATTTAAAAATATTAAGATTTATAAATTTCGAATTAAAAAAATTATATTTCTGATCTAAATGATTAGTAATAATTTATGTGAAATTTTGATGTAAAAATAATGAAAAATGAATTTATTATGATTTATTTTTTATTAAAATAACAAAAATCGATTAAAAATATTAAATAAATGATTTTTCTGAAATAAAATTTATTTCAGAAATGTTTATTGATATATAAGTTTAAAATAATTTTTGTGGGATTTTATAAAGTCGTTTTGATATTTTTATAGAATTTTATAATTATAATTGAATAAACTTGTACTATTTATTATATATATTAAATAAATGATTTTTGAAAATCTAAAAATTGTATGATAAACTTGACCATTTGAATATCATAAAATAATTTTTGTAGAAATTATAAATTTGGTTTGGTATTTTTAAATCGTTTTTAAAGATAATAACTAAAAATTACAAAGGAAAAGATTTTTAAAAAAAATGTTTGAGGCTTGCAAGAATCGAACCCGGGTATGAGACCGGTTCGTGGTTTAATCACAAGCCTAGCCACCAACTGGGCTAGACCCTGAGAACGTTTAGGTTTGGTTTCAATTAATTATAAACACTTCTTAAGTTAATTCATTAATTGTCAAAGAAATAAAAAGCTTGTGCCTGGATTCGAACCCAGACACGAGCCGGTTCACGTTTTTTAACACAAGGTGTATCACCAGCTGATCTAAAGATCAGTTGGTGCTTATGTTCAGATCGTTTAATATGAATATGATGTCTGCACAGTGTCATCTTCCCCAAATACATACAATGAACCCTAGTTTCCATTTGAAATTAATTGAACCCATTTAAGGTCCTGTTAATCCAAATAATCATGAGGGTTTTAAACCTGAGATAAAAATGGACGAAACGGCATGGTAACTTACAGTGTTTAGGCTTGGATGAAAACGGGGGAAGGGGTGGCCGGAACTGCTCACGCCGGCGAGACACCAAGGCCACGTCTGGGAAGCCTTACAGCAGAATTTTTAAGGGTGGTGAGGTTTCGTGCAATGTTTCTAGGTCTACGAGTGTGTTTCATTTATAACCGAGCTCAAAAACGCAATGACTTGACTTTTACAAGTCAACCCGTGATTTGTGGACCTTGATTGAACTGATTAGCGTGAATTAAGGCCTGGTTTAAAGCCAGGAAGTGTCGGTCAAGGGCCAGGGACGCGTAGGAAGCTTTAAAACGTGTCTTTGATGGATTCTATACGTGGCCGGAATTTTGGTCGTGAACTTCGCCGGATTTCCAGGTGATCGGAAAAAGGAAAGTGGAGGAAGAAGGGGGTTTGGGCCGGGTTTGCTGTTGGGCTCAGTCATTTGGGCTTCAAAATTTGTAGGATTGGTTTGGCTATGGATTTTGTTTTGGTTGGGCTTTATTTTAAAAAAATCTTGTATGTGAAAAAAAAAAGAATTTAGATCATATTATTATTATTATTGTTATATAAGTTGTGTGTTAGGAAAATAAAGACTTAGGCACATTTGTATTAATGATAAAGATGTATAAAATAAGGGCTTTTATGTATTAAGATTTTGGGAAAATTTTGCGATGTTACACTCCCCCCCCCCCCCTCCACTAAGCTCGAGTCCACAATTCAAACCCGGGTGGCGGACGCTATGTGTAACAGTGCAAAATTTTCCCCAAAATTTTAATACATAAAAAGCCCTTATATATATATATATATATATATATATATATATATTTTTATTACACCTTTATCATTAATATTATACAAATGTGCCTAAGTCTTTATTTATCCTAACTCACAACTTATATACATACATAAATGTATATAAATAATAATAATAATAATAATATGATTCTAAATTCTTTTTTTTTCACATACAAGATTTTTTTTATTTATTTAAATAAAGCCTTGAGTCAAATAGTCAAAGTCCTAGTCAAAGTCTTAGTCAAACAGTCAAAGTCTTAGTCAAATAGTCAATTCATCATAAAACCTTACTTTATGGTGTTGACCAATTTTAATGGCTAATTGAATCCAAAACTAGTATAAAAACCCACCTATGACCCATTATACTTTGCACTTCTAAATCGATTGTTTCAATCCGATTAAACTTTCCCTCATACCTTTCTTCTATAGTCTATTACTTCTACAATTGAAGCTTTGATTATAAGCTCTTGTAATTGGCAACTTTGGGGCTACACATATTCTATTTCTCAAGACTTAATACTTTGCTAAGGTGAGTTTACGTAACCATGTTTATGCGATTCTTTATACTTGCAACAATTATTTAAGCAATTCAACATGCATGTCTAGTAGTAAACTTTATTGCCTCATGAATTAGTCAACAGTTTCAACGAGTTTCAACGAGTTTCAACATTTACATAATCATTAGCTATGGCCAAGCCGGCGATACTCAATAATAGATCTATTGGATTGACAACCCCACCCGGATACGTGTACCTCCTACATAGGTAATGTGGGTGATTGTTATCGTTCAACATATTACTAAGGTGAACCGTAGATGACGGGATGGACCTAAACTAGTCGGAGGTTTGATTATGTCAACATATTATACTATTCATGTAGACTTAAATTTACGATAGACATACGAATTGCTAAACTTTTATACTTAAACTATATGCTTAACATGGATTATGTATTCTCACCAACTTCTAGTTGACCCCCCCCCCCCCTATTTTTTCCAAACTCAACAGGAAATACTGATGCATGAAGTCTAGAGCTAGCATGAGGAGATATTTGAAGTTTTAAGCTTTGTTTGATTATTTGATGTAGACTTTAATGTAATTCAATATTGTAATGTAATAAAGGATTATTTAAACATATGTATTATCATGAGCTACTGAACAATCATCAATACGTGACATCCCGATGTTTCCGCCATCGGTTGGGGTGTTACACTATGATTGCCATGAGCAGTGACTCCCTTGAAGCAATATCACAACTTAGTGAGAAGGTTGGTGACAAGGGCACATCCGCACTCCGGGATGCTCTTGAGCCTTTCATGAAACACACTTCTTCATCGGAAACATCATCAGAATAAAATATTGTACTTGAACTTATTATGTTTTTATGGGTTCGTATTGTACGTATTTTGGCATCCTTGTATTTGGAATATTAATGGACACGTATTTTTAATTAGGCATGATGATTGTCTGTCTATGTATTAATGTTGATGGACAACTGTCAGTTAGTTAATGCCCAGCCTTTGTTAACACGTAGTCATCATTGCATGACATCAGCAGATCTCATCAGCCGTCTTTTTGACTTTCAGCCTCATGTGTCAGAACATTAATTATACTTTTTACGAATCCCAATGTGCCCCATGGGCTTATTTATAAGTCATGTTCCTTATCAAATGAGTTGGACGTTCAGGTTTTCTTTTCTTCTTATTATGGCTCGTCGACATGTGTCCATTAACTTTCTCTTGAGAGAGCTTGACGCTTGTGATACACTGATGAAGTTGCATCGTCATTCTATCGAAATAGACCGAATTTGAACTGCTTTGGAGGAGTATAATATCCGTACAGCACGATCGATGGCGGCTGGGAGGTATAGTCAAGTCTACTGTCGGGGTCCTCGTAAGTATTTCATGGAGGCACCTCCTGCAAATGAGCTTCGACCGTTCGAGTTACCTGGTGTTCCAGAAGCTCCCCTGGACGTCCTTAGGCCTAATACCGTCGAGGTCCAGGAGATTCCCCACCCTGAGGTTGGTAATGGTGCAGTTGGACTCCCTGTTGGCGAGGAGCCAGACGATGTTCTTAATGATTTGGCCATGGAAGACCTTGTTGGGGATCACAATATAGTGCTCCTTGTCCTTATCCCAGCCGATGACCTGCTATACACCCCTGCAAAGGTGATGGCAATTCTAAATGGTGAAATGTAAATCATGCAAGTACTTGTTAATATGTTTTGTGTATTTAGTGAAGCCGGGTATGGCCACTGTTTAGGATAAGGCTTTTTGTATGATGGTAGGCGTATTTTGCAATGGCGAAGGATTTTTGTCCTGCCCCTACCTATAATGTTTGCCATGATGTGTAAACGATTTTGTATAAGAACATCAAAATGCCGTCGTGATAAGGCGTTTTATTAAAAAATCCAACTTCCATGGAGACCAAAAGATCGGTAATACATGGTGTGAACAAAAATTATTAAACATCTAACTACTGAACTTATGTGAGATTGACCAGTCTTAGATGTAACATTTTTTTAAGCTGGGCGGTACTAGATCCCCATTCAGTTGTTCAAGGGTATAGGCCCCTTTTCCTAGTACCACTACTACTTTGTACGGTCCTTCCTAGGTTGGGTCGAGCTTCCCCTATGGCTGAGACTTGCTTGCCTCGTTATCCCGCAAGACCACTTCGCCCACCTTAAAAGACTTCTGTATTACTCTCTTGTTGTAGTACTTCTCTAACAACCTCTTGTAGCGGGCTTCACTGATGCATGCCGCCTCGCGGCGTTCTTCAAGCAGTTCGAGATTTTGCCTTAACATCTCATCGTTGTTAGTTCCGGTGCTGTTTCTGCGCAAAGATGGTAGCCCTATTTCCGCCGGAATCATGGCTTCAGAATCAAAAGTTAGACTGAACAGCGTTTTGCCGTTGCTAGTCTTTGGCATTGTTCTATGGGCCCAAAGGACGTGAGGCAACTATTCAACCCATGACTTTCCTTCGGTGTCTAACCTTCTTTTGATGCCATCCAATATACTCCGGTTCACCCTCTCCACTTGTCCATTTCCTTGCGGGTGAGCTACGAAGGTGAATACTTGTTGGATGTTTAGTTCTTTACACCAATCGTGTAGCTGCCTATCCGCGAACTCAGTACCATTATCGCTGACGAGGTAGAGAGGAACACCGAAGCGGCATATTATATATTCCCACAGGAACTTCCAGATGTAGGATGCTTCAATCTTTGCCAACGGCTTCGCCTCTACCCATTTTGTGAAGTAGTCTATGGCCACGACCAAGTATTTTAATTTCCCGAGGGCTAACGGAACAAGACCCATGAGGTCAACACCCCATTTCTTAAAAGGCCAAGCTGCTGTAACCGGGATCAAATTATTTTTTGGCCGTAACATTTGTGGTGCATATTTCTGGCAACTCATGCACATTCTAAGTTCTTTTACGGCCATATTGTGCATTCCCAACCAGAAATAGCCTGCATTCATGATTCTTGCTACCACTGCCCGGGGGCCTACATGTATTCCGCACATCCCGGAATGGATTTCTTTGATCAAATACTTGGCTTCGGACGAGGCCACGCATCGCAGCGATGGGCCCAGGTACGATTTTTTGTATAAAATACCATTGTGCACCTCATATTGCATGGCCTTGGTACGGAGTTTCAACACTTCTCCCTTGTCGTCTGGCAACACACCTTCATTGAGATACTTTAAGATTGGTGTCATCCATGATACTTCGATGATATGCACGCTATGTACGGTTGCGAGCTGTGTGGATCGTTGACGCAACGTTTCAATGTGAACGTCTTTTTCCATACCTGAGGATGCCAACTTGCTGAGGGCATCCGCAATATCGTTTCGGTGTCGTCTTACGTGATTCAAGGTCACCTTCTGGAACTTGGTCATCAGCTCTTTTGTTTTCTCCGAATACTTTGACATGGTGTTGTCCCGGGCCTCATAAGATTCATTGACCTGATTATTGACCAGTAGTGAATCCACGTATGCTTCAACATTATGCGCCCCTAGCTCCTGGGCCATCCTTAGGCCGACCAACAGTGCCTCATACTCCGATTGATTATTAGAGCACTCGAATTCGAAACGCAGGGCATACAGGAATTTTGCCCCTTCGGGGCTCACGAGCATCAGTCCCGTGCCTGCTCCCTTGCTGTTTGATGACCCATCGGTGTAGAGTTGCCAAGCTGGATGTTGAACGTCCGGAAGTGTTCCGGATGTGTCTGTGACCTGGTTATCTACAGTTGAAGGAATATCCGTTCCCTCCGGTACCTCTGCTATAAAGTCTGCCATCACATGCCCTTTAATTGTTGTTCTTTTCTTGAAAACATTATCTAGTGCTCCCAGCTCTATGGCCCATTTTGCTAGCGTGCCCGAAACCTCCGGTTTATGAAGGATGGAGGCAAGCTGGTAGTTCGTCAAGACTTCAATCTGATGTGCCTGGAAGTATCGCCATAATCGGCGTAAAGCATGTACAAGAGCGAGGACCAGCTTTTCAAGCATTGGGTACCTTGTCTCTGGATCTGACAAGACTCTGCTGATGTAATACACTGGTGTTTGCACTGTTCCTCTCTCTACCAACAACACTACACTTACGGCATGATGTCCTGCTGCCAAGTACATCTTGACGACTTCTCCTGCCTTTGGAGCAGTTAACATTGGTAACTTACTAACGAAAACCTTCATCTCATGAAAGGCTTTCTCATCCTCCAGGGTCCAGTTGAATTTGTTTTTGCCCATGCAATCTTTGAGCGTTGAGATGAATGGCAAGGAGTGCTCGGCGTGACGCGCCAAGAATCGGTTGATGGCTGCAACCGGCCGTTAAGCGCCTGGGCTTCCTTCAGAGTTTTTGGTGAAGCCATGCTGGCTATGGCGAATACTTTCTCTGGATTTACTCTAAAACCGTCATTGGAGACTATGACTCTGAGAAATCTTCCCTCCTCAACTCCAAAAGAGCATTTTCCCGGGTTTAACTTGATGTTGTATTCTCGGGGTGTTTGGAATGTCTCCTCTATGTCTGGCAGCATCTGCTCCTCGGATTGACTTTTAATGACCAAATCATCCATATAAACTTCCAGGTTTCTGCCGATCTGATTCACGAATGCTTGGTCCATCAATCTTTGGTAAGTTGCCCTCGCGTTCTTTAACCCAAAAGGCATCTTTGTATAACAATAGATACCCGCGTCGGTGTGGAAAACGGTTTTGTCTTCATCTTCCCGGGCCATCTGAATCTGATGGTATCCCTTGTAGGCATCCAGGAAGCGTTTGAGCTTAAAGGGTGCTAGGGAATCCACCTTTAGGTTTATCTCCGGGGGTGGATACGCATCCTATGGACAGGCTTTGTTAAGATCTTTATAATCAACACACATTCGCCATGTCCCATCATGCTTCCGCACCATTACTGGATTCGCCACCCATGTGTGATATTTTGTTTTGCGGAGGATCTCTGCTTCTTCCAACTTCTTAACTTCTTGCACCACTGCTGCCCCGCGATCCGGGGCCATGCTGCGTCTTTTTTGTGTCACAGGTTTCACTGCCGGGAAGGTAGACAGCTTATGTTCCGCTTTTGATCTGGATATTCCCGTCATGTCAGCGTTTCTGAAAGCGAAAACATCCAAGTTACCCCTTAATAAGCTCTTGAGCCCATCCTGCATGTTGGGAGACAAAGAGTCCCCTATCGAAACCATCTGATCAGGGTACTTTGTGTTAAGAACCTATCTTACGGGGCCCGTACCCCGGTTGGTGCTTGACGACATGGTTTACTGTCAACTCCGGCGCAGACTTTATCTCTTACTACTATTGCTATGCCTTGAGGTGTTAGGAACATCAGAAAACTTTGGGCTGTGGATACCAGTGCATCCATCCGGCCCAAGATATATCGACCTATGATAGCATTGTACTGTGAGTCGGCGGGTATTACCAGGAAAGTCACCAGTATGGATCGTTCCCTACGCCCGTCCCCGATTGCGACCGGGAATGTCAACTGTCCCAGTGGCTCAACACTTTCTCCCATGAATCCCCGGACAGGGCCTCGTGCTGGTTCCATCTTTCGCTGATCCTCGATCCGCATTCTACGAAAACATGGTTCGTATATGATATCTTTTGAACTTCCCGTATCTACCAGACACCTTTTCATGTTGTAGTCACCTACCGCAACAGATATCACCAGTGCCTCCATGCTTAAAACTCTGTAATGAGGAGGTACCGTCATGACCGCTTCCATCCATGGCTCAAATCATTCAAAAGATCTTTTCCTCCCACCCCACGGGGTCCATTCGGACCATATTCATTTCCCATGGCCTCTATCCTGCTGCTTTGTCGCTTGAGGTCGTGGAAGGTGCTGGCTTTACATCTTTCAGAAGGCGTGCCAACTTTCCCGTCTTTACAAAGTATTCGATCTGTCTTTTTAATTGATAACAATCATTTGTATCGTGCCCGTTGCCTTTGTGATAATCGCAATACTTGGACTTTTCTTGTGAAGGAGAATTTTTAATCGGGCGAGGGGTGTTCAGCCTCAAGTTTTCGGTGTCCAGTATCTGTTCCCGGGTTTTTATCAACTCTGGGTATTCAGGTTTGGGTTTCGTCGGACCCTCCATCCGGCCAAAGTAGGTATCTTTAGGCATGTCTTGTTTTCTGTGAGAATCTCTGCGGTCTTCTTTGGCATAAGGCTGCCCCGTGGTGCCAGACCTTCCTCTATTTCTTGAGCTTATCTGTTCATGCTGCTCTGTGGCTTTCGCCGCTTCCTGTTTCTTTCGGACCGCATGATTCATCGCGATCGATTTCTCCTGCTTGACATATGCCTTGGCGATAGTCATCATTTTGTCCATAGTCTGCGGGTATTCCTTTGGACCATCGAGCTCTCGCAGTAACCCATCGTCATTCACCCCCATGGTGAAGGTCGTGCATACCAATTCTTCTGTCGGCCCTGGAATCTGCAGCCTTTCTTTGTTGAATAAAACGATGAAGATTTCCATAGACTCATTGTCTCGTTGGCGTATGTGCATTACCTCATCCCGATACTTGGTGTGCCTACGCTATTGACTGAACTGCTATGAAAATCCTTTAACTATCTCGTTCCAATTGGCGACTGATCCGGGAGGTAGACTATCCCACCATACCCGGGCGGCTCCCACCAAGGTTTGCACAAACAAGTGACACCAGGCCGGTAGAGGCCAGTCTTTTGACGTCCCCACTAATTCAAAGATGCTGCGGTGATCGTCTGGGTCACCTAAACCGTCATATTTTCCCACCGTCGATGGTAACTTTAAGTTCGGTGGGAGTGGTACGTTGGCAATTCTTGCCATGGACTTCAAATACGTAGCCATCGCCTGAGGCCGATAAGGTTCAATTAGGTCATCCTCTCCTTGGTCTTCTAGGCTGCCATTGTTTCGATTCTGTTGCGTGTCTTGCTGCCTAGGATTGGAGGTTATTGGTGCTGACTAATTAATAGTCGGTGTTCCTTCATAGGTCACTCTGGTCCGTTGCCCTTCAAGACGGGCCCCACCCGGCTGCGGGGTGGCATCTGCCATCATTCCCCATCCGGGTGTGGGCTGGGGTATTGGAGGGTACGCGTATAGGTAAGGATACGAGAACGTGTTTCCTCCCACGGGTTAGTACATGTACCCATAGGGTTGCATTGGATAGTACGGCATATAAGGCTGATTTTCTAGCGTTATGGGCATGTGTGGGGCCATAGTCAGTGGCACCAAAGTGGCCATGGGCGCGGACATCATGGCAGCCGTTACTGCCGCCGAAAATAATGGTAGGCTAGCCGCAGCCGTTGCCCATGGCATGGTGGTTGATAGAGGTAAAGATCTCATGGGCGAAACGGTACTAGTAAGTGGCCGCGTATACATGTAGGTGGCTGTGGGACGAAGCCGAGTGAAGACCGAAGTTGGCGGGGCAGTTCCCCTAGGGAGAGGAACTACTGGCCCGGTTTGTGGTGTCAGCATGCCTGTCCTCCTGTTCGCAGGGGGAAAACCACGTGGGTTTTCCACAACTATTTCCTCTTCCTCGGAGTCCGCCGTGAACAGATTCTCATCGACGTTGGCGTGTTGCATTGGTTCTTGATTTTCGCCGTGAGATATGACGACGGGGGTGTTCTGGTTCTAATTCGACGCCATTCGATTCAGCAAGAAAGATGATTTTCTGTTTCAATAGTTCCGCCCCACGGATGGCGCCAATGAAGAAACAAGTACCTTTAAGGGGGTATGATCTTCTTTATGAAACAGAGGTGATCACGATCTTTGCTGTGTATAACGAACAAGGCCGAGTAATTGTAAAACAAAACACCGTTAGGACTCGCCACAGGATTAGGGGTTTTCCTGTGACCACCCTCCGGCGTTAGAATAAGTATCGCTTTAAGAAGTGGGTATGAGACGAATAAGAAAAGTGAGAGTGAATGGTTTATTCGTTTACCTTGGACCTCCTTTTATAATAGCGGTTTTCCCTTTGCAGATAACCACGAGGAGTTCTCTCTTCATTGTTATTCCTTCCGAGTTATGAAGAGATAATCTTTATCGCTTATCAACAAGCCATGGTGACTTTCCCGGTTACTCAAATGGGTCGGCTAGTTTGTTGACAATCTTCCGTTATCACCTAAGAGAGCTGGGCTCCCCTGTCATTACCAAAGATGGGCCGGTCCCAAGCGTATTAGGCTTATTCTGGTATGGGCTAGCCTAGTTAGGTTGGGCCCCACCTCGTCAGGGAGTGATTTGAGAGTGGTGTAATAGATTAGAGGTGGTGGAGGTTGGTATTTATAAGTAGGATGAGGGTTGGAGTAGCAAAGAATGCGGTTAAGAGTTAGAAGTGGGTGAAAAAAATAGTTAATGAATGTGGTTAGTAGTTAGTAAATGTTTATAAAAAAATTAATAAATAAATGTTATTAAAATGATATTAAAACCAAATTTTAAACAAAAAAAAAAAAAAAAACACTATCGGCTGGTTGAGAAAATAAAAAAAATATTTTAAGAAGTAATGAATAGATTAGAATGTTAAAAAGAACATTAAATTTTAAAATATATCATTTACATTATTTTTTAATGTGTACCAAATTCATAAATGACTACGTACAATCTCACAAAAGCATGTGTTTGATTTATTTATAATACAATAATCTCTATAATTATTAAATAGAACTAAAAAACCTAAAATCAAATTAAAATATGGTGAGGCCTCAACAAATAAAGTCAAAATCAATGTAAACAAATTGTCATGGATGGCCCGTAGAATAATTCATTAAAAAAATTATAGTGGTGCCTCAATGGGTTTATGGATCATGACATAATGTTATGCTGATGTCAGGGAGTGTAGGAATCCAGATCCCTTAGACCATGTGTAGTGGGAGGTGAAAATTTTCACCTTGCATGGGGCATTGATCGACACATAGCATGTGGTCCATTAAGGGATTGAAATTAGGATGGGGGTGTAGTGGAAGGTGAAAATTTTCATGGAGCATTCAATCATTGGGGCTTATTTCTAATTTGTCCACACAAAAGGAATGAAATTTAATTGGCCAAAAGATTTAAGATAACGCGGTGGAATTTTTCACCCCTCACCAAAAACGCCCCAAATAACCTTAAGGGGGCGGTGTGCAAATAACCTAGGGGCGTTTTTAGCCTCAATAACGCCCCAATCCTCTTCCCGCTACATATATTCTTAATATTAAAGATATCGGCTAAGAATACGATGGGTTTTGAAAGGAAGACCCTCCTATATGTATATTGGCATAGCTTCATGATATTCATTTGCAACTTTTACGTAAATTGTCAACTTACTAATGAACCGATGCCAGGTAGATTTAAACTCATTATGTAAGGCTGGGAAATGTTAATTCCATGTCGAATCTTTGAGGTAAGCCTGTCTATTTGAAGAGGTATAAAACCTCGCTTCCGAACTACAACCCCTAGAGACGCGGCAGCTCCTGAGAAGACGCGGCCCATTACAACACAAATCCTGAAATACACTAAAATCATGACCGGAGGTCAAAAGCTACGAAGGTTAGTACACCTGAACGTACGAAAGTACAACTATTCTGACTAGTATAAATATCCCCTCAAAAGTACAAGTACGCGACGGTCTGACATCAGGGATTAGGGTTTTATTTCATCACTCCGCCTCCATTTCCTTCTCTCTCTCAGCACCAAGGATCCTTTGTTAGATCTAGGGCTTTTTTCGATATATGGCTTCAATAACACCAGCGATCATCATCGGAATCGGTTCATAGTCATCATCTGCATCCTTTGTTTTCAAGAACACCAACAATCTTTGGATCTAGGGTTTCAATTTTCAAAATTTGCATCGTCATCATCATTGGTATGTAATATTCCTTTTAATACCCCTTTAGTTTTTTTTATTCCTTTGCTTTACACTTAATTACTTCTATTTTGCTTCACAGTAATACAAACCTGGAATGCTTTCTTATGGATGTTGCGTACATTAGTTTAGTAGTTTTATTACACTTGATATCTTAACAAATACATTTTTTTTTGCTTTGTAAATATTCTTCAGGTTGTAACTAAAGATTTGGGAATCTTGAAGAATGTATGTTTAATGAAAAATATAGCTGACTCTTTTCAATTAATGTGTAGTATGCTAACTGATATCAGATCTCTTTAGTTTCTAAATTTCTAATAAAAAAGAAAAATAGGTGAAATTGATATAGTGAAGTTTCTTTGTTGATATAGTGATATACTGTACAAGTTTTGCTATAAAAGCTAATTATGGTATAATGGATACTTTGTTAAATTCTCGTGAAAGTATGTTGTTTTCAAACAAATACACATTGCAACACATGTCATCTAATGAAATTTTATATAGTGAAGTTTCTTTGTTGATGGTCTTTTGTAGGATCCGAAGGATAAAGCCAAGTCAGAGACTATCTATGGGTTGAACAATACGACATGGCACTACTAATAGTTTTGAAGCCTAGAAGAAGGGGCTGTCAGTTGAAAAGAGAAAGGCAAAATCTCTAGATTGGTAAGATATTGAGTCACACTATGTTATCATAAGAGCGCCTAGGCGCACATGTGCAACGTGGCCATGGTTATGTGCCTGGTGGTGACCGAGGCGCAGCGCGACCATGGTTAATGTTAGTTTGCCATAACATACTGCTGCAAACGATTTGTATTTCTTATGTTATTACTACACTAGCTGTAACACCGCACATGGTTCTGATGTTGTCTTTGGCACCATTTTGCTTTTATAGTCCAAAAGCGCACCGTTTTCGACTTAGTGTGATGTATCATTAAGCAGCTAATCCTCGGTACCTGTGTAAAATCAGCTTATGTGACTGTTTATCACAGTTTAGTGAGTTTAGTGACTAATATTTCAAAATTTATAGGTGAGGAGTTTTGTTGAGCAACATATTGGGAGTACAGAAGCTGTGCATTGGGGAAGCTAATTGTCATGGGGTAAACCTTTTTCTTTTTACCTATTTGCTTTGAATGGGATAAGTTGGGCCATTATTTATACCATCAGTTATATATGAAGAAAGTTCTTAGAATGATCGTTTTGAAAGATGATTGAGTCAAGGAATATTGGATTCGAATAATCCCAACTATTATCAATTGGCCGCCATCAGTCTCAACTAACGAAATATGTGCTAGGTGACCCACCTTTTAAAATATTGGCTACCAACGGACCATGACTAAAAAATATTTTCCATTTATTTAAATTATTTTGTTAGTCATAGTCCGTTGGTGGCCAATATACTAAAAGGTGTGTCCATGAGCACACATTTTGTTAGTTAGGACGGGCGATGGCCAATTGCTGATAGTTGATATTATAATTTAAATCCAAAAATTGAATCAATTTTTATAATAAAACAAGCCGTTACATATTGATTTTTTTTCAAACGGGTCAAAATAATGATTAAAAAGTACTAAGAACACACTTGGGTCAACAATTTGTTATGGTAAAATAATACAAACTACGAATGTACCTTTTCGTCGCATTTGTATGCTTCGCTCTTTATAAAACCAAGTTGGCCTGACGTGTTTGGAGCCAAGTCAAAATTTATTTCTCTTATTATTTGTCTCAGGCCTGGTGTTTGGGAATCTGTCAGTCAATGTGAATGCCCTGGAGGTTGAGGAATTAAGTGTTCCTGAT
The DNA here is from genome assembly GCA_028751855.1 of Ambrosia trifida. Taxonomy (NCBI): domain Eukaryota; kingdom Viridiplantae; phylum Streptophyta; class Magnoliopsida; order Asterales; family Asteraceae; genus Ambrosia; species Ambrosia trifida. The sequence goes on from CM054127.1 coordinate 83,985,652, forward strand.
TATCTTCACTTAAAAAAAGAATTGGTTGATGGTAAGTACCAACAGAAGTAAATTTTATTTTAATTATGCACTTGGTTTTAAAAAGCGCGCCTGAGGCGCGAGGCGCACTGAGGCGCAAGCCTTTGCGCCTTATGTAACCTGAGGCGCACTCTGTGCAGAAAGCGCATCTGAGGCGCATTTTTTCCTGCAAATCTGCCTCTGGGGCGCGCGCCTCATGTATGGCCCAAATCTGTGTGCAACAGATGGTGGTACAGCGTGCTTTTCAAGTTGTACTAGCATGATATTTCAATATTAAAACATATATAGAGCTTATTTGAGTCTAAACATTGGGTAAATAATCCTAGAAACCTATAAAATATATAAAAAAAAAATATACATACGGTGTGCGCCTCGCGTCCAAAAAGCCCGCCGCTTTTGCGCTTTGGGCTTGGCGCCTTGATTTTTGACCTTGTCGCTGTTGTGTGCTTCGCGCTTTTTAAAACCAAGATTATGCAGCAACAACAGCAGCGGTTAATAAACTTTTGGTTTTTATTGGTAAGTACCGTTTGAAGCACTCCGGTTACTTGCTCCGGTCATAATTTGTGAGCTGGAAGAAGAAAATTATCATCCGAAAATAAAGTTCTATATTTATATGTATGGGGTCTGTACGTCAATAAATTAGTGGATTCGGGATATGTTTTTATTTCTCAATAGGTCAAACTAATGGTTTCCAGATACTTTTATTAAAAGTTTTTTACAAGTGACAAATTCCATACATCTTTTGTTTTAGTTTTTGTTACTCCGAATAACACATATTACTTTTATAAAAACTGACAGAAGAAAACTTGTAAGCAGACCAAATCTGATCCCAGTTTTGTGTAGGGACTAAATTTATATTATCACATCTATCCCACAATCTACCTCTTGATAACTAGAAGCTTTACTCGAAAAACCATACCACCTTCTGTTTCATAGAATGTTTTTGATATTTTCTACTTTTTTAATGATTATCCAGCCTGTGCCAATAGTGGATTTTCTTATCAACACTTAACTGGGCTAAGGTCATATTGTAAAGTTTATTACTTATTTGACCACTTCTTGTTTTCTGTTTTGATGGCACATTGTTAATATTTTGTTATTACATCAGGCAAAGAGGACCCTAAAAAGCCTTTTGTTTCATATTTTTTTTTTTTTTTTTTTGTGTTCTAAATGTTTATACTTTTGATATCTTGGAGTAAGAGATGTTGCCACAAAATGAAGCCAAGAAGAACTGTTCGCAGACTCTCCATATAAGCTAATACAAATCTACCTATTCATATTTAAATTAGTTGAATTAGCACCTCTAGAAATGGAAAATGGTTTCAAAGCTTGTGGTAGTTTATTATTTTTTCATGTTGCATAAAAAGTAGTTTGATTAAGAGTTTCAGGATCCGATTGAAGGATTAAGAAATGTGCCATTGATAATAGATTAATATATTTAAATGCAACATATATTGATGGCTCAAGAGCTTATGATCAACTTGCTTTGGTGAGTACTCATTATTTCTCAATGGCTTTCTGTTCATTTTTGCTTCCTTTTTATTGTTTTGTTTTTCTATTTATAGGTTTTGTAGATCTATTCAATGATCTACAATTGACGGTCACCATTGCAGCTGCTCTAAAGACGATTGCTATAAGTTTGAGGTGCTTTTTTAAACCTGGTGACTTCCTTTATAAGTATGAAATTTATATTTTACATTTAGGTTGCTAGATAAATCATAATACGTACTTTTATTCCATAATGAAAAGGCAAATTAGACAAATTAGTTATCGTTTATTTTATTTTATTTTATTTTTCAAAACTGATTCAGATGCGAAGGGTCTCTGGGTGTGTCGGCAATGAGTGTTGGTGTAACTTTAGAAAACATCTGTATGTTATAGCTGATTGCTTTTCGGGTAAGCAAATGTTTCAAAATACAACCATTTCGGTGAAATTTGAAAAAAAAAAAAAAAAGCAGTCCTAACCATTTTACTTTAAACATAGTCAAACCTCTGTGATGATAAAGCTTTTGCAGTTGAAAAAGATTTCAACAGTTTGAACGATTTTACTGCCTTTTAAAAGATAAAACGTAAATGCATACATTCAAGGGTTTTCTGCCCCAACTTTTGCTTTACCCAAAATTTTTAGACCCATTTTAGGCTGCTGATCTGTACTTTTTTATTTCTATCCTTTTCTCTTTCACAGGACCAGTCACTATCCAGTTAAACCAATTGAAAGTCAATTCTTCAGAAGGCCAAATCTTTTTTCATAGACCTCTTTAGACTCGAAAGAAGAGAAAGGGTGCTCACCCTCTGCAATCTCTCTAATTCATTAGATACATGTTAGAATAATAAAATTTAATTCTTCCTTATATAACTATGTGATAGTTGTTACTATCTTAGTTATGTAATAGTGTTGTACATCTTCTTTAAGATACGCTCTAGATATATATAACATATATGAAGGTAAGACGTGTATTATGTAATGTTTTTTTATAATAATATTTATTTTTATTGTTATTATCACAAAATGAACTGATGCTTTGTGGTGATCTTACTGCAAATTTGGTATCCATGCTAATTATATGTGATTTCACAATTTGCTTTTCATTTTATCATGTCTCTATATTATTCATTTAATATATTCAAATGGTCATATATAATTGTCATAGATATAAGATATAAATGCGTATAATCCTAGCTATTTAGCTTAGAGCATTCTCATCCCCTCCATCGAATCTCATCCATCAAATTACACTAAAAATCACTACTTCACCCCTAAATTTTCTTTCTCCTAATTAAAATAATAATACTTTTATCATTATATTTTCCCTCTTCTCACTCACAACTACTTACAAAAATATTAAAATATATATAGGGATGAACAGTAGCTTTTCATATTTAGAGTGAAACAGTGCTTCCACCAAATATTTTCTCTCTCCTTCACTTACAACCACTTACACTCACCCTATATAATTTGATGAACACACTCACATATATTTGATCGACCGAATGTGAATGCTCTTATTCCTACCTAAATCAATATTTGGAAATCTTGAAATGTACACACATCTAGAACTCAAGTACATACTTTAATTTAACTATAGTTAAGTTTCAAAGGTCATGTAGATGTTGGCCAAATTGTTAATTGGATCTTCAAGACGTGACGTAAGTCGACACTTGCATGAAATATTTTGATTTATAATTTTTGTCATATGTAAAAATATAAGAAGTTAGTTCGACACTGTGATATTAACTATCTTTGCCAGTGGTTACACAACACGGATGCTTTTACAAAAAAAATCATATCATGTATGCATCTCGAATGAAGTGATTTCATTTATCAGAGGATATTTGTTACCTAATAAATATTTTTTTTAATAAAGTAAACTATTTCATAGCCTTACATACATTACCTAAATTACCTAAATTTATACATTCTCGGGTGAAGTTGGTTCGTTTACCAGAGGGTAGTGAATTTCACATGGTCAATTACCAATGAAAGGAGACAATTCCTTATATTGCTTGATAAAATGTACACTATTTATTTGTTTATTTTGGATTTACATAAGAATACGTATGCATGCTTGATGTAACACGTGAGTATTGATAGTTTAACTTAATTGAGTTGTAACATATTGCACGAATAAGTAAAGTAACTTAAGTACCTTAGAAGATATCACGAGACGATTGATAAACTAACAGAAAACAAGTACCGCGTTGTAAATTGTCGCAGCCGCCGCATCGCGCGGGTTTCCTACTAGTATATATATATATATATATATATATATATATATATATATGTGTGTGTATTTTTTAAAGTTCGGGCCTATTTGAAGGTCGGGCCTTGAGCTGGTGACCACCCGGCCCATGCTCAGGGCCAGCCCTATTCTTAACATTCTCTTGAAGTATACTTTTAAAGGAAATGTTGATGTTATATTATTCTTTTTTTCTTTTGAACGACCAACAAAAGCCCGATCGTCCGGATAAACCCAATGACAAAAATTCATTAATGCTTGCAAATGCAGACGACACTAGTGACTCGGCACACCACCATTCTAGAGAAAACTCATTGCCTGAAGGCCCATTGTAATAAACCCCGTGGTTTAACCTAAGATTAGTTTTGGTTTAGATGAAACACTAACCCATGATCTCATTCATATTCAAAGATCATGAGGCTGTCACTACACCAGAAGGTCATTGAATTCTAATAAGTGATAATGGTTTAAAAAATTCTTGCTACTCATGGGTGGCTGTTTGGTTGATTAAGTGTTGAATTATTAAGAAGTCTGAATGGTTAAGAGGATCTGAATGGTTAAGTGCTGAATCATTAAGTGATGATGTGTTGGACCTCTAAATGGTTAGTCTTCTTGTCCGACATTGGTAGGGGAAGTAAAAATGGTTTCATTTAGTGCTTAATGATTCAGCAACATCTCAAGTTTTAATGGTTCAGCTTTAGATCATGTTTGGTTCTCCTTATTTCCACCTCCTTATAACTTTTTACTCATAAGGAGTTTTGAAAAGTTACGCTCTACTTATTTTTCAAAAACTCTTTTTTCATGTTTTAAAACCTCATAAGTAGAAGTTATAAGTCATCTTTCCCAAACACTTTTTTAACTTATCAACTTTTTAGAAAAGTAATAAATTATAAGGAGGTGGAAATAAGGAGAGCCAAACATGCTCTTAACCATTCTATTTAAATGCTGAAATAAACGCGTTGAATGTTGAATTATTCAGCGCTAAATGATTCAGAGGCTCATTAAAAGAATTATCAAACAACCCCTAGTCGAAAGGAACACCGGACCCAAACTGATCACTTTTATAAGGACTCGTCATTTTGACCAATACCCATTTTATTTATTTTTTTCCCAAAAACACCTCTTTATCCAAACCAAAATAAATTACTTTTTTAAGACAGTTCATTCCGAATGGAACCTATTTTAACCTGTTGGTTGTTACTGCTGAGGAATCATTTTCACATTTTGTGAGGTGTAAATTTTAATGATAATATTTACCTTATTGTTTGCTCCTGCTACGAACCGTTTGTTTGTGAGGTGTAATTTTAATGATGTAATTAATTTGATTTTTTATTACTACATATCAAATTTATATGATATTTTTTTGTCGACTCAGCAGAGAATATAATTATCTATAATTTTAAAATAACACATGATATATGATCGGTCAAACTATTCAACTCGAGCAACAATAAAAAAAAATTAAAATATTAAATACAGACAATAAATCATTTTTTTTATCAATAATAATAATCTAGATTTTCTGAGGAAACATATCCAAAAAAGTAATTTCAACACAATTTTAAGATGGGAGTTGAATAGGCTCTTTACGAATCTCTATTTTTTCGTCATTTTCTTCCATTTTTGCCCCTTGGGTACAACATTTCATGCTTATTGTATATGTGTCTAATACATATTTCATATCATTTCCTACATGTAACCCCCCATTTATATGACCACATTAATCTATATCTATATACTACATTATAAAGGAGGAGAGATAGCTAAAATAGTCACTTCATGTCAATTTTAAGATGACATATAAAAGGTCACAAGGTAAACAACTATCTTTTTGCCAAATCCTTTCCTTTATGCCCCTATGTGCAACATTTGATTACAATTGTACAAATGACTAATGCAAGTCATCTCTATTATTATTTGCTTCACCATTTGATTTTCTCATTTTTAATGAATTCAATTTGAGATTCAATGCCTCACATTTTTCTTTTCTCATCTTCAATAATGAATTAAAATCAACATCACTCAAGTTAATCTCTAAAACCCCTCATACCATTGCCTTATCACACTATTTTCTTTATTTCTCTTGGAAGTTGTCATCGAATGATATTGGTCAACACTTGTAGTGTTGCACTATCGATTATTATGTTGGTAAGCCAACACTTGTAATCTTGTATATTCTTTATGTATATTTATTTATTTAGTTATTTAGTTTTTAAGCTTTTTGTTAGTTCTTATATATGTTTTTTCATTATTTTGTCCGTGCTTTCTTTTACATATTTTCTAAGAACTTTATACAATAAGTCGACCAATACGAACCAAACTTTAAGGAATACATGTTTGTCGACAGGATTTACCCGCTGCAATGCGTGATGGGAAAACTGCTAGCGTATTACAAGTTATTTTGGATCCCGCCGCAACGCGTGGGTAAACCAACTAGTAGTAGTAGTAATAATAATAATAATAATAATAATAATAATAATAATAATAATAATAATCTACTATAATATATAAATAAAACTACTTGTGGGACACTTGTCACTCTCTTAGAACTTTTCATTCTGTTTTTCCCGCCTACTTCCCTTACAAGTTTCTTTTGTTTTTCTATTCCTAATTTTTCTCACAAACCCTAACTAAAAAAAGTTAATCCTCTCTCTTATTAAACATTTTTTTTTCCATTTTTCTTCCCCAAATTAGTAGCTTATTTATGAGGAAGAAAACATAATAATAAGATGGCATCCATATCAACCGATTTCATCATGATATGTGAAAAAATTATAGGTTTGTTTGTTGTCATTATTTAAGTATTCATTTATAGATTTTAATTCAGCTGCATGGATGAAATCAATGAGCTTCATTAGCATCATCGTTCTACCAACCATTGGAAATGCATTCGAGCATGATGTAGCCATCATATTTGCATTCAAGAACAAATTGATAATCTTTTTTTCTGTCCAAGTTTCTTTTCTTCTCATATTCAAAACCTATAAAATAATCACATTATTTGTTAATCTAATCATTTTTTTTACTAATACTTAATTTATGCTTTAGGTTCGTATGGGCAGTGATGAAATTGAGTTTTACTTGAAAATATAACTTAGTTTATGACTTATTTTATCTGCACAATTTTAAATTATCAGTAACTTAAATTGAAATTTCAAGTTTTGTTATCTTAAACAGGAATCCATCTTTAATTTTTGTTTATGTAACCAAAAGATCTTATTTGAATTTTTTATTTTTTTTTTTGAATATTTATCTGAAAATTGATGAAAATTTTGATTTTTTTATCAACAGTTCCGATTTTTATGTTTTAATCATATATTCCAATTTATTTTATAATAATAATATATAGATTTGTCAACAACTTTTTGATTATCTAGCATTTATGAATTTTCAAAAATTATCTATATATATCTATACATATAATAAACCAAAGCCATTTTAATGACATGGCACTCAAAAAGGCATTCTCCTCCTTGAGTGTGTCATATGTCATCCCATGTTGCATTGAGATATTTTAGGAAAAAAAATTTAAAAATAAAATTGGATTTTTCTCTATTATGTTTCCACCCATAATTTTTAAACGTTAATATATTTTATATGCGAATTTTTTTAAAGAAAAAAATTACACCAAATTAACGAGCGTTTTATTATCTTTCCAATGAGTACCATAGTGCTATATAAAAAACGGAAAAAAACGACTATTTTTGTGGAGTTTTGTTCATACAGAAAAAAAAACACAAAGTGTTCAGGTAAATCATTAATCATGTATAGGCAAGTCACTAATTATGTTCAAATAAGTAAATATGAATTCTATTTTCAACATGCGTTAGCATTGGAGTTATACATTGTTTTAGGTCAGATATTATTATTAATATTAGATTTATACATTGTTTAAGGTTAGGCGTTAACGTTGGAGATACATTTTTAATTGTATTAGGTTAGGTGCTACTCGAAGCTTTCTTGCATGTAACTGTAAAACGAAGCATTCTATTTCATATGTAAAATTAATATGTCATATTATATTTCTCAACCCGGGACGTTCCCGGGGTATAATCTAGTAATAATAATAATAATAATAATAATAATAATAATAATAATAATAATAATAATAATAATAATAATAATAATAATATATTTATATTGATAGAGTTTGATTCTTACTCAGATACTATTCTACTCAACCCCCCTCTATATATATATATATATATATATATATTACACACACTCTCTCTCTATATATATATATATATACAGTATACATGTGTTTTCTGTTTATTCCTGCAGTGTGAGGTTGTTCCTTCCTGCACTACACTGCTGATTACAATGAATATGAATCATGCATTTACTTTACCTCCGTCACCTTTATATACGTCAAAATCATTAAAATGACGCTTTCCTTAACTGATTTCAGTCTTCAGTTAGGTAATACTATTGTGTGGATAAATGTACGTAATAGAGTGTGATTAATTCAAGACATATATTATGAGGCTGGTTAATTGTTAGCTAGGTTTTTCTGTTTGTATTGGATAATGTTAATGCAGACTTCAGATGCTGCTAGTAGGACAGGTGGTCAAGTTGAAAGTGTAACACCCCAACCGATGGCGGAATTATCGAGGTGTCACGTAGTGACGATTGTTCAAAAGCACATGGTACTAAAATGTAAATATTATTGAATAAGCCAAATTGTCTTACATGGAAATGGAAAATACAAAGTTTAAATGAAACATAATTATTGAAGTAACTGATTAAAATAAAGCACTAAAAGTCCCATGCTAAAGCACTAGATCAAACTGCACCTGAAACATGTACAAAATAGGTTTGGTCAACATATGAAATGTTGATGAGCATTCCTAGTTTTAATATATATATATAGTAAGTTGAAAAAGATATACAATTCAAGTGCAAGCTACAGTGCAAATATGTAAACTATGTATCATACAAATGAGCGAAACCAATCATGTAACTGTATAATGTACTAAATGAACGGCGGTGTACTTATTCAATAAATGGATAAAAATTTAACAATGGCCACGGATTCTCCGATGAAAAAGGGGGAGAATCAACCTAGGCGGGTTGTCAATCCAATAGCGCTATCCAATGTTAAGGTCGGCTTGTACCATGTTAATGATTTCACTAAGTACAAATGTATTCCACATATATTGTCTAAGCATAAAGCACGTTGTAAGCAATGCACATAGTACTAGAATTGTAATGTGAAAATGTAAACTTGTCTTTGAAATTTGTAATAGTGTACATGTAACACCCCAAAAATGAATAAAAGCAAAAAGGGGATTGGAAGTACTCACTGTTCTCGTAATAGCTTGAAGTTCAACCGGACAACGTAATTTGAGTTGGAATTATCCCAAAGGATTAACCTAAAGAATTTGATAATGTGTAAGGGAAATAATTCTAGGATACATGTATTTCTAGGGTTTCGAATTGGGGATAAGTATTTGTTTGATTAATAATCAAATTGTTTATTAAATATAAGAAATTTAATAAATAAATAAACAAAACTCTTTTTGTAAATTTTTAAGTTAAAGATGGTCACAATATAAAGTTTTAAGTATGAAAATAATTTTTATAAATTTATTTTATTGAAAATAGAATATTTAATCTATTTATTTTAAATTATCAAAATATAACTTTAATATCTAAAAATATTAAAATTAAAGAATTTTTGAATTAAAAATTGTATTTCAGTTCTAAATAAATAGAAATAATTTATATAAAATTTTGGTGCAAAAATATTGAAAAATGAATTTATTATGATTTATTTATGATTAAAACTAACAAAAATTAATTAAAAATATAAAATGAACGGTTTTTCTGAAATAAAAATTATTTCTGAAATATTTATTGCTATACAAGTTTAGAATAATTTTTGTGGAATCTTATAAAATCGTTTAGATATTTTTATTGATTTTTACAATTATAAATGAATAAACTTGTAATATTTATAATATATATTAAATAAATTATTTTTGAAAAACTAAAAATTGTATGATGAACTTTACCATTAGGAGATCATACAGTAATTTTTATAGAATTTATAAACCACTTTTAGTATTTAAAAACTATTTTAAAAGATTAATATATTAAATATATATATATATATATATAAAAGGGTAAAAAAAATGGTTGTTGGTTATGGGAGTCGAACCCCGGCCTCTGGCCGGTTCGAAGCTTATCACAAGTGTGGCCACCAACTGAGCCACACCCTGAGAACGAATTATTTTGGATTTAAATTGATTATAAAGGTTATTTGTGTTTGGTTGATAAATGGTTTTAATGAAGAAAAAATAAAAGCCGTGTGTGGGGATCGAACCTTGGCCGAAGGTCGGTTCTGATCTCAATTCAACGTGGGTAAACCAACTGATCTAGGTCAGTTGGTTGTTGTTCTTCTGTTTCAGAAAATTTTATATGTTGGTCTGCGAATCGTGTTCTTCCCCAAACCCACCAAATCGTGCCCTAATAATCCAATCACCATAATTAGTGATCAATAGCCCCTGGATCTTTGGGGCTATTGATCGTAGGGTGCCGATGAGTAAAACCCACCAAAAAAAATGAACTTACAATTACGAACTCGTGTGAATTGCCTCGGTCAACAGAGAAAGTCAAACACGAATCAAAGGCTTCGAATGAGAGGTTGATAACAGAAATTGAAGATGGAGAGGGAGATTTCGGCGAGTGTAGAGTGTTGTGGGAGGTCCAATTTATAGGGTAAAGGTCCGGATGAACGATTTGGCAAGTTGACTCGTAATGATGATGATGACGCGTGAATTAGCTATGATTTGGAAGGTTTTAATGATGATTGCTTCTGTAATTGACGCGTATCAGTCAAAGCATTCAACTCCATTCCATATTCGGATCAAAAACACGCGTATGGATGGTTGATTAAGGCAAGTCGATGTGCAGTTGACTTTTTAGTCAAACTATTCGAATTTAAACATGTTATATAATTAATACGCGTGGGTTTCAAAACAGAAAGATGGTGTAGCTCAGTTGGTTATGTGTTGTGTGTGCTTGAACCGGCTATGGGCTCGGGTTCGAATCCCGGCCCAAGCCTTTTATTTTTAGACAATTTTTCATCTACTTTTGTATTGTTATAAGCTTATAGTATGATTATGTAAACCCGAATGTGTCATCGAATATATTTTTTTTTGAACGTCCGAAAATGATAAAAATGCAACGTCGTATTTATTGAGGTTTCAACGTACATAGAAATGTTAAATTAAATAAGAAAAGTGACGGATGTCACAGCATCCCCTACTTTTAGAAATTTCGTCCCGAAATTCCTTCAAATGGTAGTCTCTGGAAAAAGATGAGGATACTTTGACATCATTTGGTCCTCACGCTCTCAAGTAAACTCTGGGCCTCGTTTGGATTCCCAACGAACTTTGACAATTGGAATTCGGCTTCGCTTAAGTGTCTTGACATCTCGATCCATAATCTCCACAGGTTTTTCTATGAAGTGCATCGACTTGTCAATCTGGATATCCTCTAAAGGTACATGGAGATTATCTTCAGCCAAACACTTCTTAAGATTAGAAACGTGAAACGTTGGATGGACATTACTGAGCTCTGGTGGTAAATCGAACTTGTAAGCCACCTTCCCAATTCGCTCAAGGATCTTAAAAGGACCTACAAACCGAGGTGCAAGTTTCCCTTTCTTTCCAAATCGAAATATACCCTTCCAAGGTGAAACCTTAAGAAGTACCATGTCTCCGACTTGAAATTCTAGAGGCTTGCGCCTTTGATCGGCATAACTTTTCTGTCTGCTTCGAGCAACTTGCAAATTCTCACGAATGCGAAGAATTTTGTCTGTCGTTTCCTGTATTAGTTCGGGACCAGAGATTTGTGTTTCTCCAATCTCGCTCCAACAAACAGGGGAACGACATTTGCGACCATAAAGTGCCTCGAATGGTGCCATGTTAATACTGGAATGGTAGCTGTTATTATACGAGAACTCAACCAAGGGTAAGTGCGTGTCCCAATTGCCACCAAAGTCGATGATGCACGCTCTAAGCATATCCTCCAATGTTTGGATGGTTCGTTCAGTTTGACCATCCGTCTGTGGGTGATAAGCCGTGCTAAGATTCAGTTGCGTACCAAGTGCGGATTGAAATGTCCGCCAAAAGCGAGAAGTAAACCAACTATCACGATCGGAAATAATGTCCAGAGGAATACCGTGACGACTGACAATCTAATTGATATAGATTTTAGCCAGCTTCTCAGCTGTGTAGGCCTCACGTATAGGTAGGAAGTGAGCAGATTTGGTCAATCGATCGACGATGACCCAAATACTGTCATGACCACGAGTGGTGCGTGGAAGTTTCATAATGAAGTCCATAGCAATGTTCTCCCACTTCCATACTGGAATTTCTGGTTGCACAAGTAAACCAGATGGACGTTGGTGCTCAGCTTTGACCTTGGAGCAAGTAAGGCATTTAGCCACATATAGAGCTATGTCCTTTTTCATACCGGGCCACCAATACAAGGTACGCAGATCTTGATACATCTTGTCTGCACCAGGGTGAATGGAGTAACGAGACTTATGAGACTCGTCCATGAGGAAGGTACGCAGGTTGTCACGATCAGGGATCCAAAGACGGTTCATGAAGTAAAGTAAACCATGTTTGGTTTCCAACTGATTTTCGGCTCCACACGACATTTCATCGTACATGTTGCCTTCAGTAACAGAGACATGTTGGGCTTCCATGATGCGGAGTTTGATATCAGACTGGACCTGGGCACAATAGAGCTGGGCATGATCTTTACGACTGAGAGCATCGGCTACAACATTCGCCTTGCCAGGATGGTAGCGAATCTCACAGTCGTAGTCGTTTAACAACTCGACCCATCGTCGTTGACGTATATTCAGATCTTTCTGGTTGAAAATGTGTTGAAGACTCTTGTGGTCAGTGAAAATCACACATTTTGTACAGTATAAATAGTGCCTCCAAATCTTAAGTGCGAAAACGACCCCTCCGAGTTCAAGATCATGGGTAGTATAATTTTTCTCATGGTTTTTCAGTTGTTGCGATGCATATGCTATAACCTTGCCTCGTTGCATGAGAACACAACCAAGACCTTGGTTAGAGGCATCACAATAAACCACGAAATCCTCATTGCCGTCAGGTAAAGTGAGGATTGGAGCATCACACAGTTTCTGCTTTAATGTCTGGAATGCTTCTTCTTGACTGGGTCCCCATACATATGGTTTATCTTTATGGTCAAAGAAGTGAGAGGTAAGGCAATCTTGGAGAAGTTGAGAATAAAACGACGATAATAACCCGCTAAGCCAAGAAAAGAGCGATCTTCCGTGGGAGACTTGGGTGTAATCCAATATTTAACGGCCTCAATCTTAGCTGGATCCACGTGTATTCCCTTATCACTGATAATGTGTCCCAAAAATTGAACTTCCTTAAGCCAAAATTCGCACTTGGAGAATTTGGCATACAGTTGTTCATTCTTCAAAAGACTCAAAATTTGTCTAAGGTGTTGTTCGTGAGCTGATTTGGTTTTGGAGTAAATGAGAATATCATCAATGAAAACGATTACGAATTTATCCAAGAAGGGTTTGCACACGCGATTCATGAGACCCATGAAGACAGCGGGTGCATTCGTTAGTCCAAACGGCATAACCATGAACTCGTAATGACCATAGCGTGTACGAAAAGCTGTCTTTGGAATATCGTCTTCATGAACTCGAAGTTGGTGATATCCAGAACGGAGGTCAATCTTTGAGAAACATGTCGATCCTTGAAATTGGTCAAAGAGATCATCAATGCAGGGTGAAGGGTACCGATTTTTAATGGTGAGTTTATTAAGCTCACGATAATCGATACACATTCGGAAAGATTCATCCTTCTTTTTTACAAATAAGACTGGAGCTCCCCAAAGTGATGAACTGGGACGAATGAAACCCTTGTCTGCCAACTCTTGAAGTTGACTCGCAAGTTCTTGCATCTCGGAAGGTGCAAGACGATATGGAGATTTTGCAACGGGCATGGCACCAGGTACAAGGTCAATACGAAATTCAACAGGACGCACCGGTGGAAGTCCAGGTAAGTCATCAAGAAAGACTTCTGGAAACTCACGAACAACAGGAACATCTTGGATACTCTTGTCTTTACCTTTCTTTTCCACGACATGGGCCAAGAAGGCTACGTATTTCTTACGTAGATATTTTTGTGCTTGGGTGCAGGACATGAGTTTAAGACCACTGGACGGTTTTTCACCATAAACCCGTAAAAAGTCACTTGATGTGAGAGGAAACCGGATAAATTTTTCAAAGCAGACAACTTCAGCATGGTGTTTAGAAAGCCAATCCATACCCACGATGACATCAAAGCTTCCCAATTTCATGGGTATGAGATCAATGGTGAAGTCATGTTCGTTAAGGCTAAGAGTACAACCCTGGATGATGGAATCGATTGAGATGGGTTTACCATCCGCGACCTCGACAGTGAAATGCGCTACTAATCTAGAGCGAGTGTGGGATAGTAAAGGTTCGAATGCTAATGACACAAAACTTTTATCCGCACCAGTATCAAATAAAATCGAAGCATAATGACCATCAAGTAAAAACGTACCATTCACCACATCATTTGTTTCCTGGGCTTCTGCTGCATTGATGTTGAAAGCCCTACCACGAGCCACTGGGTTTGTTGCACGGTTTGCTGGGACAAGTGCTGGACACTGATTTCTGAGGTGGTTTGGGTCACCACAATTGAAGCAAGCTCGACCATATGCTATGGGTTGTGGGTTTTGGCGAGCTGGTTAAGGGTTGGCTGGCTGAGGGTTAACTGGTTGAGCGTTGATTGGTTGAGGTCTAAACACTGAACGACATGTGGTAGCTACATGACCGTACCTACCACAGGTGGTACAGTGGCGACAAGGAAAATTTGAGGGGTGATGGTACTGACATGTAGCACATTTGGGTAAGTTTCCACTATAAACCTTCTTAACAGGAGGAGCCTGGGCCATTGGAGCCTGGGTTACTGGGGCTACAATGGCGTAGTTTCTACCTCTGGACTTCCGCTTCCTAGTGTTGGAACCGGTATTGTCTACAGCAACTCTTGATGATTCAGTAGTAGGGGCGGGGGTCTTCTCAGCTGGTTTCTTGGTTCCTTTCCTAACCAGATTTCCCTTTTTCACGTGCTTGTCAGTCAAGGAGGCTGCAAGCTGGATGGCTTCTTCCACCGTAGTGGGTCTGCTTCTAGTGACTACGTCTTGAATTAGGTCAGGCAATCCCTCGATATATTTCTCGATTGCTCGAGAGACCGGGGTAACCATGTGTGGAACCAATATGCTGAGTTCATGATATCGAGTGTTGTACGCAAGATTTTCACCACTGTCTTGTTTCAACCCATGGAACTCTTCCTCTAGTTTCCTGATTTCGTTCCTAGGGCAGAATTTGGCGATCATGAGTTCCTTAACCTCAGCCCAAGACAAAGATAAAGCAACATCAGCGCCCCGATTACGCTTTTCGCCATTCCACCAAGTTAGCGCCCCCTTTTGAAGGACACTGGTAGCATAGCGAACGCGGAGGTCATCAGGACACTCGCTGTTCACAAAGGTACTCTCCATACTTTCAAACCATTGGAGGAGGCCAGTAGCACCCTCCTCACCAGTAAATTTTGTGGGGTTGCAGGAGTTGAAGTGTTTGAAAGTGCATCGAAATTGAGTCGCACCCTCTGTGTTGGCACTGTTACTATTCTGGGTTAACTCACTGACAAGATTTGGGATCACTGCAGCAATTTGCT
Organism: Ambrosia trifida; assembly: GCA_028751855.1. Classification (NCBI taxonomy): domain Eukaryota; kingdom Viridiplantae; phylum Streptophyta; class Magnoliopsida; order Asterales; family Asteraceae; genus Ambrosia; species Ambrosia trifida. The sequence goes on from CM054127.1 coordinate 84,001,178, forward strand.
CAGCGACTAGAGAGGCGAGGCGACGGTCAGAACGTTGTCTAGAAGCACGAACAGTGCGTTGGCTAGCATCACGGAGCATGCGGCGAGCAGACATCTACAAGGCAGTTAATGAAAAATTATGAGATTATAAAATGTAAGTGTATAATTGTACAAATGATTATGAATACAAAATATTGTATGTGAAATAAGAGTGTATCATTGAAAAACTTGCATAGAATGCTTGGATTGCCCTTGTCTAGCTGTAAAGCCCAACAAGAACGTTGACTTTTCAAAGGAATTGAACCCAATGGTGATCAAAGAAGACATGCTTTAGCCTATAAGTGGACACTCACTCCAGGAATCCCCATGTAAGCATAACAGGTCCGTAAATGGATTTATGCGCTATGCTTGCCTATGCCAGAAAACCCAGTGTACAGGCATCCACCCTTCCAGATTGCACGTGTTCCCATCACACTCATTAAAGCTCAACAACTTTGAAGGAGCAAAAAAATAAGAGTAGGCATCATGCCTAAGAGTGTCTTCATGAAAGGTACTGCTCCCGCTCCATGATGATGTAGTCTTTCCACTCCTTGTAGGACACCATCTCTATACACCATGATGAAAGATGAGGAGGAATGGAGAAGAAGGGGAAAGATTGAGGGAGGAAAGTGGAGGGAAATGAGGGGAATGATAAATTAGGAAATGTTGTACCTGAAAGTTGAAATTCGGTTATAGTCTAGGCCAATCCGTCTAATAACCAAGTTCTCTATAACCATGGCTCTGATACCAATCTGTAACACCCCAACCGATGGCGAAATCATCGAGGTGTCACGTAGTGACGATTGTTCAAAAGCACATGGTACTAAAATGTAAATATTATTGAATAAGCCAAATTGTCTTACATGGAAATGGAAAATACAAAGTTTAAATGAAACATAATTATTGAAGTAACTGATTAAAATAAAGCACTAAAAGTCCCATGCTAAAGCACTAGATCAAACTGCACCTGAAACATGTACAAAATAGGTTTGGTTGACATATGAAATGTTGGTGAGCATTCCTAGTTTTAATATATATAGTAAGTTGAAAAAGATATACAATTCAAGTGCAAGCTACAGTGCAAATATGTAAACTATGTATCATACAAATAAGCGAAACCAATCATGTGACTGTATAATGTACTAAATGAACGGCGGTGTACTTATCCAATAAATGGATAAAAATTTAACAATGGCCACGGATTCTCCGATGAAAAAGGGGGAGAATCAACCTAGGCGGGTTGTCAATCCAATAGCGCTATCCAATGTTAAGGTCGGCTTGTACCATGTTAATGATTTCACTAAGTACAAATGTATTCCACATATATTGTCTAAGCATAAAGCACGTTGTAAGCAATGCACATAGTACTAGAATTGTAATGTGAAAATGTAAACTTGTCTTTGAAATTTGTAATAGTGTACATGTAACACCCCAAAAATGAATAAAAGCAAAAAGGGGATAGGAAGTACTCACTATTCTCGTAATAGCTTGAAGTTCAACCGGACAACGTAATTTGAGTTGGAATTATCTCAAAGGATTAACCTAAAGAATTTGATAATGTGTAAGGGAAATAATTCTAGGATACATGTATTTCTAGGGTTTCGAATTGGGGATAAGTATTTGTTTGATTAATAATCAAATTGTTTATTAAATATAAGAAATTCAATAAATAAATAAACAAAAGTCTTTTTGTAAATTTTTAAGTTAAAGATGGTTACAATATAAAGTTTTAAGTATGAAAATAATTTTTATAAAATTATTTTCTTGAAAATAGAATATTTAATCTATTTATTTCAAATTGTGAAAATGTAACTTTAATATCTAAAAATATTAAAATTAAAGAATTTTTGAATTAAAAATTGTATTTCAGTTCTAAATAAATAGAAATAATTTATATAAAATTTTGGTGCAAAATATTGAAAAATGAATTTATTATGATTTATTTATGATTAAAACTAACAAAAATTAATTAAAAATATAAAATGAACGGTTTTTCTGAAATAAAAATTATTTCTGAAATGTTTATTGCTATACAAGTTTAGAATAATTTTTGTGGAATCTTATAAAATCGTTTAGATATTTTTATTTAATTTTACAATTATAAATGAATAAATTTGTAATATTTATAATATATATTAAATAAATTATTTTTGAAAAACCAAAAATTGTATGATGAACTTTACCATTAGGAGATCATACAGTAATTTTTATAGAATTTATAAACCACTTTTAGTATTTAAAAACTATTTTAAAAGATTAATATATTAAATATATATATATATATATATATAAAAGGGTAAAAAAATGGTTGTTGGTTATGGGAGTCGAACCCGGGCCTCTGGCCGGTTCGAAGCTTATTACAAGTGTGGCCACCAACTGAGCCACACCCTGAGAACGAATTATTTTGGATTTAAATTGATTATAAAGGTTATTTGTGTTTGGTTGATAAATGGTTTTAATGAAGAAAAAATAAAAGCCGTGTGTGGGGATCGAACCTTGGCCGAAGGCCGGTTCTGATCTCAATTCAACGTGGGTAAACCAACTGATCTAGGTCAGTTGGTTGTTGTTCTTCTGTTTCAGAAAATTTTATATGTTGGTCTGCGAATCGTGTTCTTCCCTAAACCCACCAAATCGAGCCCTAATAATCCAATCACCATAATTAGTGATCAATAGCCCCTGGATCTTTGGGGCTATTGATTGTAGGGTGCCGATGAGTAAAACCCACCAAAAAAATGAACTTACAATTACGAACTCGTGTGAATTGCCTCGGTCAACAGAAAAAGTCAAACACGAATCAAAGGCTTCGAATGAGAGGTTGATAACAGAAATTGAAGATGGAGAGGGAGATTTCGGTGAGTGTAGAGTGTTGTGGGAGGTCCAATTTATAGGGTAAAGGTCCGGATGAACGATTTGGCAAGTTGACTCGTAATGATGATGATGACGCGTGAATTAGCTATGATTTGGAAGGTTTTAATGATGATTGCTTCTGTAATTGACGCGGATCAGTCAAAGCATTCAACTCCATTCCATATTCGGATCAAAAACACGTGTATGGATGGTTGATTAAGGCAAGTCGATGTGCAGTTGACTTTTTAGTCAAACTGTTCGAATTTAAACATGTTATATAATTAATACGCGTGGGTTTCAAAACAGAAAGATGGTGTAGCTCAGTTGGTTGTGTGTTGTGTGTGCTTGAACCGGCTATGGGCTCGGGTTCGAATCCCGGCCCAAGCCTTTTATTTTTAGACAATTTTTCATCTACTTTTGTATTGTTATAAGCTTATAGTATGACTATGTAAACCCGAATGTGTCATAGAATATATATTTTTTTTGATCGTCCGAAAATGATAAAAATGCAACGTCGTATTTATTGAGGTTTCAACGTACATAGAAATGTTAAATTAAATAAGAAAAGTGACGGATGTCACAGAAAGAGACATTGAGCAGGTAAATTTAGGTGTATTTACGTATGGTTTTATAATTTTTAATTATTATTATTATTATTGTTTACTACTGTAATGATTATGCTCATTAACATTAACACAGGTAGGAATAGATACTGTTGTTTAGTTATTTAAGTAACAATCTGTGTCTGTCTGTGTTCATAATCATATGATGCAGTGATGTTTTGGTATGTAATTTGGGTTTGTTGTATTTATACAGACAGACAGCAACAAGTTATAAGTTAGACAAACACAAAGTGATTGATTAGTTACACAACTAGTATTACGTGTGGTCAGTTTTAGCAGGTAACTTTGGGTTTGTGCCATGGAAGAGCACTGCATGGCTGAACTCAAAACTAGCTTACCAATTAATTAAATAGATATGAACAACGTATGCAATCTAGAATTGAATGGATTTTCTTTTTGTATTTACTACAGGCAATTACTGCTCTAAAGAGGGGGGGGCTTCTCTTCTCAAAAATGGGAGAAGAGGGAAACCTAATTTTGTTACTTCAGGCTCGCTAATGTAAGTTTGAAATTATTCTCTTTTCTTGTTACTCAGTTTCCACCATGATAATTGAACTTCTCTCACTTTTAATTGTTTCTTTTCATCAGCGGTCAAGTATATATATGCTTACCACTTACACTTGTGGTGCTTGTTGCTGCTTAAAGTTTTTGCAATGAATGATTGCCCCCTTTTTTCAGTTTAATAACACAATCTATTACCAGGGTTTAAAAGTACGGAATCGTGCCTCAAAGCGAAACTAAAAATTATATATCTTATAAAAATAAAATACCAACTACTTTCATCATTATGCTTATCAAATACACACATCAAAAAGAATGTTTGAAATTGACACAAAAATTTTAAAACATCAAAACCCGATAAGGCGCAGTTTTTCTTACCGCCTCGCCCCTATGAGGCACACATACAAAATACCCCCCTGAGGCGCTTTTTGGGCGCCGCGCCTCAAGGTGCACATCTCGCCCGTTTTTAAGCTTGTAATATAACTGTAGGTGTTTGATAGTCACTAGTTGAATAATTTGTGATTTCATCTTTTGTTTCAGGATGAATCAGTTCTCATATGGTTTTTGGGGAAACATGAAAAGCACCTTAAACTAAGTCATGTATCCCGAATTGTTTCAGGGCAACGAACAGTAAGCTGTTTATCTGCATAAAGTAACTCTTTTTAGCTACTGTTTTCTGGAGCAGTATCTTGAAAATCTGTAACTCTTCTCATTTCTAGGCTTGCAAGTAAAAACTGATATGGATGCTAGAAACTCTTGCATGGCCTCAGTATTTCGTTTCTGAATAATAGTAACTGAGATGGATATTTAGCAATTTGAAGTAAATAATAAATATTCATGCTTATGTGGTATGCTTGTATGTATATATTTCATCTGATTTTTTAAGGATAAACCATAGTAGCAGCAACAATTAAAAGATATCTTTAAAGATGTCAAAATAAAAATGACTGTGATCTTGGTTATTGACATAGACACTTAATATATATGTGATGTACTGAAATCACGATATATGTTGTTAAGAGATACGTAATCAAATGTATTTTTAGTTTTATGTTTAATAGTTCACATTAGCTGTTTATTTAAGGTTTCATTGCTTTGGTCTAGCAATGTTTTCTACACTGTAGATGAGATTTCTAGCCATGATGTGGGAGAAATATGTACTCATCCATTTTGGTTCTCTTGTTCTTTGTTTGGTGTAAAAAGAAGATATATCATTTTGTAGCATATGGTTAGCGAGACACTTCCTACTCTCATCTCAGTTACTATTTAAACACTTGTTAGCTTTATCTAAAATCTGATGATGTAGTTATATTTGAAAACTTCTGTGTAGTTTCTGAGGATAATACAAGATTTAAGAGTATGGATAAATTTTACATCAATAATCACCTACTTAAAAATCCTTATTGGAAAATTGCATCATTAAAGAGGTGGTCCATATCATCATAATGTTCTTCATTCATCTTGCAATGCAATTCTTATTGCTAATAATATGGTAAACCCTATGTGATGCATTAAAATGCAAAACAATTAACCTTTAGTCATATATGTTATGTACATGATTTTGAATCTGGTCGGATGAAACTTGATCTGAAATTATATTCAGTGATCATGTTCGGATGGAGAATGTGGGTTTTCCCTTGGTTGTTAGTTTTATAAGACCTTTATGCAACTCTACACTTTTTTTTTGTTTGCGTAGAATATAAAGCTTACATTTTACTTGGAGGTTGTCACATCAAATACAAGATATATATGCTTTTGCCTTGTCATGGATAATGGATTAAGATACTATTTTGATCTTGTATTTTCTTCTCTAGGCAATCTTTCAGAGGTATCCACGTCTTGAGAAGGAGTACCAGTCATTTTCCTTAATATATAACAATAGGTCTCTAGATTTGGTAAGAATTCCGTTCAGTTTTATGCAGTTGTACTATTATCTTCCCATCAAGCAAATCTTTTTTTTATGATTTCTATTAATCTTGTTAAATTCAGTGGCTGGTTTATTCATTTCTAGATTTGCAAGGATAAGGTCGAAGCAGAGGTATGGTTTAGTTGTCTTAAGGCACTAATATCACGTTGCCATCAGATAAAATGGAGAACAGATTCAAGGAGTGATGGAATCCCATCTGAAGCTAACAGCCCCATAATTTATACACAGAGAAGTTCACCTTTACCTGCTCTGTTTGGTAGTGGGGATAGCTCACTCAAGGTACAAATTTTTCTTTTTAGCATGATCTACTTGGAAAATGTATTGAACCTTCATACACTTGTCTATATCCCTCCATAACACACACACACACACATACATTGGAGATTGAAATTTTCGTCTGTTTACTAATAAGTTTATAAGTGGTTCAATTCGGACTATGTATGAACTTTAACAAATCAAACACGTAAAACAAAAGAAAGTTAACTTAAAAAGGAGACGGGTCCATAGTCACCCGACAACCTGCTATAACATTTTGTTTAACAAGTTGGACTATTGTTGAAATAAACGTAATTGTCAAGATCATACTTCAAGCAGTAATTGTAGTACATAGTCCACCCCGAAAACCTGTTAAATCATTTTATTTAAATTGTTGGATTATTGTTGAAATATTTAATTTTCAAAATCATATTTGAGGTAATGATTGTTTATACAAAGATATGATGGCAAATTAGAGGTGGCAAGATGGGTTGGTTGGGTGATGGTCAATGTAGGTTCCAAAGGGATTCATGTTGAAATGACTTTTTTCATATGGATCAAACGGGGCCCTCCAGGTTAGGTTTACCCACAAACACTTTTGTCCATCTATGAGTTGATTGTAATTACAAAAGTCATATTATTTTAATAACAATCTAAATCCTAATAGAATGATTTAACAGGTCATATGTATTAGAAAAATAAACTTAAGCGACTTTTGCTTTATTCAACCCGTCCTCATTTCGTTATTTTTTCCCATGCACATAAAAACAACCCAAATGGACCAATTCATGAATCATGACCAAAAGGGTTAAAATTGCCTCCTGTAATCCAGCTCATGATTACTCTCAGATAAAAGTTGATGTAAGTAATAGATACCTCGTATGCAGGACACATGTGATCAGCTTCCACTTCAGAGTCCATATGGAAGCCCTCCCAAAAATGTTGCAGACACGAACTTTTATAAGGTTCCTACCAAGGGTGGCTTCTTCCCTTCAGATTCAACCATTGGCTCTGTCCATTCCTTATCATCTCAAGGTTCTGATGGCCACCTCCCAAGGGTAAAATGGACTCAAGGTTCCGGTCATGATGACGGAGATGCATTAGGAGACGTTTTCCTTTGGGGGGAAATCACTGCAGATGGTGGACCCCAAAGCTTTGGAATCTGCAGTAGTACTTGATGTTCAAAATATTGCTTGTGGTGGAAGACATGCTGCATTGGTAACTAAAAAAGGAGAGATATTCTCGTGGGGTGCAGAATCTGGTGGGAGACTCGGTCATGGTGTAGATTCAGACGTTTTGCAGCCAAAACTTATTGATTCCCTCAGCAATACAAACATTGAGCTTGTGGCATGTGGTGAGTCTGTAACACTCTCTGGTGAGCTCTACACATGGGGTAATGGCCATTTTGGGATCCCCGGACACGGAAGCCACTGGGTTCCAAAACGGGTCAATGGGCCACTAGAGGGCATCCATGTCTCATTCATCTCCTGTGGACCCTTCCATACTGCTGCAGTGAAGTTGAATCCCTCAACTCAAGGGACTTAGAACAGTTAGAGCTGCCTGTGGCGTCTGGCATACTGCTGCAGTTGTAGAAGTTATGGTTGGGAATCCCAACTCTTCTTCAGGAAAATTATTTACATGGGGGGATGGTGATACATATCGGCTTAGGCATGGAGATAAGGAAACTAAACTTGTACCCACTTGTGTTGCTGCACTCGTTGATCCAAACTTCTGTCAAGTTGTGTGTGGACATTCACATACTATGACTATTGTCAGGTCATGTCTACACAATGGGAAGTCAAATCTATGGTCAACTCGGAAATCCTCAAGCCGATGGCAAACTCCCAATTCGTGTTGAAGGAAAGCTCTCAAAGAGTTTTGTTGAGGTGGGGCAAACCATGTTGCGGTTTTAACTTCGAAAACAGACATCTATACTTGGGGTAAGGGTTCTAATGGCCAACTTGGTCATGGTGACATAGATATATAATAGAAATTCTCCAACCCGAGTAGAAGGTCACAAGTATAAGTTGTGGTACTAATTTTACTGCCGTTATATGCCTTCATAAGTGGGTTTCAGGAACTGATCAGTCTATGTGCTCTGGCTGCCACCAACCATTCAGTTTCAAAAGAAAACGACATAACTGTTATAACTGTGGACTTGTTTTCTGTCATTCATGCGGTAGCAAGAGGCATTGAACCCAAACAAACCTTATCGTGTTTGCGATACTTGTGCTAATAAACTGAAGAAATCTATAGGTGCTAATCCCCCTCGTCTTGCTAGATTTTCATCTGTTGTTTCCTTGAAACCAACTGAAAACCGTAGTTGAAAGCGTAACAAGAAGCTAGAGTTTAACAGTAGTCGCGTGTCACCTATACCTAATGGAAATGGAAGCTCTCAATGGGGAGGTCTTAACATCTCTAGGTCTTTCAACCCGGTGATTGAATCTTCCAAAAAGTTCTTCTCAGCTTCTGTTCCTGGTTCAAGAATCGTATCTCGAGCAACATCTCCGACATCCAGACGCCCTCGTTCAACCACTCCAATCCCATCCTTGGGTGGATTATCTTCATCAAAGATTGTGGTTGATGATACTAAGAAGACAAATGATGACATCAGCCAAGAGCACAGGTATGTGTTAGTTAAATGCAGTGTGCCCTGTTATGGATATTATCTAAAAATATTTTCCAGTCTCGTGTTGCAAACGTGATTCATGTTTTTTTTTTTTTTTTTTGTAATGGTCGACTAGTCGCCTGCTTTTTAATATTGAGGGGTATTTTTGACATCTGACAAACCGTTTACATGCATCTGATAAACACTAATGACTAGTAATAGTAACCATTGGCACCGTAAGATGTTTACGTTATATTTTTTTGATGACTTCATTGTACTATTTTTTTCATGAGTAAACACAATATAAGATGACTTCAAGTTGTATATATAATCATTTACTTAAATCTAGTAGAGGTGGTGACTAGTGACTGATCCATGTAAAATCAGGAGGGCTCAAAAGTCATTCATTTGTAAAGCATATAACCTCCTTGATTGCTTTAATAGAATTTTTTAGGTTTTATTTTTATGTTATAATTATCATATATAACGGCTTAATTATTTGTAGAATAGTTTTAAAAAACGGACATATAGGGTGACCGGACATGACCTGCGCTAAAAATGGTCTGTTTTGACCCGAACCCCATTCCCAAAAGAAAAGAGAGAGCGAAACAGGAAATGTTTTCACTTCCTTTAGATGGCCTTTACTTTACTGATTGCATAATGGGCAATTGTAGGTAGAAAATCTTACTCGTAAAGAACAACTTCAAGAGATTGAGCTGGAAAGAATTTCTAAACAACGGAAGGAGGCAATGGCTATTGCGGAGGATGAGAGCTCAAAATGCAAAGCTGCAAAAGAAGTGATTAAATCACTTACTTCCCAGGTAAGATCAGCGTTGTGCACCATTAAGTTTATGCATTTGGACTTCGTTGCTGATAATATTGCCATCTTCTTTTTTTCATGGTAACAATAGCTGAAAGACATGGCAGAAAGGTTGCCCGGACTCATTTCCTTCCTTCCAATGGCATTTTATTAAATGCTGCAGTTGACCATTTGGGGGTACCCTGCGTATATTCCAATGGTTCAAACAACCAAATGTTGTTGATAGCCGTGTTTATAGACCTGCCCAGGTTGAAGCAACAGCAAGAAATAGTAGCAGAACTGACAATGGTGAATCTCAGGGTGACGAATGAACCCGGTGTCTATATTACACTCAGATCCTTACCTGGAGGTGCCATAGATCTTAGACGGGTTCGCTTCAGGTATACTGTTTTCATCTGGCCATTTCCTGTAACCTACTCTTAGAGCTAACTCCATCACTAAATTTCCAGATAGATCTGGATTATATTATATATATTTCAACAGCTCAATGCCTACTGCTAAAGTTTTAGAAAAAATAGCTAAAATGGAATAAGGTTAAAAATCGCACAAAGTGTGTATATTAAAATTGCATAAAACCACATAAATAGCTATATAAAAAAGATACGCACGCACACACACACGTACTAGGCTATTATTGTGATTGTTTAGTTTTTAGTGATACTATGAACCCATTACATAACCTTCGTGATCCACCCATCCATTTTGCTAGCTCTACTTAATGGTGGGTGTTTATTTATACTATTGAAGAGGATTTGGTTTCTGTTGTATTATTATGTGCAATGATGGTTCAAATGGGTAAAGAGTAGAAGTGGGTTGAAAGTAAATTTTGTAATACAATTTCTTTACTAAAAGATTGTCTTGATCTTGATGGTATAACCATTGTAATTATGTTCCAACACGTTAATTATATTTTTAAGATTCAAATAAAACAGACAAGTATGTGGCGGGTCAACCCCCCAACCGACCTGTTTCAACACAATCCCACTTCAACTCGTTAATCAAGTCACCCGTTTGACTACAATTATGATCTTTAAGGAAACCATATATCATGACTTGAAATAATTAAATAAACAAATGCAGCCGGAAGCGATTCAGTGATCAGCAAGCAGAACAGTGGTGGGCGGAGAATAGGCAAAAAGTATGTGAACAGTATAATGTCCGAATTCTCGATAGGTCAAGCATAGGCATTCCGAATCAGTGACCTTGCAGCCAACACATTGATTAACATGTATGTAGGAACATAACATCATATCTCATAGAGCTTGGGTTGTGCTTTTTACCTTTCTTCATAGATATATTATTTTCCCCCTCGATGCCTGGTAGTGGGGTCGAGGGGGAGGCTATCTTACAAGCCACTAGATACCATGTATATTCATAATCCATGTAGGATACATAGTTTGCTTTTAGTTGCATATTGCTTGTTGAAACTTGGTAACTTGCGAGTACCTAAAGGCTTTTTTTTTTATTTGTTTACTTTTAACGACATACCTGAAGGTTATTGCTACGTGTGGTAATATTAACAGTATATGTAAAATGCTCGGTTTGAATTATAGCGGGAGCATAGACTAGTTAAACGTTACCCAAAGTGTAGGCTCGAAATGATCCGAGCTCAAAAATAGTAGGATCGAACCGAGACTAGGCTCGGCTCGACTTGTTAACACCCTTAAATGTACCCATAATGAATCGTTTCTATTTCAATACATCAATAATTATATTATGGTACTAGATTATGTACCCGTGTGATACACGAGTTGAACAATTTAAATTATATATATTATATATAAATTTAAAAAATATAATTAGGAAAAATTAGATTACATATTATATTTAAAATAAATAAAGTTGCCTTTACATCCAAAAAATATTAAATATTTATCAGCCCTTAAATAATTTCTTGTAAAAGACATTCATATTCACATAAAACTATTTTCAAACTTTTAAAATATATCTTCCATACCGTGGCTGTAACCTTGTACACTGCAAGTACAAAAAAAAAATCAAAAGTATTAAGGGTCAATTTGATTAGGCTAAGATATAAAAAATAAAATTAATTTAAAAATATTTCCTCATCTGTTAAACCATCACAATCGAGTATCTTTTATTTGAAATTTGACATCAAGTTTCTTCCAAGGCCAAAGTATTTCTAACCTTGAATGTATTATCATTTTTTTCTAACATCAATGTCCTTAAACATAATGACATTTATTGGTTCAATATGACTGTAATTATAAAAAAAAAGATTGTGTGAATTAATAGCATGAAAATGAGGATGATACGAATTAGTAATGAAAAGACTGTGGCCACTTACTTAGATATTGCATTATAAAACGAATTAGTAACTTGAAAAAAACAAAGTCAATGAAGATTTCAAACACCGTTTTTTCATATATAAAATGTATACTATATATCAAGCTATTATAATATGAAAATAGCTAAGCATATTTAGTTTGTATTAAATCAACTATTTAACTAATGTGGATTGATTTGTTTTGTTTTTTTGTTCAGAACATTCTAATTAATATAGTTTTAAACATAGAGTGAAAGACCACATATTAAAAAATAGGTTAATTTAAAGTACAGGATTCTAATTTAAATTTAATAACATATAAATACGTTATCTTAAAAAATTGAATAATTTTTAATAAAGTTTTTTTCTATTAGCTAATAAACATTTTCAAATCATGTCTAATAATATTTGTTTATAAATTTGTATTAAAATATAATTATATTAATTGATTTACAAAAACATATAATATATATATATATATATATATAAAAAACTGAATTTCGATAACTATATTAATAATTATAGTTGTATCCAATAAAAACCGAATAGATAATAATTATTAGATAAAGAAACAAATTAAGATAAATGTATTGTTTTAAATAAGAAAATGAGAGGCTTTATAGGGGAGTTATATATACTCCATATATTGTCTTCTATTAGTATAGATAGCAATATATTAATATTGATTGGTTTACTTTATTTATTTGTTCAGAACAATATGAAAGTCTCACTAAAAAACTTAGCTAATTACATTGTGTTATTATTAATTTGCTTATTTGACTTTTGCACTATTTTAAACATCTAAAATTAATATGTATTTGCTAAGCATATTTAACATCTAAAACAATGATAAAAATAATAAAACTTAATAATCATTTGTCAAACATCATAATAAACATAGTTTTAAACCTAGAATAAAAGATCAAATTTTTATAAATGAGTTTATTTAAGGTACATGATTTAAATTTAAAGTTAACAACATATAATATAAATAAGTTATATAAAAAAGAATCACTAATGTTTCAATAATGTTTAATTTGGTTAGTTAATAAAACTTTTTAAAGTATGTCTAATAATTTATTTCTGATTTTTTATTAAAATATAATAATATTAACTACGAAAACATAATATAAATATATTAAATTTGAATTTTAGTAGTTATATTAATAATTATAATTGTAACATGAATCATTAGAAATATATTGAATGAGAATCTATTTATATTAATAACAGAAATCATTAAATCCGTTTATAATGATTTTTGTTACAACTAAATCTGTTTATAATGATTTCTGTTACAATTACGATTATTTATATTATAATTTTGCAAATCATTTAATATAATCTATATATATATATATATATATATTGCAAAGGGATTAATCATACATGTCATACTCTTATACAATCTCTTCTTTGAGAGATGCCACATAGGATGTGATGTGGCAAATGTAAACCAATTAAAAAAAGTAATAAATATGATTTAACTAATCTTTTATAATCTTTAACATAATCTATTAAATACCTAATCTACTAAATCTAAATATTAAAATTTTATTATTTTTTATCTCATGTTTCCTCCCATAACTTTTAAATGTTAATATTTTTTATATACGATATTTTTTAAAGAAACAAATTATACCAAATTAACGAGCGTTTTATTATCTTTCCAACGAGTACCATAGTACTATATAAAAAACGGAGAAAAAAAATGACTATTTTTTGTAACCCGACAGGTATTGTGTCGGGTTTGGGATTAGTTTAAAAAAAATTGTGGGTTTGGGTCGGGTCTGGGATTAGGTGATACCCGACCTGATTACCCGAAACAACATACCCAAATACCCGAACTATATACCCGATCATATACCCATGAATCTTTTTAACGCATCACATAACCCTTAGACTAATGCGTTCGATATTTCAATAATTAACTTTTTTTTTTCTTATTTCATGTTAGTTCTTTTTAGAATGATCGATTACAAATTTCTGAATTCATTTGTAATGGCACTAGATTTATACTCCGGTCGCAGAGATTTGTTTTTTTTTTTTATATTTGAATATGATAACTTATGGCAGAGATTTGTTTAAAATAATAATAATAACAATAATAATATATTTTATTATGTCATATTAGATATTTCAACCCGGGACGCTCCCGGGATAAAAACTAGTTTAATTATATATGAATTTATTGTATTAAATAGTGAAATAAGAGAATTCATAAGGGGTGTCATGTATCCCTCATGTGTTTTCTTTTATTAGTATAATATTATAATTTTGCAAATCATTTAATATAATTTAATTATATATGAATTTATTGTATTAAATAGTGAAATAAGAGAATTCATAAGGGGTGTCATGTATCCCTCATGTGTTTTCTTTTATTAGTATAAATAGAAATAGATTAATAATAGGAATTATTACAACATATATCCCCCTATTTAAAAACCTAATAGATATTTACCCAACCTAAAGATTATGGCATAATGACACAAATACCTTTTTAAACCTAAAAATAGGGAAAAACCCAACACCCTTTCAATCCCTCCCACAATAACATGCGATGCAGCATCGTGTTCAGACCCCTATTTGCAACCGGCAAAAACCATGAACCAAGTAGTGTTCAACGGCAACCAGGAACCAACCATTGTGCGACCTAACGGATGTGTTTGATTTAACCATGGATATATGTAACTGAACCATGTTAATTAGGGATGGGTGGGCCATTGGCTCAAACTAGTCGTTACTTGAAATTAGCAATTCAAGGAGATTTGAAATACAATACATCGACAATGTCTTTGCAAAAAATAATGCTCAGAATTGAGGTCACTCACAGTCACGCAAAACACACAGGAAAGATAAACCTTTATATTATCAAGTCTTGATTTCTATGATTAAATGCCAATTTTATAATACTTTTAATTTAAATACATTAAAGTATTCAGATTTCTTCAAACATCGGGTTTGATTCAAAGTAGGGCTGTTCACGAGCCGAGCCGATTCGAATAGAGCTTTGCTCGTGCTTGGCTCGTTTACAAACCGAACCGAGCAGAGCGGCTCATTTACAATCGAGCTAAAAACCTAACGAGCATTCTTCGAGCGCAAATTTTTCGAGCGAGCGCCGAGCGAGAATCGAGCGGAGAGTAATATGGACGATCATAAAATTGGGATGTTTCTTTCGATGTTTTCATTATCGGGTGAAAACTAAGGTCGAAATGTCCGATGATAACACTAATATTGAGATCACAGTGTCCAAGAATGAGGCTTAGATTGAGGCTGGTGATGTGATGAGCATACGTTGTAGGATAGTTGTTACATTGCGACGTAAGTGTGATAACAAGCGACAATTAGCGATGGACGACTAATAACATAAAGAAGTCAAGGCTGTCACCTCATGACTTATCGTTTTACTATTAAATCCAGTGTTAAATTTTTTATTGAGTTAAGTGGGCTTGTTATATTTTGTTTGCATATACTGAGTCAAATCCAATAGAATGTTATATATAAAGATATAAATTTATCTGTAAACTGTGTGTATATTTATTATTAAAAAAATAAAATTTTATTCGAGTCGAACCGAGCCGAGCGTACCTTTACTCGTGCTTGGCTCAATTACAAACCAAAATGAGCCGATCGGCTCATATACAACCGAGCGGAAGATCGAGCGAGCATTTTTCGAACATTTTCCGAACGAGCGACAAGCGATCCACAAGCGGCAAGCTATTTGAACAAGACTAATTCAAAGTGATTGTGTTTGATTCAGGTTTATATCATGTTTACTTTATAAAGCACAATAGGTTTGATTCAAGGTCTTTGTGTTTGAATCAAGGGTTTTTGCTTTGAAGATATATTCATTAAGGTTTCTGATTTATCAATCTAATTTAATTTTTAGGTTGAATATATATGTAATTTATAAAGTTTGCAGAGAGATATATGTAATTGCCCCTATAATAATATAGCCTTTGATTGTATTTAAATTATAAAGGGTTATGAAGTTAAAAATAACATAGCAGTTTTATTATATTTGAATTATTAATAGTTAAAAAGTTCAGAAAAATAAAATACAAATTGCAACGTGGTCTATGGAACCTTGCATATTTTTATTGGTTTTTAAATGTGTAACAATAATGTAAAAGAGTAAATTCATAGGCTAAGGTTATGGGGTGTGGAATCATTCCCCCTTTCTTCGCAATTGTCTATATTAGGGTCACGTCATTTCATCTCTTTCCCTTCCCTTTCTAGGGGAAATGGTTCCTCCTTCCCCCTTCCTTTTTTTTATTATTTTTCTTTTTTATTTATTTATATATTTTATATTTCTTTAATGTTTTTAACACTAAAATTAAAAAAAAAAAAAAAAACATAGAAATTAAACACTTTAAACCAACCGACTCCTTCACCTACCTCCACCTTTATCATCTTCTTATCATCATTTTTATCCAATCACATGTCACACCCCGACTTAGGTGGGCCTAGACGGAATTCCAGATTGTTACCAAACATCTCGTAATGCAAGCAAACAGCGGAAGTAATATAAATGACTAATCTTTTATAAACATCTAGTTACATTTATAGTGATATACAATCTCTAACACAAGTATTCTAGGTAATAACTAAGGTTCTCGCTTGCCTTCTGGTTCGTCCGTCGGGGATACTCTGAGTTGCAGCTGCATAATCCTTGAAACTCCAGAACAGGTACCTGAACACATGCTTAAAATAGTTTTGGGTCAACAATAATGTTGGTGAGTCCGTGCGTGTGTTTAATTAGTTCTAAAATAAGGTTTATCATCTCAAAACAAGTTATCATTCAAAAGCAAGTTTAATAAGTTAAAATGGTTTACACGTGGTGATGTACAAGCCACACCTCAATCCTAACACTGGATCCATCTGCTCCCATTATGGACTCCCTTGGCAAAATACATGTCACATACCTCAGTGGAGGGTTCCCCGGGCTTCCGGGTCCACTGCGTGCGGAGGATTCCCCAAGTAGCGCTACCCACATATTAGGCGGCCCAATCTCCTATTGGGTTAATGAGTGTGACGGTTTGGTTATCGGGAGCACATCTTGTCACATCACTCGTTCATCACATTCTACTGGTTCTTCCCTGGAAGCATGTATTCACTCCAAAACAGTTTAAAATACAAAAATAGGGAGATGGTTCACGGAACTCACCTGGATGCAACGCACATGAATAGCTTATAATAAACGAGTCGCCTGATATCCAGTACTGGTATTCTTCTGGTCGAATCCTAAGTCGACGAATATTATTAGTCTTAGGTTTTAATTATAAAGGTCACACGTGGGGACGAGCTCGAGCATAGGGTTTCCATACTATAGTATACTTCGTCGTATTGTAGTTCTAGTCCAATCCGAGTCTTAACACCCTCATCCGAGGTTCGAATCTATCTTCTATTCTTAAATTTAAGTGGTCAAGTTCTTATTCTAATAATCATGGTTCAAGGTCTTGTGTCCAATAGTTCCTTGTTCTAAAGGTTACAGACTAGTGTTCGTTACAATGTATAAGTTTATAAATATTAGTTTGGCCTAAGCCGCATCTTAAGTTCCTAATGTCTAAGTCGTCAAGTCTAAGTCTCCAATCTTCCATGTTTATGCATCAAGTCCCGGGTTTAATATTAATACTAGAATTCGCTCTACTTATGGTTGGGTCCAAGTTTTGTATCACATCATCCATCCAATATCAAGTCGTAGGCATCAAGGTTCCATCCTTTATTCCGAGTCTAAGGTTTCAAGAATTATATATCTATGTGTATAAGTTTATACTTAGTACACGTCGCTTATGTCTCAATCCGAATCTCATGTTCTATTATTATGTTTAAGTCACGCGTCCAAGTCTCGAGTCCCAAATGTCACTACTACCACTCCAAAATATATAAGTTTATACTTGTCATATGTATAGTTTCTACTAAGTCCAAGTCTTAACCTCAATGTTCCTAAGTTCATACGACCAATCCAAATGTCTGAGTTATCACGTGCCATACGTATTGTCTATGCTCGCATAAGCTCGTCAAGTCCCACACGCAAAGTTACAAATAATTAGTTTATAAATAATTATAATTATCGAGTCCTCGAGTTCGGTTATACCTCACGTCTCGGGTTGTGATTCGTGTTGACCGGGTCTGACCCAGTTGACTCAGTTGACCAAAGTTGACTTTTGTTGACCACTCATTTGACCCGTCTCTTGACTTCTCCTTGACAGCCGACTATTATCCAAACCCATCTCACATCACCACGGTTGTCCCACTGTCACCCATCACAACCACTCGGTAACCACCACCGAATCACCATCGTGTATTACCAACACCCGACACCATAACCTAGAGACTAACCCCCAACAATCCTCGGTCACCACCACCGAACCTTTAATCTATCATCACCCGAGACCATCATCTCATAATAATCTATAAGAAAAGGGGTTTTACCTTCATACTCAATAATACCCGGTGCTGATGGGGTCACCGCCGCTGTGGACCACCATCCTCCTCCCCTTTCCTTCTGCTCGGCTCTCTCTCTTCCTCTTCCGCTTATCTGCCTCGGCTTTTGTTCTCTCTCTCTTTCTACTCGTCTCTTTCTCTCTGTTTCTCTCTCCACGTCTCTCTCTCTCTAGATCTGAGAAGGTGGGTGTAAGAGGTGAGGGTCGTGTGGGGTGGGAGGAGTGGTGCTGTCGGAGTCCCACTGTGCTCCGCCGTGGATGCCGGAGCACCACCGGAGGCGGCGGCAAGGAGCCACCGGCTCCTCCTCTCTCTTCTTGATTTCTCTCTCTAATATTCAGGAGATGTATAAAGTGTGTGTGTGTGTGTGTGTATTATGATAGGTGGAATGGTTTTGGGTTTTTATAAAGGGTTGGGTTAAATGGTTTTCTAAAACCAATAATTGTTTTGGGGGTGTGTTGGAAGGATATGGGGAGGACATGTGTCCTCCCCTTATGACTAAGCACAAGGGTTTGAGTGTGAGTTCGGGTTCGTAACGGGTATCAGTCTGGTCTCGTAAAACGTGGTCTATAATAATATTTTATATGTAATGGTTCGGTTTTTGATTCCGGACATAACCATCTCGCTCACTATTGGTTTTGGGTTACTTGTTTATTACACGATAACAATAATTATACGAAAAATTTTTGGGGTCCGTTCTGGGTTGTTACATCACATAACACACACAACTACCATTTGAGACTACAAGATCTGGGAGTGATACAAATGGAGGAGTAAAAGGTCAAGAACAACAACTACCATTTGAGAAGGAAAAGACAAGTGAAAGGTTTTATAAATATAAAGAAAATTAGTTTTTTTTTATAAAAGGTCAAATAATCCAACAATAAAATGGCCAACGTTCAAATTGTTCTCGATATTTGGGACGGGGTGGACTGGGAGAATCTCCTGTTGGCACCGAACAAGGGACGGGGGGCGGTTTACACCGACGGGGATGGTGGCCACATTACCTCACCGATCCCACACCCCATAGTCTAATGTTATCTAACATCCCTTAGCAAGCTGAACTAACGCAAAGCATCTGACGAAAGTGTTGAATTGAGAACTCGGAAGACTTTTGGAGAAAATGTCAGTCACCTGAAGATTGGTTGGAATAAATTTTGTAACAAGTTTCTCGGCAACCACTAGCTCACGCAAGAAATGGTAATCAAGGTCTTTATGCTTGGCCCGTTTATGAAAGACAGGGTTTAGAGTAAGAGAAATAGCACTTTGATTGTCACGAAGAATTATTGGTCTTTAAGGAGGTAAGGCATACAATTCTTGAAGAAAATGAGTTACACACACATTCAGCAGTAATGTTCGCCATAACACGATATTCGAAATCACAACTTGAACGAGAAACAGTTGATTGCTTCTTAGAACTCCATAAGATGAGATTGCCACCGAGAAAAATAAAATAACCATAAGTAGAATGCCTAGTCTCCAAGAAACGAGCCCAATCAACATCAGAGTAACCAAGTAACGAAGTGTGCGCGGGTCAAGTATAGTGTAAACCAAAAGCAAGTGTTCCCTTGAGAGAGCGAAGAATTCTTTTGACTTCCTGCAAATGATATGCGGTAGGAGCATGAAGAAACTGACTAACTTGATTCATAGCTAATGAAATATCAGGCCTGTACGGGCCAGAGTTTGGAACTTCCTGCACAGTCGAAAGCATGCAAATGATCATCTGGGTCGCGTAAACCATCATATTTCCCCATGGTGCTTGGGAGTTTGCATTCTTGAGGCATTGGAGCCAAAGCTATTCGTGCACAGAACTTTGATCTTTCTGCAAAAGTTTTGGGTCGGTAAGGCTTATACAGATCATCGTCTGGACGTGCATGGTTGCTAGCAACCGACTTTGAATGTTGTTTGCGGTTAGATTCGTGCTGAACTTAGTCTTCAGATTCATAGCCGTCAGGCTCCTCGTCCAGGTTGACGTGGTCCTGATCGCGAGTATTTCTATCACGATCTTCACCACGTACCACCTGACGAGGTCCTGTTGGACGACGGCCATTGTTGTTTTCTGGAGGTGAATCTTGGTCACTTTCTAGGGTACCAAAACTCAAAGCCTTCTGAGTATCTAGTTTGGCCTTTTCAAGAACCATCTTCTGATATTCGGTTATGGTCTTGGCGTTTTGTCTAGCTAACCATTCATCCGGATCTACTGGAGATTGGTCATTCTTTTTTCCTTCTGCCATGGGAGGGATGAACAGGAACAGTATGTGCGGCTGCTTCTGTAACACCCCAACCGATGGCGAAAACATCGAGGTGTCACGTAGTGACGATTGTTCAATAGCTCATGGACTAGAAATGTAAATTTGCATACATTGAATTTAATAATTTATTACATTGAAAGAAATACAACAATTACGACTAGCAATCTAAACTAAGATACAGTAATCTCAATCTAAGTCTAAGTTCCAAACGCTTGGAAGTAATCTCATAAGAACCTGAAACATGTACGAAAATGATTTGGTCAATACAAAATGTATTGGTGAGCATACCCTGTTTGAATAAATATAGTAGGAAAAATGTTTAGCAATTCATGTGCGGTACCATTTGCAATTATGTAACAAGTAATATCCGTTCAAAATCAACCCTATGTAAAGAAAAGTAGATATATATAGTATGCGCTAGTAGTAATGTAATACATAGCAATGACGAGGACTCTCAACAGAGTCACAAGGGTATATACCATAGTACTATTCATTGAAATGCCAGGCCCTCAAAGGTTAATGATTTTGACAAGTCATAGACACACAAATTAACATAACGCAAACACACATGAGAATTGCATTTAGTGAAAGAATAAGATTTAGTCAAAGTGTACATGAACAACCCCAAAAGTGTAAAACATGAAAAAGGGGAAAGATATACTCATAGTTTGCGAAAGCGATCAAAATCCAACTTAAGCGGTCGTGAGCTATGTAATGGGAATTCCGAAGAATTCAACCTATAATGTATATGAATACTAATAAGGAAATATCTAAAAAGTCTAAGGTAACTAGGGTCTAAGGCATTAGGGTTTGCTAAGTCAATTTGGGGAATTAGAGTTTTTTTATGATAAGTTGCGTTAATGTAAAGTTGTATATCACAAATAATATATTAAAGGTTGTAAATGTGGTTTAGGTAATATAATTATTATCTATCGAATATTTAGATAAAAATATGTTTGAATAATTAAGACAAAATAATTTAGTTAATTACTTTAACTAATTATTGTAAATAAATACAATAATCATAAATATTGAAATAAATAATTATGAGTTACACAAAGATCCAACAATGATAAAAAAGACTTTCAATCATAAGAATATTTCTATTTTATAGGAAAAGTATTTATAAAATAGATGTCTAAATAAGAAAAATAAATAAATGTTTAATTATGTCTATTGAACCGTAAATAAGACTAATAATACTAGACATGATCCAAAAATTCTATTTTTATAGAAAATAGATGTTTTCTGATGTAAACAAATAAAAATAATTTTCCCATAATTTTTATAAACTTATTTATATTTAAAACTAATTTAATGAGATTAAATCATGTTTAAATGATTAAAAATAGGAAAATTAATAAAAATAAATGTTTTATAAACTAATAATTTTTATTTCAGATTAGAATGCTTAGAAATAATTATCCTAAAATTTTGAGATTAAAATCAATAATAATGAATTTTTAATCAATTAAATATGATTAAAGCAAATAAATTCAATAAAAATACAAAAATAATGCATTTTCCAGAAAATAAAAGCGTGATAATTTTCTTTATGGTGACAAGATGCTACTCCTAAATTTTTATAATTTTTGGAGCAAAAATGAATTTAATATAAATATTCTAAATTTATATGTATTATATATATATACTAAATAACAAAAAATGGAAAAGGCATTCTAATAACCTAATTCCCTATAACCATGGCTATGATACAAATATCTGTAACACCCCAACCGATGGTGGAAACATCGAGGTGTCACGTAGTGACGATTGTTCAATAGCTCATGGACTAGAAATGTAAATTTGCATACATTGAATTTAATAATTTATTACATTGAAAGAAATACAACAATTACGACTAGCAATCTAAACTAAGATACAGTAATCTCAATCTAAGTCTAAGTTCCAAACGCTTGGAAGTAATCTCATAAGAACCTGAAACATGTACGAAAATGATTTGGTCAATACAAAATGTATTGGTGAGCATACCCTGTTTGAATAAATATAGTAGGAAAAGTGTTTAGCAATTCATGTGCGGTACCATTTGCAATTATGTAATAAGTAATATCCGTTCAAAATCAACCCTATGTAAAGAAAAGCAGATATGTTTAGCAATTCATGTGCGGTACCATTTGCAATTATGTAATAAGTAATATCAGATATATATCAATGACGAGGACTCTCAACAGAGTCACAAGGGTATATACCATAGTACTATTCATTGAAATGCCAGGCCCTTAAAGGTTAATGATTTTGACAAGTCATAGACCCACAAATTAACATAACGCAAACACACATGAGAATTGCATTTAATGAAAGAATAAGATTTAGTCAAAGTGTACATGAACAGCCCCAAAAGTGTAAAATATGAAAAAGGGGAAAGATATACTCACAGTTTGCGAAGGCGATCAAAATCCATCTTAAGCGGTCGTGAGCTATGTAATGGGAATTCCGAGGAATTCAACCTATAATGTATATGAATACTAATAAGGAAGTATCTAAAAAGTCTAAGGTAACTAGGGTCTAAGGCATTAGGGTTTGCTAAGTCGATTTGGGGAATTAGAGTTTTTTATGATAAGTCGCGTTAATGTAAAGTTGTATATCACAAATAATATATTAAAGGTTGTAAATGTGGTTTAGATAATATAATTATTATCTAATCGAATATTTAGATAAAAATATGTTTGAATAATTAAGACAAAATAATTTAGTTAATTACTTTAACTAATTATTGTAAATAAATACAATAATCATAAATATTGAAATAAATAATTATGAGTTACACAAAGATCCAACAATGATAATAAAGACTTTCAATCATAAGAATATTTCTATTTTATAGGAAAAGTATTTATAAAATAGATGTCTAAATAAGAAAAATAAATAAATGTTTAATTATGTTTATTTAACCGTAAATAAGACTAATAATACTAGACATGATCCAAAAATTCTATTTTTATAGAAAATAGATGCTTTCTGATGTAAACAAATAAAAATAATTTTCCCATAATTTTTATAAACTTATTTATATTTAAAACTGATTTAATGAGATTAAATCATGTTTAAATGATTAAAAATAGGAAAATTAATTAAAATAAATGTTTTCTAAACCAATAATTTTTATTTCAGATTAGAATGCTTAGAAATAATTATCCTAAAATTTTGAGATTAAAATCATTAAAAATGAATTTTTAATCAATTAAATATGATTAAAACAAATAAATTCAATAAAAATACAAAAATAATGCATTTTCCAGAAAATAAAAGCGTGATAATTTTCTTTATGATGACAAGATGCTACTCCTAAATTTTTATAATTTTTGGAGCAAAAATGAATTTAATATAAATATTCTAAGTTTATATGTATTATATATATATACTAAATAACAAAAAAAGGAAAAGGAAAACAAATGCTGAAAAAAAAAAAAGAATTGCTGTTGCATGGATTCTAACTTGTGACCCTTGGTTTCAGAAACTAGAGACTCAACCACTAGACCAAGCAACCAAGTTGTTGATTTTATCCAAACACTATTTTATTTAACCAGTTACTTAGAAGTCATCTTCTTCCCCAAATATTCAACTAAACCCTAACCCTAACCCCATTTTCAATCGAGCGAAACAGAGACATTTAGACTTCGATTTTGTGGGGCTTTCAAAGAGGAATAATTAAACAACAAAACGGCAACAAGAAAAATGGTCTTACAATGCGTATGTAGCTCGCAAATGATGAGAAAGAACCCAAACCTTGAAACCGAATTTCAGACTACTTTGGAAGCGATTCTGGAACGTTTTTAAGTGGGTTTATAATGTTTGTAGGTGCAGAAACGGAATGGTGTAAATGGTTTATATAATCGTTTGACGAAACAAGCGTTTTGAAGGTGACATAAAGGTGCGACGGTTTCACTAACAAATCGTGATTAAAGCATGATTATAATGTGTTAAATGCACCTAATAATAATCGAAACTGATAGGGAAATGATGGAGAAACAGTAATCGTTAATAAAAATGTTAAAACGTGCATTAAAACTGTTTTTTTACTTCGCCGGAATGCACAGTCGCCGGAATTTGGGTCGCCGCCGGCGACACCTTGGCCGGAAAAACGTGACAGACAGGAGCAGGTTTATATTTTTTTTTAACTTTTGAATATTGTCATAAATGGTCCCTCCATAATTAACTAGGTTAGTTTTAGGTGTAACTTGGTAAGAAATTCCTTTATAAAAACTTAATTTGGTTAACCAATTTAACTTAAAAGTTTGTAAAACTATTTAAAACTTGAATTTTTTTTATAAAATCTTTTACGAACACGTGTCCACATACGCATTCGATTAAAACTCATACCCAAACCATAATAAATATAAACGATAAATTTTTAATTCGCTCTAAAATTTATTTTGAAAATGACGAAATTCACATGGACTATAATGGAAACAATTAAAGGACTATTATTGACAATTGAATGTAAGACGAGGGTGACGGATGTCACAGTCTCCCATACTTTAGAAAATTTCATCTCGAAATTTCTTTCAAGTGGAGGCTACTTATGAAACAAAGGCGTGGTAAAAGTCAAGTAGGTTTTTTTTTTTTTTTTTTTTTTTTTTTTTTTTTTTTTTTTTAAGAAAATTCCATCATTTATGTTTTGATAAAATTTAAAATAGTTGTCTAATACCCAAAGTAAAAGTTTCAGAATCTTTGACAGTTGTCCCGAGGTTAGGAAGTTGAGAGTTTAAATGAGAAAAGTTTTGGGAATGTGTAACGGATGAGGGGCAGAGGTATTAATGAAGCAGTCTCCCCTACTTTAGAAAGATTTCTGACCGAACTTTAGTAAGGACATGCAACAGGATTTCGACAACAGAGAGTGTAAGAGTATACAAAGTTTAAGGTTTTCTATAGAGATGGTCTACAACGAAGGCTCCAACAAAACTAATTGAAGCTTATGTAAGATGTTCTTATTGAAATGCTAGCTATTAGTCAACGGTCTAATGAAAAGGTAGTAATGGGTAGATTCTTGGTTAGACTCCTAGTCCGCTCCCGCGGTATCATTTATGCTTATATATAGGGTGTACCGCAACTGACCCACCACACTCCCGATACTTTGGACTCGTACTGATTGTCTACCAATAGCCTAAATAGAATTACACACCACCCTCATGTACCTGTAAACCCATGATTGCGTTCTGGACCGTAATCATCGATTTACCTTACACTAGGGTGTTATGCTTTTCCATAACCCTATCCTAAGTAATACCATAAACAAATGTGTGCAATCAGGATATGCTAAGTAATTGATATTGCAATGAAACAATGACATGGTTAGAGGTCCTTCCCTTTTGGGTTTACCCTTTAACCGTAATGAGAGTAACATGTAAGTAATAGACATGGTTAGAGGTCCTTCCCTTTCGGGTTTTCCCTTAACCGTAATGAGAATAACATGTAAGTAATAGACATGGTTAAAGGTTCTTCCCTTTCGGGTTCACCCTTAACCGGCAAATTTCTGTTCACATCGTTGCTCTAAACACCCATATTGATAAATTCCGAGAATTTCACCGTTCCCCTCGGGTTGGAATATTCTAACCCGAGTCGTACGTGGTCACTGGCTTAGATCCCATATGAGTTATCAACTAGTATGTTCATTGGCCAAGATGATGAAAAAAATAATGTATGTATAACAGGGTTTTGCTCAAAACAGGAAAGAAAATGTGCATACCAAATATGCGTTTGTGTAAGTATAGCATAAAATTTTCATTCGAAAGGAAAATATAGCATAAATCGAGTAATCGCACAATTGCACAAAATGAAAGTAAACAAGTTGAACTCTTGCAAATAAGCAGGGTGAAAATAATCACAAATAACGTGTTAGAAATAACTATGAATAAAGTGGTGCAAGAATAAAATAATAAAGTTTACGGCAAATGAGAGTACGCAAAACAGGCGTATAGTCTACTGACATAAGGGTTTAAATTTAGTTAGTTTTACATATATGCATTATATGATTAAAGACAATTAGTAACATTCTGATAAGGATATGTCCAATATTTTGTTAGACAAAAAGTTTTGCGACTGAAAGAGTGTGAGTGTAATAGGATAAATTTTCGTTTATCAAAACATAGTTTGCTCAAACTTTGTGATATAGTTGAAAGGATAGTAGTCATGTATGAGTATAACTTTTTAGAAATTGAAATGTGTTTTAGATTTAAAACAAGGTTCATTTGAAAAATCTTTGTGAACACACGTTTTCATGTGATTTCAAGAAGTCGAGTTTGAAAAATGTTATAAGGCTTATTATTAGTTGCAAATTTCTCCCGAAAACATATATTAGATACGTCATATGAAAACAAAAGTTTAAAATATGCACTACAAGTTTATAAAATGCAAAATGAAACCATTTCATGAAGTATTTGTAAATCTAATGTGTTTTGAAAGGCCAAGATTTAAAATGACGTGAATGAAAAAAATCAACGTATGTAATACGAATAGATTACCAATATTTAAGAAAATTCAACAAGACATAAATGTCAATATTATAAAACATTGAGATTGTTTCCATAGGAAACTTTGACTAACCAAAGTAATTGAAAAGTTATTAGTGACTTGTGGGGGCGTACTTTAACCTATAAGTGAATGCTCATCCCGAGAGTTCCTAGGGAGGCACAGATTAGGAGGAGGCGCAAGAAATATTATAAAAGAGAGGATTGAACGCGGCACAATATTAATAATCTTGGAGGCATCGACATTATTTGGGGAGAGAGGACAGCTCTAAAAGACATAATATGAGTGGAATTGTTATAGCATATTTCAAGAGAAGGGGATCAAGGGTTGAAGCCTCGTCTGATTGGGATTTATGCGAAATGCCAGGCCTAGACAAAAAACTCAGGATACAGGCGCTCACCCTTCCAGATTGCACGTGCCCCATCACTAGTAAATTCCAAAACTTTAGCGATATTAAAAACGAGATGTAGAAATAGATCCTTGAGATGTGGATTTCACTCCTAACTCAAAGATGTGCTCAAAATTGAAAACTATTGTGGAATGAAACCAATCACTAAGTTAAGGATATCACTCCCAGCTTAGTGGTTAAGTTTCTTTGTAAAGGTAATACTCTTTGAGGTATGGATGTCACTCCTATCTCAAAGATATATTCCAAAGATAAATAATATATAAAGGAGTGAAACTAATCACCAAGGTATGGATATCACTCCTAACTTGGTGATATCGTTTCGTTTGTGAAATACGAGTGTGTTCTTCTCTAAACAAAACACCGAAAGAATAACGAGAAAGAATCGTAGTGAAAATATCTTGAAAGAAAATAATAGGATAAAGAGAAATATACACGAGAGGACTCGTGAATGTAAGCTAAGTTATAGACTAGGCTAAAAGGCATTCTAATAACCTAATTCCCTATAACCATGGCTATGATACCAATCTGTAACACCCCAACCGATGGCGGAAACATCGAGGTGTCACGTAGTGACGATTGTTCAATAGCTCATGGACTAGAAATGTAAATTTGCATACATTGAATTTAATAATTTATTACATTGAAAGAAATACAACAATTACGACTAGCAATCTAAACTAAGATACAGTAATCTCAATCTAAGTCTAAGTTCCAAACGCTTGGAAGTAATCTCATAAGAACCTGAAACATGTACGAAAATGATTTGGTCAATACAAAATGTATTGGTGAGCATACCCTGTTTAAATAAATATAGTAGGAAAAGTGTTTAGCAATTCATGTGCGGTACCATTTGCAATTATGTAATAAGTAATATCCGTTCAAAATCAACCCTATGTAAAGAAAAGCAGATATGTTTAACAATTCATGTGCGGTACCATTTGCAATTATCTAATAAGTAATATCAGATATATATCAATGACGAGGACTCTCAACAGAGTCACAAGGGTATATACCATAGTACTATTCATTGAAATGCCAGGCCCTTAAAGGTTAATGATTTTGACAAGTCATAGACACACAAATTAACATAACGCAAACACACATGAGAATTGCATTTAATGAAAGAATAAGATTTAGTCAAAGTGTACATGAACAGCCCCAAAAGTGTAAAATATGAAAAAGGGGAAAGATATACTCACAGTTTGCGAAAGCGATCAAAATCCATCTTAAGCGGTCGTGAGCTATGTAATGGGAATTCCGAGGAATTCAACCTATAATGTATATGAATACTAATAAGGAAGTATCTAAAAAGTCTAAGGTAACTAGGGTCTAAGGCATTAGGGTTTGCTAAGTCGATTTGGGGAATTAGAGTTTTTTATGATAAGTCGCGTTAATGTAAAGTTGTATATCACAAATAATATATTAAAGGTTGTAAATGTGGTTTAGGTAATATAATTATTATCTAATCGAATATTTAGATAAAAATATGTTTGAATAATTAAGACAAAATAATTTAGTTAATTACTTTAACTAATTATTGTAAATAAATACAATAATCATAAATATTGAAATAAATAATTATGAGTTACACAAAGATCCAACAATGATAATAAAGACTTTCAATCATAAGAATATTTCTATTTTATAGGAAAAGTATTTATAAAATAGATGTCTAAATAAGAAAAATAAATAAATGTTTAATTATGTCTATTTAACCGTAAATAAGACTAATAATACTAGACATGATCCAAAAATTCTATTTTTATAGAAAATAGATGCTTTCTGATGTAAACAAATAAAAATAATTTTCCCATAATTTTTATAAACTTATTTATATTTAAAACTGATTTAATGAGATTAAATCATGTTTAAATGATTAAAAATAGGAAAATTAATTAAAATAAATGTTTTCTGAACCAATAATTTTTATTTCAGATTAGAATGCTTAGAAATAATTATCCTAAAATTTTGAGATTAAAATCGTTAAAAATGAATTTTTAATCAATTAAATATGATTAAAACAAATAAATTCAATAAAAATACAAAAATAATGCATTTTCCAGAAAATAAAAGCGTGATAATTTTCTTTATGGTGACAAGATGCTACTCCTAAATTTTTATAATTTTTGGAGCAAAAATGAATTTAATATAAATATTCTAAGTTTATATGTATTATATATATATACTAAATAACAAAATAAAAGGAAAAGGAAAACAAATGCTGAAAAAAAAAAAGAATTGTTGTTGCATGGATTCGAACTTGTGATCCTTGGTTTCAGAAACTAGAGACTCAACCACTAGACCAAGCAACCAAGTTGTTGATTTATCCAAACACTATATTATTTAACCAGTTACTTAGAAGTCATCTTCTTCCCCAAATATTCAACTAAACCCTAACCCTAACCCCATTTTCAATCGAGCGAAACAGAGACATTTAGACTTCGATTTTGTGGGGCTTTCAAAGAGGAATAATTAAACAACAAAACGGCAACAAGAAAAATGGTCTTACAATGCGTATGTAGCTCGCAAATGACGAGAAAGAACCCGAACCTTGAAACCGAATTTCAGACTACTTTGGAAGCGATTCTGGAACGTTTTTAAGTGGGTTTATAATGTTTGTAGGTGCAGAAACGGAATGGTGTAAATGGTTTATATAATCGTTTGACGAAACAAGCGTTTTGAAGGTGACATAAAGGTGCGACGGTTTCACTAACAAATCGTGATTAAAGCATGATTATAATGTGTTAAATGCACCTAATAATAATCGAAACTGATAGGGAAATGATGGAGTAACATTAATCGTTAATAAAAATGTTAAAACGTGCATTAAAACCGTTTTTTTTACTTCGCCGGAATGCACAGTCGCCGGAATTTGGGTCGCCGCCGGCGACACCTTGGCCGGAAAAACGTGACAGACAGGAGCAGGTTTATATTTTTTTAAACTTTAGAATATTGTCATAAATGGTCCTTCCATAATTAACTAGGTTAGTTTTAGGTGTAACTTGGTAAGAAATTCCTTTATAAAAACTTAATTTGGTTAACCAATTTAACTTAAAAGTTTGTAAAACTTTTTAAAACTTGAATTTTTTTTATAAAATCTTTTACGAACACGTGTCCACATACGCATTCGATTAAAACTCATACCCGAACCATAATAAATATAAATGATAAATTTTTAATTCGCTCTAAAATTTATTTTGAAAATGACGAAATTCACATGGACTATAATGGAAACAATTAAAGGACTATTATTGACAATTGAATGTAAGACGAGGGTGACAGATGTCACAGCTTCTGAGTCACATTCTTCGTCATGGTGTTTGGTGCAACTACATCGATCTGGTCGTCGATTGTGGCATCGACCTCCACAGTGTTCTGGTTTACACCAGTCGGCGAATCCATATTTGCTAGTTTGAAAGATGAGAGAACCGATAGTGATGTCGCCAATGAAGAAACAAATAGTCTAACCTCCTGGTAGGGATGATGAGACTATTCTATTCCACAGAGATAATCCTTCACTAGTGGTTTATGAATTTGACTGGCCTGCAAACACAAGTATAATTCGGCTAGGGAGACGGCTACACGTGGTAGTAGTTTATAACAAAAACGTGGGTGAATGGGGATACTATCAATGATAGCTCTTTGGGTTAGCAAAAAGTGTCATCTCCATTAGGGATGTGATCCCTTATATAGAGGTGGACGTATGCCACCATTACCCTAAACCCTAATCATAGTGGGTCGAGACCCGATTAGGGTTGTCTCCACCACCCTTAGTTATATTAGTAAAGTAGTTATGGATAACTACATATAAGGAAGGGATGGAACGGTTACCACCTTTGCCGCCATGCGCACTAAATCTCCTCCTTGATTAATGCATGGCTGTTGACCGTGCGTGACATGCATGTGTCATTGTCAGCGCAGAGTTTTCCTTCTACGTAACTCTTAAGACCGGGTTTGCGTAAGACCATTTGTTAGTTTAGTACCCAATCCCATCCCTTATGTATTTTCCTTAGTTTTTAATTAATAAAATTCCCAATTTTCTTTGATTTTCATCTCATTCTCATTTATTTTATAACCACATAGTTATTATTTATTTCAAAATATTAAAAAAAAAAAAGATAATAATTAAACATGTCAAAGTTTATTTAATTCTTATAAAAACAAAATTCCAATGAAGCTTATATAAATAATTTCTCATTTTTTATACATCATCATCATCATACTCAGTTAATTCCACCAATAGCAAAAGCTAAGGTAGGGTCCGAGGAGAGTAAGATGTAGACAACCTTACCTCTACCCCGTGGGAATAGAGAGTGATGTGTTGTAAAACACATCTCTTTTCCTATGTATTTTGTATATTATTTGATCAAGTTTTTAGTCGTTTCGTGTCATTTTTATTATGTATTTATGTATTTTATTGTTTTATAGGTGTTTGGAGAAAATGGGCTTAAAAAGAAAGAATTTTAATCGAGACACCAACACTTGAGAGCAGTTGTTCATGAACGTTGAAGTGTAGACGAGAAACTTTGGTCGAGCCAAGAACACCTGAGTCTAGAGCACGGAATATAATACTATCTATAAAAATAATATAAAAAGAAAAAAAACACAAGAATTGTGAATGCACCTCATGAGCCTCACGGCTAGGGGTGTTCAAAGTCGGATAATCCGAAATTCGGATATCCGAAATTCGGATAATCCGAAATTTCGGATAGTCGATTTTGGGATCCGAATCCGAAATTCGGATATCCGAAATTTTGGATTCGGATTCGGATTATCCAACGAATTATCCGAACCTTACAAAAAAGAAAAAAACCTTCCCCTTTATTCTTAGTCTAAAACCATAACCTGTTTAAAGTTTACACCAAACATTCAAAAGTTTCCAACCATTCAAAGATGTCATAATACATAAGCATTCAAAACATACTAAGTTTAAACAACAACAAACAAAACAAAACAAAACAACTACAAAATTACAAAGATAAGTTCCAAAAGTAGTTCATGAACACTTAAACATTTAAAACAACAAATCCAGCCATAAGCACTTGTAAACATCCAATATCCAACCCTTATAAACCTGCAATAAGCCAATAATACACATATTAGTTAAGTACATTCAAAACATGCTTGCTTTTTGGCTGCTTCTATTAGGATTGAAACCAAGTAAAATACCACTCCTTTAGTCCTCTGTTCCTTTATTTTATTAATGTTCCCCATGTAGCGACAAACTGACAATTGCATTTGCACATTTATTTACATTTATGTTTCTCTTCCTTTATTTACTAGTGTAAGCCTCTGCACTTAAACCATTAAAAGGATTGATAATCACCGGATTAAAAGTTAAAATTGGGTGATACTATACCTGTCAGCTATGTATTTAGTATGCAGCAACAAAAAACAACCAAAATAACAAACTAACATAAGAATCATTATAACAACAAATCTGAATCATTACGAAAAAAACCAAAATAACAAACTAAACATAGTAACAAATCTGAATCATTATGAAAAAAATCCAAAATAACAAACTAAACATAACAACAAATCTGAATCGTTATAAGTTATAGTGGAAATAATATTGTGTCCAGATCCAAAAAAAGACATAACAGTAATGAAGAATGAAAAGATTAATAATAATATTATACTTCTTACATAAGAATAATAAGAATATTAACAATAATAATAATAGCAACAGCCAACAATAAGGGAAACAAAACTTAAATAAAGAAAAAAAAGACATAACAGTAAAGAAGAACGAAAAGAAAAACCTTACTGTTTGGGTGATTTAGCTCGGCGCTACAGACGGAGAGTCGGAGAATGGGGCTGCGGAAGTCGAGGGTTATGGTCTGTGGAAGCCGGGGCTGCGGAGATCGGGGCTGTGGACGCCGGAGCTGTGGCCGGAGCTGTGGAGGAGAGATCAAAGGGATGGAGGAGAGATCAGAGATGAGCGGCACATTTTATTTTTGGGTTAGGGACTAGGGTTATAAGGGTTAGGGTTAAATTGTGTTATATATATATGTATATTATATATAATATTCTATATATTTTTTAATTTTTTAATTTTCGGATTCGGATAATCCGATTATCCAAAATTTTTCAAAATCAGGATCCGAATCTGAATCCGAAATTTTGGATAATCCGATTTTTGGGTATCCGAAAATTGGATTATCCAAAATTTCGGATAATTCGGATTCGAATTCGGATTTTTTTTTGAACACCCCTACTCACGGCCCAAAAGTCCAACAAAATAAAAATCTAAAACCCTATCGGGAAGGAGCTCACGAAAGATAATAAAAGAAGGAACATTATATATTTGGGGATATTATCATTCTTTGAGAGAAGACAAAGTCAACAGCCGAAAAGTGCCATCAACGAACAAAACAGAGAACAACAGCCGCCACATAGGAGAACATCGACACAGCAGCTTGAAAGGAGGATCGATCGAGCAACTCTAGAAAAAAATAGAGAGGAAGGCACGGGTTGAAGATTAAAGCTACGGGTTTGACTATAATAATTTTTTGGTTTATGTTTATTTACTTCGTGTTCATAAATATTAGTACCATGACTATATATTATTTTGAACCTTTGTTTTTATCTTGTTCCGTTGTTATGAATAGCTAAACTTTTTAGGCTACCTAGGTCGTTATGATGAATACTGGGCATTTTTATGACTTTCGGATTCGTTTAATTATATAATTGGCTTATATTTTGGTAAAGATTTAATTGTGTTTGGTTATGATGCTTTTGCGTATTTAAGTCTAATTTATGATCTTTGATAGTTCCACATGTGTCTTGTTGAATGTCTTTCAGTTATAGATACATGTTAGGTTGCCTGCTTTGTGCTTGCAACTAGTTTATGGTTTTTGACGTCTAATTCCATAGGAACTTGATTTGAGAGTTTAGATGACTTCAGTATTCTGCCATTCCTTGAGACCGGGAGGTGATAGGGTGTCGGGTTGTCTAGATCTTTAGGTATCGGGTAGAGGTGAGACCGGGAGGTGATCCTTGCCTAGTGTGTCTTTAGATTCTTGCAATTCCGAATTATTTCCAAGCCAATTAGATTACTCCTTCACATTTTTGGATGTGTTGTGACTAGCGAGACCGGGAGGTGAGCGAGTCTTTCGAGTACCTTAGCATTCCCTAGTGAGGTGAGACCGGGAGGTGATCCGAACTAGTGACCAGTGATTTACACGCCCCGTAGGATTTTCTGAGAGGTGTTAGTGAGACCGGGAGGTGATCTAGCATTCTGTAGGGGTTTCCTGGGTCGGGCGTATCTTTAGAAAACCTGGTAGCCAATCCATTATTCGATTCCGAGAGTTATGAGTTTGCGGGTAGGATTCTAGACCTAGGTAGTTGCCTTCTATATTATCTGAGTTCGATCAAGTATTCTTAGTTTTCTGTTTTCGTCTTTGTGTTATTTATTTTAATTGATTTTATTTTATTTACATTTAGTTTAAAATTAATTCACAAAAAAAAATCCAATTTGCTAGGCTAGGAGTCGATAGAGGTCTAGTACCGAGAGTCGCTATATTGTGTCCACGGATCGATATTCCGGACTTACTTGCTTTGCTACACTGCGACCGGTGCACTTGCCATTAGTGTGTGGTTCAGCGGGTTTTTCCATTTTTAAAACTTGACCCGAATTTATTTATTACACATTTTCACACATCAAGTTTTTGGCACCGTTGCCAGGGACACAATTGCGCTTTCGAGGACGACCCGAGTCGGGGATCTAGTCATTTTATTGCTTTCTTAGTTTGGTAGATTTTTATTTTTTTATTTTATAAAAAGAAAAAAAAGTATATTTTTATTTATTTGCTATTTGTTTTTCTTATTCTAGTATAGTTTTAGTTTCTCTGTGTACATAAGAAGTACCTCGTTGCAGTCCTAGACCATTTTGCCCACCCGATAGATCACATAGAAATGGCTGCATGTAGGACTGTCACTGAACACATCAACATTACACCCACTCACATCCGGTCCAGTATTACACTACCCATTATCGAGTCAAACAACTGGACCATTGAACCCACTCTGATCAACACCATATCTCATTCAGTTCAGTTTCACGACATGCGTGATGAAGACCCATATGGCCATTTAACTAGATTTAGTAGAGTCTGTAGCACCTTCCAGCTTAATGGTGCCACTGATGACGCCATTCGTTTGCGTTTGTTCCCGTTCTCACTTACTGATCAGGCCCTCACATGGCTGGACTCCCTCCCACAGGGAGCCATCACCTCTTGGACTGATCTTCAAACGAAATTCCTGTAGAAGTATTTTCCCCCTGTTAAAACTGCTCGTCTTAAAAATCTTATCTATGCATTTACTGAGCAGTCAGGGGAGTCCTTCTATGAGATATGGGACAGATTCAAGGCTCTTCTGAATAAGTGCCCTCATCATGGTCTTGAGGACTGGAGAGTCGTGGAGAAATTCTATACAGGAGTTTCTGATGCGACCAAAAGATTCCTTGACTCTACAGCAGGCGCTAACATGATGAAAAGCAAAACCGCTGCTGAATGCCTTGAGATGATAGAGGACCTAGCCACTAGCACCTACATCGAGCCTAGCTCTGGGGGCGTTACTGCTGCCCCTAAGGGCATCCATTCTGTTGAGAGTAGTATTGCACTAGCCGGCCAGGTAGAATCTTTAGCTAAGGTCATGAAGGACATTCAGGTTAAGATTAGTGCTAAGTGTGAGATTTGTAGAGGGGGTCACGAGACCATTGATTGCCACATAGGTCCTAGTGAGGAGTTGAACTATGTCCAGAATTCAGATCAAGTCCAAAGTTACAACTCTGGATGGCAGAGTATAGGAGATTCTAAGTCTGAGATTAGTGAGTTAGTAAAGAAAAATGAGGAGAATCAGGCTAGGACAAATAAGCTCCTAGAGACCATAGTGATGCAGCGTGAGACCCGTTATCAGGAGCAACAAAAGAAAAATCAGGAATTTGAGCTGTTATTTAGGAATCAGGGGTCCACGCTCCAGAGTTTAGAGAGGGTCATAGGAGAGTTAGTTGGTAAGATGACCAGGAATTCAACAGATGTTCAGGTGAATGCGGTGTTCACCGAAAGTGGGAAGAGCACGGGAGTTGATCACCCGGTGTCGAGAGAGAGTGAGGTAGTTGAGGAGGATAGTGTCGATGAGGAGATTAGGGTAGAGTCTTCGGGCAAGGTGCACCCTACTAGGCTAGACCCACCAAGTACCGCACAACCCAAAAGTAGATTGAAGGAGAAACAGTCTGAGGGGGAGCCCAAAAAGGTTTATGTTCCACCTGCCCCTTATGAACCAGTACCGCCCTATCCTGGTAGGTTGAATAAGAGTGAGAACTTAGAGCAATATAGGCCATTCATTGATGTTCGTTGAGATATGCCTAAGTATGGGAAGTTCTTGAGGGAGATGTTGTCCCGTAAGGAGAAGTTGAAAGAGTTTTCCCAGGTCACTCTAAGTGAGGAGTGTTCGGCTTTCATTCTTAATAAACTACCGGAGAAGATGACCGATCCTGGGAGTTTCACTATCCCTTGTCAGATAGGTGGTTTGGCAGTTAGGAACGCCCTCGCTGATTTAGGTGCTAGCATTAATCTCATGCCCTATTCTATGTTTAAGAGATTAGATCTTGGGGAGTTGAATCCAACTAGGATGTGCTTACAGTTGGCTGATAAATCTGTTAAGTACCCTATGGGCATTCTAGAGAATTTGCTAGTAAGGGTTGTAACACCACAACCGATGGCGGAAACATCGGGATGTCACGTATTGATGATTGTTCAGTAGTTCATGGTGAATAATAAATTTCATTAAATGATTTAAATAAATTACATACAATTGTTCTACAAGAATTCGTACATCAAAATGAATAATACTATGCACACATCTTCAAGCATTAATTCAAATCTTCAAGCAAGTAGAACCTGAAACATGTTAAGTTTGAAAATATTTTGGGTCAACAAAAGTTGGTGAGAATACATAGCTTTTTGAATATAATTGATAACAATAGTTTGTACAACAATCACAGTTGTATGATGATAGAGTATGATTCCGACATGTAACAATGCGTCTTTGTACAATCAAACCTTGTGTCGACTGATGACTAACTCGCAAGTTAGTTAAATGTTGTTACTGTTATCGATCATCCCTGAATTTATGCGGGGGGATGGGTTTGTCAGACCTATAGCGCTATAATCTAAACAGGCGGCTTGATCAATGTTAATGATTGTACTGTGTCTTTTTGTTACAGTCAAATGATAGAATGAGTAAATGATAGTATAATTGAATCACAAGTTTCAACAATGTAAGAATGAGTAAATGGTAGTGTATAAAATGTTTAAACATGTTTCACCCCAAAATGTAAAACAGAAAAAAGGGCTATGTAAACTCACATTGGCTAAGGTGAATTATCCTCTAAGTGTTGTGAATGTATGTGAGGCGAATCCCAAAGACTCAACAACGTAGCTAGTCCAAATTGAAGAAAACGAAAAAGAAAGAATATCAAGCTTCCAATTCGCCAATTACAAGAGCTTATAATCAAAGCTTCAATAGTAGAAATAATAGACTATGGAAGAAAGGTATGAGGGAAAGTTTAATCGGATTGAAACAATCGATTTAGAGGTGCAAAGTATAATGGGTCATAGGTGGGTTTTTATACTAGTTTTGGAGTCAATTAGCCATTAAAATTGGTCAACACCATAAAGTAAGGTTTTATGATGAATTGACTATTTGACTAAGACTTTGACTGTTTGACTAAGACTTTGACTGTTTGACTAAGACTTTGACTAATCAATTTAAGGAATGTGTTAAGTTTATTTTCTTCTGAAATACTACACAAGATGATAGTTGGCTCAGTTGGTTGTCACTGTGTGTTGGTTGGCTGTGGACGCGGGTTCGAGTCCCGGTCCACACAAATCTTTTTTTGGCAATTATTTCCCTAAAACTATATTATTCTAAATTCATAATATGATTATATAAGCCCGAAAGTGACTCGAAATATTTTTAAAACGTACAAAAGTGTCGAGATACAAATAATTATTAGTTTAAGGTATTTAAAAACATATATTGTTTAAAACAATACATTCTTTTTATCAAAAAAAATAAAAATTAGGGGAAATTCGCGATGTTACAAGGGTGGAGAGCTTCGTGTTTCCCGTTGATTTTGTCGTACTTGATATACGGGAGGACAAGCATGTGCTGTTGATCTTAGGACGACCCTTCTTACACACTGTAAGGACATTGATAGATGTCTCGGACGGTCGGATTACACTGCGTGAGGGGATGACTCCATCACTTTTGATGTTAATAGGTCAGGGGAGAGTATGAGTAGTCAGGTTGAATCTGTGTGCTTTCTTGGCACTTTCATGTCACATGTCGACCGGTGCATTGACTATATCTGTGGAGCAGACTTATTAGATAGGCGGCACCAAACAAAAGAGAGGCAGGATGTAGAGATAGAGATTGTAGTTCTTGTGGAGCATGATCCGGGCTGTGCAGCCAGTGAGCCTCCAGATAGGTTAGAGGTAGTTAAGGTTGTTGAGAGTTCCGAGGAGGTGATGGATGAGCCCTCGGTTCATATTTTGCTATCCTGCGAGTATGAGAGTGAGCACCACATAGATGAGGAGGATAAGACACTCTTTAAATCTAGCCTTGAGGTAGTGAATAAATCTAAGTGTGGGGATAAGATCCTGATTCACCACTCGCATTTAAGAATATTTTCTGGTGATCCTAGATTTAGGTGGAAAAGATCGTGCCTTGGGAGAGATAACATAAGTGGGACGATTGGTTTACATGAGAATGGTGTAGATATCCTCGTTGATCCAGGTTAGAGTGCTTGATAAGAATAGGATCAGACGGGTGAAAACCCAAATTTGTAGAGTTTGAATTTTTTTTAATATTTTTTTTATGTTTATTTTGTGTGCTTGCATTTTTGCGTTTTTGTTTCGTCTTATTTTTGCAGGATATTAAGATTGTCTTTAACGCGGAAATATTTCATCCATATGAGGTTTGAGGATTCTGACTATGGCCGCGAAGGAAATGCTATACGGCTGTAGATGATGGACGGACATAATACTTTCTGAGAGTTATCGCCATATATTCCAGGGGAGTTCGTTCCATTTCTTTTGTTGTTATATATTTAGTTTGTTTCTACTTTATTTTTGCATTTTTATTTTTAGTTTACATTGTATCCTGGAGCACATTGAGGACATTGTGCCTTTCTAAGTATGGGGATGGGAGGCTTCGTTTTTTATTTTGCTTAGTTGTAGGTTGAGTCAAAAAAAAAAAATACCAAAATAAAACAATTCTAAAAATTAAAAAAAAAATGTCCCTGATCTTTTATGCACTTTATATGGAAAATGATAGTAAAAATGGGATTTTTGGTTTTCATAATATTATATATATAAGAATATAAATAGATTGAAAGCGTGTTTTTTTAAGATGTGTCGGTAGGCCCAGCTAGCTTTGAAAGGTCTCAGGATTGTTCTTAATATACAATAATAATCATGATATCTTGTGGGTTCTCATCTTAGGAGAAACGGTAGAGCTGAAACCGCTGATAGTAATTAGAGGTACCATTGTAGGTTGAAAGCCCATATGTATTATTAATTAAATCGCACACTTGATCCTTTTTATGAGAATAAATCCGGTGAAAAGTGTCGCCCAAAAAAAAAAATCCACATGTCCATCAATTGAGCTAGACCAAAAAAAAACTGAAGCCTCTGATCGAAACTCCCTCGAGGTCAAGTTGAAAAAAAATATACTGAAGCTCATGCTGTCGCTCTTGGGGATGGTGACTCTGATTGAGAAAAATGTGTCTAAGCTCATAAACTTCATCCATCATCCATCATAAATTTAATTTCTAATACATTAGGGAGTTTAGTTTGCAGTGGTTGGTAAATCTATATGGTTTAGCCTTTGCTTCGAAAGCTTGAGGTGGGATTAGGTGAAGCTGGATATCTTGAGTGTGAGACCCATAGATTGATTGTAAACATGAACTTAATTACTTCACATGATTGGGCCCTGATTAGCTTGTGGTTGGGTTTAGGTGGACAACAATACCGACAGTCTTGGTTGATGCGTGAATAAATCTTAATTAATGAACCTAAAAGTTTTTGAAACCGAGAGTCCTGATTATGATTCTATTGCAGTCTTTTTCGGGGACGAAAAAGGTTTAAGTGTGGGGATGTTTGATGTGTTGTAAAACACATCTCTTTTCCTATGTATTTTGCATATTATTTGGTCAAGTTTTTAGTCGTTTCGTGTTGTTTTTATTATATATTTATGTATTTTATTGTTTTATAGGTGTTTGGATAAAATGGGCTTAAAAAGAAAGAATTTTAATCGAAACACCAACACTTGAGAGCAGTTGTTCATAGACGTTGAAGCGTAGACGAGAAACTTTGGTCGAGCCAAGAACACCCGAGTCTAGAGCAAGAAGCATAATAATAATAATAATAATAATATAAAAAAACAAGAATTGTGAATGCACCTTATGAACCTCATAGCCCAAAAGTCCAACAAAATAAAAATCTAAAACCCTATCAGGAAGGAGGTCACGAAAGATAATAAAAAAAGGAACATTATATATTTGGGGATATTATCATTCTTTGAGAGAAGACAAAGTCAACAGCCGAAAAGTGCCATCATCGAACAAAACAGAGAACAACAGCCGCCACATAGGAGAACATCGACACAACAGCTTGAAAGGAGGATCGATCGAGCAACTCTAGAAAAAAATAGAGAGGAAGGCACGGGTTGAAGATTAAAGCTACGGGTTTGATTATAATAATTTTTTGGTTTATGTTTATTTACTTCGTGTTCATAAATATTAGTACCATGACTATATATTATTTTGAACATTTGTTTTTATCTTGTTCCGTTGTTATGAATAGCTAAACTTTTTAGGCTACCTAGGTCGTTATGATGAATACTTAGCATTTTAATGACTTTCGGATTCATTTAATTATATAATTGGCTTATGTTTTGGTAAAGATTTAATTGTGTTTGGTTATGATGCTTTTGCGTATTTAAGTCTAATTTATGATCTTTGATAGTTCCACATGTGTCTTGTTGAATGTCTTTCAGTTATAGATACATGTTAGGGTGCCTGCTTTGTGCTTGCAACTAGTTTATGGTTTTTGACGTCTAATTCCATAGGAACTTGATTTGAGAGTTTAGATGACTTCAGTATTCTGCCATTCCTTGAGACCGGGAGGTGATAGGGTGTCGGGTTGTCTAGATCTTTAGGTATCGGGTAGAGGTGAGATCGGGAGGTGATCCTTGCCTAGTGTGTCTTTAGATTCTTGCAATTCCGAATTATTTCCAAGCCAATTAGATTACTCCTTCAAATTTTTGGATGTGTTGTGATTAGCGAGACCGGGAGGTGAGCGAGTCTTTCGAGTACCTTAGCATTCCCTAGTGAGGTGAGACCGGGAGGTGATCCGAACTAGTGACCAGTGATTTACACGTCCCGTAGGATTTTCTGATAGGTGTTAGTGAGACTGGGAGGTGATCTAGCATGCTGTAGGGGTTTCCTGGGTCGGGCGTATCTTTAGAAAACCTGGTAGCCAATCCATTATTCGATTCCGAGAGTTATGAGTTTGCGGGTAGGATTCTAGACCTAGGTAGTTGCCTTCCATATTATCTGAGTTCGATCAAGTATTCTTAGTTTCCTGTTTTCGTCTTTGTGTTATTTATTTTAATTGCTTTTATTTTATTTTTATTTAGTTTAAAATTAATTCACAAAAAATAATCCAATTTGCTAGGCTAGGAGTCGATAGAGGTCTAGTACCGAGAGTCGCTATATTGTGTCCATGGATCGATATTCCGGACTTACTTGCTTTGCTACACTGCGACCGGTGCACTTGCCGTTAGTGTGTGGTTCAGCGGGTTTTTCCATTTTTAAAACTTGACCCGAATTTATTTATTACACATTTTCACACATCAGAGAGACTGCTTCCAATAAGACCCCCGACTCGATAGTGCTTTTATATCAAGCCTTGGACATAAGGCACATAACACTTAGCAACCAGGACAAACCCAATTGGTGCATGTACCCCCTTGTCTTTTGGCTATCAACGTCACCACCTGATGCATGATTAACCATCCGTCATTTTTAACGTTATTGTCACGAAATTAGTAAAATAACGTTAAAATTAGTGCAACTTTACTTTTGACCACCGAGGGCCACACATATATTACATTATATGTGCACAGCCGTAAGCGGGGCTTAATAATAATAATAATAATAATAATAAAAATAATCAAGTTCGGTTTTAGGATTCTTTTAAGTTATAAAATTATTTTAAACAAAACATTTATGTGTATATATATAATAAACAAAAAAGATGTAACACATGACACTAGGTGAGAAACTCAACGACACTATTCTTGAACAACTTAGGGTTAGGCCTTCTTTCTTTTTTTTTTTTGTTAGTTGGTTTTTACCCCTTGCTCTCCATCACCACCCCTTCATTTTTCCTATGTGAATGGCAGAATCCTTTTGCCTATGTGGCAGGGCAAAGGGACTTTATCCCATGATCAATACATGCAGTCTTAGGTATGGTTATTATTTTATGGGAAATTGGATTTTAACACATTGAACTATTGACAATTGGCCGCTGACGCACTGAACTATAAAATTGAACAACACCGCACTGTACTTTCAATTTATTGGCCTGTATCACCCTCAGACTAACCATGGTTGATTTTTGTTGACGTGGCATGGTGACGTGTCCGTTTTTGCTGACGTTGCATGGGGAATTGGATTTTAACACCCTGAACTATTGATTATTGGCCGCTAACGCACTAAACTACAAAATTGATAGATTTGAGCTTGGTTCAAGAGTTTCAAGTCTGATTGTGTTTAATTTGGTTTGTGGTGAATCACTTTGTTAACATACACATATAAATTGTTAACAAGTTTGATTTGTTAACCATTTATATCTTTGTGGTGAATTATTTTGTTAACATACACATATAAATGGTTAACAAATCAAACACAAACCAAATCAAACACAA
Organism: Ambrosia trifida; assembly: GCA_028751855.1. NCBI lineage: Eukaryota > Viridiplantae > Streptophyta > Magnoliopsida > Asterales > Asteraceae > Ambrosia > Ambrosia trifida. Next base: position 84,044,663 of record CM054127.1, read on the forward strand.
ACGAAATATCTTCAAGTGTGATTATTGTCCAAAATGATTCACCACAAAGATGGATTTTGGTCCAATGATACAAAGAAACTAATGACCGAACAATACAAATAATCAAACTACAGAAGACAGAGATGATGACTTGAAGCTCTTGAACCAAGCCCAAATCAATTAATTTTGTAGTTTAGTGTGTCAGCGGCCAATAATCTATAGTTTAGAGTGTTAAAATCCAATTCCCCATGCCACGTCAGCAAAAATGGACACGTCACCATGCCACGTCAGCAAAATGGACACGTCACCATGCCACGTCAGCAAAAAAATAACCATGGTTAGTCTGAGGGTGATACCGGCCAATAAGTTGAAAGTACAGTGCGGTGCTGTTCAATTTTATAGTTCATTGCATCAGCGACCAATTATCAATAATTCAGGATGTTAAAATCCAATTTTCCTTATTTTACAGTCTTACTTCTCTTTGAACACAAATACCAACTAATTCTTAATTTTTAATACAAACAAAATTAAATAATAACAATAATAAAAAAATGGTCACACTATATTAAACATCCAATTCCAAAATTAACCAAGTTCGAGAAAAACAAACTAGAATACCTACATTTTTCCATTTCAAATTTCTAGATAGATCTTAGAGTGCCTTCAATGGGAGGTTGGATCTAAGTCCCCATATTCATATTAGGTGGCAAAGAAGAGAGAGCAATGATTTGTCTGAAATTTATGATATGAATGGACAAAAGATACAGGAAGAAAGGAGGGATGAGAAAGAAAGTCCAATGACATGTTGGTTTAATAAATAAGTAGCAACATGTGTTGAAAATCAAACGGGTCATCAATCAAAATAGAAGGTGAAAATATAATATACAAGGCTAAGCTTCCAACCCCTTTATTACAAACCTTTTGCATCTTCATTACATCTCACCTAATGCCCCTTAGACTCGTTTAGATAACTATATTATTTGTTCAAGTCGTTAGAGGTCCAAGTTGACGTCTTTTACACATCATCAACTCAAACCAATCAACCCGCCACGATCTAAATACTTTCGACCACAACATGCAATTGCATTTAGGCCTATAAACGAACCGAACGTTCATGAACTGGTACGGCGGTGGAAGTTCGTTTATTTAATAAAGGAACAAAAAAACTATACACGTTTAGTTAAATGGACGAACATGAACAATCGTTGTGTTCGTTCATCTATGTTCGTGAACATCCGTTTATGTTCGTATATTATGCTCATTTGTGTTCGTTTAAATTTTATTAATTACATAAGTAGCTAGTTATATTTAATTATTTATATAAATATAAACACAGATTGGGCTTTCTAGCTATTTGTATAATATACCCAATTAGTAATGGTTTTTTTCTTTTGAACTTTGTAATGGTTTTTTAGTAATACAAAATCGTTTAAATTCATTTATGTTCGTGAACGTACATTTATGTTCGTTTATGAACTGTTCGTTTGGCTTTAAACGAACACGAACTTGACAATTTTCTTAATGAACGAACAAAAAAATATATATATGTTTGATTATGTGTTCTTCTTTGTGTTCGGTTAAAGTTAAATGAACACGAACATGCCTTTGTTCGTGTTCGTTTAATTTGTTTACGGTCCTAATTGTATAAAAAAAAAATCGTGCACATTTGTTGGTCACGGCAATAGCAATAGATGAGATCTTTAACCTCATGAAAAAGAGTGGTTTAGGTAATAAAGAAACAGGAAAACAGTAGCAGATACCAAATAATAAATGAGATGACTGACTGCATCACAATTGCAGGTCATTCTGCTTCCCAAACAAAGACTTAAAAAACAAGGAAACCAGATTCCCCTAAGCTTACTTTTTATTGTTTTAAATATCCAAGCAAACTCTAACTCTATCAGTAGGACTTCCCACAGTGTATCAAGCTCCCAGCGCCAAGAAAAAGGCCAAAAATTGCAGCACTACCAAGTGTTGTTTGTCCAATATATCTGATCTTCATAAGTCCAGGGACCTACAATTTCCTTGTAATAATTAATAAACAAATATGTAACTCATTCAAAATAGAACCACTTTTTAGTTGGAAAATTGTCAACTTTAAGGTTAAAGATGTACCAGTAAAAGGTCAAGTTGACCACCAAAGATATTTTTCAAGTTTTATATCAATAATTTCTGAAATATATACTTATTATTGTAATAATAATCTACCTTTTGAATAACGTGAATTTAGTAGGTTGTATGCCTTAACATACGCTTTGAGGTACTTTTGACCTGTTTGATCTCTTAAATTTACCCATTTGAACCGCTTGAAATAGAAACACAACACCCATCGATCCCCTTCATATTGTTTTGCAATCATTCTTAACTACAAAGCTGAAAACTTTGTCCATGTACAAGGTATTCTGGGGTATTGGGAGCACTCATTGATAATCAAAGTCAATGTTCAACATAAAGAAACTTTTGGGACTAGTGATATGTGTTACACAAATGCGTACGGTGCAGCAGGTTATACATTTGTAGCATGCACCGAATTTTTTTTTAAACGTGTTAAAGATAGCTCCCCTATTTCAAAAAAAAAAAAAAAAAAAAAAAAAAAAATCCCTTTCTTGATAAGAATGTCAAGTACGTTGCTGGATCAATTTTACATTTTATCAAACTCCGTATAACTTGCAGCAACATGATTAACATGAATGAATGCTAATGATGTAACTTGTGCTACTACCATTTGACAAAAACCCGGAAGTACAAAGAACACTTGAGCTTTTTTTACAGTGTGACATTAATAAGAATACTAATAAAAATAATCAACTTTATAACCTAAAAGCTTTAGGAACAATATAAGATCATACCTTGAACCTAACAGCCTCATAAGTTCCATATACAGCACCTACATAATATTATAAAAATCATCAGATAAAAAACTGAGATAATATGGCTAAATTATTCCATCAGATCAATAAGTCAAACATTATTAGGTATCCAGTTCATAGAATAGATATATAAATAGACTAATTTCAAACTTCTTGGCATTACTGAAGTAAGACAACAGAGAACATAGCATGCAGTAGACTAAAGAAGCAGTATCGCAACAGGATTGTGTCTATCATATACTTCACATTTTCCTATTAAGAGGCCTTTTTTTGCAGATCATGGCCGTTTTTTACTCTTGTGCCTATACTGAGCCGTTTATGCCCTGAAGACGTCTTGCGACTTTGACTCCTATGATTAAAAAAAAAAAAAAAAAAAAAAAAAAAGTATGCGGTTTTAAAGTACCAAAACATTCATGCCAAAAGTTTTTATTGACCCAAAGAGTACCATATGTTAATTCAAAAAAAAAAAAAAAAAAAAAAAAAAAAAATACCCGAAGAGGTGTAATTATATCTCACACATGAGTTCCATATCAAAAGTACCAAATTACTGCAGATTATAGGGCAAACAGTTTGTGTCCAGGCGAACAAATTAGAGTTGTTACTATAAGTTATCAGAGAAGTTATGATTTGAATTGCATTTCTCATAACACAGGAGGTTACAATATATACTGATACAAAGAGGAAATTAGGGAGATATCATAGGAGATATCCATGGGAAGAGAATTGTAACCTATGACTAAAATCAATACAATTAAATACAATATAAATACAAATTTGAATAATAATTAGAGACTTTATTTCTTGATATGCCCCCGCAAGATGGGCGGTTCGGAGATGAGGCCAATCTTGGAGACAAGATATTGGAACCGTTGGCGAAGAAGAGGCTTGGTTAGAGCATCTGCTAGTTGATCGTCGCCGGAGATATGTGTAACCCGTAGGGAGCCTTCTTGCACTTTCTCACGAACAAAATGAAAATCCAAAGCTAAATGCTTCATTCTTGAGTGAAAAACCGGATTGGCGGAGTAATTTGTAGCGCTGAGATTATCACAGTAAATAGTAGGTTTGGTGATGGAAGCAAAGCCCAATTCGGTGAGTAAGGACTGTAACCATTGAACTTCGGTGGTTGTAGATGCAACGGCCCGGAATTCAGCCTCTGTGGAGCTTCTGGCTAGTGTGCTTTGGCGTTTAGAGCTCCAAGATATGGGATTAGAACCGAGGTACACAATGTATCCGGTGGTGCTTCTGTAGTTGTCTTTGTCGCCTGCCCAGTCAGCATCGGTAAAGGCATGTAGACTTAGGGGAGAGTTATGACGGATGAGGATCCCGTGGTGTAAAGTGCCATGTAAGTATCGTAGTAGCCGTTTTAAGGCTGCCCAGTGAAGTGTGGTGGGAGCATGCATAAATTGTGATAGTTTGTTGACTGCGAAAGAGATGTCCGGTCGTGTGAGAGACAAATATTGCAAGGCTCCAACCAAGGTTCGATAATCGGTGGGTGATGGATAAGGGGTGCCACCTTTTAACATGAGAGGTTCGGAAGTAGTCATCGGTGTGGCGATTGGTTTGCATTCACTCATATTGGCTTTGTGAAGAATGTCAAGAATGTATTTCCTTTGAGATAGAAGAATACCATGAGAAAGGGGTACAACTTCAACGCCTAAGAAGTAGGACAAGTTGCCTAAATCTTTTAATGAGAATTTGGATAAAGTTGGTTATAGTGGAAGCACATGGACCGGTTATAATGATGTCATCGACGTATACTAAAATATAGATAGGATTAGAATTATGAGGAAGATAAAAAAGGGATGAGTCAGAAATGGTTGGTTTAAAACCATGAGAAAGAAGGTAGTGTTTAAGTTCATCATACCAAGCTCGAGACGCTTGGCGGAGACCATATATAGCTTTGTGGAGCTTGCATACATGATTAGGAAAGGACGGATTGATGAATCCGGGTGGTTGGGTCATGTAGACGACTTCTTTTAGACGTCCTTGTAAGAAAGCGTTGTTTATGTCTAGTTGACGAAGAGGCCATTTGTGAGAGATGGCGAGTGAGAGAACCACACGAAGAGTGGCTGGTTTGATAACAGGACTAAAGGTCTCAATATAGTCAATACCGGGGCGTTGATGAAAACCTTTGGCAACGAGGCGTGCCTTTAGGCGATCAATGGAACCGTCTGGTTTGTATTTGGTCCGATAAACCCATTTGCAACCGACGATGTTTTGTGCGTTGGAAGGTGGCACTAAGGACCAAGTTTGGTTGTGTTGAAGAGCATCGTATTCGGCTTGCATGGCCGCGCGCCAAGATGGGTGTTTTAAGGCTTGAGTGATGGTAGACGGTTCGTTGACAGGGGAAGGGAAGGCGGTGTAAAGTTTGAAGTCGGAGTTGAAATAACGGCTATTTGGTTTACGGTGGGTACGAGTTGTGATTTTGGAGGATGTAAAGGGAAGTGGCGCATTAACAGGAATATTTGGAAGGGAGGAAGAGGTTTCATTATTATGAGAAGTTATTGGATCGGTATTTGAGGTGGGTGTGGAGAGTGTGTGGGAGGATTGGTCATGTTGGTTTGTCGGGGTGTGAGGATTAGAAGGTGGGCTAATAGAAGAGTTAGGGATGTTGTTGGAGTTATTAGGTGATGGGATGGGAGAATGAATTGGAGTGGACGCAGATGAGTTTTGAGAAGTGGACTTGGTTATAGGAATAGATATGGTGAGCCATGGGTTTGTGTTATAGAGAGGATTATTTTCAACAGTGGAGGTTAGAGTAGGATATGGAAATTGGTGCTCTATAAAAATAACATGGCGAGAAGAATAAGTTTTTGATGAAATGGGATCATATGTGTAGAAGGCACTTTGTGTAGGTGAGTATCCGACAAAAATACATGGTGTGGAACGAGGGGAAAGTTTGTGGGGTGAGTATGGTCGTAGCCACGGGTAACATAAGCAACCGAAACTTTTTAGTTTAGAGTAGTTCGGGTGTTTTTGGAATAGGCATTGGTATGGTGACTTATTGTGTAGAGTTGAAGTGGGAAGGCGGTTAATGAGGTATGCAGCGGTGGTAAAGGCAAACGGCCAAAAAATATTTGGCATATGAGCATGAGAGAGAAGGGCGAGTCCAGTTTCGACAATGTGTCGATGTCTTCTCTCGGCGTAGCCGTTATGCTCAGGAGTATGTGGTGGTGAGGTGAGATGAGAGATTCCCGAAGATGATAGATGTGATCGAAGTTTCACGTATTCTCCACCATTATCGGAAAAAAGTTGTTTAATTTTTCGTTGAAAATAATTTTCTACTAATGATTGAAAACGAACAAATGTAACAAGTGAATCCGATTTTTGTTTAAGTGGATAAAGCCAAATATATTTTGTAAAATGATCCACAAAAATTATGTAGTATTTGTGGTGATCAAAGGATTCAATTGGTGAGCACCATACATCAGAATAGATTAAATCTAAAGGAGCATTAGAAGTAAGGGACGAATCATGAAATGGCAAGCGATGACTTTTATTGATTCGACAAGAGTTACAATTTTCAATGCAAGTGGAATTAAAGGAAAGAAAAGATGATAATTGTTTAAGAACTTTATTTTGTGGGTGACCAAGTCGATGATGCCACATCGAAGAGTTGTTGCGGAGATGAGCAGTGAAGACTTGAGGCGTCAAGGAAGAGCGAAGCTCATATAGTCCCTTGGTTGCCGTTGCCTTGAACAGGGGGGTTTTGGTTTCCCGATCCTTTATGACAAAAACAAACGAGTAAAATTCAATTAGAAAATTGTTGTCAATACATAAACGTGAGATGGATATAATGTTGCGAGATAAGGAAGGAACATAGAGCACATTTTTTAGAACAAAGGATGTATGTGATGTGTGAATCAAAACAGAGCCAATATGAGTTATTTTTAAACACGAACCGTCGCCGATAACTAGTTCCTCTGTCCCGTCATAAGGAGCATGGATGGATAGGTTTTGTAGGTCATTTGTGGCATGAAAGCTTGCTCCACTGTCAAAGATCCAATTGTTTGCATTTGGGTTGGAGGTATTATGTGTACTCATATGATGAGCCTGAGCATTAGTAACCTGCACATTTCGGTTAGGCGTTGGAACATAAGCATTTGGGTGAGCGTTTTTAAATACCGTACAAGTGCGTAGCGAGTGCCCTTTTAAGCCGCACCATTGACATTTGCCTAAAAAGGGACGAGCTCCGTGTGATTGAGTGGATGGCTTGGACGGGGTCGGGAGAATACCGGCGCTGCTGGTGCCTTGTCGGGTGTTCCAGGAACGTTTTGTTGGCTGGTTTTGAGTGTAGAAAACTGAGACGGGCTGATGAATTCCAGACGAGGTGACTTGTTGAGCGATTGTTAATTCGTGATTGATCAACTTCTCATGCAGTTCGGTGAAGGAAATTGGTGAGTCTCGTCCATGAACAACATCGATGACCGATTTGTATGCGGTTTGGTCAAGTCCGTTGAGCACAGCATCAGTGACATCTTCCTGGTCGAGTTTCTTTCCGAGAATGGCGAGTTCGTCAACAATGGTTTTGATGTTTTGCATATAGGTTGTCACTGTTTGGGTGGATGTTTTGGTCAATTGTTTGAGGCGATATTGGAGTTGTTTGATATGGCCGCGAGACGGAGAAGCGTAGGTCCCAGCCAAGGTTTTCCAAGCTTCATATGAAGAAGAAGCATTGGTGACGAGTGGGACGATTTCCAAGGACAAACTTCCGACTAAGGCACCGAACAGAAGTTTGTCTTGTCGAAACCATCGCCCGTGATCTTTGTGTGGTGTGACTGAGCCATCGGTTTCAACAGTTGGGGTGGGTGCAGGGAAGGAACCATCAATGAATTTATACAAATCCAAACCGTGGAGTAGGGCCTCAATTTGTGTCTTCCATCCTAAATAGTTGGTGGAAGAGAGTTTTAGGGTTGAAGGGAAGGTGACAACAGTCAAATCCTTAACGGTGGTGTTGATGACCATGGAGTTGTCATCTGTTCCAGCCATGGGTTTTCTAGGCGACGAAGGTGAGGAAGAAGGTGAATTGATGGGGGAGGAGAATTGTGAGGAACCTTGCTCTGATACCATATAAGTTATCAGAGAAGTTATGATTTGAATTGCATTTCTCATAACACAGGAGGTTACAATATATACTGATACAAAGAGGAAATTAGGGAGATATCATAGGAGATATCCATGGGAAGAGAATTGTAACCTATGACTAAAATCAATACAATTAAATACAATATAAATACAAATTTGAATAATAATTGGAGACTTTATTTCTTGATAGTTACTCCCCTTACTGCATATTACAAAACAAACCCCTGGCCCTTATTGGGCCAAATAACTAGTGTTCACACTCCACTTGTTGTAGCCACATAATTAGGGTTCTAAGGGGAGCCTGTGGGTAGAGGCATAGCCGTGGAAACAAGTCAGAAAGTGAGGGATTAGTGATTTTGTGGTGCGAGGGTAGTGCCTTGCTGAAGTTTATATATATGGGCACATAATTAGGGTTCTGAGTGCAGTTTAGAGGCAGATAATTACAACTCGTAACTTACAGCATTTTATTTTATAAGAAAATGAATTAGGGTTCATACATCATCTACTTCAGTTGGGTTTATTATAGGCAAACAATTAGGGTTTTGAATCTACTTTTTACAGGAAAATAATTGGGATTCTTACTAGCCAAATAATTAACTTGTCACTTCACTACTACTATTACTGCAGTGCAGTTTATAGGCGTTAATAATAATAATAATAATAATAAGGGCTCTTATTCCACCGAAAAATATAAAATACATGCAATCTGTTAAAAAAATAAAAAAGTGAAATCATACAGCGTTGAGTGTTCTGAAAGAGGAAAATAAATAAAGTTAGGGTTATTCAATAAAAGGGAAGGGAAGGGAAGGGAACTTACCGACGGCGCCTCCAACAGCACCGCCGACGGCGACTCCGGCGGTAACTCTGGCTAGACAGCTGTCTCTTGCCATCTCTCTTGATTGATTGATTAATTAATTAATTAATTAAGGGGTGTGTGTGTGTTGCGGTGGAGACTAAAATAAAGCACAACAAGGACTTAGGTTTATAACCAGCCAGAGACTTGTTTCTCTTTTTACTTGCCAATACTTTTCTTGACCCACAAACAATATTTCACCTAGGCTAAATAATAGTAAGGGTGCTTAGACCTACTAGGTGTGGAGGAGGCTCATCTTTCATGCATTGCCTCCACCTTAGCTGCTACGTTAGCGTGGGGTAGGAACATCCATGAGATGATGGTTCTAGGGGTGTGAAGAGGATCATCATCATTTAATGCTATTTCTTTTTTTTTTATTAAATAATATTATCATATTAATATAAAAAGTAAAGATGTATTTAAATAAAAAACAAACACTTAAATAAATTAAAAAAACGTACAATAAAAAAAACAAACATTTAAATAAAAAAAACGTACAATTTTTAATTAAAAAAAACACAAACTACGGATTATATTTTTTTGCGATGCTTTCCTTCATCTTGAGCAACACGGGACGGTCTTTTTCGGGGTAGTCGTTGATGTTTGCTGTCATTATTCGCCATTCTTCTATTTGCCTATCATCATTCTTTTGGCGAATGTTTTCCTCCACCCTCTTTTGCTTTAAGCGAAGCTTTTCTTCGACTTCGCGTTCCTTCAATTTCTTCTTTTCTGCTTGACTTTCACTAAAGGTATTTTTGAAGGATACCAATTCAGCGACCAAACCGTCCAACATTGACCCGCTCCCACTCCCTGACGCGGCTTGTTTTTTGCAGCCGCTTGTTTTTTTGCAGCCGCTTGTTTTTTTGCTCTATCCCTCCCTATGGGTCGTGGCTCCTCTTGAACGGGAGTATCCTCGAACTCTGGGTCTGGGTCATCGTTTATATTTATTTGACAATGACCGGTCGACCCGCCTCCCACGCTATAATCGCCCGACTCCGAAGTTTTGGTTCGTTTGGCGCTTGCAACCTCGTTTGGAACCGGTGCCCATTTGCGAGATGTCTTCAACACCGTCCATGCTCGAACATGAGGAAAAACATGGTCATACTTGTCTTCATATTTACGCATCGCCTCCTTGAAAATCATTTCCTCGTTAAACCCACTTGGAGGTTTCACATACAATGGATTATAAAAGGCGATGAACTTCCCGATTGTAGTAGTCATTTTACTCCATTTAGAACTTAAAGCCTCCTGCTTGCGATAAACTCCTTGCTCCATCAATTGGTGAAATTTATCTCGTACTTCGGCGTATAAACTATCTCCCGTTTGATTAGTCCCTACATTTTTAAATAAAACATATATTAGAGAATAAAAAAAATAATTTTTTTTTATTGTATACTACTAAAAAAATAATTTTTTTTTACCAACTATGGGATCTTTCGAACTAGCCAAATACGTCTTCGCTAACGCTTCTTCTTCCAATTTCGTCCATGGGGTTTTTTTTGGACGACCCTTCTTCTTTATCTTCACCTTGCTTTTTTTCCCCTTCCCCTTCGCCTTCCCCTTCCCCTTCGAACGTTGGACTTGTGTTTCGGGCACAACCTCCACCTCATCTTCTTCTTCATCTTCGAGTTCAAAATTGGGTTGTCGTTGTGGTTGTAGAGATGGACGGAATGGCGGAGTTTGCAAAAGTTGGGTAAATGATTGAGGGTTATGATGCATTTGCATATGATGGAATTGGTTAAAAGTAGTGGGGCTTTGGTGCATTTGGGGATATTGGGTGAAAGGGTTGGGAGTTTGTTGGAAACCCGAAAAAGTAGCCCAAGATGGATCCATTGGCATCGTGAACGGGTTAGATTCTGGTTGTTTTGATTATGTTGTGGTGGTTGATTCGGGTTTGGGTTGTTTTGGTAAGGATCCATTGCAAAATATATAAAGTATTTTTATATAAAAAGTGGTGTTTGATATAATAAGTGGTGTTTGATATGTGGTGAAAAATGGTAGATTGGTTTGGTTTAAATAGGATTTTAAAAAAAATTGGAGATTTTTTTTTAATAAACGGTCACCCCCAAACGGTCAAATTGCACGCTCCCCGAGGCAAAAAGAGGCCCGGCTTCAACGGCATTTCGTTGCCCCTCTTGCCGATGCCGCCCCTAGGGGGCGGTGTAGCGAGGCCCGGCAAAACGAAGACGGCCCTATGCCGCCCCCCACACCCATTGGTCTTATTATTACAACTTATTTTCAAAAATCCAATTCTAATTTGGCTCTACAACTTATCTGGACATTGCTGGTACTACATTTAAAAAAAGCCTTCCAAAAAAATATAATGCAAAACCGAATTTTGGTACGTTTGGTTTGGTTTGGTTGCGGTTCGGTTAAATCGGTTTTTGCAGTTTGGGTTCGGTTTTTATGGTTTTCTACTCACCCCTAGACTGTTTAGTATTGAGGAATGGACGGTGGAGTAGAATTCGCCACTATGAGGGACTAAAAAAGGTGTTTGATTGGTTAATGAAATAGAATCACATATTACACATGAATTTTCATTCCCTTCAAGCACGCAAAATTCGTTCCATCCACCTCCCATGTCTTTTTATTTTGTTTCATTTTCTCTTTTAGAGCACTCATATTTGGTTCCCCATATTTTTGTGAGAAAAAACCCCATATTATGGGGTTGTGAGTTGTTGTGTGTAGAGAAAATGGGGAATCTACTGTTTATCGGTATATTTGGGAATATTTTGGGGAAAATAGTTTTTGTGTGTTTATTTTTTAATATTTTGTTGAAAGTGATCGTAAACGGATGAGAGATAAACTGTAATAATTTTTAGTGTAATATGTGGTTTTGAGTGGATGGGGGATGGGGAACCTATTGTGAATGCTTTTACACTTCAACAACACCCACAATCCATCAACTGCTACCAACCGCAACCACCACTATCGCCACCCGGAATAGACGAGGTAATGGAACTAACAAAGGAATAAAATGATCACTACAATTACATATCTTGTTTGGTTACAAAGAATGAAATTAATCATTACTATGTGTTGTTTGTTAGTTAGGAAATCAGGAAAGAATAAAATCGGTGGTCGTGGTTATGATTGTGTGTGACAGTAATGGTGTAACACCCCAACCGATGCCAGAATCATTGGGATGCACGAAGTGAATGATTGTTTAACAGTTCGTGGTACTAAAATGTAAAATTTATTTATCTATCTATACTACTATATAGTGGGTGCTGTACGGGTAAAGTTGTCATTTCATGTTTATGCATAAGGGTAAAATTGTAATTTCATTAATTTGACAAGACAAATTTAATACAACTATTAATTTCTATTAATTAATGACAAAAAAAAAAGAAATTAATGATTAATGATTAATAGTTGAAGGTTAAAAAAAAGGCAAAAACAAGAAACAAAAAAATTAGTTTGTATAATATTACACCATTCACAATTTTAACCCCCTATATTTTGTATGTCTTATCTAAAATAAATTAACCGCAAACAAACTCACATGTTCGTTATATAGTTTTTGGAATTTGCCTGTAGAGATTAACAAACAACTAGCAAGGATGCACTTTACCCATCATGCTTTCGGGTAACAGTATAATGTTCTTTTTTAATCAATAATAGAGGATAAATTTGATCAAGTTATAAGTTGGTTTGAATCTCTATAATATAACTGGTAAAAGTAATAAATGGAATATGGATGTTTAGCGCTACTGTTTTCGGGTTATTCAGGTTATTTAAATTACAATTTGATTTATATTTGAATTCAAATTGAGCTAAATAAACTAAATTATATATATATGTACTTTTTATAAAAGAAATTCAAGTTATATATAATTCAATTCGAATTTTCAGGTCGAATCGGGTCGAAAATCATAAATTTGACCAAACGCAACATCCAAACATTGGACAGCACCGCCGCAATGCGCGGGCTCCTACTAGTCACTTTAAATGTTTTGCAAGATATGAAAGTAAAAAATACAACCACCAAAATAAAAAAAAATGTTGATTGGTTTAATCTAGTTCGGAAGTCCTATGTGAAGCATCAAGCAAGTTTACTGAAACATGCACGAAAATCATTTTTGTCAACACAAAATGTTTGTGAGCATTACCTAGGTTTGTACATATAGTATGTATAAGTTTAACAAAAAGGTACAATTCATGTGTTTAGCATTACTAAGGCATTATGTAAACACGTAAGTAACAAACAAGACAAAATAAAATGTAAAGTTGAAATTGAGCACCCTAACACGTATCAAGTATAAAAGACCACCATAACATAAGTTATGTCTAAAAGAGCGCCGTAACATAAGTTACGTCTAAATGTAAAGAGCACCATAACGTAACTTATGTCCAAATGTACGATTTTGCATAAAGTATTTAAGCTATGTTCATGTTCAAACATAAAGCACAAAGATAAACAAGACACGTATATGAATTGTAAATGAAGAAAAGTGATGTGTAAGTGAATGTGCAAGTTTTGTATACTTGTGCATTAATAATCCCAAAAGCGTAAAAATGAAAATGCCACTTTGCACGAGAATGCACTAACCCAAAGCAACATGGTAACCAGTATCCTTTCAACAATAACACCCAGAATTGCCAAAACAGTCAGTCTAACCAAAATCGCCAACAATCTCCTTTCAACAACACTCAAAGACAATCAACACCACCCCCAACAAACTCAAAACACTCCAAATACTGAACAAAGTCTAGTTCCAGTAACCACTACAGCCATCCAAAACCAAAGTGAAAACAAGGCATTGGTGATCCAGTCTAACGAGGGTTTTAATTCGAATGACGTTAAACTTAGTTTTGAAGATATTTCTGGTGGGAACGTGGCATGTTTTGCAGAAAAGAGAGTTGAAAAGTTAAGGAGACAGTGGAGGAAGTTGTCGTTGAAGGAATCTATTGAAGAGATTCAAGAAGATGTTGAAATTATTTTTGTACATGTTTCAGGTTGATTGTTGTGATATTTCTTGTAGGATATTTGGACTTAGTAAAGACTTAATACAGTCAACGTGTGGAATTGTATTTGTATTTGATGATACCTATAATTGCAACTTGAAGCATTGAATAAGATATTTATACTTTAGTACCATGAGCTTTGAACAATCATCACTACATGGCACCTCGATGATTCCGCCATCGGTTAAGGTGTTACAGATTGGTATCAGAGCCGTGGTTATAAGGAATTAGGTTATTAATAAAATGGCCTACACTATAACTAAGTACCCACACTTGACATTCTTATGTTTAGTTGTTAATTGTTCAACTAAATTTTCACCTTCTGACACCTCTCGTTCTACCCTTACCTCTATCTACTTCTCTATCTCTTTCCTTCCAATGTCATCTTGTTATAGCTAAACATTATTGGAAAGAGATAACGTACAAAGCGTAAGAAGCATTCTCAGCTATTAGATTTAGGCGGTGGCAAGATGGTAATTAACACCCCTAATCATATTTGGGTTAATTTAACCAAGGGTAAATTAGGAAAAACGCGTTTATATTTATATAAAATCGTAATAACAGACATGATCGAAACAAAAATTTTCAACGATTGAACCTGATTTTTCATCGTTTCGATTCGATTAAACGTTTAGAATGATTAAACAATAAAAAAACATTAAGTTACAATCAAATCAAAACGTATTAGCAGAAAAAACAGAGTATTATATTCCAATTGATAAAACCAGTCGAATCATATTCAAAAATCACTATCAACGCATGTATTATTCACAGAAACGAACGATTTTGATAATAGAAGAAGAATTAAAGAATAAAAATGGCTTTCAAAAAAGTTTCAGACGATGAAGAAAAGTAACTGATAAACAGGTTCTATTTAAACGCCTGTTATATATATGTTAGAAATTTAAAAATTTAAACGCACGTTTTCAATTCACGTGCGTCCAAAAATTAAAAATTTAAACGCACTTCTTCAGTTGTTTTCAATTCATGTGCGTCCAAATTTTACAAAGATAAACGCACTACTAATTATAAGGAAGCATTAGTAACTTTATTGTGTGAGCCAAATCACAAAGTGCATCCAAATTTTAGAAAGATAAACGCACTAACAATTATACTTGAAGTATGTCATCTACAAGTGCGTTATGTACTCATTAACCTTCTATAATGGATTAACTAATTATTTCTCCATATCTGTATATTACAAATAACATTTGATACACAAACTAGTTTTCAATTTATTAATTAATTACTAAATGTTGTAAAACAACGACCTACTAGCAACTCATGCATGAAGTATAAGAACAAAGAGGAAAAGATAGAATGGAAAATAGAGAATCATTGAGTATATCACATAACAATTACACGGAGCCTCTATTTATAGGGCTTTTACATTAATACAATAGAAATGAAGAGGTGGGAGTTAGGAATATAGATAGTCACCATAATATAATTTATTTATAACACTCCCCCTTGACTATCCATGTGATAAAAGAAAATAATGTAGTATACGCTTGGTGATGCTGCCTGTTGATGCACTATTATGTGGACGTCACTATCGAATAGACTAGGGTTGAGTCGTGTATTGTATTACATGAGATTGTGGTGATCCATAAGGGCATTATATGGATCTGATGCATTTGTAAATATAGACCAAAATCTAAGCTAGATTCGACCGTTTGTGATGGTGCGAATGTGGAAAAGTTCCACATTCGACCTCCTTAAATGGGCGAAGGTGGCTTATGGTTTTGGACTATAAATAGCAATTTCATGTGTTGTTTTCATTTGTAGATTTGAGTTTATGCTTTGAATGCTCTCAAGGGGGAGGTCATGCCCGACCTCCCCCGGCCCCGAGATAGATGTTTATCCTACTGATGACAGTGTCTGTAACCGTTTCTGAATTAATACGAATCTGTGATGACTTTGTTATCGTATGTTTCTGTCTCGTCTCGAATCTCCCGTCTAAAACCGAGTTGTTTTTGCTTAATCGATCCATGGATTTGGTTATTAACCGAATTCTCAACACACCCGGCATGTTTGGGTCAACATTTTTATAAACACATAAGTCTACCTTAGTGGGAAACATTTATAAACGAACTTAACTGGGTTAGTTGAGTCGGGTCAAGTTAGGATTGTCCAGGGGTCAATGATCTAGAGGATCATTGGGAGCCATTTTGGGAATACACTAGAACCGGGTCCCGTTGTTGGTGACA
Source organism: Ambrosia trifida (assembly GCA_028751855.1). Lineage (NCBI taxonomy): Eukaryota > Viridiplantae > Streptophyta > Magnoliopsida > Asterales > Asteraceae > Ambrosia > Ambrosia trifida. The sequence goes on from CM054127.1 coordinate 84,060,628, forward strand.
TTACATGAACAAATTAAGTATATGTGTAGGTTATGGGTCGTGTGGTGGATTATATACATAGATGTGTTTAAATGATGTGAAAATGATTATCCGTGCTTAATTATGTTAAACATAAACTTAGGATGCATGCTTATATGTTAAGGTATGTTAGAATGCGTTAAACACGACAAACTAGAAATCTAGAAAATAACACTTCTTTGGTTCGACCGTTCGAAGGGTCGAACCAGGCCCTCAGTCTGTTAAGAGCCTCCTTCGACCGGATAAAATCACCTTCGACCAACTAAAGCTCCACGTTCGCCCGTACGAAAGGGTCGAACCTGGACATAATATAAATACCATCCTTTGTCATTTTTCACCATTTCACAAACCCTAACCGTCCCAAAACACTCTCTAGCAATTTTAAACATTGAGGAAGGAGTTTTTGCCTTTGTTTTCTATAATCTAACCGACAAACATCTTCTACACAAAGATCTAAGGTGTGTTCTTCATTCTAAATCATTTTTAAAGCATTTCAATTCGTTTTCATTAAACCCCAAGAGTCCAGATCTGATTCAAACATGTTTTCATGGATAAAAACCTTCCTAGTATCTTTCTAAACAAAACCTATTCATAAACAATGAGTTTTCATACAAACTAACATGTGTTAATGGTGTTTTATGTGATGTTATGTATTGTTTGATGATTGATTGCTATATAGATGTTATGACAACGATCTAGGACTGTTATTGATGATGATTTATGATTGAGATAGGTTACAATTGATTATTGATGATATTATGTTCATTTTGGGGATTTTGGGTTAGATCTAGGGCTTGTTCATAATGATAGCGATGAGGATATGATTGGGGGGTTTATTGTTCATGATAATCTGAGCATATTAAGTTGATTATAGATTGGTTTCATAAAGTTTCCTAATTGAGTAAAGATTGCATGCATGACGATGTGACATCTCCATAATTTCCTATTTTGGGAAACTTGTAAAACGACTAGATTTTGGTGTAAAATCGGTAGGGTTTCGTAGGGATATGTTAATGATAGTTGACTGTTGTAACTCATGATGTTTCGTGATGTTTTCAGATGTTTTTGATGCGTTTTTGAGGAAACCGAATAACAGGGTCAAACCTGGAGTACCTTCGACCAGTCGAACGGTCGAAGGAGGTTCTCCAGGGTCGAACCTGGTTACTAAATGGTCGAACGTATTACAAATGGGTGAAGGAGGGAGAAAAGGGGCGAAGGTAGCCACATTCGACCATTTAAAGCCTCATTCGACCGTTTAGAACTACATTCGACCCTACGCTATCAAAAATGAGATTTTTGATGCAAACTAAGTGTTTTAATGCTTGAAACTTATGTGTTAACTTTATGTTCATGACTAATTGATGTAATGAGTCACCAACGGGATGTCGGGTCGGTTTGGGATGTCCGGTTAACGTTTAAACACACTTTTTAACACACGTAGTCAAGATCTGGACAATCGGGGACTAGTTAGCCTTCGGGTTAGTAGTCATCATACTTATGTAAACTCACTAATAGGTTGTTACTAGTCGGAAGTATCATACACGGGTTGGATCTCTAGTTATCAGGAAGACGCACTCGCAGGTGAGTTTCACGGCCCCACTCTTTTACTGGTTTTACATTTTCGGGGGAGAAAACATGCTGTGTTCTTTAAACGTGTGTCAACTATGTTTTCATAAAAGGCGTTTTAACTATGTTTTCATAAAAGGCGTTTCAACTAAGTTTTCATGAAAGGTGTGTCAACTACGTTTTGGTATTCATGAACTCATTGGGATTTGGAGTATTCATTATGTTTTCACGTTATGTTTTAGAGTATTCATTATATTACTATGCGATCTTTGGAAGTCCCGGGGAGAACCATGAATGTGCGGGGATGCACAACGGGGGAAATGTGGATAGCGCTATTTGGGCTTGACCCGCCCCACTCGTCGACAGGAGGTCGGACGGGTGCATGTTGTCTCTTAGGTATTCAGTATTCAGTATGCAGTATTCAGTATTCAGTATTCATTCGGGCACGTATTCAGTATTCATAGTATTCGAGTCCAGTAATGGTTTTCCAATCGCAGTAGTAAGGTATTCATATGTTTTGCATGCATGTGGTTTGGATTGACCATGGGTATTCATTTATTGTCGATTTTCACTTGGAGTTGGTATACATTTGGAGTCGAATTCATTAAAAACCTGTGAACTCACCTGCATTATTTGCTGACGTTTTTAGCATGTTTGTCTCAGGTCGTTAAGGTAGCAGCTGTTGATAGGCGCATGGAGTCTCACGGCGTCTAGGATTCATGTGCATCTCATTTAGTATTTTCAGACTTTCGTACTTTTGATTTCGTGTTATAATAAAGTTTTACGCTTCCGCAGCGATGGTTCAATTATGAAAAACTTAATGGTTTGCTCATGTCATTTTTGCGTATCATATAGTGTTGTTTATTGTGACCGTTGACTTGGATCCTGGTGTGTCACGCGCCTCGCGGTAAAACCCCGCACGTGGAAATTTGAGGGTGTGACAGATTGGTATCAGAGCCAATGGTTATAGTCAACTAGGACTGCATGTAGAGTCTAGTCTATAGCCGAGTATCACACACGTTAGACGGTCACACATAATTACGAGTCGTGTCATTTGGTAAACATACTAACCTTGTCGGGGTGTCGGTGTCCTCATCACGCAGTATCACGTTACCTATCTTTTGTTATTCCTACCTTGGTTCTATCTTCTTCTTCGGGTTTGAAGATGAAGGGGCTTATCGCTTATACTTGGCAGTAGTGTACATTGGGATGGCTTCGGCACATTCTTGAGATCTTTCCGGGTTTTGGATATCTCCCCTCTATGCTCTAATGTACATGCTTGCCTACACACACACACTACCATGCACTAGTACTTGTCATAGTACACTCCTAGGTGACTGTTCACTTTGGGATCCTCGTGCGATAACAATTTCTTTTAGGAATGTGGGTATCGGGTAATTTGAAGTTCTAGCTAGGAGCACGCCTAGAGGACCATGTAGAGCGATTTGTTATTTCGGGTGCACACGAAATCATAAATCGAAATGGATGAAAATCTTGGTGGACTTCGTGTTCGGACTAATGGTCATGCTGGAACCACGTTCTGGATTCGTTTGGTCACTTGTAGCTCGATATGTTGGTGGTGTTGAGTATCTTGTCTCATGTTTGGCAGAACATGTCCGGACGCGCTGGTGGACGTGCTGGTGGACGCCGTGGTGGCGGCGGTGGTCGCAATGGCGGTGGACGAGGTGGTGGGAACATCACCATGACTCAGGCGGAGTTGGAGAACATGTTGCAGCAACAGTTGAACGTTGTGTTGGCTGCTTTCCAGGCTACTCAGCAGACTTTTGGAAACACTAATCAGGTGCAGTCTGGGTGCACCTACAAGAAGTTCATGGACTGTAAGCCCCATTTCTTCAATGGGACTGAAGGGGCAGTGGGTCTGCTCCGGTGGTTAGAGAAGATCGAGTCGGTGTTTGCTATGTGTAACTGTCCTGACGCTGATCGCGTCAAGTATGCTTCTGCTACTCTTGAAGGACACGCTTGGACTTGGTGGAACTCCACCACTGCGAACCTTGGTCTGGGTGAGGCCAATGCTATGCCGTGGTCCGAGTTTGTTCAGATGTTGAGGGCAGAGTATTGCCCAAGAGACGAGATTATGAAGTTGGAACATGAGTTTTGGAATCTGAAGATGGTTGGGTCGGAGATCGAGGAGTTTACTGCTAGGCACAACGAGTTAGCTGTGATGTGCCCCGGTTTGGCTACACTGGAGTACCGGAGGATTGAGCACTACGTTGCTGGGTTGGTGCCGGAGATTGCTGGGCTTGTTGCCGCTGCTGATCACACTACTATGTTAGCCACTGTTCGGGCAGCTCACAAGCTGACCAACATGAAGGTTGCTGAGGGCGTACTACCTCCGAGGGGTGCTGCTGTGAAAGCCCCTGCGGACAACAAGAGGAAGTGGGAGAGTGCTGGAAAGAGCGCTGGGTCGTCCAAGCCGCAGGCGAAGAAGCAAGAGGCTGTGGGAGGATCATCCGAGCAGAGGTCTGGGGGATATACTAGGAAACTCCCGAAGTGTGGTGAGTGTGGGTTTCATCATACGGGTGATTGTGAGAGGTTTCGCTGTCGACGATGTCAGCGTTTTGGTCATCATGCTAAGGACTGTAGGACTACTCTTCAGCCACAACCGGCACAGGCCACTACTGCTGCTACCACTGCTACTGCTCCTCAGGGGAGGCAGGGATGTTATAACTGTGGGGATAATGGATGCTTCAAGCGGGATTGTCCTAAGCTGAAGCAAGGGACTGCAGGTGGTGTTGGGGACAACGAAGGTGGCGGTCGAACTACTCGTGGTCATGTCTACGTCATTGGCGCTAGGGAGAACCAGGAGGATCCTGACACTGTTACTGGTGAGTATTCTTTTCTTGATTCTCGTTATGCTCGTATTCATTCTCATTCACATTGTTTGGCGATTCGTATTCTTTGTGTGCATTCAGTTGGTATTTGGTCATCGTTTTGCATTCATGGGTCTGATATGGGTCCTTTAGAGATGCTACTTGGACGGTACCGGTGTGTCATTTATACCGATCACAGTAGTCTCTACTAGGCCTTCGATCAGGAGGATTCATTGTTTTGAATTCACTTTGGGGGAGGGCGGTTCCCCGGCATAGAGTACCTGTTGATATCATCTCTCGTTCGTGACTATCATTTCGTTTGTGTTCTGGGAAAACGTTACTTGGGTTGGGTCGACACTCATTACTGTCGAAGAGTGAATCTCGGGGCGAGATTCCTTTCAACAGGGGGATGATGTGACGACCGGGAAATTTTTTTCTTTTTGTCGCTTCGTTCTCTTTGACTTCGGGAAATTTTCGGGACGAAAATTCTTTCAACAGGGGGATGATGTGACACCCGGCATGTTTGGGTCAACATTTTTATAAATACATAAGTCTACCTTAGCGGGAAACGTTTATAAACGAACTTAACTGGGTTAGTTGAGTCGGGTCAAGTTAGGATTGTTCAGGGGTCAATGATCTAGAGGATCATTGGGAGTCATTTTGGGAATACACTAGAACCGGGTCCCGTTGTTGGTGACATTACATGAACAAATTAAGTATATGTGTAGATTATGGGTCGTGTGGTGGATTATATACATAGATGTGTTTAAATGATGTGTAAATGATTATCCGTGCTTAATTATGTTAAACATAAACTTAGGATGCATGCTTATATGTTAAGGTATGTTAGAATGCGTTAAACACGACAAACTGGAATCTGGAAAATAACACTTCTTTGGTTCGACCGTTCGAAGGGTCGAACCAGGCCTCAGTCTGTTAAGGGCCTACTTCGACCGGATAAAATCACCTTCGACCAACTAAAGCTCCACGTTCGCCCGTACGAAAGGGTCGAACCTGGACATAGTATAAATACCATCCTTTGTCATTTTTCACCATTTCACAAACCCTAACCATCCCAAAACACTCTCTAGCAATTTTAAACATTGAGGAAGGAGTTTTTGCCCTTGTTTTCTATAATCTAACCTACAAACATCTTCTACACAAAGATCTAAGGTGTGTTCTTCATTCTAAATCATTTTTAAAGCATTTCAATTCGTTTTCATTAAACCCCAAGAGTCCAGATCTGATCCAAACATGTTTTCATGGATAAAAACCTTCCTAATATCTTTCTAAACAAAACCTATTCATAAACAATGAGTTTTCATACGAACTAACATGTGTTAATGGTGTTTTATGTGATGTTATGTATTGTTTGATGATTGATTGCTGTATAGATGTTATGACAACGATCTAGTACTGTTATTGATGATGATTTATTACTGAGATAGGTTACAATTGATTATTGATGATATTATGTTCATTTTGGGGATTTTGGGTTAGATCTAGGGCTTGTTCATAATGATAGTGGTGAGGATATGATTGGGGGGTTTATTGTTCATGATAATCTGAGCATATTAAGTTGATTATAGATTGGTTTCATAAAGTTTCCTAATTGGGTAAAGATTGCATGCATGATGATGTGACATCTCCATAATTTACTATTTTGGTAAACTTGTAAAACGACTAGATTTTGGGTGTAAAATCGGTAGGGTTTCGTAGGGATATGTTAATGATAGTTGACTGCTGTAACTCATGAAGTTTCGTGATGTTTTCGGATGTTTTTGATGCGTTTTTGAGGAAACCGAATAACAGGGTCGAACCTGTAGTACCTTCGACCAGTCGAACGGTCGAAGGAGGATCTCCAGGGTCGAACCTGGTTACTAAATGGTCGAACGTATTACAAATCCGTGAAGGAGGGAGAAAAGGGGCGAAGGTAGCCACATTCGACCGTTTAAAGCCTCATTCGACCGTTTAGAACTACATTCGACCCTACGCTAAGAAAAATGAGATTTTTGATGCAAACAAAGTGTTTTAATGCTTGAAACTTATGTGTTAACTTTATGTTCATGACTAATTGATGTAATGAGTCACCAACGGGATGTCGGGTCGGTCTGGGATGTCGGGTCGGTCTGGGATGTCCGGTTAACGTTTAAACACACTCAAGATCTGGACAATCGGGGACTAGTTAGCCTTCGGGTTAGTAGTCATCATACTTATGTAAACTCACTAATAGGTTGTTACTAGTCGGAAGTATCATACACGGGTTGGATCTCTAGTTATCAGGAAGACGCACTCGCAGGTGAGTTTCACGGCCCCACTCTTTTACTGGTTTTACATTTTCGGGGGAGAAAACATGCTGTGTTCTTTAAACGTGTGTCAACTATGTTTTCATAAAAGGCGTTTTAACTATGTTTTCATAAAAGGCGTTTCAACTAAGTTTTCATGAAAGGTGTGTCAACTACGTTTTGGTATTCATGAACTCATTGGGATTTGGAGTATTCATTATGTTTTCACGTTATGTTTTAGAGTATTCATTATATTACTATGCGATCTTTGGAAGTCCCGGGGAGAACCATGAATGTGCGGGGATGCACAACGGGGGAAATGTGGATAGCGCTATTTGGGCTTGACCCGCCCCACTCGTCGACAGGAGGTCGGACGGGTGCATGTTGTCTCTTAGGTATTCAGTATTCAGTATGCAGTATTCAGTATTCAGTATTCATTCAGGCACGTATTCAGTATTCACAGTATTCGAGTCCAGTAATGGTTTTCCAATCGCAGTAGTAAGGTATTCATATGTTTTGCATGCATGTGGTCTGGATTGACCATGGGTATTCATTTATTGTCGATTTTCACTTGGAGTTGGTATACATTTGGAGTCGAATTCATTAAAAACCTGTGAACTCACCAGCATTATTTGCTGACGTTTTTAGCATGTTTGTCTCAGGTCGTTAAGGTAGCAGCTGTTGATAGGCGCACGGAGGCTCACAGCGTCTAGGATTCATGTGCATCTCATTTAGTATTTTCAGACTTTCGTACTTTTGATTTCGTGTTGTAATAAAGTTTTACGCTTCCGCAGCGATGGTTCAATTATGAAATACTTAATGGTTTGCTCATGTCATTTTTGCGTATCATATAGTGTTGTTTATTGTGACCGTTGACTTGGATCATGGTGTGTCACGCGCCTCGCGGTAAAACCCTGCACGTGGAAATTTGAGGGTGTGTTGTAGATGCAGTTGTGCGACTAGTGCTTCGGATTGTTCAATAAACTAGTTTTGTGATTTGTCGAAGGTGCGAAGGAAGAAAAGTGTTTGGTCGAAGGAGAATCAAAAGGTGCGAAGGAGTGGATTTTGGACGAACGTAGAATAGTTTTTATGTATGGCTTGGTTCGACCAGTTGGTTTGGTCGAACCTGCACATTCGCAAGAACTGTTTGGGCGAATGTGCAGTCTATAAATAGTCAAGCTGATTTTTTGAATGTAACTTTGAGTCATTTTATTCCCTCCACTTTCTGATTCTCTCTCTAGGATATTATTTTGCTTAATTCACGTTCATACCCTGTTTGTTTCAATCTGTAAACGTGTAATTGAGTTTCTAATTAATGAAAAAGCTTTGAAATGATGATTTACGTGTTTTGATCTGTTTGATTATCATTTTGTGATTGTTTTAGGGATTCCGCACCTAAAACAAACTTGTTTGATCATTCTTTGTTGATTATACGATCCATATAGCACATACAAAGTGGTATCAGAGCCATTCTGGATCAAACAACCACAAATTGATAGTTTCTCAGTTGATTTGGACCTAATTTTGGTCAAAAAGTTTCTGTTTTCATTGAACAAACTGATATGATGAGTTTTTGATTGATTACAACTTGTTTTCATGGTTAAAATGGATAATTCTCTTTGATAAACTTGTTCCAAATCAATTCCGATTCAAAACCTGATTTAGATCATCAAAATCCATCAACATTTGATAAACATGATCAAAATTAACAGATTTTCAAAGAATAACCGTTTTTGAATTACCAGGGGTCGAACCTAGAGAGTTTGGTCGAAAGTGTGATTTCTTTGGTCGAAAGAGAGATTTTGTGGTCGAAGGTGTTGTATTTGTGGTCGAACGTAGACTTTCATTGCTTATTTGTGTTCATTCGCCCGTCTGTGTTACATTCGACTGATTGAACGGTCGAAGGAGAGGGAAAACGGTCGAACGAGAGAAGCAAACGGTCGAAAGAGTTTTTGTGATATCAGTCCACATTCGTACCCTTCAAAACGGTCGAAGGAGAAGGATTTTTCTCATTCGCCCGTCCGTTAGTGCGAAAGAGTATTCTGTTTTAAAACTTTTCTAATCTTTTCGTGTTTGAACATTTACAGGTTAAGATGTGGAACTTCCCAACAACGCCAAGACCTAATCAAGCACCACAGCAGCAGACAACAAGAGATCCATGGTCAGTTGCAGCCCAGAAGACTAGTCCACCATCCCAGCCAATCAATTACATGGCTATGACTAGTTCTGCTCCTCAACAAGTTGTGCAACCGTTACAGCAACCAATTGACAACTATTGGGGAGTAGCAGCAGCTGCCGTTCATTCGCAGATGACCAATGCCATATCTACACTCATTCATGATCTATCATCTGGTAGTGACAATCGTCCACCAAAGCTCATGGATATGATGGAATACAACACATGGAAGACTAAGTTCAAAATACATGTGGAGGGACAAGGTTTAGAGGGAGCTGAGGCATGGCAGATGATAGTGAAGGGTTATGTTGCTCCTATTCTGGAGAACACTGGAGAACCAATACCGTTGGAGAATTTGGCTGATGATGAGAAATAGAAGTTTGCGATCGAGAAGAAGGCGTTTTCTCAGTTATCTCAGGCGATCAACACTGATTTGCTGCATCAGTTCGGATCGTGTACAACATCAAAACAATTGTGGGATATGCTGAGAAACAGACATGATGGTAATGAGAAGACTAGGAAGCTGATAATGGTAGAGCTTCAAAAAGAGTTTGAGAACTTTAGTTACATGGGCAATGAGACTCTAAAAGAATTGGTTCCACGGTATTGCCATTTGCTCACAGAACGTTCGAGCTATGAGATCAGCATACCGATGTCAGAACTGGTGGATAAATTTGCTGATGCTTTACCACCATACTGGAACCAACACATTGAAGTGTTGAAGGAAAAAGATGCATACCAGTATTGGACTATCAACGAGTTCATACAAAAACTGGAGAACAAAGAAATGGAGGAGAAGAGGAAAGCCAAGAGAGCACATATTCCACAAAACCCAGATCTGTATGTGAGTGGTACATCTACTTCTCTTTCTACTTCAAGCTCTACTTCAAATGTTGCACCTCTCATTGCTTGCGTATCCAATGTTGTTGAACCCACAAAAGCACCAATAAACTATCTTGCCCAAACTTCATCATACACACCACAAACTTATCAAACACCAAATTTCATTCCACCTTTTCACCTTTACAACAAGCTTCCTGTTACACATCAAGTCAACCTCAACAACAACCATATAATCCTCACATGAACCAAATGCAGATCACTCAAACACAATCAAATCAAAGCCCGATTGTGTTAGAGACTTCTAATCTTAACAATGTGACTATTGAGATTGCTCAACAACATGTTGCATTAGTATCTGCTATGGTTGCATCATACAACGGTTTAGTTGCTAGTCATATTGGAAACAACAATCTCACCAATGAGGACTACGCACAAATCGATAAAGAGGAGATGGAGCTTATGGACATACAGTGGGCATTTGCAAGCATAATGAGGAGAGCCACTGATTTTATACAGAAAACAGGGAGAACTGACCTTTCGACTTCTCCAAACACCACTTACGGCTTCAACAAAGCCAAGGTTACATGCTTCAATTATGGTGAGAAGGGTCATTTTAAGAGAGAGTGTACACAGCCGGCTCAGCAAGGTAATCGAAACCCGTTCAATTCAACCTACCAAAACAGACAAAACCAAAACCAAAACCAGAATCAGGTATCATACAACAGTCCCAACATCTCTAGCTTTCACCCTCAAAACAATTACCAGAACCGTCATAACACACAACAAAACATCAATACTAGACAACCCACATCTCAAAACCAACCACAACAGAATCCAAACCGAACCATTGTTCCCATCTCTACACCTAACACTCAAACCCAAACTGATAGTCAAAACCAAGCACTCGTGATTCAAAAAGATGAAGGTTTTGATTGGACGGGTATGCAATTGGGAGTGGAAGAGATTACTGCTGGAAATGTGGCTTGTGTGGCACAAAAGATGAGTTTGGATGAGCATGAGGAGATTGAAGAGGAGGTTGTGATAGAGAAAGTGTCGGAGTTGAAAATAGAGGAGTTGAATGAGGATGTGAATGCTGAGAGTGAAGACAAGAAGTCTGGAATGATTCTTGATTCTGTCATAGATGTTGGAGAGCACTATGATTCAGCTTATTCGGATATGGAGAGTGATTCTGACTCGGAAGCTAGTGTGAATTCACTAGACGATGACATTGATCAGTTGCTAGCTGAAGCTGATTTCCTAATGACCCACAAGTCGTGCATGGTGGATGATGCCTGCACCAAGATTGACTACTCAAAATTCTTTGCAGGGAAGGAAGCTCACTTCGCGCTGATGGCAATGACAGAACCACCTAAACCGGTAAGTTCTGAATCTCAATCTAAAGTGTGTGTCAAATGTGCTAATTTTGATAAATTGTCAGAAGAAAATAAGCTTCTCAAGGTACAACTTGAGAGTGCCAAAATAAACTGTCAGATTTATCAAAAAGAATCAAAAGATTTCAACAAAGTACTTGATGGTTACAAAAAGGATATTTCTGAATTGAAAAAGACTTTGTCTATAAAACAACTTGCCATTAATAACTATATTAATGAAATGGAAAACACCAAGTTAGAAATGACAACAATCAAGTGCTTCGCTGAAAAAGTGAATAAAAAATTAGAGAGTTATAAGCACATTGCGTATGTAGTTGACCACATCATCGAAGAACCTTCACAGTCGAGTAGTGCAAACTACAAAGCTGTCCCATCTCCGGTGTTGTTCGAAAATCATAATTTACATGCAATAGCACCGGAGAGTATGGTCAAATCTGATTCCACATTAGATAACGAGTCCAACACTTCCAGTGTCAGAGACCCGTATTCTGATGTGAGACCTGTATTGGGAAACAATGAGGGTGTGGTCGCTGCAGATGATTCTGATGAAGAAGATGAACAGTCTGAGACGGTTGTTGAGAATGAAAGTGATATCCCTGATGAAAATCATATAATCACTACTGAACCAGTCTCACCATCTCAGATCGTTCATCCCATGGCAAATGCTCATAGAAAGAATGTTGTTAAGAAAACTGAGCAGTCTGTTGGTAAAAATGTTGAAAAGAAAGAGGTAAAGAAAGTTGAGAAAAATGTGGTTAAATCGGTTGAAAAGAAAACTGAAACTAAAACTGAGAAACCGAATGAAATGAGCAACGAATCATGTGACAAACCTGTAAAAGTTTTCTATCGGATGCAAGGCTCCGATAAGATTTTGTCTGATGATGAATATCCGATTAAATTTGTGAATTATTCCAAAATTGAAAAGATCTGGCAGGAAAGTACAATTTGGTTCCCAAAACATGAACGAACCAATGACATTCCTGCAGCCATTTTAGAGAAAATTTATTCGGATAATTCTAAAGACGCAAAGGTCAATGTCACACAATTCGTTCTGCCAGTTGATAAGTCAAATAGTTCATTGAACCGACTTACTCGAAGGAACCAGCTCCTGAGAGTTTAAGGAAACAGTGCATGGTTGATCAATATCCCATTGCGAGTTTTTCCAAGTCGCACATCAAAGAGAACTATGAAGAGTACCGTGCGTGTTTTAAGTGCGGGGAAAGGGGACATTTACTTGCCACCTGCCCGTATGTACGACACAAGAGGCACGAGGTGGAGATGAGGCAACGACATGATTATTCGGTTGACAATTACAGTTATCCACAAAGACGGTTTTTCCCTCAGCCAGCACCTTATTATAACCAAAACAATTTTTACAACAAAAGGGAAAACCTTCCGATGACTTATGATAAACGCAACCGGATAGTCACTGAGAAACCAGTAAAGAAACCTGTGATGAACACAACTGCTGAAAACAAAAAGGTCCCTACTAAACCTAATGTCAAACCAGCAGTTGGACCTGTCTCTGTTAAATCAGAGAAGGTAACCAAGAAGGTTGCATTTAAAGACGAAGTAAAGAAACCGGCTGAGAACTCAAAATCTCAGATCCGGATCTTGAAAAGGTCTGAACAATCTTGGTCATCAAAGGAGTCTGAGGGTGCCTCAACTTCACAGAATGTGAAAACTGTGAAAAAGAAAGTTGAGTGTGAGAAGAAAGGGGTTGAGAAAACCCAAGATGTTTGTGAATCGAAAGAATCTTTGAAACAACCAGTTCAAAGACCCAAGACCAAACAGGCTTGGGTCCCCCGAAAGATCTAATTGCTTTACTTGATATGTGCAGGGAGCTCCAGCTGGCCCTGTTAGCAGCCTATGGATTGTTGACAGTGGAGCTTCTGGCCACATGACAGGGGATCTCACGCTACTCTTTGATATCAAGAACATAAATGGAGGTTACGTAGCGTTTGCAGGAAATAAAGGAGGCTACATTACGATGGAGGGTAGTGTTAGCAATGGGGTCGTGACATTTGAGCGGATATCGTATGTGAAACAGATAGATTACAATTTGCTCAGTGTTAGCCAAATTTGTGATAAGCAATTTTCTGTTTATTTTGACGACAAATCTTGCTACATCCTGAAACCGGGTTTTGAACTTCCAAAAGATTGGTGATGCTAAAGGCACCGAGAGTAAACAATTTGTATATTCTCGATATGTCCAAAGCTATGACCACCCATGGCCAAGTCACGTGTTTCCTCTCTAAGGCTACAGAAAAAGAATCTATAATGTGGCACAGGAGAATGGGACACATTCATTTGAGAAAGATGAACCAGTTGGTGAAGAATGAACTTGTCACGGGAGTTAATGTGAAACATTTCCATTTGATTGACAAGTGTGTTAGTTGTAAAAAGGGAAAGCAGCACAAGCAGGCCCATAGACCAAAGAAAGTTAATTCCGTTGAACTACCGCTTGAGCGTTTGCACATGGATTTATTCGGTCCAGTCAAGCGTAAAAGTCATGCCGGGGAATTGTACTGTCTTGTGGTGACTGACGATTATTCAAGATTCTCATGGGTTATGTGCTTACACCAGAAAAGCGACACGTTTGCCAACCTGAAAGTTCTGTTTACACGTCTGGAGAATATCTATGGTCTGAAGATCAAACGAATCCGGAGTGATAATGGGACGGAGTTCAAAAACGCTCAGATGGAGGATCTTTGTGAAAACAAGGGAATTCATCACGAATACAACGCTCCGTATACACCCCAGCAGAACGGTGTCGCAGAAAGAAAGAACAGGACTCTAATCGAAACGGCAAGAACAATGCTTGCGGACTCAAATCTTCCAGTCATGTTCTGGAACGAAGCAATTTACGCAGCATGTTACACTTTAAACCGTGTTTTAACAGTGAAGAAGTTTGGCAAAACTTCTTATGAGCTGTTGAACCGATGAAAGCCGAATCTAGAGTATCTAGAACCATTTGGTGCCCCGTGCACAATTCTTAATCCTTCGGAAAAGTTCGCACCAAAGGCTGAAGAAAGTTATTTTGTTGGATATGCAACCCCACTAAAACGGGTATTCAACAAAAGAACTAGAAAAGTCGAGGAGTGGGCTAATGTCGAAGTACAAAGATACACTCAAAATGTGCAGGGTGGAGGTCCATATTGGATGTTTGATTACAAAGACTTCTTTGAATCATTCAATCTAGATAGCATGGTTGAAACTCCGCTTATATTACGAGGTTGAAAACGCAGTGACTTCACCGTTAGTGCGTCCGATCACTGTAAATCCTCAAGCAGCTTCTAATGATACCACTGCTCCTGTGATGGAAGAAGAAGTGTTCCAAGAAGCTTCAACAACGCTTAATTCATCAGATTCAGAAGATGAAGACGATGATGCTACAAGTGAAGCTATTCTGGACAATGCTACAGTGACACCACCAGTGAACCCAACTACAAATGATGCTTCAACATCGAATGTGGGTAATGATCTGGTTTCTACAGAGAATTTGACGACTCAAACGGGAGTACAGGTACCTGATTATCCGGAATCTCGGATACATCGGATACACCCGCTTGAACAGGTTATTGGTGATCCTGGTAGCAGCGTTATGACAAGAGGGCAATTGAGAAATGCTCAAGCACCAGGAAATATTGGCAATCTTGCTTTATATGCCAAAATACAAAAATCTGGTTTTCAAAATGACTGGTCTTTCGCTTGTTATGTTTCGCAGGTCGAGCCGCGGACGTACAAGGAAACTCTTTTGGATGATGCCTGGGTGGAAGCAATGCAAGAAGAGTTGTTACAATTTCAGAAACTCAGAGTATGGACGCTGACAGATTTGCCCCCGGGAAGAAAGAAGATCGGAACCAAATGGGTGTTTAAATGTAAGAAGGATGATAGAGGAGTCATAGTGAGAAACAAAGCTCGTTTGGTTGTTCAAGGTTTTCATCAAGTTGAGGGAATTTACTACAATGAAATCTATGCACCTGTTGCACGCTTGGAAGCTATCCGAATGTTTCTGGCGTTTGCATCCTGGAAGAAATTCAAGGTGTATAAGATGGATGTAAAGAGCGCATTTCTTTACGGTGTGGTCAAAGAGGAAGTTTACGTAGGTCAACCGCCAGGCTTTGAGGATCCTATTCACCGGGATAAGGTCTATGTCTTAAACAAAGCTCTCTACGGATTGCACCAAGCTCCGAGACAATGGTATGAGGAGCTGAGCACGTATCTTCTCTCGAAAGGATTCAAACGCGGTTTGGTAGATTGCACATTGTACACGAAACGAGCAGGAGATGACTTGCTTCTTGTGCAAATTT
The DNA here is from genome assembly GCA_028751855.1 of Ambrosia trifida. NCBI lineage: Eukaryota > Viridiplantae > Streptophyta > Magnoliopsida > Asterales > Asteraceae > Ambrosia > Ambrosia trifida. The sequence continues at coordinate 84,076,051 of CM054127.1, forward strand.
ATGTTGATGATATTATTTTCGGGTCAACTAACGAACTTCTATGCAGGGAATTTGAAAAAGTTATGCAGGAAAAGTTCGAAATGAGCGCAATGGGAGAAATGCAGTTTTTCCTAGGCTTGCAGGTGGAGCAAAGACCAATGGGGATCTTTATTCACCAGACGAAATACGTTTCTGAAGTCTTGAGCCGATTCCAGATGGATGATTCGAAGCCGATGGATACCCCGATACAACCTAATCACGGGATTGGAGTTGACGCTAAGGGGGAGCTAACTGATCCATTTACATACAGAGCAATCGTCGGATCTTTGATGTATCTCACCGCGTCTAGACCGGATATAATGTTTGCAACATGTCTTTGTGCACGATATCAGTCGAAGCCGAAACAGAGTCATCTTGCAGCTGTCAAGCGTATCCTTAGATATCTGAAGGGTTGTCCATCGAAAGGACTTTGGTACCCTCATGATGATAATTTTGACCTAATCGCTTTTAGTGATGCAGATTGGGGCGGCTGTGACAAAGACAACAAATCCACAACGACTGGATGTCAGTTTATGGGGAGCAGGCTCGTGACCTGGCAATGCAAGAAACAAACCGCAGTTGCATTATCCACATGTGAAGCAGAATACGTTTCAGCATCGAGCTGCTGCTCACAAGTTCTTTGGATCCAACAACAGATGGTGGATTACGGTTTGCAATTTCTTAAAACCCCTATTTACTGTGATAATGAAGCCGCAATCGCATTAACAAAAGACTTGGTAAATCACTCAAAGGCTAAACATATCCGGATTAAATATCATTTTATCCGTGATTGTTATGCTAAAGAGTTGATCGATATGGTCAAAATCCACACTGATTACCAACGCGCAGATCTTTTTACCAAAGCTTTTGACAAATCCAGATTTGATTATCTTTTAAAAGCTAATGGTATTAAAGAAAAACAAGACTGATCACCACCTCAGTCTATCATTTTTTAGTTTAAATTCTTTACTGCTTTTCAGAAAAATTTCGAAAATCCAAAAACATTAAAAAAATTTCAAAAATCCATAAAAATTAGAAAATTTCTTTGCTGACTGCTATATCTTCTTCCCTTAGATTAATGCCGTCAGATTTCTGTGAACAAACGATATCTGGGCAGTCACATATTTGAAATGCTCCAGCTTATCCTTAGGAACAGTAAATTCGAAAATTTACAAAAATCAGAAAAATCAAAAATGATTTTCTGGAGTATAAAGGGAAATGATAGTACATCAGTGGGGATCTGACACATTCTAAGAAATGTACTGATATATAGGGCGTGTGTCTGAGTCTGTGCGATGTGCTGATAGGCTTCGTAGACCTATTACTGCATGCCTGATACATACATATCAAACGAATTGTTATGTGGATGAACTCCTCATGGGCATATGGTCTTAGTACCGTAATTTCGTTTGATAGGGTATTTGTACAAAACTCGGAGGTTTAGGGTCGTTATGTTATTAGTTGTCTGGGGATAGCCTCTCTGATCTTCTGCTGTAAGTCATTACAGACCTAGATCAGACAGGGTGTCTTTATAAAAGAGCTTTATGCCAAATCCTAAAGTTACCGAATTGAAGAACTTTCTATGTTATATGATGATCAAAGATTATCTATTACATCGTATTAATCACTGATGCAAATCATGATTAATATCAGTCCTCAACCTGGTACAATGCATATGTTACTTTGCTGCATTAATTTGCTGACCTGTATACCTCTGTGCATTATACCTTGTAAATTACAGACGACGAAAGCATAATCACGCTTTACAATGAGTCTTTGTGCATTTACTTCTTGATACGGGAGTATGTCGTGTGCGTGGGAACCACAGACGATTATGTTTATACTATAAATATCAGTATCAGTTTAAAGCACTGCACAAAAGTCTGCATGTGAGTTTATGTGGATCACAATATCAGCAGTTGCCAGATCACACATTGTCTTTAATGATAATAATTCAATGAGATCAACGGTGTGATCAGATTTCTCAATAACTGATATGATCCCTTTACCGGAAATCACAAAAACATTTACTGTTTTTCATTTACATTTCTGCATTTTATTTTCTCGTCAAAAATTACAAAACTCAAAAAGATTTTAGGTGTGTTTTAGCATAAACTTTAGAAAATCCAAAAAGATTTTTCATTTCCATCTTATTTTTGATAACTGATGGTGGTTGATGTCGATTTTCTAAACCTTGTTGCACCATTTGAGCTTTGTAACATTTTAAATGTGAAAATATGCATGTTGGATGTTTAAAAGTTGAAAAATAATTGGAACGGGACTCAATTTTGAGATTTGGAAAATTTATCAAAAATCCTAATTCTCATTCGCCCATTCGGTTGGTCGAATGTGGGATTTTTCATGTTCCTTCGTATGTTTAAAATGGGCGAAGGAGAGTGTTCTTGAACATATGTTTCATTCGAACCCTTTTGGCTCATTCGAACCTTTAACTAGGGTCGAAGGAGACAAAAGCTTCTCATTCGACCAGTCAGAACGGTCGAAGGAACATGCCTATATATACACTTTCACTCTCATTCGAACCATTACAAAAAAATTTCAAAATTTTCTCTCTAACCTCACCTTGTTGCTCTGTTGATTTGCACCATACCATTATGTTCGTCTTTATTCACTGATCATTTTCCATCAAATTTTACAGGTTAACATCTCGGATTAAAGGCCTAATCACTGATTCTCTGTTTCGAGCCCTAATTTTAAAAACATGATAATAACAAGTTCATTGTTACAATTGATATTAAGGATTCATTATATCTGTGTTTTAGGGGGGAGAAAAACCATAAATCAAGGATTCAAAACCAACAGATTGATCAATTGATCATCAGTTGTATTTCGAACCCTAGTTTTAGTTGAAAACACTGATATAATGATCATTTGATGAAACTGTTAGTTTAAAAAGATTAATCGACATTGTTAGTTGCCAAACAAATCAAAAGAACATGATCAGAAACCATAAAATTCAGAATTGAAAATTCAAAAATATGAACAGACTCCTTTGACCCTTTCGAATGGGCGAAGGAGATGATAAACTGGTCGAATGAATAAAATGTGGGCGAATGAAACTTTTTATCAAAACTTTTACATTCATACCATCAAATATTCACATTCGCACCATGTTTTTCACATTCGCACCCCCGTTTGGGCGAATGAGAATGATAATTACCAAGCTTTCAAGGTTTGAATTTTTGTCGATTTTTTACACGTTTCTTTGTTTTGTTTTGCAGATTAAATCATGTCCGAGCAAGAGAAGACTACTGAGCAAGCTGGATCATCCTCACAACCTGCTAAGAAAGCTTCTGAAGAGCTTTTAACTTTCGAGAATGCGCATAATTGTTGTGCGTATCTCGGAGAAGTTAAAAAGCACACCGAGTTTGTCGAGATCATTGAATTCTTGAAGAGGAGTAGGGTGATAGACGCGATTGCTACACCTACTATTATTTACAGAGATATTATGCAAGAATTCTGGGCAGGAGCAAAGCTAGATTTCTGGAATTGCGAGTCATGCTTGATTAGCAAGATCCAAGGACAGAGAGTTATTGTATGTGAGCAGGATTTAAGAGAAGCATTGAATCTACAAGATGAGAAGACGGATCCTAAGGAGCTGAGTTTCATGGAACAAAGAAAGTGCTTCCTGAGGATGAAGTACAATGGACCGATCACTGATGGTTCATTGCACAAGGGAAAACTGTGCCCTCAATTCAAATATTTGGCACGTGTTTTGATACACGTCTTCGGATCAGCCGCTGGAGGATATGACTTGATGCGCAAGAGTATTAGCTCTATGATGGTAGCCCTGGTATTGAACAAACCGTTCAATGTTTCAGGAATGCTGATGGAACACTTGTTAGAGCCAGTGAATGGCACGAGGAATCTAAAGTTTTTGCTATATCCTCGTTTCCTCCAGATGGTATTTGATAACAAGTATAAAGAGTTGAAGAGGGATCCTAAGCATATTGTTGTTCAGGAACATATGTCGATCAATACACTTGCTAGGATGAAGGCTTACAAAGGATTGTCTGTCAATGAACGTCCACCAGTAAGGCGTTTATTTGGACATCTAGCAAGGATTGACTATACAGATCCAGGAAAAGGGATTGTAAGACATGCGAACAGTGATTCAGATCCAGATGACCCATTACATCCTGTTGATCCAGAGGCGAAGCGCAAAAGACAGGTTGTTAATGTCGGTGCTAAGAGTGGAAAGGTTAAGGAGAAAGGGATAAGGTTAGAGGTTGTGCCTGAACCTGAAAAGAAGAAGAGTACACCAAGACGAAACAAGACGATGGCAAAGAAAGGTTTGCATATTGTGGATGAAGTGTCAATTGATTCAGAAGAGACACAAGAAGATGAACATTGGGACTCGGAAACTGAAACGCTAAAGACCACCACGCCCAAGGCCACTGTGGCTGGTGAGTCTGTTAGTCAAACTGTTGAAGATCAAGGAAATAAGAGTCCAATTCCTGTTGATGATGATGAAGTGATTCTGAATTTAGATGAAGATTTTCCTGGTTCACCTGTACAGGCTGCAAAGTCAAAGAAGAAGTCTCAGGACAAGAAACAGGAGAAACCAAGTCAGAAGAGATTGAGAGAGATTGAATCACTCATTGCTGGTAAGAAACTACCACCAGCTTCTAGTTCCAAGTCACCGGTTACTGCACCAGTATCAAAGAAACAAAAGACTGCAACTACTTCGAGCACACAACAGGGAGATGAATTACCTGTTGATCAGTTCAATGAAGCGTTAGATAATGTGCTCAAGAAGATGAGGAAAGGCAAACTGCCTGAAGTTGCTGATGTGCCTGTCAAGAATAAGGTCACAGTTGATAGTGACGTGATGACTGCTGTGAATCAAAGGTTATCTGAGATGATGAGTATTATCAACAAACAGCAAACAGAGATCGAGCAATTGAAGTCGAATGATCGAAAGATGTTGGAAGTCGTAGTCACATCCCATGATAACAGTGAAGAATTGAAGAAAACAATCAAGAAGTTAAAGAAAGAGAATAAGAAATTGCTGAAGCACGAGCAACGAAACACAAGAAGGATTATTGTCTTGAAAGAGGAGAACAAACAGCTGAAGAAGAGTAACAAGCACATGGATGATTTGATAAAAGACTTGTACTCTCGAGCTCCTCTACTTCAAGCTGGTGAAGAAGATAAAGAACGAGAAGAAGAGCAGGTAGACTTTGAACCATCTGACGAAGAAGAGGATGAAGATCTTGATGAAGATGCTGGTAATGGTCCTCAAAAGAAAAAGAAGAAAGATGATGGAGATGATGGAGGTTCAGATGGTGGATCGAGTGATGGAAACAGCTCTGCTTTTGATAGTGATGATGATGATGATGATGACAACGCTGAGAAGTATACATATGAGAAGCGTGATTCGAGCAAAGGTGGAGAGTCAAGCTCTAAGACTCCAGGTGAAAATGTTGATGACGATATTTTCTGGAATGAAAAACTGCAGTCGTTATCTGAAGAAGACAAGAACATGTATCGCCAGATGCTTACAGATCGAGTCTGGACGATTGACATGACAAGCAGGTTTCCAGAAATATTCGAGTCTAGCAATAAGCTGTTTGAGTTGGAGTTTGATGATCCAGATCTAGAAGATGGAAAGGTTTCTGCGGCAGTTTCTAAAGAAATACTTGAAGTTACTTGCTGATAATTACATTCCAAAGATACCTGAAAAGGAAGCCGGTAATCATTCTGATGACCGTGACGTTCCTGCTTTTGAAGAAGTTGAGATGGAATATATAACAAGTGAGGAATATCCACAATACTTCAAGAATAATCAAGATTGTGGATTTCCTGGATTTTCTGATGATGTGCTAAACCAGGCCGAGAAACTAGCTAAGGAGAAGAGCAAAGTGTTTGAAGATGAGATATTCAAAGGGCATGATAAACCACGGTTCGAGCAATCTGATAGTTTGAAGGAGTTTTTGAGGAAATTGAAAGAGAAAGAGAATAACCATCCGAAAGCTGAGATACAAGGTAGATTTTACAAACTTCACAGTGGGATCTTCAAAGGTCGTGCATTGGCTTGGAAGTTTGTTAAGCAACTGAGATGCATAGCAGTGAAGTGGGAGAAGGGGATCTTATATTTTGATAAGTTTCATTATTTGAAAACTCTTCCTTATTGGGCTATTCGTGATATTTGTCATCACCGTTTAATGGGAGCGTCAAATAGTCAGATTACATACTTTGCTGAGAAGATGACGAGAGAAAGCCGAACCAAGTGGGATTTATTTGAACCACAATATCCGAAATGAATTGTTCATAAAAAGGATATTGATATGATTACTGGAATGCCCAAAGTGACATTGAAGTACAAGCCACCGCGAGTGTTGAAGAAGATTCCTTTGTTGCCGATTCCACAACACTTCGCCAAAGATTTCATTTGGTGGTATTATGATTGGAAAATAGCAGAGGCTGTGATCGTGCTGAAAGACGGAGAAAGAACTTCAAGAAGATACACATTTTTGATCCCATGTGGTTAATCAACTGTTCACATGAGGATATAATAATGTTGTTCTATAATCCGATCTATTCTGAAGTGAAGGATGCTGAACAAGCAGGAAAATACCAACGTGTGGTATTTCTGTGCTTTGCGTATGATATTAACGCTGGATGTGACTATGACAAGAAGCTCGGAAAGTTTGTAGAGAAACAGAAGGTGCCTGAAGTGAAAAGACGAAGCCGAAGCAATTTCAGGAACCGGTTTTGACTAGAGAACAGAAGATTCGGCGACATATCAAGTTGATGAACATTAGAATGGACGAACAACGTCGACAGCAATCCAAGCAATAGTCGAGGGGGAGTTTGTAGATGCAGTTGTGCGACTAGTGCTTCGGATTGTTCAATAAACTAGTTTTGTGATTTGTCGAAGGTGCGAAGGAAGAAAAGTGTTTGGTCGAAGGAGAATCAAAAGGTGCAAAGGAGTGGATTTTGGACGAACGTAGAATAGTTTTTATGTATGGCTTGGTTCGACCAGTTGGTTTGGTCGAACCTGCACATTCGCACGAACTGTTGGGGCGAATGTGCAGTCTATAAATAGTCAAGCTGATTTTTTGAATGTAACTTTGAGTCATTTTATTCCCTCCACTTTCTGATTCTCTCTCTAGGATATTAGTTAACTTAATTCACGTTCATACCCTGTTTGTTTCAATCTGTAAACATGTAATTGAGTTTCTAATTAATGAAAAAGCTTTGAAATGATTATTTACGTGTTTTGATCTGTTTGATTAGCATTTTGTGATTGTTTTAGGGATTCCGCACCTAAAACAAATTTGTTTGATCATTCTTTGTTGATTATACGATCCATATAGCACATACACTGCCTCATTAAAAACCTTGTCAGGAAAACCCAGTAGGATAAAACCTCAACTAAGTGAAAAAGAGTGCAGATCGTATTACTCTTCCTGATACTTCTGGATTAGGTATGTTGCCTCATTAAAAACCTTACTAAGAAAACCCAACGGGACAAAACTTAGTTAAGGGAAAAAGAGTGCAACTTGTATCATACTCCCCCTCATTTGAATATGTAGTCTTTCAGTAACATGTGTCAATCTTCCTTGAAAGTTTCTTAAAGCTTCTGTAGCCAATGAAATGTCGCGCGATCCCTTGAAGTACAATTCTTTATGTTGAGCAATAGTGTATAATCTTCATATGAGATTTTCTGGTACCTCCTCTCGAAAATAAATATCATATGATCCACTATTGTTGTGGTACATTCCCAACATCTACAAGACTAACCAAACTTGTTTCCATGGGTTAGAAAAATAAAATCAAACATCATTCATACCTGAAATATTTGTTTTGATTCATTCCAATGTCTGCTTGCTTGTCATAGGCTATATCGTGACGATAAGTTCAAGTGAAAGATATTACCATCATGCATAACTAGTAAGACATATACTAATGTACATATATATATATATATATATATATATATATATATATGTAACTATGGTACTTCTAGAGTGAAAATTTCTACTTTGGTAGGAGATAAAATGAATAATTTTCCAAATCAAGTAATTGGACAACCTTTAATGCACTTTAAGTATGTGTTATGTTCATTGTAAAATGTCCCACTATCTTTTCAAGATATACTTTGATGGATTGGTAAACATATCATTACATATATACTCGAATTGTGGGTCAAGCAACAAGTGCACTATGTCAAGGACTTTCAAAAATCCCCGTTTTAAAAGTTCTACAGAGTCTCTCGATACTGCTCAGACATTATCACTGTAAACTGCAAGTGAACTTTTAAGAGAGAACTTTTGATAAAAGCTGGGTAATAGATCAAACTTATGTTGCTCTTTCTCAGGACATCTCATGAGTTTTAAAACACTCAACCCCCTTATTTTAGTCCATACATATTATATTACCTTTACATAATACTTTTTAAGGTATTGATATCAATGCTGCAGGCTTTATCAATCCATCAAGGACTTTTCCATGTTGCCCAATTATGCAAGTGCATTCACTCTTCAATTGGAAAAACAATAACATCTATTTCTCCAGTATATATTGTACCATTCTTATAAATTGAAGTATCATAATCACCAGGTTTAGTTTATTACCTGTGGTGTATTGGTGCACAATAATTACATCCTATGATGTTTCATATTACCTTTTATGCACTCAGTTGCTTTAGGATACTCATGAGGAGTTCCACTTATATTCAATTCAATCATATAACAAACATAACGTATTCAGAATTGAATCTATTTATTCTGATCATAACGTTCTCGAGAACTTACGTTACATAATTTTGACACATTAAATCCTTTATCAGGTATTTTCATGTAAACTTTTAGTGTCAAGTGAATCATGATATTTATTAGACGCATTTCAATTCTCTCTTTGCATTACCAGACTAATAACATAACGAAAAATCATTGTATCCACCACTGGAGAATGCGTATCCTCATAATCAATTATGGGTCTTTGCGAATTTCTTGTGCCACCAATTTTACCATATATCATTTTCTTTTCAAATGTTGATTCGCACAAAAGACCTTTCGTATCTATATGTTTTACAGCTTTTGTTGTATGGACTAATGGTCCAAAACTTTCCTTTTCAATGGAGAATTCAACTCTGCCGTATTTGCGTCTTTCCATTTTGGCTAATCATTTCTTTGTATTCATTTATAGGCAGATCTTAAATCTTGATCCTCATTTCAAGCACTACGTTACATAAAATTTATAACGACGTCGATTTTATTTCGATTCCATACATTTCGTAGACAAGACATTATATAACAAGATCTCTTTATTTTCAGGTACCTGAGGTTCTTCTGGAACCATCATGTCCAATGTCTCTTCCGGAGACCTTTTTACTATAACCTCGACTTGACCATCTTTACTACTTGCTCCAATTTGTCGGGGATTTTTTTTAATTCTTCGGAATCGATTAGTCTACCATGCTTCAGGCGTGCAGTAGGCTTATCACCGCTATATAATTGTCCTTCTCGGACACTCATCTTAAATGGAGCATTAGCAGTTGGTATATATGAATTGATTAGCTATTCTTCATATTTAGGTTAGTTAATGCGTCTGGTAATTAATTCGCTAATCTCTGTGAATGAATTATCCTTTGAACTTCTAGTTCATATTGTTTAGTACGAGGATCAATGATATTTCATTCTAACTCATTTTTATTTCCAACTGCCTTTTATCTCCCCCTGATGTTAGGAATGTTAATCCACTGAGATGGATATCAATTAATTGAGATATAAATAAATCTCTTGTTGAAGGCTCTATAAATCATCTTATATTCCCAATCACCTTTTAAGGTCCCATCTTCATGCGTCGTGGTGGATCAATTTCAATATATGTCGCACAACAAAAATCTTAGATGGGCAACATTTGGTTTCTGACCAAAAATCAACTATAATGGGGAGAAACTAATACTACGTATTGGCTTGATGTGAATAAATGTTAATGCATGTAAACTCAAATATAAACATGAATTTTTTGCTCTCATGATCATTGACATTGCAATCAATAGTAGGCGTTTTAGTGACCATCTCAATGAAAGCAATATGTGTATGAACATAAGCTACTAGTATTTCAATATTTAGGAATTGAATTCACAAAATATGCCATTTTGGAATAATGTGCTTGATATCTTATTAGCTACGCCATATATCACACAAACTTCAGGTTGTACACTTGATAACCATTTAGACGATGTATCGATTTTACATACTAAATGGTATCATGTTAGGATATGTGTATCCTTTAATCAGTTCCAAAATATATAGTGATACTCACCCCACTTTATATGGCAAATATATAACTTTGCTTAAGAGAAAACATTACATGCTATGTATCAGATTGAAGAATCTTTAAGTTCTTCATTATGTTCACATCATCATCGACTCGGTGTGGTCTTACCGGTCATGCCAACTAATTAAATAATTATGATCCATAAACTTCTGGTTTATGATCCAAATGGTCTATCTCATCATTACAAATTTCTCAATTATCTCCATGATCATTACCTTTACAATGATCAGTATGTAGTCACATTTGCTTTAGGGAATGAAGTATAAACGAAACAAGCTTCATAACGTTTTCTATGTGTTAAGGATCAATCTTCAAACAAAGAATATGATCAAACAAGTTCAATTCAGGTGCGAAATCCTTGAATTGATTAAGAAATGATAATATATCTAGCAAAACATGCAAATCATCTCAAAAAATTTCATTTTATTGATAAACATTATGATTAACACTTTAAAACGTTGTTTACAATGATAGATATCAGTTACAGACTTAACAAAACCCTAGGGAGACAAAACACACAGAGAGGGAAACAAAAATGACCAATTGTTAAACTTAGAAACTGATTCATCCTTTATATAGACCTGCACATTCGACCATTCGATTGGGCGAATGTGCAGGTTCGACCACTCAATATGGGCGAATCAACATATACATAAACATAAACTTCATTCGACCTCTCTGAGTTTCTCCCTTCGACCAGACTATCTACATTCGACCATTGGTTTCCACCTTCGACCATTCGATAACAACAAAACATAATAGAATTTGCAATTCAATAGCACTAGTCGCACTTCGTGTATCTACAAACTCCCCCTCGACTATTGCTTGAATTGCTTAAGTCTTCGGTCTTCATCCATTCTCTTATTCATCAGCTTGATGTGTAACAATTTCTTTTGTTCTTTCGTCATGACTGGTTCATGAGTTTGCTTCGGTTTCTTCTTTTCAGCTTTCTAAATCTAAACAAACTTCCCAGCTTCTTATCAAAATCACAACTCGCATTGACATCCCATGCAAAACAGAGAAATACCACACGTTGGTATTTAGCAGCTTGCTCACTATCTTTCTCTTCACAGTAAATCGGATTGTAATATAACATGATAATGTCCTCATGAGAGCAATTGATTAACCACATCGGGTCAAGGATAGGTATCTTTTTAAAGTCATTCTTCCCATCCTTCAGAACAATAATAGCCTTTGCCGTCTTCCAGTCATAGTACCACCACATAAAATCTTTAGAGAAATGTTGAGGAATAGGCATCAACGGAATGTGTTTCAAAACAGTCGGTGGTTTATATTTCAAAGTCACCTTGTTCAACCCCGTAATCTGATCTCTCTCCTTCTTGTGAACTATCCGTTTAGGATACTGAGGGGTGAACACTTCCCATTTCGTTCTGCTCTCTCTCGCCATGCGATCTGCAAAGTAACCAACAAGATTGTTGTTCACTGAAGCACCTGACATTGTATGTCTGCAGATATCGCGAACAGCCCAATATGGTAGTGTCTTTATGTCATGGAATCTATTGAAATACAGAATTCCTTTTTCCCACTTCACAGTGACACACCTAAGCTGTCTCAAGTATTTCCATCCGAGAGCTTTGCCTTTGAACAATTCATTATGAAATTTGTAGAAACTACCCTGAACTTCAGTCTTAGGGCGGTTAGCTTCTTTTTCTTTAAGCTTCCTCAGCAAGTCTTTCAGATCGTCTAATTGTTCAACATTCAGCTTTTGACAATCTGAGTTCTTAAATACTTCTTCAACAAATTTCTTGCTTTTCTCACGAGCAAGTTTCTCAGCTTGACTCGACAATTCTTCAGAGAATTTAGGAAATTCAGAATCTTTATCATTTTTGAAGTATTCTGGATATTCCTCACTAGTAATATCCTCCATCTTAACTTCTTCAAACACTGGAACATCTCTATCATCAGAGTGATTTCCTGCTTCTTTCTCAGGAATGTTTGGTATTTGGTTCTCACTCATCAGCTCTTCAAGAGATTTACCAACCTGTTTAGCCAATCCTTCCAGTATTTCTTTAGTCACAGCTGCAGAAACTTCTCCATCTTCTAGATCATGATCATTGTACTCTAGTTCAAACCTCATATCTTCTGACTCAAATATCTCTAGAAACCTACCAGTCATCTCAATCGTCGAGACTCTATCAGTCAACATCTTGCGATATAACTTCTTATCTTCATCAGATAAAGATCTGATCTTCTCGTTCCAGAATATATCATCATCATCAGTATTACCTCTAGGAGCTTTTGAACTAGACTCTCTTGCATCTTTTCCTGTTTCTCTTTTCTCATACTTATACTTATCAGTGTCATCATCATTGTCATCATCATCATCACTATCAGCAGAGCTATTACCATCACCAGAATCATCACCTGAACCATCTTTATCATCATCATCTTTCTTCTTCTTCTTCTCAGGAGCATCACCAACATCCTGTTCAAGATCCTCATCATCTTCTTCATCTTTCTCTGATTCAGATGGTTCGAAATCAAAAAGCTCTTCTTCTTTTTCTTTATCCTCTTCTCTTTCTTTCAATTGAGGAGCTCTCGAATATAAATCATCAATAAGCTTTTTCATGCTCTTGTTGTTTGCTCTCAACTTCTTGTTTTCAAGCCTCATAGTGATATACCTTCGAGTATTTCTCTGCTCATGCAATAACAACTTCTTATTTTCTTTCTGAAGTAGCTTGATTTTAGCAGATAATTCTTCATGGCTCTCCTGTGAAGATTCGACTACATCCAACATCTTTCTGTCATTCTTCCTTAACTGTTCAATCTCAGTTTGTTGCTGGTTACTGATTTTCATCATTTCAGTTAGCTTCTGGTTCACTGCATCCATCACATCACTTGATACAGTAACCTGTGGGGTTGAAGCCTCAGCAACTGGAGTCTTTTGTTTCTTAAACTTCCTCAAGACTCTGTCCAACGCATCATTGAAATCATCAGTTGGAAGTTCAGATTGCTCAGCAGCAGATGTTTTCTGTTTCTTAGCTGCTGGGGATGTCATGGGAGATTTAGAACTAGACATAACAGGAACTTTCTTTCCTGCAATTAGGCTCTCAATATCCTTAGCTCTTTTCTTCATCGGCTTTTCAATCTCTATAGCCTTAGCCTTCTTCTTGTAAATTGGATTTTTCTGTTTTTCTCCAGTCTTTGGCGATCCACCAAAATCATCAGATCCCAAACCAAGACTTGCGTCAACATCGTCCATCACAATCGGACTTTTCATTCTTTGTTCCTCCAACGATTTATTTAGACTTTCAGACTCACCAGCATGACGTGAGCAAGATATTTGAATTGCGGCTGTGAGCAAGATATTTGAATTGCGGGCACAATTTTCCTTTATGTAATGAACCATCAGTAATCGGTCCATTATACATCATTCTCAGGAAACACTTCCTCTGCTCAATCCAAGATAGAACTCTCGGATCAGTCTTCTTATCTGTCAGCTTCAATGCCTGTCTAATGTCGTCTTCAGAAATAATCACCAACTCCCCCAGAATCTTACTCACAAAAGCAGATTCGTTATCCCAAAAATCCATTCTAGCATTCATCCAGAATTCTTTTTAGTGGTCTCTGTAAATAATTGCAGGAGTAGCAATGGCATCAACTGTAACAACTGGCAAAATTAAGGTAATTCCGTACTAATTAACTATACGTGATTAACGTAATTAAATGTAATTATGTGTCGATTATTTAACTGAGGCCTTAGAAAGATAGCAATTCCCAAATAATGCATAGGAATGCATATGTTTAATGACAAAACATGATAGGATCATGTGCGAGTAAATTATCCGGTATGGACACTGGCGATTACCCGGTAAAAATTAAATAAGCGAAACGAATCCCGGACACCCGGGATATAAAATAAAACGTAATTTCACAAAATATGATGGGTTTTGGAACTCCAAAGCCATACGTGAAAGCTTGTTATACAAACCTCCCGGTAACGAATAAAGTGCGCGTACCGCACCCGATACGCGCATAACATATAATTTCACCCGGAAAAAGCCAAAATAATTTATCAACGCTTAAACTGGACTATGTTTAAAGGATATTAAGGGTATTTTTAATATTCGGATAACACACGATTAAAACCCGAAAAATACCCGAACGGTACCCGAACAAGAGTAAATTAAACATAACTAATAATGGGTATTACTTAGCAAAGTGGACCCCACTCAAGACACCCCAAGGGCCGGCCTATGGCCCACCCAAATGGATAATCCCTTGGTGATCTTGCTAAATCATTAGATTTAAACACTAATCATAAGTATGCATGGGATTACATTGGCCAAGAAGATTAGCTAATCACCTCTCCTCTCTCTCTCTCTAAATCCACGGCCAAACCCCCTAACAATATCCCCAAAGATTTTTCATTATCTTTTACAATCTTACTTAATCCATTAAATCTTCCATAATCTAAGAAGGATATTGGGTAATCTTGGGAGATTTGGAGAAGATATTATAAAGATACATACATACATACTTGAAACAACAAAGCCAAAAACTCTTCTTCTTCCTTCCCCTTTGGCCGTACCATATCCCCCAACCATATACATTTTTCTTACAAATTTTACACTACCAAATCATCTCTAGATCATTATCCTTCAAAACCCCTTTGGAAGAACACACTAAACCCCATCCAATCCAAGGTTTTTGTCTTCCCTAGCCTTGAGCTAGTAGTAAGTTTAACCTTGCTTTGATTTGTAATGTTCATATTATGTGTTCTTATGAGCAAGTTGTACATTGATGGGTAGAATATGGTTTTGAAAACATAAAGATAATGTATCTTACAAGAGTAAAAATGGAAGAATAATAACATGGATAAATCTTGGATTTAATATTAATAATGTGATATTTTAAGAAAATGTAGAAATATATACATACACTTGAGTTGGATGATGATTGGAACATGATTTTTGAAAAAGACTTGAATATGATAAAAGATGGTTTTAATCATCATAAGATGACTAGTTAATGTCAAAAATATGTTGGAATGTGTTAGATGATCATGGATGAAAAAGTTACATGTTCAAAGTCTACTCACTTGGATGAGTGAAATTTGGATATGTTGGATAAAAACATAAAGCACACATGTTAAAAGCATTAATAATGAGATAAAAGAATATTAGAAGTGGAATAATGTAAAAATAACCAAACATGAGAAATATGATTCTTCAAAGTCCACTAGTTGGAAGAAAAATACTAACTTTGGAAGTTAGGATGCAAAAAGTAACATTTAAAAGTTAAGGGACCAATGTTGAAACTTTGAAAGTTGATGGACTAAAATAAGTATTTTAGAAACTTTGGTCCAAAAATGTGTTCACGGAAAGTTTGGTGTCAAAATCGTAAATAATGGTTTTCCAAGTATAGTTTTGGTAAACATAAGAAACCGACGTATGTATATTGTGAAAAATGTATTTTTATAAAAATAGAAGTTTTATAAAAATAGGAGGTTAAGTTAACTTAAGGATTTTATAAATATAAAGGTTTTATAAAATATTGGACAAAAGTAAAGACTTGAGAAACCTTGTACAAAAATGGATACTTTTATATAAATGGGAATATAAAAGTATCGGAAACATTTTTGGAATACAAGATAACAAGTTGAACTAAAAATACAAAAGTATATTTTTCCAAGTAATATACGTTCGGAATTGGAAGTATGAATAATATTTCCATAGAACGCATATTGGAAGAAAGCGTGGAAAAAGCTAACTAACGGACTTAGTTACATGAACTAACGATAACGGATAAACGGACAAACGAGAAAAGAATGCCATTGCGGCAAGATAAAAATATATATTTTAAGAAGTTAAATATATATAACATGGGTGAAACCTATGTAACACTTTCCTAAGTGTTAGAAAGAATATTCGTGGGAGAAAGCATAACGTAAAGAATTAAAAACGCTAAACAAAATGTATGGACTTAACAAGGAAAATTCACACCTTGATGTATGTATACATGCTCGTCTCGACGAAATTCTAGTATATCTATTTGAATGGGAAAATAGATATGCGAGAAGGAAAACCGAGACGAGTAGGTGAAGTATATCTACGAACGTGTGAATACCGACAAATCCTAGTATATTTATTTAAATGGGAAAATAAATGTACGGCATGGTGAGTTGAGTCGGGCGTTAAGGATATATTACCGAACGACAAGAACTTAGCATATTTATTTAAATGGGAAAATAAATATGTGGCAAAGGGAGTCGGGTCGGGTATTAAGAATACATTATATCGAACAATACGATCCTAAGTATAATTATTTAAATGGGAAAATAATTATACGTTAGGTAGAGTTGTGTCGAGAATAATAGTATACAAGTTACAAAGAATATTAACGAGAATAATACATAACTCGTAAGAAAAGGGTAATCCATCGCCAACGAACCTAGGATACACGTCTAATTAAACGGGAATTGGAACAAAACGTGGTCGGGGAGTTGGGTGTACAACTTGCCAAGGCACATGCACTATAGGTGTAGTGACTTATACGCCTAGGACGTTTGTAGGTGCGGGACCACAAAACTTGCTATCTTCCTTTTCGAGCCAAACACAGATTCAGGTGAGTCTCACGGCCCCATTTTAAACTATTTTATGTTTTTCGGGGGAAAGATATGTTAGGGAAATGTTTGACGGAATAAATACTTGAGTTGTGATCGCCACTCGGGGTTGAGACCTCTCTACTATGATCATTAATTCAGGAAAATGAAACCGAAGGAATATTTGAATACTACTATTGGTGCCTGACAAGGCCCACCCCTAATCGATAGCGTCGATCATGCATCGGCGTATGCCTTAGGTGCACGTAGGGATGAGCTCGGGACGGGATCGGTACCGAACCGATACCGATCCCGATAATACCGATACCGAAAATTCCAAAAAGCCAATACCGATCCCGATACCGAACACATACGGTACGGTACGGTACGGTATCGGTTCGGTACGGTATCGGTTCGGTATCGGTACGGTACCAGTATGGTATCGGTATTTTGCCTTAAAATACCGATACCGTACCGATCCCGTACCGATACCGATAATACCGAAACCGAAAATCCATAAATATGGATACCGATACCGATCCCGAAACCCCTCGGTTCGGTATCGGTTCGGTACGGTATCGGGAACGGGACGGGACGGTATCGGTATTCGGGCTTGAATGCTCATCCCTAGGTGCACGTATTCTGAAATCAAGTCGTAGGGATACCGAGTAACGACTTGGAGCGGGGCATTATTATTTGTCTTGGTTTGATTATAGGCTCAAGTAGCATTGTAGGAACTTGCAACTCCTATAAATTGTCATAACATGGAAATTCCCAAAGTGATAAAGTTTGATAAACTAAAACCTGTGAACTCACCAATATTTATATATTGACGACTTTTTAAACATATCTTTCAGGTAATTGATTGATGATGAACAATGTGGCAAGCTGGGTCGGGAGAATCTCTCATATGGGCGTCGGGTGTTTCAAAAGGGTTTCAACTTTAATTCCCAAGGCATCGGGATATTTTTGAGAAACCACATTAATGTATTCAAACAATTTTTCGTTTATGTGTGAACATCAAACATGCTTTTGACGTCTTAAATAAATGTTCCATCTTTCTTAATTACTTATGATTTGTGTTAATCTTGGCTTTATGCTCTTGAACCGTCGCGCCACGTGTTTCCGCCATTGGCGTGGTGTGACAGAAAGTGGTATCAGAGCCAAGGTTATAGCGAATTAGCATTTTTAAAATCTAAACTATAACCAGATTTGGTTCAAAAGATGAAGTTTTCAAAACCATGGCATAAAACGCAATAAAGTAAACTATTTCGAAAGAAAAGAACATGGGGGTATGAAGAGATTCCGACCAAGCTAGCCATGGGTACTAGTGTGTACTACATTAATATTAGGAGTTAGGAAGAATGCCTCAAATGTCTGCTTAACTTTCTAATGAATAATATATAAATATTAGTACGGTTCTTTTGTCAGGGATGTCGGACGCCGAGAGTGCCGCGCCGAGCTACGACAGTAGCATTCAGATTCTGCCGCCCCCACCGATCGAGGTTGTAGTACTCGACCCAGAGGACGATGACATGGAGGTAGACGCCGCCATGGGAGGAGCCGACAGCGACAGCTCCGATGAGACGGATGTAACACCCCAACCGATGGCGGAAACATCGAGGCGTCACGAATGAATGATTGTTCAGTAGCTCATGGTAATACATATGTTTAAATAATCCTTTATTTCATTACAAAATTGAATTACATTAAAGTCTACATCAAATAATCAAACAAAGCTTAAAAACTTCAAATATCTCCTCATGCTAGCTCTAGACTTCAAGCATCGGTATTTCCTGTTGAGTTTGGAAAAATGGGGGGGGGGGGGGGTCAACTAGAAGTTGGTGAGAATACATAAGCCATGTCAAGCAAATAGTTTTAGTATAAAAGTTTAGCAATTCATATGTCTATCGTAAGTTTAAGTCTACATGAATAAACATGATATGTTGTGTAACACCCCAACCGATGGCGGAAACATCGAGGTGTCACGTATTGATGATTGTTCAGTAGCTCATGGTAAATAATAAATTTCATTATATGATTTAAATAAATTACATACAATTGTTCTACAAGAATTCGTACATCAGATTGAATAAAACTATGCACACATCTTCAAGCATTAATTCAAATCTTCAAGCAAGAAGAACCTGAAACATGTTAAGTTGAAAATATTTTGGGTCAACAAAAGTTGGTGAGAATTACATAGGTTTTGATAATCGAATAAAATTGTTGTGCAATTCATGTGTCATGGCAATCTAGTCCATATGTGAAAACATACTAGAAGTAAATCGTGTGCATAATCAACCATTGTGACTGTTGTATTGTGGTACATCCCATACGCTCATGGTTCACTCGTTTAAATTGCAGTAACAAACACCCACGCAACCTTTGTAGGAGGCACGTATCCGGGTGGGATTGTCAGTCCAATAGATCTATCAATGTATACCGTTTGGCTGATGAATGTTTATGCTAGAATTGTGCTTACCCTAGTCATGTTCAAGACATAATGCAACATAGAAATACACATAGACACATTGATGATTGAATTGCATAAATAATGTTGTAACATGTTTCACCCCAAAAATGGTGATAAATAGAAAAGGGGCTATGTAAAACTCACCTTAGCAAAGTATTAAGTCTCGAGAAATAGAATATGTGTAGCCCCAAAGTTGCCAATTACAA
The DNA here is from genome assembly GCA_028751855.1 of Ambrosia trifida. Lineage (NCBI taxonomy): Eukaryota > Viridiplantae > Streptophyta > Magnoliopsida > Asterales > Asteraceae > Ambrosia > Ambrosia trifida. The sequence continues at coordinate 84,095,627 of CM054127.1, forward strand.
GAGCTTATAATCAAAGCTTCAAGTGTAGAAGTAATAGACTATAGAAGAAAGGTATGAGGGAAAGTTTAATCGAATTGAAACAATTAGAGGTGCAAAGTATAATGGGTCATAGGTGGGTTTTTATACTAGTTTTGGATTCAATTAGCCATTAAAATTGGTCAACACCATAAAGTAAGGTTTTATGATGAATTGACTATTTGACTAAGACTTTGACTGTTTGACTAAGACTTTGACTAGGACTTTGACTATTTGACCCAAGGCTTTATTTTAAAAAAAAAATCTTGTATGTGAGAAAAAAAAAAGAATTTAGAATCATATTATTATTATTATTATTATTATTTATATACATTTATGTGTGTATATAAGTTGTGAATTAGGATAAATAAAGACTTAGGCACATTTGTATAATATTAATGATAAAGGTGTAATAAAAAAAATATATATATATAAGGGCTTTTTATGTATTAAAATTTTGGGGAAAATTTTGCGATGTTACAGTCTCCCCTACTTTTATGAACTTCGTCCCGAAGTTAAAAGAAAAACACCAGGTATACAATTGGTCGACTACCGAAAACCTTGATAAAATTTCTCACTACCTTAACGTACCTGTAAATTCATGATTACGTTCCGGACCGTAATTATCAATTTACCTTACATTAGGGTTTTGCGTCCTTTTATGACTCTACCGATTGTTGAGCAGGTTCCATAGTCTCCACCAGTCGTTGAGCAGGTTGTAGGGCCTCTCCCGACTGTTGGAAAGACATGATGACCTCTACCAATCGTTGAGTAGGTTGTTTGGTAGTCAACTAATTGTTGTACAAGTAAGCAAGTATGATTATAGATATAGCAATTAGTTCACATTCAAACAAGCATGCACTCAGATGTTATGATAATACTTGAATTTATTACTTGAATCAAAAAGTGTCAATACATAGAATTAAAAAGTAGACATCATTCAAATGGTGGGGTTTGCTGTTAAGTAGCTGGAGGGTCTTGATCTCGATTTAGTTTAGGGCATCGGTTACGGAAATGATTTGGGTTTCCACATTCATAGCATTGACCATAGTTGTATTTACCAGGACATTAAGATTAGCAACCTGAGCAGGGTTGGTTGGTTGGTGTTAGGGTTTGGGGACTCACGACATGTGTTGACCAGATGGCCATACCTACCACAATTGGTGCACAGGCGACACACTGAAACAGTGGGGTGATGTCGTTTGCATGTGTTACACAATGGAAAGTTTCTTGTATAGGGTTTCTTGTTAGAAGCTTGTGTAGTGAGGTTTACATTAGGATCCCTGGTCTTGCGCTTCTGGTTCTCGGTAGTTACCGCGGCCACAATACTTGTTTTCTCGCCTTTCCGAACTAAGGTCCCGTTCTTTATGTGATTTCCATCGCCATTTCCATTTCCATTGCCGTTCCCATTCATTGGGATGACTTGAGCCAACAAGTTAGAAACCAGAGTTGTGATTTGTTGCGCCATTTGTTGGGAAATAATCGCAGCCAGTTGGGCATCAACACCTTTGTTGTTTTTGTTGTTGTTGTGGTTGGTGTTGTGGTTGTTGTTACTTTCCTCTTGGTTTTCACCACTGTTATTGCGAGTGCTGCGACGTGGAGACATGATCTGTAAGGGACACAATGAAGGTTCAATGTGGCATGAAATGAATGAGGTGATATAAGGAATGTAATCATTTATTCATTAATTAAAACGAATAAACGAAAACGTTGACTTATCAAAGATTCTAAATTCTAATAACATATGAAGACATGCTTTAGCCTATAAGTGAACACTCATCCCGAGAATTCCCAGGTAGGCATCCGGGTCCCTCGTCTGATTGGGATATATGCGCAATGCCAGCCTAGACAGAAGACTCAGAATACAGGCGTTCACCCTTCCAGATTGCACGTGTTCGTTATTAAAATCTAGAACTTCGACGAGATCTCAAGGTGGTTCAGGCTAAACCTGAGGATTTTGTCCTATTAGTCTAAGAGTAGATCCAATGGTGGAGGGCAACCTTCTTTTAAGGATGAAAGTAGGGATAAGAAGTAGGAGGGAGATAGAGAATGGCAAGTAAAAGAAGCAAATACTGGTTATAATCCTATGGTTATAGACTAGATTATTTTTCTAATAACCTAATTCCCTATAACCATGGCTCTGATACCAAATCTGTAACACCCCAACCGATGGCGGAAACATCGAGGTGTCACGTATTGATGATTGTTCAGTAGCTCATGGTAAATAATAAATTTCATTATATGATTTAAATAAATTACATACAATTGTTCTACAAGAATTCGTACATCAGATTGAATAAAACTATGCACACATCTTCAAGCATTAATTCAAATCTTCAAGCAAGTAGAACCTGAAACATGTTAAGTTGAAAATATTTTGGGTCAACAAAAGTTGGTGAGAATTACATAGGTTTTGATAATCGAATAAAATTGTTGTGCAATTCATGTGTCATGGCAATCTAGTCCATATGTGAAAACATACTAGAAGTAAATCGTGTGCATAATCAACCATTGTGACTGTTGTATTGTGGTACATCCCATACGCTCATGGTTCACTCGTTTAAATTGCAGTAACAAACACCCACGCAACCTTTGAAGGAGGCACGTATCCGGGTGGGATTGTCAGTCCAATAGATCTATCAATGTATACCGTTTGGCTGATGAATGTTTATGCTAGAATTGTGCTTGCCCTAGTCATGTTCAAGACATAATGCAACATAGAAATACACATAGACACATTGATGATTGAATTGCATAAATAATGTTGTAACATGTTTCACCCCAAAAATGGTGATAAATAGAAAAGGGGCTATGTAAAACTCACCTTAGCAAAGTATTGAGTCTCGAGAAATAGAATATGTGTAGCCCCAAAGTTGCCAATTACAAGAGCTTATAATCAAAGCTTCAAGTGTAGAAGTAATAGACTATAGAAGAAAGGTATGAGGGAAAGTTTAATCGAATTGAAACAATTAGAGGTGCAAAGTATAATGGGTCATAGGTGGGTTTTTATACTAGTTTTGGATTCAATTAGCCATTAAAATTGGTCAACACCATAAAGTAAGGTTTTATGATGAATTGACTATTTGACTAAGACTTTGACTGTTTGACTAAGACTTTGACTAGGACTTTGACTATTTGACCCAAGGCTTTATTTAAAAAAAAAAATCTTGTATGTGAGAAAAAAAAAGAATTTAGAATCATATTATTATTATTATTATTATTATTATTATTATTATTTATATACATTTATGTATGTATATAAGTTGTGAGTTAGGATAAATAAAGACTTAGGCACATTTGTATAATATTAATGATAAAGGTGTAATAAAAAATATATATATATAAAGGGCTTTTTATGTATTAAAATTTTGGGGAAAATTTTGCGATGTTACATGTTGAATCGACATAATCAAACCTCCGACTAGTTTAGGTCCATCCCGTCATCCACGGTTCACCTTAATAATATGTTGAAACGATAACAATCACCCATGCTACCTATGTAGGAGGTACACGTATCCGGGTGGGATTGTCAATCCAATAGATCTATTATTGAGTATCGCCGGCTTGGCCATAGCTAATGATTATGTAATGTTGAAACTCGTTGAAACTGTTGTTGTTGTCTAATTCATGAGGCATTAAAGTTTACAACTAGACATGCATGTAGAATTGCTTAAGTATAATGTTGCAAGTATGAAGAATTGCATAAACATGGTTACGTAAACTCACCTTAGCAAAGTATTAAGTCTCGAGAAATAGAATATGTGTAGCCCCAAAGTTGCCAATTACGAGAGCTTATAATCAAAGCTTCAATTGTAGAAGTAATAGACTATAGAAGAAAAGTATGAGGGAAAGTTTAATCGGATTGAAACAATCGATTTAGAGGTGCAAAGTATAATGGGTCATAGGTGGGTTTTTATACTAGTTTTGGATTCAAATAGCCATTAAAATTGGTCAACACCATAAAGTAAGGTTTTATGATGAATTGACTATTTGACTAAGACTTTGACTGTTTGACTAAGACTTTGACTAGGACTTGACAATTTGACTCAAGGCTTTATTTAAAAAAAAATCTTGTATGTGAAAAAAAAAGAATTTAGAATCATATTATTATTATTATTATTATTATTTATATACATTTATGTATGTATATAAGTTGTGAGTTAGGATAAATAAAGACTTAGGCACATTTGTATAATATTAATGATAAAGGTGTAATAAAAAAAATATATATATATAAGGGCTTTTTATGTATTAAAATTTTGGGGAAAATTTTGCGATGTTACAGTCTCCCCTACTTTTAGAAACTTCGTCCCGAAGTTTATTGAAAACACAGGGTTGAAGGTGATTGGGTAGAAATTAGGACAAGGGTGGTTTGGGAAGTTTCGAGTTAAGGCATGACATAAATTTATAGGTAACAGAATAAACTGTTTCGAATAATTTGGGTAAGAGTTTTGATATGTGTGAGTTTTAAGGGTTGGATTAGGTTCATCTGAAATAGCAAGGAGAATAAGAATCTTAAGTTTTAGGAGTCCTAAAATGAATGGGTTGATGGACTATTGAAAGACTAAATGAACTACCAGATAACTAAGGTTTATAATTGGTCAACTACCGAAAACCTTGATAGAATTTCACACTACCTTAACGTACCTATAAATTCATGATTATGTTCCGGACCGCAATCACCAATTTACCTTACATTAGGGTTTTGTGTCCTTCTATAACTCTAGACACACATGTAAAATAATATGATTAACCATGTATCCAAAAATGAGTCCAACTGTTGAGCAGGAAAAAGACTTCTACCAGTCAGTGAGTAGGAACCTCTACCGATTGTTGAGCAGGTATGATAGCCTCTACCAGTCGTTGAGCAGGTTGTAGGGCCTCTACCGACTGTTGAGCAGGCATGATGACCTCTACCAATCGTTGAGTAGGTTATTTTGTACTCTACTAACTGTTGAGCAAGTACTTCATCCTCTATCAGTTGTTTGATTAAGTGTACCAATTATTACACACATGAATTGCAAATTGATAATATGTACATGTAAGCAATCAAGTATCAAGTATAGCATACGAGTTGTAATAGAGTTGCGCTAGATAAGGTTAATGACTCTAGGTGTGTCTATAGTAAATAGTTTATATTCCATGAATTCTAGTTTCAAATGTTCAAATAAGGCAAATAGTCGAATCCTCATGTATAACTAAGGATTATGTTTGATGCAACACACAATCAAGTTTCAATAGTTTGGTTATCATGGGTAACTAGCTCATGTGTGAGAAGGTGAAGGATATGAATTTAGTTCTTGAGAGGATGATGAAAAATTCTTGAAGCAGAATCAAAGTTGTGAGAGATAGTGAATGTGAAGATAGTTGATAAAGAGTTTATTTTATAGTATGGAGATTATATGATTTGGGTAGGGTGTTGAATATTTAAAAAGTGGCTAAGATAGTAAGGTGAAATGTGATTGTGAAATCCATGGATGGTTATGAAATGAGATTGATTTAAGCTGTAAAATTTTGAGATTTTTGAGCTTAGTTTAAGGAAGGTGAGTGTAATCATTTATTCATTAATTAAAACGAATAAACGAAAACGTTGACTTATCAAAACTTTTAGATTCTAATAACATAGTGAAGACATGCTTTAGCCTATAAGTGAACACTCATCCCGAGAATTCCCAGGTAGGCATCCGGGTCCCTCGTCTGATTGGGATATATGCGCAATGCCAGTCCTAGACAGAAAACTCAGAATACAGGCGTTCACCCTTCCAGATTGCACGTGTTCGTTATTAAAATCTAGAACTTCGACGAGATCTCCAGGTGGTTCAGGCTAAACCTGAGGATTGTCCTATTAGTCTAAGAGTAGATCTTGTGATGGAGAGCAATCTTCTTGTAGGGGTTGAAGTAGGGATAAGAAGTAGGAGTGAGATAGATGATAGCAAGTAAAAGGAGCAAATACTGGTTATATTCCTATGGTTATAGACTAGATTATTTTTTTTTCTAATAACCTAATTCCCTATAACCAAGGCTCTGATACCAATCTGTAACACCCCAACCGATGGCGGAAACATCGAGGCGTCACGAATGAATGATTGTTCAGTAGCTCATGGTAATACATATGTTTAAATAATCCTTTATTTCATTACAAAATTGAATTACATTAAAGTCTACATCAAATAATCAAACAAAGCTTAAAAACTTCAAATATCTCCTCATGCTAGCTCTAGACTTCAAGCATCGGTATTTCCTGTTGAGTTTGGAAAAATGGGGGGGTCAACTAGAAGTTGGTGAGAATACATAAGCCATGTCAAGAAAATAGTTTTAGTATAAAAGTTTAGCAATTCATATGTCTATCGTAAGTTTAAGTCTACATGAATAAACATGATATGTTGAATCGACATAATCAAACCTCCGACTAGTTTAGGTCCATCCCGTCATCCACGGTTCACCTTAATAATATGTTGGAACGATAACAATCACCCACGCTACCTATGTAGGAGGTACACGTATCCGGGTGGGATTGTCAATCCAATAGATCTATTATTGAGTATCGCCGGCTTGGCCATAGCTAATGATTATGTAATGTTGAAACTCGTTGAAACTCGTTGAAACTGTTGTTGTTGTCTAATTCATGAGGCATTAATGTTTACAACTAGACATGCATGTAGAATTGCTTAAGTATAATGTTGCAAGTATGAAGAATTGCATAAACATGGTTACGTAAACTCACCTTAGCAAAGTATTAAGTCTCGAGAAATAGAATATGTGTAGCCCCAAAGTTGCCAATTACAAGAGCTTATAATCAAAGCTTCAATTGTAGAAGTAATAGACTATAGAAGAAAAGTATGAGGGAAAGTTTAATCGGATTGAAACAATCGATTTAGAGGTGCAAAGTATAATGGGTCATAGGTGGGTTTTTATACTAGTTTTGGATTCAATTAGCCATTAAAATTGGTCAACACCATAAAGTAAGGTTTTATGATGAATTGACTATTTGACTAAGACTTTGACTGTTTGACTAAGACTTTGACTAGGACTTGACAATTTGACTCAAGGCCTTATTTAAAAAAAAAAAATCTTGTATGTGAAAAAAAAAGAATTTAGAATCATATTATTATTATTATTATTTATATACATTTATGTATGTATATAAGTTGTGAGTTAGGATAAATAAAGACTTAGGCACATTTGTATAATATTAATGATAAAGGTGTAATAAAAAAAAATATATATATATAAGGGCTTTTTATGTATTAAAATTTTGGGGAAAATTTTGCGATGTTACAACGGACCCCAGTGAGGACCCAGAGTGGGCCCCCGCTGGAGGAGACATGGCACCACAGGCCGATCTGCCGCTAGTGCCACTACCCGCCGCACCATTACCACCCCACCCCATTCGCGCCGTCAGGGATTTCCCTGCGGACTGTGCAGGTCCCTCGAGACCCGCCCCCACACAGTCTGAGACCGTAGAGTCTCCCTTCGATCGACATGCCCACGTCGATCGTGAGCCACTTCCCACCCCACACATTCCCGTTCCCCCGGGTATGAGGCTTGTGCCTCTTGCCCGAGGACATAACGGGTGGATCTCGGACGACTCCGACGACGAGTCGACAGCGTCGGTGGAGCACATTGCCATACCGATTCCACCGGCAGACCTGGAGGAGCCCGTTGCTCCGATGATGGAGGACGCCCCTACCGCCCTAGTCGCCCTACCGGAGCCCGTACCACAGGATGGCCCAGCCTCTGCTGGGCACATCCTAGAGGGTAGCTCAGCCCGTAGCTCTGAGCTACACCGAGCAGGCTTGGCAGCTTTCGCCACTGCAAGCCCCACTACCCCTACCGCCGTGATATCCGCTCCTGAGTGGGTCACTGTTACACAGCCCCTCATGGTCCCACTAGCCGAGCTCATAGCCCCCTCCTCAGCACCCATGACACTACCCATCACCACCTTCCCCATACTACCACCCCTACTCGAGATGCTCACCATACCACCACCTGCACCGTTCACTGTGGGTGCAGGAACCCCCTTTATGATACCACCACTTGCACCGTATACTCTAGGTGCAGGGGACCCATACCAGATACCGCCCCACTTCACCCTTGGATTATTGGGTTTTGCTCAGCCCTTTCCATCCCTACCGATGCCAGACATAGTCGGCCCATCCCAGCCGACGTACACCGATATCCCCGGGCCGTCACAGCCCCACGGGATGACCCCATTATCCGGACCAGCCTGGTCCAAGGTGATCTCATTGGAGAGCGACTTCCGGATCCTCGCTGACACAGTGCAGCGCACTGTGAGTCAGATGGATCAGCAGGCCCGTCTCATGTGGGCCCGGATCATAGACGCCAGGGATGCGCTGGCGCATTACGCGGAGGAGCTCCTGCATATGGATGCACTATGTGGGATCACCGGCGACGCGCACTTTGCGCACCGCCAGTTCCTCTACGAGCGTATCACGACCATTAGTATGTCCATCAGCATGTACGCTCCCAGTACCAGTATCCTCAGCCACCACCGCAGTAGACGGGGAGACATCCCCGGGATATATGTAGTAGTAGTGACAGGTTAGCATAGCAGGGATTGCAGCACTAGTTTTGCATTTTTTTGCCCAGCCGAGCGGGGTGTGCCGGCATATGACATTATGTTTTTATTTATTTCAAACGATGTATGAGGGATGCTATCCCCATTTTGTTATTATGAACAAAGCGTTGTACTCGTATTATTGAAATTAATGAGAATCTTATTGTTATGATGGTAAAAGGTGTGATTGTATGACTGTGATTGTCTGTGATTGTTATTACTTACTTTACATATTGGGATTTGTGCGATTGTGTGGTGATGATTTTATTGTTTATTATGTTCATGTGATGAGTTGCTATTTATACTTGTGTATGACAATGATTGTTTGAATGTCTGTCAAAGATTAACTCTAATAATTGTTATTGAAGTAACATGGCACCAACCACAAGAAGCAACAGTGGCAACGACGCATTGCCCACGACACCCGCTGAACTTGAAACCTTGGTCGCGGAGCGTATAGCTCAAGCCATTACGGAACACGAGGCTGCTCGCACCGAAAGGTCGCGAGACAGGACCGGGAGTGATCAGCGTGAGACCTCCCCTACTGGTAAGAGGTTTATGAATAAATGCAAGAGCAATAGGAGATTATCCTAAAGCTCCTAACCCATAATAACGTACCCCCTTGTTATTGCAGAAACTGCCTCGCGAGAGCGTGGCTGCACATTCAAGGCTTTCCTGGACTGCAAGCCACTCAACTTCAGTGGCACTGAGGGATCCGTCGGACTTGTCAAATGGTTCGAAAAGACTAAAGCGGTGATCCGTATCAGCAGCTGTACCCCCCGACAGACCGTTATGTATTCCACGAACTTGTTCCTGGATCAAGCATTGACATGGTGGAACAGCCAGGTTCAGTCACTGGGAGACAGTGCTGCATATTCCCTAACCTGGTTGGAACTAAAAGAACTCATGATTGCTGAATACTGCCCGGCCAGTGAAGTGCAGAAATTAGAAACTGAATTCTGGAACCTCACCATGACAGGAGCAGACGTAGCGGGATACACATCTAGATTCCACGACCAATCACGATTGGTTCCCCGTTTGGTCACCCCAGAGAGCAAGAAGATTGAAAGGTACTTGTTCGGATTGGCGCCACAAATCCGTAGCATGGTCACTTCTTCCAAACCCTCAACCATGCGCGAAGCCATTGATCTCGCTCTAAGCCTTACTGAGGATGCCATCCGAATGGGCACCTTGATCCGGAAAGTGTCAGGACTGAAGATTTCGGAGCCCAGTAGCGTGGAAGGTAAAAATTTGGGCTCGAACTCAGTAATTGGGTCTAGCGATCAGGGGAACAAGCCAAGGTTTGGGAAGCGTAAGCGCAACGAAGGGAAGAAGGATGGATCATCGGGTATGTAGCCACCGAACGTGGAAACAATGGAAAACAGGGTTATCAAGGAAAGAATGAGGTGATCTGTGGTAAGTGCCGCCGTTCTGGGCACAAGACTGAAGAATGTCGATCTGGAGCACCGAAAACCGGAGGAGCAAGACCCTGCTTCGCATGCGGGTCGCCTGATCATTGGAAGAGGGATTGCCCTAAGCTTAACAACCAGGCACGCGGACAGGCATTTGTGATTGGAGCTGGTGATGCACGACAGGACCCTAACGTGGTCACTGGTACGTTCCCTCTAAATGGTCATTATGCTTCTGTATTGTTTGATACCGGTGCCGATTTTAGCTTCGTATCTGTTGAGTTTAAAAGGTTACTTGGACTAAAAACTAGTAAGCTAGATACACCTTACTCTATAGAACTGGCTAACGGTAAGACTATAGAAACTCGAGAAGTTGCGAAAGGTTGTAAGTTGGATCTCTGTGGTCACGAGTTTGGCATTGACCTATTACCGGTCGTACTGGGAAGTTTTGACGTAGTCATTGGCATGGATTGGTTATCCGCACACCATGCCGTCGTTGTTTGCGACGACAAAATAATTCAAGTTCCCCTTGCGAACGGTGAAACCCTATCGATTCAAGGGGAAAGGCGTGGAACACCACTAAGAATTATTACGTGCATGAAGGCCCGAAAGTGTTTAAGGAAGAGTCTCATCGCATTTTTAGCGCACATCGTAGATAAGAAGGCCGACGAGCGAAAGCTGGAAGACATTCCGGTAGCTAGAGATTTTCCTGACGTATTCCCAGAAGATTTGCCGGGGTTGCCACCACCTCGACAAGTCGAGTTCCGCATCGACCTTGTTCCTGGAGCTGCTCCCGTAGCACGATCGCCATATCGCCTAGCTCCATCCGAGATGCAGGAACTATCCGGCCAACTGCAAGAATTACTAGACAAGGGTTTCATAAGACCGAGTTTCTCACCTTGGGGAGCTCCCGTCTTATTTGTGAAGAAGAAAGATGGCACCTTTCGTATGTGCATTGACTACCGAGAACTAAACAAGTTAACCATTAAGAATCGCTATCCTCTCCCCAGGATCGGTGATTTGTTTGATCAACTCCAAGGATCCAGTTTTTATTCCAAGATCGATCTAAGGTCCGGCTATCACCAATTGCGTATCCAAGAAGAAGATGTACCAAAAACAGCGTTCAGGACTCGTTATGGGCACTATGAATTTTTGGTAATGCCATTCGGTTTAACCAACGCACCGGCCGTTTTCATGGACTTAATGAATCGCGTGTGTAAGCCGTATTTGGATAAATTCGTCATTGTCTTTATTGATGACATCTTGATCTATTCACGCACCAGAGAAGACCACAAAAACCACCTTCGTTTAATCCTGGAGGTCCTCCGTAAAGAGAAGCTCTATGCTAAGTTCTCGAAATGTGACTTTTGGATTCGAGAAGTTCACTTCCTAGGCCACGTGGTGAATGAAAAGGGTATACATGTCGATCCCGCCAAGATCGAGGCAATTAAAAATTGGGACGCCCCTAGAACTCCTACCGAAGTACGACAGTTTCTTGGCCTTGCGGGTTATTACAGAAGGTTCATCGAGAACTTTTCTAAGATAGCACAGTCCTTGACAATGCTAACCCAAAAGGATAGAAAGTTCGAGTGGACGGAAAAGCAAGAAAACGCATTTCAGATACTAAAAGAGAAGTTGTGTGGCGCTCCAATATTGTCACTCCCCGATGGAACGGAAGATTTTGTAGTTTACTGTGACGCCTCTCATCAAGGCTTGGGTTGCGTGTTGATGCAACGAGGAAAAGTGATAGCGTATGCTTCCAGGCAACTAAAGATCCACGAGAAGAATTACACTACACACGATTTGGAATTGGGAGCCGTGGTTTTCGCTCTCAAAATTTGGAGACATTATTTATATGGAACTAAGTGCACGATCTTCACTGATCACAAGAGTTTGCAACACATCTTTGATCAGAAGGATTTGAACATGCGACAACGGCGATGGGTCGAATTATTAAACAATTACGATTGTGAGATAAAGTACCATCCCGGAAAGGCAAACGTTGTGGCCGACGCCTTAAGCCACAAGGAACGGGTTAAGCCATTGCGTGTCCGAGCCTTGGGATTAACTATCCACACGAACCTGACTGACCGGGTTCGTGAAGCTCAAATCAACGCCCTTAAACCCGAGAATGTCAAAAGTGAAAGATTGCGGAAGATGGTTGATTCACTGGAGCCAAAGGCGGATCAAACCTTGTATTTCATGAATAGAATTTGGGTACCAGTGTATGGTGGATTGCGCGAACTGGTATTGGCCGAAGCTCACAGTTCCCGATATTCGGTTCACCCCGGTGCAGACAAGATGTTCCACGATTTGAAGGAACTTTACTGGTGGCCAAATTTTAAAAGGGATATAGCAGCATATGTTGCACGATGCTTAACTTGCGCGAAAGTCAAAGCCGAGCATCAGAGACCATCCGGCTTGCTCCAGCAACCGGAAATACCTGAATGGAAATGGGAGCAGATTTCCATGGATTTCATTACCAAGTTACCCAAGACAACAAGCGGCCATGACATGATCTGGGTAATCGTTGATCGATTGACAAAATCCGCACACTTCCTCCCAATTCGCGAAACGGATAAGTTGGAGAAACTGACCCGTTTATACATTAAGGAAGTGGTGTCTAAGCATGGTGTACCTATTTCCATCATCTCCGATCGAGATAGTCGTTTCACCTCAAGATTTTGGGAAAGTTTGAATGAAGCCCTGGGTACTCGCCTTGACATGAGTACCGCATATCATCCCCAAACCGATGGTCAAAGTGAACGAACCATCCAGACCTTGGAAGATATGTTACGGGCATGCGCAATCGATTTCAGCGGTAATTAGGATACACACTTGCCACTTGTGGAATTTTCGTATAACAACAGTTACCACACGAGCATTCAAGCTGCACCTTTTGAAGCTCTATATGGACGCAAGTGTAGATCTCCTCTATGTTGGGCTGAAGTTGGAGAAAAGCAACTTACCGGGCCCGAAATTGTTCAAGAGACGACGGACAAGGTCTTCTTGATAAAAGAACGTCTTAAAGCGGCACGTGACCGGCAGAAAAGCTACGTAGATATGAGGCGAAAGCCTTTGGAATTTCATGTCGGAGACAGGGTCCTACTAAAGGTGTCACCTTGGAAAGGTGTCGCGCGCTTTGGGAAGCGCGGAAAGCTGAACCCATGGTATGTTGGACCGTTCGAAATCTTGTCCAGAGTAGGCCCCGTGGCATACAAGCTAAAGCTACCACAAGAGCTTAACGGTGTACATGACACGTTCCACGTGTCGAACTTGAAGAAGTGCTTATCCGACGAAACTCTCATCATCCCTGCGGACGAAATCCACATTGACGACAAGTTACACTTCGTCGAAGAACCAATCGAAGTAACCGATTGGAAGGTCCAAAAGTTAAGGCGCAGCAAGATCAGATTGGTCAAAGTGCGCTGGAATGCCAAGCGTGGACCGGAGTTCACGTGGGAAAGGCTGGACCGGATGAAGCAAAAATATCCCGCCCTATTCGAGAAGACCTCTATACCGGAGAACTCGAAGTGAATTCCGGGACGGAATTCTCTTAACGGGGGGAGAATGTAACAACCGGCAAAATTAAGGTAATTCCGTACTAATTAACTATACGCGATTAACGTAATTAAATGTAATTATGTGTCGATTATTTAACTGAGGCCTTAGAAAGATAGCAATTCCCAAATAATGCATAGGAATGCATATGTTTAATGACAAAACATGATAGGATCATGTGCGAGTAAATTATCCGGTATGGACACTGGCGATTACCCGGTAAAAATTAAATAAGCGAAACGAATCCCGGACACCCGGGATATAAAATAAAACGTAATTTCAAAAAATATGATGGGCTTTGGAACTCCAAAGCCATACGTGAAAGCTTGTTATACAAACCTTCCGGTAACGAATAAAGTGCGCGTACCGCACCCGATACGCGCGTAACATATAATTTCACCCGGCAAAAGCCAAAATAATTTATCAACGCTTAAACTGGACTATGTTTAAAGGATATTAAGGGTATTTTTAGTATTCGGATAACACGCGATTAAAACCCGAAAAATACCCGGACGGTACCCGAACAAGAGTAAATTAAACATAACTAATAATGGGTATTACTTAGCAAAGTGGACCCCACCCAAGACACCCCAAGGGCCGGCCTATGGCCCACCCAAATGGATAATCCCTTGGTGATCTTGCTAAATCATTAGATTTAAACACTAATCATGAGTATGCATGGGATTACATTGGCCAAGAAGATTAGCTAATCACCTCTCCTCTCTCTCTCTCTCTCTCTCTAAATCCACGGCCAAACCCCCCTAACAATATCCCCAAAGATTTTTCATTATCTTTTACAATCTTACTTAATCCATTAAATCTTCCATAATCTAAGAAGGATATTGGGTAATCTTGGGAGATTTGGAGAAGATATTATAAAGATACATACATATATACTTGAAACAACAAAGCCAAAAACTCTTCTTCTTCCTTCCCCTTTGGCCGTACCATATCCCCCAACCATATACATTTTTCTTACAAATTTTACACTACCAAATCATCTCTAGATCATTATCCTTCAAAACCCCATTGTGTGTTTCAAGAGCTTGGAGCTTAACCCTTTGGAAGAACACACTAAACCCCATCCAATCCAAGGTTTTTGTCTTCCCTAGCCTTGAGCTAGTAGTAAGTTTAACCTTGCTTTGTTTTGTAATGTTCATATTATGTGTTCTTATGAGCAAGTTGTACATTGATGGGTAGAATATGGTTTTGAAAACATAAAGATAATGTATCTTACAAGAGTAAAAATGGAAGAATAATAACATGGATAAATCTTGGATTTAATATTAATAATGTGATATTTTAAGAAAATGTAGAAGTATATACATACACTTGAGTTGGATGATGATTGGAACATGATTTTTGAAAAATACTTGAATATGATAAAAGATGGTTTTAATCATCATAAGATGACTAGTTAATGTCAAAAATATGTTGGAATGTGTTAGATGATCATGGATGAAAAAGTTACATGTTCAAAGTCTACTCACTTGGATGAGTGAAATTTGGATATGTTGGATAAAAACATAAAGCACACATGTTAAAAGCATTAATAATGAGATAAAAGAATATTAGAAGTGGAATAATGTAAAAATAACCAAACATGAGAAATATGATTCTTCAAAGTCCACTAGTTGGAAGAAAAATACTAACTTTGGAAGTTAGGATGGAAAAAGTAACATTTAAAAGTTAAGGGACCAATGTTGAAACTTTGAAAGTTGATGGACTAAAATAAGTATTTTAGAAACTTTGGTCCAAAAATGTGTTCACGGAAAGTTTGGTGTCAAAATCGTAAATAATGGTTTTCCAAGTATAGTTTTGGTAAACATAAGAAACCGACGTATGTATATTGTGAAAAATGTATTTTTATAAAAATAGAAGTTTTATAAAAATAGGAGGTTAAGTTAACTTAAGGATTTTATAAATATAAAGGTTTTATAAAATATTGGACAAAAGTAAAGACTTGAGAAACCTTGTACAAAAATGGATACTTTTATATAAATGGGAATATAAAAGTATCGGAAACATTTTTGGAATACAAGATAACAAGTTGAACTAAAAGAACAAAAGTATATTTTTCCAAGTAATATACGTTCGGAATTGGAAGTATGAATAATATTTCCATAGAACGCATATTGGAAGAAAGCGTGGAAAAAGCTAACTAACGGACTTAGTTACATGAACTAACGATAACGGATAAACGGACAAACGAGAAAAGAATGCCATTGCGGCAAGATAAAAATATATATTTTAAGAAGTTAAATATATATATAACATGGGTGAAACCTATGTAACACTTTCCTAAGTGTTAGAAAGAATATTCGTGGGAGAAAGCATAACGTAAAGAATTAAAAACGCTAAACAAAACGTATGGACTTAACAAGGAAAATTCACACCTTGATGTATGTATACATTCTCGTCTCGACGAAATTCTAGTATATCTATTTGAATGGGAAAATAGATATGCGAGAAGGAAAACCGAGACGAGTAGGTGAAGTATATCTACGAACGTGTGAATACCGACAAATCCTAGTATATTTATTTAAATGGGAAAATATATGTACGGCGTGGTGAGTTGAGTCGGGCGTTAAGGATATATTACCGAACGACAAGAACTTAGCATATTTATTTAAATGGGAAAATAAATATGTGGCAAAGGGAGTCGGGTCGGGTATTAAGAATACATTATATCGAACAATACGATCCTAAGTATAATTATTTAAATGGGAAAATAATTATACGTTAGGTAGAGTTGTGTCGAGAATAATAGTATACAAGTTACAAAGAATATTAACGAGAATAATACATAACTCGTAAGAAAAGGGTAATCCATCGCCAACGAACCTAGGATACGTGTCTAATTAAACGGGAATTGGAACAAAACGTGGTCGGGGAGTTGGGTGTACAACTTGCCAAGGCACATGCACTATAGGTGTAGTGACTTATACGCCTAGGACGTTTGTAGGTGCGGGACCACAAAACTTGCTATCTTCCTTTTCGAGCCAAACACAGATTCAGGTGAGTCTCACGGCCCCATTTTAAACTATTTTATGTTTTTCGGGGGAAAGATATGTTAGGGAAATGTTTGACAGAATAAATACTTGAGTTGTGATCGCCACTCGGGGTTGAGACCTCTCTACTATGATCATTAATTCAGGAAAATGAAACCGAAGGAATATTTGAATAGTACTATTGGTGCCTGACAAGGCCCACCCCTAATCGATAGCGTCGATCATGCATCGGCGTATGCCTGGGGTGCACGTATTCTGAAATCATGTCGTAGGGATACCGAGTAACGACTTGGAGCGGGGCATTATTATTTGTCTTGGTTTGATTATAGGCTCAAGTAGCATTGTAGGAACTTGCAACTCCTATAAATTGTCATAACATGGAAATTCCCAAAGTGATAAAGTTTGATAAACTAAAACCTGTGAACTCACCAATATTTATATATTGACGACTTTTTAAACATATCTTTCAGGTAATTGATCGATGATGAACAATGTGGCAAGCTGGGTCGGGAGAATCTCTCATATGGGCGTCGGGTGTTTTAAAAGGGTTTCAACTTTAATTCCCAAGGCATCGGGATATTTTTGAGAAACCACTTTAATGTATTCAAACAATTTTTCGTTTATGTGTGAACATCAAACATGCTTTTGACGTCTTAAATAAATGTTCCATCTTTCTTAATTACTTATGATTTGCGTTAATCTTGGCTTTATGCTCTTGAACCGTCGCGCCACGTGTTTCCGCCATTGGCGTGGTGTGACATCAACAACACGGCTTCTCTTTAGAAAATCAACAATACCGGTGAATTCGGTATGTTTCTTCAAGTCTCCTAAATAAGCACAATAGTTGTGTGCCTCTTCGAACGGTAAGTCTTCTACTGGTTTCTTCCCGGCTGCCTTGTCTGACGAACCTGCGGGAATATCAGAACTCTGTTGTTCAGACATGATTAAACTGCAAAACAAAACAAGAAAACACGTTAAAAACGGACAAAATATTCAAAATTTGAAATTTTTGATTTTAGAAATCCACATTCGACCAATCAAAGGTACGAATGAGGGAAATGGGGTTCGAATGTGAAAATAAGGTTCGAATGTGAAAAATCAATCTTTAAAAATGTACATTCGACCAAAAAGTCACATTCGACCCTTTTGAAGTGGTCGAACATGGCTGTTCATCTTCAAAATTTGCAGATTTTGATTTTGTGTATTTTAACATGCCATTTTGATTTGTAAGGCTTCTAACATGAACGATTAACCTTTTCCATCCATCAATTGTTTTAATTATTCAGTTTTTAAGTGTTTTATCCTAAAATCTAGGGTTTGAACTTTCCGAACAATCAATTCATTAATCTGATGGATATTAACCCTGGATTTTGTTATATTCTCCCCCTAAAACACTTAAACAATGAATCCTTATCAATAATTATCCCTAAAACAGTCAATAATCCATGGTACGATCCAGTTTAGGGTTCAAACACATAATCACTGATTGTGATATGTGTAACATCCCGAAAATCCATTTCGCTTAATGACACTAATAAGCGTGCATAAGAAATGAGAAGATGAATTAAATGGTAGAATGAACCCTTACGGATAATAAAACGGGATGATAAGAATGTGGGCTATGTTCCAATATGGAAATAACCTTGTTAGTGTTATCTAAATATGTAAGTATATAACACTAGGAATTAACTTGGTTAGTTAAGTTTCATGATAAAATTGAAGAAGGGAAAACTTGAGGGACCATTAATATAACTAGTTGGTCAACATAAGTAGGTGGATAAGACCCATTTGGGGGTCATACGTATTCAGCCCCAAAGGGGCATCCATGAGCCAAAAACCAACCTAATAATCCCTCAATTGAAGAAGTTAATGCAAGATATTGAAGCAATGGATGAAGGGTGTGTTCTAGAAGGTTAATCTTCAAGGATTGAGCTTTGGTAAGAACCCTAACCCCCAAATTCGTGTAGGGTTCAAACCCCACATGTGGGTTTTGAGCAAATGATGTTAAATTCATATTATTGCTTGACTTTAAGTGATATTGATCATCTCTAATGGTCTAGAGGTGAGCTAATCACTAGAAGTTGCTTGTTTGCAAAAGATGATGATATTGGGTTTTCATTAGAGCTTTGATGTTGCTAAATGAGTGGTAAATCCATGTAATTGTAGGAATAATGTGTAGTTGATGATATGCATGTGGAAATTGGTCATAATTTAAGGTGATTATGTTGTTGTGGTAGAATGTGTGTATTAGGAGCTTGTACTTTGAGCTTAGAATGTTGTACGCATACCATGTGTTCGATGAAATGTTTAGATGAACTTGCGTGCAAGTAATTGATGAGAATGAATGGGATATGATGATTGTAGGAAATTAATATAAAGGATGTGTTTTGATGGAAACCATGTGTGAATTATAATGGATTGTATGTAGGTATGTATGTATGCACATAAGTGATCTTATGGTTGTATGTGTGTTCTATAATGTATGAATTTGTATGCAAGACTCGACAAGTATGAAAGTAATGTGATAGTTGGTGCAATTGATAGTAGGTTAACATGGGGATTTCGTCTTAGAGAGAGATCATGTGGGAATTAGTTGATTGTATGATTTGGTAAGAAGTATGCATTAGTAGTGTGTACACTATGCTTAAATATTATGATGTACACGATGCTTCTAAGTAGGATGTTGGATTTCGTCTTATATGATCTAGTACATCAATATGGACATATGTTTCTAAGTAGGATGTTGGTATAGTTGGAAGTTGACTTTCTGGAAAGTCAACAATGTTAAAATAACATGGTTATGCTTCCCAAACTTGATTGTGTGATTAGAAACACTATGTGACGCATAACATGTTAAAACTATGAGACATATATGATAATAAGTGGTATTACTATGTGAGAATAAATGTGGTTGTGAATGTATGTTTTAGATATGATAGAAGTTGACTAATGAAAGTCAATGTGATATTGGTTGAGAATGGTTGTTAGTGTGTTATGATCATGTATGCTAACAATGATGTGAACATGATGATATGAAAGGATAGGAAGGATGGACTCAACCATGGGAAGCTAATGGGTCAAGAGGAGGCAAATAAACAAGCATGAACTTGGAGGACTTGAGGTAAGTGATTCCCGAACTTAACTCGCATCTATGATATTGAAATATGTTCACATAGAATGGGAATCTTAAAGGAGTACATGGTTTTGGTTATGGGTCAAGGATCCACATGGTAGTTAACTTGGACATTGTCTTTTGGTAAATGTAACTAGTGTAGACAAGGTTTGAGCGAATCAAGTATATTAGGCACTTAAACTCAAACCGGAAGCTCGTAGGGGTGTGTATTCGATCCGAGGCTTGATCAAGGTATGTGTGGAATGATGGGTGAGAGAGAAGTAAATGAGTTGCTAGAATGTCGGAAATTGTGGGTAAGGATGGCAGGATAGATATTGCGTTGAAAAAGTAATGAATTGTGCAAGACCTGCTGTTGGCGTACCCTACGCCAGTTTTGGCGTAGGATACACCAAGTCTGGTGTGCCTACGCCAAAGTCTGCTGCCCTACGCCACTCTGTCACCCCTTGCCTACGCAAGTGGCGTAGGCTACGCCACTTTTGGCATACCCTACGCCAAATCCCCCTTCGGCCTTGGATGTTGATTTTTCAGCTTGTTTATGCTTTCGTACCTTGCCCGAGCAACTCCAAACCTCATTTATAGTACATATGTGTACTCATGCTCGGGTTTGAGAGAGAGCTTCATGTATGTAAGGGTTGGTAGTTACATGTAGATTGAGTAGAGGATTGGAAACGTCACATTTGTCTTAGAGATTGGCGAAGAAAGAGTAACATGACGGGTGAAGTAGGTTATATGAGGGAATTGTATGCTTGTATGTAAAGTAGGTTATATGAGGGAATTGTATGCTTGTATGTAAAGTAGGTTATATGAGGGAATTGTATGCTTGTATGTAAAGTAGGTTATATGAGGGAATTGTATGCTTGTAGGTAAAGTAGGTTATATGAGGGAATTGTATATTTGTATGAATTGTGGGGTTATTAACCTTGTTATGTGAATGGTAAGGGAGATGCAGGTATATAAGTGTGAATGCATGAGACTTGTAGGATCAGCTCGGGGTACTACACCCGAACTTCCAAAAAGGCATTGGAACGAGATCATGGAGTACCTATGGATATTATCTCCGCATTTTGAGTAGTGTGCATTAAGTCACTAAATGAACTAACGAAACGGTTATTTGGTGATCGCAGATTGCCTTGTCTACCTAATAAAGTAAGGAAAGGATGGAGATCGAGCAAGGAGGCGGATTGTACGAGGGCACGACCCCATAACGTGATATAGATGGGTCACGTTTAATGTAATATAACATATTTAAAAGATGTAATACCTAAAATGCTTAGTAGATTTGGGTTCTAAACATCCAAGGTTGTTTTAAAAGAAATAAATTTTTCGGTTGGTATTTCCGCTGCACGTTTTTCTGTAAATTGGTTTAGGGTGTTACAAGTTGGTATCAGAGCCCTGGTTTGAGTGAAATCTTGTACAAGGAAGTAAGTACTTGAACTCAAACTTGTGTGCTCCTGAATGCAGTGACCCGTACAATCCAAGACTCGATCAAGGCCCAAAGGTAGAATTTAATATTAACTCACATGACATGTTAAAAGCTAAATTGCGGTGTTTATGTTAAGGTGAGCTTTTGTGGATAATGAAGAGGTCTCAAGGACACGATTCAAGATAGATCGCAGGAATTGTAGATAAGATGGAATAATCACAGGTACGCGATAGTTAACAATTGGTACCGGTGGGAGGAAAGTCCTCAGGGATGGTGAAACATAGAAGGGAAAAAGTAACCATGTTGTTAAGGAACGAAATTGAAATGTAGCACGAAGCTAAAAACCAGTCTCTAGGCATAAGGTAATGATTACACGAAGGCACGTGAATAGCATGTGGACTGTGCGCCTGGCCAGTGCACAAGAAGCACGCGATGCACGTGAGACCGTGAGAATCATCACAGGTATGCCTGGTAAACTTGGAAAGTAAATGGTCGTGTGGGTAGTTATAACTAGAGGTGAGCAAAAAAACCGGTTTGGGAACCGGAACCGCACGAACCGAACCGAACCGGTTCGTCCAAAAACCGGTTCCTACACGAACCGGTCCGGTTTCTACAAGAACCGGCGGTTCTAGGATCGGTTCCCCATCCCCACTAGAAAAACCAAACCGAACTGGTTTTAACTCAAACCGGTTTGGGAACCGGTTCCCAAAAACCGGTTTGGAACCGGTACGAAAAACCGGTATTTTTTAATAAAAAACTGAATTTTATGTTTAAAAAAATTATATATAATAAAATTATACAAAAAAGCTTCCACACATACAAATATATACCCATACACCTTAAAAAAAATTATAAAAATCAATAAAAGTTGAACTTTATGTAAAAAGAAAAAAAAATTGTCTCGCCTTTTAAAAAAAATGCGTGCGAAAAAACGATTAAGAACCGAAACCGAAACAAACCGAAACCGAAACCGAACCGAAACCGGTTGTACTAACCGACGAAACCGGCCCAAAACCGAACCGCTTTGGAACCAAAACCGGTTCGGCTAAGAACCGGTACTGTACCAATACTGTACCGAACCGGTTCGGGACCGAAACCGGTTCTAGAAAAAAAAAACCGATTTAAACACCTCTAGTTATAACTACCTGCACATGAGGGTTAAAGGGTCCAAAGATGCATATTAAAACAAGTTTTCATAAATTTCCCAAGATTAAAAATAACCTCAAGATAAATATACTTAAAATGAATAAATAATGAATTTGTAGAGAGAGTACCAACCTCTAGCATTTATAAAAAAAAAATTATCCTCAAGAGTTCATGGTTTCAGTGGAGCTGAAGTGTGATACCCCGAAAATTCAGGTTCTCACTTTAACTGAACTCTAGTTACATTTCCTTGCATTATACTTAACTAGGGTTAGTTAGATAAGACATACGTGCATGGTTGTGAGTCAATGTGTGATTGCATGATTAGTGAACCTCGGACGTTGGTGAAAAATAAACTTATGTGAAAACCATACGTAATTATGTGAACCTAAACCGAACACGTTAATAGAAATCATTAAAAGTGGAGCATGAGGTTGATTAGGGTCTTAATGCATGGGGTTACACTTGTTACGGTCCGAAATAACGAAAACGTCGAAGGATAACGCGTCGGGAGACGAAACGAGAAAAGAGCGTGCCACCCGGACCTGTGAGCGGCCGCTCACAGGCACCGAGCGGCCGCTCGAAACGAACTGACGGGTCTAAACCGCCTTAAACTTATATTTAAGCAACCTAAACTCCCATGCAACCCCCATACTCAACCCTAATCGCCCCCTTACTGCCCCACACGAATATTTCACTCAAACAACCTCTGCTAAGGCTCAAGATCATCAATTGGGAGGCTCCAAGGCGCACGATTGATCGATTGAGAGAGCTAAGGGTATATCTTACGATTTCTTATGCTTTTATCTTGTCTTTTCATTAATAAAAATCATATAATAAGTTTGTCCAGGTCTGAATGAGTTTATAAAACATTAAAGCATGAATATTTTTGAAGATTAAATGGATTAAACATACTCATAAACGCTTAGTAACATCGTAGGATACTTGTTGCGCAAGTAATTGGTGTTTTGATTCTTAAAGCTTTGATCTTGACATGTTTAATCATAGAATCTGATAAAATATGTATTAGGAATGTTTTGTGTTGATGATTGGTGAATGTTAATAGTTTTTGTGCACACGGTAGGCGATTAAAGTATGATTTAGGCGAAACTAAAATCTGGACAGAATGGTTAGTCAAACTTGTAGGAGCTGTAACACGGCTCTAACATAATAATTTTAGGGTTTTCTTGGCATGGTTAGGTCACACCTGGTCTTAGCTTTTCATAATGGGTAAAATCATGTGTTTTGGACGTAGGATGAGTCGTTTTTGGAATTTTAATTGATTAGGGGTCATATCAGATTTTCGGATTTGTAAATTGGGTTAACTTTAAATGGCCATAACTTGAGATTTACAAGGAGTTAGGTTATGAAATTTTTACAGTAGGTCAATACTGGAAAAATAGAGCTTTTCCAAGTGGATTCATCTCTTTTGGATGAATACACAATTTTTAAGAATTTTCCTACTAAACTGACCTGTTGTGGAAATTTTCTGAACACTGCTGTGTTGTACGAATTTTTATAATTTTTGTGTTTGGAATTAAGACAAAACAAAAATAGGTATTGCCAAGTGAATCCCAAAGAAAATTCAGTAAAAATTTGGGAGGATAACTCACTGGTTTACTATTTTAAATAAATTCGTTTGATGGCGCACAATCTGTCCTGAAAACACAGATTGTGTATTATGTGATTATGTGATTACTTGAAGTCTTAGGTGATCTAAAATTGACATATAACGGAAGTACACATGTTTACGACACATATGGGCTATAGAAGCTAATTATAACCAACTCATTCACCAACGAGTCCGTAGGGTTTACTATTGCATGTTGACACATTTTAGCATGCTTTGCAGGTCCTTAGGTACGGAGCACGTTTTAGGGCATGCATCATTCGTGTCTTGGGTTATGGATATTTATTATTTCGTACTTTTAAACTTTGGTTTTGGGCGCGTTGTCTTGCGCAGACTTTTGCAAATGTTTTACTTTGTTTACGCTTCCGCATTACTTTAAATTGCTTGGTTAAACTTTGAACCTTTTTCTTAAAAACGAACTAAATGGTTTGGGCATTTAGAGTCGTTCATGATACTTATGGCTATGGGTCCTGGTTTGTCATGCACCTCGCGGTAAAACTCCGCAGTGGAAATTTGAGGGTGTGACAGATTGGTATCAGAGCCATTGGTTATAGTGAACTAGGAATTGCATTGCATTCTAGACTATAATCATTATAGCATAAGTATTAGTACACTCATCGTCTTCAGTGCACGCTTATTATTCTCGACATCGAACACTAACCTAACGTATTGCAGGTAATTATGGTTAACCCCGCTCACCGAAATTACTCTTACCGTGCTCATGACGGGCAGCGACGCCCCATGTATGACCCTTATGAGGCCCCATCTTCGTCACTCGAGCCGAGTGAAGCCACTAACCGTTGGCGTTGGTTCACGGACATCTTGCACTCGTGGGTCGTAAGTTATGGGGTGCCAGCTACAGTACCTCCCATTGTGGACTCGTGGGAGAGGACACTTGCAGGAATGGTGAGGCATGTACACACTGAGCTGGATAATGCTTACACTGGTATTAAGGAGTTCCAGTTCTGGAGAAGAAATGCTGACGAGACATTGACACATGTGGCGGGACAGATTGACTACTTACTCAGCGAACTAAGGAAAGTTAAGAAAGAGGCTGAGGAAGCAAAACAGGATGCTACTGCTACCAAACAAGAGTTGGCGCATACTCGAGAGGAGTTAGCCATGGTTCGCAACCAGCTTATGGAAGCTTTGGAACCAATTGGGGAAGAGGACCCCGAGGAGGAACCCATGGAGGATGAGTTTGATGATTTGGGAGCGGCACTTGATGCAGCTCTTATAGAAGAGGAAGAGGAGGAAGAACCTGAGGAGTTACCGGAGGAAAGTGAGGATGAAGGATCAGTCATCTCTACGGACGACGATTGATTTTATTTATTATTATTTATTTAGTTATTTATTTTGTTCCTAGTATATTATGACTTCTATTTAATCTCGTGTGACTGGGTGATCTTTTGGATTGTTTTAGAACGTTGGTATTTTATTATTGATTTAACTTTTATTTTATTATTTATACGTGCGCGATTTATTAGTACACTGTGATGTACAAACGATTGTATTCTCATGGGTATAGTATATTTGTAGAACTACGATGGCGGGAAGAGGTCATGGACGTGGACACATCAACCTAACACAAGCTGAGCTGACTGCACTTGTCAACGACAGGGTGGTTGCAGCCCTCGCAGCTATCCAAGCTGGTAACACTAATTCGTCTTATTTTACTCCTTCTACGAACTCCAGCGTTAAACTCTATTACTCATATGACTTCCGTGTTTGCACGTAGGTCAACCTCCACACCACCCTCCAGCCTGCACCTACAAAACCTTCATGGACTGCAAGCCTCAAAACTTTGGGGGATCTGAAGGTGCAGTTGGACTACTTAGGTGGTTCGAAAGGGTGGAGTCATGCTTTGCTATGTGCAACTGTCCACCAGCTGACCGGGTCAAATATGCCGCTGGTACACTTGAGAACGCAGCGTTATCTTGGTGGAACTCTCAGAAACAAATACTGGGTGTGGATGTGGCAAATGCTACGCCTTGGGATGCTTTCAAGGAGATGATGAGGGAGGAGTACTGCCCTCGGGATGAAATCCAGAAGCTGGAAACTGAGTACCTGAATCTGAAAATGGTGGGGTCGGATATCGAAGCCTACACCACTAGGTCACATGAGCTAGCCACTATGTGCCCTAACTACTCAACCCCGCTCTACAAGCGAATTGAACTGTACATCAAGGGTTTGGTGCCGCAGATCAAGGGCATGGTTACTGCTGCCAACTTCAACAATCTTCAGCAGGTGATTCGTATGGCACACCAGCTGACTGACCAGAAAGTAGAGGAGGGACTACTGCCCCCTCGAGGTGCTTCATCCTCTGGCACTAACGAAAATAAGAGAAAGTGGGAGAGTGCGTCTGGCAAACCCCCGGGTAATGGTAATCAACAGCAGCAGCACCCGAATAAGAAACACGACAACCACAACAACAACAACAACAGCAACCGTACTCAGACTCAAGGTGGTTATCACGGAAATCGGCCCAAGTGCGCTAAGTGCAACTATCACCACTCTGGGCCATGTAACAGGATTAAGTGCGATCGTTGTGGTAAGCTGGGGCATGTGCAGAAAGACTGTAGAGTCAACCTTCAGGGTAACCCACCCCCGCAGGGTCAGCAACAGAAGGGTGGAAAGGCGTGTTACCAGTGTGGTAGCGAGAACCACTTTAAAAAGAATTGTCCCCAGCTGAACGGTAATGGAAACAATGGGGGAAATAACAACACCAACACTGGTAATAACAACAACAACAACGGAAACAACTATGGGGCGCGTGGTAGAGCATTTGTGATTGGCTCTGGGGAAGCGAGGAATGATAACAACGTCGTGACGGGTACGTGTTCCTTGAACGACACTCTCGCTTCTGTTTTATATGATACTGGTGCAGACTATAGTTTTGTGTCATCAAAACTTAGCAGACAACTAGGGATAGTTCCTACATTACTCGAGACCCCGTACTCTATAGAACTAGCTGATGGGAAGCCTGTTGAGGTAACCCACATTCTTCGTGACGGTAGGCTCGAACTAGATGGACATTTGTTTGCCATCGACCTTTTACCTATCACCCTAGGAAGCTTCGATCTTATGGTCGGCATGGACTGGTTGTCCAAGCACCACGCCGAAATTCTCTGCAAGGAGAAAGTTGTTCGTATTCCCCTCCCCAGTGGGGAACTATTGTCTGTCCAGGGTGATCGCGGTGGTGCCATGGTGGGCATCATCTCTTACTTGAAGGCCCAGAAGTGCATACGGAAGGGCTATCCAGCCATATTGGCTAACATTTCTGACACTCGAGCCGAAGTCGAAACAAAAATCGAGGACATCCCGGTGGTCCGAGATTTTCCGGATGTATTCCCAGAGGAGCTGCCAGGACTTCCACCGGTTCGCCAAGTGGAGTTCCAAATTGACCTTGCCCCAGGCGCCGCCCCAGTTGCGCGTGCACCATACCGCCTTGCACCAGGCGAACTTCAGGAACTATCTACCCAACTCCAAGAGCTATTGGATAGGGGTTTCATCCGACCTAGCTCTTCACCGTGGGGAGCCCCAGTCTTATTCGTGAAGAAGAAGGATGGGAGTTTCCGTATGTGCATCGATTATCGGGAATTAAATAAGGTGACAATTAAAAATCGCTACCCTTTACCTCGCATAGATGATCTATTCGACCAACTTCAGGGGTCGAGTTTCTATTCCAAGATTGACTTAAGGTCGGGGTATCACCAACTGAGAGTCCGAGAGGAGGATGTGCCAAAGACAGCTTTTCGAACTCGTTATGGGCACTATGAATTTTTGGTAATGCCCTTCGGGCTGACCAATGCACCAGCTGTGTTCATGGACCTCATGAACCGGGTGTGCAAACCCTATCTAGACAAATTTGTCATAGTGTTCATAGACGATATTCTGATCTATTCCAAGAGTAGGGAAGAGCACGAGCAACACCTACGACTGATCTTGGAACTTCTGAAAAGTGAGCAGCTATATGCAAAATTCTCCAAGTGCGACTTCTGGATTCGTGAGGTCCAATTCTTGGGTCATGTGGTGAACGAGGCAGGAATACAGGTCGATCCCGCTAAGATTGATGCGATTAAAAGATGGGAGGCCCCTAAGACTCCCACAGAGGTTCGACAATTCCTTGGCCTTGCAGGTTATTATCGCAGATTCATTCAGGGATTCTCAAAAATCGCTCAACCCCTCACTGCTTTGACACAGAAGGGGATTATCTACAAGTGGGAAGATGCCCAAGAAGCTGCTTTTCAATTACTAAAGACTAAACTTTGCAGCGCTCCAATATTATCACTACCTGAGGGTACGGAGGACTTTGTGGTGTACTATGATGCATCTATCCAAGGGCTAGGGTGTGTTTTGATGCAACGCGAGAAGGTGATCGCTTATGCTTCACGACAACTAAAAGTTCACGAGAAGAATTATCCCACTCACGACTTGGAACTGGGAGCGGTTGTCTTCGCTCTCAAAATTTGGAGACACTACCTCTACGGAACGAAGTGCACAATCTTCATAGATCATAAGAGTCTTCAGCACATACTTGATCAGAAGGTCCTAAACATACGGCAACGACGATGGGTCGAACTCTTGAATGATTATGACTGTGCTATCAAGTACCATCCAGGGAAAGCTAACGTAGTAGCTGATGCCCTGAGCCGTAAGGAAACGAAACCCAAACGTGTGCGGGCCTTACAACTTACCATACACTCTAATCTGCCTGATAAAATACGTGAAGCCCAAGGCGAGGCCTTGAAAAAGGAAAATATCGGGTTGGAAACATTGCATGGTGCTGACAAACACCTGGAACTGAAGTCGGATGGGCTTCAGTACTTTATGGATCGAGTCTGGATTCCACGTTCAGGGGATCTTAGACAACTGGTGCTCGATGAGGCTCACACATCTCGTTATTCGGTACATCCCGGTTCGGACAAAATGTATCAGGACCTCAAAACTCTCTACTGGTGGCCAAACATGAAAGCAGAAATAGCCACTTATGTTAGTAAGTGCTTGACTTGTGCGAAGGTTAAGATTGAATATCAGAAACCTTCAGGCCTACTTCAGCAACCAGAGATACCGATGTGGAAATGGGATGGGATTTCCATGGATTTCATTACAAAGCTTCCGAAAACAACAGCGGGCCATAACATGATTTGGGTTATCGTGGACCGCTTAACCAAATCGGCCCACTTCCTGGCGATAAAAGAAACGGACTCGTTAGAGAAGCTGGCGAACCTTTACATCAAGGAGATAGTCTCTAGGCATGGAGTGCCTACTTCCATTATATCTGATCGCGATGGGCGATTCACTTCTCGATTCTGGACTACTCTCCAAGATGCTCTAGGTACTCGTCTCGATATGAGCACAGCCTATCACCCACAGACGGATGGACAAAGTGAACGTACCATCCAAACATTAGAGGATCTGCTACGAGCATGCGTGGTGGACTTTGGTAATAACTGGGACAAGCACTTGCCCTTAATCGAGTTCTCTTACAACAATAGTTACCACACCTCGATTCAGTGTGCGCCTTTTGAGGCACTTTATGGCCGCAAGTGTAGGTCTCCTATCTGTTGGACTGAGGTTGGGGATAGCCAACTAACAGGTCCCGAACTCGTGCACGAAACCTCTGAGAAGATAGTGCAAATCAGAAACAGAATGGCTGCTGCTCGTGATCGACAGAAAAGCTACGCGGACAAACGTAGAAAACCTTTGGAGTTCCAGGTTGGGGACAAAGTTTTGTTAAAGGTGTCACCTTGGAAAGGAGTGATACGCTTTGGGAAACGAGGGAAGTTGAATCCCCGCTATGTTGGACCCTTCGAGATTGTTAAAAGGATTGGTCCGGTAGCTTATCAGCTGAATTTACCAGACGAACTCAGTGGAGTGCATAATGTATTCCACGTCTCAAACTTGAAGAAATGCTTATCCGATACTACACTGGTAGTACCGCTGGAGGAGATCCAGGTGGACGACCAGTTACGGTTCGTGGAAGAACCAGTGGAGATTCTTGAGCAGGGCGTCAAGAAACTCAGGCAAAGCACTATACCTATCGTGAAGGTACGGTGGAATTCCCGTCTAGGACCGGAATACACGTGGGAGCGCAGAGACCAGATGCGGCTCAAATATCCACACCTCTTTTCTGAACCTGAACCTGTGCATAGATCAAATGCCGAACATAAAGCAGCTCGCTCAAAGTGAATTTCGGGGCGAAATTCCTTTCAACTTGGGGATGATGTGACATCCGGAAACCAAGCATACATTTTTAGCTGGCTTTACTGTTTACTTGCTGAATTTCGAGACGAAATTCTTTTCAACTTGGGGATGATGTGATACCCCGAAAATTCAGGTTCTCACTTTAACTGAACTCTAGTTACATTTCCTTGCATTATACTTAACTAGGGTTAGTTAGATAAGACATACGTGCATGGTTGTGAGTCAATGTGTGATTGCATGATTAGTGAACCTCGGACGTTGGTGAAAAATAAACTTATGTGAAAACCATACGTAATTATGTGAACCTAAACCGAACACGTTAATAGAAATCATTAAAAGTGGAGCATGAGGTTGATTAGGGTCTTAATGCATGGGGTTACACTTGTTACGGTCCGAAATAACGAAAACGTCGAAGGATAACGCGTCGGGAGACGAAACGAGAAAAGAGCGCGCCACCCGGACCTGTGAGCGGCCGCTCACAGGCACCGAGCGGCCGCTCGAAACGAACTGACGGGTCTAAACCGCCTTAAACTTATATTTAAGCAACCTAAACTCCCATGCAACCCCCATACTCAACCCTAATCGCCCCCTTACTGGCCCACATGAATATTTCACTCAAACAACCTCTGCTAAGGCTCAAGATCATCAATTGGGAGGCTCCAAGGCGCACGATTGATCGATTGAGAGAGCTAAGGGTATATCTTACGATTTCTTATGCTTTTATCTTGTGTTTTCATTAATAAAAATCATATAATAAGTTTGTCCAGGTCTGAATGAGTTTATAAAACATTAAAGCATGAATATTTTTGAAGATTAAATGGATTAAACATACTCATAAACGCTTAGTAACATCGTAGGATACTTGTTGCGCAAGTAATTGGTGTTTTGATTCTTAAAGCTTTGATCTTGACATGTTTAATCATAGAATCTGATAAAATATGTATTAGGAATGTTTTGTGTTGATGATTGGTGAATGTTAATAGTTTTTGTGCACACGGTAGGCGATTAAAGTATGATTTAGGCGAAACTAAAATCTGGACAGAATGGTTAGTCAAACTTGTAGGAGCTGTAACACGGCTCTAACATAATAATTTTAGGGTTTTCTTGGCATGGTTAGGTCGCACCTGGTCTTAGCTTTTCATAATGGGTAAAATCATGTGTTTTGGACGTAGGATGAGTCGTTTTTGGAATTTTAATTGATTAGGGGACATATCAGATTTTCGGATTTGTAAATTGGGTTAACTTTAAATGGCCATAACTTGAGATTTACAAGGAGTTAGGTTATGAAATTTTTACAGTAGGTCAATACTGGAAAAATAGAGCTTTTCCAAGTGGATTCATCTCGTTTGGATGAATACACAATTTTTAAGAATTTTCCTACTAAACTGACCTGT
This sequence comes from Ambrosia trifida, assembly GCA_028751855.1. Lineage (NCBI taxonomy): Eukaryota > Viridiplantae > Streptophyta > Magnoliopsida > Asterales > Asteraceae > Ambrosia > Ambrosia trifida. The sequence goes on from CM054127.1 coordinate 84,127,131, forward strand.
TGTGGAAATTTTCTGAACACTGCTGTGTTGTACGAATTTTTATAATTTTTGTGTTTGGAATTAAGACAAAACAAAAATAGGTATTGCCAAGTGAATCCCAAAGAAAATTCAGTAAAAATTTGGGAGGATAACTCACTGGTTTACTATTTTAAATAAATTCGTTTTGATGGCGCACAATCTGTCCTGAAAACACAGATTGTGTATTATGTGATTATGTGATTACTTGAAGTCTTAGGTGATCTAAAATTGACATATAACGGAAGTACACATGTTTACGACACATATGGGCTATAGAAGCTAATTATAACCAACTCATTCACCAACGAGTCCGTAGGGTTTACTATTGCATGTAGAATCACTAGGCGTCGCATACACACTTTTGAATATTTAAAACGCCTTGGACAAACGAGTTATATGGTGTAATGATGTTACGCCTATACTCACGTAGTGACACTGTTATTAGGGTGTCGGTAGCATATAATACTTGCTGTTTGGATTCTTTGCTTACGCGATAAGGTGAGTTTCACTACTTTTTCTCAAAGCATGCGTCTCGGGTTGAGACCACATTGGTAACGTTTTCTAGTCTATCTTGAGATAACTTACTTTTACACATCCCGGGTTTGGGGTGCATGGTTCACGTGGTGAATCTATTTTTACTAATTCATATATATGTCCTTGATGAACTAAACCAAACACATCGTTTAAGTCCTTCAAAATACCGAATCAATTGCCGGTTGGGCAAGCGGGTTAATTAGTTGATAGCGCTATTAGGTCTAACAAACCTCACATCGTGCTGGGAGCACGGATGTGAACTATTAGCTTCAAACATAATCATTGTCGATGGACAATGATGCAAGGCATCTTTATCCCGGTTATGGGAACTTGTTCATTAGTAGTTCGGTATTCGCCGGTTTTAGTTATCATGAGTGGGCTAGCTACCCCTGACATTTGAATTAGCTATTGTTTACAGGGTCTGAGGGACCAACGTTGTACACTTGACTTTTGGGGTTTTGAGAACCTACGTTATTATTTACATCGCTTACATTTATAGTGAACTCACCGACTTTATGTTGACACATTTTAGCATGCTTTGCAGGTCCTTAGGTACGGAGCACGTTTTAGGGCATGCATCATTCGTGTCTTGGGTTATGGATATTTATTATTTCGTACTTTTAAACTTTGGTTTTGGGCGCGTTGTCTTGCGCAGACTTTTGCAAATGTTTTACTTTGTTTACGCTTCCGCATTACTTTAAATTGCTTGGTTAAACTTTGAACCTTTTTCTTAAAAACGAACTAAATGGTTTGGGCATTTAGAGTCGTTCATGATACTTATGGCTATGGGTCCTGGTTTGTCATGCACCTCGCGGTAAAACTCCGCAGTGGAAATTTGAGGGTGTGACATGAAGTTCTTTAAACAACTTGTAGCTGTACTGTTGTGCTCAATATTAATGCTCAAATTAAAAATGGTCCCATACTTTTTGGCCACCAATTCACATGTTAAAAACTTTGTTCCATTTGTAAGTATGCCATGGAGTTAAAACCACAACAACAACCGGTAAAAAATTTAAAGTCATCACTAGGATCTCTACATGATTGACTTTTTTGAACATCAATTACATACATATAATATGTTATATACAATTATGAGTTCTCAAACCAACCTGAAAATTTTAATAAACCCAATTAACCAAGGGCTCTTTTCATACACCATTGGCATGTGCAACATGTAACTCATTGGGAAGCTTTTAAGAAAGATAAGTGGTCTTTTGAACCTTCCGTTGAATTCGCTTCTTTCTCTAAAAGAAGAGACACAAATTTATTTAATCAAATCAATTCACAAAGTAAGAGTAATTCAAAAGAAATTATGAATGTATGAACAATTAAGTTGAGTAATATTGGCATGGTGGATATCACACAAAGGTTAAATGCAATTGAAATCTTTATCATTAAATAGAGAACTTGTGGAAATTGCAAACATATTCAAATGTATGTTGGGATAAATAATAACTTTTGAAACATAGTGGCCACATTGGAATCAAAACAGATTACCTAAATTCATCATAAACAACACCAGAGATGGAATTGAGCCATATGATGTTTGTAATGTTATGATTGATTCAAACAATCTAGATGTAGATAGTCTCCTACCCATTTCATCTTTTTCCACCGGAAGGTATTCACTTTTTCATTATCAAAACTATAATTCCTTTTGTTCACTACTCATTTTTACCCAAATAATTGTATAATCATAATAATAAAAATCACTAACAAACCTTGGCAAACAGCTCAAGAACGACATCTTCGATGTTGTTACGCGGCTCGAGACAGGTTGCGCCCCATCTCCAAGACCCTAGAGGAATGGAGCACAGTGGCTCCTAGACTCCCCCAACGATAAGAACCGGTTCTTGTAGGGACATGAACCATCATCTCTGCCCCCACAACACCATTGTATCTTCCCGCTTCGCAAAAAAGGATCAACGCCCGCTTCTTGGGCGAAGCTTCAATGATAAGTGGTGTCATTGTAGCCGAAGAAACTGCAAGTACAGGCTATCTTTTCTATAAATGGAAAAAGAGATAACTCATGCATTCGAGCAAGTGCCTTTGCCTTTCTTCGCTATGTAAATAGGGGGCTGTAGGAAGAAGTGTGCTAGAACCTGAACATAAGAATGAAGGTGATAAGTCATACAGGTAGTGGCGAAGCTTGAATTTTAAGATGGTGGGGGCTAAAAGTCAAGAGACCCAAATTTACGTAGTATAAAATCAAATTGGTGGGGGCCGGACTTAATAAATACAAAATTTTCAGACAAAAACAAAAAAATTTACACAACTGAGCCAAAAAAGGGTGGGGGCCAAGGCCCCCTCAGGCCCTTCTTAAGTTTCCCCTGCATACAGGAGTAAAATACAATGATTGATCCTCAAATCTTTTTTTAATGATTATTTCACAAACACAAACAACAAAAGCCAGGCTAATAATCTAGATAACAAGTATGTTCACAACAGAGCAACACATACACAAATATAGGAAAGTGGAACTAAGAGCATACACATATACACATCTAAAACAGTGAAACTAAGAACATACACATTATACACATCTAAAAACACATAGATACATGCATAACAATTTATCAAGCTTGAAAAGCCAACGTATTAAATTAAAAACTCAAAATTTCAACAAAATTGGGCATTCTCGATGCATCAAAAGTCGACAACATCAAATAATAAATGAAAAATACTTGTTTATAAGCACAAAGATGCTGATAAAGCGGCTAATTAGAGAGAACAAAATATAGGGATAGGACCAGCTTCCTTTCCAAAAAAAAGTTGTAATTCAAAATTGATCAGCAGTAGTAGTGAGGATGGTGTTTGGCTTTAGGGTTCTTCAATTTCATGAGATTTGGACTTTGTTGGCGGATCTGGAAGCATGAACGATTGAAGAAAGCCTTTTCATGAGGGATCGATCTAGCTAGGGTTTAAGAAGGCAATTTGAAGTCTGATTTTGCCTTTAGGGTTCTGGCCAAGATTTTGGTGACACGACGGTGGACAAAACATGAACTTGTGGTGGCAAAGAGAGAAAGGAACACCATTTGGAGGGAAAGCAGATCCAGTACAAATGTACATGCACAATACACACGTCAACACATATTACACGTGTAGGAAAGAACTCAAATGAAGCACTGAAAAGCAGCATAAAATAGGAATCTAAAAAGAAACAACGAGACAAATAAAAACCCAACCATAACGGAAAGCCGACAAACAAGGACCGGTAACCAAAGGGAGAAGAAGAAGAACCTGTGAGAGATTCTTAGGGTTTTTTTTCCAGAGAAAAGTATTTCGGGAAGCAGAGAGATGGGAGACGTGGCATGGAGAAGACGTGAGGGTGTGTGGAGAAGGAGTAACGCACTATTCAAAAAGAACTATGCGATGTGTGCCAAACAAAAAGGAAGGTATAAGACATGGCAGAGAAGTGGCTTAAGACTGTGAAGTGATAACACGTATTTGAAAAATGAACGCACTGACCACTTTATTTTGATATATAGTGTAATGTACTGTAATTGAACTTTAGATTTTAGAATACATAATCTACTTTCATTTGTTTAATTTAAGTAATCACTGTTATCATCTATTTATTCAGTGAAGTTGGTATATCCTTCCGTAATGGCCTTGCAAAAAAAAAGTATATTTTTCTCATCGCCTTATTGAATATAGAGGATGCTTATTTGTGTGTGTGCGTATGTAGGTTCACTTTCTTAAAAACGACTTACACCAATGATAGGTTTCCTTTTTATAAAGTTTAGGAGAATATTAATTTTTGCTGGGATTTAGCGCACCGCAACGCACGCGTAAATAATACTAGTTTAAAATATTGGTCGATAAAGTTTAAAATAAAAATATAACAAAAGAAAAGTGTAATTTTTTTAAAACTAAATATAATAAATTTTATACGGTGGAAGATGACAATTAAAACTAATATTTTAAGAAGGGTGTAAAATGTAAAAGAGGGGGTGCATTTAACCAACCTTTATTTTATTATTCTTGTATTTATGCAATGACATATATAAAGACATTTATATTTGATAAGATACATCAATAAGAAAAACATTCTCACTTTTCCTATATTGTTAATATGCTTAGTTGTTTTGCAATGCATTTTCTTCCTATGATAGTGATATCTAAAGGTGTTTCTTGGTTACTTTGCAAGCAATTGCTAGGTTTCAAAGTCAAGCAAATAAAGAACGTGAAAACTAAGTTGCTACGGATATGGGCATTTCATTCATATTATGTGTTTTATGACTTTTATGTGATGTACAGGTATACCCCGGGTTTACTTCTCATTACCATTATTGTTGAAGCTAGAGAGGTCATCATCATACTCAGTTAATCCCACCAATAGCAAAAGCTAAGGTAGGATCTGAGGAGGGTAAGATGTAGACAGTCTTACCTCTACCCCGTGGGAATAGAGAGGCTGCTTCCAATGAGACCCCCGGCTCGATAGTGGTTTTGTATCAAGCCTTGGACATAAGGCACATAACACTTAGCAACCGGGACAAACCTGATTGGTGCATGTACCCCCTTGTCTTTTGGCTATCAACGTCACCACCTAATGCATGATTACCTCTCTAGATTTATTGTTAAAGCTAGAGAGGTAATGCCCTTTTTATCCTCTTAATATTGGGTTGAATTTTGATTAATATGTCTGTCTATTCCAGCATAATTTGCAGCGATAAACAATGATGAAGGAAAATCAGTCAACAAGAAAAACAAGGGAATATCATCGGTCGTTACGTGTGCGAACATGAGTTTCACAATCCGCGGCAAAGCGCGGGTGTATTTACTATTAGTTGTGATGCATTTCTTTATATGTCAATAAGGTATACTATATTATTGAGTTATTTGAGTCCCTGTGGTTTGACCATTTTAACTACTTGAGTCCGAAATTCAAACTTGTGTTGATCTGAGTCCTAATGGTTTCAAACCCAAGCTGCATCCCCCATCTAACTTCGTCATACTAAACCTTCGGACCACCTGAAACCTTAACCGCACCAAACCTTCGTAGCACCTGAGACCTCCCCATTATTCCCCGTCGCTGTCTACCGTATGCCTTAATCTCCATTGATTCACAACCACTACTCAAACTTGAAACTCTAGCCACATCCACTGTAAAACACTATTGTGGTTGTGGTTCAAATTTCAAACAAAAAATAGATAAGTGGAACAGAGTTGTTTGTCAGTGTGTGGTTTGAAATCAACAAAGAGAAAGAGATAAGATGAAGGTCTTGGTAAGAGGGTAAAAGTTAAGCTTGAACATAGTTATAATTGGTGGGTGTTTGTTGGTGGTGGACGTTCCTGTGGAATTTTGTAGCGGCGACAGTGGGTTGTATGTGGTGGTAGTGGCCGGAAAAAAAAGGAAAGAAACAACGAGGGGAAGGGAAGGGAAGGGGAGAGAAATTAGAGATTGAAAACATAGAGGGAGGATAGAGGGAGGATAGGTTGATTTTATATATTCTTTTTTTATTTAAAAATGTATTATGAAACAAAAATATATCATAAGGGCATTTTAGTCCTTTTATAAAAATTAACTGGGAAATTTAAATGGTGTTAGTTTTTTGGACTCGAATAGTTAAGATTAGAAACTATTGGGACTCAAATCAAGGCAAGTTTGAGTTTTGGACACAAGTAGTTAAAGTCGCCAAACCACAGGGACTCAAACAGGACTTTAGTCTATATTATTTGTTCACTTCCAAAATAACAAATGATTGATGACATTGGGTTTTATCCCCTTCACCATTAGAAAAACATTTTAAATTAGTTTTGTATATGCCATGCTAACATCAATGGCGGATTCAAAAATTTCCAGGGGGTTCCTTTTTCTAAATGCTCCAATCTCATATGAGCGAACAGAAAAAAATCGGGTCGGTTTGACGGTTCGGATCGGATAAAGTTTATTATGTAAATAAAATACGATACAATGATGAAAACTAGTTCTGACCAGGATTCAAAACTAGAATTTAGTAGGGATAAGAAAGCTAACCATATCAACATCAGCCTGTAGAGGTTGTCCCTTGCTTGCAGCATCATTGTATCGTATCCCTACTACAAATTCTTCAACCTAATTGAACAAGAAAACCTAATTAGTTAGTATTATTTGATGACATGGACAATCTATTTGCCACTATCTACATTCCATGTTATCTAGGTCCAAAGTGCAGGCTTCATTCATGTCTAGCACCTCAAACGCATTGCCGCCACTTGGGATAGCAATCCATTTCTTGCATATAAACATACAAAGACATATAACATAACCAAAAATAGTAGAAAAAACTACAAAACAACAGCAAAAACAGCCAAAAAATCTGAAAAAAAAGAGAAATAAAATGCCTAAAAGCAGCAAAAAAAGACTTATAAGACTGAAAAAATCCTGCACAACAGCAACAAAAACTGCAAAGAAAAAACACCAATAAAACCTGCACAACCGCAGTAAAAACAACAAAAAACTGAACCCCCAACCTACAAAACAGCAGCTAAAAACAGCAGAAAAATCCTGTACAACAACTTTAAAAAACAGTAAAGAAAATTGGAAAAACAACAAAAAAAAAATCATGCAAGACAACAGCTAAAAAACAGCATAATAAGCATAAAAATAGCAAAAAAAAAACATATAAAACAGAAAAATTAAATAGAATTAAAGCTAAACATACATTATCTTACCATTTCTGTGTTTTTTTTTTTTTGCTCATTTTGTAGTTCCTCTCCATAAGAAACACCCTAATCTATTCTAACATTGTAATATTTGGTCCATATCTGTGACAGAATTAAGGCTCTCACTAGTCCCATTCTCTACAAAATTAAATATCTCACTGATTTAGAACATAGTTGTAACAAAACTCATGATTTTGAATTGTTGATTCCGATAAAAAAAAACATAGATCATCTATACTCGATCTTTTGAACTTGATTTGATTTCTTTGCCGATTAGTTTGCTGACTATCTAAAAGGATGAAAATAATCTAAGTTTGACCACATTAAAACAACGCACTAAAAATTAACATCACTAATCAATTAATCATAGTATAAAGCATATTAGAAAGCAAACTAAAAGACAACAAATTGAAACTCAACATGATAACATCAACAAATTAGAACATACTTAAGAAAGTTGGGGGCTACTGGAGAGGACAGAGGTAGTAATGGACGACATTGTAGTGGGCGGAAGGAGCTGCTCACGACGATGGTGGAGGTGACAAGGAAGAATCAGAACGAGGATCAGGAAGAATCAGATGTTTGACTTGGGGGTTAGTGGGTCACGAGAGGAATCAGGAAGGGAAAGGTAGGGACGGCAAAAAAACCCAAAACCAGAAGCATTTGGGACGGGTTTGGTATTGAAAAACAAATATTTCACAGGTATAAGACGGGTATGGTATTAGGTGATATCCGACCCAATTACCCGAAAGTAAATACCCGTCTACCCAGAACATATACCCGAAGACTTTTAAGTTTTATATATATCTTTTCTTAACTATTTTTTTTGTTATATTTCATTTTAATAGATTTATTATTTGAAAAATTAACTTTTCGTCTAAAACATATATTCTAATAACATTATTATTTATGTTTATATGCTATGAAATATAAAAATAGTATTCAAAATTCTTACTATAATATATATTTAAATTTTAAATGTATCAAAGATTAATCATGATGATGATGGTATATATGTTACTTATTACAATTTTATATATTCTAAATTTTTTAAAACATAAGACTATAAAAGAAAATAAATATAAATATACATGTGAATACCAACGGGTATACCCGATACCCGTGGGTATGCTCTATACCCGATGGGTAATACCTGACAAATACCCGATGGGTAATGGGACGGGTATGGTATGGGTATGGTATTAGCAAAACCAAACCCATACTCAACCCGTTGCCATCCCTAGGCAAAGGGTGTTTAAAGCATGGAACCCTAAGTTTCTTGAAAAAAAAAAATAATAAATAAGGAGTAAGAAAAAAACAGGATAAAAAATAGAGTAAGGCCTATGTGTAGGTTAGAAGGGGAGGGATTAACTGTTGGAGCACTTATTTGAGATGGACAAGGGTTTCTTTCTAATATATTTAGGGGTTCCTTCCCAATTTTCTATATATAATAACACTAAAAATTTCAAACCGAATGGGTTCCTAGGAACCCCCTTCCGAAGCGTAGATCCGCCCCAGGTTAACACGCCTTGTATATAAATGTTTGATGTTATAATTGCAATCTCTTGCGCTTAGGGTGGATGGGGTGGTTAGTGATTCCATCACACTATCACACCCAATTATATTATGATACCTCATTTCATCACACTCCATCAATAAACCCATGTAGTAGTGTTCACATTTCATCACAATTCATCACATTTTAACAAATTTAAATCTTCATCAACCTCCACCTCTTTCCACTGGCGCCTGCATTGACCGCTCATCAGAAAAAGTCAACGACGGGATGAGGAACAGAGGAGACGACGGGGTGATTACAGAGGTGGTGGTTATGGCGTTTGGGGTGATAACGAGTGGTGACGATGATGATTACGGGTGGTAGTTTAACTATTTTTTGTGATCCCCTGTTTTACGGTTCAATTTTTTTCTAGCCAAAATTTATTATTGAACAAAACCAGTGAGCTGAGGAGGATGATGATGAATGAGGAGGACGTGACGATGATGATGGATGGTGGTCGGTGACGGAGATGGGTGAAGCAATGGTGGTCAGGGTGGTGGTGACAATGATGATGATGAAAAAAAATAAAAGAAAAAGAGAATGAGGGTCATGATGTAGCTCACAAAATTCCATTACGCTAGCGTTATCACGACCGTGATTAAATGGTGGGGGCGGTAGTCGTGATGGTCACGGGCATCATGGGGTGGCCATCACATACCACCCCATCCACCTTGAGAATCAATATTATAGTATCTATGAAAGAATTCACACTTCTACAGTAGACTTTCTTTATTGGCTAATTTTGGCGGCATCAATTTTTTATTGGCCCTTTTTTGCGGCATCCAGTGGCACATCACGATTTACTATTATGACCAAACTTGGCTCTATATTTACATTTTAGGATTTCAAACTTTGACCACCCAACTTTTTTAAACATGCATTGCACTTTGTCCACTAACTTTCTTACTAACTTATGTACTTTATTTTCTTCCAATTTGACCACCAAACTTTTAGCTTTTAGGATTAAAAACTTGACTACCAAACTTTTAGCTTTAGGATTTGAAACTTAGACCACCAAACTTTTAACTTTTACACGCGAGTATTTTTTTGAAGCCTACGCGAGAATAACAGTCACTTACTATTATCTTTTATGTCCGCGAAACCCTCTACGTAACAGGAGCTCCCACAACGATGCACGATCTTTAAAGTGTTAGGATCTGAGTTTGATTTGTTTTGATTGTTTAATAAATGAAAGATGAAAGAAGTTAATCTAAAAGTGGAAAGTGCAGCGGAATAATAAACTATGAATCAAAACAAAGAGAATAATTGTTTTCGAATCGAATGCTTCTCATATATCTAATGATTACAACGATTACACAAGTACTCCCCCTCAGCCTGATCATTCTGTGATTGTTTGTCTAAGAGAATGTTTTGAGTGATGAATAGAACAGTACATATACTGTTCTATTTATAGACAAACTAAACCACTGATGACCTACGGCTGACGTCACTTAAGATAGTGACATCTAACAAAATAATAACATCTGATCTAAACAAACACTGTTACATAGGAAACCTCTGATATCTAAACAGCTGATATGTAAACCTCTGATAGCTTGAATCATCTAGTTGGAGCCTAAGTTCTATTGGCTCCAACAGACCTCGTGTCTTCAGTACTTTGGATCAGCAGTTGTTTCTTCATCGGTCCTTTGTGATCAGCAGTTGTTCAGCAGATGTTGGGGTACAGCAGTTGTTAGAGTCAACAGTCTTTTGGGAGAAGTAACATGTAAATGTTGATTTTATTCTGGATCATATATAGTATGTTTTGGCTTTTCAGATCACTTGTTCTTCTCCAGGTCAACAGACCCAACAATCTCCCCCTAGAACAGATTGTAACACCCCAAAAATTTTCTAATAATATTTATCTCGTAATTATAAATAACTAATTTAGTGGTACAACTAATACAGTTAACAACCGAACCGTACGAAATAAATTCGACAAACTACTCAAGCTAGATATAATAATAGTCCCTAAATCTCGTATGATATAATTAGTTAGCTTATGTCATTATATATTAATTATAACTTGGGGGACTAAAAGAGGCAATAGGCCATAGTGGGTGTGGGTGACGGTTAAATAAACAAGAGAGGAGATGAACTCCATCTCCTGGATATCGACCCCCACACACAAAGTTAAACCCCTAAATCTGCTCAATATAAGGCTTTGGAGGGATTTAATCACATGCAATAGGTGAAAATTGTCACCTAGAGTTCAACAAGCCTCAAGGTAACCTTTGATTGCTTTGTTATAATGATTTAGATGATCATGTGAATGATGAACTTGATGGGGATTTTGCTAATAATTCAATTAATTAGTTTGTGATGATACCCTAGTGTTTGGGAATGACACATTCATGTAAAAATTGATTATAAACTTGAATTGGGTCAAATATCAAAATTGTTGAAGGAAAGTGATGGGTTCTATGAATTGTGATAAAATCCATCGTTTTAGTAAACTAAATGATGTTGTATGCTTCTTGAATGAAATATGTTGGGTGATGATTATAGTCTTGTAAATCCATGACACGAGAAGAATTGGGTTCCTTGATAACTTGGTAGGAATTATCTTGAATATATGAAATACTAGCTTTTGCTATGAATATCTATAAGAAACTATAATTTAGATGTTTATTTGGATGCTAGTAATGATGAAATTAGTGAATGATGGATCCATGAGGTCTAATGTCCTAAGACTAAAGTTAGGAAGTTAGCGGCTACATGATGTTTGATAAAATTCCTCAACGAAACGCGATTCACATTAAGGTGTAGATAAGGCATTAAAGTTGATAAAACTTGTGTGGTCAAATGAATGATGTCTAAGAACAAGTTTTGATCACCTATGTGGATTACACGTATTGGGTGGAAATAAGGATGGCTTTGGATAGGCATGGAACCACGGATACGAGGCAAAGGAAGCTTGCTCGAGGTAAGTCACTCGATGACTCTAATCTCCTTTATATATTTAGGATATATATATCATTAGTATGTTTATGGTTGTAGTCACTTATTATACAAAAATTTGTGTTGAATACTTGCAATGTATTTGTGAAGAAATGAGTTAAGAGATTTTGATATGATAACAAGTTAGACAAATATGGATTTAACAAGAACTAGGTAGTCTGAAAGAACTCCCAGGATAACGTTTGCTTAAGAAATGAAGCCATGTTCGCGTCTTGTACGAATGCGAATGCGTCTAAGCGATTGTAATGATATTCTAACCTTTAGAGACTCAAGTGGGTCAAATAGGTAAGAAAAGAGTCTAGAAAAGTGAACCAGAGAATAGGACCAAGGCACAAGAGATTCCGTGCGAATTTGTAGAGCCCGAGGCATCCTTATACATTCATAAATCAAGGTAAAAGAAATCCGAAAGGGGTTGTAGGGGCCGAGGTAGTGAATTTGCAGCCTTAACCAAGAGTTAGGCTGGGAAAAAGCAAGAAAACAGCATCAAAGGGCTGCGCGCGGCCGCTCACCCCTTGTAAGCAGCCGAGCACAGCTTCTGTAAACATTGTTAGCAGCCTGCACGCTAGGGAGCGGCCGCGCACAGCACCCAGCTTGGTTTTTCGACCGTTTTTCGATTTTAACACTTTTTAATGCTAACTAACCCTATTCGATGTATGTGTGACAGGTTGGGGATATGATGGACATCCGGATGGAAGATCAAGCAATCAAAACAAACCGAACGCGCTCTATGGATCTTCTTTTGTAGGAACTAGCCATAACATAGCTTATTTGAACGAAATCACTTTGTTTCCGCTGTGTCTAACTAATATTAACTACTTGGTTGTTTTGTAAAATTTAACCCCATCCGGTTTTTGGGTATGAATTATGTTTTGTACTTATTTGATAATTGGTAACTAGTGTTCAAATCATGTTTAAACCCGCTTAAATCCATTAATTGTAACAACTTAGGGGTAGGGTCTTACAAGTGGTATTCAAAGCCGAAGGTTGTCGTTCGGTTTGAAGCTTGGTCAAGAAATCCGGGAAGAAATACCTCAACTTAGTAAGGAATAGCATGGTGAGATACTTGATCACCAATCCGGTAAGAAATCTATCTCCAAGGTTATCTTAGCCTAGTCGTAATGTTATGCATCATCTATGAATACAAAAACCAATTTAAAACAAATCATGAGAAATGTGTTTTGAGTAATTCAAAAACTTGGAAACGTACCAATTACACGGTCATGGTGGGTCAGGGCTCAGCCGATCCGGAAATTGGATAACATGATTGCATTTACAAAACAATGCAATCCGATAAAAACGAAATCAGCATAATAAAGCAACTAACAAAAGAGATTTCATTAAATCAAACAGGCGACTGGGAATTGTCTACCTGGAAGTATCATGACGAACGCGACAAGATCACCAGTGTCATGTGCGAATTGCTTACCCTGGCCAGGTAAGTGTTAAACACATGATACGGTGGGCTTTTTGTGATCTTTATGCATACATCCCATGTAGCAAGGACTAGGGAGAAAAGGGCATGTGAAACTTCCGACTATATGACCTGCGGGGTCATAAAACGAGGGAGTAATGCCGAACCACTAAAGGTCCAGTAGACCGGTTATGTGAAACCGATGCATAAACAAACCGGTTATGTGGTAATACTTCATTTCGTAGAGCCAGAGGTATTACCACAACAGTTACACGGATTAGGAATTAGACTTGAACCTTAATCAAGGTTGAGTCATAAACAGATTCAGTTTGGAATTAGACTTGAACCTTAATCAAGGTTGAGTCATAAACAGATTCAGTTCGGAACTAGACTTGAACCTTAATTCAAGGTTAAGTCACAAGTCCTAAGACTAAAGTTAGGAAGTTAGTAATGATGAAATTAGTGAATGATGGATCCATGAGGTCTAATCCTCTTGATTAGTGTCAGTCCAAGCATTTAGGTGGAGATTTGATCCTTGTACAAGCCTATGTGTTTCAAGCTTCATGTTTAGGTATTGAGGGATCACATTTATAATTGATACACACCGAGTGATGAGAGATGTTTGTGAGAGGTACTAGCTTAGTTTGGTTGGAATCTTGATGGGGAGTGAAGCTTGATTAGGTAATCCCATGTTTTTTTTTAAGTATTTTCACCTTTGACTAGTTGGGCCATATGCTTCTTAACCGTTGTAAGTCTTGTGATTTCTTTGTGTCCCTAGGATTTGTGGCTTGCTTACGCCTTGCTAGATGTTAGTCGTATTTGGTCTAAGTGTAGGTATGATGTGTTGTTTGATATTTGCTTAGGGACAAGCATATGAATAAGTGTGGGGATGTTTGATACGCTCTAAAAAACATATATTTTTATCAATATTCTCTACACTTTATATAATTTTTGGGCTAATTTTAGCTAAATATTACTTCTATTTAGTTCGTATTATTTATCTAAAGGTTTTGTGAGAAAACGAGCTAAAATGGTGCATTTAAATTAAACTTGAGACTCACTAATTTTTAATATTTTAATGGGCCATCTAATTAAATATTTAATTTGGAATAGACTCTTATCTAATTTTTGTGATGTAGGAACTAATGGATCAAGACCCAAACGAGATGAGTTCATTTATTTCTTGCATTACGGATTGTTCAGCATGGAGCTAATTGGGCTGGTCATGATATCTATTTTGGGCTGAGTAAATAAAGGAACTGCTCTTGCAAGAAGCAGTCCACAATATGCCAATATGAAAAGAGTTGGGCTTGGCCCATATGTCAAGAGTAGGGCAAGAGAGGCAGCCACTGACAGGGTATAAAATGAAAGCTGAATGGTCATTCTAGAGGGAGCACAAAATATGTAGAGGGGGTGGCTCCTAGATTTGAGGGGATTAGGACAAGAAAAATAATAAAGTGGTGAGAGCTGTACGAGGAGGCCACTGTCACAATTTTTGACAGTGTGCTCTTTTCAAAACAATAAATAATAATAATAATAATTGGGGTGAGGTTTTGGGAGGCAAGAATCACGAGAAAGAAGGAAGAAAAAAGAAATTAATATTTTGAAGGTGAAGGGTCACAAAGAAGGGCGGTGACTACGGCGTTTATTGGTTTGTTATTTTTTAGTCTCGCTATGATTTTTATTTGTGAACCTTTTAGATTTGTTTTTATTTCTTTCACTATTATGGTTGGCTAGATTTATGTTGGTTGCTTAGACTTGGGATGAATATTTATTATTGTTGATTTTCTTTTGGGATTTGGATCTTGTTTGACACTTGTTTATGATAAAAATCTAAACTTTATAGGTTTTTGTTGTGATTTTTTACCTGGATGATGTTTGCGTTATATTTTTAGATTCATATGTGGCTATAATTTATTGACTTAGTGTTTTTAAATTAAAAGTCGTATATTTTTATTATTTGCTTTGTGTGATGATTTGATGGGATGACTTGTTGACTTAGGATCTAGAAATTGCGTATTTAACATCGTTTTGGGTTTGTCACCTACCTTGAGACCGAGAGGAGATAGGTTGTGGGCTTGTTAGGATTTATTGGTTTATTTGGTTAGATATTGCACGAGAGTGAATTTCTTTCCCGGTATCCTTTTTATCCGTTTTCCCAAATATTTACCTTTAGGAATAGATTCACCCCTTGATACCGTTAGGTATTTGGTGATTAGTGAGACAGAGAGGAGATCTAATCTTTGGGCGCGTAAACTTTTATGTTTGGTGAGACCGAGAGGTGATCCATTCTTTACCCGGTGAGCTTCACTCTGCTTAGGATTTCATTTAGTGTTCTAGTGAGACCGAGAGGAGATCTAGATACTATATTGTTTCCCAAGTTGGTTATACCCGTAGATCCCGGTAGTCATTCGAGTACCCATTTCCCAATAGCTTTTAGCTATATCATTAGGAATCCCAGTCTAGGCAGCCATCTTCCTCATTTCTGATTCCCTTTTCGTGAGCATTTACTCCCTGATCTCTCGTACCTGCTGCTTGTTTATTTCTTTGACTTGTTTTATTTGTTTATCGTTTTAGTTTCTTGTTAGTTGAAAAATTATGCTCTTTTATCTAGATTAGGACTCGATAGAGGTTTAGTATCGAGGGCTGCATATCAGTGTCCACGGATTGATACTCGGTTTTATCGACTTTACTACACTACCACCGGTACACTGCCGTGTTGTGTTGTTTAGCTTGGTGATTCCATTTTTAAAACCAGATTGTGAAACTTGTAAGATTTATATATGCAAACCACAGCAAATCACAGTAAAAGTCAACACTCTTATGTTTCAGTTTTATTTTGACTTTTCTAGTTTTACGGTTTGATAAAGCGGGTCATTTGTCGGCCAAGTAAGCCAAACACACGTTTACCATTATTATTTTCTTTACTATTTAATTAATATAGTTATACTTCATGGATAATATTAACCTATCTGAATTAAAGTTTGATATACTTTTATTATTCCCTTCGATGAGGATTTGTTTTTAATGGATGATGCCTTTTCTTGAAATATGAGGTTAAATCAATAGATATTCCATTGAAAGCGTTAACTTCTTGATAAATTTTACAATAGGTTTGTGTTGTTTGGTGTTATTTGTTTATGACTTCGATTTCAGGTTTCATTATTTGTTGTTGGAAATGTTGAATTGATTTGTTTCTCTTTTTTTTTGTTGAGTTTAATAGCTATCGAAAGTGGTTTGTGAAGAAGGTGGGGTTGTATGCTTTTACAAATGCTTACCAACTAGATGCTCGGCAAAGTGGTTTGTGAAGAAGGTGGGCTGTATGTTTTTACAAATTCTTACCAACTAGATGCTCGGCGCATTGTTGCATACATTGTAAAGGTACCAAACTTTGCTTGAGAACATCATGCTGGGAAACAGAACGCAAGCAACTGAAGGAAGATATGGGGAGTATTATAATAAGCCATTGAGTGTTTGTTAAGGTAAATTTGTAACTTAACTTATGTTATTTTTAAATGGGTACATATTTTTTTGGTCCGGTAATGGTAATGTTAGGTAATTGCCACTATGAAGGAGCAGATTAGGGACCTGGATACTGAACCTAAAGTCCGTGTAAATCCTTGAATGGTTAGGAATAGTTGTAATGGTGTATAAGGGCTATGGTAGCGACCGAGGCGCTGGCAGAGTTATGGTTAATCTAACAATGCTTATAATCTAGAAATTGACCCTCAATAAGTCTAACTAATGTGTTGGTACGTTTAAGAACATTTGTTTTTCTATAGGTTGCTTGGCCATTGCATTGATTTGTCTTTGCTTTGAAATTTGAATAGGATTGGTTAGCGCTGACCAATATTCATGTGTTGAGGTTGTGCAAGGTATGAAATTCAGGTATAGAGCTTTATGATGTTGATGTACAGAGCTTTATGATTTTGACCCGCAATAAAGGCTTTAGTCTTTGGATGAAGAGGGGTGTGCGGGCTATAGTCTTTGATGCTATGACTAATTAACTTATCTTATAACGTGTATCATCTATTGCTAAAATTAACTTTACTAGAAACATGTTTCATGTGTAATTTTATTTGAGGAGGGGTTTAGTAGAACCTATTAGCAAGTATTTAGGTGCATATTTACTTGGTTGACAATGAATGTTCTTTTAAGGGTGTTTGCTGAATGTGTAGCCCCAAAACTTGAACCTTTTGAAGGTGGAGTGCCACCAGTTCCTGTTGTATTATTGTTTTGAGCTTCTGAGCTTTTTGTCCTTTGCTTACTGTACTGGACTTGAAGTTACTATAATCGTAGACTGTTTTTGTCAACAGGTAACAAGATAAGATATTGAGAATTTAGGTTGGTTTTTATTAGCAGTGAGCATGTTGCTCTTTTTAGTAGATGTTAGAGTAGGATGGAGGGTTGTCATTGGTGGATCATCTTCCATCGATGACGGTACTGGAAACACTATTAAGCCAATTCTAATTGAAAATGTTTTATTTTTGTTGTAGTTATTGGGATCCGTTATTAAATTTGTTAAAATACAATTGATGCTTTAATCATTAATGGGGTAACAACACAAAAACTACTTTGTATTTCCATAATGATTGCTAATAATGATAAACAACTGCTAATTTCATTGTAGATTGTAAAGATTTGTATAGCTAGGCGACAGTGGAGGTTGGAGTTGTTGATGCAATGAGACGTGTATCTGTAACGTTTGATATGAGTAACGGTGTTTGAGTGTTTCGGCAGTTGAGAGTACTATTATAATTTCGGACTTATTATCAATTTGTGGTTGCAGAAACTACATCAAGAAAAAAATGGTGAAACCCAAAAGAAGAACCCAACATAGACAGGAAAAGATAAACAAGCAACCAAATAGGCGTCACAAATCCTACAAGAAATGGCAAAATGGTTCTCGGGTATCGATCTATTTCTAAGGCATTTGAAGTGCGATCGTGCATGGTGTAGTTTAATTTTTTGGGGGTCAAACTGTATCACAACTAAGATAATGATTGTTAGATTAGTAACAGTATGACCATCACCTTTTTGATTGACAAGTCAAATTACGACCTCAAATATCAAAAGTTGTTTACCTAATCAAAACAAATAAAAAGAACTAATCATATTTTTTTTTTGTCTCAACACGCTTGGTCTTCATTTTGGTTTGGCTTTACGGTTGTTGCGAATGTAACTTTGACTTGCCTCGGACAAAGTGACCATAGTTACCACGGAATCTTCCGACTCAGAGAGGCAAAACAAGCAAGATCACCAGAAAAGCTGGAGAATACATAGCACAAAAGGCGAATAATATAAGGATTACACTGCTCAAAAGGAGAGAGAGAGAGAAGTATTTGAAAAAAAAATTTGATAGTTCTAGAGACCCAATTCTGTTTGGACCCCCACTGGGTAACATTTGTTTTATGTGTATAGCTCATTTGGTTTTCCTTTCACATATTAATACCTTTTTAAGTAGCAGTGGTACCAGTGTCGCACTCGCGCGTCGTTACAAACCAACTCCGATTGTATTAAACATGAATTGTTTTACCCGATTTAGCCCGCGACATCACGTGCCAATGGAATGGCAAGGCGCGCAATGCGCGCGCGTCATACCCACTAGTTATATATATAAACAAATGGTAAGTTTGGATTTGAGGGGAACTTACTGTTTCCCTCAATACAAGTTGGTCAAGCTGACATACTAGCATGTGAAGCCATCATATTTGCCCCGCTCTCTCTCTCTCCTCCTTCTCTAGACTTTTCTTCTCTGTTTGTTCCACGCATCGTTTTCCTTCTTTTCTAGAAAACCCTTTCAACAAACAATTAATCATGGAATTTATCCTCTTTATCTCTCCATCGATGAATCCACCATCCAAGCCGGTGCTCCACCTCCGCCGTTCATCCTCGAATCACTGCACCAAAGTGAATGAACAGCTTTGCGTAACGTGTCTTCTTTGAGGCCTGTACACGCGGTTTCCATTTGAGTTGCACATATATACCTAGCTACAGAAAGCTGTCAGACAAGGCAATAAGAAAGGAACCAAAGAGCGTCAGATGGCGGCGGATGGTTCAGCGGTGGTGGTGATGATATGCTACTCGAGGTTGAGCCGGTGGTAACTAGTAAGGAATCGCGGCCCGTTAATTACTCTGATTATCTTTTTAATCATGTTCTAAGTCTTGAGTAATTGAAGTTGTTTAGTATTTTAGGAGACCATAGGGTTTGTAATTGGGTTCTTGGCTATCATTTAGCTAATAGTTTTGCGCTACCTCTTACCAAGTTTTTCATCGGTGGCATGCTGCTTTCTTCATTCACCATGGTGAATTTTTGTATGTAGTGTTGCTTTTGTCATTGTTGTTTCCTTATTGTTGTTTGCCTATATTCGTTTTTTTCATGTAATTGCTCTGTTGTTATTGTGTTTTTGGTTTAATGATCTTACAATACTTGCTGCCAAATGCTCTTTCATTTACAGCGTTCGACTAACACTTTTTAGGTACATGGTTGTTGGCATTGCAGGTTGACGTTATGTAAGTGTTGCAAAACCAAATTGATTGTGTTGTCGTTGGCTATATCTGTCGTGAGGCTATGATGAAATCTTTGGCTATAGATTGGTTTGAGCATCGTGAATCTCGCTTTGCCGCCTATGATAGGAATGCCGCTTTTGGTTTCGTGTTTTATTCACTTGGCATGCGGCCATGACGGACTTATCCGTGAGATATTCCGTGTCTTGGCGGGGCAGCCAACAGACTCATACATTAACCAAATGGCGTGTACCCTTTTCCAATTATCTGAGCCTCATATTTTCGGTTTTATGGCTTTCTTTTTTGGTATAGCCTCGACCTATACTAAGATTTACTAGGCTTACTATGTGAAGGTATCGACGTTTTATCAATTCGTGCGTTCGTCAGTATATCCGGTGGTTGATTTTTAAATTCAAGTATGTTACTTCTACATTACATGTGGTCTACAGAATATGAATGATATATATCTTTTCTAGAGCATCATTATGCATTGTCTCCTCTATTTTCAAATCTTCTAAACATGTTTTTTCATATACAGATTGGTGAGTGTTCTGGCCCAGCTTCAATATTTGCGCCAAGCTTATTGTTCCGTCACTCTGGACACAGGTACAAAGCTTTTATTTTTCATCCATATATGATAGAGTAGGGGTGCAAACGAGCCGAGCCGAGCCCGAGCTCGACCAGGCTCGAACTCGAGCTCGATTAAGTTATAAGAGCTCGAGCTCGAGCTCGGCTCGATTCGAGCTTTGTTTTCAAAGCTCGAGCTCGGCTCGTTTATAATTTCTCAAGCTCGAGCTTGGCTTGGGCTCGGCTCGTTTAGTATTTATTAGTTAATATATTAGATAAAAATAACAAAAATAATTGTTCATTTAGGCTCGTGAGCTCGATAAGTGAAGCTCGGGCTCGGGGCTCGTTTACTAAACAACTTTAAATGAATGATAAATATTATTAAATATTAAAAAAAACTAATATTATACTAGGCTCGATAAGGCTCGACGAGCCTAACGAGCTTCACATGTCAGGCTCGAGCTCGAGCTCGATAAATAAACGAGCTTTGTTTTAGGCTCAAGCTCGGCTCGAGCTCGATAAAGCTCGGCTCGTTTCGAGCTTTTTGCCGAGCCGAGCTCGAGTAGCTCGCGAGCTGCTTGGCTCGTTTGCACCCCTATGATAGAGACGGCAAAATGGGTGCCTCATGTAGAGAGTCAGGTTGTATTCAGGGTTAAAACATGTAAAAGGTTCGTGTCAAAACGATTTGGACCATGCATACCCACTCTTACTTTAGTATCCAACTTTTGAATTTCAGAAATATTAATGGCATTAAATATGATAACAAGAACTATATTATTAACATACTAATATAGGTTTTTAATAAAACAGTACATAAAATTCTTATGCATATGAATACTCATTTGGACAATAATGTTTTCCCTATAATTTCAGGGATAAGGTGGTTGATTTTAACTGGAACTCACATGATCCATGGACGATTGTCAGCGTATCTGATGATGGTGAAAGTACTGGTGGCGGTGGTACACTACACGTATGATGGTTACTATATTTTTTTATTACGCTCATATGGTTTAATATGGTTATCGGGTACATGATTTTAAGTGTTTATTTATGCACAATGTGCAGATATGGAGGATGATTGATTTGATCTATAAACCACAAGAGGAGGTTATTGATGAACTGGAGAAATTCAAATCGCACATCCTCACCTGCACAACCCCATAGGGTCGAACTTTATGCAATTTAAGATAAGTATAGTTAATGTGGATTTTAATTAGCAAAATGTCATCTTTATCCTTAGTGCATTAAAGATGGCAACAAAAGAACACTATGAGCCTTTGTAATGTTTTGTATATCCAACCGAACACACTCAGTTTCTTGAGGAAAAAGGTGCTACCCATCATGTGCACTATTCACAAAGGTCACATCTTTGTTGGTCAAAATGTGGTAAATCAACTTCTTAATAATAGTCAAATCTAACACATTTGAAGCTGAAGAATAAGTATAATAATCTGATTGTGATCGAATTAAAAGACCTGAAAAGTATGAGCCTCTCATACGGACAATTTTTCCATTGATATTATGGCAAATTTCACTTTTAGTCCGTACACTTAATACCTACGCTTCATAAGAAAGTCACCGATTATGTGTATTTCGTTGTTTGTTTGATTGCAGGAGGATCCAATTTCAAGCTTATAGACAAGAATGGCCAGGTGCAAGGATCTTTAAGACCAATTACAAAGGTATAGCAGAGCAACCCTTGATGGCTATAGCGGCTACATCATGGGCTCGAGGCGCCATCTCAGGGGTGTCAAATGGGCCTAGCCATATTCTTAATTTCTTTTTTGGCTCTCTGATTTCTGTTACCCATTTTTCCAGCTACGTTAATGGACAACGTGGTAAAGTGTCATCTCCCCACCGTGGTTATTTTTCTTGGTCATGGTGGTTGTGTTGGTCGATCTTGAGTAATATACAAATAATAATATGATAAATAAGAATCAATTGTAATTGTATTAATATGAAGATGTCTGCGATTACAAATATGTTCGAATGGTTTCGATGGAAACTTGATAAAATGGAAATTATACAATACAACACATATATATATATATACAAGACAATATGAAGTAACCGCTAACCGCTATAATAACTATAACCGCCGGTGTTGACCGTTGGAGTTGACCGACGTGTTAATTCATTATCCGACGTGACTATATATGTATAAATAACATAATATATCTAGCTTTTAAATATATATATATATATACACACACATCCAATACCCTCCCTTATGCCAGATTGGGAGGACATTTAGCATATCACGAAGTCTTGTAAAATCTCTTGGCTGCAACGCTTTCGTAAAGATATCTGCTATTTGATTCTTCGTGTCACAATACTTTATCTCCACATCTCCGGTTTTGACTATGTCTCGAATGAAATGATACTTTACTCGTATATGCTTGCTCTTTCCATGATACACAGGATCCTTTGTCAGATTAATAGTGGACTTATTATCACAGTATAATGGTATTGTGTCAATTTTGCCAATATCCAATTCCATTAGTATTCCTTTGATCCATAATTTCTGACATCCAGATAGTGATAGTGCAATGTATTCTGCTTCTGTTGATGATAATGCTACTACCTTTTGCTTCTTTGATTGCCAAGATACTGCCCCTGATCCTGTGTTGAATACATATCCCGATGTACTTTTACTATCGTCTATATTTCCAGCATAGTCACTGTCGCTAAAACCTTTTATGTCAAATTTACCTTTCTCATATATAATTCCATAATCCAATGTACCCTTGATATATTTTAAGATATGTTTTCCAGCTTCCCAATGTGACTTTCGTGGTTTGTCCATAAATCTGCTAATTTTACTAACCGCGAACATAATTTCTGGTCTTGTGTTTGTCAAGTACATAAGACTTCCTACTAGACTTCGGTATAAACTTGGATCAACACATTCATCGTTGCTGTCCTTTTGCAATTTTAATCCGTATTCCATTGGTGTTGATGCTTTAATACAATCTTTCCTATTAAATCTTTCTAATATGTTCCATGCATATTTTGTTTGAGAGATTCTTATTTTATCTTGATCATATGATATTTCCATTCCCAGAAAATAATGTAATGTTCCCATATCTGTCATCTCAAACTCTTTCTTCATTGACTCTTTAAACATAGTAATTTCTTCCTGATTGTTACTAGCTATAATCAAGTCATCAACATACAGACATATTACCAGTCTTGTTGTCTCAGTTTTCTTCAGAAATAAAGTATGTTCAAATGTACATCTCTTGAAACCATGTATCTCGAAATAATGATTGATTCTGCTGTACCAAGCTCTTGGTGCCTATTTTAATCCATATAGAGCTTTCTATAAAAGACATACTTTATTTTCTTTTCCCTTCTGAATGAAACCTAATGGTTGTTCAATGAAAACTTGTTCTTTTAGTTCTCCATTTAAGAATGCAGTATTTACATCCATTTGATGTAGATGCCATTTATTTTGTGCTGCTAAAGAAAGTACAAGTCTGACTGTTTTAAAACGTATTACTGGTGCAAACACTTCATGATAATCTATGCCATACTTTTGCTTGTATCCTTTAACTACCAGTCGTGCCTTATGCTTGTCTATGTTTCCGTGTTCATCATATTTTGTTTTGTATATCCACTTTACTCCTATTGGTTTTTGATTCTTTGGTAGATCAACCAACTCCCAGGTGTTGTTCTTTTGAATTGATTCAATTTCTCTTTTCATTGCTTCTTTCCATTTTTCATCTTTACTAGCTTCCTCGAAATCAATTGGATCTGAGTCTGTGTAGAATACATAATTTGCAGCTTCCCTGTGTTTTCTATATAGTGCTCTTACTTCCGGGCTACTAAGAGGCTGTGTTCTATTATGAATGTCTGTTAAGGTCCTAATTTTCAATGGTGGACTTTGACTGGATGTTGTTGCATCTAAATTATCATCAGAAATTTGTATGTTCTGTTCATCTTGATCCTCTATTTCTACTTCATTTTGAATAGGCATTTCTGAATCGTTTTCTTTCTCAGAATTTTCGACTGATTCTTCATTCCTTTCTTCATTTTCATCTTCGTTTAACTGAATTATATCTTCTTCCTTATTTTCTTCCCATTTTCTTCGTTCGTCAAATATGACATCTCTGCTGATGATGATTTTCTTTGTAACTGGATTATATAACTTATATTCTTTGTTGTTTTCACTATAACCCACAAAAATTGCTTTCTTAGTTTTATCATCAAGTTTTCCTCTCTTTTGTTCAGGAACGTGTGCATAGGCAACACATCTAAAGACCTTTAAGTTTGATACATCTGGCTTACTTCCTGTCCAGGCTTCCTCAGGAGTTTTGTCACTAACACTTTTGGTCGTTTTTCTATTCAATAAGTAAGTTGTACAACTTACTGCTTCGCCCCAATATGTGTTTGGGAGTTTCTTTGATTTCAACATACTCCTGCTTAATTCCATTAATGTTCGATTCTTTCGTTCTGCTACTCCATTTTGTTGAGGAGTGTAACTAGCGGTTAGTTGGTGATGTATTCCATGTTCTAGTAAGTATCCTTGAAAGGCATTTCCACAATATTCTCCTCCTCTATTAGTTCTTAAACATTTGATCTTTTTATCTGATTGATTTTCTGCTGAAGCTTTAAATATTTTAAAGAAGTGTCAAGCTTGTGCCTTTTCTTTAAGAAAGTATACCCAAGTTTTCCTTATATGGTCATCAAAAAATGTTATGAATTATCTACAACCTCCTATTGTCTGTGTTCTCATAGTTCCACAAATGTCTGAGTGGACAAGTTGTAGAGGACGTGCAGCTCTCCATTTTGCTTGTTTTCTGTGAGGTTTTCTCGCATGTTTTCCTAGTGCACAACCTTCACATATGTATTCTTCCTTTTGTAATTTTGGTAATCCTCGTACAGTGTTCTTATGTTCCATTTCAATTAATGATTCATAGTTGATATCGCCAAATCTTTGATGCCATAAGTCTGAGACACTCTTAATGGAAGTATACAATATCTTTGGTAAATTTTGACTTGGATATAAAGGAAACATCTTATTTTCAGTCATATTGATCTTTGTGATCAATTTTCCTTCATGATTTTTAATGTAACATGTTTTATCCTCAAATGTCACATTATACCCTTTTTGAAGCAACTGTCCCACACTTAGAAGATTATGTTTCAATCCTTCTACATAGAATACATTTGGTATTTTATTCACAGTGTTATTTACTTTTATTATCTTCACTTCTTCACTTCCCAATACTTGCAATTTCTTGTCATCACCAGTTCTTACTTCTCTTCTATCTTGTTCATTCAGATTTATAAATATTTTCCTGTTTCCTGTCATATGATTGCTGCATCCACTATCTAAATACCAACAAACAGATTCTCTACTTTCTTCCATATTGAAGATCATAAACATTTTCTCTTGTTCTGTTTTATCCTTTCCTTCATCTTGACTGACCATTAAGGATTCATCCTTTTCATCTTCTTCTTTATTAGGACAATTTCATCTACCTGACCTACCTCTTCCTCTTCCTCTTCCTCTGTAGCTGTAGCTGTTATTAAACCTATTTCCTTTGTTCTTACTTTGGTTATTACTTTGTACTTGAAATGCTTGATCTATAATGTTTGTATCATATTGTTTCAGCCTTAACTCATGTGATTGTAAAATTCCCATGAGTTCTTTAATAGATATAGTTTCTAGGTCCTTTGATTCTTCTATAGCTACTACTACCGATTCGTATTTTCTAGTCATGCTACGCAATATTTTCTCTACAACTCTTTGATCACTTAATTCTTCTTCATTCATCCTTAATTGACTCACTACAGATGTTACTCTGTCAAAGTAGCCTTCCATGGACTTGGTTTCTAACATTCTTAATGCATCAAATTCACATCTAAGAGTTTGCAATTTCACTATTTTCACACGTTTCTCTCCATGATATGATTTATGCAATAATTCCCACGCTTCCTTGGACGACTTAGCATTAACAATTCGTTCGAATATGGGTTCGGTTGTTGCCTGGAATAGATAATATAATGCTTTCTTGTCTCATTTATTTTGTTCTTTACATTCTTTTCTAATAGCGTCCGAAGGTTTGGCCGGTAATTCTCTAACACCATCTTCAACAACATTCCATAATTCTTGTGATTCTAATAAAACTTTCATTTGGATATGCCAATGATGATAATTTGCCCTAACAATTTTGGAACTTGCATCTGAATTCCGGATTGATTTGACATGTTTCTGTTTCACTTTTCTTTGAATTTCTAATATGCGTATAACTTTCTGTGAACCGTCCTCCTTTTTTTTTATGTGAGGGTGATCCTAATATTGACGTATGAAATCAATAAACAAATATAAGATTTAGATATTTCCTGTTAAGATGTTCGATTATGCTCTGTTCCTATTGAATCACCCGATGAAGGAGATCAATATTCCCGGTAGTCCTCTATTTCTGAAAGTTCCAAGAAAAATGATGCAATGATGTTGTATTTCTTCTCAGAATTGTTACTTGAATCCTTTGTGATCCTTTCTGTT
Source organism: Ambrosia trifida (assembly GCA_028751855.1). NCBI lineage: Eukaryota > Viridiplantae > Streptophyta > Magnoliopsida > Asterales > Asteraceae > Ambrosia > Ambrosia trifida. The sequence continues at coordinate 84,153,852 of CM054127.1, forward strand.
AGTTTTCGAGTCTCTGTCTTCCTTTTCCTTTGATAAATTCCCTGTTTTGCGATTGATATTTTCAATAATTTTTCGCACTCTGTTTTCTTTCGATACTCTTTTCCAGAAATTGATTCAGATTCTCTTGTTTGTGGATTCAGAATGGCTCTGATACCATATATGTTGGTCGATCTTGAGTAATATACAAACAATAATATGATAAACAAGAATCAATTGTAATTGAATTAACATGAAGATGTCTGCGATTACAAATATGTTCGAATGGTTCCGATGGAAACTTGATAAACTGGAAATTATACAATACAACACATATATATACAAGACAATATGAAGTAACCGCTAACCGCTATAATAACTATAACCGTCGGTGTTGACCGTCGGAGTTGAACGACGTGTTTATTCATTATCCGACGTGACTATATATGTATAAATAACATAATATATCTAGCTTATATATATATATATATATATATATATATATATATATATATATAGAGTAAAGATCAAATACAAAGTGTTTTTCGGTAATAACTGTGAGAATCAAAAGGGGTAAAAAAAATATTTATTTTTTTTAGAATTTTTTTTCTCATGTGCTTAAACATTCTTTCTAGATGAATAATACAAAAAAAAATTAGTGTAATTACGTCATTAAAGTAAATACATTAGTTTACACTAGAGTAATTATGTAATTACTCTACACGTAATTACTCTACACCAATTTTTTACATGTTTAACAATATGGGAAAAAAATTTGAAAAAAAAAATACCCTCATTTGATTCTCACAGTTCTTACCGAAAAAACACTTTGTACCGGATGTTTCCCCTATATATATATATATATATATATATATATATATATATATATATATATATATATATGGGAATTCTAAATAGAAAACCACATTGAGTTTAGGAAACCAAGGAAACCTCATTGTGTGGCTATCTATGCTTCCACGTCTACAAAGTTGGTTATGTCTATAAGGACAATATAGTCATTTGCATCCTTACATATTCCTGACAAACTTTACTGACGAACCCTCTTAAAGATCCCATCTCTCTATCTCTCTCAAACTACTCTCCTACCTCATCTTTCTCTGGTGTCTCACCCTCATCTCTCTCTCTCTCTCTCTCTCTCTCTCTCTCTCTCTCTCTCTACGCACACAAAGCAAGAGTTGCCTCATCCTTTCTTTAGTGTCTCACCCTCATCTTTCTCTCTCCCTCTCCACGCACAGGGGAACAAGATCCAGCAACAAGATAACTCCCTTCAAAACTGATATCTCGAGATGGGGTTCCAGATTCGGCAACAAGATGGTGACCAAAGCAGCTCGAGATGGGGTTCCAGATCTCGGTTTACACTGATAACTTCCTTCAAAATTTGCAGGTTCATCGGATGGGGCGACAAGAACAAGATCCGGCAACCAAGTTCGAGATGGGGTTTTTATTTGTGGGTTTTTTTTGTGTATTTACATTTTGATAAATACAAGATCTGGTCAAGAGCAGATCCAACAAGAGATTATATGTTTTGATAATAGATTTCATTTTAAGAAAAGTAATGTATAATTTTTTATGCACTTGGTACAACAACCCAAAGCATGAAAAAGTCCAAGAGCATATATGTTTTGATAATAGATTTCATCTCAAGAAAAGCAATGTACAATTTTTTCCTTTAATGTTATGTGTGACGGTTTTACATAGGTTGTTTTGATCTTTATTTTGTTTTATTTTATTTGGGCTTTGATACATTTAACAATTCTTTTGATCTAGTATCCTTGTTTTTTTTTTTTTTTTTTTTGTGTATAACAAAGTGTTTTTTCAACTAAAAACATATGTATTATGTTTGTTTGGATTTATAATTCTTTATTAGTGAGATGTTTGTGAAGACATATGTTTTTTGTTGGGTTATAATTTATTATATAGATAAGTTTTGTGAAATATATGTTTTTATTGTAAAAACAAATGTTTTTTTGTTGTTTGGATTTATAATTTGATTTTTTTAGTGAGATAAGTTTTGTTAAACCATATGTTTTTATTGTTGGGTTATAATTTTTTGGTGAGATAAGTTGTGGAAACATATGTTTTTTCGTTGGGCTATAATTTATTACTATATGTTTTTGTGAGATAAATTGTGAAAACATATGTTTTGTTGTTGAGTTATAATTTATTATATGTTTTTAGTGAGATTAGGTTGCAAAAACATATGTTTTGTTGTTGGGTTATATTTTTATTACATGTTTTTGTGAGATAAGTTATGAAAACATATGTTTTTGTTGTTGGTTAGTCAACGTTTGAAGAATGTGCTACTCAAATTCTGGTAACTTACTTAAAAATATTTATAAGAAATGTTTGTTTTTTGTTTGTTTGTTATTAAAATTTGAATTTAGAGAAAAACATTCTCACTTTATATTAATAAAATAATATACATATGGACAACTTTTAAGAAAGAAAAATGAGAGATGAATTAAGAGAGTGTTTGTCAGGAAGAGAGAGAGAGTTTATAAATTCTTGGACCATTTTACCCCTTTTTGTACTACATATATCCTAACTTTTAATCTAAAATCTAGAATTGATCTTGACCATATATCACATGTAATGGATGGTTATGATTGGGGTTTTGTGGGTTTTCTCAAGTGGGAAGGGTTTTCAAATTATCATTCCCCTATATATATATATATATATATATATATATATATATATATATATATATATATATATATATATAGGCTAAGTATCCTATGAAAACCTTATTGAGTTGTGAAAACTCTAGAAACTCATCCAATGGCTATCATGCTTCCACATCTCCCACTCCTCATTTAAGCACAAGGACAAGATGGTAATTTAACCTCACCACACCTTCTCTCTTCATTTTATATTCCTGACAACTTTTTGTCTTCCACACTCACCCATCTCTTCTCTCTATCTAATAAATCAAACCCACCCATCCTCCTCCTCCCTCTCTCACATACACACACATACTCTCCCTCTCTCTCTCTCTCTCTCTCTCTCTCTATTGAAACAAGATCTGATACAGATCTCGACATGGAGATTGTTATTATTATTATTGTTACAGATCTCGATTGATACAGATCTGATACAGAACTCGATTTGTTATTATTATTATTATTGTTATTATTTGATACAGATCTGGACATGGAGATCTTGGTTCTTGGAGATCTTGGATCGGCTATTATTTTTGGGGGTTCTAGATGGTGGTGGTTTCGTGGCTTCGGTGGAGACAGTATGAGCAGATCCAGATTTACAAAGGCTTCATTGATGGGTTCGGCCCGGTTCACAAAGGCTTCATTGATGATAAACTTAGGCCTGGTTTGATCAAGGCTCAGCCTGTGGCTGTCAAGCTCCTTGACTTGGAAGCTCCTTCGAGAATGGCTCGTAAGTATTATATTTATTATAATAAGATGATGAATCAATACTTGTACGTTTTCTAATTATATTATTAATTGAATGATTATTTTTGTAACGTATATAGAAAGAGGTGATATTTCTAATAAGATTGACTGATTAGGGGTATGTGATATTATTATTATTATTAGTTTTTTTATAGATCTGGTTTGGTTGTTTTATTTTTTAAATTTTAATAAACGAAGAAGTTTTTTTTTTTTTAAATCTGGTTTGTTTGTTTTTTTAAGATTGTTTAACTAATGTTTAATTTTTTTCAAGTGAAGGTAGATGGTTTGATGAAGATGAGAAAAAGTGATTGGTTTGGATTTTTTTTTTCCTTGTAACATTAGGTTGTGAATCATATGGCAGTACCTGGTGGGTTTGTCGATTTTGGTGAAGACAGATGAGTTCATGAAGATTAGAAAAAAAGGGCTTGATTTTGGACGTTTTTATTTTCTTGTAAACATTTTTAAGTTGTAGATGTTACATAAATCTAACATGGGGATTATAAGTTGTAACATGGTAACAAAAATCATAATATACTATAAGTAAAAGATGTAACACGTAACAAAAAGTTGTTACATGATGAACATTTGTTATTTGAGACATGTTATCATTTTTTTTGTTACAAGTGTACATTTTAATCATCAATAGATTGTTATTATGTTTTTTTTTATTTCTCTTTTATATTTTCTTTGTATCGAGATCATGTTACATAAATCTAACATCAGGAGTATAAGTTGTAACATAGTAACAAAAATCTCGATGATACTAGATGTATAAGATGTAACATGGTAACATTAGTTAGCTACATAATAACATAAACTGTAACATGCTAAAGTACATATTATCACAGAACAATAAAAAATGTAACTTACGAACAAAAGTTGTAACACAATTAAAGCACATGGAAGTCAGCTTACTTGTCAATATTAAATATAAATCCAGCCATACCACCACTTTTCGTTTACAATCAGCATGATAAAGATGCTAAAGACAAAAGTAGGAGATGAGTAAGAGAGATAAAGAGTAAAAAATAAAAAGATAGAGAAAGAAAGTTCTAAAAGGTGGTGAGAGAATGTCATAAATGTCTTGTCCATTGATTCCCCCAATTTTTTGATTCCAACTTTACCTTTTTGGTATCTTTTCCACTTAAAATAATTCATTTAATATTAAAAAAGGTTCCAAGTTGATCTTAACCATTCATTTCATCCATCCAATGGTTGGGATGAGGTTTTCAGAGTTTTCACAACTCAGGAGGGTTTTTATTTTAGCCCAACTCTATATATATATATATATATATATATATATATATATATATATATATATATATATATATATATATATAGGGGATGGTTCAATAGAGAACTCATTTTATCGAGAGAACTCAAGAACTCCTAATTAAATACAAAAAAATATAATAAAAAAAATCATAACTCAAAATTTAAGTAAAAAAATAGAAAACTAGTTCGGAACTTCTCTTTCCCACATCATACCCGTTCGGAAAAAAAATAAAAAAAAATAAAAATAAATAAAAAAAATAAAAAAACACACCTAAAAAACGCTACTGCACATAGTATAACCCAAAAGCCTAAACCACCTACCCCCAACTTACCCCCACCCAAAAACCTAATTCCACCCCACCCACCCCCACCCTCACTAAAAAACCTAAATCGCTTACCCAAAAACCTAAACCACCCATCCACCCCCCACCCAAAAACCTAAACCCACCCCACCAACCCACCGCCTACCAAAAACCTAAGCCCCACCCGTCACAACCAAAAACCTAACCCCCACCAAAAAACCTAACCCCCTACCCAAAAACCTAAACCCACCCTACCCACCCCCACCCCACCCCCAAAAACCTAAACCTTACAAACTAAACTAAAAAAAAACTAACCCTAAAAGCTAAACTAAACACCGGACATTTACTACACAGGTGCATTAGAAGTCGCCTATTTTTTATTTTTTTTATTTATTATTTTTTTTTTTTTTTCTGAACCGGGATGACGTGGGAAAGAGAAGCTCCGAACCAGATTTTTGGTTTTTGACTTAAATTTTGAGTTATGATTTTTTTTTTTTTAATTTAAGTAGGAGTTCTCGAGTTCTCTCCCTAACTATGAGTTCTCAATTGAACCTTCCCCTATATATATATATATATATATATATATATATATATATATATATAGGGCAAGGATTAAATAAAAACCCTCCTATTTTGAAGAAACTTGGTAAACTTAATCTAAACCATTGATCTAAAGTGATCAATGGCTTAGATTGATTCTACATTATTTTAATAAAATAATTAAGGTAGATGACAAAAAAAGGGCACAATGGTCAAATGCCATTTTCTGAAAAGCAGATATGACAGTGTGGACCCCACACATGTCACATCATCTCTCTCTTACTTTTTCCACATTCTTATATAAGCTGTCAGACGCCCGTGTTACATATGTAACATATGCAGTGTTGCGTACGTTAAAATTGCACAGATTGTATATAATCAATTAAAAACTTTATAGATCAAAAAACATTCAAATGTACACAAAAATTGTTTCTTACAAAGTGCTAAAACAAACAAAACGGTCATTACAAATCGACAAAATGCTAAAAAAACTATCATAAATAAAAAAAATTGTCTACACTTCATTCTTGATAATCATCTTCATCTTTAATGCAAAAAAATATGCTCACCTGCAAAAATAAAACAAAATTCATCAATTTACATGAAAAAATCAAAACTTTGTATATAGTAAAAAAACAGAAACTAATGTATACCAACTTAGTGGTGCTGTTACATACGAAACATACGCAAACATAGATTTCATCCCATGATCAATGACATTCCATTCAAGAATTTTTTCCAAATTCTTCCTCTATAATATGCAATATTACATTCCTGATAAGGTGCAAAAAACACGAGTGTTACATGTGTAACAGGATTTTTTTTCTGGAAACACAGACAAACTTTTGTAGTCTGCACCCAGCATACATTTTTTACTGAATTACAAGCAACCTTTGACTGCAAAACAGATACGCTACACACGTAACATCCTACCTTAACACAGAAAAAAACACCCTAAGTAAATTCACAAAGATGATACGACCATATAGACGAGAAAAACACCCTAACTAAACACAGAGAAAACACAAATAACAAACATTCTGAAAAGTCATTCTTAAAATAAATAACAACACATTTTCTGTCTTTAGTTATAGATAAGACTATATGAGAAAAGACAAAAACAGACATTTTCTGTAAAAAAAACACATAGGTAACATTAAAAAAAACTCATACATGAGAAAACAAAAAAAACTAGACAGACATGGTGCAAAAACACACGAGTGTTACATGTGTAACAGGAAAACACAGCAAAAACTTTTGTAGTCTGCAGTAAACATAGAGCAGAATCTGATATGCTAGAAAACATAGAAAACAGAATTTGACTGCAAAAAACAGATATGCTACACACGTAACAGCCTAACTAAACACAAAGATTATACGAAACCCACAAAACAGTATTTATGAAAAGAACCCAAATACACCAACATAGAAAAAAGAATTTGACTGCAAAAAACAGTATTTATCAATTGTTTAATTTTTTTTATACCTCAAAACTCACCAACATAGAAACAATTATAAGTCAAAATTAGCTCATAAATATAAGTAAAAATTAGAAACACTACAGTCAAAAGAACCCAAATACATGTACACTTTTGACCAAATATAAGTCAAAATTAACTCATAAAAATCAATTAAAAAAAAAAACCTAAATTTGTCTAAAAGATCAAAATCCCAGATACCAAATTGAACAATTCATGAAAAAAACATAAATTTCCTTAAAAAATCAAAACTTTAAGACACCCACAAGAAAAAAAAAAGAGGGAAATTAATGAATAGTTACAGAGTAACACCTTAACTTACACACAAATATGGTATAACTAAACACAGATAAAACACCTTAACAAATGATTCTTTAATAATAAAAATGAATCTTTATAAAGAAATACATAATACAAAATAGAGGCCATACAAAAAAGACATTTTCTGTAAAAACACATAGGTAACATAAAAAAAACTCATACATTCGAAAAAAAATAGACAGACATGGTGCAAAAACACACGAGTGTTACATGTGTAACAGGAAAACACAGCAAAAACTTTTGTAGTCTGCAGTAAACATAGAGCAGAATTTGATATGCTAGAAAACATAGAAAACAGAATTTGACTGCAAAAAAACGGATATGCTACACACGTAACAGCCTAACTCAGCACAAAGATTATACAAAAATATAGACGATAAAAACACCCTAACTACCACACAAAAGTACTACGAACATGAACACAAAACGAAAAATCATTCTCGATGTTTAACATTATAAATCACCCAAAAAAAATAGAAGCTAGTAACACACAAAAAAGCAACAATATATCACCCAAAAAAATTATTATGCAACTGGTGTTGAAAAGTAAAACATGTATAACATTATAAATCATTCTCGATGTTTAACATTATAAATCACCCAAAAAAATCAATTATTATGCTTACTAAAAATGATGATGTGAATCTTTTGGAAAAAAAAAATAACAATCAAAAAAGAAAAATAATAACTTGAAACACCATTAATTTATACCAACTTAGTTCTGCTGTTACATACGAAACAGACGCAACATAGATTTCATCCCATGGTTAATGACTTTTGTTTTAATTAATATATGCAACTGGTGTTGAAAAGTAAAACACCTCATGAAAAATCAAAAAAATTAAACCTTTGTATCTTGAAACACTTTTTAGGTGGAAAACATATGTTGAAACACTTGGTATAAATTAGTTTCGTATACAACCTTTTTTTATATATTATTATCACACTTTTTTCTCATTTGGATATAGTTTACATTTAAAAGTAAATCAGTTTTGATAATATAACATTGTAAGTTGTATCCAAACAATATTCCAAAGGCAAGATAGAAGTAAATAAAAAAAGATTTAGAAATAAATCCAATACAAAAGTAAATAAACGTTTCAATATTTACCCTCATTAACTTACACACAAATATTGCTAAATAATAAAAAAAGATAATGACAATATTTCCAAAAGCAATTTATTTTGTCCTATATTAATTCAACCTCCATTGTATATCAATAGTTCAGATCTAAAAAAGACCAGAGACGTACGGCTTAACGATAAACCATTAATTCAGATCTATAACATTTTGATTAACATTTCAGATTTCTTGATATTCGTAGATCAATATCAAACAGAGTATGTACATATGTCCAAAAACAAAAATAATTTAGTCGAAGGTACCTGAAACGAGGACGGGGAGATGACGATCTCCTCGCTTCTCTGATTCACGGACTGCTTCGACCAACGAGGACGTGAGTTCTTGACCGGAGGTTGGGTTTTTCGGCCTCGCTGGCGGTGGCGTCGTCGTTGTGATCTGGTTCCTTTGTTTTTGCTCTGTTTTAGGCTTCAAGTATTGTTCTTAGCTTTAAAAACATTAAAAGAATCTGGGTATGAGCTTGTTCATAGTAATCTTCATAAACCACTTTTGTTTGCTCTGTTTTGGAGATGGTTAAACCGAAGGGCTTTCGTGATGGTTAAACCGAAGGGCTGGCACATGGTGGTGGTTGTCTCGGTTGGGTTTGATTGAAGGTGGTTATTGGTGGTGGTGGCTGATTGATCATGGTGGAAGAGAGGTGGTACAGGATGATGATTTTGGTGGAAGAGAGAGAGTGTCTGTGTGTTTATATAGGATGGAGAAATGAATTCAAAATTTCTAGATGAGAGGGAAATGTAGAATGACTAATGTAACCTTTCAGACATAAAAATAATATATTTTTAATGGGTTATGTGGATTAATATTGACCACTAGATGGGTTTGCGGGAGTTTCTTCATTTTAGAGGGTTTTTCCTAGATACTTAGCCTATATATATATATATATACACACACGTCCAATAGGTTGTAGTGGTAGTTGGGGATAAGAGAATGTGAATAAGACAACCTCCTGGTATGTATGTTCAATCTTTATATTCAATTTACCTTGCCTTTTTTTTTTAATTCTTTGTATCCCATAATATTTTGACCGCATAAAATTTTAGAATATAATATTATCAAAATATGTGATAAGTTGTATATATAAACGTTTTTAATTAAGTAGACAGCGAACCAACACCTACAGGCTACAATAAATGTGTAATTTGCAAATGCATTTAGGCGTGCTAAGTGTCACGTATGATGAGTTGTTGTTGGTGCGTTGCGTGTGATGGCAGGGGGTTTGCTCGCTGCAGCTGCCTTATGCGTATTTAATTCATGTCCGTTTACTACTTAGATTATCCCACCTGCAAATTTCTTTTACCATGTAATTTTGTTAATATTATCAATATTTACTTCTGTTTAAATGTATAAAATGAGAAACTGCAAAGTTTTTATGTTTCAGTAATGCAAAGTAAAAATGTTGCAACTTAGCATATGCTCAAGGAATTTAATGGTTTCAGATCACTTGGAAAACGAAGATTACATAGTCTTTTAACTGTATGCGGTCTATATAACGAGACACGTGTAACCTGGTCGCCCCCGCCGCCGCAACGCGCGGCGGGTATAAAAGTAGTTCAAAGTTAAAAAGCCAATACCAATTAGTACTATGGACCATCTAAAATCTTCAACTAGCCTTTAATAAATATATAATCCTATAACTGAAAGAAAGAAGGGGGTCTTGTAGAATAAGAAAAGAACCTAAATCCTACTTACTTGCTATTGAATTTGTGGTATAAGCTATAGTTGACCTCTACTGTTCCAAGATTTCAGCAGGCCAAAATTGTTGCCACATGGATATCTCATCTTTACGGTTTAGTTTTCTGATTCCCCCATAAAACCCATCGGCTTCGTTTCCCTCCTCGCGATGGTCTCTCCTGTTGATGGTGGTCTGTCTCCATCTTGAAGCAGGAGTATACTGGTTGAACTCCAGCACCACAGTATCTGTCAACACACATACTTTGTCCTTAGCTGAGATGATGACATGTTATCATTTCTAAACATATTCCGCGGTTATGTGATTTTGATTAATCAGAGTGGCTCGTAAGTCTAACTCATAAATGCTGCAATGATTGGGCCTACTAAATGAAACAGACAACATAATTGCAGCTTCAAGTTGAATCATTATTATAGCTTCACATCAGAGATTTAAAGGAAACATTAATCTTTTCGAATGTGATTGGCATACACAATATATGGTCCGGTCCATATTCGACTGACATGACAACACACGATGCTTGAATATGATTATGACATGACAAACTAATAAGCATACATCTTACGGGACCATTTTAAGAGACACATGACATCTGCCTAACTAATAACCATATATATTCAGCACCACAAACGGTTAAACGTATAACCCACAATGGAGTGATGAAGGATGGACGTGGCAAGGATGTGGGCAACACTCAAAGATGCATTGAAAAAAATGGGGTTCCATATATATTCATGAGTAAGGACATCAAAAGGATATTGATGTTGAACCCTCTTCACTATATATAAAGACCTAACCAACCCGTATGAAGAGAGAAAAGTCAAAGTTTGACCATGGTTAGTAAGTTATCTGGCGCATAAATAAATTACTCATTAGGAGAAAGTCGATATAAACTCACCACTTTCACATGCTTCTAAGTGACCTACAACACCATACCACCAGCCTGCCTGCAAGTACACAAATTCAAATCATGCACAAGGATAGACATGAAAAGATATCTTTTATTTTATTATACAAATTTTAAATATATTATACAACACATCATCACTATCAGTCATCATTTTTTGACACAACTTGCTAGAAAACTTTGAATGGTTGGTCATCCTAGGATAAAAGCAACTTTTTTTAAAAGTAAAGTGGTTGAGAGAATTATTGGTCATATTCCAATAAGATAACTTCAGATTAACCTAAATTAAGTTGGTTGCAGCCAGCTATATTATTTAAATAAAAACAGGCTTTTAATGAATTCAACCTCCCATGCCTTTTTCTAATATCGTGTTTGTGACCAATACCCTGTTTCAACGGTGATCACTTTACCTCTTCGACCCAACCAACATTCAATAACAAATCAAGGAATCTAACAGTCAGAACTAACCGTATGGGAATTGTTTGTTTCGTCTCCATTGAATCTCAATGTGATCTCTTGGGCGTAAATTCTTCAAACAGTCTCTATTGCTGCTGGCCTCTTCGCATGAGCTGGGTATCTGTGCCACCATAACAAATTAACAAGTAACTACTTTGTGTATCCTACCTAGAGCACATTACATAAATATGCAAGATTTTTAAAATTTATTACAGAGCTATCTATACCTAGCCTGGAACGTATCGCTACCAGAATCATAGCTAAGATCAGCATCATAGCAAGACAAAATAAACCCAACATGTCCATTCTGTAAACCAAAACATTTAATACAAACTCATAAATACCAAAAGAACCGAATTAGGCAATGAGACAGGTTTTAGCGTTTTACTAATCCTAGTTCATAATCATACCTGATGATAAAATCATGTCCCATACCCGGCCCGCTGGGATTCCCAAATAACTTTCTTACTATTTTAATATTATCCAAGAAAATTAGAAATATAAAAACCAAATCAAATCAAGGTGAATTCGTATATTATTTTATTACCAAATATAAAAGAAAAATAAAAATAAAACTTTTACGGGTATGGTATGTAGGTTTCGGTAGGTATCACCTAATACGATGATACCTATCTAGCCAACTTTTCTCAAACTAATCCCACACTAATTAATTAATATACGTCCTCGATCCTCGATGTTTCAGGTTTGTTTGCCATCCCTACAAAACAATGAAAGAATTTACTTCAAAACATATGAAACAATTAAATCATACCTCGCGGTTGAAGACCTGAGCAGGAAACCGAAACTTTCCAGTCTCAAGGGCTGTATAGCAAGAAACCACCGATGGCTGAGATTCAATCTTCATCTTCTTGCCATCATCATAATAACTAATGAACTTAAATCTAACATGCCATAATTTAAACAAAGACCCTCTTCCTTTATCACTAGAAATAAAGTCATTTGATTCGGAAACAATATTCAACTTCCATGCATTATAGGCAGCTGAAGAACCAATAATTAAGGTGCCCCATCTTTTCTTCATATGGCCTTCCCAAAGATGATCACTCAAACACATGTCTTTAACATAAGTGCAAACACAAGCCATCCTGCAAAGCCCATCAGGCTCAAGCTTCTCAAGAATGCATTCCAGTGCTAAGTTTGGCAAATCCAATATAGACATACCCTCAATGATCATATTATTATTAGCACTAGCAGGGATATTATTGTTGAAAAGTTTGGATAAATCTTTCCAACAATAGAAAGAGAGTAATGGCGTTTGTGGAAGTGGTTTAATGGGAACAGAGTATCTAAAGAAGAAGATTAAGAAGCAGCAAGTAATAATAATAAAAGATAAAAATTACTAGCATTTTAAAAGGCAAAACTCCTCTTACGTTTCTTTAATTTGTTGTTATGATAAATTAGATAGACTAGAGTACCCACAAGGCCACAAAGCTTCTAGTCTAGTTTTCAAAAACCAAAATTTTTAAATAAATGGAAAAGCCTCAGCTGCCCTGCCCATCATAAAACAGTGTGGCCCAGTCTTAGCTGATAAAAACTCCCAACCAGAACAAGGTCTGTTGGTATTCTGAAACTTCAAGAGAGAGAGAGAGAGAGAGTATATGATGTTATATGTGTGTTGTACTGACAAGAAAATCAGTTGGTATGTGATCAGAGTATATTATGAATGGCAGACGTTTAGTTTGGATAGGTTGTTGAGAAAGCATATCAGGGTTGTTGAGATTATTCCGTGAATTAGCTAAGGCTGTGAGGTATGGAGACGCCCGCCCCCTGTCCCCTCACAATAGAGAGAGAGGAGGGGGGAAGAGTTGGGAAGTGTGTAAGCGATCTCACAAAGACGTCTTGAGATTCGGGAACCGTCTCTCCAAAGACGGGTGAGGTGTCGCTCAACTAGTGGTTCATCACCGAAGTCTCACGAAGACGTCTCGGGACCTGTGAGCCGACTCTCCCAAGAGATGGGAGGTGGCTATTTTGATAAGTTTGACCAAGTCTTTGCCAAATTGATGATTTTCCCATAAATAAATGGTACTATGTGGTAAGAAACACTCTTTACAAGTGTACTTTGATTGTTAGTTCCTTGTCACACCTATTATAAGACCTATCGGTGTCAGTGACGGATCCAGAAATTTTTTCCAATGATGTCACTATTTTAGACATTTTAATTTTGTAGAACCGGACATAAATATTTTCAGGTGGATCGGTTTAACGGTTCGGGTCAATTAAGGTTGATCACATAATAAAAATATTATACAATAATAAAAAAACATCGTCATTAAAAATTAAAAAAAAAACACATAATATAAATTCGATGGTCTTATGAGCCCCTACGGGGTTGGCGTTGCAAGGGTTGGTTGTTTTGTGCGTCTTTAACGCACACGACCAGGGCCATTTCTTCATTTTCGGTCCAGCAAGTCATTTTGAAGGTGTGGGCAGTGGCGAAGCTTGGTTCTCGAATCGGCGGGGGCAAGACTCATTTTTTCCGATCGGTAGTGGCAAATCGGCGGGGGCCATACTCAACCCGGACTCAATTTACCTACGAAAATCGTAAATTTCTACTACTGCGCCAAAAAACGGGAGGGGCCAGGGCCACCCCTGGCCCATTGTATGCTTCGTCCCTGGGTGTGGGTTTTGTTGATGTTGAACTGTGTTTTCAGCACCGTGGTGTAATGGTTTATATACAAAAAATCTCAACCGTATTGCATGTGAAATACAATATTACGGTTAAATGAAACCGATTTTAATGCACATAATTATTTTTGACTGTGTTGGTAGGACGGTTTATGAGAAATCTGGCCGTTTGGTGGTAAAACCGTGTGAATTAAAAAAAACAAAGATTAAGATTTGAATTTAAATAAAAATAAATAAAAGAATTAGTGGAGTGCTGCCTCCAAAAAAAGTGTATCAGTGAAGTGATGTGGCAGTGCATGATTGGTTGAAATCAGTTAAGTGAAAAGTGAATCCTATAAGCGCCTCTTCCCCCTAATGGGCTAAATAGTGGAGTGGGCTTGCAAAAGATTATATTTTTATCTACTAAAAAATTAGAGTTTAGCTCATTTAACTGGAATTGGGTTGGGTCTAATGTAGTCACCATAAAAAAACATTGATGTCACTCGAAAAACTATGTATACATGTATATATACAAATGAAAAAAGACTGTTGTCCCGGGACTACGTCCCAAACAATATACCTCCGCCGATGATCGATGTGGAGGCAGCATGAGGAAGTCATGCCGATGCCGCCCCGGGCAACACCGCCTTCCTTAGGCCCGGCACAGTATGACCGGCAATGAGATGATTTTGATGCTGGGGCATTTCTTTTGAATGTTGCACATTAAATAATTAAATATATATATATATATATATATATATATATATATATATATATTTAATGATGATAGGCCTCCTACCACACATTTGGACCATCATTTCCATGATACTTCTACCCCCACGCTGACGTGGCAGTTGAGGTGAAGGACCATCATGGATGATGGGCCTCCTCCACACTAAAGGTCTAAAGGCATACTTAGAGGGTGTTTGGGATTGAGTTTGGAAATGCAAAAGTGTTTTTCCTCATAAGTGTTTATTGTCTTATGACTTTTTGAAAACAAGTTTTAAAAAAGTGTTTGGATTAGCTTTTGAGATGAAAAACGTCAAAAAGTCAATAGATTGTTTTTTTTTTAATGTTTCACTTAACTTATTGTGAATATTGGTCGTATGGGTGGTAGATTTGTAATTTTTTTTCCAAAAGCCAAAAACGAGGATTTCTATCTTTTCAAACACAGCTTTTCCACCCTTAAAAGCCAAAAGTCAAAACAAAAAGTGTTTTTAGGTTACACAAACAACTTATTGACTTATTGGTTTTTTAAAAAAGCTAATAAGTCAATAATAAGTTGTTTTGAAACACAATCTCAAACACACCCTCTTAAAAAGAAAAGTGTTTGCTTTGAAGAAAAAGAATATGTTTATCTTATTGGCTTCTTTAAGGAATTTTGACAAACGTGTTGTGGGACTGCCTTGTTTCGATTTGTGTGGATATCATTTACCCAACCACTTGTTTTTAACGTTTCTACCAAGATGGGACCGGTATCAATAATACCAACACTTTGTTGTTATTGTAAATTCGTGTCCAAATCTGGTTTGAGTAGGAGTTCGTGATTGATTACCTACCGGGTATCGGGTAAGGGTAGGGTTGTAAACGACCCGAACGAATACGAACAAGGCCTTGTTCGTGTTCATTTGTTAAGAAAATTATGTGTTCACGAACTGTTCCTGAACACTTACCGAACGGGATTTTATGTTCATGTTCGTTTGTTAAGAAAACACTCATGTTTATGTTTGTTTGTTAATTTTGTTCATGAACACACATGAATACAAAAGGACATTAATGAACACAAACAAGTGTTATGAACACAAACAAGTGTTTATGAACGAAAACAAACACAGACAAACATATATTAACTTTTGAAAAACATCGAATTCACATACCTTAAGACATTAACTAGATCTACCCAAAATATAACATAATTGTCCAAACATACTTAGTATTGGAGAAGGGCGTTGGAGGAGGTGGATGGCAGAGGGCGTTGAAGGTGAAGAGCATCAACGATGGAACGTGAAAACATATAATGAGCTTGGATACAAAAAGTAGGTCTATTGATCTCATATAGTCATATATTTACCTCATATATATTATTTACTGAGTAAAATAAATAAAAATAAAAGAATACAAAAAAAAAGTATACAAATTAAAAACCTTAATAAACTATCGAACATAAACGAACACGTTACCGAACGTTCACGAACATAAACGAACGAACGTGACCCCTATTCATGTTCGTTCATTTATTAAACGAACGAACACAAACGAACTTGTCGCCGAATGGTTCTTGAACTGTTCACTGAAAGTTTAGTTCGTTTACAGCCCTAGGTAAGGGTGTTAAACACTTGAACGGGTTGTGTTTGTTGGTTAGAAGTTTAACACAAATTCGAAAATCGTGTCAAATATATGAACCCGAACACGACATGAACTTTCTCGGTTGACCAGAACACGACATGAACTTCCTTCCTTTCTTCTCCCACTGAATCGACTTTGGCTCATTCGGAAAACTGTCCGGAACCCCTCAAATCCGGCGACAACCACCACCACGTCACCACCACCAACATACAGTGTGGGTAATAAAGTTTTTTTTTATTTATAATATAACGGTCAAAAAAAATATTAAAATGATCGAGATTGGCCCGTCTTGGATGTTTTGCAGAGGACGGGGACGTCCCCAAGGGGGCGGTGTTTCCTGTCCTGGACAAGCTAGAACGAGGCAAGGACGGTCCCCATACCGCTTAGCCTAAGGCTCAGGGGTGTGGGGACGTCCAAGGGTTGTTTCGGGCTGTCCCACACAGGCTACATCGTCCCCCTTGGGGCGTCCCTGTCTCCGACGTCCTATATCGGACGAACTAGACGGGTCACAACATTCAATTTTCGACCGTTGGGCACCAAGGCTACCTTAAAAAAACTTATTTTTAAAATTATAAAACTAACCAATTTATAAAAAAATTCTCTCTACCTCAACCTAATTCTATCTACTTTTTTTTATAAGAACACACACTACTCTAAAAAAAAACTCATGGATCCATTCAACCCAAACAACCCAAATCAAATCCAAATACAACGGAGGGTTGTTACACCCCGATACTAGATCCGCCTATTTCGCAACAAGTACCACCGTTTAGGGCGTTGTCTAGTTACCAACAAAGCCCGAACAGTTTCTCCAATTTAATCTAATGCAATATATGCAAATGCAACAATTTTCGCCACAATCATTTCCCACTCCTTTTCAACCAAGCCAACAATTTTCTCCACAACCACCTCTCTCATCTATAGGTCCGTCTCAACCCATCGACGAGGATAGTGATGACGAAGAGACCGTTCCGGAAACTCAAGCTATGCCAACCCAAACTAGAGGTAAAGGTAAAAGTAAAGCTAAAGGTCAAGGGTGGGGTAGGCCAAAGGATGGAGCGGCGAAGATATGGAGCAAAGTCGAGGAGGAGGTGTTTGCTAAGGCATGGCTTGCAATAAGCGTCGTATTGTGCGATAAATTCTGTAAGCTCAAAATGGAAAAAGATGAATGAAGTTTGCAACCGATTTAATGGTTGTTACATCCCTCAACCAACTCACCCAACTCAAAACCTTCTCTCTCCCACGTAACTCCATCTTCGGCCCCCTCCCAAACCTCTCCAACCTCACCCTCCTCCAACAAATCCTCCTAGACTCTAACAACTTCACCTCCATCCCACCTACCTTCTTCAGTAACCTCAATTAAAAACTTTGAATATCTTTTCCGCCCAAGCCAATTCTTTGAATATCTTTCCTGCCAAATTTCTGGAATGGTTCCCAATGGAGACAATCATAGGAGAGGGAAGTGTCGTCCCACTGGAGGACGGTCTAGTGGGATTTTCCGAGGTCGGGTTCCATGAACGAAAGAGAAAAAGATAAGGATTCAAAGGTGTTGTTTGGATGGATTGGATATGTGTATGAAGAAGTGATGCGTGCTGATGTGTATATATATATATAAAAATGTGCACAAGTTAAAACCCTAGACTCAACTAAACCACGCACAACCGACAAGTGTACCGTTCGTTTGTAGCAAGCAAATAAGACCAGGTATCGAACCAAAGGACTCAATTAAACACAGAAGATTAAACTGTCACTGAATTGCTTGTTTAAATTAATAACTAAAGGGGGGGTTGAAATTGAAAATATAAAAATTGATTAACTATTAATTAACTAAATTACCCTAAATTAAATTAAATTAAAAACTAATTAAAACTAAAATAAAAACCGAACTAAAGTGATGGAAAAATCAAGCAAGGGAAAGACTGGCTACCTAGGTAAGAATCCTTAGACATAATACTCAATCCTGACGAAGAAAACCGTTTGGAGACCCTAATTTCATCCAACTACTCTCCTCCTGCAGGTAAGGCTAGTAAGCTAGAATCAAGGCGGGACACGTGTAGAAATGCTAAAATGGAATTGGATCGCCCTAGCGTACCAAAATCCCATAGAAATCAGGTTAAAACCTCTCTTGGATTAAAACCCTCAAACTATGAAGCAGACTTAAACTCTACTGAAAGAAACTTAGGAAAACTCTAAACACGGACAAGTAGCGACTCCCGCCCTAGCGCTTGCCAACTACCGAACAATGCCTAGTTAGTTACCTAGCAAACTCGAGTTAGATTTCTCACCCTCAAGAATGGACTGCACGTTTTAGTTAATTTATTATATTAGTTTGTTATACTTGTGTCGTACTCCAACTCCAAATACTAGCACGCTAACCTAAGTTGACGAACTAGATTGATTTAAAGACCTAGGGAGTATCTCTACATGCCTAGCTTCACAAAACCAATAAACAAACTTCAAATAAAATTAACGCCAACACACATATATCAAATCCAACAATAAAAATAAAAATCATGTAATCCTACACATCCAAATGGAAACCAAACGTCATTCAATCATATTATTATCTAAATCATCATCCTAAGTAGCCATGAAAATGTCTAGCCACTCATAGTATTAAAAAACACCATCACAAAATAATTAAACATAGTTTTAAGTATGTCTAGAGAAAAATTAATAAAAACTAAACCTAACCCAAGGCTCGTTGGCTATTGATCTTTAACGTGCCCGTAGCCTTTTCTCCTTCTGTGTTCGTTCGATCGTCACCGCTTGAATATTGGTCCGTGCGATTAGTTGTTTCTGTTGTAGAATGAATGTATGTATAATAGTGTTCTGCCGTCCAAAAGATGTAATATATCCATAACCTCTGAGGCTCTGACCGACATGAATTGTGTTTAGGATTAGGCTTGGGCCCCCTCATTTTCTTGGGCTCGTGACATTTTATTTAAGGTCACATTTGACTTTTTTTTTTAATTATATTATTATTATTAGGTGCTTTTGAATCAGGTGTTCTTGACTCGACCAAAGTTGCTCGTTTACGCTCCAATGTCCACACGAACACCTACCAAAATATAAAATAATTAAATAAGTACTAAAAATATCTCAAAACTAATAAAAATCTATATAAACCTATACTAAATAAAATAGACCGGTACAAGCCTAAAACTAATAAAAACACTATCTAAACGACTCGAAAACTGCACAAACTTTACACTGGAAATAGATGTATTTTACAATACATCAAATATCCTCACACTTATCTCTTTTTCGTCCCTGAAAAAGAATTATGCAATGGGATCACAATCAAATAATCTGGCCTCAAAACATAGTTTACTTTAATTTTAAAAATCTAATCACGTGCCAACTGCGATTGCAGGTATACTTGTCCTCTTAAACCCAACCGCCGGTTTCTAAGCCCCTTATCATGTTAGTTTATCTTTAGGTTCATTTAGTCTACCTAGGGTCTCACACTAAAGAAGCCACAGTTTCACCTAATCCCGCCCCAAGCTTATGAAACAAAAGGAATAACCAATTGACTATTCCTAACCGTTTTATGTAGAAAACCGAGAGAATTTAAAATCATTTGTTGTTTTTTTTTCATCTCAGCATACTTAACTCAGAGGGTGTGACCAATCTAAGTCGCTATCCCAGTGGCCAGGCACCTTAACCTTCAGTATTTTCGCTTTGATTTCTAAATTTTTCATGAGCTTTTTTAGATATTTAGTTTCCAGCTCTCTCTTTTTTTTTTTCTTTCTTTTTTCAACTTTTGATTAGAAATTCTAACGGTTTTAAACTTATAACGGTATTCCTTATACTATTATTGGCGGTTTCAGCTTCCCCATTTTTTCCTAGATGAGAACCCACAAGGTATCCTAATATATTTAGGTATATTAGCTAAAAGGAAACTTTTCTACCGGCTGGGCCTACCCACACATCCCAAGTCAACACGCTTTCGATTATTTATTCTTCTAATACATATAATATCTGAAAACCAGACACTTGATTTTATCTATCATTTCCCATATTTTATAATGCAATCTTCAAAATCAGGGACATTTTTTTTTCAGTTTTTTTTTTTTTTTTTTTTTTTTTTTGGACTCAAAATGACTCTGTATACAGACTAAACGACAGTTTCCCATCCCCACACTTAAACTCTACATTGCCCTCAATGTACGAATAGAAAACGACTAAAAACAAAAAATAAATTCCGAATACAAAAATAAAAAGACAAGGGCAAATTGGAAAGGACTTAGCTGGTTTATTAACGCGTAAGCTCCAAAAACTCTAGTCCAATCCAGCTAGATCGTATAGCATTTCATTCGCGATCAGCTCTAACACAATGGTAAACTTTTGGGTTGCTTCAATATAACGTACAGCTCCAGAATCGCCCGAATGGAGATTGAGTACGAGCGGTACAATCCAAACCTGCACAAGATAAAACAAAAACCCAGCAGAATACCGAACTAAAAAAATAATAATAATAATAAAACAAAATAAAAAGACTCAAGCTAATAACCTAGACACATAACAAAAGCCAAAACACAAAGACGACGCAACTAAGTAATGAACATGAAAAGAAAATACAAACTCTACACATGGGGGTATCCCCACACTCTCACAAACCTACTCGGGATTGATCTCAGGGAGGTCCGAAACCTCCACCTCCTCATCAACGCTCATCCCATCCTCATAATGCTTCAACCTATGGCCGTTCACCTTCCATCGCTGGCCATCCTCACCTTCAATCTCAATCGCACCGTAGGGAAAAACCTGTGTAACAACATAAGGACCCGTCCAACGCGACCTAAGCTTTCCTGAGAACAACCTAAGACGAGAATTATAATGTAGCACTTTCTCCCCACACTTAAATTCTTTCACTATCTTCAGACGCTTATCGTGCAACTTCTTAGTTTTCTCTTTATAATCCCACGATCTCATATAAGCATCATCCCTCAACTCCTCTAACTCATGCAACTGAAGGTATCTATGCTTACCTGCCTTATCCAAATCTAAATTTACCCTCTTCAATGCCCAAAATGCCTTATACTCTAACTCAACTGGTAAATGGCACGCTTTCCCATAAACTAAACGAAAAGGAGTGGTGCCTATCGGTGTCTTAAATGCGGTGCGAAAAGCCCACAATGCATCCTCTAGGTGATCTGACCAATCCTTTCGGTTCTGCCCCACTGTTTTCTCTAGGATTCTCTTGATCCCGCGATTGGTATTTTCCACTTGACCACTTGTTTGTGGATGATAAGCCGTAGAAAGCCGATGGGTGACCCCATAGCGTTTCAAAGCTTTCTCCATCTGGTCATTGCAAAAGTGTGTACCACGATCGCTAATCAAGGACTTAGGAGCACCAAACCTAGAAAACAGTGTCTTTAAAAACCTCACAACAACCCGTGCGTCATTTGTAGGCAAAGCTTGAGCTTCCACCCACTTAGAAACATAGTCAACCGCAACTAGGATGTATCTATTCCCACGAGAGTTGGGGAATGGACCCATGAAATCAATGCCCCACATATCAAATACTTCAATGGTCTGAATAGGATTTTGGGGCATCTCATTACGGGATGAGATATTACCAGTCCTCTGACAGGCATCACAATGTCTCACAAACTCATGGGTATCCTTAAAAATGGTCGGCCAATAGAAACCCGCATCAAACACGCGTTTGGCGGTATTAGTCGCCCCATAGTGACCTCCTACTCTACCCTCATGACAGTGTCTAAGGATATCTCTCGTCTCCTCACCAAACACACATCTCCTCAAAACCTGATCTGGTCCTAACCTAAACAAGTAAGGATCATCCCACAAGTAGTACTTAGAGTCGGCTATCAATTTCTTTTTCTCCTGAAAAGTAATATCACTCTTAAACTCACCCGAAACTAAGTAATTAGCTATGTCGGCATACCAAGGGAAGTCCCTACAGATCCTAGCTACCACAGAACACAAACTCTCATGAGGAAAATCATCCCTAATCCTCTCTTCCCTAGCTCTCCCTAACTCTGGATTCTCTAAACGAGATAGATGATCCGCAGCTACATTCTCAGCTCCACTCTTATCCCTAATCTCAATATCAAACTCTTGAAGCAAAAGGATCCACCTAATCAGTCTAGGCTTTGCATCTTTCTTGGAGAAAAGATGCCTAAGAGCGGAATGGTCGGTAAAAATGATAGTCTTAGAAAGCACGAGATACGACCTAAACTTATCACAAGCAAAGACGACGACTAGCAACTCCTTCTCTGTCGTCGTGTAATTCTCTTAGGCATCATTGAGTGTTTTGCTAGCGTAGTAAATGGGATGGAAATGCTTGTCCCTACGCTGGCCCAACACAGCCCCAACAGCAAAGTCGCTAGCATCACACATGATCTCGAAAGGAAGAGTCCAATCTGGAGCGACCAAAATGGGAGCAGTCACTAAACGCTCCTTCAACAACTCAAATGCCTTGACACATTCAGCAGAAAACTCGAATGGTCGATCTTTCTCAAGAAGCTGGGTCATCGGGCGGGCAATCTTAGAAAAATCCTTAATGAAACGCCTATAGAAACCCGCGTGACCTAGAAAACTACGAATAGACTTCACAGAAGTAGGCGACGGGAGTTGGGAAATGGTGTCGATTTTAGCTCTATCAACCTCAATCCCCGCCTGTGAAATCTTGTGCCCAAGAACAATACCCTCACGAACCATGAAGTGACACTTTTCCCAATTAAGCATCAGGTTCGTCTCCTCACACCGAGTAAGAACACGCTCTAGATTACGCAAACAATGATCGAAGGAACTCCCAAAGACAGAAAAATCATCCATGAAAACCTCCATGGAATCCTCGATCAACTCATGGAAAATCGCCGTCATACATCGCTGAAACGTGGCCGGGGCATTACATAGCCCAAAAGGCATGCGCCGATACGCAAAAGTGCCAAAGGGGCATGTGAATGTGGTTTTCTCTTGATCCTCAGGTGCAATAGGGATCTGAAAGTAACCAGAGAAACCATCCAGAAAGCAGTAAAACTGCTGACCCGACAAACGCTCAAGCATCTGATCAATAAAGGGCAAGGGGAAGTGGTCCTTGCGGGTGGCGTCATTGAGTTTGCGATAGTCAATGCAAACTCGCCATCCGGTCACAGTCCTAGTGGTTATGAGCTCATTTTTCTCATTCGTGACAACCGTCATGCCCCCCTTTTTGGGGACAACCTGGACTGGACTCACCCAAGATGAATCCGAGATGGGATAAATCAAACCTGCATCTAACAACTTAATCACCTCTTTCTTAACCACATCCTGCATGTTCGGATTTAGCCGTCGCTGAGGCTGGACAACCGGCTTAAACTCCTCAGTCATCAGAATCTTATGCGTGCAAAAAGAAGGGTGGATGCCCTTAATGTCAAAGAGCTTCCACGCAATAGCACGCTTGTGTGCTTTCAGTACACACAACAACCTCTCTTTCTCATCCTCTGTCAACTCAGACGATATGATGACAGGCAACTGAGAGTCCTCCCCTAAATATGCATACTCTAGATGAGATGGTAACTCCTTAAGCTCAAGGGTAGGGGGTGTCTCAAGTGATGGTGTCTCTAGAGGTCTCTCCGAATCAGTGGTCTCGAAAACCTGGGAGGCCTCATCAGAAAGGTGAGACTGAACAGCGGGTGAAGACATGTCCCGCTCAAGATCAAACTCAGTCATCTCAATGCACCCTTTATACTCGGTACCGAGCATCTGTGTGTCAAGGGTGTCTCGCTCGCAGAAGCTAGTGAGAAAGCTCCCCACCTGAGTCATGAACGAATCAATGAAGTACAGAGTATCATCGTTCTGGTTAGGGTGCTTCATGGAGTGCTGAACCTCAAAAGTGACCTGCTCGTTGGCAACTCGAAGAGTGAGTTTGCCATCAAAGACATCAACAATAGCACGAGCAGTGGCTAAGAATGGACGACCAAGAATGAGTGGAACTTGTGAGTCCTCGTCCATGTCAAGTATAACAAAATCCACCGGGAAAACAAATTTATCAACCTAAACTAACAAGTTTTCCACTATCCCGCGTGGAAACTTCACCGATCGGTCGGCGAGCTGAATACTCATGCGCGTAGGAGACAGCTCTCCTACATTGAGCCTAGCAAAAACAGAGTAGGGCATTAAATTAATGCTAGCTCCAAGGTCTGCAAGAGCATTACTAACAGTGAGATTCCCTATCAGACAGGGAATGGTAAAGCTACCCGGATCAGTCATCTTTGGGGGCAGCTTATTCTGCAGCGCTGCAGAAACCTGCTCAGGAAGAGTAATAGAAGAGATCTCCTCAAGTTTCTTTTTGTTTGTGAGCAAATCTTTCAGAAACTTGGCATACTTAGGCATCTTCGAAAGAGCCTCAACAAATGGTAAGTTCACTTAGATCTTTTTCAGCATATCCAGGAACTTACGGTACTGATCAGAATCATCTGGTCTAGCAAGTCGTCCAGGAAATGGTGGTTTAGGCTTGTAGGCCTTCACCGGAGTGTCATCTCTCTTCTCACCTTGAGAGCCGCTGGTTTGTGCTGTACTTGCTGGGCGGAGCCTAGGTTGCACCTCGCCAGCTGGTGTCTCTCTCTCAACTCCCTCATCATCAGACTCATCCTCTCCTACTGGTAACGAATCATCTACCCCCTTCCCACTCCTAGTAGTAACGGCTTTCACCTGATGCTTCCTAAACGATGAATCAGAGGAGTTAGGATTATTGACAGTGTTACTAGGAAGGCCCCCAGGAGGTCGCTCGCCTACCTGTAAAGCAAGATCTTTCACCTCTTTTTCCAGCCTTTGGAAGGCAACCTGATGTCCTTTAAAGAAGGTGGTATGGTCACGAAGCATGGAAAACATCTCAGCTTGAACTTTAGCCTGCTGGTCCAACTGAGCGGTTTGCCTTTCCAAGAGGGAGGTCAGATCACTCTCAGTACGACTAGAAAATTTCGGGGCATCCCCGGGATTGGGATCCTGGTGGAGATTCTGGCGTGGTGGATACCTCGAAGAGTTACCACCTTGCCAATTGGAGTTTTGATTTCTCCAATTCGGACCAGAAGATGAGGTGTAGTTTTGAAATGGTGGTCTAAGCCACCCAGAATTCAAGGAATCGACCTACTCAGGAGAAGAAACTGGGCATTCAGAAGTATCATGTCCCCCCCCCCCCGACATATCTCACATCTATCCATCCTAAACCTAAGCTCTTTAACCTCCCTAGCTAAAGACTCAACAGTAGCAGCAAGACTAGTATCAGGAGCAACCTGATAGACACCTCGAGTAGCGGGGGAGGTGTTACTAGTCGTAGGAGTGGAATTCCTAACAGCTTGCTTGCTCTGCTACTCAGAAAGAGCGAAGCTCTCAAACATAGAATTAGCTGCATCAATGTCCATCTTTTCCATGACATGTCCCTGTGCAGCAGTGTTAAAACGCATCTGAGTTTCATAAGTAAGCCCATTGTAGAACTTCTCTACAAGGGCCCAGTCGGACAAGCCATGCTGAGGGCATTTACTTAACAGATTCTGGAACCGCTCCCAAGCCATGTAGTAAGGCTCGTCAGCTTCCATGCGAAACGAGTGGATCTGTTCCCTAACACGAGCATCCTTGGACGGGGGATGATATTTCTTCATGAACTTAGAGCGCAAACCGTCCCAAGTGGTGATACCCTCGTGAGGAAGAGACTCAAGCCAAGTAGCAGCGCGGCCTGAGAGAGAAAACGGGAACAGATGCATATAAATGGTCTCAATGGGAACATTCGCAAGATTGAAAGTCTTGCAAATGCGGACAAAACGAGACAAGTGAGCTGGAGCATCCTCCTTTTCAAGACCATGAAACTGAGTAGAGTTAGCAATCACAGTCATGATATAAGATGGAATTTGCCAAGTGTTAGCATTGGCAATGGTAGGAAAAGCAATGGGTGAGTGGACTCCAGTGTAGCCCTCAGCAGCGCGCTGGTGAACAGTGCGTCTCTCGTCAGCCATCTCAGTAACAAGGGTTGGAAAAGGAATATGTGGCAAGGAATGAAAAGGTTTTTGTTCGGGTGTGGAAGATGAAGAAGAATGAAGGGGTGAAGAAGAACGTACCTGATCGATTTTCTTGCAGATAACCGTTCGAAATTCGCTAAGACGTTCGTGAAGGTCTCGCTCGGGATCCGTGGAAGCAGTGAACTGTGGAGGTCCCTGAGAGCGGGTATGTGGCATACACTGAAAGTGGATAGCAAATAACTTAAGACTAAAAGCACAATTAACAAGTAAAAGCACAAATAATCAGAAGCACGTCCAGCAAGAAACAAACAAGCAAAACAATTCAAGTAAATTCAACACAATGCCTAAATTAAGTCCCCGGCAACGGCGCCAAAAACTTGATGCGTGCTGATGTGTATATATATATATATATATATATATATATATAAATGTGCACAAGTTAAAACCCTAGACTCAACTAAACCACGCACAACCGGCAAGTGTATCGTTCGTTTGTAGCAAGCAAATAAGACCAGGTATCGAACCAAAGGACTCAATTAAACACAGAAGATTAAACTGTCACTGAATTGCTTGTTTAAATTAATAACTAAAAGGGGGGGGGGGGTTGAAATTGAAAATATAAAAATTGATTAACTATTAATTAACTAAATTACCCTTAATTAAATTAAATTAAAAACTAATTAAAACTAAAATAAAAACCGAACTAAAGTGATGGAAAAATCAAGCAAGGGAAAGACTGGCTACCTAGGTAAGAATCCTTAGACATAATACTCAATCCTGACGAAGAAACCCGTTTGGAGACCCTAATTTCATCCAACTACTCTCCTCCTGCAGGTAAGGCTACTAAGCTAGAATCAAGGCGGGACACGTGTAGAAATGCTAAAATGGAATTGGATCGCCCTAGCGTACCAAAATCCCATAGAAATCAGGTTAAAACCTCTCCTGGATTAAAACCCTCAAACTATGAAGCAGACTTAGACTCTACTGAAAGAAACCTAGGAAAACTCTAAACACGGACAAGTAGCGACTCCCGCCCTAGCGCTTGCCAACTACCGAACAATGCCTAGTTAGTTACCTAGCAAACTCGAGTTAGATTTCTCACCCTCAAGAATGGACTGCACGTTTTAGTTAATTTATTATATTAGTTTGTTATACTTGTGTCGTACTCCAACTCCAAATACTAGCACGCTAACCTAAGTTGATGAACTAGATTGATTTAAAGACCTAGGGAGTATCTCTACATGCCTAGCTTCACAAAACCAATAAACAAACTTCAAATAAAATTAACGCCAACACACATATATCAAATCCAACAATAAAAATAAAAATCATGTAATCCTACACATCCAAACGGAAACCAAACGTCATTCAAACATATTATTATCTAAATCATCATCCTAAGTAGCCATGAAAATGTCTAGCCACTCATAGTATTAAAAAACACCATCACAAAATAATTAAACATAGTTTTAAGTATGTCTAGAGAAAAATTAATAAAAACTAAACCTAACCCAAGGCTCGTTGGCTATTGATCTTTAACGTGCCCGTGGCCTTTTCTCCTTCTGTGCTCGTTCGATCGTCACCGCTTGAATATTGGTCCGTGCGATTAGTTGTTTCTGTTGTAGAATGAATGTATGTATAATAGTGTTCTGCCGTCCAAAAGATGAAATATATCCATAACCTCTGAGGCTCTGACCGACATGAATTGTGTTTAGGATTAGGCTTGGGCCCCTCTTTTTCTTGGGCTCGTGACATTTTATTTAAGGTCACATTTGACTTTTTTTTTTTAATTATATTATTATTATTAGGTGCTTTTGAATCGGGTGTTCTTGACTCGACCAAAGTTGTTCGTTTACACTCCGATGTCCACACGAACACCTACCAAAATATAAAATAATTAAATAAGTACTAAAAATATCTCAAAACTAATAAAAATCTATATAAACCTATACTAAATAAAATAGACCGGTACAAGCCTAAAACTAATAAAAACACTATCTAAACGACTCGAAAACTGCACAAACTTTACACTGGAAATAGATGTATTTTACAATATGTCACACCCTCAAATTTCCACCTGCGGAGTTCTACCGCGAGGCGTGTGACATACCAGGATCCAAGTCAACGGTCACAATAAACGACGTCTAAATGTAAAAACATACGTAAACAAAACCATGCATAAGTTTAAAACCAACATTCAATAGTGCGGAAGCATTTTAAAGTTTACAAAAGTCATGCATAAATAAACATAAGTTCAAAAGTTCATAATCCCAAAACGTGCAGATGAAACCCTAGACACGAGACGACTCCAGTGCGACCACGTGCGCCTATCCATATGCTGCTACCTTAGCGACCTGAGAAAACATGCTAAAAGAGTCAACATATAATGCTGGTGAGTTCACAGGTTTTAACTAAACGTTTACAGTGATCCTTCAAAAATGTTACCATCACAATTACTACTATGCTTGTGAGAACGCCAAACCAGGCGCAGAATGAGATACTCATACGGGTGAAACCATTACTGACTAAGCCGTGTGTTACCCTTAGTTCCTATGGGCTACCGTCATCGCCGGTAGACCTTGTTTTGTTAGAGACAATATGCACCCGCCCGGTCCAACCGTCGAGTGGGGTTTGTCAGTTCCCAATAGCGCTATCCATATTTCCCCGCCATATACCCATGTTAGTGGTTTCAAGGGATTTTCGATGAACCGTATAGTAAGATAAGTAAGCCATAGTATAACGTGATAACAAGTCATAAGTCATAAGAGTTTAACAAGTCATAAGTCATAAAAGAGTTTGTAAGCATGTTTCTCACCCCGAAAGTAAAAACTGTAAAATGTGGGGCCGTGAACTCACCTTAGATAACGTTCCTCGAATATGTGTAAAGATGTTTAGCCCGTGACAATCCCTCTACCGAAGATCTATCAAAATGTTCACATAAGTATTCCGACTAATAACCATAAGGTTATCTAGTCCCCGATTGTCCAGATCATAACCAAGTATGTTTTAAAACGTGTTTAAATGTTTAACCGACACACTAGACCGACCCGACATCCCGTTGGTGACCCATTACCCTAACTAATCAAGTACACATAGGTTACATGCAAGGTTCAAGCATAAAACACTTAGTTTGTATCAAAAATCTCATTTTTGTTAACACAGGGTCGAATGTAGTTGTAAGTGGTCGAAGGTGACTTGAACTGGTCGAATGTGGGTTCGAACTTCCACCTTCGCCCCTTTTTCTTCCACCTTCGCCCCCTTGTGGTACCTTCGCCCCTTTTTCTTCCAGGTTCGACCCCTGGATTCCACCTTCGCCCGTTCGACTGGCCGAAGGTGTTCCAGGTTCGACCCTGTTGTGTTGTTTACTCAAAAACGCATCCAAAAACATCCGAAAACATCACGAAACATCATGAGTTACAGCAGTCAAGCATCATTAACATATTCCTACGAAACCCTACCAATTTTACCCCAAAATTTATCCGTTTTACAAGTTTCCTAAAATAGCAAATTATGGAGATGTCACATCATCATGCATGCAAATATTACCCAATTAGGAAACTTTCTGAAATCGATTAATAATCAGTTTATCATACTCGGATCATCATGAACAAGAAACCCCTATCATAACCTTATCATAATCATCCCAAAAACAACCCTAAATCTAACTAAAAACTCCTTTAATCATCAAAACACCATCAACAATCAAAGGTAACACGTTTCAATCATAACCCATCATTAATAACAGCCCTAGGTTGTTGTTATCTCATCTATATAACAAATAATCATCAAACAATGCTTAATACCACATAAACACATGTTAAATTGTATGAAAACTCATTGTTTATGAATAAGTTTTATTTAGAAAGATATTAGGAAGGTTTTCACCCATAAAACATGTTGATATCAGATCTGGACCCTTGGGGTTTAGATTAAAACAAGTCAAAATTGTTTAAAAAGGATTTGTAATGAAGAACACACCTTAGATTTTCACTTGTAATGATTTAGAGAGTTAGGTTATGAAAAACAAGCTCAAAAACTCCTTCCCCAATGATAATAGCTGATAGAGAGTGTTTGGAGGCGTTTAGGGTTTGTGAAATGGTGAAAAATGGCTAAGGATGGTATTTATACTGTCTGCACGTTCGCCCAGTTTAAGTGGTCGAATGTGGAATTTTTCCACGTTCGCCCCTTTTTAGTGGTCGAATGTGGAACTTTTCCACATTCGCCCACTTTGTTTCCACGTTCGCCCCTTTTTAGTGGTCGAATGTGGAACTTTTCCACATTCGCCCACTTTGTTTCTACGTTCGCCCATTTTTCAAACCCCATTTCCACATTCGCCCAAAAGTTCCACATTCAGGTCATCAGCACATTTTTAACACATGTTAACAGCACTTTTAACACATGTTAACCTTTTTCCAGTTTGTCGTGTTTAACGCATTCTAACACATCTTAACACATAAGCATGCATCCATAGTCTATACTTAGTATGTTTAGGCACGTATAATCATTCGTACATCATTTAAGCAAGTATAAGCATACAATCCACCACACGACCCATAATCTACACATATACTAAATTAATTCATGTAATGTCACCAACAACGGGACCCGGTACTAATGTATTCTCAAAACGACTCCCAATGATCCTCCAGATCATTGGACCCTGGACAATCCTAATCTGACCCGACTCAACTAACCCAGTTAAGTTTGCTTATAAACGTTTCTCGCTAAGGTAGACTTACTAGATTTTTAAAAAGTTAGTTACCGAAAGTTGCCGGGTGTCACATCATCCCCCTGTTGAAAGAATTTTCGTCCCGAAAATTTCCCAAAGTCGAGGAGGAAAAATAAATAAGAAGAAAAATTTTTCCGGGTCGTGGTCGTCACATCATCCCCCTGTTGAAAGGAATCTCGTCCCGAGATTCTTTCGGCTTCAACAGTAATGTGTGTCGACCTATGTGCCCAAGTAACGTCTCCCCAAAATACGACAAGTGAAGGTCATGAATCAAACGTGACAGTAACAACCGGGAAATCACTTTCCCCAATGTGAGTATGAGACAAAAGACCCCCGATGAAAGCCTACTGGAGCCTACTATGATCGGTATAACTAATCCACTGGTACCGTCCAAGTAGCATCCCCAAAGGACCCTCATCAACCCAAAGAATGAGAAACAGCGACCAAACCACAAAGAAAACACCCGAAACACGAACGCACAACAATGCGGATAAAAGTATGACCAAAGCGTAACAAGAGATAAGAGAGAATACGTACGGGTAACAGTGTCTGGGTCCGCCTGGTTCTCCCTAGCACCAATCACATAAGCATGAGCACGAGTCCACCGGCCACCGCCGTCCTTGTCCCCGTCCTTCCCCGCAGTCTCTGTGCCCCCTTGAGTCAACTTGGGACAGCTTCGCTTGAAGTGCCCCGCTTCCCCACAATGGAAGCAACCCTGGTTCCCCTGTGAAGCAGGGGTAGTAACAGCAGCAGTCTGAGTCGTCCCGGAGAGGTTGACCCTACAATTCTTGGCAAGATGCCCCGTCTTCTGACAACGCTCACAGCGAAAGCTCTCACAAGTACCAAAATGATGAAACCCACAACGTCCACACTTAGGGCTTTTCCCAGCATAGCCCCCCTGTTTCTGGTCCGGGGCTGACCCAGAAGCCTCAGTCTTCTTCGCTGCCGGTTGTCGCTGAGTCCCCGATGAACCCTTATCCACGCTCTCCCACTTCCTCTTGTTCTCAGCCGGCGCCTTCACAGATGAGCCCCTAGGAGGCAAGACACCCTCAGCAATCTTCAAATTGGTCATCTTAGTAGCCGACCGCACAGCCTCTAACATGGTAGTAGGATCCCTAGCAGACACCAGTCCCGCAATCTCTGGCACCAAACCCGCAAGATACTGCTCTATCCTCCTATACTCTGGTGTAGACAAACCTGGACACATCACAGCTAGCTCGTTGTGCCTGATCGTGTACTCCTCCACCTCAGAACCAATCATCTTAAGATTCCCATATTCCTGTTCCAACCTCTTAATCTCCTCACGTGGGCAATACTCCTCCTTCAACCTACGCACAAAATCCGCCCAAAGCATGGCGTTGGCCTCCCCAAGACCAAGTGTCTGTGTGACGCAGTTCCACCACGTCAAGGCGGCTCCTACAAAAGTCCCCGAAGCAAACTTCACCCAATCCGCCGCTGGAGTCTCACATAAAGCAAATACCGACTCCGTCTTCTCCAACCACCTGAGTAACTCCACAGCTCCCTCCGTACCCTGGAAGCTGAGAGGCTGACAATCTTTAAACCGCTTATAGGCAACACCTGCCTGAACTGGAGGAGCGGCAGCACCCATGAAAGTCTGCTGGGCTGCCTGAAAAGCAGCTAGTGCAACGCCCAACTGTTGCTGCATCATCTCATTGAGCTCATCATACGTCATAGTAATGTTACCACCACCTCTACCCCCACCACGGCGTCCACCTCCGCCACCACGGCGTCCACCTGTACGTCCACCAGCGCGACCAGACATGTTCTGCCAGAACATGAGACGAGACACTCAGTACCACAGACAAACCAAGCTACGAGTGACCAAACGAACTCAGAATGCGGTTCCAGCATGACCATTAGTCCGAACACAAAGTCCACCAAGATTTTCATGCATTTCGATTTATGATTTCGTGTGCACCCGAAATAACAAATCGCTCTACATGGTCCCCTAGGCGTGCTCTGAGCTAGAACTTCAAGTCACCCGATACCCACATCCCAAAATGATATAACCAACTTAAAAGATCAATAAAGAAATCCCCTCGGCTGTAACCCCGAGAAGAAAATAAAGTGAGGCTAGGAATAACCAAGGATAAGGTAGGTAATGTGACACTGTGTAGTAAGGAGACCGACACCCCGACAAGGTTAGTATGTTTACTCAAAAGACATGACTCAAATGCATGTGACCGTCTAGTGTGTGTGACTCGGCTATAGTCTAGACTCTACATGCAGTCCTAGTTCACTATAACCATTGGCTCTGATACCAATCTGTCACACCCTCAAATTTCCACCTGCGGAGTTCTACCGCGAGGCGTGTGACATACCAGGATCCAAGTCAACGGTCACAATAAACGACGTCTAAATGTAAAAACATACGTAAACAAAACCATGCATAAGTTTAAAACCAACATTCAATAGTGCGGAAGCATTTTAAAGTTTACAAAAGTCATGCATAAATAAACATAAGTTCAAAAGTTCATAATCCCAAAACGTGCAGATGAAACCCTAGACACGAGACGACTCCAGTGCGACCACGTGCGCCTATCCATATGCTGCTACCTTAGCGACCTGAGAAAACATGCTAAAAGAGTCAACATATAATGCTGGTGAGTTCACAGGTTTTAACTAAACGTTTACAGTGATCCTTCAAAAATGTTACCATCACAATTACTACTATGCTTGTGAGAACGCCAAACCAGGCGCAGAATGAGATACTCATACGGGTGAAACCATTACTGACTAAGCCGTGTGTTACCCTTAGTTCCTATGGGCTACCGTCATCGCCGGTAGACCTTGTTTTGTTAGAGACAATATGCACCCGCCCGGTCCAACCGTCGAGTGGGGTTTGTCAGTTCCCAATAGCGCTATCCATATTTCCCCGCCATATACCCATGTTAGTGGTTTCAAGGGATTTTCGATGAACCGTATAGTAAGATAAGTAAGCCATAGTATAACGTGATAACAAGTCATAAGTCATAAGAGTTTAACAAGTCATAAGTCATAAAAGAGTTTGTAAGCATGTTTCTCACCCCGAAAGTAAAAACTGTAAAATGTGGGGCCGTGAACTCACCTTAG
This sequence comes from Ambrosia trifida, assembly GCA_028751855.1. NCBI lineage: Eukaryota > Viridiplantae > Streptophyta > Magnoliopsida > Asterales > Asteraceae > Ambrosia > Ambrosia trifida. The sequence goes on from CM054127.1 coordinate 84,188,124, forward strand.
ATAACGTTCCTCGAATATGTGTAAAGATGTTTAGCCCGTGACAATCCCTCTACCGAAGATCTATCAAAATGTTCACATAAGTATTCCGACTAATAACCATAAGGTTATCTAGTCCCCGATTGTCCAGATCATAACCAAGTATGTTTTAAAACGTGTTTAAATGTTTAACCGACACACTAGACCGACCCGACATCCCGTTGGTGACCCATTACCCTAACTAATCAAGTACACATAGGTTACATGCAAGGTTCAAGCATAAAACACTTAGTTTGTATCAAAAATCTCATTTTTGTTAACACAGGGTCGAATGTAGTTGTAAGTGGTCGAAGGTGACTTGAACTGGTCGAATGTGGGTTCGAACTTCCACCTTCGCCCCTTTTTCTTCCACCTTCGCCCCCTTGTGGTACCTTCGCCCCTTTTTCTTCCAGGTTCGACCCCTGGATTCCACCTTCGCCCGTTCGACTGGCCGAAGGTGTTCCAGGTTCGACCCTGTTGTGTTGTTTACTCAAAAACGCATCCAAAAACATCCGAAAACATCACGAAACATCATGAGTTACAGCAGTCAAGCATCATTAACATATTCCTACGAAACCCTACCAATTTTACCCCAAAATTTATCCGTTTTACAAGTTTCCTAAAATAGCAAATTATGGAGATGTCACATCATCATGCATGCAAATATTACCCAATTAGGAAACTTTCTGAAATCGATTAATAATCAGTTTATCATACTCGGATCATCATGAACAAGAAACCCCTATCATAACCTTATCATAATCATCCCAAAAACAACCCTAAATCTAACTAAAAACTCCTTTAATCATCAAAACACCATCAACAATCAAAGGTAACACGTTTCAATCATAACCCATCATTAATAACAGCCCTAGGTTGTTGTTATCTCATCTATATAACAAATAATCATCAAACAATGCTTAATACCACATAAACACATGTTAAATTGTATGAAAACTCATTGTTTATGAATAAGTTTTATTTAGAAAGATATTAGGAAGGTTTTCACCCATAAAACATGTTGATATCAGATCTGGACCCTTGGGGTTTAGATTAAAACAAGTCAAAATTGTTTAAAAAGGATTTGTAATGAAGAACACACCTTAGATTTTCACTTGTAATGATTTAGAGAGTTAGGTTATGAAAAACAAGCTCAAAAACTCCTTCCCCAATGATAATAGCTGATAGAGAGTGTTTGGAGGCGTTTAGGGTTTGTGAAATGGTGAAAAATGGCTAAGGATGGTATTTATACTGTCTGCACGTTCGCCCAGTTTAAGTGGTCGAATGTGGAATTTTTCCACGTTCGCCCCTTTTTAGTGGTCGAATGTGGAACTTTTCCACATTCGCCCACTTTGTTTCCACGTTCGCCCCTTTTTAGTGGTCGAATGTGGAACTTTTCCACATTCGCCCACTTTGTTTCTACGTTCGCCCATTTTTCAAACCCCATTTCCACATTCGCCCAAAAGTTCCACATTCAGGTCATCAGCACATTTTTAACACATGTTAACAGCACTTTTAACACATGTTAACCTTTTTCCAGTTTGTCGTGTTTAACGCATTCTAACACATCTTAACACATAAGCATGCATCCATAGTCTATACTTAGTATGTTTAGGCACGTATAATCATTCGTACATCATTTAAGCAAGTATAAGCATACAATCCACCACACGACCCATAATCTACACATATACTAAATTAATTCATGTAATGTCACCAACAACGGGACCCGGTACTAATGTATTCTCAAAACGACTCCCAATGATCCTCCAGATCATTGGACCCTGGACAATCCTAATCTGACCCGACTCAACTAACCCAGTTAAGTTTGCTTATAAACGTTTCTCGCTAAGGTAGACTTACTAGATTTTTAAAAAGTTAGTTACCGAAAGTTGCCGGGTGTCACACAATACATCAAGAAGAAGGGTAGTTTATGTATGTTAGTAAAGGGTCCTTAGAGGTGGCTGTGATGGTTAGTAAAGGGTCATTAGAGGTGGATGTGGTGGTTAATTAAAGTAGTGAATAATGATGGTGGTGACTGTGGTGGTGAACTGGTGTCTTTTGTACACACACACACACACACACACATATATATATATATATATATATAGGGTTAGGATACTTTGAAAACCCTTGTGAGTTGTGAGAACCATAGGAACCCTTGTGGACCTTTGATCTTTATCATCCAATGGTTAGGATTCCATTAAAGGATTGTTTTGTCATGTTGTGGAATGAAAAATCTGATTAGGATTTTTAAATAAAATAATAGCTTAAAAGGGTAGTTTGGGTATAGATAAACAAAATCTTCTCTCACCTTCTGCCATACAAAACAGTCACAATCAAAAGGTCACCCTCAACCCTTTTAAACTTATTTCTTAAATTCTGATTTACTTTTTAAAATACACCACTAACTTCAACCAATTACACCAGTGTAAGAAAACGAAAAACATAACCAAAATTACAAAATCTTGCAATAAACTTGCCACTAATCAAATACACCAGTGTAAGAAAACGAAAAACATAACCAAATTACAAATCCACCAAAAATATAAGAAACTTACATCTAAACTATCTTGTCCACTAACTCAAGCAATTACACCGGTGTAAAACTCTTCAACAAATCAGATCCCGGTTTGCACAAAACATAACTTAAATCAATTTACACCAGTGTATAAAAGGAAACAAAATACTTACCAAAAAACGAAATCAAAAACGTGTTTTACGTTGGTGTAACCCCAAAATGTTTATTAAAATGCTAAGCAAAAAGCACCAATGTAACCATTCAAAACGGGGCAAAAAAAAGTTTTCAACACTAGTGTAAGTTTTCAATACCAATGTAACATACAACATAATGAGAATTGGATTCTTTAAAGGCATAATCAAGTATAGATTTTGGAAAACTAACTTATGTAACACTAACCTTCTTTAACCTCCCTGTCATTTGTTGCGCCAAACCAAAGAACCCGGGTGCCAAAACGTTCCTCCCCGGTGCCAAAACTGGCCTCACTCAAACAAAGATTCTACAAACCAAAAAACCCAAACATTTAACGATCAAAAGGTAAAACCACAAAAATAGATTTAACAAAAAACGAATGAAAATATTTTTACGCCAATGTAAATCAGAGATTCAACTCTATTTTTTTTCCCACAAGCACATCAGTATTTCCTAATGTACACCAACGACACCATATACAAAAAAACGACACCATATACAAAAAATAACTGTATTAATAATAATAATAATAATAATTAAAAAAAAACCTTACCGTCTGAGCCACCACCACCGTCTGAGCCACCACCCTCCTCAGCCACCACCAATTTACACCAGTGTATCAAGGGGCCTGTTTTCATGGTCATAATAATAATAATCTCCGAAAGACAATTTTATTTTATTCCTCCGAATAGAACATGGCCATATGAGTGGATACCGCCACTATCAAAGATCTCGGGTGTGATGGTCAATCTATCTATCCCGATATATGGATAGATATATGATCCAGCATGCCCATTTGTAAAATAAAAAACCCAATTCCATTCTCCCCCGACTCCATGTACGAATAAAGTGGTAAAGGGGTAGTAATATAATAAATCATATAGAATCAATGGATTCGTGGTATTATAATAATAATAATAATAATAATAATAATAATAATAATAATAATAATAATAACAACAACAACAGGAAATAATAATAATAATAATAATAATAATAATAATAATAATAATAATAATAATATATACCTGCAAATCATGTTCTTCAACAAACATTCATCACCATTTTCAGATCTGTTCATATCCCCAAACCCACCACCATTCAGATCGTTCAGATCTGTTCGTTTGACACCCATCGAAAACCATCGTCTTCCATCATCGACCCATCGTCTTCCATCATCAAACCCTTGTTCACAACCACCCATCGAAACCCATTATTCAGCCTCTGTTTCATCGTCCCAGACCGTCTTCTTGATCATCGACCCATCGTCTTCCATCGAAACCCATTATTCAGCCTCTGTTTCATCGCCCATCGTCTTCCATCATCAAACCCTTGTTCACAACCACCCATCGACCCATCGTCTTCCATCATCAAACCCTTGTTCACAACCACCCATCGAAACCCTTTATTCAGCCTCTTGTTTCATCGTCCCACACCGTCTTCTTGATCATTCACCCACCTTCGAAACCCATTCTTCTTGTTCATGCCCCTGTTCTTCGGTTTTTTTTAGAGAGAGATAGAGATAAACGAGTGTGTGTGTATTTTTTTTAGAGAGAGAGAGAGAGAAAGTGAGAGAGAGAGAGAGAGAGAGAGATGAGAGACAGGTTTTAAAGGAGGTGTGGGTGGGGTGTGGGTGGGTTGGGGTGGGGTAGGGGAGATGGTATTTGATAAAAATGCCCTTTAATAAAAAAACCTTGACTAGCCTACGTGTCATGATACTATTGGACTAGGGGAGTTCTCTAGTTCTCGCAACTCAGAGGAGTTTTCAAAATATCCGGATCCTATATATATATATATATATATTGTACATAGAAGATGGTGAGTCAGAAGGGGGGGTTTATAAAAAAAATAAAATAATAATAAATAAATCAATTGTTAATACATTATTTACACATCAGCAAGCCACATAAGCAATTATGACAACGCAATTGCCACGTCAGCCATTTTTGTCATGTAGACTAACCAGGTTAGATCTCCGTTAGTTTGGGGATGATGGAACAAACTAACTTGCAAGTTCGGAGTGTTATCCGCCATAGTGATAGTTCGGAGCATTATCCGCCAATGGGTGAAAGTTGGGAGTATTTAAATCCATTTCCCCATGTAATAAATATATTGTCTAAACAAAATATATTTATTATCCGTAGCGCCTTTCTTGATCATAACTTGAGCTTCACTCGTCGATCTATTACCTGAATTTTCGAGCCGCCTTACATGTTGACTGCGACTCGTTCGAGTTGCTCAACTTTGACTTGTTGATAACATTAGACTACCAATTTTAGACCCAACAAAGAAGGAGTGTTTCATTAGGAATCATTTGAACACTCATTTGTTGATCCATCCAAGAACCTTAAATCGTAACCAGCATACATTATGTTCATGGAGACACATATGCAATCATAACAATAGCATGTATATCGCGTGTGTCATCCATTGAGAAAAAAAAAAAAAGAAACCAAATCATTTTATAAGTTTATTGTGGTTAGCAAGTTAGGTGGATCAATGTACCGTACGTCCTTTAAAAAGTATCAAATTGGTTGGGGTGAAAACGGAAATGATGGTCGTTTTTAGAAAGAAAAAAATAAGTGTGACCACTTGGCATGGCCATGGCAGTTAGTTACGTGACATATGATAATAGTAATCCATGAGCTCTTTCCATCCCATCATCATTCAAACAATTCAAGTATATGTGATCCAATCACTTGATTTTCGTTATCTGTTATCTCAAGCGGACCTAAAACTAGAAACCAAAAGTCTAGGTCTGTTATTTGCTTGCTTCAGAAAAAAGCAATAAGCGAAAACATGTCACTATTTTCATAAGTAAAAATATTAGTATTTCTGTAATCATATCTAACACGATAGCTATACATACATACATACATACATAAACGGATTAACAATTGGACAAACCCCCATAATTCACCAATAATCTCCACATGAACATACACCATCAACAAAGTGATGAAACCTGTAATTATCTCTCATAATGATCTCCCTGTTTTCAACTGCAGATATATACTTCATCGCTGAATGACAGTCTCCGCATACTCTCAAATTCTTAATAATGCGCAAACTCGAACCTGAAGTGCTGCTGCTGCTGCTAATCAAGCCAAACGCCAAAGCAAGCTTTTCGCTGTGTCCACATAGGATCATTTCCTTCTCGCCTTCTTCCATGTTCTGCAACACAAACTTGGTGTCCGGGACATACCCCTTTTCTTTTATCTTCAAAAGTAAACATTCCATTTTTTCAGCAATTTGATCCATAAAAGGATGTGAAGTGTCTCCAACAACAAAGCTATAAACTTTCCTACCAACTTCAATCCAACTACATCCAGGGGATTTCGTCACACCTCTCTCTTTCATCAAACACCTTATTCTGGAAGCGTCTTCCCATCTCCCTAGCGTTGAATAAATATTCGCTAAAAGTATATAATTACCAGAACTTTCGGGCTCAAGTTCAAACAGGAATCTTGCAGCGTGTTCTGCCATTTCAAGGTTTAAATGAATTCTAGACGCGCCCAGTAATGACCCCCAAATAGCAGCATTAGGTTCAAAAGGCATGCTTTCAATGAACTCCAGTGTCTCAGATAATTGTCCAGAACGTGCCATTAAATCCACCATACACGCATACTGCTCCATATCTGCTTCCAACCCGTATTCTTGCTTCATCAAGTTAAACAAATCACGCCCTTGGGTTATTAATCCCGAGTGGCTACAAGCTGAAAGGAGATTTGTGAAGGTTACATGATTTGGTCTTATTCCCTCATCAACCGTCATGTGTTGAAATAGTTTCAGAGCTTCTGTACCGAACCCGTGCATTCCATATGCTGCAATCATCACATTCCATGACACGATGTCTCTTCTTTGACCTACTGTCAAGTCAAACACTTGGCGGCTTTTATAGATAGTACCACATCTTCCATACATGTCAATAAGAGCGTTGCATACGAAGTTACTTGAGTCAAGTCCATGTCTAATTATGTACTGATGAATCTCTCTTCCTTGGCGTAAAGCAGCTAGCTTTGAACACACACTTAGAGACGAAATCATGGTGACTGAATCCAGTTGAACATTATTTACTTTCATTTCTCTTAATAAATCCAAGGCACCAACTCCAAACCCATGTTTTCCACTAGCAGCAATAAGTGAATTCCAAATAACAACGTCCTTTGTCGAAAGCCCGTTAAAAACAGCATAAGAAGCTTCTAGATCATCACTTCCCGAGTACATTGCTATGAGAGCACTCCCGACACCCGTTGCCATCTCAATTCCATTCCTAATGATGTAGTTATGGATCTCTTTCCCGAGTTTTAACTTCTTCAATTGTGCACAAGCCGTCAAGACTCCGGATATAGAGGTCGTGTTGGGTGAAATCCCGAGCTGGCACATTTTAGAAAAGAATTCTATGGCGGTTTTACCATCACCATACTGAGTAAATCCTGTTATCAACCCGTTCCATGTAATAATGTCAGGTAAAACTCCTTGTAACTCCATTTCATAAAGGAGTTTAATCGCATCATCACGACAACCTTTAATAGCACAGGCAGAAAGAACCGAATTCCATGACACCAAATCTTTTTGTTGAATTTTATTGAACTTTTTTCTCGCCCCATCATTTACATTCCGGGACTTAGCATAGAAATCAATCAAAGCATTGTTAACAAAAAGATTTGATTCTAATTCTTCTATCTTTAAGCAATAACCATGAATCTCCCTGCCATGTTTTTTCCAAACACAAATCAGTACACGCCGATAAAACACTAGAAATGGTGGTCGAGTTTGGTTTAACTCCTCGAGATATCATTTTCCTGAATATATTCAACGCTCGAGATGGATTTCCATTCTGCAGGTTCCCAGTTATTAACGCGGTCCAAGACACAACATTTGGTTCCAGGTCTCCAAACCCATCCATTTTCGAGAAATATTTGGCAGCCTCTTTAAAACGTCCAACTTGCGCTAAACCACTAAGTATTATATTATACGTCACCCGATCAGGCATCACACCTTTAACCCTCATTTTATCAACACACCAAAGCGCTCTTTCAAACTCTCGTTTCGACACATACCCAGAAATCATCATGTTCCACATAACAACATCAACCGACTCCATCTGTTCAAACAACCGTCTTGCAATATCCATCCTTCCACATTTAATAAACATATCAAGAACAGCCCTTTTTACCGCAGTATTCCCTTCAAACCCGATGGAAATCATGTAATCATACACATCCTTCCCCGCCTTATAATCTTTGAGGCGCGCACACGCCTTAAACACTTTCGGAAACACAAAACCATCAGGCCGTACGCCTTCATCAACCATCATATAAAACAAAGCAATAACTTCCTCATAGTGACCCAAATCACAATACATTCCTATAACTGAAGTCCAACTAAACACATTTCTCTCAGGCATTTCATCGAACAATTGGCGTGCGTCGGCAACACTACCAAGTTTGCAGTAGAATTCTAGTAACTGACTTCCAAGAAAGTCGCATAATTCAACTCCTGTGACGATAATATGGGCATGAAGTTGTAAACCCAGTTGCAGATTGTGGAGTTTGCGACAGTGTTTAAGGACCAAGGCGTAGGACTGAACACACTGATCTGGGTTGGTTAAATCTAGTGAATGGAGGAGAGTGGCAACATTGGTTAGCAATGGTTTGTGTTGTGGAATGGTTATTGTATGGTTGGGTTTTATAGAATTGATGATGTAATTGCAGTTGGTTGGTATTGTTGTTGGGTTTTGATGGAGAGGGAATAGAGTTGAGTAAGTTGCCATTGAAGCAACTAATGGCTACCAGTGTCTTGTTGGTGATAGATAAGCTATAACTAGCGATGATCAAATGATACCGGGTACCGGTACCGGTACCGAACTGGTACCGTACCGAATTTCCGGTACCCCACATTTTTGGTTTTTCGTTACTGGTACCGGTATCTACTTTTGGGGAATTTCGGTACCGGTATTTTCAGTACCGAACCGGTACCACTCTCATCCCTAGCTATAACTACTCTAGTTGAGTTTACACGAGTTTGAGCTTTTGTTTTAGAGATGGTTTGAGATTGAGTTTGAAAACAGTTTATTGACTTCCAATAAAGTAATAAGCCATTTTCAAAAGGATTTGATGCTTTTCTAAATGACTTATTGGCTTTTTCAAAAATCCAATAAGTCAATAAATAAATTGTTTTCAAACTCAATCCCAAACACCCTCTTACTAAACCTCATTTAATAAAGAATTGTATACTTAATAGGAGAGTCGTCACTGCATAAGAAATCTGACGTGTTAATCATAGAGGTGAGCTAACAATGTTCTGATGATGCGAATAATGATGTCATTAATCTGCTTAAAATATTCAAGAAAATACGTAGGCCACTTGAATTTACCACTATTGAGTAAAACAACATCTGTTCGTTAGCCTCGATTAACGAACAGTTGTTCAGACCAATAATTGGGCTTTTTTTTCTAACAAGCAGATGTTATGAACATCTGTTGAGTACCTATTCAGCCATCTAAGTTTAAAGTTTTAAGATGGAAGTTTTAAATTAACACTAGTGGTAATGCCCGCGCGTTGCAGCGGGTTCGTTACGCGAGGAAAATATAGTCAATATCTTTTTTTGGTACCAGAACTTCTTATGAAGTGGCATCTGAAATTCCCGATATTCAAACGTGTTAACGTGTTCTTCTTTATTTTTTCATACCTCATACCGTCACATACACCAACATTTATCTCATCAAGTGCACACCATTGTATCTATAACGTAAAGAAAGTACACAAATTTACAAATGATAAGTGATCAAAGAAGCAATTTATGTGACGTGTAAAACTAACCTTGGGAAATCCAGCAATTTGATTTGCAGTCAAAATTGTTCGTTGCAATGTGCTTGTCCAAATCTAGGTGCATAAATAAAAAAACAATATAAAACATTGCAAACTTTGTGCAACAAACAAAGAAAATGCAAATAGTAAAATAAGTAATAGTTCTTACAAAAGCATTTTTTTGAAGGCAAGATAGTTCATGTAGGCCTTCAATTGAATGTTATAAGAGGAGAAATGATAAGTGATCAAAGAAGCAATTTATGTAACATGTAAAACTAACCTTGGGAAATCCAGCAATTTGATTTGCAGTCAAAATTGTTCGTTGCAATGTGCTTGTCCAAATCTAGGTGCATAAATAAAAAAAACAATATAAAACATTGCAAACTTTATGCAACAAACAAAGAAAATGCAAATAGTAAAATAAGTAATAGTTCTTACAAAAGCATTTTTTTGAAGGCAAGATAGTTCATGTAGGCCTTCAATTGAATGTTATAAGAGGAGGACTTGAATTTCACAATCATTCTCATTCAATTTGATCCTTAGGGTTACGGAACTTGAAGGGACAAGAGGTTAATGATCTATATTTATGAAGGAAGAATGCAAATGATTGAAGGGTATGGATGGAAGAAGGAGGGTAGTATTGTAAAAGTCTTTTGATATTGTAAAGGAGGAGGTGGATGAAATGCCTATATTACCCTCTTAAGTGTCTTAATTGTCCCATTTATGCCCATAATACCCTTAAATTTCTTGCTTAAATATGTTGTATATGTTGCTTGTTAAGTTGTACGGAAATGCAAATTACATTCTTGTACATCACTCCTCCTTTATAATGTATTATAGATAAGGAAATGTGATTTTTGTAGGTATATATAATCATAACAGATGTTTCCCTTATACACAACCATTCTCTCATCCAAATTAATTCAAAAAATCAGCTTTCAAATTCTTTAAAATCATGTCAATGGACGTTGATAACAAAATTCATAGTTTTGTTAGTGATCTGAACCCATCGAAAGATATCTGGTATCTGAAGGCCCGAATCATACGAAAGTGGAAACAAAGTTTTAAGATGGAAATGATATTGATTGATGAGCAGGTAATGTATATTTTCTCTAAAGTTACTTTATGTTACTTTTGATGATGTAAATATTCTTTGTGTTGTGTTTTTCGTTTACTTTATGTTATGAGAGTTGAGATTCAGACCTGCATAAAGAGTCATTTGATACACGTTTTTAACGGTCAACTTCAAGAGGATGTTGTGGTTATTCTATCAAAGTTTGGGGTCGGTGAAAACAAGGACTCATACAAAGTTGTAGCACATGATTATAAGATCAACTTTTATTGTTGTACCACTGTTAGCCGTGTTGTTAGTTGGGAAGGTGTTGAGTATGGATTTAATTTCATGCCTTTTAAAGATATTCTTAAAGGCGAAGTAGAAGAACTTTTGACTGTTGGTTTATCTATTACTTTACCTTTAATATGTAGTTTATTTTGATTTTGGGTTCCATATTTTAAATTATAATTTTTGTATAGATGTGGCTGGTAGTGTCATTTGGTGTGGAGCTCTTAACGTGTTTGGGTGACCTCCAAAAGAAACTAAAAGGATGAATTTTGATATTCAAGACTTAGAGTAAGCATTTGTATATTTTTCGTTTGTAGAGTATTGTTTTATTGTTGATAGTTTCATTTGTATGTGTACCTCATTTAGTGATGTAATAAATCAACCAAATCTACTTTTGACTTTAACATTTTTGTGTATATATATATATATATTTACCTTCAAAATTATATTATTTTTATGTAGTGGTTCAATTTTACGATGTACTATGTGATATGGTTATGCAGAACAGTTTAAGAAATTCATTTCTCAAAACATTGCTAATAAGCATGTGATGGTTGTTATACAACATGACAAGGTTAAGGAGTGGAAAGGTAATTTATGTTATATTTCTGTTATTAATAGTAGAAAGTGACAAGTTTGGAACTTGGTTGTTTCTCAATGTAGAAATAGATGAAGTCAACCAGTTAAGAAGGAGGTACAATGTCAATATAATATGTATTTACATTTATATTGATATTTATATTTGAAATTTTTTCTTTCTCTTAGCAATTTGGATACTAATCATTTGTACCATTTTCTAAGTCTTATATTGATGCAAGGACAACAAGTTGGTTCTACTTCTCAAACACTACTTTCTGACCAGTCTGTTTACCTATTGTATCAAGAATTCATTGTTGGATCCGAAAAGAAACATGTTGATGAGCTTACCGAGATTGATAGGGTTTTAATATTTTTAACATGATTTTAATATTTGTTGACGCTATTACATCTTTTTTTCTTAAGTAACAGAGGTTTTATATATTGTTTTTGCAGCCAATGTCTTGTGTTATTGCCACAATAAAATTTATACAAGAAAGCTACGGCTAGTTTTATGCTGCGTGTCGCAGATGTTTCAGGAAGGTGGTAACTGTCACATGCCGCCAAGCCGGAAACACGGGGATGGGATTCGAAAGGTTTTCAAGCACAAGGTTCGAGCAACACATAAGATGTAATTTAAAATAATACCATCAAACGATAAATATTGTCATACATAGTTAAGTTAAACATAAAATTGTCTAGAAATCATTGTCTCAAATACCGAAACACGACATGACCAACTTTATTAAAACCCAACCCGTGATGGTATCCCGATGTGCATGCTCAAACCTCTTTCCCAAGTCCCTGGTCCTCATGGTCAATTGCCTGAAAAACATGCACAAAAGATTTGTCAACAATAATGTCGGTGAGTTCACATGTTTTAATGTACTATGTAACGTGCTCGTGTAATTCGTGTATGACCAATCATAGGCTAGCTAAGCAAATGATTACTGTTCAAACCATGAGTCCCATAACCAAACCTCTTGACTGTTGTGCCTCGCGCATTGTACACTAAAGACAATGTATGTATAGTAGAATACTAACACTCTTTTGTATGTAACCGGTTAGAGCGACTAACCAAGAGTGGGGGTGTCAGCCCATTAGATTTATTTAAGTGTTCCATGGCTTTTGATAGCTAATGGTTACGGTGTAAATGTAAGTACGAGGTAGTCACGATAGAATAATACACCAAATGAAATGCACTAGAGTTGTAGCATGTTTATCCCCCAAAAATGTAAAAATAGTAAAATGGGGTCGTGAAACTCACCTGGTGACAGTACGTGTGGTTTGGTAAAGCTGAGATGTTCGGTAACTACCGTCCAGACAATGATTGCCCTATGATTATCACGGACATAGTAAGTTGTACGTTTTTGTTGTTCATCATACAAATTGGTCACTTGACATTGTGGACCTTTGTATTAGTGTATGTGGACCATGTGTTTAGTGACTATCTTTAGTTGATGGTTGTATTTGTAGAGCATGTGATTCTGGAAATCCCGAGCGCTTTATAGTAAAATGTTATTTATTGTTAACAAAATGGGCCCCACATGTCGTCATGGGCCGCCAATTGTCCCCAATCTATCACGTGTGGTTGATCAAACGAGTATTTTAACACGATTTCTAACTTATAGCATTTCAAGTGGATTTAACACATGTTAGGGCCATATTAACACATGTCCTTATAATATCCCAAAACTTTGTTATAGACTTTAATCTAGAATTCGAACCATGATCCATAAAATCGGCTTTCATAGTTCCATTTTATGATTGAAAAGAGATGTTCATGAATGTTTGATTGTGTTTCATCATACAATTCCGATTGTGCTTGTGTGTAAAATGCGATTATACCAAAGTGTGCACACATGTGTTTGTAGTTCAAAAATTGGAACTCTTGGGATATCTTTACACAAATCAAGTCCATATGCTCGTGTGTGTTCATGTTATCATATGTGTCGAGTTGTTTCAATGCATACGTGCTTTGTGTGAGTGCTTCGAGTAAAAGAGAATCTATATGGTTCACTGTGGCCGTTAAACTTATACATTATTATGTCTATGGACTAGTGGCCGATTATACAAGATCGAAGGGGCAGTGGGTCAGGTTTACAATATGGCTGAGAGGTTAATAGCTTCAAAAGAATTTGATAGTTAAATAACATACCTAATCGAAACAAATGTAGAGCCGACTTATCTTGGACCTTGATCCTGCCCTTGAGCTCGAGCCTTGATGTCTTTGGTTATGTCTTGTTGTTTGGCCGATGGGTATCAAAGAGAAAAGAAGGAGGTGGTGTGTGGATGTTGTAAACCCGTGGGTCTTTTATATAGAAGTCGAATGAAGTAGTGGATAAAACAAATATGGAATGATTATCTTCTTTGATTGGAGCATTGTTTAGAGAAGTTAAACTCCATTTTGTGTAAGACATGAGTTGTATGATTTAATCAAGAAGGAGATGGTTTGACTTGCTTAGGGAGTGAGATTATTTTGGCATTTTGTCCAATTGAATCTACATCATCATTGCCTTAGTCGATTGCCATCATATGCAAGAATGGAGTTTGCGATCTATCATTGTCATGTGATTCTTTATAAATAATCGGCCGATATATATAAGTATTGGTGTAAGAAGGATAATGACTTAACAATGAACACATGTTGTACTTACTTGATTGATGTTGATAGTTCTATGAAGACTTAGTTGTCAATATGCAAGGTGGTGATGTTTGTTTGATGTGTTCGGCCGAAGATCAAGGGGAAAAAGGAAGTGGTTAGTTTGGGTAAAGATCAAGTGAATGAGATGATGGAATTATAGGGATAAGGCCTAGTTTAGTATAAGGGATAATATTTGTCTTCTAATTGCATGCATGAGGGTGTTAGAGTTTGTCTTACACACCAACCAATCAACAATTAGCAAATGTGCTTGGTTCCTTGTTTGTTCCCCTTCGGCCGAAGATAGGTAAGAGGAAAAGGTGTAACACCCCAACCGATGGCGGAAACATCGGGATGTCACGTATTGACGATTGTTCAGTAGCTCATGGTAAATAATAAATTTCATTAATTGATTACATAAATTACATACAATTGTTCTAAAAGAATTTGTACATCAAAATGAAAAATACTAGATACACATCTTCAAGCATTAACTCTAATCTTCAAGCAAGCTATATCCTGAAACATGTTAAGTTTGAAAATATTTTGGGTCTACAAAAGTTGGTGAGATTTACATAGGTTTGAATATTGAATAAAAACTTGTACAATTCGAGTGTCATGGCAAGTCTAGTCCATATGTGAAAACAATACTACCCGGTAAATCGTGTGCATAATCAAACCTTGTGACTAGAATATTGTGGTCCATCCCATATGCATATGGTTCACTCGTTTATGTTGCGATAACAATCACCCACGCTACCTATGTAGGAGGTACACGTATCCGGGTGGGGTTGTCAGTCCAATAGATCTATCATTGTGTATCGTTGGCTTGTACGGAGTTAATGATTATGCTAGAATAATTGTGCTTACCATAGTAATGTTTAAGACATAATGCAACATAGAATAACACATAGACACTTATGTTGAATTGTAAATTGATGTTGTAACATGTTTCACCCCAAAATAGTGAAATGGTAAAAGGGGCTATGTAAACTCACCTTAGGTGCTTAATGAGTTCATGAGTTTTCTTGAGCGTGCAAACACTTAGTAATAATGCCTTGGAAAACTCGGAACTAGCTAGAGGAGATAATGATGGATGAAAACTTTAGTATGTGGGAGATGGGATAATAATGTTTTTTTTTTTTTTTTTGAATGTTATAAAGAGTTGAATGGTAGGCTATTGTATTTATAGTGTAGAAATTGGAGTTGTAATTAGGGACTATTTTGACTAGGATAGAATTTAGGAATAACTTTGACTTGACTAGAAGACCATATTTACTAACACTTTGACTTGACTAGGAGACCATATTTACTAACACTTTGACTTGACTAAGAGACTACGTTTGACTTTTCAGGTTTGACTAAGGGACCTTGAAAGGGTTTAAGTTTAATTGGTTTTAATTAACATCACAAAACACCAAATGGTGTAGTGGTTTGTGTGGTGTGGTTAAGGTTTAGCCCGCCAGGGACTCGGGTTCGAATCCTGGCTCAGGCAAACATTTTTTTTTAACATTTTTAGATCAGAATTTTTAATAAAATCCAATTTAATATTGATTATAAGTCATTATTTAAACAAAAAAAATTAATAAAATGGATGGGAAAGATAATGTAAACATGAATCGGATGAATAAACGAGGGAGTTCTGTATATATATATATATATATATATATATATATATATATATATATATATAAATTGTGTGATGTTACAAAAGGAATCGGAGGTTGTCATTATATTGATAAGCATAGTTGTCTCATATCTAAATTGGTGTAAGAAGAGTTGTTATGGTGAGATCTGGTGAAAATGACTTGTGATTTTGGTTATGGGTTCTCGACCGAAAGGGGTTTCAAGGGACAATATTTTGGTTTTTGGATAATGGTCATGCACAAGACTATTGGTGTCATAATGCAAGTTTCCAAAAAGGTATAAACTAGAATGAGTCATGAGTGATGAAAGGGACCTTGTGGCTTTTCTTTGGTATCTTGGTCGAAAAGAGGAAGAGGACAAGGTGGAATTTTGCTACGTGAGGTCATGATCATGATTTAAGGTTTAGGATGTTCATGTGTCCATTCCCTTAAATGGTGTAAGGTTGATCATCATGGAAAGTGACTATTCCATATTATGTTAATGCATGTGTGTATAGATATATGTGAGGCCATAGATATAGATATATATATATACACACACACCTCCATGAGTGTGTCATTAATAAACTCAACTTATGTAATCTAGTGAGTCGGTATTATGTTGTTGTAACAATGTCGTGGTACCAATATATGTGTTAATCATAGGGTGTAACTGATCGTTCTATCCAGCATATATTTAGTTGTGTTAAGATGCTTGTGACATCCGTCACCCTCGTCTTACATTTAACTGCCAATAATAGTCCTTCAAATTTTTCCATTATAGTCTCTGCAAGTTTCGTCGTTTTGAAATTTAATAAAAGTTAAAAAAAAAAAATTCAAGTAAAGTTTATCAAAGTTATAAAAAGAGTTATAAAGTTTTTATTTTAAACATTTTGTTAACTTAAGAGCTATGGTTAAGTTTTATAAAGAATAATTAACCAAAGATATAACATTCTTAAACCTCAAGGACTGTTACTGTCAATATGAAAAAGTTAAACCATGAATCAGATCAGTCCCGTTTTTTTTTTTGTTTTTTTTTTGTATTTTCCGGCGGCATAGTAGCTGGATCCGGCAACCACTCCGGCAAACAATTAAAATCGAATTTTAATGTGTGTTTCAGCATTTTAATGATCCGAAACGTTTCTCCATTGATGCTGAACTGTCTCCATAATTAAAATCGAGCATAACCATGCGTTTAATGGGCAAATAATCGATTCATAGTGAAACCGATCGGAAATTTTAAAGGCTCGTCAAGTGACCGTTTTAATCAGGGAACTTATAAATTCTTAACACCAAATCATTTCTGCACTATTAGACCTTCTAAACCCACATAATATTCACTCTAATCACGTCAGATAGCCATCAATCGTTGTTTTTTTTGGTTCGGCCGACCCCTCCTTTCCACACGAATCCGGTCTTGTAAGTTGTTATCATTATTGCCGTTTTATATGTTGTTGTCTCTAGAATCAAAGCCCTATGGTTCTTGATGTTACCATAGCCGAATTCGGGTTATTAAAAAATTCTAGGATTAGGGTTTTGAACTATTAGAATTGGGGAAGAAGAAGAACTTTACTTATTATTTAAATGTAATTCTGTTTTAATCAAAATAACAAAAGCTTTACTTGGTCTAGTGGATTAGTTGAGGGTTGTGCTGTGAAAGGAGCCAAGTTCGAGTCCCTATAACAGCGCATTTTAGAGTTTTGTTTTTTTTTTCAGCTTTTGTATTTTTTTTCCTTTCTTATTTATTTATTTACAAATACATTTATATCTTAAGATAATCATAATAAATTCATTTTTGATCCAAAAATTATAAAAATTTAGGCGTAGCTTCTTGACACCCTAAAGAAAATTATCATATTTTTAGTTTCTGGAAAATGCCATATTTTTATATTTTTATTGAATTTATTTTTTTTAATCGTATTTAATTGATTAAAAATTCATTTTTAATGATTTTAATCTCAAACTTTTTGATAAGTTATTTCAAATCATGATGAGCTGAAATAAAAATAGTTGGTTCAAAAAAAACATTTATCTTTATTAATTTTCCAATTTTTAATCATTAAACATGATTTAATCTCATTAAATCAGTTTTAAATATAAATAAGTTTATAAAAATTATGGGAAAATTATTTTTATTACTTTACATCAGAAAGTATCCATTTTATATAAAAATAGCATTTTTGGATTGTGATACCCCGCAATTTCAGGTTCTCACTTTAACTAAACTCTAGTTACGTTCCTTGCATTATACTTAACTAGGGTTAGCTGGATAGGACACACGTTACACAGTTATAGGTTGATAACTGCATGAAGTGGTAATTCGGGGAATTACCATACTGTACACATGATTAGTGAACCTCGGACGTTGGTGAATAGTGAACTTATGTGTCTCTGTGATATTTGACGAACTTATGTGAAAACCATACGTGATTGTGTGAACCTAAACCGAATACGTTAATAAAAATCATTAAAAGTGGAGCATGAGGTTGATTAGGGTCTTAACGCATGGGGTTACACTTGTTACGGTCCGAAATAACGAAAGCGTCAAAGGAAAACACGTCAGGAGACGAAACGGGCCACCCGCGCGCGCCGAGGGCCTGTGAGCGGGCGCTCACAGAGTCCGAGCGGGCGCTCACAGAGTCCGAGCGGGCGCTCGAAATGCACTGACGGGTCTAAACCACCTTTCTCACCTATTTAAGCAACCTTAACCCCCATGCAACCCCTAAACTCAACCCTAATCGCCCCCTTACTGCCTCACACGAAATATTAACCCTAAAGCTCCTGCTAAGGCTCAAGATCATCAATTGGGAAGCTCCAAAGGCGCACGGTTGATCGAATCGAAGGGCTAAGGGTATAACCTTTGATTCCTTACACTTTTATCTTATGTTTTTGTTATAAAAATCATGTAACAAAGTTTGTCCAGGTCTGAAAGTTTTTAATAATCATTAAAACATGAAGTTCTTGAAGATTAAACGGATTAAACATGATAATAAACGGTTAGTAACATCATAGGATACTTGTTGCGCAAGTTATTGATGTTTTGGTCTTTAAAGTTGTGATCTTTGCATGATTGGTAGTAGAATCTGATCAAAATAAGTATTAGGGATGTTCGGTAATGATGATTGATGTTTGTTGATTGTTTTTATGCACACCGTAGTCGATTAAAGTATGATTTAGGCGAAACTAAAATCTGGACAGAATGATTTGACGAACTTGTAGGAGCTGTAATATGACCTTAACATGATGATTTTGGTATTTTCTTTACATGGTTGAATCACATTTGGTCTTAGCTTTTCATAATGGGTAAAATCAAGTGTTTTGGAAGTCGGTTGAGTCGTTTTTGGATTTTTCATTGAAAATAGGTCAGGTCAAAATTTCGGGTATCAAACTGAGTCAACTTTGAAACATCATAACTCAAGTTTTATTAAGAGTTGGGTTGTGAAATTTTTACAGAAGGTTAATATTGGAGTAATATGAGTTTTCCAAATGGATTCATCCCGTTTGGATGAATACACAATTTTTGGGAATTTATCTACCAAACTGACTTGTTAGGAAGGTTTTCTGAACGTAGCTGTATTAGACGAATTTTAATTATTTTTGTGTTTGGATTTAAGACAAAAAAAATAGCTATTGTTAAGTGAATCCCAAAGAAAATTCAGTAAAAATTTGGGAGACTAACTCACTGGTTTACTATTTTAAATAAATTGGTTTTGATGGCGCACAATCTGTCCTGAAAACACAGATCGTGTATTATGTGCTTATGTGATGAATTGAGGTCTTAGGTTGTATGAGATTGATGTGTAACTGAACGTATACTTGTATGAGACACATATTGAACGTGAAGACTAATTTTAACCAACACATTCACCAACGAGCCCGTAGGGTTTACTATTGCATGTAGAATTGCTAGGCGTAACCTACACACTTTTGAACGTTTAAACGCCTTGGACAAACGGGTTATATAGTGTAATGGTGTACACATATACTTACTTAGTGATGTATGTAATAGGGAGTCGGTAGCACACCCTACTTTGGGATTTGGATTTACTTGCTTGCATACTAAGGTGAGTTTCACTACTCTTTTTCTCAAAAGCATGCGTCTCGGGGAGACAACTTACTTACTGTACTAGTCCATGTTTGGGACTACTATTTTTATCTCGGGTTTTGGATGGGTTGATTCCTAGGAGGAATCAGACCTTGCTAGTCTCACACTCTGTGTCCTTGATGAACTAAACTACACTCTATCACGGATGTCCTTCACTATTTACCGAATGAGTTGCCGGGTGGCAAGCGGGTTACTAGTTGATAGCGCTATTAGGTTTGACAAACCTCACACCGTGCTGGGAGCCGGGCGTGAACTACGACCTTAGACTTTATCATTGTTGATAGGCAATGATGGGAGGCAAAAACCAGCTCGCGGGGCGAGTGCATCGTTCAAATAGCAATTCGGTATATCCTTGTTTAGTTATCATGAATAGGTTAGCTACCCTTGGCATACGCTGAACTAGTGGTACTTGGTTCTTGGTTTTGGTTGTTGATTACTACATTTGGGTTTGGGAAAAACCTAACTACTGTTTCTTGGTTTGGGAAACCTACACTTTTACTTACCTTACTTTGTGAACTCACCAACTTTATGTTGACACACGATAGCATGCTTTTGCAGGTCTCTAGGTTCGGAGCACGATAGGACATGCATCATTGTGTCATGGGTTGTGAACATTATTTAACTTATACGTTACTTTGCATTCAACGGTTTTATTTTGGGCGCGTTGTTTTGCGCATGAACTTAAGTGGTTATGTTTGATTTACGCTTCCGCAACTTAACTGAACTTTTTGGTAAACACTGAACGTGATTTTCAATAACGAACTAAATGGTTTGGGCATTTAGAGTCGTTCTTATGACTTATGGCTATGGGATCCTGATATATCACGCGCCTCGCGGTATAAACCCCGCAGTGGAAATTTGAGGGTGTGACATGGATCATGTCTTGAATTATTAGTCTTATTTATGTTTAATTAGACATAATTGATTATATATTTATTTACACTATCTAACGTCTATTTTATAAATATTTCTCTTATAAAATAGAGATATCCTTACGTTCGAAAGTCTTTATTATCATTAGTTTGGATCATGGTGTATTCATAATTATTTAATCAAATATTTATGATTATTGTATTTATTTACAATAATTTAGTTAAAGTAATTAATTAAATTAATTTGTCATAACTATTCAAAATATATTTGTATCTAAATATTCAATAGGTACAACTATATTACCTAAACCACATTTACAAACTTTGGAATATTATTTTTAATATACAACGTCTATAGTGATTCAATTTATCATAAAAACTCTAATTCTTCAAATCGACATAGCAAACCCTAATGCCTTAGACCCTAGATACCTTAGACTTTTTAGACTTTTTCCTTATTAGTATTATTACACATTATAGGTTGAATTCCTCGGAATTCCCATTACTTAGCTCACGACCGCTTAAGTGGATTTTGATCGCTTTCGCAAACTGTGAGTATATATTTCCCCTTTTTACTGTTTTACTACTTTGGGGTGACTCATGTACCTATATATTAATCAAGTTTCAATTTCTTATACTTAATGCAATTCTCATGTGTGTTTGCTTTATGTTAATTGGTGTGTCTATGACTTGTCAAAATCATTAACCGCTGGGCGGCCTAGCTTTTCAATGAATAGTACTATAGTGTACCCCCTTGAGACTCTGTTGAGAGAATCTTGGTCATTGTCTTGTTAATTCATTATTCAGTTAGGTTTGGTTTTGAACGGATATTACTTATTACATAATTGCAAATGGTACCGCACATGAATTGCTAAACACTTTTTCTACTATATTTATTTAAACAGGGTATGCTCACCAATACAATTTTTGTATTGACCAAATTATTTTGTACATGTTTCAGGTTATTTTGAGATGCATTCTTTAAGCTTTCGGATTTATATTTAGATTTTGATTCATTGTATTTCAGATTAGTTGGCATTTAGAATCGTTGTATTTCATTTCAATGTAATAAACTATTTAATCAATGTATCAATATTTACACTTTTAGTCCATGAGCTATTGAACAATCGTCACTACGTGACACCTCGATGTTTCCGCCATCGGTTGGGGTGTTACAATGCTCGATGGCGATATTAACATGTATCAATAACCCCATGTTATTTGATGTTAACCTATGATAACATTTGTGATCCGTATACTTGTGTTAGTGAGGAGTTATCATGTGTTAGTGAGTGGTAATCCCTTAAGATACTTTGTGATCATTCGGGTTTGTGTGGATTGTATAATTTCCACTTGGGTATTGTCACATGTATTGTTATTTTGTACAATTGTGTGTAACTCGGGTATCTAGTTGCTCTCTGTTGAGCATGTGATTGGCTTGACTGCTCAACACCAATTGCCTTGTATAGTCCAGGTGTTGTATGTATAAACGGGTAATTTGTTGAGTTTCCTCAATAACTCATGCTTTACCAGACTTGGGGGGGGGGGGTTTGTGAAAAAAATGTCTACTTATTGACATGAAATGACAGTAATAAGTAAAATGCATACATATGTTGACCTGGTTCGTTGATTGGTGTCACAGTAACTAAATTAGAATACTTACAACTTGTTGAAAAGGTGACTGAAGAAACTCTGAAATTTCCTGGTACTGCTTTCTTTTGTCCCAAGTGTGACTGTCAGTGTACATCCATCACCACAAAGTAAGTAAAGATAATTATTTACAGTTTGTTGTTTATATAACATAATTCTTTGCAACGATTAGTATATAAGTTTTCAGATAAATTTTCCTCTATCTATTTTAGGTTCAAGGTGCATGTCAGGGTTCAGGATGAGACTGGTAGTGTATCGTTTGTGATGTTTGACAGAGATGTTCTGAGAATTGTCGGATCATCTGCAAGTGATATAAGAGAAAGGCATTTGAAGCTGAGTAATAGTGAAAATTTTCCCCACAAATTGTTTCGGTTGGTCGATAAGATGCTGGTTTTTAAGTTTGATGTTCCTGAATACAATATTACAAACGACTACAATGTTTACACGGTCCTGAAGATATGTGATGATTTAGTCATATTTGTTGAGTTGGTTGCGGTTAATGGTAATGGAGATTATAATGCGGATGAGGTATTAAATTAAAGTCATTTGTATTAATTGTTGAGTTTGTGTTGAGTTTCAAACGTTCCTCAACAGTTAACTGTTATATTTTTCTTTTGTATAAGCACTTCTTAGGTCAGTCAGGCAGATGGTGAATTCAAATGTGTTAGCCTTTCAGAATCTTCGCAGGGGGGTAGCCAAGTGATGCCAAAGGTGAGTATGTATTTGTGCAAGTAGATTTAAGGTGTTGGTAGAGTTTGTGTTCTTATTTAACCGTACATTAGTTGTTTTGTGTTTTGTTTGAAGGATGTTGTGTCTGTTACGGCCGATTCTTCCGCTGTTGATGCTGTACCGGATTCTGCTACAAGTCCCAATGGAAAAAAGAAGTGTTGAAGATGTTAATATTCTAAATTTTGGTGAGCTATCCTCTACATGCAAAGGAACCCAAAAGAAGCGATCTAAGCTCAAAAGTTATCAGCTTTTCCAGTAACATGTGTTGTGTTATGGCACTTTAGTAGAAAACAACTATTTTTTAAAATCCTTGAACTAGAATCGGCTGTATATCAGTTCCAATTGAACAATATTAAGCTCATGTTGGTATCACTTTTAGGGTTTATTGATACTATCTGCAAATCAATTGTTATGACTATACAAGTATCAATTGTTGCTTAAATCATTAAGCATTAAGTAAGATCATCAGTTAGGTAATGTCTATTAGTATGCAAGTATCTATTATCCAACATCTGTTGTACCATCAGACTTTGGAATGTTAAGAGATGTTTCATCTTTGTTAGGATCTGAGTTTGACTGTTATGAATATTAAGATATGAAACTGTAAATGAATCATAATTGATAACTATCAAAAAAGAGAATGTTTTTATATAGTACTTTTTGTGTATCATCACAAATATAACATATGCTAGGAAAATAGATGTTATATTAATCCTCAGTCTTCATCATCTGTTGAAGACTAAAACTGCTAAGTCTTCAACAGACTTTATTTGTCAATAGAGTTTGTTGTGTTGTCAGCTGTCCTCATCAAGCTCTCCCTTATCTGACCTTTGAATTGAAGCTAAAAGTGAAAAGAGTGCAAGTCGTCTGCATCCCTTTCAAGCTCTAGATTTAGTAAATCTTGCAGATCAGCAGGTTCCAGACTATAACCTTCTTCCATATAGATTTCTGAACTTGTCCATCAGTCCTGACCAGGGTCAATTCATGGGTATCTTTGTTTGAGTTCCATTCTTTAATTTTGAGTCTGATGGATTTCTTCGGCAGAGAGTTATTTAAGATGAGTTTGGTGAGAATGGTCTGCTAATGATTTCCCTGAGTTTATTAAGGTCTGTGTAAAATTTGAGCTGATAAAGCAAGCCGTGTTTTCTCAAGTTTTCAAAAGCCAATCCCTCGTCAGCCTTAGACAGAATTTTGTTATATTTCATAGCAGCTATGTTAACATTATCTATTATGGACAGAATTTTGTGTTTTTAAGTCTGTTGAGGTGGTTGATCTTCATCAGGATAATTTGGCTTTCTCGGCAGAGATGGATCTTTTTCTCTCTGTTTCTCAAGGTCTTTGTAGGTCTCAATCAGTCTTAATTCTCCCCATCTAGCAACTGATTTCATCTCTCCAATATTAGCAGCGACCAACTCTTGTCACATTCTTTTAAATTTTAAAGCTCTTTTAGGATCAGTTTTGTCTTCCCTTCTTCTAGTCAGGTGGAGTTGCATTGTGATTAGGGTCTTTAAGCATCTCTTCAATTCTGTTAAGTTCATTCTTGAGTGCCTCAGAACTCAAACCAGCAAATTGACTTTCAGTGGCCTTCTAAGGTTTGTCCTTCATTACATGAGCAAGGTATCCTTCTCTCAAAATTTTTTCCATTTCAGCATTAACTGGCTTCTCAGACATGGACTTGCACACATCCCTAGCAAAGTCTTCTATTTTTCTGACTTTGCAACGTTCATTCTGTAAGATGCTCTGTGTAGTCCTATCATCTTTCACATTGCATTTCTCTTTTGCAATCATCTCAGCCTGTTCAGCTTTCATCTTTAAATACTCATCAACATTCTTAGGCTTGGGAAAACCTTCAAGAGTTGGGAAAGATAGTGATAATGGATATTCTGTTGAGTAGAAAGACTCTATCTCTCGTTGTATTGCTGTCACCTCAAGAGCAAGATGAGAACCCAGTGGTGGTAAGCTGATTTGGTTTGATGAGTGTGTTGAAGATGTCTTGGTGGTTGTGGATGCTTGAGGTGGAAACGATGAGATAGGGGCAGCTGGAATGGGTTTACATGATTTAGGTGGTGTAGGATCAATATCATTTTCATCATTTTAGACAATTAAAGTATTTTTCTTTCTCTTGTACAAAATGATTGTAGTTGGTGGTGTAGGTTTTTTGGTGGGTGTTTGTTATGGCTGTGAAGTAATCAGTAAGTTTATAAGAGAAGTTGTGGTGGAAACATCTGTTTGCACATTTTCAGTGCCAACGGATTTTGTTGGGTTGGTGGTTGTTGTGGTAATGGTGTGGGTTATTTAATGTAAGTTAGAGTGGTGGTGATTAAAGTGCTTATGGTTTCAATTGTTTAAGTAGAAGATAGCGCGGTTGATTGGCTATCAGTGGTTGTAGGGAATGTTAGTGTTTGTCGTGCATGTCTTGCATGTATTTTTCTTCTTTTCGAGGAGCCTATATCATCCTCTTTCATTTGCAGAGCATTCCTTTGTTGAATCAACAGGGTAGCTTTGGAATTCCAAGTTTCTTTCCTTTTCTCCTTTTCCAAGGCAGTTTTCTCTGCTATTTGGTTGGCAGTTTCATTAACTCTCTTCTCCAAAACAATAGTAGATAGTTGTTCAATAGTGGTTGTGACTTGAGCAGACCCTGGCTTATTAGATGTTTTCACCTTAGAAGCGTTGGTTGGTTTTGGTTGTGCTTCATTTGCAGGTGGCAACTTTCTGAATTTATCTTTATCTTTGTCCCCCTTTTTGGCATCATCATCATCATCTTGATCTTCTTGATAAATTGTCTTAAGGGCAGAGCCAGTGATCTTTGACAGATGGTTTTTGATGGCTTAATATCAACTTGATTATCCTTGTATCTAGCGTCCACCATGTTTCTTATCAACCCCAATGTGTGCATTACGATTTAGGTTTGCCAATTTTCTATGAGTCTGGATAATTGGTATAACTGATTCCCATAACTTATTGGCAATAGCAGCTATTGAGCCTTGGAGCATTTCCTTTATTTGTTCCATTGAGGATTCAATTTTGGTGTCTCGCTAAGTCAATTCCTGGTATTTTAACCTATCACATAAATTAATAGGATCATCTGAATTCCTACCAGATGTGGTAGTTGTATTTGTTTCAATCACATGAGGTGAGTCAGTGTGAAAGAAGCCAAATGCCCCTTTTTATTGGTTCTGGCGACTTCCAACTGGAACAGAGGTTATAGTTGTAGCCTCAACAATTGTTGCCTTCAAGGAAGTCTGATTGATGTAACCACTACCCAACTGTGAGACAATGATCTCTATAGTTGTAGTGGCAACTTGACGGGTGGTTCAACGAACACCCTTTAATAGTGTTAAAACGTTTATTTTATCCACATTTATTCGTGTTATTTCTTGGAATTGGGTAACTACGGTTGCTTTGGTTGCAGGTGTAATAAGGAGTTAAAAATGACGAAATACGGGCTTGGGAATGGACCGGAACGCATCAGAACGAGATGGAACAAAAGAAAGAAAAAATGAAGATTTTCTACAGGCCCACCGTACCCTTACGGCCCAGCCGTAGGGTTACGGTGGCTGCAGACCACAATTTCCACCGTATGGCAGGCCCAAACTACCGTCCACATTTGAAACCCACCGTACCCTTACGGTGGGACCGTAGGGGTACAGTGGCCCTGCAGATTTTTTGTAACTCCTTGCATTAAAGTGCACTTTATGGTGACTTATCATTATCACTTCCACTTGCAACGTTTCAAAAGACACTTTGGGCGATTTTTGGCTAAGAAGAGACATTGGAAACTTATCACAAACATTGGTTTTAGCTTTTGATTCATATGAACATTTCTATGGTTGTTATGATGATCAATCAAGTCATGCTTGGCTAGAACTTTAGATGATCATCTTTGGTGAAGTTTTTCTTGAACTCTTTTATGTTTGTTCCTTTCATTTCTAGAACGATAATTTAGTACATGTTTGCTTGATTATTGTGGTGTTTGAACAATTGCTTGTAGTAGTTAATCAATTTCTCAATTTCTAGTCTTAATCGTACGTTCTTGGTGTTGTTAACAATCGGGATATTGCGGGAAGGATTTGGGTTGGATAGTTGATTTATTGGTCATCGGGAAACAACCACGCATTGCTATAATCCGAGTACTTTGTTCCCTTTTATCACAATAATTGTTTAAACACGAGTTATGTCTATGTAACTCTTTCTAGTGGAACTTTTGCATAAAGGTTTAAGGAAAATGGATCCAAGGATGGTCATTGTTTGTTAATTGGAAGAACAAAACCCATTTCAAATCATTAATTTAGTTTTCTTTTTATTAAAGTCTAAACCCAAAGCAATCAACAAATCTTTGATCTTTAATCTTGTTAGTAGTTAAATATTAGTTAATTCACAAAGTTATTAGCTTACACATATTCCACGAACTCCCTGTGTTCGATACCTTCTTACCACTATACATTAGTTGTAATTGGGAAATTTTACGTGCACCACGACTATCACGTCAAATTTTGGCGCCGTTGCTGGGGAGTAGTGCGCAACGTGTGTTAAGCTTTTAGTTTTGTTTGTTATTTTCGGGTTTACACGGGTTGTGTTTATTGTGCAGGTACTTCAAGTGTATGCATACTAGGTGCTCTCACGAGTCATCACCACTTTTGTTTGATCCGGAGATTGAAAGAACATTGAGAAAGAACCGAGTTTTGATTCGAAGAAACAAAGTCATTGATTCACCTACTTCACCGTTCACCCCAAGAAACATAATGCAAGACTCTCACATACCAACAACGGGTCAAACGACCTCGTCATTCATGTCTACTTCCTCACACATTTCACCCAACACCACATTACCTAACCTTTCCACCAGTCCTGAAACACCAATCCATACCACCCAACCAAATTCCACTCAAATTGATCCAAACCTTAACTTTAATCCATCATGTACCATACCACCATTTTCTCATTTTTTTCCAACTACGGGTCAATCATCTTCTACCATTCCACACCCACAAGGACAAGGTTCAACAATTGTCCACACCACATCTTCTTATCAACCACCTAATCAATCGGGTTTTTACCATTCATCTTTCCAAGGTGGTCAAAATTCGAGATTTCAAAGAGATGTGTATGACGATGGGTATGATGATGAGGAGTTTAGTGGGTACAATGAAGAAGGTTATTACTATGGAGGAGAAGGTGCATATGTGGGTTCTCAAGCTCAAACGGGTCAAGTAAGTCAACCACTTTTACAATTTCAAGACCCGGGAAGACTACCGGTTGGTGTGCAACATGTTAGACCGCAAGGATTGCATTTGCAACGTCCCACGCCACTCAATCAAATGCGGCCTCCAAATATGCAAGCTCAACATCAAAGGCCGAATCACCAACAACAACAACCTATGCATCCGAATCAACATCAACAACAATTTGCACCACAAGGTGCAATGCAAGGACAAATGGGTCAACCAAGAGCGCCATTGGGAGCACCTAGAAGACTCCACCGTGATGTTGTACGGGGAATTGAAGCACATTTTCGGCCTATTATCACTAATAATCCATCACCAATAGTGATTCCGCAAAAGGCAAATGGAAGAACTTTTGAAGTTAGAACAACCGCACTTCAAAGTCTACCAAAATTCAAGGGGCTAGCAACGGAAGAGCCTTACTTTCATTTGGAAACTTATGATTCAATTTGCAACACTATTGGGGGCCAAGGATTTACTCCGGATGATGTCAAGTTGGTACTCTTCCAATTTTCATTGGAAGATAAAGCAAAAAGATGGTTTCACACTCTACCATCCGCATCAATTTTCACATGGGCCGATATGCAACAAATCTTTTTGGATGAATTCTATAGTTCGCAAAAGACCAATGATGCAAGGAGGGGGTTGAGAAGCTTTCAACAACAGTCGGGAGAGATGTTCCATGAAGCATTTGAGAGGTTCAACATGATGCTACGAAATTGCCCTCACCATGGTATCCAACTATGGGAATTGTTAAATGCTTTTCATGAAGGTTTGACATCGGAGGATGCACGGGATCTTATGTCTATCACAAATGGTACTTTTGGTACAAATTTTGAACAAGATGATTGGGCATATTTAGAACAAATGGCGGTGACTTCAAAAAGGAAGGCCCAATCTTCAAGAAGGGCAAGACATGTGATTCAAAGACCACAGGTGCATGCGGTCGAAGGTGGTAATGTGCAGAATACTAATCAATTGTACAATGTTTGCAGCACTTGTCAGGAGATAGGCCACACGGCGGAGGTTTGTGGAGTGGGTGTGCAAGAAACACCAAGTGAAGAAGTGAATGCTATTCAGGGGGGTGGGAGAAATTATGACATGAACTCCAACACTTACCACCCCGGGTTACGAAATCATCCCAATTTTAGATATGGGAATGCTTCTAATCAAGCCAACCCGAATTTTCAAGCTGCTCAAGGTAATTATGTGCCTCGTCAACAATACAATCAAGGGAATTATAGAGGCGGATACAATAGTGGCTATCAAGGGCAAGCTCAAACTGGTCAACGAAATTCGGGTCATGATTCGTCAAGCGGAAATGAAGTCATGGAGATGCTTAAAGCTATGCAACAAGACATGCAAAGGCGAAACCAACTTGATGAAGCACGGATACAAAAGGATGAAGTTCGTGATAAAAGCATTCAAGCATTGACAACTCAAATGGGGCAATTAGCAACCGATGTGGCGGAATTGAAGAAAGGTAAAGGCAAGCTTCCTAGCGATACGCAGGTAAATCCGTCACATGGCTCTTCACGAGGTAACAATGTTAATGTTAATCAAGTGAGTGTTTTAAGGAGTGGGAAAGAATTTAAAGCGGACTTGTCACCAAGTTTTGTCGAGGGGGTGGTCGAGGATGTCACAGGTGAGGAAAGTGAAAATGATGAAGTTTCACCGGTTTTACAAAAAGAAATAAATGTTAAAAAACCGGAAGTGAGTGAGAGGGAAAAATCTGAAAATGAGCCGAATCAAGTTCCATTTCCATCGGCTCTACTTGACCCGGGTAAGAAAAATTTTATTGCATCAAGAGGTCCCCAAAAAGAAGAAATGTGGGACATGTTTAAACAAGTAAAAATAAATCTTCCTTTACTTGATGCAATAAAACAAGTACCCGCATATGCTAAATTTTTGAAAGAATTGTGTACGCAAAAGAGGCAACAAAAGAAAAAAATGCCTAAGCGGGTAAATGTTACGGGTCAAGTGAGTGCAGTTTTAAATGGGGAGCTTCCTCCTAAGCTTCAAGATCTGGGCACGCCATTAATAAACATTCAAGTTGGTAATTTTCAAATGGCAAAGGCGTTGCTAGATCTTGGAGCCGGGGTGAGTATTTTACCGGGTGGGTTGTATGATCAATATGACTTTGGTCCATTAGCTAGGGTGGAGACAACGGTTGTTTTAGCCGATTTGTCCCATAAGTTACCTCGGGGGATGGTTCAAAATGTCATTGTAAAAATTGATGAATTTTATTACCCGGTTGACTTCTTGGTATTGGATTACTCATCCGCAGATTCAAAACAGCAACAAAATGTCATATTGGGTCGACCATTTTTGAACACCGCACATGCGGTAATTGATTGTAGATTTGGCACGGTCGACATGACATTTGGAAACCGGAAAATGCGTTTAAATGTTTTTACTAACAATACTAATGATTCCGGTGTTGAAGAATGTTTTATGGCAGATATCATTGAGGGATGCAATCCATGTGAGTATGAGAAAGATGGAATGGAATTGTGTGCTTGTAATTTTTCTGAACAGGTACATGCTTTTGATTTGGAGAGTGAAGAAGAAAAGCAAGATGTGCTAGCATTGAAGGAGGGTCGACCACCATGGTCCCACCATTTTGATAGTTTGCCAGTGGAGATTGATTCGGGCACCAAACCCTCATTAGAAGTACCACCAAAGTTGGAGCTGAAAGACTTGCCGAGCCACTTGAAGTATGCTTTTCTAGGGGATAATGACACATTACCGGTCATTATTGCCTCTAATTTGGAGATGGCTCAAGAGCAAGCTTTGTTGGAAGTGTTGAAAGAGAACAAAGGGGCTATTGGGTGGACGATTGCCGATCTCAAAGGAATTAGTCCATCCATTGTGATGCACAAGATTATCACCAATGAAGATGCAAAGCCCACAAGAGAAGCGCAAAGACGGTTGAATCCTAACTTAAGAGAGATAGTTAAAAAGGAGGTAATTAAGTGGTTAGATGCGGGAATGATTTATCCAATTTCGGATAGCTCTTGGGTAAGTCCTACTCAAGTGGTACCTAAGAAGTCCGGCATTCAAGTAGTCAAAGATGAAAGTGGTGAACAAATAGCCACTCGACCCGTAACCGGGTGGCGAGTGTGTATTGACTACCGCAAATTAAATGCCGCCACTTCTAAGGATCATTTCCCACTTCCTTTTATTGACCAAATTATTGAAAAATTATCGGGTCAAAAATACTATTGCTTTTTAGATGGGTATTCGGGGTACAACCAAATTGCAATCCACCCGGATGACCAACACAAGACCACCTTCACTTGTCCCTATGGTACTTTTGCCTTTAGGCGGATGCCATTTGGCTTGTGTAATGCACCGGCTACTTTCCAACGATGTATGATGAGTATTTTCTCGGACATGGTTGGAGAGTCGCTTGAAGTGTTTATGGATGATTTCTCAATATTTGGCACTAGCTTTGAATCTTGTCTCAATGAGTTACAAAAAGTTTTAAAAAGATGTGTTGAGAAAAATTTAGTGCTTAGTTGGGAGAAAAGCCATTTCATGGTGCAAGAGGGAATTGTGTTAGGTCACGTGATTTCAGAGAGAGGTATGGAGGTGGACAAGGCAAAAATTCGAGTTATTTCATCATTGCCACCACCAAAGAATGTGAAAGGGGTAAGGTCATTTTTGGGACATGCAGGTTTTTATAGACGGTTTATTAAAGGTTTTAGTGTCATTAGCAAACCTTTATGTAATTTGCTTTTGAAATATGTTCCATTTGACTTTACTAATGAATGTTTGCAAGCTTTCACTGTTTTGAAGGAACACTTGGTCAAGGCTCCTATTTTGCAACCACCGGATTGGTCGAAGCCATTTGAGATTATGTGTGATGCTAGTGAAACTACAATTGGAGCGGTTTTGGGCCAAAGAGTTGATAAAAAGCCGGTGGTGATTTACTATGCAAGCAAAACTTTATCCGAAGCGCAACTGAATTACACCACAACCGAAAAAGAATTATTAGCGGTGGTGTATGCTTTGGATAAGTTTCGTTCGTATATTTGGGGGAGCAAAGTGGTGGTATACTCGGATCATAGTGCGGTTCGTTATTTGATGGAAAAGAAAGATGCCAAGCCACGCTTGATTCGGTGGGTTTTATTGTTGCAAGAGTTTGATGTGGAAATTCGGGACAAGAAAGGAAGCGAAAATGTAGTGGCGGATCATTTATCTCGGATTCCGGTGGATAAAAATGATGATTTTGGAGAAATAAATGAGAGGTTTCCCGATGAGCAATTGATGGCGACATCTACTAGTCATGCACCGTGGTTTGCTCATTATGTTAACTATTTAGCCACGGGGGTCATTCCGGATCATTGGACCAAGAAACGAAGACAACAATTTATGTTCCAAGTGAAGCAATACATTTGGGATAAACCGGATCTCTTCAAGATTGGACCCGATCAAGTGATTAGAAGATGTGTGCCCGAATCGGAAGTGAAAGATATTCTTACACATGCTCATTCATCCGCTTGTGGGGGGCATTTTAGTGGACACAAGACCGGCTACCGGGTTCTATCATGTGGGTTCTATTGGCCCACCATATTTAAAGATGCTTGTGAATTTGCCCGGAATTGTATAAATTGTCAAAGGATGGGAAGTATCTCCAAGAGGGATGAAATGCCTCTACAACCAATCTTGATTGTAGAAATATTCGATGTTTGGGGCATTGACTTCATGGGTCCCTTTCCAAATTCTAATGGGTTTTTGTATATCTTGGTAGCGGTTGATTATGTTTCAAAGTGGATCGAAGCAATTGCTACGAGGACTAATGATCATTCGGTGGTTTGCAAGTTTGTGCAATCCAACATTTTCTCTCGTTTTGGTATTCCTAGAGTGATCATTAGTGATGGTGGGTCCCATTTTAAGAATTTCAATTTTGGCAAGTTGTTGAAGAGATATGGAGTAAATCACCGGATTGCCACCCCGTACCATCCACAAACAAGTGGACAAGTTGAAGTTTCTAACCGTCAAATTAAAGAAATTCTCATGAAGACGGTTCGAGTTGATAGGAAAGATTGGTCAGGAAAGTTGGATGATGCTTTGTGGGCATATCGTACGGCTTATAAAACTCCGATTGGCACGACACCGTATCGAATGGTGTATGGGAAAGGTTGTCACTTGCCAATGGAGTTGGCACACCGAGCACATTGGGCAATCACCACGGTAAATGCCAATTATGATGAAGCTAATCGGTGAAGTAAATGGAATAGAGGTAGAAATGTCTTACGAGACATTACGAAGGCTTGCAAAGTTTGACAGTTTACCGGCGAAAGAATATAAGAATCCGAGCATTGACGAGTTGTTAATAAATCCGGACAAGCATCCACGTTGGATGGACATGTTGAGTGATTTATTTTTGCCGGGCACTTATCATGGTACTTTATATCGAAGGAATTTGAAGATAGAGCCTAAACTGTTGCTGAATTTTACCATCCTGAATGTATTACCGAGACGTGCTGATAAGGAACAAGTGCGTTTTTCCGAGGTTCCTATTTTATATGCTTTGACGCACGGTGGTCCGAAATTCTCTTTTCGGTACTTGGTCTTGAATCATGTGTGGATATGTAGAAATTCACCGGAGAGGACAATCATTCCTTATTGTCGAATAATTACTGGGTTATTGAAGCCATAAGGTGCGATCACTGACGAAGATGAAGGAAGAAAAAGGAAAAAATTCAAACCTATTGATCTAGCAATAATGGGTTCTGGTTGGGTGTATTCTGAGTCCGAAAGGTATCATAAATTGAAAAGTGGAGGTCAAAA
This sequence comes from Ambrosia trifida, assembly GCA_028751855.1. Taxonomy (NCBI): domain Eukaryota; kingdom Viridiplantae; phylum Streptophyta; class Magnoliopsida; order Asterales; family Asteraceae; genus Ambrosia; species Ambrosia trifida. Next base: position 84,222,226 of record CM054127.1, read on the forward strand.
GTGGAGAATGTTAAAGAAAGATGCACGGGCACTTTTGCCCGGTGAGGAGGATGAACCCGAGAGTGGAGGTGAAGCGCCACCAAGTGATGATGAAGAGTACGAAGACAATCCGGCGGGAGGACATTTGGATATAGGCCAAGGGAGTTCGAGTGGATATCATGGTGGAGGATTTTATGATTTTACCGAGAGGGCATATGTGGATGGTTGGGCCTTTGGGGGATCGATGCAGGAGGTAATTGAAAGTCAACGCCCCCCAGCCTCAGTATTTGATACTTGGTCGGGTTCGGAACGAACATTATTTGATCATCAAACAATGATGGGAGCTAGCATGGAGCGAAGGATGCAACAAGGTTTTGATCGTCAAGAATTATGGAACCGAGGACACGCTTACGCTCAGCAAGTGGAGATTAATCACAGGTACATTGATGATCAGAATAGGAGAATGAATGATGATTGGCATGCGGGGAGGCCCGTAGTCGCAAATCCACAACCGGTGGATTACGGGTCCCTACCGCCATATGATGGAAGCATCTCCTATCCGACCCCACCAATCCACCATTCCCAATGGGTCAACCCACAACAGCAACAGCAACCCACAGATCAAGGAGGAAGCAGTGATGGAGCATTCGGCTTTGGCGAATGGAATGATTTGTTCACTTCGGTATTCGGGCCGCCTCAGCCGCGCTACTACTAATCAGGTCGTGCTTCTTGTACATAGTTTTATATTTTGTTTGTTTATGTTTGTGTTTTTACCTTTGGGTTTCGGGTGGTTGGGTGGTGTATTGAATCATGTTGAATTGTTGATGAGTGCGGGTTGTGGTAGTAGGATGTGTGTTTTTGTTTAAAAAAAATGAAAAAATCTAAAAAATTACAAAATGAAAAAAATACAAAAAGAAATTTGTGGTTTGAGTATATGAGCGTTTCTTTCCAAAGCCATGCATTGGGACAATGCATCCCAAGTGTGGGGATGGGAGGAAATTTTTGGAGATTTTTAAAAAAATTTTGAGGTCAAGTGCAATGTTGTAAAAATTGGAACACCTTGATTTAACCCCCATTAGACACACCGGCAACCCTTAATACCTGTTTCTTTTTCTTGGTGAGAGTTGAAGCCGCATATGTAAATAAATAAATTCTTCCTTTGTGAGAGTGGCAACGGGTGGGGGTGCGCTAGAACTTGTGCCTGAATACAGCTTGAATCCTTGATTGGGCATGGGTGTAGAAATGATAAGGGCATTAGGTAGCCTCATCATGTGAGTGCGAGTGTGGGTTTTTGGGGGTTTGGACCTCATACATTACAAATATGAGCAAGGTAGCGAGAGGGGCGGGGGTTTGGACATTTAGTTGCCCATTTTTGAGCCTTAAAGCCTATTGTTTGATAACCCTTAAACTAGCTCCTAAATTTTACCCAACTAGACCCGGTCTTTTGTGTTTGGTTTATGTTTATATTAATAGTGTTATTGAAGTGTTGAGTTTAGTATGTGTTAGTATGTTTATGTAATTTATTTGGCATAAGAAAAGAAAAAAAAATAGAAAGTACAAAAAAAAAAGAAAAAAAAATGAAAAAAGAAATGAGAAAAAGAAAAGAAAAGAAAGAGCAAGTTAAGTTATGTTATGTGTTCGTATATAGTAGTGTTTCTTTGTTCGTGTGTGTTTGTGTTGCAATAAAAAGACCGGGTAAAGTTCGCGTTACTTATATATATCCTATTCCCTACCTTCACACCTAGCCAAGTTACAACCGTTAAGTCCCTTGATTTATACTCATGTTCATGTTAGGAGGATGATTGATTTAGGTACAAGCTTATGGCTGTGCAACCACTCGTTTGCCTTTTGTGTGTCTAGCTTATCTTTGCTAGAGCTTACTTGATACCGAGAGGAGAGATATTGTGAGGGGTGTGTTGATCGAGGTGTTGAGGATGGGTTAGTACAAGGATTGCACATTTAACTTGACTTTGAAATGATCGCTTATTTGTGGAAAGAAGTTGTAGTAGATTGCTTGGGACAAGCAATGGGTAAGTGTGGGGATGTGACGGGTGGTTCAACGAACACCCTTTAATAGTGTTAAAACGTTTATTTTATCCACATTTATTCGTGTTATTGCTTGGAATTGGGTAACTACGGTTGCTTTGGTTGCAGGTGTAATAAGGAGTTAAAAATGACGAAATACGGGCTTGGGAATGGACCGGAACGCATCGGAACGAGATGGAACAAAAGAAAGAAAAAATGAAGATTTTCTACAGGCCCACCGTACCCTTACGGCCCAGCCGTAGGGTTACGGTGGCTGCAGACCACAATTTCCACCGTATGGCAGGCCCAAACTACCGTCCACATTTGAAACCCACCGTACCCTTACGGTGGGACCGTAGGGGTACGGTGCCCCTGCAGATTTTTTGTAACTCCTTGCTTTAAAGTGCACTTTATGGTGACTTATCATTATCACTTCCACTTGCAACGTTTCAAAAGACACTTTGGGCGATTTTTGGCTAAGAAGAGACATTGGAAACTTATCACAAACATTGGTTTTAGCTTTTGATTCATATGAACATTTCTATGGTTGTTATGATGATCAATCAAGTCATGCTTGGCTAGAACTTTAGATGATCATCTTTGGTGAAGTTTTTCTTGAACTCTTTTATGTTTGTTCCTTTCATTTCTAGAACGATAATTTAGTACATGTTTGCTTGATTATTGTGGTGTTTGAACAATTGCTTGTAGTAGTTAATCAATTTCTCAATTTCTAGTCTTAATCGTACGTTCTTGGTGTTGTTAACAATCGGGATATTGCGGGAAGGATTTGGGTTGGATAGTTGATTAATCGGTCATCGGGAAACAACCTCGCATTGCTATAATCCGAGTACTTTGTTCCCTTTTATCACAATAATTGTTTAAACACGAGTTATGTCTATGTAACTCTTTCTAGTGGAACTTTTGCATAAAGGTTTAAGGAAAATGGATCCAAGGATGGTCATTGTTTGTTAATTGGAAGAACAAAACCCATTTCAAATCATTAATTTAGTTTTCTTTTTATTAAAGTCTAAACCCAAAGCAATCAACAAATCTTTGATCTTTAATCTTGTTAGTAGTTAAATATTAGTTAATTCACAAAGTTCTTAGCTTACACATATTCCACAAACTCCCTGTGTTCGATACCTTCTTACCACTATACATTAGTTGTAATTGGGAAATTTTACGTGTACCACGACAATCACGTCACTACTTCACTTGAACTATCACCAAGAGTTACTTGTAACTCAAGGTCTCTAATATCCTCTGTTTTTAGGCTAACAAGTTGGTTTTTTTTCAGGTACGGTTTGTTTTTGGTGTAAGATCTTAGTGATAAATAATGGAGAGGAAGTGGTATCTGCTGAGTTTGAGAAATAACTTCAAACAAGGGTTCAAAAGTAGGTGGGATGGTAGATGTAGATGTAGGATGTGTAGGAGAAGGTTGTGGAATGAAAAGAGAGGCAGCTCTTGCAGAAGGTGTCACACCCCAACCGATGGTGGAATACATCGAGGCGTGACTTGTGATAGATTGTTCAAAAACGTCATGACACTAGATGTGACACTCGTCGAAATCACAGGTCATATCCATACACCTAGCTACATGTTCACAGTGTGCATAAGCATTACATGTTACAACTTGCATCACAGTTAGGCTATACTGGGTTCCAACAGGTCAACCTCAAGGCATATAGTCTAACAGTAGACACACTAGTTAATTCAAGGCCTCAGTTAGTCAACTATTTCATACTAGACTATAGGAGTACCATGCAAAACCCTAACAGTGAGACATACATGCAACTGAACATACATTTTCAAATTGTTGCCCCTACAAGGACAAAATCAAACAATGTTCATGAACAAAGAGGTTACCAACATGTATTCTAGAAAACTAGTACATATACGAACAATACGTCCACTTGTAACCTTGAACTTGATCTATCTAGACTTACATGAACATGTTAAACCAACAAATACACTAACACATATACATGCATTCATACGGCTATGCATACACATGTGCATGTACACATCATATCACAATCCCATCAAATCCAAGACTTTTCCCTAAATAAGATCATAGTCCACCTTAGTTAACCAAACTTACACAAGTTGACTTGCCAAGAATACATTGTTCCTTCCCTATGCATAATTTTCGGCCCACATGTTCCCAAGGCAAGAGTGTGTGCAATGTTTTTGACACTATTTAACTTGTACAAGACACACTCACATCTCTATATACATATATATACACACGGAAATATACATACACAATCACATGGTGAGAAAGTGACAAAAATTACATACACACACATATACAATCGGATATATATATACACACATGCCTTCTCACTTCCTAGTCACCATACATATCTAGAGAACACTTGAACCTAGGATATACACTAACATGGAACAAGCTTTTCCCATCAACAATTTCCATAGCTTTTGATCATCCATGATTGTCCACAAACATCCAAACATTTAGGCTAGCACATTCCCAAGACAAGTTACACTTGCTTCAAGGTCAAACACTTGCACTAGGAGGGAACAACATAAACCACATGAACCATTTTCACCAACAAGTGTGCCCCTTCCCCATGCATTTAGCGGCCGAGAAACACCCCTACATAACCAAACAAAAATCTCAAGTCAACTAATTTCACCAAGTAAGCTATCTTACCTTTGCACTCCATGAAAGTAGTCCCTTTGACCTTCTATATTTGTTCACCAATGAGCTCTTGAGCACCTCCCACCTTCGACTATATAAAGGAAACCATAGAAGCCATTTTAGCCACACCACAACACCATATGATACACTAACACTTGAAAACCACTCACTTCTTTCTTGTAACCCCTCGGCCGAAGCACAAGGCACCCAAGAAGCTTGTTCTGATCGGTTCGCACCATCATTAGGGAGTTCCAAGTCTCATTCTAGCATCTAGGAGTCTTCTTGTGAGGAGTTAGCTTGTTATTTTTCTTGTATTCTCGGCTATATACGTGAGGTATAACATCCAACCCTTTATCCTCATTTACACATCATTTGGCTACATGTGGAGCTCACCCGAGGCCTATACACACTCGTACACATCACTAAACAACTAGTTTTGAGATAAACAAACTCGAACACTTAAGTTTTATGATAAAGGATTCAATGTTTTAGCTTATACATACACACCTACATATATGCGATTAAATGCACCTTAGAAACATTTACATGGACATACGCGTACACCCACACATAAAAATGAATGTATGCGTGAGTGTATAGGGACGAGACTAGCCCAAAACACATCAATCTTGTGTAGTTTTACAACTTATACTAAGACTTGGTTTATAAACCTGTGTTAAAAACCTTAAATGCATGTGTTAGTGAGCCTAACACAAGAGTTTTTATGGAAACCAATGATACACACTAACATATGAGTATAATCAAGGACAAAATACTTAAATTGCCATTTTTATACAAAATTGACAAAGGATATGTCCATATCTTACCCTAGACTTACAAAATTGCGGTAACTTTAAGTAAGTCACAACATTTGTTTTGCCAAAAACAGAATAAACATGGCCACGTGCCTAACAAAACAAACAATTACTGACACGTACAGTGTGTGACACCCGTGGATAGTGGTACAGAAGCCCTTAGTTCATAGGTGTTACAGTCGGGTGAACAGTTGCATGGTAGTTAGAAAGAAACATAGACCTAAGGTGCATTTATATGAACTTAGGGCATCCCCATGAAAGACACACAGTGCCAGATTCAGTTCAGTTTAGCATCCAGACACCAAGTGAGTATTCACGGTCCCTTTTTACAGTTTTTACATTTTTCCGGGGAAAAACATGCTTACAGTTTTCAATTACAATACATGACTATTATGTGAACATGAGACATTATGGTTCAGGATCCATTAAGCCCTCGTGTCATACATCATACCATAACCATTAGCTATGGACTTAGCCATGAAACACCGGGATAGATCTATTGGGTTGACACCCCCACTCTTGGTCAGCCGCTCTGACCTGATGACAGATATCAAAAGAGTGCTTGTATTTCACATTATTTCATTGTCTTTAGTGTACAATGGGCGAGGCACAACATGTCAAGGTTTGGTTATGGGCTCATGTCAGATCACATATTGATTATTGCCCTAGCTAGGCAATGATTTAGTCGATTTTGGATTACATGTCCATCGTATAGAAAACCCGTGTACTCACCAACTTTATGTTGACCCATATATTTTATATGCATGTTTTTCAGGAAATTAGCATGGAGTGTGGAACTTGGGAAGGTCGTGTGCGAGCATTCATGGGATACCATCTTTTGAACTATTGTTGTGACGTTTTAACCTAAACATTTTACACAATGGTTTTAATTTGAACAATTAATGCTATGTTTTGTAAGACTTGGTTATTTAAATTGAAATCCCTGTTTTATTTAATCAATGCTCATGTGACCTTTGTGCTTGGAAATCATTCAAAGTTACACCCCGTGTTTCCGCCTTGGCGGGGTGTAACACTAGATTTGTGACAATATAATTTAAATGGTTCCATTTCATAACATAAAGACAAAGAAGTACATATTATTTGAATAAAAAATACAACATTCATAATAATCAAAATTTAAGACATGAATATCTAAGTCCAACCCTAGTGAGTTTCTTGAATCAACGCATCAAATATCTCTTACAACATGTATAAAATATCTTGTCAACACATAAAGCATTGGTGAGCATACTATGTAACATCGCGTTATTTTTACTTTTGCATGTATTTCAAATTCTATATTAAACAAATTTCGAGTTCGCCCTTATTTGCTTCTTGTATGTTACTCCTACCCATTTATGACGAGTCGTCAATATAATTTATCCTAATCAATTTAGAAACTCATTTAGTTAAAATCTTAATATATATTTATTTTTAATATATATATATATATATATATTTAACTTAATACTTTCAAAAAAAAGAAAAACGAAAAACGAAAAACGAAAAATGTGATAGTGTCATTTGACTTTTTTTTTATCCAACACAACAACAATATACTTACGTTCGTTTTTTTTTATTTTTATTATTTTTTATTTTTATTTTTTTCTTTTAAAGATATATCTCTCACCTAATTCACTCCTAACCACCCTAATTAATTCATTAAATACCCAACCCCTTCACTCCAACTATAAATACACCACTTCCTATACATTCTAACACTTGCTCAATCCTAAATCCTCTCTAAACCTCCCAATTCTTCAAGGAAATCCCAAGTGTGGAAGTCCACTTCTAAGTGAGTTTTCTCATAAACTCCAACTTTATTCTTCTTTCTTCACTTCTTTTCTTCTTTTAACTCCTTGGAGAAACCTCTAGGACCTAACTCTTGTTTGCTATGGCAAATGAATACGAGTAGGACACCAAAATGAGGCCTCAAAGGTGGTTCATCTTCTATTGTTTTTATGCACTAGAAGGTTAGTTGAAGTGATACCAACCAAGTTCACCAACGTCTTAATGTTGGATAGACTTGTGCTATGGTTAATGGTTGACAAAGGAAAGCCAAGGCTCTTCCAAACTAAGTCACCATACACTACTTTAACCCTATAGTTATATTATGTAAATACTAAAATTTATACTTTCAAAACTCTATTAATCTATTAACTTGGAAGTTTTGTGGATACATCCCTACCTTACCAATACTTGACTCTCTTGACCATCCGAATCACCTTTATGGTGGTTTGTGTTTTGGTTAGCCTTAAAGGCACTACTTGACTCTCATGACCATCCGAATCACCTTTATGGTGGTTTGTGTTTTGGTTCGCCTTAAAAGCAATGCATGACTTCCTTGTACTCTTGAATCTCCCTCCGAATCTAAATTCATTTTTTTCTTTTCTTAACTCTAGTCTAACTGGAGCTAAAATCTTCATTTCTCAAGACTCGTTTTTGAGAACTTAACAAACGCACCCTAAGGTGAGTTCATACTTGTCCCCTTTTTACTCTTTAACACTTTTGGGGCTCAACATTTATCCTATGAAAACATACACTAAACACTTTCATACTCACATGCTCAATCTACTAAACATGCTTATAAACTATGCCATGCTAGAATTTAGACTTTACATACAAATGCCGCTTAGCATACAACCCCCTTAACATGTATAGCGCTATAGGAGTAGCACCCCGCCCCCTAACTGGGTCATATTAAGTTTTACCGGCCTATCACTTCGGTGTTAGGTCAAGCAGTGCAAACATGTGTTGATTATGCCTTTTGTATGATTCTGTATGTGCAAAACTATAGCATGAAGATTTGAGTAAACATTTTAATACTACGTATGTAAACTAAAACTAGTATGCTCATCAATGCTTTATGTGTTGACGGATATTTTTATACATGTTGCAGGAATTATTTGATGCGATGATTCAAGAAACTCATTAGGATTGGACTTAGAAAAGCACCACTTAAATCTTTAAATTCATGAATGTTGTTTCTCTTTTGAACAATTTGTACTCTTTGTTTTAGTGATATGAAATGAAATCTTTTAAATTATATTATCACAATCATAGTATCATGAAGTCTTTGAACAATCTATCACAAGTCGCGCCCCGATGTATTCCGCCATCGGTTCGGTTGGGGTGTGACAGATTGGTATCAGAGCCATGACTATAGGGAATTAGGAAAAAATACCATGTTTGACCTAGACTATAGTTAGGAACCTTTTTGACCATTCCTTTGGCCATGCTAAATATACTTGTTCTCCCTATCTTTCTTCTACTCCATTCTTTTGGTCTTAAAAAAAATTACCTTCCTATTTGTGGATTACTCTACACTCGAAGACGCTCGTATACCACAAACGAAAGGAAATCACTGAAATAGGCGTGAAACCCTCACTTTGGTGATAACTTTCAATCCGTGTAAATTTTTTGTGTTTTTGAGACTACACCAAGATAGGAGTGATATCCTCACCTTGGTGGAAATTTCACAATTCTGGTTCTAGTGGACACTTACCAATTGAAGGTTAGAATTAATTTTCTTACCACGTTGGACAAAGTGTACAAACCACACTCAAAGAAGCGACCTCGCTAAGATAGGAGTGAAATCCGCAACTTAGCGACTAGTTTCAATCCTTGATAAATTTTTTTTCAATCTCGCTAAAGTCTCAAATTTACTAATGACAAGAAACATGTAGTAACTGGAAGGGTGAATACCGTTAACCGAAAGTTTCGGCGAGAGTATTTCCACCTATTAGGCCAAAGCATGTTTTCAAACTCAAAGGTAAATTCGAATCACTTTGGTTAGTCTTAGTTCCGTTCCGGAACACTCCAATTGTTTGCTTAAAACAAGCCTCTCCTTTTATGTTAATATTATTTTCAACGTTGTTTTCATGCTATGTTTTCACTATATATATTCGATTTATTTTACTTGCAAATGCTCTCAAGACTTGCATCTCAAGTACTCTAGCAATCTCCAAACAATACTAATAATCACAAAACAAACACGAATCGAAACTTCCTTATGATTAACTATGTGCTCTATACTTGCTTATACATACGTGTTATGCTATTTTAACAATGTGAAACTTGCGTCCTATACGTGTAACTAGAACTTGCATATTAAATCTATGAGAACAGCCTAAGCTTACGTATTTTGTTTATCTAAATTTGCATTAATCCCACTGATCTAATCTTACCCACAATCTTTTCATTGTTAACCAAAATTCTAGTAACTTACTTCCTAAATTCAAAAGTCACTTTGTTTAAAAACGTTTATGCAAATCTTCTTATGCAGGATTCTCATAGATGTCTTCCCGTCTCAACAGCATCGATCTCAACCAACAAGCGAGTCTTATTGCCCAAAAATTAATCAAGATTCTCCCTAACCTAGGGACACCAACAAACCCAATTCCAAACCCCGGCAATACCATCCAAGATAACACAAACCATGTAAACACTAAACCATACACCCATACCCCTAACAAACAAACGAAAAGGGATAACCGAAAACGAAAAAAAACCCTCAAACGAAACCACGCTTCGACAACCCCTCAGACTCCGATCCCCAACAAAAAGCCGTACCATGGAACCCATCCGTTATGCAAGAGTTGTAAATTCCACCATCCCACTCACGCACCATGCCGCATATGCACCAACTATGATGCATATGGTCATTTAGCCAAAACATGTCGCCACACCACTAAACCACGACCCGAACAACCTACTAATACTACCTCATTCCCTAAAGCCAATAGAGGGATATGCTCCGAGTGCAACGACCCAACCCATGAACGCAACCAAAGCCCAAGACTTGCCATGGTGATCTATGATGCTGGAAGAGCCACTCATCACACTAAAGAAGATTGATGTTTCTTTTCTTTAAAAAAAATAGAATTTCTTTATGTAATGTTTTCAAGAAATTGTTCGGATGTGAAACTTTCTTTTATGAATTATGAAATGTAACACCCCAACCGATGGCGGAAACATCGAGGTGTCACATAAGAATGAGTATACAGTAGCACATGGTATTCAAGTTTTAATTGAAATTTATTTAAAGTAAAAATATCCAAAATTGAAAATACATAACAAGTCTTGAATGGAATTCTAATACATCAAAAAGCCAAACAAAGCATAAACTTCAAATTGTCTCCTCATGCTAACTCTCTAGACTTCAATCATCCTTATTTCCTGTTGAGTTGTAAAAATGGGGGGGGGGTCAACTAGAAGTTGGTGAGAATGCATAAGCCATGTCACGCAATTAAGTTTAAGAATAAAAGTTTAGCAATTCATATGTCTATCGTAAGTTTAAGTCTACATGAATAAACATGATATGTTGAATCGACATAATCAAACCTCCGACTAGTTTAGGTCCATCCCGTCATCCACGGTTCACCTTAATAATATGTTGGAAAGATAACAATCACCCACGCTACCTATGTAGGAGGTACACGTATCCGGGTGGGATTGTCAATCCAATAGATCTATTATTGAGTATCGCCGGCTTGGCCATAGCTAATGATTATGTAATGTTGAAACTCGTTGAAACTGTTGTTGTTGTCTAGGACTTTGACTATGACTTTGACTATTTGACTATTTGACTCAAGGCTTTATTTAAGAAATAAAAAAAAATCATTAGTTTGAATTAGAAAATAAAAAAAAACATCGTCTTATAAAATGACGATTTTATAAATAGAATTAGGATAGGACATATGTCATGATTGAAGATTTTTTTTTTTTTAGTACAATGATAAAAGAAACTTAGAAAAATAGAGTGCACGGATAAAGATAAGAATACTTAGAAATAAATTAGACTTTATATCATAGATCGGGAAATACTTTAATGCAAAATAAATGGGAAAATTCATGAGGTTACAGTCTCCCCTACTTTTAGAAACTTCGTCCCGAAGTTATAAAAACACAGGTTTGAGGATGGTTGGGTAGAAATTAAGGCAGCCGTGGTTTTGAAAATTTTGGGTTAAGGCACGACATGAATTTATAGAATAATCTGCTTTCGAATAATTTAGATAAGAGGTTTGTTATCTGTGAGTTTTAAGGGTAGGATTAGGTGTGTCTTGGAATCGCAAGGTGGATAAGAATCTTAAGTTTTAGGAATCCTAAAAGAAATGCATGAGTTGATGGACTATAGAAAGGCTAAATGAACTACCAGGTAACTAGAGTTTATAATTAGTTTCTCTACCGAAAACCTTGATAGAATTTCACACTACCTTAACGTACCTGTAAATTCATGATTACGTTCCGGACCGTAATCACCAAGTTACCTTACATTAGGGTTTTGTGTCCTTCTATGACTCTAAACACACATGTAAGTAATGCAAAATAACCTTGTGATTGAATCGTATACAATGTATCCAAAAATGAGTCCAACTGTTGAGCAGGAAAAAGACTTCTACCAGTCAGTGAGTAAGAACCTCTACCGATTGTTGAGCAGGTGCGATAGCCTCTACCAGTCGTTGAGCAGGTTGTAGGGCCTCTACCGACTGTTGAGCAGGCATGATGACCTCTACCAATTGTTGAGTAGGTTATTTGGTACTCTACTAACTGTTGAGCAAGTACTTCATCCTCTATCAGTTGTTTGATTAAGTGCACCAATTATTACACACATGAATTGCAAATTGATAATATGTACATGTAAGAAATCAAGTATCAAGTATATCATACGAGTTGTAATAGAGTTGCCCTAGACAAGGTTAATGACTCTTGGTGTGTCTATAGCAAATAGTTTATATTCCATGAATTCTAGTTTCAAATGTTCAAATATGGTAGATTGTCGAATCCTCATGTATAACTAAGGATTATGTTTGATGCAACACACAATCAAGTTTCAATAGTTTGGTTATCATGGGTAACTATCTCATGTGTGAGAAGGTGAAGGATATGAATTTAGTTCTTGAAAGGATGATGAAAAATCTTGAAGCAGAATCAAGGTTGTGAGAGATAGTGAATGTGAAGATAGTTGATAAAGAGTTTATTTTATAGTAAGGAGATTATGTAGCAGTGTAAATTTTGGGGTTTGGATCAAAGGTTATAATCAAGTGTATAAGAAAACATGATTGTGGTATATGCCAAATATTGTAAAAATTTGAACAAGTTGAAAATGAGTGAGTGTCGATGGAGAATTTAGAGACTAGATATTATTCCTATGGATAAAAAAAATCTTATTTTCAAAATTGGTTTTATACATAAAGCAAAAGTTGTTAAATAGTACAAGCTAAGTGGGCTTTGATTAAAATATTCCCGTTAGTTGGAAATTTCAAACATGACATTAGGTTTTGAAGATCATGGTTCTATTAAGTGATTTTTAATAGTTTAAAGCATTATATAGAAAATTGTTTGTTACGTCAATAAATAAACAATTGAATTTAAGTTCGAGGACACCTTTTGACAAAAATATGTACTTTGTAAAGTTACTAGGTAACGAAAATACAACAGGATTTAGAAATCTTTAGTTTGTGCTAAGGTATGAGGCTATAGTTTTTAAAAATAAGTAACATGTGGAGAAATGAAATAATATGATTTGGGTAGGGTGTTGAATATTTAAAAAGTGGTTAAGATGGTAAGGTGAAGTGTGATTGTGAAATCCATAGATGGTTATGAAATGAGATTGATTTAAGCTGTAAAATTTTGAGATTTTAGAGCTTAGTTTAAGGAAGTGAGTGTAATCATTTATTCATTAATTAAAACGAATAAACGAAAACGTTGACTTATCAAAACTTCTAGATTCTAATAACATAATGAAGACATGCTTTAGCCTATAAGTGAACACTCATCCCGAGAATTCCCAGGTAGGCATCCGGGTCCCTCGTCTGATTGGGATTTATGCGCAATGCCAGTCCTAGACAGAAAACTCAGAATACAGGTGTTCACCCTTCCAGATTGCACGTGTTCGTTATTAAAATCTAGAACTTCGACGAGATCTTCAAGGTGGTTCAAGCTAAACCTGAGGATTTTGTCCTATTAGTCTAAGGGTAGATCCAGTGATGGAGAACAATCTTCTTGTAGAGACTAAAGTAGGGATAAGAAGTAGGAGTGAGATAGAGAATAGCAAGAAAAAGGAGCAAATACTGGTTATATTCCTATGGTATAGACTAGATTATTTTTCTAATAACCTAATTCCCTATAACCATGGCTCTGATACCAATCTGTAACACCCCAACCGATGGCGGAAACATCGAGGTGTCACGTAAGAATGAGTATACAGTAGCACATGGTATTCAAGTTTTAATTGAAATTTATTTAAAGTAAAAATATCCAAAATTGAAAATACATAACAAGTCTTGAATGGAATTCTAATACATCAAAAAGCCAAACAAAGCATAAACTTCAAATTGTCTCCTCATGCTAACTCTCTAGACTTCAATCATCATTATTTCCTGTTGAGTTGTAAAAATGGGGGGGTCAACTAGAAGTTGGTGAGAATACATAAGCCATGTCACGCAATTAAGTTTAAGAATAAAAGTTTAGCAATTCATATGTCTATCGTAAGTTTAAGTCTACATGAATAAACATGATATGTTGAATCGACATAATCAAACCTCCGACTAGTTTAGGTCTATCCCGTCATCCACGGTTCACCTTAATAATATGTTGGAACGATAACAATCACCCACGCTACCTATGTAGGAGGTACACGTATCCGGGTGGGATTGTCAATCCAATAGATCTTTTATTGAGTATCGCCGGCTTGGCCATAGCTAATGATTATGTAATGTTGAAACTCGTTGAAACTGTTGTTGTTGTCTAAATCATGAGGCATTAAAGTTTACAACTAGACATGCATGTAGAATTGCTTAAGTATAATGTTGCAAGTATGAAGAATTGCATAAACTTGGTTACGTAAACTCACCTTAGCAAAGTATTAAGTCTCGAGAAATAGAATATGTGTAACCCCAAAGTTGCCAATTACAAGAGCTTATAATCAAAGCTTCAATTGTAGAAGTAATAGACTATAGAAGAAAAGTATGAGGGAAAGTTTAATCGGATTGAAACAATCGATTTAGAGGTGGCAAGTGTAATGGTTCATAAGTGGGTTTTTATACTAGTTTTGGATTCAATTAGTCATTAAAATTGGTCAACACCATAAAGTAAGGTTTTATGATGAATTGACTATTTGACTAGGACTTTGACTGTTTGACTAAGACTTTGACTAGGACTTTGACTATGACTTTGACTATTTGACTCAAGGCTTTATTTAAGAAATAAAAAAAAATCATTAGTTTGAATTAGAAAATAAAAAAACACCGTCTTATAAAATGACGATTTTATAAATAGAATTAGGATAGGACATATGTCATGATTGAAGATTTTTTTTTTTTTTAGTACAATGATAAAAGAAACTTAGAAAAATAGAGTGCACGGATAAAGATAAGAATACTTAGAAATAAATTAGACTTTATATCATAGATCGGAAAATACTTTAATGCAAAATAAATGGGAAAATTCATGAGGTTACATGAAATACCATCGTTATCTTATGTTACAATCATTGTTTATCGGCAAAATTCAAACATCGCAAAACCCTTTTCTCCTCGCGCACAATCTTTTTCAAAATTTTTGAACAAAATTCTTCCTACTATTTCTAAGTGGATGCCTATTCTTCTATAAAATCCTCACTTTCAAACCACTAACAAATGTGCGCGTCGAGTCTGTATGACAAACAAGATTCTAAATGGTAAAAGTGTTTAAAAAAAATTCTTTTGTAAACAGGACTTGTGAGTAAAGACACGCTAAATCAAATAATCTACTTCTTTATAATCCCAAAACCTTTTCTCTTGAAATCGTATCACGAGTCAAAATATTCATCAACGCCAAACTAAAATTCTCAATAAACTATTTTTCCTCGCTTAATAAAATGGATTTTTCATAAATCAAACGTCCATCTTCGGTAAGACTTTTACACCAAATTTTCCCCACTTCAATTAAATCCGTTTTCTTTAACATCCAACGGACTAAATTCTTCTACCATCAAACTTGACCCTTAGTCTTGAAAAGCTAGATTGCTCGCGTACCCATAAAACTCAATTTGTAATAAACCCGAATTCTATGTTGCCCACGGTCAAAACATTTTACGCGTTTTCATTAGGAATCCAATTGTCCATTCTTTTGTTTGATTTTATACATCTGAACGTAACCACATATGCACAAGTCTACACGTTATGTCATATACATCACATGAAAGTCAAAGGAGTAATCACGGTTTCTATTTTTTTTTCTAAAAGTATTATTATAAAGAAATGTATATGTTTTATTTTAAAGATAAAATAAATATATATTAAGATCTTAACTAAATGAGTTTCTTGTTATAATGCCTAAATTGAATAGGGTAAATTATAATAACGACTCGTCATGAATTGGTATGAGTAACCTACAAGAAGCGAATAAAGGCGAACTTGAAATTTTATAGAATTTAAATATAAGAAAAGTAAAAATAACGCGATGTTACAACCACTAATACAGGCCTGAATCTTATGTTTAACAGACCTTTCGGTGAGTCTGTTATCTTTTAGTTCTTTCAACATTTGCTAAACCGTCATCATCTGTTTGGCTTAAACTTTTGTTCAGTCCAACAGAACTTCAATAAAAAAAATTTATAATAGACCCTTGGTCATTAAATAGTTTGCTTACAAGCAACTGACATTTTGGTAATAATTGTCTAGATTCCTGATTTGTAATAAGTGTA
Source organism: Ambrosia trifida (assembly GCA_028751855.1). Lineage (NCBI taxonomy): Eukaryota > Viridiplantae > Streptophyta > Magnoliopsida > Asterales > Asteraceae > Ambrosia > Ambrosia trifida. The sequence continues at coordinate 84,238,394 of CM054127.1, forward strand.
ATAATTGTCTAGTTCAGTCCAACAGAACTTCAATAAAAAAAAATTATAATTGACCTTTGGTCATTAAAGAGTCTGCTTACAAGCAACTGACATTTTGGTAATAATTGTCTAGATTCCTGATTTGTCATAAAACCTCCATTGAAGATTTAGAGCCTCGATTGCCAAAATCATGATTACTTTTTGGAAACTTAGTTTATTCACGTTTGTATTATTTTCAAATTTAATAATAATAGTAACTATAATTTTAAATTATTAAAAATATTATTTTATTATAGTCATTTCGTTTATTATTAACTAAGTTCATTCTTGACTCTATAAAATGGGAGCAAACTACTATTTAATTTTCCATCTCTTTCTCCTTTGAACCATTGTCATTTCCGAATTTTCCATCCCATATGTATAATGATTTTATGTTTAAATGCCTTCACACCAGTGTTCTCGATGATTTGTAATGAGGTTGGAATCGATGGTCTCGAAAAATTCTTACACTCGAGTAAAAACGCATTGGCAGGGGGAACGTGGTTGATTCGTTTCATTACCATATCCAGAGCTTCTTAAAGAGAAAACTTATTATAAAAAACTCATACGTTTCTCGCTAATCATATATGGCATACATGATCGTCATCTGGCTTTTGCTTTGTTAGAATAAATCATCATATCTTCTTTATGCTTGTCAATGTTTTTTATGTTATTTGTTAACTTGGATATTGTAAATGTATTACTTAGTAAAATATCGTTTGTTATTATAAAATATATTTTCATTCAACTTATGGACCAAAACGCATATATATTGCCTGTAACTTTCAAACAACCAAAGGAAACTAAAAGAATGAATGTTTATATTCTAAAGTTAGAGTAAGCATCCCTTTATATGTTTATACTTTTTTCTTTATAAAGTATTGTTTATATTATACGTCACTTGGAAGTTCATAACAACAATATTCTATGTAACTATAAAAGTGAGCTAACAATGTCTTGCTGATGAGAATTGTGATGTCATTAATTAATGTTAATATATTATACTTAACGTCTGTTGCTAGACAAATATCTTATCTTAATAATATTTCTAACATTTGTTCATAGCAATAAATGAATTTTTCAGAGTGAAGTTATATTAATCTTCCCCTATAAGCTTCATTTCAGTGCTTTTAGTAAGACATATATTAATCTTCCCTTTTAAGTTTCCCTTTAAGCTTCCATTATAAGCTTCCCTTCATTTATTTGCCTTACCTAACTATAAATTAGTATTGAAAGTAGGAGCTCCAGTGATGTTACTTACAAATGTTGACCTGGCAAATAGATTGTGTAACGCAACAAGCTTGCAGATCATGAAACTTGGAAAACTTGTTATTGAAGCGAATATTATCAAAGAAGTAAAATTGGTCATTGTGCGTTGACTTCAAGATTGAAGATGGCATCTTCTGATAAAAGAATACAAGTCAACATTGCTCGAAGATAGTTCCCACTTTCTCTATGTTTTGCAATGACAATAAATAAAAGTCAATGACAATCATTTAAACGTGTTGGTTTGTATCTTCCGTATACTATTTTCAGTCATTGCCAACTCTATGTTGTTGTATCCAAGATCAAATGTAGGAAGTTCTTGAAGATTTTGATTTGTGATAAGCAAAAACAAGTTTGTACAAACAAGTTTGTATACCACTAATGTGGTATACAAACAAGTTTTTCAAAATCTTTGAATAACTAACTTTGTCATTTCGTTTTGTTTATAACATGTTTACATATCATTATCTTTGGTCTCTTTATTATTATTATTATTATTATTATTATTATTATTATTATTATTATTATTATTATTATTATTATTTATTTTTAACTTAAATATATTTCTTTATTTCATGACTGCCAAATTACATTAAAACAAGCAAACGAGCAACAAGTTGCGCCACCACACCTTTCCGAATCGCAAAACCCAATCTACTAAAAGAAATAAAGAGACATAAACCCAAATTACAATAAATTGTTTATGTTGTTTAATGAATTTAACAGCGAAATGTGGAAAGAAATACATAAAGTGCAGTGGAATAAAGTATAAAACATAACGAATGGACTTTGATTTGATAATAACTTTTTAAATATGTCACTTTGTTTTAATATGTTTCAGTGCTTCCAACAGATAATGAATTATCATTATCTGTTTCTTTTCAATGTCAGTTCTGTCCAACAGACCTTTCCATATATTTGTTTACCTGGTCTGTAAAGTGGCATCTGTTGATTTATCCGACCGTGATTTTAACATCCTTTAGTGTTTTCAACATCTAATCAGTATTTATCATCTATCTCTCTTCAACGGAACAGACCTTAGTAAACAGACTTTGCTTACAACAGATGATTGACTTCTTGATTTGGTGTTTAGTAAACAGACCTTAGTAAAGCGTGTTTATGTTCTTTGTAATTGGGGACTAATTGTAATAAAAAATGATATAGACTTCTCGCGTTTTCACACGGGATTTCACCTAGTATCGACTTTGAATAGTTTAGTATATAAACAACTATCTCATAGCATTCGGATGAGCTTTTCATATTTTAAAAAGAATTTGAAGAGTTGTGAGTAGAGGAGAGAGAAAAAAAATCACTTTTCATCAGTATAGGGGGGAGGGGGGTCACAAGCCCCATGCCCACTAATCACACAGTGTTACGTCATTTTAATTCTGAACTAGCCTAAACTAGCTTAAACACCGAAAACGCCAAACCCAAAGTAGCCTGAAACCAAGGACCCCGCCATTTTACCAAACTCACAAATTACACACACCCCATGAGATGAACCCCGCTTTTTCTTCCTCTCTCCTCGGCTTCTTTCCTTTCTCTCTTCGGCTTGCACAAGCCTCAAATTCAAGCCTAATATACAAGCCTCAACACCCAAGCCGAGTGTGCCCCCTTTCCCCTTAGATTATAGCCTAGTGGTAGAGAGGAAATCCTCTATTGGGTAAGGTTGGGAGTTCAACTTCAATGGTGTGCAAAAAAAGGTGTAAAATGGTATAAAAAGTGTAAAGAAATAGGTATAAGGAATTAGCGGTTAAAAAGGAAAAAAAGTAACAAAGCAGGTATTACAGTTTCATACAGGGACACGTTGGAGTATCAGCCTACGTTAACCAACCACAATTGTCCTTATGTAATGAAATTATTTAATTATGTAGTGTAATTAACCAACTCAAGAATTCAACAAGATTGCTCAAGCTTACAGACATACAAGTCAGAGGTAGTTGTGTACAATCAACTTAAATTATCCAAAATTTCAACTTATAATGTAATTAACCACACCAACATATCACAAATCAAACATCCATCATAAGACAAAACTCAAACTTTCAACATAAATTATCCAAAATTTCGTTCAATGTTTAAGATTACAACACTTTTGCACAACATAAAAAAAACGCCTTAAACCCTGTGTCTTGGATGTACGATAGCAAGTAGTTGCACCACAAAAGCACATCACATTGAACCTCTTAGAAATCGAATTTGTAGGATAAGTTTATGAGTATTGAGACATTTTGCTCGATTTCGTCGATGATCAGTTTCGCTTGTCGATTTGGAAAAGGGCTTCTTCGATCTAAAATTGGGTCAACTTTGGCTTAAGTTAACAATTATAAACGAACCAAGGGCAAAACAATCATTCCATTCCACCAAGTTTGTAATGGCTACTCTTAACAACAGAGTTGCATAGCGAAAGGAAATGTAAACTAGAGTCTGGGGGGCAGCAAAAACAAAGAAGCAACTTGATGTTGCGTGCTAACCACAGGGCGCAAATTACATTTCAGCTGTTGTGTTCATATTTGAAGTGTTTAACCCACTAGATTAAAACCTAAAACCTTTCATGTGTTCAAACATTCATCAAAATTCACACATTTATAAACATTGGCACTTAAAAACCATGAAGAAGCTACAAATTCACAACGTCTAAATTACAATTACGCCAAATTGTCGGTTAATATCATCATCATTCATACGAGACTAAAGAAAAGGTCAAACTCAACATCATTACAGCAGGTATGAGTCCAGGAACTGAAGAGCTGTTACACATATTTGCTGATTGTTAAAAATCCTTGCTTTCTTGCACATGTTTTTCTGTATACTTGGTACAACAACTTGGAGGAAGAAGAGAAGGCTTTGGTCACTCACGAGGGCGAGCAAGCCATAATGAGCTCAGAGCTCGAAGCCGAGAGGAATAGTCATTAATGGCAATGAGTGCCCGAGCTGATTGGCGCGTTGTCAATATCCTATGCATTTGTTGCAAGGTTTGTTGCCTCAAATTATCAGCCTGGTAAAATGCATAATAAGAACAAGGAAATATGTTAGTATCAAATTTGAATCCGGGAAGCGATTAGCTCAGGTGATGTTTGGATGCATGCTTTCATAGTGATGGTAAATCCAAAGACACCTTCAACCACAAAAGTTGAATGAGTGTGTATGGACTAGAACCTATCCAAGGCGTATAGGTCCCAAAAGTGGAGGCGCGAGGCACACGCATCATGTACGTGAATCTACTACTGCCAAATAAGATTTATATTTACAACCAGAAGCTGTATCTCTCATCTGCTTTATAGCTTCATCCCTTTGTTTGCTTTCACAGATCAGTCTCCTACAAACCCTCATCTTTATCCATGTTTGACCTAGGGATACATGAGGAGCCGCCCTGAGGCACTTTCGTGATCGCCTCGCGCATCAGTCACGCCTTTATAAACTAACAGAAGAATTAAGCTAACCTGTCGAATGAAGCCCTCTAGAGTTCCTAGTTTGCCCATTGCCATGGCCATCTGGCCCATGTAATTGGCTACGTTGCCCGATGAATTTGAGGATCCAAGAGAGCCTGCTATTGTCTCCGCTAGAGACTGCTGCAATGCCTCCATACCCTGCGACAAGGCATCCTCTGCTTGCTGAGATGACTGCTGTAGGTTGCCAATTGCCAATAATTGCTGTTCCGTTAAAGGTTCCAGTTGAGTTATAAGCAGCTGCAAAACAACATAACATTGATGGCTTCTAGTTCTTATTAAGAGTTAATGTCATATTATTTTGTTTCAATAATTGCCATCAAACATTTTTTTTATCTAGTTTAATGAGCGATATGAATGGCGGACCTTTAGGATTTCTGATGAACGGAATCCACCTAACCAGAGGAAACACCGTTCAGCAGGTGTTTTCCACATGCCTGATAGAACATGAAAGACGTCCGCCTTAGCAGCATCTGCTTTTATTCTAAAAATATCTTCATAATGTGCTACAACACCATCAACTATGATCCTCAGTTCACCATCGCCGGCATGATTGCTAACTGCTCCTTTCAGCTCATTGATTCGGCGGTTGTGATCTTCCAGCCACCGTCCATATTCAACATCAAAAGCTAATGCTCCTGCATAAGTTTGATTTCTTCACAACACATTTGAGTGACAATTTCAACCCATTTACTTAGTCAATAGATGATTATCATTGTAATAAAATGGTTTTTATAATCACATTTATTGTTGGTGTAAAAGGAGCGATGCGCTTAGGGCCCCAAAAATAAGATACCTAATATTCATGGGAATCCTGTGTTTCTTACAAAACTGTTACTTTCCATGGCCAATCCTACTCCATGAATCTTAGGTATTCTCAACCCCGGAATTACTCATGTCGACAACAAAATTCTAATGCCTTATCCTTATTATTCGTTACGCGTTAATGAAAGCAACTCATATCAAACCAAATTAGAATATAGACATCAAAACATAGTATTGTTAGAAATCAGAAGAGGGTCTTACCATTCCCACTCATTGATTGAGATTGTTCTCCCGAACTTGAGATGAAGATACCCTTTCAAAAGGGCAAAAAAAAAAAAAAAAAAACTATTAAGAAAAGTTAGATAATTTGCAAGGAAAATATCAAGTGAAGGTGAAGAAATGTGCAGCCGTACTTGTTGCCGAGCTCGCTGAAGCTCCTGCTCAAGTTGTGTCAGCTTCATTCTGCTACTTTCCAGCTGTTGGACATAAGCCTATAGACATTTGAAGATGTTGACATGAATCAGGCAACAAAAACAATGCCCTGAAGGTAATGTAAAGCCTGTCAAACTCTCGCTTGATGGAAACAAAGGACCTATAGTAAATATTTTGGCAAAGCATGTACTACACCATAATTTAGGCTACTTACAGATTTTTAAAAATTGTAAGTTAAAAAACAATAGATGATGAAGGGATATGTTATAGGTCAAAGCCTAGCCTAGTTCATAATCAGTTGTTTCTTACTTACTAATTTCATGATCGTTTAGACTGTTATTTATGACGGTGTTGGTTAAATCTGGTTATGATTTGAAACTGATCTAATTGAAGGCTTGAAGCTATTGTGACAGAGTACTAAATTACTGCCAAACTGATCTATAAGCAAGTGCATGCACAGGTGAAAATTAATGTGAAATTACCTACATTTCATTATGTATTGTTTACTCAAGGTTTAGAAATGTATCATTTCAAAATCCAAGTAATCATTTTACACAGTGGCGAAGTTTGACCCGAAGGTTCGGGGGGTCGGAAGTCACCGGGGGGTCGGAAATCACTAGTTTCGGGGGGTCGAAACCCTATATTTTCAAAAATTTCTATACGAATACTATATAATCGGAACTTCTGCGCGAAAATCCGGGGGGGGGGGGGGGGGGGTTGGCCGCCCCAACTATGCCGCGCCACTGATTTTACACATTACATACATGGTCTAATGTTTGACATATATTATGGTTCATAAGTAGAATTTCTCTAAATAACTTATTCGAAAGTGCAAGCACCTATTCTTGTACAATACATTTCACTAATTATGGTTTCAACCCCAAGTCCATCCGTTGACCTTCATTTTAAAAGGCATGAAACTCTCTTGAGGCATGAGGCTCATGTACATGAGGTGACTGATACTCAACAAATACCAACAAATTAATTCCTATTAATATCACATGCATCAACCCTATGAGGCGTTTTTTTTCTGGTTGCCTCTGTCGCCTCAAGCCCGATGTGCGTTTTTTCAACCAAGCCGTTGAGTCGTTGACATACTTTATGAATCAAATTTAAAAACTATAGTCATATATACCTAATAGGAAACGCACGCTCTTAGTCTTTTAAAACAGATTTCACTATTTATGTAAATATGCCAAACTATATCAAGCCAAATGTTCTCAAACAGATGTTGGATTTCCTCTGATTTTGCATACTTATTTCTACTGTGAGCAGTATAAATTCTCTATAAAGATAGAAACATATTATCATAAATATTTTGTGAACAAAATAAAAGTGAAAACAAAAAGATAGAGGATGTAACAAACATAAGAAATTAAGAATCATATTAAAGAAAAATTACTTTCTTCCTCAGGCGGCTCTTTCTCGCAGCTTCACGATTCTGAGCAAGCCTACGAAGGGTCTGGAAAAATATTGTTAATAAAAAAGATCAGCAAGATAGCAACATAAGTACAAACTTGCATAATGATTACAAAATCATGATAATTGTGAAATCATTTTTTATGCTATTATAATCAAACTCTTTATCATTTTGTGTTTTCGTTTCTGAATTCTGATTTATGGAGACGGAGCAATCATTTTAAAACATTCAGAACAAATGTTCAGCATCTAATTAGAAAATTATGAACTTGTAACTGCAAGTTTAAAACCTTTTGATCCCTTGACTTGTCGCTGGCATCAGAAACCACCGGCCCATGTGATTGACTGCTATGAAACTGCACCAAAATCACAAATGTGCATCTTAGAAAATTTCAACTTACATTTTCAAATTAGCATAAACAAGTTTGACCCATTTTCTCATGAATGGGTCAAAATTGAATGTATTCTATCCAAAGTTTAAAAGAACGGAAAAGAGCCTTGAGGCGTTTTCCCTTCGCTTCATGAGGCGTAAGCCTCGAGATGAACCGAGGCGCAGTCAAAATATAAATATAAAAATTATGTATCTTATAAAAAAATAAAATAATTGACCTAGAAAAGTCTAAAACATCAAAAACACACATCAAAAATAAAATAATTGGCCAAAAAGTCTAAAACACCAAAAAAAAAAAAAAAAAAAAAAACACTTCAAAACAGCCTAAACCACCTTAGGCGCACATTTTCTTAGCGCCTCAGCCCTTAGAGGCGTATGTACAATCTGAACTCCATGAGGCGCGCCTCAGACTCGTTTTCTTAGCGTTTCACCATGAGGCGCGCCTCGAGGCGCATGCCTCACCCGTTTTTTTAAACCATGATTCTCTCTTACAGGTCAAGCTGAAAATAAAAATAGGTAGAAGGGGAATGTGTAAAATGGAGTTGAAAGTGACCCAAAGTCTGTTCTTAATGCATACAACTTCTAGAATCATTTTATCCAACAAATTAGATTATTATTTTTATGGTATCATTTCAGTAATCATAATGGCCTTAGTTATTCACAAACGGAAAAGAAAAACTGCTAGTGGGTCAACGCGGCTGAAAATGACCCATTTTATTTAAAACCTGTTACCCAATAGAGGGACTTACCCGCTGGTCTTATTATCAGCCTGCAGAACTAGTTGGGAATAGAGGGACTTACTTACGCTGGTAATTTAACCATTATGTTGTATTCTCTCTCAATATGTGTGTGGGCGTGTGGTTATTTCGTAGACAAGTGTCATCATTAAAACAATGTCATTACTGTATCTTAGTACATATTATGCAAAGAATTTGAAAAAGTAATAAAACATTACCCCCATGGCCTTGTCTTCAGTGTCACCGTCTGTTGAAGTATCAGTCCTTGGGCTGAGCTGTGCCATTATCGACTCTGAGTTAACGCAAATGATTAAACCGGTATTGATCTTCTTTTGCAGCTGACTCTGCATAAATATGATGTCAACAAGATAAAGTAGAAAGAGGATCGTGGAATGAAAGAAGATAATACAAAATAACAGAAACGAACACAGTATTCAACTCTTGACCTCATTAAAACCTTGCAACGTCACATATTAGAGATACAGCCCTGCACTTGATCTTGGTGAAATATCTATCTGAACATCATCATCAATAGAAGGATAGCAAAAGAAAATCACAGCATGTCATAATAATAGGATGTAATATAGAATAATGTTTTTATTCAATTAAAGTTTTAAACCTTATCAAGCACAACCAAAAACACACTATAAGTTAGGGGTAAGGTATGTATATTGTATAGAAACTTTGTGTGTCACTGTCACATAAAACTTATGGAACTGTAGGCTCATGTTGAGTTTTTAAACCTCCGAAAAACCCCATTACGTCCTACCGAACAGATTCATTCCTTTCCACCCCAAAATAAGTGTAATTCCCTTTACTCCAGTATCAAAAATAAGATATTTGAATCAGGCTAAATCTCTAGAAAAAAATTGTTGAAACAAGTCCAAGGCACAAGAGAGGTTAGTAGTTGTAACACAAACAAGTTATTGATGACACACAAAACAAAAAGAAGAAGTATGATATTATATTCGACAGACAGACAGACAGACAGACAGGATATTAGAAGATGAGGCTAATGGAAGCAGACCTAAATTGATGTGAAGATAGACAGACAATTAATGTGAAGCTATGTATGTATAGAAAGGCATAATTGGAATGTTTTGATATTTGGAGAAGTAACGATAAATTATAGAATCTAAAAAATAATTTTTTTTTTTTTTTTGAAAGGCAAACTTTATTAAAAAACCAAACCGGCTTCTCCAAGACGGAGAAGCCAAAACCACAACCAACATACAAATTACATTACATCAAAATTAAAAGCTTGCCAATCCCTCCAACCCACCGTAATCTTTTTACATCTATTAGAAAACCAAAGAAATCCCAAGGCTTTAATATCCGCAATAATTTCCACAATATAAATAAATAAATAAATAAATAAATAAAGAGTGTTGAATGTTAATTTATAATAATTATAGGTGATGTGATGTCAACTGATGATATTGAGAAACATGAATAATAATAATATTACTTAGTTGAAACCCAATACTGAAATGAATGAATGAATGAATGAAATTGTTGCTGTTGGCTAAATATGTGTAGTAAGTGAAGGGGGTGACTTACCCAGCAATTAACTGTGGTTAATATAATTAATTGAAATGATTGGAAAGAAAGGGAGGGATATTGGGTGAAGACACAGATGCTGCTGCTGCTGCTGCTTGTTTTGGTAACTCAGACAAGAGAGAGATACGAGGAAATTGTGAAGAAAAGAGTGTGATTTGGTTTGGTGGTAGCAGCTGCTGCTGCTGCTGATGAAGAGGAGGATGAGAAAGTCTGCGATTTTGACTTTTTGATCCTTCCTTCCTTCCTTTAATACTTTTTACTTCCTTTCTCTCTCTTCCTACCAAATTACCTTCTTTACCATTATCAATCATTTTTCTAAGACTATGGGGTGTGGCATCGGTAAGGGGATCGGTGGCTGAGTTGGATGGGTGTGCCGACGGCAAACACCGCCCCCCTCCCCCTCCCCCTGATGAGATTTCGGCAAAAACGGTAAGATACCACCGCCCTCCCGTCCCATTTCCCAAAACAATTTAAAAAAAAAATTAAATATTTTACCCTCTATTTAAATACCATAACCCCATATTTTACCCCACACCAAACCAAAAAATCAACACTTTTTATACAGACTGAATTACAAGTTTTGTCCTTTAACTTTATACTAAATTTCAACGGATGTCCTTTAACTTTAAAATTGATTGGTTTTGTACTTTATGTTTTAAAATCTTGCACGTTTTGTCCTTTGGTGCTAACCCAGTTAATTTTTTTAGTTAAGTGAAGGGTAGAATTGTCTTTTTACTCTTCAAAGGACTATTTGTGTAAGTAAATTAAAGTTTTGGACAAAAAGTAAAATTGAAAATTAATATAACCCCCCTCTCTCTTAATACCGCCAACACCATAACCTACCATCACCACCGCCCGCCGACCACCACCGCCTGCCTGACCACCACCACCACCTACGGCCGACCCCCCCCCCCCCTCTCTTAATAGCCCAACAAGCAGCAGCAACAAGCAGCAGCATCCATCCATCCATACTTGAATACCCTTAACCCTATTATAAACCCAGCTGTGCACCAACAATCTAACACCATCATCTTCACCTTGAAACCCATGAACCCAACAATGTCCACCGGACCACCACTAGTCTACCATCCAAATAATCCACCAGTCTACCTTCTCGTCAAAACCATCCGCACGCCACAAAAACAAATTCCCCCAAATTGTTTGTTTCATCATCATCTAAAACCCTAGCTTCTTTCCGATTATTATTATTATTACAGTGATGATGAAGATGATGGTGGTTATGAGTTTTTGCATAACGATACAACCACTTGCAACAGATTTGGGGTTTTTATTTCCACAAACAAATCCTAAACTACCCCCATCGTGATATTTACAAGCCGGAAAAGCTTATATCTGTCCCAATCATCAGAGTTCTTCAACCGGAGTTCTACTTCAGAATCTCTCTCTCTCTCCCACGCTTTCTCTCTCTGTCCTTTGTCTCTCGTTCTCTCTCTCTCTCTGTCGTTCTCTCTCTGTGTCGAATCTCTCTCTCCCACGCTTTCTCTCTCTGTCCACCGGAAGGGTGTGGGTGTGGTGGTGTTGTGGTCTGCTCGGCCGGAGCTCCGCCGGAGGCGGTGGCAGGTGGTGAATGAAGGTGATGGTGGTGTGGGGATGGAGGTGATGGTTGTGGTGGTATTGTGGTCTGTCCTCTGTCTCTCGTTCAACTCAATTAATATATATATATATATATAATTCTTTTTTTTTAAATTTATAATGTTTTTCTAAATAAATGGGTAAAAAGACAATTTTACCCTTCACTTAACAAAAAAAATTAACTAGGTTAGCACCAAAGGACAAAACGTGCAAGATTTTAAAACATAAAGTACAAAACCAATCAATTTTAAAGTTAAAGGACATCCGTTGAAATTTGGTATAAAGTTAAAGGACAAAACTTGTAATTCAGTCTTTTATACACGTTCTCATCTTTAATAAACTTTTTATATAAATCTTCATGGATTCAAGGCGTCCTTTCTTCCATAACACACCCGTTAACCCCTCAAACCAACCCCCGTTCGGATTTCCTAACACACCCGGTACTCCCGCGTCACAACCACTATCCTTTGGCGCGTTTAACACCCATATGAATCCATGGCAATTGCAACAACAACAATGGCAAATGCATCAACATCAAATGCAACAACCTCAATGGCAACCAATACCCGAAACACAAACACAACACGAGCACGATTTTGTTTCTTTGGCCTCGCACGATGATCACATAACCGAAACCCAAGTCCCCACCCTACAAAAATCAATCGGCCCCAAGAAAAAAACCGTCAAAAAGGGGAAAAAACGGGCCCAAGATGAAGGTCCTAGTACCAAGGCCGATTCCATTCCTTGGACTCCCATTGAGTTGGAGGCGCTAGCACAAGCTTGGACTATCGCTTCTACGGACCCAATACTAGAAACCTTTCGTGTGTGTGTGTGTGTGTATATATATATATATAGGGTGGGGTTAGCATACAAAAGAGGTGTTTTGTAAGAAAGGTGAGAAGGAAAAATGACCATTGGATCAACTTGATGGAGGGATGAGATAATAGTAGTGGCAATTTTGTAATATGTGTTATAATAATATTAGATAAATTAAGATTGTGGGGGTAGATGTGTAATATTACACATCTTAATTAATAAAATCTATTTAATTCACTTAATAACTCCTCTCTCTTTCCAATCTAATTTAATTTGCCTCTTTCTCTGTCTTCCTCTTTCTTCTCTCTCTCCACACGATTATTCTTTTTCTTTTTCTCCTATTTCATACGATCGATAATATGATTGGTTCAGTGGCCAACAAAGAAGATTCTTGGTATTGTGTTTTAGCTTCTTGGAATGGTGTTTGATGGAAAGTCGTATTTTTATTTTTTAGATGTGTTTTCAACTTTAATTTGTTTGCTGTTGAGTTTAATGTTTTTATGTTTTATATGATAGTGATAAAACACATTGTTAATCAGATCGATGTGTTGGAGTGGAAAAGTTGTGTTGTTGTTTATGTGTTTTAAGTTTAAAACACAGTTTTATGTACAAAAAAGTTTGTATTTTATGGGAAAAGTCTTATTGTTCTTGGTTGTGTGTTTTATGTTTAAAGTTAATGGATAAAACACAATGAATAATCAAATGTCACCTTTATCTGGTAAAACACAATACTGTGATCTGGGTATGTTGTCCATGAAGATAAAACACAAATACTGTGTATGTTGTCCATGAAGAAAAAACACATAACGATGAACACCTGGTAGATAATGATAAGCACCTATTCTTAAATGAATATACATACGCCATTTTATTCACGTGAAATACTATCTCGAAAAAAAAAAGAATCTGGTAGATGATTAAAAAGTAATTTAGACATAGTTGATAATGATGAGCACCTCTAAAAAATCATTACACGTCAGAGATTTCAAAAAAAAAAAAAAATGTGAACAAGATATGGATGATTATGGACAAAAAAAACCTCTTAATTCAAATGCTTTAAATTAAATTGGCCATAAATCTCTCATTTTGACTAAGAGGTTGATTTTTTATAAACTTGAAAAAATAGTGTATTTACTCTATTGCCCTTCTTATTAAATTAAAACTTTACCACGTGTCACTCCCACGTGCCTTCTTACCCTTCTCACAAAAAGTGGTTTTTGTACCCGAACCTCTACCTATATATATATATATATATATATATATATATATATATATATATATTTAAACCTCGGCTTTGTATTTTTTTTAAAAACCTTTCGGATATATTATTGTTAACTAACTTTTTTTTTATATAATTGTAGCTACAAATCGGAAAAAGAAGGTTTTTGGAACCAAGTTGTTAAAGAATTTTTCAAGTTGTTACAACGTGAAGAATATCGTCGGGTTCACTCCGTTAGTACCAAGTGTCGGGACTTGATGGGAAAATGCCAACTTTTTGTGGGTTTTTATCAAAGAGCTTGGAATAATCGTACGTCGGGACAAAGTGATGAGAATGTGTTGAAGGTGGCTATTGAAACATACACCGAAAAGCACGGGGCGTTTGGGTACATGAAACCGTATGAGATTTTGGTGAAGTGTGAAAAGTTCAAACCAGTGCCTAATGAGGTGGAACAAGCGAAGAGGTCTAAAACGAGTGCATCGGGGAGTTATAGCGGTGGTGGGTCGGATGCTCGTTGTACTATCAATATAAACGACGACCCGGAGTTTGAAGACGAGGCTCCACCAAGTGAGAGTGAGGGGCCAATTGGTAGGAACCGCGCCAAGAAAGCGGCGGCGGCCTCAAAAGGCAAGGGTGTTGATACCGGCCACGCATCGAAAGATAAGGCGATGGAAAAAATTGAAGAGTTGCTAAAAAAACTTTAGCGAATTTAAACAAGAGCAAACGGTGAGGTACTTGGAAAGAAAGAAGGAGAAAGAAGAAGCGGCGGCGAGGGATTTGGCGAGGCTATAGATGGAAAGGAAGGAGAAAGAAGACGCCGCGGCGAGAGACTTGGCGAGGATAGAGTTGGAAAGGGAACGCCTCAAAATGGAAATGTCGAGACAGGATACAACCGAATTCGCCTTGATGAGAGAACCTCTCGATAGCCTTGATGAAACGGAACGTGCGGTGGCGGCAAAAATAAAAGACAAAATCGCTAAAAAATGGCTTGGAGGAGCGTTTGGAGGAGCGTTTAATTGATAGTTTTTTTTATTTATTTTCGGTTTTTTAATGTATTTTCGTTTTTTTTATTTTCTATGTAATTTATTGTGACCTCCGTCACTTTTATCCCTATTATTATTATATATACATTTTTTTTTAATTTCATACCACCTATCTTGTACGTCACATTTTATCCCCATATAATAATAATAATAATAATAATAATAATAATAATGATAATAATGTTCCTTTTATCCAAGTCTAGACTAAACCACAACCCAATCCATATCCCCTGTCCATCTCATAAGCCCAAAGAACAAGCCCAACACAAGCTTGGCCCAAGCCCAAGTCCTTTCCCTTCCATCAGCTGTTAAAAAAAAAAAAAAAAAAAAAAAACATTTGTCTCTGCCGGGATTCGAACCCGGGCAGGAGCCGGGTCAACCAAACACACACACGCATTTACACCACTGAGCCATAGCTCGTTTTTGATTTAAACCCAAACCTCTTTATATTTATCCCTTCTAAATCGCTGTCTTCTTCCTCCTAATCTGCTGCTGTTCGATCGCGTGTAACCAAGCAAAAAGGGCAATGAGCTGCAATCATGGTAATCAACTGATTTGGACTCGTGATTGTTTCGTGATAATTATACGCGTTTAATTACACATCAATCAGGGTATAACATTCCAAAATTCTCACATAATCACGCGTATACTATTAAACGGGTCAAACTTTCTAAAACGACTAATTCGTAGGCCTCACTATAAATTGATACCTTCTACACCTCCACAACTCGCCGAACAACCTCCCTTCACTCTCAATTTTCTGTTAACACGATCTGAAATCCAAACCCTCATCGCGTTTGACTTTTTCTTTGACCGAGCCTCGAGTCCGATTACGGTTAAGTAAGTTCTCTTTTGTTTGTGGGTCTTATCATTCGGCACTCTGTGATCATTAGCCCCAAGGATTCAGGGGCTAATGATCACCAATTATGATGATTTGGAAATTAGGGCTCGATATATATTGAATTGGGGAAGAACACATTTAAAAACGTGTTTATATATTAAACGGTTACGAAATGAAACAAATATGATCTATAGACCAGTTGGTTGAGACAATGTGTGGTAAGACTTGAACCGGCCTATGGCCCAGGTTCGAGTCCCACCATGAGCAAACAATTTTTTTTGGTTATTCTTTATACATATATTATCTCCATTCTTTTTAAAAAATCGTTTTAAAATATTAAAACTAATTTATAAATTCTATAAAATTTATTTTATGCTTTTCCACTGATAAAGTTCATCATTCAATTTTTAGTTTTCAAAAATTTATTTATTTAATATATATATATATATATATAATAATTCAAGTTTATTCAATTTTATTTATAAAATTCTATAAAAATATCTAAACGATTTTATAAAATTCCACAAAAATTATCCTAAACTTATACAACAATAAACATTTCAGAAATAATTTTTATTTCTGAAAAACCGTAAGTTTTATAAGTTTAATTAATTTTTGTTAGTTTTTATCATAAATAATTCATAATAAATTCATTTTTCAATATTTTTGCACCAAAATTTTACATAAATTATTTCGAGTCATTTGGAACAGAAATACAATTTTTAATTCAGAAATTCTTTGATTTTAATATTTTTAGATATTAAAGTCATATTTAGACAATTTGAAATAATTAGATTAAATATTCTATTTTCAAGAAAATAATTTTGTAAAAATTATTTTCACACTTAAAACGTTATATTGTGACCATATTTGATTTAAAGTTTACTCAAAGACTTTGTTTATTTATTTACCAAATTTCTCTTAATTATTAGACATTTTAATTATTAAATAAATAAACGTTTATCCCCAATTCGAAGCCCTAGAAATACATGTATCCTAGAGTCATTTCCCTTACACATTATCAAATACTTTAGGTTGATCATTTAGGAGTAATCTCAATTCGTATCTCGTTGTCCAGTTAAATCTCAAACTACTACGTGAACTGTGAGTATTCCTACCCCTTTTTGCATTTATACATTTTTGGGGTGTTACATGTACACTATTACAATTTCAAATACAAGTTTACATTTTTACAATACAATTCTAGTACTATGTGCATTGCTTACAACGTGCTTTATGCTTAGACAATACATGTGGATTACATTTGTACTTAGTGAAATCATTAACATGGTACAAGCCGACCTTAACATTGGATAGCGCTATTTGGATTGACAACCCGCCTAGATTGATTCTCCCCCTTTTTCATCGGAGAATCCGTGGCCAGTGTTAAGCTTTTTATCCATTTATTGGATAAGTACACTACAGTTCATACAGTACATTATACAGTCACAGGGTTGATTTCGCTCATTTGTATGATACATAGTTTACATAATTGCACTGTAGCTTGCACTTGAATTGTATAACTTTTTTTAACCTACTATATATATCAAAACTAGGAATTCTCACCAACATTTCATATGTTGACCAAATCTATTTTGTACATGTTTCAGGTGCAGTTTGATCTAGTGCTTTAACAAGAGACATTTAGTGCTTTATTTTAATTCAGTTATTTCAATATTTACATTTCATTTAGACAATGTATTTCCATTTCCATGTAAGACAAATTTTGGTTTATTCAAATAATATTTACATTTTAGTACCATGAGCTTTTGAACAATCGTTACTACGTGGCACCTCGATGATTCCGCCATCGGTTGGGGTGTTACAGATTGGTATCAGAGCCATGGTTATAGGGAACTAGGTTATTAGATAAAAAGGCCTAGACTATAACCGAACTTTAACTTTCATGCATTATATTTCCTGAATTACCCTACCCCTCATTTCCCTCTACTTTCCTTCTTCTATCTTTCCCTTCTCCTCTCTCTCCATTCTTCTCATCCTTCATCATGGTGCATAGAGATGGTGTCCTACAAGGGAGTGGAAAGTCTACATCATCATGGGACGGAAGCAGTACCATTCATGAAGACACTCTTAGGCATAACGCCTACTCTTATTCTACTCCTTCAAAGTTGTTGAACTTTAATGAGTGTGATAAGGACACGTGCAATCTGGAAGGGTGGATGCCTGTACACTGGGTTTTCTGGCATAGGCAAGCATAGCGCATAAATCCATTTACGGACCTGTTATGCTTACCTGGGGATTCCTGGAGTGAGTGTCCACTTATAGGCTAAAGCATGTCTTCTTTGATCACCATTGGGTTCAATTCCTTTGAAAAGTCAACGTTCTTGTTGAGCTTTACAGCTAGACAAGGGCACTCCAAGCATTTTGTACAAGTTTTTCCAATAATACCCTCTCGTTTCATATACAATATCCTATATATCATGATTTTCATATATTGCTTACAAGTTCATACTTTCATAACCATTTGTACAGTTATACACTCACATTTTCTAATCTCATGATTGTTCATTGACTACCTCATAGATGTCTGCTCGCCGCATGCTCCGTGATGTCCGCCGACGCCCTGTTCATGCTTCTGAACAACGTTCTGACCGTCGCCTCGCATCTTTAGTCGCTGAGTAAATTGCTGCAGTGATCCCAAACCTTGTCAGTGAGATAACCCAGAATAGTAACAGTGCCAACACAGGGAGTACGACTCAATTTCGGTGCACTTTCAAACACTTTAACTCCTGCAACCCGACAAAATTCACTGGTGAGGAGGGTGCTACTAGCCTTCTCCAATGGTTTGAAAGCATGGATAGTACTTTTGCGAACAGTGAATGTCCTGATGAACTCCGCGTTCGCTATGCTACTAGTGTCCTTCAAAAGGGGGCGCTAACCTGGTGGAATGGCGAAAAGCGCAATCGAGGAGCGGATGTTGCTTTATCATTATCTTGGGCTGAAGTTAAGGAACTCATGATTGCCAAATTCTGCCCTAGGAACGAAATCAGGAAGCTGGAGGATGAGTTTCGTGAGCTCAAACAAGACAGTGGAGAGAATCTTGCGTATAATACTCGATATCATGAACTCAGCATATTGGTCCCACACATGGTCACCCCGGTTTCTCGAGCAATCGAGAAATATATCGAGGGATTACCTGACCTGATCCAAGACGTAGTCACTGGGAGCAAAGCTACTACGGTGGTAGAAGCCATCCAACTTGCAGCTACTTTGATAGACAAACACGTTAGGAAGGGAAACTTGGTGAGGAAAGACACCAAGACGTCTACTGAGAAAACCACCAGTGCTGTTGAATCATCTAAGACTGTCTTAGCAAAGGCCGCCACTACTGCTTCGAACTCTAAGAAACGGATGGGCGATAATCAGAACCAGGCTGTTGTGGATCCTGTGACTCAGCCTCCTAACAAGAAAGCCTACATGGGAATCCATCCTCAATGCAACACTTGCAAGTATCATCACCCTGCAAATCTTCCATGTCGTCAATGCACTAGATGTGGAAGGTTTGGACACTTTGTCACTACTTGTCGTGTAACAGATTGGACGCAAGATAATCATCAAACAGCTGCCCAGAAACCACTACAGATTACTAACGGTCGGGCATGTTATCATTGTAGAGACCCTAACCACATGCTGCCTCAATGTCCCAAATTGAACAATGTAAACCTGGTGGCACATGGACGAGCTTTCAATAACAATACCAACGAAACAACTGATCAGGATGACGTTAATCCCACTGGTTAAGCCATGGATGAAATCTTCCCAAGACTCGAGAATCCAATACTCGTATTTTCATTTTCATGATTCTATTTTCATTTTGTACCCAATTTTGTCGCACTCATACAACATCTAGAAATTTCCTTGCATACTATTGTGTATTAACACAGATTGGAAATTTATCATATTGATTACGTTTATTTTAATCATACAAGACTCTACCTTACATTCATTTGAAACGTTTGGACTTGACACTTGATCTTACAAAGCTTTTCTAAGAAAAACATCATTACTTGATTGAAACCTGATTTTTTTTTCCTTAAATCGACTATCCATTGAACATTTAATTATTCATGATACTCGTAAACATTTAATTATTCATGATAACACTTACACTTAATGGCCTTAGTACTTACAAACTTGCTTGCGTGTGCGTATTATCCACGCAACTCAGATAAACATTTCATTTAAAGGGCTCCTCGGACGAGTGGTAGCCCATACTTAAATACTATTATGCTTACAAGTCATTGCAAACCCATGCAATTGACCCCATTATTACATGGCCTCATTTCATTGATAACATCTCATTGTAACTCAACGTGTTTGTTGTGACATCTTCTTGTGAAATTTACTTGTGTTAATGTGTTGTTAGAATAGGATCATAGAAGGACATAAAACCCTAATGTAAGGTAAATTGATGATTCCGGTCCGGAACGTAATCATGAATTTACAGGTGCGCTAGGGTAGTGTGAAATTCTATTAGAGTTTTTGGGAAGACGTCCAGTACGTTTTCAAGGTATCAAAGGTGTGGTGGGTTAGCTGCGGTACACCCTGTATACAAACACTAATGATGCATTGAAAGTGAGACTGGAAGTCGGACCAGGAACAAACTCTGTTACTTGGTAGTTCATTAGTTTTTCTATAGTCAATCAACTCGTACATTTATTCTAGAATTCCTAAAACTTGGAGTTTAGTGATTTACTAGATTCTTATCCTCCTTATTATTCGAAACGAACCTAATCCAAATCCTTAACTCACACCTATCAAACCTCTTACCCAAATCAATCGAATTTTCCAAACCACAGTTATCTTAATTTTTACCCAAGCATCCATAACCCTATGTTTCTAATAACTTCAGGACGAAGTTTCTAAAAGTAGGGGATGCTGTGACCTCCGTCACTTTTATCCCTATTATTATTATATATATACATTTTTTTTTATTTCATACCACCTATCTTGTACGTCACATTTTATCCCTATATAATAATAATAATAATAATAATAATAATAATAATAATAATAATAATAATAATAATAATAATAATGATAATAATATTCCTTTTATCCAAGTCTAGACTAAACCACAACCCAATCCATATCCCTTGTCCATCTCATAAGCCCAAAGAACAAGCCCAACACAAGCTTGGCCCAAGCCCAAGTCCTTTCCCTTCCATCAGCTGTTAAAAAAAAAAAAAAAAAACATTTGGCTCTTCCGGGATTCGAACCCGGGCAGGAGCCGGGTCAACCAAACACACACACGCGTTTACACCACTGAGCCATAGCTCGTTTTTGATTTAAACCCAAACCTCTTTATATTTATCCCTTCTAAATCGCTGTCTTCTTCCTCCTAATCTGCTGCTGTTCGATCGCGTGTAACCAAGCAAAAAGGGCAATGAGCTGCAATCATGGTAATCAACTGATTTGGACTCGTGATTGTTTCGTGATAATTATACGCGTTTAATTACACATCAATCAGGGTATAACATTCCAAAATTCTCACATAATCACGCGTATACTATTAAACGGGTCAAACTTTCTAAAACGACTAATTCGTAGGCCTCACTATAAATTGATACCTTCTACACCTCCACAACTCGCCGAACAACCTCCCTTCACTCTCAATTTTCTGTTAACACGATCTGAAATCCAAACCCTCATCGCGTTTGACTTTTTCTTTGACCGAGCCTCGAGTCCGATTACGGTTAAGTAAGTTCTCTTTTGTTTGTGGGTCTTATCATTCGGCACTCTGTGATCATTAGCCCCAAGGATTCAGGGGCTAATGATCACCAATTATGATGATTTGGAAATTAGGGCTCTATATATATTGAATTGGGGAAGAACACATTTAAAAACGTGTTTATATATTAAACGGTTACGAAATGAAACAAATATGATCTATAGACCAGTTGGTTGAGACAATGTGTGGTAAGACTTGAACCGGCCTATGGCCCAGGTTCGAGTCCCACCATGAGCAAACAATTTTTTTTGGTTATTCTTTATACATATATTATCTCCATTCTTTTTAAAAAATCGTTTTAAAATATTAAAACTAATTTATAAATTCTATAAAATTTATTTTATGCTTTTCCACTGATATAGTTCATCATCCAATTTTTAGTTTTCAAAAATTTATTTATTTAATATATATATAATAATTCAAGTTTATTCAATTTTATTTATAAAATTCTATAAAAATATCTAAACGATTTTATAAAATTCCACAAAAATTATCCTAAACTTATACAACAATAAACATTTCAGAAATAATTTTTATTTCTGAAAAACCGTAAGTTTTATAATTTTAATTAATTTTTGTTAGTTTTTATCATAAATAATTCATAATAAATTCATTTTTCAATATTTTTGCACCAAAATTTTACATAAATTATTTCGAGTCATTTGGAACAGAAATACAATTTTTAATTCAGAAATTCTTTGATTTTAATATTTTTAGATATTAAAGTCATATTTAGACAATTTGAAATAATTAGATTAAATATTCTATTTTCAAGAAAATAATTTTGTAAAAATTATTTTCACACTTAAAACGTTATATTGTGACCATATTTGATTTAAAGTTTACTCAAAGACTTTGTTTATTTATTTACCAAATTTCTCTTAATTATTAGACATTTTAATTATTAAATAAATAAACGTTTATCCCCAATTCGAAGCCCTAGAAATACATGTATCCTAGAGTCATTTCCCTTACACATTATCAAATACTTTAGGTTGATCATTTGGGAGTAATCTCAATTCGTATCTCGTTGTCCAGTTAAATCTCAAACTACTACGTGAACTGTGAGTATTCCTACCCCTTTTTGCATTTATACATTTTTGGGGTGTTACATGTACACTATTACAATTTCAAATACAAGTTTACATTTTTACAATACAATTCTAGTACTATGTGCATTGCTTACAACGTGCTTTATGCTTAGACAATACATGTGGATTACATTTGTACTTAGTGAAATCATTAACATGGTACAAGCCGACCTTA
The DNA here is from genome assembly GCA_028751855.1 of Ambrosia trifida. Lineage (NCBI taxonomy): Eukaryota > Viridiplantae > Streptophyta > Magnoliopsida > Asterales > Asteraceae > Ambrosia > Ambrosia trifida. Next base: position 84,260,961 of record CM054127.1, read on the forward strand.
ACATTGGATAGCGCTATTTGGATTGACAACCCGCCTAGATTGATTCTCCCCCTTTTTCATCGGAGAATCCGTGGCCAGTGTTAAGCTTTTTATCCATTTATTGGATAAGTACACTACAGTTCATACAGTACATTATACAGTCACAGGGTTGATTTCGCTCATTTGTATGATACATAGTTTACATAATTGCACTGTAGCTTGCACTTGAATTGTATAACTTTTTTTAACCTACTATATATATCAAAACTAGGAATGCTCACCAACATTTCATATGTTGACCAAATCTATTTTGTACATGTTTCAGGTGCAGTTTGATCTAGTGCTTTAACAAGAGACATTTAGTGCTTTATTTTAATTCAGTTATTTCAATATTTACATTTCATTTAGACAATGTATTTCCATTTCCATGTAAGACAAATTTTGGTTTATTCAAATAATATTTACATTTTAGTACCATGAGCTTTTGAACAATCGTTACTACGTGGCACCTCGATGATTCCGCCATCGGTTGGGGTGTTACAGATTGGTATCAGAGCCATGGTTATAGGGAACTAGGTTATTAGATAAAAAGGCCTAGACTATAACCGAACTTTAACTTTCATGCATTATATTTCCTGAATTACCCTACCCCTCATTTCCCTCTACTTTCCTTCTTCTATCTTTCCCTTCTCCTCTCTCTCCATTCTTCTCATCCTTCATCATGGTGCATAGAGATGGTGTCCTACAAGGGAGTGGAAAGTCTACATCATCATGGGACGGAAGCAGTACCATTCATGAAGACACTCTTAGGCATAACGCCTACTCTTATTCTACTCCTTCAAAGTTGTTGAACTTTAATGAGTGTGATAAGGACACGTGCAATCTGGAAGGGTGGATGCCTGTACACTGGGTTTTCTGGCATAGGCAAGCATAGCGCATAAATCCATTTACGGACCTGTTATGCTTACCTGGGGATTCCTGGAGTGAGTGTCCACTTATAGGCTAAAGCATGTCTTCTTTGATCACCATTGGGTTCAATTCCTTTGAAAAGTCAACGTTCTTGTTGAGCTTTACAGCTAGACAAGGGCACTCCAAGCATTTTGTACAAGTTTTTCCAATAATACCCTCTCGTTTCATATACAATATCCTATATATCATGATTTTCATATATTGCTTACAAGTTCATACTTTCATAACCATTTGTACAGTTATACACTCACATTTTCTAATCTCATGATTGTTCATTGACTACCTCATAGATGTCTGCTCGCCGCATGCTCCGTGATGTCCGCCGACGCCCTGTTCATGCTTCTGAACAACGTTCTGACCGTCGCCTCGCATCTTTAGTCGCTGAGTAAATTGCTGCAGTGATCCCAAACCTTGTCAGTGAGATAACCCAGAATAGTAACAGTGCCAACACAGGGAGTACGACTCAATTTCGGTGCACTTTCAAACACTTTAACTCCTGCAACCCGACAAAATTCACTGGTGAGGAGGGTGCTACTAGCCTTCTCCAATGGTTTGAAAGCATGGAGAGTACTTTTGCGAACAGTGAATGTCCTGATGAACTCCGCGTTCGCTATGCTACTAGTGTCCTTCAAAAGGGGGCGCTAACCTGGTGGAATGGCGAAAAGCGCAATCGAGGAGCGGATGTTGCTTTATCATTATCTTGGGCTGAAGTTAAGGAACTCATGATTGCCAAATTCTGCCCTAGGAACGAAATCAGGAAGCTGGAGGATGAGTTTCGTGAGCTCAAACAAGACAGTGGAGAGAATCTTGCGTATAATACTCGATATCATGAACTCAGCATATTGGTCCCACACATGGTCACCCCGGTTTCTCGAGCAATCGAGAAATATATCGAGGGATTACCTGACCTGATCCAAGACGTAGTCACTGGGAGCAAAGCTACTACGGTGGTAGAAGCCATCCAACTTGCAGCTACTTTGACAGACAAACACGTTAGGAAGGGAAACTTGGTGAGGAAAGACACCAAGACGTCTACTGAGAAAACCACCAGTGCTGTTGAATCATCTAAGACTGTCTTAGCAAAGGCCGCCACTACTGCTTCGAACTCTAAGAAACGGATGGGCGATAATCAGAACCAGGCTGTTGTGGATCCTGTGACTCAGCCTCCTAACAAGAAAGCCTACATGGGAATCCATCCTCAATGCAACACTTGCAAGTATCATCACCCTGCAAATCTTCCATGTCGTCAATGCACTAGATGTGGAAGGTTTGGACACTTTGTCACTACTTGTCGTGTAACAGATTGGACGCAAGATAATCATCAAACAGCTGCCCAGAAACCACTACAGATTACTAACGGTCGGGCATGTTATCATTGTAGAGACCCTAACCACATGCTGCCTCAATGTCCCAAATTGAACAATGTAAACCTGGTGGCACATGGACGAGCTTTCAATAACAATACCAACGAAACAACTGATCAGGATGACGTTAATCCCACTGGTTAAGCCATGGATGAAATCTTCCCAAGACTCGAGAATCCAATACTCGTATTTTCATTTTCATGATTCTATTTTCATTTTGTACCCAATTTTGTCGCACTCATACAACATCTAGAAATTTCCTTGCATACTATTGTGTATTAACACAGATTGGAAATTTATCATATTGATTACGTTTATTTTAATCATACAAGACTCTACCTTACATTCATTTGAAACGTTTGGACTTGACACTTGATCTTACAAAGCTTTTCTAAGAAAAACATCATTACTTGATTGAAACCTGATTTTTTTTTCCTTAAATCGACTATCCATTGAACATTTAATTATTCATGATACTCGTAAACATTTAATTATTCATGATAACACTTACACTTAATGGCCTTAGTACTTACAAACTTGCTTGCGTGTGCGTATTATCCACGCAACTCAGATAAACATTTCATTTAAAGGGCTCCTCGGACGAGTGGTAGCCCATACTTAAATACTATTATGCTTACAAGTCATTGCAAACCCATGCAATTGACCCCATTATTACATGGCCTCATTTCATTGATAACATCTCATTGTAACTCAACGTGTTTGTTGTGACATCTTCTTGTGAAATTTACTTGTGTTAATGTGTTGTTAGAATAGGATCATAGAAGGACATAAAACCCTAATGTAAGGTAAATTGATGATTCCGGTCCGGAACGTAATCATGAATTTACAGGTGCGCTAGGGTAGTGTGAAATTCTATTAGAGTTTTTGGGAAGACGTCCAGTACGTTTTCAAGGTATCATAGGTGTGGTGGGTTAGCTGCGGTACACCCTGTATACAAACACTAATGATGCATTGAAAGTGAGACTGGAAGTCGGACCAGGAACAAACTCTGTTACTTGGTAGTTCATTAGTTTTTCTATAGTCAATCAACTCGTACATTTATTCTAGAATTCCTAAAACTTGGAGTTTAGTGATTTACTAGATTCTTATCCTCCTTATTATTCGAAACGAACCTAATCCAAATCCTTAACTCACACCTATCAAACCTCTTACCCAAATCAATCGAATTTTCCAAACCACAGTTATCTTAATTTTTACCCAAGCATCCATAACCCTATGTTTCTAATAACTTCAGGACGAAGTTTCTAAAAGTAGGGGATGCTGTGACCTCCGTCACTTTTATCCCTATTATTATTATATATATACATTTTTTTTATTTCATACCACCTATCTTGTACGTCACATTTTATCCCTATATAATAATAATAATAATAATAATAATAATAATAATAATAATAATAATAATAATGATAATAATATTCCTTTTATCCAAGTCTAGACTAAACCACAACCCAATCCATATCCCTTGTCCATCTCATAAGCCCAAAGAACAAGCCCAACACAAGCTTGGCCCAAGCCCAAGTCCTTTCCCTTCCATCAGCTGTTAAAAAAAAAAAAAAACATTTGGCTCTTCCGGGATTCGAACCCGGGCAGGAGCCGGGTCAACCAAACACACACACGCGTTTACACCACTGAGCCATAGCTCGTTTTTGATTTAAACCCAAACCTCTTTATATTTATCCCTTCTAAATCGCTGTCTTCTTCCTCCTAATCTGCTGCTGTTCGATCGCGTGTAACCAAGCAAAAAGGGCAATGAGCTGCAATCATGGTAATCAACTGATTTGGACTCGTGATTGTTTCGTGATAATTATACGCGTTTAATTACACATCAATCAGGGTATAACATTCCAAAATTCTCACATAATCACGCGTATACTATTAAACGGGTCAAACTTTCTAAAACGACTAATTCGTAGGCCTCACTATAAATTGATACCTTCTACACCTCCACAACTCGCCGAACAACCTCCCTTCACTCTCAATTTTCTGTTAACACGATCTGAAATCCAAACCCTCATCGCGTTTGACTTTTTCTTTAACCGAGCCTCGAGTCCGATTACGGTTAAGTAAGTTCTCTTTTGTTTGTGGGTCTTATCATTCGGCACTCTGTGATCATTAGCCCCAATGATTCAGGGGCTAATGATCACCAATTATGATGATTTGGAAATTAGGGCTCTATATATATTGAATTGGGGAAGAACACATTTAAAAACGTGTTTATATATTAAACGGTTACGAAATGAAACAAATATGATCTATAGACCAGTTGGTTGAGACAATGTGTGGTAAGACTTGAACCGGCCTATGGCCCAGGTTCGAGTCCCACCATGAGCAAACAATTTTTTTTGGTTATTCTTTATACATATATTATCTCCATTCTTTTTAAAAAATCGTTTTAAAATATTAAAACTAATTTATAAATTCTATAAAATTTATTTTATGCTTTTCCACTGATATAGTTCATCATCCAATTTTTAGTTTTCAAAAATTTATTTATTTAATATATATATAATAATTCAAGTTTATTCAATTTTATTTATAAAATTCTATAAAAATATCTAAACGATTTTATAAAATTCCACAAAAATTATCCTAAACTTATACAACAATAAACATTTCAGAAATAATTTTTATTTCTGAAAAACCGTAAGTTTTATAATTTTAATTAATTTTTGTTAGTTTTTATCATAAATAATTCATAATAAATTCATTTTTCAATATTTTTGCACCAAAATTTTACATAAATTATTTCGAGTCATTTGGAACAGAAATACAATTTTTAATTCAGAAATTCTTTGATTTTAATATTTTTAGATATTAAAGTCATATTTAGACAATTTGAAATAATTAGATTAAATATTCTATTTTCAAGAAAATAATTTTGTAAAAATTATTTTCACACTTAAAACGTTATATTGTGACCATATTTGATTTAAAGTTTACTCAAAGACTTTGTTTATTTATTTACCAAATTTCTCTTAATTATTAGACATTTTAATTATTAAATAAATAAACGTTTATCCCCAATTCGAAGCCCTAGAAATACATGTATCCTAGAGTCATTTCCCTTACACATTATCAAATACTTTAGGTTGATCATTTGGGAGTAATCTCAATTCGTATCTCGTTGTCCAGTTAAATCTCAAACTACTACGTGAACTGTGAGTATTCCTACCCCTTTTTGCATTTATACATTTTTGGGGTGTTACATGTACACTATTACAATTTCAAATACAAGTTTACATTTTTACAATACAATTCTAGTACTATGTGCATTGCTTACAACGTGCTTTATGCTTAGACAATACATGTGGATTACATTTGTACTTAGTGAAATCATTAACATGGTACAAGCCGACCTTAACATTGGATAGCGCTATTTGGATTGACAACCCGCCTAGATTGATTCTCCCCCTTTTTCATCGGAGAATCCGTGGCCAGTGTTAAGCTTTTTATCCATTTATTGGATAAGTACACTACAGTTCATACAGTACATTATACAGTCACAGGGTTGATTTCGCTCATTTGTATGATACATAGTTTACATAATTGCACTGTAGCTTGCACTTGAATTGTATAACTTTTTTTAACCTACTATATATATCAAAACTAGGAATGCTCACCAACATTTCATATGTTGACCAAATCTATTTTGTACATGTTTCAGGTGCAGTTTGATCTAGTGCTTTAACAAGAGACATTTAGTGCTTTATTTTAATTCAGTTATTTCAATATTTACATTTCATTTAGACAATGTATTTCCATTTCCATGTAAGACAAATTTTGGTTTATTCAAATAATATTTACATTTTAGTACCATGAGCTTTTGAACAATCGTTACTACGTGGCACCTCGATGATTCCGCCATCGGTTGGGGTGTTACAGATTGGTATCAGAGCCATGGTTATAGGGAACTAGGTTATTAGATAAAAAGGCCTAGACTATAACCGAACTTTAACTTTCATGCATTATATTTCCTGAATTACCCTACCCCTCATTTCCCTCTACTTTCCTTCTTCTATCTTTCCCTTCTCCTCTCTCTCCATTCTTCTCATCCTTCATCATGGTGCATAGAGATGGTGTCCTACAAGGGAGTGGAAAGTCTACATCATCATGGGACGGAAGCAGTACCATTCATGAAGACACTCTTAGGCATAACGCCTACTCTTATTCTACTCCTTCAAAGTTGTTGAACTTTAATGAGTGTGATAAGGACACGTGCAATCTGGAAGGGTGGATGCCTGTACACTGGGTTTTCTGGCATAGGCAAGCATAGCGCATAAATCCATTTACGGACCTGTTATGCTTACCTGGGGATTCCTGGAGTGAGTGTCCACTTATAGGCTAAAGCATGTCTTCTTTGATCACCATTGGGTTCAATTCCTTTGAAAAGTCAACGTTCTTGTTGAGCTTTACAGCTAGACAAGGGCACTCCAAGCATTTTGTACAAGTTTTTCCAATAATACCCTCTCGTTTCATATACAATATCCTATATATCATGATTTTCATATATTGCTTACAAGTTCATACTTTCATAACCATTTGTACAGTTATACACTCACATTTTCTAATCTCATGATTGTTCATTGACTACCTCATAGATGTCTGCTCGCCGCATGCTCCGTGATGTCCGCCGACGCCCTGTTCATGCTTCTGAACAACGTTCTGACCGTCGCCTCGCATCTTTAGTCGCTGAGTAAATTGCTGCAGTGATCCCAAACCTTGTCAGTGAGATAACCCAGAATAGTAACAGTGCCAACACAGGGAGTACGACTCAATTTCGGTGCACTTTCAAACACTTTAACTCCTGCAACCCGACAAAATTCACTGGTGAGGAGGGTGCTACTAGCCTTCTCCAATGGTTTGAAAGCATGGAGAGTACTTTTGCGAACAGTGAATGTCCTGATGAACTCCGCGTTCGCTATGCTACTAGTGTCCTTCAAAAGGGGGCGCTAACCTGGTGGAATGGCGAAAAGCGCAATCGAGGAGCGGATGTTGCTTTATCATTATCTTGGGCTGAAGTTAAGGAACTCATGATTGCCAAATTCTGCCCTAGGAACGAAATCAGGAAGCTGGAGGATGAGTTTCGTGAGCTCAAACAAGACAGTGGAGAGAATCTTGGGTATAATACTCGATATCATGAACTCAGCATATTGGTCCCACACATGGTCACCCCGGTTTCTCGAGCAATCGAGAAATATATCGAGGGATTACCTGACCTGATCCAAGACGTAGTCACTGGGAGCAAAGCTACTACGGTGGTAGAAGCCATCCAACTTGCAGCTACTTTGACAGACAAACACGTTAGGAAGGGAAACTTGGTGAGGAAAGACACCAAGACGTCTACTGAGAAAACCACCAGTGCTGTTGAATCATCTAAGACTGTCTTAGCAAAGGCCGCCACTACTGCTTCGAACTCTAAGAAACGGATGGGCGATAATCAGAACCAGGCTGTTGTGGATCCTGTGACTCAGCCTCCTAACAAGAAAGCCTACATGGGAATCCATCCTCAATGCAACACTTGCAAGTATCATCACCCTGCAAATCTTCCATGTCGTCAATGCACTAGATGTGGAAGGTTTGGACACTTTGTCACTACTTGTCGTGTAACAGATTGGACGCAAGATAATCATCAAACAGCTGCCCAGAAACCACTACAGATTACTAACGGTCGGGCATGTTATCATTGTAGAGACCCTAACCACATGCTGCCTCAATGTCCCAAATTGAACAATGTAAACCTGGTGGCACATGGACGAGCTTTCAATAACAATACCAACGAAACAACTGATCAGGATGACGTTAATCCCACTGGTTAAGCCATGGATGAAATCTTCCCAAGACTCGAGAATCCAATACTCGTATTTTCATTTTCATGATTCTATTTTCATTTTGTACCCAATTTTGTCGCACTCATACAACATCTAGAAATTTCCTTGCATACTATTGTGTATTAACACAGATTGGAAATTTATCATATTGATTACGTTTATTTTAATCATACAAGACTCTACCTTACATTCATTTGAAACGTTTGGACTTGACACTTGATCTTACAAAGCTTTTCTAAGAAAAACATCATTACTTGATTGAAACCTGATTTTTTTTTTCCTTAAATCGACTATCCATTGAACATTTAATTATTCATGATACTCGTAAACATTTAATTATTCATGATAACACTTACACTTAATGGCCTTAGTACTTACAAACTTGCTTGCGTGTGCGTATTATCCACGCAACTCAGATAAACATTTCATTTAAAGGGCTCCTCGGACGAGTGGTAGCCCATACTTAAATACTATTATGCTTACAAGTCATTGCAAACCCATGCAATTGACCCCATTATTACATGGCCTCATTTCATTGATAACATCTCATTGTAACTCAACGTGTTTGTTGTGACATCTTCTTGTGAAATTTACTTGTGTTAATGTGTTGTTAGAATAGGATCATAGAAGGACATAAAACCCTAATGTAAGGTAAATTGATGATTCCGGTCCGGAACGTAATCATGAATTTACAGGTGCGCTAGGGTAGTGTGAAATTCTATTAGAGTTTTTGGGAAGACGTCCAGTACGTTTTCAAGGTATCAAAGGTGTGGTGGGTTAGCTGCGGTACACCCTGTATACAAACACTAATGATGCATTGAAAGTGAGACTGGAAGTCGGACCAGGAACAAACTCTGTTACTTGGTAGTTCATTAGTTTTTCTATAGTCAATCAACTCGTACATTTATTCTAGAATTCCTAAAACTTGGAGTTTAGTGATTTACTAGATTCTTATCCTCCTTATTATTCGAAACGAACCTAATCCAAATCCTTAACTCACACCTATCAAACCTCTTACCCAAATCAATCGAATTTTCCAAACCACAGTTATCTTAATTTTTACCCAAGCATCCATAACCCTATGTTTCTAATAACTTCAGGACGAAGTTTCTAAAAGTAGGGGATGCTGTGACCTCCGTCACTTTTATCCCTATTATTATTATATATATACATTTTTTTTATTTCATACCACCTATCTTGTACGTCACATTTTATCCCTATATAATAATAATAATAATAATAATAATAATAATAATAATAATAATAATGATAATAATATTCCTTTTATCCAAGTCTAGACTAAACCACAACCCAATCCATATCCCTTGTCCATCTCATAAGCCCAAAGAACAAGCCCAACACAAGTTTGGCCCAAGCCCAAGTCCTTTCCCTTCCATCAGCTGTTAAAAAAAAAAAAAAAAAAAAAAAAAAAAACATTTGGCTCTGCCGGGATTCGAACCCGGGCTGGAGCCGGGTCAACCAAACACACACACGCGTTTACACCACTGAGCCATAGCTCGTTTTTGATTTAAACCCAAACCTCGTTATATTTATCCCTTCTAAATCGCTGTCTTCTTCCTCCTAATCTGCTGCTGTTCGATCGCGTGTAACCAAGCAAAAAGGGCAATGAGCTGCAATCATGGTAATCAACTGATTTGGACTCGTGATTGTTTCGTGATAATTATACGCGTTTAATTACACATCAATCAGGGTATAACATTCCAAAATTCTCACATAATCACGCGTATACTATTAAACGGGTCAAACTTTCTAAAACGACTAATTCGTAGGCCTCACTATAAATTGATACCTTCTACACCTCCACAACTCGCCGAACAACCTCCCTTCACTCTCAATTTTCTGTTAACACGATCTGAAATCCAAACCCTCATCGCGTTTGACTTTTTCTTTGACCGAGCCTCGAGTCCGATTACGGTTAAGTAAGTTCTCTTTTGTTTGTGGGTCTTATCATTCGGCACTCTGTGATCATTAGCCCCAAGGATTCAGGGGCTAATGATCACCAATTATGATGATTTGGAAATTAGGGCTCTATATATATTGAATTGGGGAAGAACACATTTAAAAACGTGTTTATATATTAAACGGTTACGAAATGAAACAAATATGATCTATAGACCAGTTGGTTGAGACAATGTGTGGTAAGACTTGAACCGGCCTATGGCCCAGGTTCGAGTCCCACCATGAGCAAACAATTTTTTTTGGTTATTCTTTATACATATATTATCTCCATTCTTTTTAAAAAATCGTTTTAAAATATTAAAACTAATTTATAAATTCTATAAAATTTATTTTATGCTTTTCCACTGATATAGTTCATCATCCAATTTTTAGTTTTCAAAAATTTATTTATTTAATATATATATAATAATTCAAGTTTATTCAATTTTATTTATAAAATTCTATAAAAATATCTAAACGATTTTATAAAATTCCACAAAAATTATCCTAAACTTATACAACAATAAACATTTCAGAAATAATTTTTATTTCTGAAAAACCGTAAGTTTTATAATTTTAATTAATTTTTGTTAGTTTTTATCATAAATAATTCATAATAAATTCATTTTTCAATATTTTTGCACCAAAATTTTACATAAATTATTTCGAGTCATTTGGAACAGAAATACAATTTTTAATTCAGAAATTCTTTGATTTTAATATTTTTAGATATTAAAGTCATATTTAGACAATTTGAAATAATTAGATTAAATATTCTATTTTCAAGAAAATAATTTTGTAAAAATTATTTTCACACTTAAAACGTTATATTGTGACCATATTTGATTTAAAGTTTACTCAAAGACTTTGTTTATTTATTTACCAAATTTCTCTTAATTATTAGACATTTTAATTATTAAATAAATAAACGTTTATCCCCAATTCGAAGCCCTAGAAATACATGTATCCTAGAGTCATTTCCCTTACACATTATCAAATACTTTAGGTTGATCATTTGGGAGTAATCTCAATTCGTATCTCGTTGTCCAGTTAAATCTCAAACTACTACGTGAACTGTGAGTATTCCTACCCCTTTTTGCATTTATACATTTTTGGGGTGTTACATGTACACTATTACAATTTCAAATACAAGTTTACATTTTTACAATACAATTCTAGTACTATGTGCATTGCTTACAACGTGCTTTATGCTTAGACAATACATGTGGATTACATTTGTACTTAGTGAAATCATTAACATGGTACAAGCCGACCTAAACATTGGATAGCGCTATTTGGATTGACAACCCGCCTAGATTGATTCTCCCCCTTTTTCATCGGAGAATCCGTGGCCAGTGTTAAGCTTTTTATCCATTTATTGGATAAGTACACTACAGTTCATACAGTACATTATACAGTCACAGGGTTGATTTCGCTCATTTGTATGATACATAGTTTACATAATTGCACTGTAGCTTGCACTTGAATTGTATAACTTTTTTTAACCTACTATATATATCAAAACTAGGAATGCTCACCAACATTTCATATGTTGACCAAATCTATTTTGTACATGTTTCAGGTGCAGTTTGATCTAGTGCTTTAACAAGAGACATTTAGTGCTTTATTTTAATTCAGTTATTTCAATATTTACATTTCATTTAGACAATGTATTTCCATTTCCATGTAAGACAAATTTTGGTTTATTCAAATAATATTTACATTTTAGTACCATGAGCTTTTGAACAATCGTTACTACGTGGCACCTCGATGATTCCGCCATCGGTTGGGGTGTTACAGATTGGTATCAGAGCCATGGTTATAGGGAACTAGGTTATTAGATAAAAAGGCCTAGACTATAACCGAACTTTAACTTTCATGCATTATATTTCCTGAATTACCCTACCCCTCATTTCCCTCTACTTTCCTTCTTCTATCTTTCCCTTCTCCTCTCTCTCCATTCTTCTCATCCTTCATCATGGTGCATAGAGATGGTGTCCTACAAGGGAGTGGAAAGTCTACATCATCATGGGACGGAAGCAGTACCATTCATGAAGACACTCTTAGGCATAACGCCTACTCTTATTCTACTCCTTCAAAGTTGTTGAACTTTAATGAGTGTGATAAGGACACGTGCAATCTGGAAGGGTGGATGCCTGTACACTGGGTTTTCTGGCATAGGCAAGCATAGCGCATAAATCCATTTACGGACCTGTTATGCTTACCTGGGGATTCCTGGAGTGAGTGTCCACTTATAGGCTAAAGCATGTCTTCTTTGATCACCATTGGGTTCAATTCCTTTGAAAAGTCAATGTTCTTGTTGAGCTTTACAGCTAGACAAGGGCACTCCAAGCATTTTGTACAAGTTTTTCCAATAATACCCTCTCGTTTCATATACAATATCCTATATATCATGATTTTCATATATTGCTTACAAGTTCATACTTTCATAACCATTTGTACAGTTATACACTCACATTTTCTAATCTCATGATTGTTCATTGACTACCTCATAGATGTCTGCTCGCCGCATGCTCCGTGATGTCCGCCGACGCCCTGTTCATGCTTCTGAACAACGTTCTGACCGTCGCCTCGCATCTTTAGTCGCTGAGTAAATTGCTGCAGTGATCCCAAACCTTGTCAGTGAGATAACCCAGAATAGTAACAGTGCCAACACAGGGAGTACGACTCAATTTCGGTGCACTTTCAAACACTTTAACTCCTGCAACCCGACAAAATTCACTGGTGAGGAGGGTGCTACTAGCCTTCTCCAATGGTTTGAAAGCATGGAGAGTACTTTTGCGAACAGTGAATGTCCTGATGAACTCCGCGTTCGCTATGCTACTAGTGTCCTTCAAAAGGGGGCACTAACCTGGTGGAATGGCGAAAAGCGCAATCGAGGAGCGGATGTTGCTTTATCATTATCTTGGGCTGAAGTTAAGGAACTCATGATTGCCAAATTCTGCCCTAGGAACGAAATCAGGAAGCTGGAGGATGAGTTTCGTGAGCTCAAACAAGACAGTGGAGAGAATCTTGCGTATAATACTCGATATCATGAACTCAGCATATTGGTCCCACACATGGTCACCCCGGTTTCTCGAGCAATCGAGAAATATATCGAGGGATTACCTGACCTGATCCAAGACGTAGTCACTGGGAGCAAAGCTACTACGGTGGAAGAAGCCATCCAACTTGCAGCTACTTTGACAGACAAACACGTTAGGAAGGGAAACTTGGTGAGGAAAGACACCAAGACGTCTACTGAGAAAACCACCAGTGCTGTTGAATCATCTAAGACTGTCTTAGCAAAGGCCGCCACTACTGCTTCGAACTCTAAGAAACGGATGGGCGATAATCAGAACCAGGCTGTTGTGGATCCTGCGACTCAGCCTCCTAACAAGAAAGCCTACATGGGAATCCATCCTCAATGCAACACTTGCAAGTATCATCACCCTGCAAATCTTCCATGTCGTCAATGCACTAGATGTGGAAGGTTTGGACACTTTGTCACTACTTGTCGTGTAACAGATTGGACGCAAGATAATCATCAAACAGCTGCCCAGAAACCACTACAGATTACTAACGGTCGGGCATGTTATCATTGTAGAGACCCTAACCACATGCTGCCTCAATGTCCCAAATTGAACAATGTAAACCTGGTGGCACATGGACGAGCTTTCAATAACAATACCAACGAAACAACTGATCAGGATGACGTTAATCCCACTGGTTAAGCCATGGATGAAATCTTCCCAAGACTCGAGAATCCAATACTCGTATTTTCATTTTCATGATTCTATTTTCATTTTGTACCCAATTTTGTCGCACTCATACAACATCTAGAAATTTCCTTGCATACTATTGTGTATTAACACAGATTGGAAATTTATCATATTGATTACGTTTATTTTAATCATACAAGACTCTACCTTACATTCATTTGAAACGTTTGGACTTGACACTTGATCTTACAAAGCTTTTCTAAGAAAAACATCATTACTTGATTGAAACCTGATTTTTTTTTTCCTTAAATCGACTATCCATTGAACATTTAATTATTCATGATACTCGTAAACATTTAATTATTCATGATAACACTTACACTTAATGGCCTTAGTACTTACAAACTTGCTTGCGTGTGCGTATTATCCACGCAACTCAGATAAACATTTCATTTAAAGGGCTCCTCGGACGAGTGGTAGCCCATACTTAAATACTATTATGCTTACAAGTCATTGCAAACCCATGCAATTGACCCCATTATTACATGGCCTCATTTCATTGATAACATCTCATTGTAACTCAACGTGTTTGTTGTGACATCTTCTTGTGAAATTTACTTGTGTTAATGTGTTGTTAGAATAGGATCATAGAAGGACATAAAACCCTAATGTAAGGTAAATTGATGATTCCGGTCCGGAACGTAATCATGAATTTACAGGTGCGCTAGGGTAGTGTGAAATTCTATTAGAGTTTTTGGGAAGACGTCCAGTACGTTTTCAAGGTATCAAAGGTGTGGTGGGTTAGCTGCGGTACACCCTGTATACAAACACTAATGATGCATTGAAAGTGAGACTGGAAGTCGGACCAGGAACAAACTCTGTTACTTGGTAGTTCATTAGTTTTTCTATAGTCAATCAACTCGTACATTTATTCTAGAATTCCTAAAACTTGGAGTTTAGTGATTTACTAGATTCTTATCCTCCTTATTATTCGAAACGAACCTAATCCAAATCCTTAACTCACACCTATCAAACCTCTTACCCAAATCAATCGAATTTTCCAAACCACAGTTATCTTAATTTTTACCCAAGCATCCATAACCCTATGTTTCTAATAACTTCAGGACGAAGTTTCTAAAAGTAGGGGATGCTGTGACCTCCGTCACTTTTATCCCTATTATTATTATATATATACATTTTTTTTTATTTCATACCACCTATCTTGTACGTCACATTTTATCCCTATATAATAATAATAATAATAATAATAATAATAATAATAATAATAATAATTTATTTATTTGATTATATATAATAATTCAAGTTTATTCAATTTTATTTATAAAATTCTATAAAAATATCTAAACGATTTTATAAAATTCCACAAAAATTATCCCAAACTTATACAACAATAAACATTTCAGAAATAATTTTTATTTCTGAAAAACCGTAAGTTTTATAATTTTAATTAATTTTTGTTTGTTTTTATCATAAATAATTCATAATAAATTCATTTTTCAATATTTTTGCACCAAAATTTTACATAAATTATTTCGAGTCATTTGGAACAGAAATACAATTTTTAATTCAGAAATTCTTTGATTTTAATATTTTTAGATATTAAAGTCATATTTAGACAATTTGAAATAATTAGATTAAATATTCTATTTTCAAGAAAATAATTTTGTAAAAATTATTTTCACACTTAAAACATTATATTGTGACCATATTTGATTTAAAGTTTACTCAAAGACTTTGTTTATTTATTTACCAAATTTCTCTTAATTATTAGACATTTTAATTATTAAATAAATAAACGTTTATCCCAAATTCGAAGCCCTAGAAATACATGTATCCTAGAGTCATTTCCCTTACACATTATCAAATACTTTAGGTTGATCATTTGGGAGTAATCTCAATTCGTATCTCGTTGTCCAGTTAAATCTCAAACTACTACGTGAACTGTGAGTATTCCTACCCCTTTTTGCATTTATACATTTTTGGGGTGTTACATGTACACTATTACAATTTCAAATACAAGTTTACATTTTTACAATACAATTCTAGTACTATGTGCATTGCTTACAACGTGCTTTATGCTTAGACAATACATGTGGATTACATTTGTACTTAGTGAAATCATTAACATGGTACAAGCCGACCTTAACATTGGATAGCGCTATTTGGATTGACAACCCGCCTAGATTGATTCTCCCCCTTTTTCATCGGAGAATCCGTGGCCAGTGTTAAGCTTTTTATCCATTTATTGGATAAGTACACTACAGTTCATACAGTACATTATACAGTCACATGGTTGATTTCGCTCATTTGTATGATACATAGTTTACATAATTGCACTGTAGCTTGCACTTGAATTGTATAACTTTTTTTAACCTACTATATATATCAAAACTAGGAATGCTCACCAACATTTCATATGTTGACCAAATCTATTTTGTACATGTTTCAGGTGCAGTTTGATCTAGTGCTTTAACAAGAGACATTTAGTGCTTTATTTTAATTCAGTTATTTCAATATTTACATTTCATTTAGACAATGTATTTCCATTTCCATGTAAGACAAATTTTGGTTTATTAAAATAATATTTACATTTTAGTACCATGAGCTTTTGAACAATCGTTACTACGTGGCACCTCGATGATTCCACCATCGGTTGGGGTGTTACCCAAACCTGGAAATTGTGTTAAACTTGTAAACTCGAATACCACTTGAACCTAAATGGGTTAGCAAGTTCAACCTGAAACTAACCTGAACTTGTTTAAGCTAAACCCAAATTCACGAATATTGTGTTAGGTTAGTGTCATGTTTTCGAGTCGTGTCGAAAATTCACACCCCTACTAATATATTTGTGGGACACCATATGAGGGACGTTGATATTGTTATCTACTCGTATTTTATTTCGATTGAGAACCATTAAAAAAAAAAGAATATCTGTATCGGTTTCGGTACACATATCACATGTCGACACATGTTGTAGCTTACTATACAAAAGAAATGTTTATATAGAATACGACTCCATTTTCATTAAGATTTATACTGGAATGTCGAGGGACAAAACTTAAACGCCACCACGTATTAATTTTTTTAAATGTTTGTAGGAGAAAATTATCAGAGAAAAATCAAATTAGAACTTAATTAGGTTAAAAGCGTATATTATATATAATATTAGGGGTGAAATTGAAAGTAAAAAAGAAGTCAAACCATGGTTGTTTCTAATGTAAGGCTCCTAATTCCAAGAGAACCTTGTGCATTGGATTTACTCATTAACATACTCCAACACCCCAATCTAGATAGGCTAACGTGATACTATAGGAGAGGTACAGAAACAAAAGACATAACTCCATTAATTAACCAATGACATAAATACATAACAAAAGTCTGAACAAAGCCCGAAACAGATTATTCAGAAAACACAAAGTTAACTGACATCTTCAGATTAATCCTAAAGCTTTAAACTTCACTCCTGGCCCCACCCAAAAAATCCAGTGAACCTGAAGTGTACAAAATGCTTATGGAATGAGCCAAGTGCCCATTAAGGAATGTTAGGCTCAATTAGCAAAGTAAAAATCAACTAAAAGATATCATAAAATCTCTTAATGCAAATTAATACGAACAAAGCAAATCCCATAAGTGAAAGGAATCATATAAAACAAATGTACCAATAAGAATATAAGTTAATTGCTTGGTTGCTCCCTATGGTTTACCAACTGACAACCAAGATCAAAACGTAATTGCCGATGTATACAGCCAGCGAGGAGGCGACAATGGTGACCATCCATGTCTCTCTGTGACACCCGCCAGAATTCACAAGTAAAGATTCGTACACACATACACTATCATGCCATTTTCACAATCATGCATTAGACATTGTACAATAAATGTGTCACCCCGAGTCTAGTGAGACCCTAGATAGTTCAGGATCCATTATGTTTTACCCGTTATTCATGCAACACGCGAATCATGCATAGAACAACTGACAATGACAGTCAGGACAAGCACATGCTCAACATAGTGTAGCTAAACGTTCAATCACAATCTACCCTACAAAATATAGTCACATGGGACATATCTAACTTGGAAGTTAACCAATTTCCATAACACGATTCAAAGAAAATCTATAGAGATTTAACACGGGAAAATTTATGGAACCACCTCACATGTACAAATGTCAACTTGTAACAATACAACGTATTTTGTCATGAAAGTTATATAAGCATGTACACTCATATTCTACTGTACAAATCGATTTCCATGCACATGAACAATCAAGATGAAAATCAACTATCATAAACATAATCCATGGATATCAATTTACACCTATATTATCTAAACTATTCTATGATATATATGTATGCATATTCACAACACACATACATATGTGTGAATGTGTGTTTGAGACAAAAACAAAACAATTATAATAACACACACACATACACGATCACATATACACATAGGGCCAATGTTTGGAAGATCCACACCATCCATACACACTCACACACACACTCGACACACACATACACACACACACACACACACCCACACGGCACACACACTCCCACACACCAATCTATCTTCCCAAAAATCCATGCTTTCACTAACAAGGACCCTTACAACTTTCACACCTCATTTCTATGTTGAGTTGACTTCCTAAAAAGCCTTAAACCTTTCCTAAGATCACCCCTTTCATTCCCAAGGTGATAATATTATGTGTATGATTTGGATTCACTCTTATGCTATATATACATACATATACCACACGATACACATACACACTAGCTTGTAACAATCCAAACCACTACAATTTTCCATGTATACACCAACATAGCAATTACATAAAAGCCTACACAAACATTCTATGTGTTGACTTCCTTTCTAGTCCCACCTAGCCCTAATATTTTGGCCCACCAAGTTCCAAGGAAGCATGCACCTTCTAGTAAACTAGTTATATGGAAATAGAATGTTACTTTTAAAGCAACAAGGATCAAGAGTGTTGACTTACCAAAACATTCCATGTTCGCTCATCCCTTGTCTTTCCCACTCGTATATATATATATATATATATATATATATATATATATATATACATGAACACATAGATCACACAAGAACTCCACCTACACTTCACAACTCCATCCCTTTTCCTTTGTTACCTTCGGTTGAGATCAAAGAGACCCCTCGGGTCTATAGCCGATCGATCACCACCACCATATCATAACCACACATACCCACAAGATTGTAGAAGCCACATTGAGGAGGGAAGGCCACGAGAAATGACATCTACCTTGCTACAATCGGACCATATCATTGAGTAAGGTTTCTTATACAATTTCGTTTCAATAAATGTTATTATCGGCCCACATTGTTACACCCGAACCATGGACCATTCGCATACATAGTAGGTCGAACCCATGAGTTGTTATCGGTCCAAATGTTAGGATATGTATTCATTATATATGTACACACATGTATTTATATTCACCTATATAATACACGAACACACTAGGATAAACCACACCTTTGGCCTAAATACGTGTACACACGAGTATGTACAATCATGTATAGGGCCGAAAATGGTGTCACCATGTCATTTTCGAACATAAGTGGTAACTTACACATAGAGAATCATTTGAGAACACATGTTAAAAGGACAATAAACATATGTTAAGGAGGCTTTAACACAAAAGCTACTAGGAAAACATATGTTAACACCAAAAAGATGCATGTTACTAAGACAAAACATATGGAAATGGCAAATTCTCATAAAAGGGTCAAAACCATATAATTGTGTGCCACTTTCGGACATAAACAACCAATATACGTGCACAACATAGTGAAACATAGGTGGCCAAGGTTACTGTTTTGCTACAATTGTTTAATCATGGGCACAATAATGACAAAAACGAGCTTTTTCTGACACATACCATGAATAACACATGTACAGAAAACACACAGTCCCTAGTTATACAAGTCGGGTGAACAAATGCATGAACTAGTACAACACTTAGACTCAAGTTGTCCTTGTTTAAATCTAGGGCACTTTTGTTCATACATTCCCACGTCAGACTCGGTCAATTGTAGCATTCAGACATCAGGTGAATTCTCACGGTCCCATTTTATTGTTTTCATACTTTTTGGGGGGAAACACGCGTACAAGTTCAGTTACATTTTTTTACTATTATGTGACCATGAGACAAAAAAAAGGTTCAGAGTACTCATAAGTCCTCGTGTCATACATTTTACTGTAACCATTAGCTGGACTTAGCCATGAAACACCGGAATAGATCTATTGGGTTGACACCCCCACTCTTGGTTAGTCGCTCTAACCGGATGACAGATATCAAAAGAGTGCTTGTATTTCACATTACATTCATTGTCTTTAGTGTACAATGGGCGAGGCACAACATTCGTTAAGGTTTGGTTACAGGCTCATGATAGTCACATAATGATTATTGTCTTAGCTAGGCAATGATCCAGTCACCCATGGTTTACATAGAACTCAAAACCCGTGACCTCACCAACTTAATTGTTGACATATTTAATTTGCATGTTTTTCAGGCAATTAATTGAGCATCATGGAACTTGGAGTTGCGCACGAGCATCTTGGGGATATCATGAACCTTGTTGTGATTAAATGATTTTAGACAATGCCATTTTAATTATGGTTCTTAAGACAATGTTTTGATGGTTTTTGCTAAACAATGACGTCTTTTAATATATCTCTTATTTTGTGAAATTGATGCTTGCGTGACTTTTGTCCTTGAAAACCTTTCGAAGTTACATCTCGTGTTTCCGCCTTGGCGGGGTGTGACACTCTCAAAATCCCAAAAGAGCGTAAAACAAAGACAACGCAAGAACAACTGCACAGTGTTGCCTAATAGTGATCAAAATCGCCTTATCTCCGCCGCAAACCCTAAAATGGTTAATAGCGTGGGGATGTCTCTCAAACCCCCAAAACGACGTATAACAAAGATGACACAGCCGCAACGATAGTGCCATGCGACGGTGGTTTCTAGAGAGAGAAAAAGCAGAGAGAGAAGGCAGTAGTCTCTCTTCCACTGGTTTAATATATGAGCGCGTGACACACGTTAAATTACCAGAATGTCCCTCGTTGCCCCTTGTCAAATTACAAGAATACCCTAGCTACTATTTTTTATTCACTTCACCAACTAATATAACTAATAATATATGGGAAAATTTGTATATCAGAGACTCAGTTAGTGATGTGAGACTAGTTGCGGTATCCCCACACACAATGTTCCTTTATACTGGGAACACCCGATTGATATTCGAGGGAGGAATCGTCACAATATATATATTATGTGTTGATGTTAACCAGGTTTGGTAGTGCATAAGTTTTATTGATCCACGACAATGACGATTAACGAACATAGGTTAGGAGTAATGTGTACATTCAGACTTGAAGTCATAGTTGGAGGCTAGGACTTGTTTAAGGTGCATCATACAATGTCATTACTATTTACGGAATCTATTTGTGTCATAAATTAACGAGCTCACCAACCTTTAGTTAGACATTATTTTGAGCATGTATTATTGTACCCTTTTTGTGAGACCAGAGTTTGCAACGTAGTCGGTCACAAGCTTGCTTGAAGATGGACTATACCTACTACAAGACTGGTGCTAAATAGTTATTGGATGCTAAAATAGTCATTAGATTAAGATTTAAGATTTGTGGATACACTTTATTTGGTATTGTAACCTTAACATAGTTTGTTGACTGTAATCCCATAATTTATTTATTTCCACTGCTTTGTGTCGTTACGCCTCACCCGTGGCTGGGGTGTGACATTAAGGAAGACAGAATCACCATAGCTAGAGAAAAAACATTTCTTTGGTCGATTGTGACCATTTATAAGGTTAAAAAAAACTAATGTGACATACACTCGCAAGATATAGTTTCCGACAAGAAAAGTCCGGTCGGCTTATTTATTGAAAAAAAGCACGTCAATGGTGGATGACGCTAACAAAGCTAGCTATTTCTATGTTACAAAAGAAAAAAAAGAGAGATGATGATGAGTCAAGAGGTGGTGACAGCGGACGACATTGGAGGTGGAGTAGATGGTGTCCAGGCATATATCAACATGCCCATCACAAGCACAACTGTACCTGCTATGAACCCTGATGGAAGGGAGGATGCCACTCCTAAGTAGGGTAATGGAAGTGTGAACAAAAATACAGATATTGGAACTGCAATCAACATGTCAACAATTATTAGCCTACAATATATATATATATATTTATGCAACCAAATTAGTTTTAAAGTATTACCTGAAACTGTAGAGGCAAGGGAAGATACAACCGCAGATGAGATTTTTATTAGATGCAACAACGATATGTTGTAAGCCATATTGACGATACAAAACAAAATTGGTAGCAGGGGAGCTCCCTCACATCCTGTGCAAGTCCAATACAAACCAATTAAGTAAATCCATATTAAATTTCCTTGAAGGCCACCAGCCCAGCTCAAGCTGCTGCATTTCACCTAGTCCTATTGGTTAGTATTAGACCTGGCAATTTCAATCCATCTAGTTGAGTTTGGGTTGTTTTGGGTTTAAAATTTGACCTTGTGGGTTAAAATGGGTTTAGTATAATTTTCAAGGGGGTTAGGATGGGTAATTTTAATTGTAGGAAATAAGTAAGTGGGTCAGGATGGGTATGCCAGAAAAAACAAATGGGTCAGGATGGGTATTTTTAGATAACCATATACAAATCTTAATTAAAACTAACCCAACACTAAAAGAGTAGATGCCTCATACAATTCAATGTCAATAAAAAAAAAAAAAAAAAATTATATCTTTTGCATTTGTTGATAACTCAAGTCGGGTCGAAACAGTACAGGTCACTACGGGACGGGTTAGGCTGCAACGGTCTGGGTCGTTACCGGGCACGGTCGGGTCGAAACGGTCCGGTTCGCTATGGGACGAGTCAGGTTGAAACGGTCCGGGTCGCTACCGGGCCCGTCCGGGTCGCTACGGGACGGGTCGGGTTGAAACGGTCTGGGTCGTTACCTGGCCCGACCGGATCGAAACGTTCTTGGTCGCTACCGGGCCAGGCCGGGTCAAAAGAGTCCGGGTCGCTACGGGACGGGTCAGGTTGAAACGGTCTGGGTCGTTACCGGGCCCGGCAGGGTCGAAAGGTTACAGGTTGCTACCGGGCCAGGCCGGGTCGCTACGGGACGGGTCAGGTTGAAACGGTCTGGGTCGTTACCGGGCCCGGTCGGGTCAAAACTGTCAGGGTCGCTACCGGGCCCGTCTGGATCAAAACAATCCGGGTCTCTACGGGATGGGTCGGGTTGAAACGGTCTGGGTCGTTACCGGGCCCAGTCGGGTCGAAACTGTCCGGGTCGCTACCGGACCCGTCCGGTTCGAAACAGTCAGGGTCGCTACGGGACGGGTCAGGTTGAAACGGTCTGGGTCGTTACCTGGCCGGACCGGATCGAAACTGTCCGAGTCGCTACCGGGCCAGGCCGGGTCAAAACAGTCCGGGTCGCTACGGGACGGGTCGGGTTGAAATGGTCCGGGTCGTTACCTGGCCCGACCGGATCGAAACGTTCTGGGTCGCTACGGGACGGGTCAGGTTGAAACGGTCTGGGTCGTTACCTGGCCCGACCGGATCGAAACGTTCCGGGTCGCTACCGGGCCAGGCCGGGTCAAAACAGTCCGGGTCGCTACGGGACGGGTCAGGTTGAAACGTTCTGGGTCGTTACCGGGCCCGACCGGATCGAAACGTTCCGGGTCGCTACCTGGCCAGGCCGGGTCAAAACAGTCCAGGTCGCTACGGGACGGGTCAGGTTGAAACTGTTTGGGTCGTTACCGGGCCCGGTCGGGTCGAAACTGTTCTGGTCGCTACCGGGCCAGGTCGGGTCGCTACGGGACGGGTCAGGTTGAAAAGGTCTAGGTCGTTACCGGGCCCGGTCGGATCGAAACTGTCCGGGTCGCTACCGGGCTCGCCTGGGTCGCTACGGAACGGGTCGGGTTGAAACGGTCTGGGTCGTTACCGGGCCCGGTCGGGTCGAAACGGTCCGGGTCGCTACCGTGCCCGTCCGGTTTGAAACATTCCGGGTCGCTACGGGATGGGTCAGATTGAAACGGTCTGGGGCGTTACCGGGCCCGGTCGGGTCGAAACGGTCCGGGTCGCTACCGAGCCCGTCCGGTTCGAAACATTCCGGGTCGCTACGGGATGGGTCAGATTGAAACGGTCTGCGTCGTTACCGGGCCCGACCGGGTCGAAATGTTCCGGGTCGCTACCGGGCCAGGCCGGGTCGAAACGGTCCGGGTCGCTACTGGGCCCGGTCGGGTCGTAACGGTCCAGGTTGATAACCAGCCCGATAGGGTCGAACTGGTCCGGTTCGAAATGATATATCCAAATCAAACCATCCAGACCCAAACTCATCCTGACCCAACCCATCTTAACCCATTTTTTTAATCTACCCATCTTGACCTATACCCATCCTAACCCAAACCCATCCTGACCCAACAACCAAACCCCCCAACCTATCTATTTTGCCACCCATAGTTAGTATGATATTGGTGGGGGCTGTGAGTTTTCACATAACTAGTTTTCACCGTTACCAAGTTTAAAACTTTAAGTTGATACACTCCACGTAGAGACATATGCTTATGCTGGCACAATTTGATTATAAAGCAAACTAATATTATGAACTTATGATAATAATCTAAGTCTTTGTAAAATAAATACGGAGGGTGTATAGAGTTTGGCCAAATTTTAACATATTTTACCATATCCCCTTTTTACTTGAATTTATTTATTTGCGTATCTAGAATTCAAAAGTATTTTGGGTGATAAGATATGATGCTACGACTATGTTAAGCTTGATCAATAAGAAATAATGAAAAAAAAGAAGATGAAAGGACCACTCACCACTTGATACAATGCCCATGTTTAAAAAGCAAGCTGCGCCATCCGAAAGATAGTTTGGCAGTTGAAGAAATGGAATGCCCCATAACCTCGACAAAAATGGTAGAAGAAGGCAAATAAAAACTGCCTGTCCAAAAGAGAGAAGCATAAAACACTATATGTAAATATTTCTCCAAGGGAATGAATTCAAACTATTAGTAACGGGTTGAGTTTTTGGAACATTTTGCGTTTCAAGCAACCATCGTCATGATTTAGAATGTCAAAAATGCACTATAATTTGCAAAAAAAGAAAAGGATGAAGGGAATTGGATAAACTGTAGAGAAACATAAAATCGCATCCTTAGCACCACCATATTTGTTAGAAATTCTAATTATTTCAGATTTAAAGAGGTATAGTTGCTTGAAAAGCAAAGTCATGTGGTTCAATAAGTCAATAAAAAAAAAAAAGAATCCTACCTGAAATGCAGATCCGTAGGAATTTAAAACAAACAGATCTACTGAGCCTCCCTGTTAATCAATGTGTAAAATACAACCATAAATGAGTATAGCATAAATGAGAAAAGGTTACAATGTTCATCAAAATCCATAGTACATACCTTTAACTTTTTTGCAGCATCCAAAAAGACGACTTCCTAAAACAAAGGGAACATGAGACATGAAAATTGATGTTTGTAAGAGAGGCTAAATCGAAAAAACAGAAATCCTTCTGTTTGTGGAATGAAATATGCATACCTTCAATATGGTGTCAGCGGCTTGAAACAGAAAAGACACGATCATTAGAAGACTCCAAAATAAACCAGCTTCCATTAATGAACCGGCACTAGACCCACTGCAACAGGAAAGTACTGGTGTAAATGCATGCAGTCACAAGCAACAAAAGTTCATACTCTTGGTTGTAGACGTAGTTTCATGTTTCCTTCTATAGGCAGAGTTAAATGGATTGGTATGGAAGAATCAAACAATTCCATCTGATCCAGGCAGCCCAATCTGATAATTTCAACTTATACCAAAAATGACCCAAACCCATTTTTATCCATTACTCAACCAGGCCGACGCGCCCATCTTGCCAACTCTAGTTGAACTTATTTTACTTACATAACCATAACAAATTACCTCGCGACAGTAACAATCACACCAACGGCGACAAGGAAGCAGCCAAGTAACTGGTTGAATTTGTATCTCCTTCCAAGAAAAAGATATGACAATATGATTTGCCAAACTAAAAAACTCTGCATGTAATTGAGAGGCGGTAAGAAAGCAGATGGGCAACCCCAGTATTAAACACTGCACATGGTTTATAGTCAAGACGCAATATTGGCCATCTTGACATAGGACTATTCGCGTAATCAGAATGGGATAAAAGAAAGAAATCGCACGAGGAAGAAAAAGATATTTGTATGTTGGGTGTTTCTTTGACAATTTAAGAAAAGGAAATTTATAAATAGAATACAGTTTTGACAAGGTACCTGTGACAAAATTGGAATTGCTGCTCCTGAAAGAACGGCTGTTGCAAAGAAAGAAACATGTTATGTGCCAGCCAGGCTTCATTCAATAAAAACAAACATCAGCATGTTAATGAAAAGGAAAATCACGAAGTTAGCTTGCTTGACTAATAAAGTTACAAAAAATGGCCCTTTAACTTGAATAACGAAAATCTAATGCAGATCAATGGTACAATGACTAAGGGTATCCTTCTGCGTTGATAAGACATCTCCTGTGTCAGGCATCGCGCGTCCTGCGTTTGGTGGTGTTGCGCCAAGAATGACACATGACATGTTCTCATTGGATTGAACTATTTGCAAAATTAATAAGTCATTGACCATTTTGGTAAATTTGTTGGTCAGCAGGTGATTTTCCCTTACAAAAAGCCTCTTTTTATCAACTTTAAACAAAAGAGTAAATAACTACCAAAGTGTAAAAAAGATTATAAGTAGCCCTAGGATCATGTGCTTACAAGGAACTAGCAGTTCTTAACCGCCATGAGTCCCTCACTAAAACCGTTAATAACTTGAAACCTATATTTATTTTAATGAACACCACTACACTAGCTTTTGCCACAAACACTACATCTTTAACCAGAAAAGCGTCGACAGAATTTCTCTATCCAATAAATGAAATCCCGTCCATCTTGGGATATTGTTTATCATTGCAATGTTATCATTTGGCAAAATTTCAAGATCAGTAACATACGGACATGCTATTATCATTACACGTTATGAAGCAAGGTAAACTAATCTTGGCCCACTAAACTCGCTTTCTTTTGTCAGCATTTGGAACACTAACAAATAACAATAGAAAGCATTGATGGCATATACATTTTAAACCAGAAAATATCTGCATAAAGTTTAATACCTCCGGCTGCCATTCCACAAGCAGCACCAAGAGCTTCCACCAGACCAACAGCAAGAAGTGGACCTTTCGGCATGGAAAGCATTTCATCAGTAACAATCCCAGCTCGGTACCGGAAGTGTAATATGGAGAAATACACAACCACATAGCTGAAACATATGAAAGGACAATATTATAATAAATAAAAATATACATACATCTTTAAAGTATACATACTTCAAAAATACAAACTATAAGCAAGCACCCATTCTCCCAGCATCATGAATAAGTATAAATTGTTGCCATTTTTTTTTTTTTTTTTTTTCATTTTAAACAACCATACCAAATTACATGAGAATGGCTGGTAGACGGACAACAAGCTGCACCGTTACCCCCTTTTGGATTGCAAACCCTATCCGGCTAAAAACAAACTCTTGGTTTCTGGAGGTCGGTGAATAACTATCTTTTGCACTCGATTCAGAAAATGAACAGCCTTGGGGTGAGGAATCCAAAAGTATCAAAAGCAAAGGGCACAAACACGTATTGATTCTCAGTAATTCATTAATATATATATATATATATATATATATATATATATATATATATATATATATATATATATATTATCTTCCAAATAACACTCAAAACACCGTGTTAAATTAGAACATGTGTAGTGTTGTGCCGCCTCGGTCACATCAACATTCACCTCACCATTAAACCAACACACCCACGTCAAACAACGAGGCGCCATGGGCACCTCTGCCAAGCCAATGGCAGGCGTGGAAGAGAAAAGAGGTGGACTGATTGACGATCAACCAATCACACATTTTACTTATTTATTTATTTATTTATTTTTATGTTATTAAACTTTTAGTTAAACCACTAAACCATTGTAAAGAGGTGTTTTAATTAAAGCCTTAATGTCTACGTGATTAGACCAAACCTAAAGTGTCTATGCAGACGTATAAGTATTTTAAAATAGTCAAATAGTCAGTAAAAGGCTGCTCCCGATGGTGATGACGTACAGAACGTGGGTTTATATGTGAAGACAAGTTTGCATTAGTTTAAAGAAAAATAATATCACGTTGAATATTCATTGGTATAAATAATAATCAAGTTTGAACTAACGGTTCACACCAAAACAAATCCACATATTTGACCGACTTAATATCTACAGTGTTCAACGGTTTAAGAAAGTCGGCTTTAAAAGATTTTATTTACGCTTTAAAACTAAAATGTAAAAACTATAATCCCTTCACTTCATTTATTTTATTTTAGATTTATTAATAAATTTATAAAACATTTTTAACATATTTAAATTTTTTATAAGAATAAACAATACTAATTAAACCTGTTTTGAACAATTTGCTCGGTCCAGTCGAACCAACCAAACCTGTTGGTTTAATTTATCGTAAGGTTAAGTGGTATGAGATCAAGCTCTTATGGGCTTTATTGCATCACATCAATGTTAGTCAACTACAAATAGACAGGCGGCTTTAATACCCCTTCCGTTTCACTATTACAAACATTAAAAAAAAAGAAAAAGAAAAACATGATTGTTACAACACCCACACTACCGATGCAGCATACCACCCGGCTTACCAACCATTTGGTGGAGTGGTATGAGGAAATAAGGATAAAAATTTCGAGACCATTTGGTCTTATGTTCGAATTCAATCTAAAGAGGTTTTATCGTAGTGGGTCTTCGGCCGGTAGATTTTCTTCGAATTGGTGGCTTTGTGAGTTGGTGGACTTGACTGTCCAGTGAACAAACATTTGTCCAGTACTAACCCACTAACAGTTCAAATTCGGATATTATCTAGTTAGCAAGTTAAAAACAAAAACTACCCAGCCTCATTAAACACGAGTAATTTAGTGATAAAATGACGAAATATTTTATTCTTAATAATAAACGATAAGAAAAGAAGCTAAAAGTTGGATCTAGGTAAGCGTGACGCTTGACAGACGTGCAGAATCTTGGGTTTACTGGGGTGGTCCCCACACATAAAATAGCATTGGTGGTTGTTTGTTGATAATATAATTGTAGGAATAATAAAAGTGTAAAAACACTGTCTTCTTTAACAAAGGATTTCCCTATAAAACTAAACACATTTTATTTATATAGTTTTTTATTGGTAAAAACACTATCTTCTTTAATATTTTTCTATTCTATATCCAAGACTCCTAAAGAGAAATTTAACCACCATCAACTAGAGGTGTACAAAAAAAAAACGGTTTTAAAAAAAAAACGGTTTTAAAAAAAAAAACCGTTATTATAACCGAAACCGGTTTTAAAAAAACCTATTTTTAAAAACACCGGTTTAAAAAAAAACCGCTTAAAAAAACCGATTTTTTTTTCCAGTTATTCAGCACCAATGAACAAACCGGTTTTAAAACCAATTTTTTTTAAAAAAAAAAAACCCGATTTTTTAAATAAAAAACCGGTTTTTTAGGATAAACCGGTTTAAAAACCGATCCCAACCGGTTTCACCAGTTTGGGTTTTTTGGCATAAAAACCGGTTTTAAAACCGAACCGGTTTAAAAAAAAACCGATTTTAAACTAGACAGAAAAACCGGTTTTAAAAAAAAACCGGTTTTTTTAAAACCGGTTAACCGATTTGTACACCTCTACCATCAACTAGAAACTAGAGGTGCACAAATAGTGTTTTTTCAATACCCGGTTCCGGATATGGAACTGGTTTCGGATATGGAACCGGTTCCGGGTAGGTTCGGGTATTACTTTGAACGAGTATTGGAAGAACCGGTTCCAGTTCCGGTTCCTAGCATAAAAAACTACACCCGTTATACCGGTTTCGGTTTTTCAATACCCGGTTCCGGTTCTTTTAATACCTGGTTTCGGGTATGGAACCGGTTCCGGGTATTAAAAAAAAAACGGGTACACTGGGTATTGAAAAAACCTGGCTATGCTGGATATTGAATTCTTTTTATACAATCACGTCGAAGGGTAGTGCGACTTAGATGATTATAAAGCGGTTATAGAATTCTTTGGATGAGACGGGTCAATCGTGGGTTGTCGAAGTGGTCAAATGGCAACCCTTCTTGAATCACGAAGTGACCCATTCCTTCCCGGACCGCCTCAACATCAAAATGCCAAATAGTCCCGTCGCTTGATATATACATTTTTGGGTCATGAACCGGATATTAGAAAAACCCGGGTACAAACCGGGTCCGGGTACGGTATTTTACATAGAACTCTATACCCTATGCGTACCCGACGGGTAGGGTCGGTTCCGGTTTTTTTAATACCTGGTTCCGGGTTTTTTTTCCGGTTCCGTTTTTAGGGCACCTCTACTAGAAACTATATATAATAAATAAATAAAATACCCGAAAGTAACAAAGGAATGGAATGGAATTGAATTGAATTATTAAAGATAAAAAATCCCAAACCGGACCCCTATCTCAAAAGATATTTTAACTTTAGACCTTGTACACACACTCTGAATAGTGAACACATATGCACTTCCACTAATTTTTTTTTTAATCTCGCCAGACAACGTGACTGGTGGAGATGTGCGGTGCATAAATAATAATAATAATAATAATAATAATAATAATAATAAATAAAGAAATAAATTTGGAAAGAATAATAAAGTGCATTCATTCAAAGATACGAAAATTGAAACTGATGGTTTGTATGTAGAGAGAGAGAGAGGGAGAGAGTACCCGAAAGTAGCAAGCTGAGCCAAGAAAAACGGATAGTGTTTCAAAGGAACCAAGGCAAGCTTATAGAGCACCCGATTCCCTACCCCCAGACCCATCGTAGCAACCGCAGCCACCGCGATCTCCCTCCTCCTCCTCCGCTGCTGCTGCTGCTCACCAATCTGCTTCTCCTGCTCCACAACCTCCTCCTCATGTTGTTTATTATCTTGTAAGGCGTAAAAGCAAATTGTATTGTTTAATTTCCGCGTCGCCAATTGGCGGTGGTTTGTTGTTAGAACATTTCTTCGGTCGGGTCCCCGATAGGTGATGAATTGCAATTGATGTCCGTCGTTGATATAAGAATTCTTCTTGCGAAAATTGAAATCCGTTGATGAGGCGGTGCCGCTGGATAATCGGGGAGCGGACGCCGCCATAGGAATAATAAATAGGAGGAGGATTGGAATGAATGGAATGGAAATGGGCAACGGAAAATAATGATTATTATATCAAGGAAAGAAGGAAGATCTGACGTGGGTCAGACAGAGAGCGCATCGCCCTTTTGCTTTCTTTATTCCAGATGCAAACTTTTTTTTTTTATTAAACTTAAAATTAAACTTCTTGTTCCTTACTTACCATCCAAATATATATATTATAATTTGTTTTTTAAGGCAAAATATATCATGTACACTATTTTTATTTTATTTATAAAACAAATAATTATAGTTAATGTATTAAATAATTGTGGTGTTCGTAAAAACATCTCAAAAGCAACGTGGTTCCTAAATTACCATTTATGTGGACTTTTGTTTCTTTCAATTCTAATACAAGGGTACCAACACTACCAGACGCTGCGACACAAAACCAAAATTCCAAAATTGGAATTACCCAATATATATCTATTATAGAAATTAAAAATTTTGAATATATACATAGAGAACCCTCTTAAGTCAAAAAAACGTTTAAAAATCCATGTAAAAGAAATATTTTTTATTTTGAAAAAAATAACCAATAAAATACATGTTTTTAAGCGTTTTAGGCCAAAATAAAAAATAAAAAAAGCGCCAACGGGGTTTAAAAAAAAACACAGTTGCGAAAACATATGTTTTTAGTGCAACTTTGTTTTTTTTTTTTAAAAAAAAAATCCCATCGGCGCTTTTTGTATTTTTTTGCCCAAAATACTTAAAAACATGTATTTAGATTGGTATTTTTTTAAAAAAAATGTTTTTTTACATGGGTTTTCAAAGGTTTGTTCAACTCAAGAAAGTTTTTATTTTATCCCTCCCCTATAGAGGTCAAGTGTGTGTGTGTGTGTGTATATATATTTATAGGGGCGGTTATTGTGAAAAGTGAAAAAAAAACGTGCGAAGTGTCACCTTGTACATGATAATTATATAATGTTTTTGTATGTTCATGAAATCATTATGTAATTATCATTACGTAATTATCATGCACTTTGTACATGATAATTACGTAATGTTTTTGTATGTTCATGAAAGCATTACGTAATTATCATGTACAAAGTGACCCTTCGCACGTTTTCATTACTTTGTATTTGAACCGGCTCCTATATATATATATATATATATATATATATATATAGGGGGATGATCAAATGAGAAGAAACTTGATGTGAAAACAAAAAGAAGTTAAATAATGGTTAAACATTAAGGGGATGTTTGGTAGCCTCTTAATCAGCCTCCTAACCAATCAGGTCTGAATCATTCAGCATTCAGACTGATTGTTTCAGCATCTGAATGGAATGATTAAGTGCTGAACCATTAAACTAATAAGGGATGCTGATTGATTCAGCTCTTAACCATTCAGAGTCTCTTAACCATTCAATTCATCTTAATGATTCAGCACTTAATTAACCAAACAGCCCCTAATAGTTTTAACTCTTCTTACATTAATTATTATCTATTTAATTTAATGGTCATTAACACTTTATCCTACACATTATCAAAATTTGTCCTACACATATAAAAATTCATCCTACATATAACAAAATTGCCATATGTTTATCCTACACATATCGAGATTATCATACGTGTATCCTATACATATAAAAATTCACCCTACGCATATAAAAGTTCACCCTACACATATCAAAATTATCCTTCATTCCAAATAAGGGTTGCTTTGGAAGAATAAATTTTAAAAATTAATTATAAGTTTCATTTATTTAACTAGTTTAAATGGGGTTACAAAAAAATAATAATTAATTTAACATTCAATACAATTATTAAATTAAAGCTCTCTATTTGTTAGAATTTGTTCTTTTTCTTCTTACAAAACATTTTCTTCTCATTTGAGCTCTCCACTATATATAGGATTTGGATCATTTGAGAACCACCATTTAGGGAGAGAACCAAGGAACCAAGTGTGAACACAAAAACCCCTCCCCAAAAAATAAATAATAATAATAAAAAAAATTGTATAACCTAAAAAAATAAAAAAGTAAAAAAACCTAAATGTGTTTTTAGTGTTAATCTTTCAGAAAAAAATTTAAAAAATAAAAAAAATCAAAAAATGGCTTATATTACGTCATATTTACGTCATGTCTGATGCACATATGCATTTTGCTGTTATATATATACAGACATACACCGTATGCACATTGTATTTCACTATTAGAGCACACTTTTGAATAAATTGTCAATTGCCATATTGAAATGATCATTAAATGGATGTGATATGATATATAAGGTGGAAATTTTTTTATTCAATGATTATTAAATGGATGCGAAGTGCATTTCACTATTATAGTTAGTTTTTTTTTTTTTTTTTTTTTTTTTTTTTTTTTTTTTTTTTTTTTGGGTTTAGCTTTAGGGTTTAGTTTTTTGGTATCGTGTGAGGGGGTTAGGTTTTTTTTTTTTTTTTTGGGTGGGGGGGGGGGGGGGGATGGGGTGAGGGGTTTAGGTTTTGGGGGTTGGTGGTAAATAAACTTAAAAAAAACCTCTATATAAAACTATAAAATAAGACAATTGTACTACATGCACATGTGCATTTCACTATTATAGTTAGTTTTTTTTAACGGGCTTAGCTTTAGGGTTTAGTTTTTAGGTGTGTGGATAGCCTATCTGATCTTCTGTCGTAAGGTTTTACGGACCTAGATAAGGCAGGGTATCTTAATAAAAGAGCTTTTATGCCAAAACCGAAAGTTACCAAATTGAGGAACTTTAAATGTGTGACGATAATCAAAGATTATCTAATGCATCGTATCTAATCACTAATGCAAATCATGATTGATATAAGACCTCAACCTGGTAGAGTGCACAAGTTACTCTGTAGCATTGAGTTGCTGACATGTACACCTCTGTGCCTCATACCTTGTAACTACAGATAACAAAAGCATAATCACGCGTTACAATGGATTTTTGTGCAAAATTCCTTGATACGGGAGTATGTCGTGTGTGTGGGAACCACAGGTGAATTGGTTTATATTATACATAGCAATATCAGTATAAAGCATTGCATAATAGTCTGCATGTGAGTTTATGTGGATAACAATATCAGCAGTTGCCAAAATTACATTGTCAGTAAAGTTTAAAAGTAACAGAACAACGGTGTGATGTGATTTCTCATAAACTGATATGATCATCTTACCGGAAAATCACAAAAGTTTATTGCTTTCTATTGATTTAGTTCATATATACAAAAACTCAAAAAGATTTTTTTTGGTGTGCTTTAACAGAAATTTCAGAAAATCCAAAAGATTTTGCATTTCTGCTTTATTTTTTATAATCGATGGTGATTAATGGTCATTTTCTGAAGTTTGATAGACCAATTTGAGTTTTGTATCATTCAAATGGTAAATGATGAATGTTTGAAGGTTTAAATGATCAAAATTGACAACACGGGATTCGAATTTAAAATTTGGCAAAATTTTTCAGAAATCCAAACTTCATTCGCCCCTTCGGTGGGTCGAAGGAGATTTTGTGTCTTCGTTCTAACCTTCTAAATAGGTCGAATGAGAGTGTTTGAGTGATGATTCATACATTCAAACCATCTAGTTTCTTTCGAGCCTTTAACTAGGGTCGAAGGAAGTCTAGATCTTCTCATTCAAACCCATTCAAGGGTCGAATGTGGAACCTTATATATACACTGCAGCTTCATTCGAACCTCATAAAAAATTTTCAAAAATTCTGATCATAAACACACCTTGTTGCCCGTTTGTTTTTCATCATTCATTCTTGTTCCTTGTGACCTTGTGATTGTTTTGACATCAATTTTGCAGGTAATGGCCTTGTATTCAAGCAGGAATCGATTATTTAAAGTTTCAAACCCTAAACAATCAAATTGTGCCTTTGTAGTGGATTTGAACATAAATTGGACTTAGAAAAACTATTATCGATGGTTTTAGGGGGAGAAGAATCCAAAATCCAGTGTTTAAACTTGTTAATGAACAGATTCGATTGTTTAAAACTAATAAACCCTAAATTTTGAGATAAAACCATCAATAATAGGTTATTAGTTCAAATTGATTGTTTAAAATTTGTAATCGGCCATATTAGGGTGTAATCAAACAAAAATGTGATGATTATCATGGCTAAATTGATGATTGGTAATTTTGAATACCAAACAGTTATATTCGACCAGTTTTCTAGGGTCGAATGAGACTTTACAGGGTCGAAGGAGACCATTTTAGGTCGAATGTACATGTTTGAGGTCTAGTGAAAGTTTTATTCATTTAATTTTTACATTCGAC
The DNA here is from genome assembly GCA_028751855.1 of Ambrosia trifida. Lineage (NCBI taxonomy): Eukaryota > Viridiplantae > Streptophyta > Magnoliopsida > Asterales > Asteraceae > Ambrosia > Ambrosia trifida. The sequence continues at coordinate 84,296,419 of CM054127.1, forward strand.
TCAATTTCTTCTTTTCGAACCCCCGACTGGGTCGAATGAAGAAATGTTTTAACCAAAATTCAATTTTGTCCATTTCTGATAAATTTTCACGTTTTTTTACGTGTTTTGCAGATTAAAATGGCTGAACAACAAAACCCAGAGAAGGAGATACAAGATAAAGAAAAATCTAAAGAACCCAAGGAGTTATTGTTTGAACCAGCACACAACTACTGTGCATTTATTGGAGAAGTGAAACAGCATGTTGAATTCTCAGGGATAGTTGATTTCTTGCAAAGATGCAGAGTTATCTACGCTCTTGCTACAACGAAGACAATTTATAAGGATCATCATGTTAATTTTTGGGAGAGAACTGTTATGAGTTACTGGGATGGGAAATCAGCAATTCAAAGCTACATTCAGGGAAATCTTGTGTTGGTTACTGAAGATGATATTTGGGAAGCTTTGCAATTGAGAGATTCTCCTACAGATCCTACAGAGTTATCCTGGATTGAGCAGAGGAAATGTTTCCTCAGAATGAAGTACAATGCACCAATTACTGATGGGTTACTTCATAAAGCGAAGCTGTGTCCTCACTTCAAGTATCTACTACATGTAATTCTGCATGTATTTGGACCAGTTAGAGGAGGTTATGATGTGCTGAGGAAGAGCTTGTGTTCATTGGTTGTTGCTTTAATCTTGAACAAGCCTTTTAATGTTTCTGGAATGATTTTTGAGCACATGATGGAAGTGCTGAAGGGATTAAAGACTGATAAGTTTCTCATGTACCCAAGATTCCTTCAGATGGCGTTTGACAATAAGTATCCTGAGTTGAAGAAAGATCCAAAGCAGATTGTGTATCAAAGTCATATGAATCTTAGTACTTTCGCAAGAATGAAAGGTTACAAAGGTGTTCCTGAAAATGAAAGGCCTCCATTCAAGAACTTGTTTGGACATTTGATTAATCCAAGTTATAAGGATCCAGGTAAAGACAAAGCAAGGAATGAAAAGAGTGAGTCTGATTCTGATAACCCTTTATTCCCTGCAGACAAAGATGCTAAACGGAAGCGTCAAGTGATTAATTAAGGTGCTATGTCTTGTAAAGGAAAATCAAAGGTTGATAAAGTTGAACCTAAGAAGCAAAAAGTTGTTAAAAAGAAAGGGAAAGCTAAAATGATTTTAGTTGATGAAGAGTCTGCTGATTCGGAAGAAACTCAAGATGATGAAGAATGGGATTCAGGAAATGAAACTGTCAAGACCACTAAACGCAAGGCCATTGTGATTGGTGAGATTGATAGTTTGAACAAAGCTATTGAAGAACATGAGAAAAGTCCTCCAGTAGTTGATGATCAAGATTTGGATTTGACGATTGATAATCTTGATTTTGTTGGATCTCCTATAGCTGGTGAAAAGATTAAGAAAGCCAGAATCAAAACCATGGCTAAGAAAGAGAATCCAAAGAAAAAGATAGACAGAGAAGCTGAATTGTTAGTCATTGGAAAGAAAGTACCAGCGATCGGAAGCTCGAGAGCTACAACACCCGTTGCATCCCCAGTAGTGAAGAAAAAGAAAGTTGTTCAGGAGAAAGTTACTGTGAATCCAGATCCTGAAAACTTTTCTAGTACTTTGAAAAATGTGTTACAACAATTCAAAAAGAAGACAAAACCTATTACACCACCTATTGTTGAATCATCTACACCTCAGGTTACTGTTTCAAGTGAAATAATGGAAGCAGTGAATCGTCAGATAGCAGAGGTTATGAAAGCCTTTATGGAGGATTCTTTTTACAAAAACAAGTTTAGTCGATCATACAAGTCTACTAATCTAGATGCGGAATCCCTAGATCAGTTACAAAATGATAGTAAATGAATCAAACAAGCAAATTCACCTTTTCAATCGACATTTTCATTAATTAACTTGGAATAGATCTTTATAATTCGTTTTACAAGTTAATAAGACAATCACAGAAGGTTTAGAACCTAGAGAGAATATTCAGGACAAACACACGACTCAAATGACCAAAAGTTAATCTAAAAACAAAATTCAAACTATATATAGGCCTGCACATTCGCCCCCCGTAAGGGTCGAATGTGCAGGTTCGTCCCTTCACAAGGTTCGAAACAGCACATTGTATACCAGTCTTCACATTCGTCCATCCTCTCTCTACCTTCAACCATTATCTCTACCTTCGACCTTTCTTAATTCCACTTTCGCCCCTACGTAATCAACAAAACATCTTTATATGCACAATCCAAAGTATTAGTCGCAAAACGTGCATCAACAGCCTTCAACAAGCAACGAGATGAAATAAAACAGATGAAGAAGGATGAACAGACTATGTTGGAGATTGTTCTATCATCCAAGGAAAGTCAAGATAACTTAGAAGAGAAGTTAAAAGAACTTCAGGAAGAAAATCAGATGTTGTTGACTCGTGGTAAAAGAAATACAAGAAGAATCAAGTACTTACAGCATGAAAACACGAAGCTCAAAACTAGAAGCAAAGAAATGAAGAACATGATTGATGACTTGTATTCTAAAGCACCTCAGCTGAAGGGTAATAAAGAAGAAGAGGATAAAGAAGAAGAGAAGGTTGATTATGAACCTTCTGATGAAGAAGAAGATGATAATGATGAATTTTATGATTCATTAGATGATGATGATGATGCTGGTGATAAAAATAGGGGAAAGAAAGATGATAAAGGTGATGATGATGAGAGCTCTTCTGATGATGATGATGATGATAATCAAGATGCTGAGAAGAGAGAAACTGATAAGGGAGACACAGGTGAGTCTAGTTCCAAAAAGACACCTGGTGAAAATGTTGATGATGATAGCATATTTTGGACAGAGAAGATTAGAGCTTTGTCAGATGAAGATAAAAACTTGTATCGTCAGATGTTGAAACATAATGTTTGGACGATTGAACTGACTGGAAAGTTTCCAGAGATTTTTGAATCCGATGATATGAAGTTTGAATTAGAATACAATGATCCTGATCTAGAGGATGGAGAAGTATCTGTTGCAGTTTCTAAAGAGATTTTGGAAGGATTGGCTAAGTAGATAGGGAAGTCTCTAGAAGATATAATGAATAATAAAGAGATTCCTAATATTCCAGAAAAAGATGCAGATAATCACTCTGATGATAGAGATACTCCTGTTTTTGAAGATATTGAGATAGAGGATATTACAAGTGAAGAATATCCGGAGTATTTCAGAGAGAAAGAGAAAGGTGTGATACCTGAGATCAATGAAGAAACACTCAATGAAGCTGAGAAACTTGCTAAAAAGAAGAGTAAGAAAATTATTGATGAAGTGTTTGAGAATGATGACAATCAGAATCCAAATGTTCAACAATCTGATGATTTGAAATATTTGTTGAAGAGATTGAAAGAGAAAGAAGCTAACCGACCAAAAACAGAAGTACAAGGAGGTTTCTACAAATACCATAATGAACTGTTCAAAGGCAGAGCTTTGGGATGGAAATATCTCTGATAGTTACGTTGCATTGGTGTGACATGGGAGAAGGGAATTCTATACTTTCACAGGTTCCATGATATTAAAACCTTGCCGTACTGGGCTATAAGAGATATTTGTAGATATACGATGAGCGGTGCTTTTGTTAACAATAATGCTGTTGGTTACTTTGCTGATAAAATGTCGTGGGAGAGCAGAACTAAGTGGAACTTATTCATGCCTCAATATCCGACAAGGAAAGTTCACAAAGAGGTTGATTCTATTACTGGTCTGAACAAGGTGATATTGAAATACAAACCTCCTGTTGTGTTGAAATGGATTCCATTGATGCCTATTCAACAACATTTTAGCAAAGAGTTTGTTATTTGGTATTATGATTGGAGAACGGCTGAAGCTATCATCTTGTTGAAGGATAAAAGAGGTGAATTCAAGAAGATACATATCTTTGATCCAATGTGGCTGATCAATTGTTCGTATGAAGATATTATCATGCTTTATTACAATCCAATCTACTGTGAAGAAAAAGACATGGTGCAAGCGATGAAATATCACAAGGTTGTATGTTTCTGTTTTGCCTGGGATGTCAATACGGGGTGTAATTTTGATAAAAAACTGGGAAAGTAAGTAAAAGTGCGTGAAGTGAAGAAAAGTTCAACGAAATGTCATTTAGAACCGGAGATGAGCGAATAACAGAAAAGTATTCTCCGAATCAAACTGTTGAACAAAGCGCTTGATAAAGAAAGACTATAATCCAAGCAATAGTCAAGGGGGAGTTTGTAAGTGCACGGAATGTGACTATCGCCTTTGGATTGTCTATATAGCGTTATTTGGAAGATTTCATGATGATATATTACTTGTTCGACCTGTCGAGGGGTCTAAGGTAGAATATATGTGGTCGAAGGAAGCTTTTGATGAATATTAGTTTGGTTCGAGCTATGAAGAAGGCCGAAGACAACATTCGACCTGATCGGGGGGTCGAATGTGTAGTAGTATATAAAGTCTAAGTTTTATTTTGATGTTAGTAGTTGGTCATTTGGAGTCTAGAATTTTGTGTGTGTTCTCTCTGTGTTTTGGAAAGTTTTGTTAAAGGTTTATTTCATTGTAAACATTATCTAAAAGGTTTGATCAACAATGTTTATTAATGAAATCATTATTGAAAAGGTATTTGATTGTGTTCTGATTTCATCTTTATCATATTGCATACGATCTAGGGTTTCCGCACCTAGATTGTTCCATTTGTATGATCACCTAGTCGTTTTCTATAAAACCGATCCTCTACAGTGTTCCATGGCTTTCGATAGCTAATGGTTATAGTGTAAGTAAGAGGACTGTTGAGCTCATGAACCGAATGTCTCATGTTCCACATGGTAGTCACGATAGAGTAACACACAAAATGAATTGTACTAGAAATGTAGCATGTTTATCCCCCCAAAATGGAAAATAGTAAAATGGGGCCGTGAAACTCACCTGGTGACTGTAGACGTGGTCTGGTAAAGCTGAAAGGTAGAGTGGCTACTATCCCGATAATCGGTACCCTATGATTGTCAAGAATATAGTAAGTTGTACGTTCTTGTCGTTTATCATACAAGTTGTTCACCCGACATTGTGGACCCTAGTATTAGTGTATGTGGGCCATATTTCCTGCACGTGACGATTATTGTGTACTTCTATATATGTACGGTTTTAAGCGTATTATTGTAAAAACGTATCTAGTGGACCCCACGTATCGTCATAAGTTATGATTCGATCCTAGTTGAACATGTGTGGTCGTTTTATAGTAAAACAAGGGTTATGGTCTTTTGTTATAAGTTCGGTTCTTAGCTAGATTAATCAAGTCATGTTTTGCCTTTAAAACATTATCCGTGTCGTGTGTGCACAGCCTAGGTCGGTTAGTATCATGTGGGAGTGATAAATTGACATAGTGTGGCTATAGGTGTTAGAAATAATTCAAGTGAGACAATGCTTATGTAATCTGCGTAAATGGCCGATTATATGAGATCAAGGGTCGGGAAAACAAAATGGAGTTGATTTAATCAAAGTTTTGGAAGTATAGGGGACTTACCTAATGATGATTAGTGCTAGAAGGCCTTGTGATCTCCTAGATGTTATCTTCAAGAGTGTGGAGTCAGGTTTTAGTGAGAGGTTAGGGAGAGCCGAAGCAATTCAAGAGTTTGTGAGTTTGTGTTGGTGTGAAAAGCTCTCCTCTATGGCCTCCTATTTATACACGATCGGAATGCAAGGGGATGGCTAATATTGGTATGCTAATCTTCTTGATATGGATCAAATAAGGTGATAAGGTACCAAATGGGTGATTAACTTTGATAAGACATTATCTCTTGTCCTCCTCCAACCTTCGACCGCTTGCAAGAATCACAAAAGGGGTGTGGATCTTCCATTGGGAAATGGTATGTTATCCTTGTCTTATCTAGTTTTGTATAAGTTTGTGTCATGTGCATCCTTATCTTGCCCGATTATGGTTAGAAGATTATTAGTAGAGATGGTTGACTTGTATGGGAGAGTGGGTAATCTTAGCTTCTTACCTAATTGGGTGTAAAATATTGCATCATCCTTGTCCTTGTTGATTTACATCATCATGAGTCCTTAGCCTATTTCTTTATGCGTTTAAGTGGAATTGGATGTCAAGTCTTTGTCAAGGGATTATGGATGGGGATCGGCTGATTATAGGTAGTGGTGTGATGTGCCGAGAAATTGACATGTTTTCGATACATAATTATCACCTGTCTTATACTCAAAATCGTGCTTTTATCTCTATTTTATCATGATTTATCTCTTTTGTTGATAATTGCAGGATCAAAGGTCAGGAGGTGAAATAAGTGGAAACCAGCACAAAACGACACTAAACGGACGGAGAATTGAAGACTTTGAAGCTCTGCCAGATGTGGCACGGCCGTGCTTACGACCGTGCAACTGTTCTGAGTCAACAAGTCAACATTTCCAAGTCAACAGAGGATAAAATCAGTCTTTGAAGATGTGCACGGGCGGGCCACTTACTAAGGCATGTGCGTGCTTGTTGAGACGTGTTCCCCAAGGCATAAACCGGCCAAAACTGACAAGACGGTTACACGTACTGCGAAGCACGGACGTGCTCAAGACATAAGCACAGGCGTGCTTGACCCAAGGACATAACATCTTTTGCATAAAGGACTCTGCAACAGTACCTGCTGTTGAGCTGGGCATGCCAGGGTATGAGCATGGGCGTGCTTGAGCTGATTTGCTTATAAATAGAGGTCTCCACCACACATTTTGAAGCATCCCTTCTCACTCAAAAACCAACACTTCTCCATGAAGTTTTTGTCATCCTTGAGGATTGTAGGTGTCCTATGGAGCCTGGGATCACTCCATAAACACCACAATCAAGAGAGAAACTACCCGAAATCACCCAAAACCCTTAGAAATCTCCATACAACCTTCTACCATGTCTAGTACACAAACCCAACCTTGTGAGCTTGTTGTATTAATCATGTTAGGCTAGATTTCTGTTGGTGTTGCTAGGGTGATGATGGAAACTTGGTATGAATTAATATAGTTTATCTTTTATTTAAAAGTGGTGTTTTGTGTTCCTAACAATTGTTTATTTTCTAACCTTTGTTTAATGAGTTAATTAATAAATCACTTTGTCTTTGGTCTTGTGGGTGTGGAAGTGGTAGGACTCATGAGTGTACCCATGGTGTGTAACAACCCATGCACTTGTGAGCTAACCTAATCCCTTGAGTAGTGATTAGCTCATTTGTGGGTAGAAATACACACACTTAGTGGCTTAATCCTCTACTATCAAGATCTCACTTAGGGTCAGGATGGTCCTTATACTCGGTCCTGGTGATAAGTCAAGACTTAATTCTGCGACCTAGCTTCATTCTCTTTGTGAAAGATTTGGCGCAAGTTAAGGATTGATGAACCCGTATTGAAAGAAAACGGTCTTTATTTTCTTTCAATATTATACTGCCGCACAGTTAATAATAGACCATTCACTTTTTGATAAATTAATTAAATCAAGTAGGGGATGCACGTGTTCTGGTTAGTCACGACTCCTCTATGATATTAAGTGGTAACTTGTTCGGTCATGCTCCGGCCACCGACAAGTTATTCATAAAAGTCTAGAGTAGTTAGATGTCTATATCGCAACACTGGGAGGTAGGTAATTCGGGGTTGAGCCGACACAGTCTCGAGTCATTTTCTTTCCATTGTAGAGAGGTGAGCTACTCGGTTTGAGATACCCTCATAAAAACATTAAGAACACAGTCGTTTATATAGTTATGCGAAAACAGTCACCTCTAGAGAATGTAGTTATGCAGCTCTAAGTTAAAGCACAAGTGCGCAACTTAAATACACCACTTTAATAAAAGATTGCTATCATCATACCAGGTTCCATCTGATCCCGAAGTAACACCATTTTTTGTCATTGATTTCTCTTAGAATTTTACATCTATCTTTTTACCTTTCTTCTTCTCGCATTTTTAAAAATCTTTTAGTAATTTTTAGGAAAGCTGAGTAGTAAAAATCGTGTCCACGGATTCGATACTCGGTACTTGCACATTTCTATACTATACACGACAGGTACGCTTGCCTATTGTGCTGGCTTTAGAACGTTGAGCAACTATCGTTTTAAAGTATAAATTTAAAACTTTTACACTTGACGTTTTGTAATTGATTATTGTACTCGTAAGGGGTACGACTCCAGAAATCCTGGGCGTTTTGTTGTAAGGTGCTATCTATTGTGGACAGAACGGGCCCCATATGTAACGACCCAGGTGGCGCAGCGGATTAGCATTAACAGGTTTAACGGTAATGATTACATTAAGCTGGATTGAAATGTAACCATCGTATCCTCTTCTTATCCAGATCTTCTATTCTTCGGCTTGCTCTTTAATACTTCATATAAGTACCTGACCACATGCTTAAAGTACATTAGTATTTTCATACTAGTGAGACATGCCGAATTTAGACATATTATATTAATAACTCGAGTTTAATGATCATACAATCCTTTCTATTTAGTTCGGTCATTCTATGGTGGAATATATTATCGATGGAGCACCATACAAATGCTTATTATGATTCTAAACCTCTACTTGGTTTAGATGAATATATTCCCGTGAGTATAGATCGATTATAATGGTCCTGTAACCTCTGATTGGTCCAGGCTATACTCTATGATACCGAATGGATCCATCCTACGTAGTTTCTATTCGACCGAGTTCTATTATTTCTATTAACAACTCGATAACACTTTTATAATATAAATCATATGAAATACTTTATAACGACTAAACAAGCATGTAATCAGCCCAAAGGCTTTGAAGGGAAAGGGTCATGTACTCACCTCTATTATATTCTCCCAGATTTTGTAGACTATTCCTTAACGATATAATCTCCAAGTAAACTGTACCTATTATATTTTATCACCATTAGCGCGTGCAAGGCTTGTGCACGTGATAACGTCGGGGACAATTCTTTATATTTTATATTCTTTTATATTCTTGTATATATATATATATGTGTATATATATATATATATATTACTCGGTTTATTATCGTTATTCTATTTAATATTGTCGGGTTAATATTATCGTCCCTTTCGCTCCACGTTTTATATTATAATAATAATAATACTAATAATAATAATAATAAGAGTTATAATTAATATAACAATATTTATACCTTTAAACACTCCCGTATGTCTAACTGAATGAACGGGTTGAACCCGGTTTAGTTATTATCTCTTCCGAATACTCTTCCTCCTCTGTTGGTCCGCGTATGTTGAGAGTCAGTCAAGAATATGAATAGAATTACTCCATACCAAAGGATAGTAACTGGGTTTACTAAAACGGAGAGTTATATCTCTTCTTCAATATATACACGTACACATATAATCTATATACAGGTACGTGAAGATGAATGGTTAACAGAGGTTGGTTTGTTGTTGTTGGCTACGTTGTAGGAGAAGACGAATAGCCGTCGAGTAATTCGGATCCTAAGTAACAAAGATACCTCATCCCTCTGTTCTAAGATATCAACGTATATATATATATATGTATATATATATATATATATATACACACACATATATATATATAGATAACCGGTAACAAGGTTGGTGAAAACAGGATGAGTTTAACTGGTGGTAACCGGGTATACGATAACAGGTTCAACAGAAGGTTATATGAATGATTATTATGGTTGTCTGACATGACCAACGGTTAACCGGAGATGGAAGTGGTGGTTTGTCGGGTACGATCAAGATCCTGTTAATTGTAAATAAGAGTGACCGGAGATGTTATTGTGGTTCAAGAGCTAGTTGGATGGTTATAACCGGGTTAAGATGAGGACGAGAGATGGTTGTTTGGAGGTGGCCGGGGATATCAAACGGGTTTAACAGTGATGACCTTTACATATGGAACGGGTGTCATGGGAACCCGAAGGTATTGATAAACATAATTGGTGATGACGATGTAATCAAAGGAATAACAGTTGGTGATCAAGTTGACATAGCCGGAGAAGATGAATAACCAAACATGGTTGGTTGACGAAGATGGCGACTGGTGTCGGAGCAGTTATGGGTGGTTCGCCATAGACGGAGAAGATGAAGCGGGATTGAGTTTAGCTTACAGTTAGGTGGGTTCATGGTTCGGGTATATCGTGATCGCCGGAGAGGGTAGCTCGGCCGGAGAAGGTAACCGGTACCGGAGCTCTCTTTCTGTCTTATACGTACATCTCTCCCCCTCTCAGTATATTAATAATATGTATGTATGCGTACATACTCAGCAAAGGAAAAGGGCTGAAGGTTGGGCCCTGAGGTATTGGGCCGGATAAACTTATGGGCCAAGGTAATTTTAATAGGCTTAGATATTAAATGGGCCAAAAGGGTATTAGTCTTTTATAAATGGAGTCCAATCATAATGGGTTTAACTAATTTATTTTGGGCTTATTATTATCGAGTGGGCTTGATCCATTGGGCCGAATTAGTTTTAATTAATATTAGATGTTAATTAATCATGGATTATAGAAGGTTTATCCTTTCGGTCGTTACATTCTCCCCAACCTATATGAATCTCGTCCTCGAGATTCGTTTCGAGTGGTCTTTATAATGTTTAATAAATGTCTTTTAGTTATTATTCCTGATAATCTTTATAATACTTATTATTAGATTCTCCCCAACCTATAGAAATTGTCCCCATTAATTTTTCTGATAATAAATTCTAAACCTATAAGGATAGGGTAAATGCTTAATTCTAGAGTCCCCTTTTTGCGATTCTATAAATCAAACTTATAAACTCTAAATAGCTTTCTATTCTCGATGGTTTCTCATTCATCATTTATCTTGGGCCAATCTCTTGGCCATATCAATTACAAACTTTCTGGTGGTGTTAAGATATCATTATATCTTAACTCTTTTCTATTTATAATAAGTACTCGATAATTATTAAATCTACGTGTATTATATTTCTTATAATTATCTCTGGTTGTTCATGATAATACACGTTATCTTGAAATATTTTACATTCTATAATAGATTATTTTCTTAGAATTTCGTTCTATAATACGTTTTAAAATATATTCTATGTTTTAATAACGAACATTCTATAACCAAATCGAATGGCTTAAATTCTTAGAAATTGAGACTTCTTTTATATATATTCTGAAAACGAACTACTTGGAGAGTTATTTATAGAATTATCGTAATCATATATGATCATATAACTTACGATATTTTATTAATCCTCAAATTATTTTCTATAACTTATCGGCTTATGTAGAACGGTATAGATACTTCTATTTATGTCATATAATCTATCCGCTGCTTCGAGTTTAATAAGTATAAATGATTATTTTCGAGAATAGCGAGCTGTAGGTATTTTCGAGCTGTATTAAATATTCGAGCTGAGAGAAACTCACATAAATAACCGTATAAAATAGGTTATTAAGAAGGATCATCTTTATTTGAGTGAAATATATTTGACGCGTAAATAATTCTCAAAGGATTTTATGGAATAGAATTCTTTACAAAACAAAGATCCTTGAAGATAATACGTCGCAACTTGCACGATGTCAAGAGAACTATCTGGGACTATTTCGTCAATGTTATACATATATATATATATATATATATACATATACACACTGGAAAGAGGTGTTAATACTTATTCTCTATAAATGGAAATGATCGTGATAAATCTTTCCATTGAAAATGATCAAATTATGATCGAATCGAGTTGGCTTAACGAGTAGCTCTTATACGAACTATCTTGCAATTAACCCGGATAATGAACACCAAGAACAATAATTCATGATGTTGAGAATAATCTATCTCAGGAGACCTGTCAGGAAACATTCGGGTATATACCGGAAAATAATCCCTATCATGCAGGATATTTATAGTGTATTCAAACGATAGAGTTCTCTTATCGATATGAAATGAATAGAATATGACCGAAGGAAGTCAATCTATTAGTTATAATCTAGAAATAGGTCATTTTCATATCTAATAAAATATAGATATTATGTTGACCGAGCTAAAAGATCTCTTGATACTATTCTCAAAGTATTAGCAACATCTGTACTGAAAAGTACAAGAATTCTCTCCAATATTAGATAATGCATCTTTTCCTTTATAGTATCATATGTCCTTGTACAGAATCCTGTGGAAACATCCGGATATACCTTTCATAAGGGTCCAGATTTCTTTTACCACAGGGAATGTATAGAGGACATGCAACCATCTTTGATTCTACATACTGATTAGATTACTAGCTTTTAATCAATTCTGTATATAGATGAATCTGGTTATAAAGAGTTTCGGATTTTTGAGGTCTAGGCTGCCCTGGACGTGCCTGTTTTACAGGATCTCGATTTATAGACGATGGTTTATCATCACGATATATTATACTTTCAGTATAATCAAAGTTCTCTCATCACATTGTCACAAGTTTCAGGTTTCGTGACTTAATGATTGAGAATACTGAGTATGATAATCGTCCACAACTTCTCCAAATTTCTTAAATAGAGATAATAGTGGTAATACTATTGGTATAATACCGTTTCATACCTTCTCCAATTTTTACTGGGTTCTCAAATCTTCGAATTTGATTTCCAATATTATTTGAATGATGCAAAGAAGATAGGTATACACTAGGATATACATATTTTTCTTTATATTCTTAGAATAAATAACCAACTCCATGTTTGAAACTTAGTTTGTCTCGGAGAGACTCATAAATTTCCAAAAATTAACATGTCGTTAGATTATCTGTGAAGCTAATATTCTGGTTAAAGTTTACCACTCGAATACTGGTTTTTAAAGAAAACCAGAGTATTGTAAGTCATTATATAAATGACTTAATCATTTTCAGTAAATTGTAGAGTCTTACTGAAAAGGTATAAAGTAGGTTGACATAAGTATTATTCTAGGAAGTAAAGAATATAATACACTGAATTTGAGTAGTAATAACAATCTGGTGGGGATTGTTTTTATAGAATTTCGGAGTAACGATTAACATTAGTGCTGATAATCGAGGTATAAAGTCGTTAAGATCGAGTTTCAAACTTTTGATGTTAAAGTCATAAGAATTCAACTGAATAGGTTGGGATACTTTATAGGATTTCTGAGGTAATGAATTAGTAATACTAGGTCGTTAATAATTATAAATAAAATTATATAATTGATCTTTTAAACTTGGCGATAAACAAAATCGTGAATGTTTATATTACGAATAAAGTCAGGGAATAACTCGTGATAAAATCAAAAGTTATTTGAAGAGTTTTAAGACTGGATATCGAGCTAAACACGAGGGAATGTCAACCTTAGTCAGAAAATTCAGGATATAGGATTCACCTATTACTCTCGGGCCAAATTCATTGGAGGAAATAACCATATTACTTCCAAAGTCTAAGAAAGTTGTGTGGATTGGTCCGGTTAAATTTGATTCAGTCATTCAAGATAGCAATGGAATCTCAACATTGGTAAAATGCTTAGGGAATTAAGTTAAAGACATTGTGATATTACGGTTATTGGTAATATGGTGTACAAAGCTTTAATGGAGGAATCAGAAATTTTTATCATCTTGTAACATCATTGAAAACGCTTCCGTTGTATGGAAGTTTCTTAAGGATAGAAAGCTTTCTGGACTTATAGCCTTGGATAGGAAACTCGGGTTTCGTCATACTAGTAATCCCAAAACTTTTGGGAAAGAACGTGATTATATAGAGATTGTATACTGATATATTTTCAGATTGGAATACTAAGAAGTCTTCAGATGAAACCTTACGTCCAACGGGCTAAACTTTAACTATACAATTTGTTTCAAATTGTATATCGATCGGTTTTCGAGTTAACACACAAGGAAGTCTTCATGGGATACTCAAGTCAAACGAGCTAGGCTTTTGAATTTTGTTTCGGATGGAATGGAAATATCTTCTTAAAGGTCTTGATTTAATGTAACTTTAATGTTACTTCTATTAGTTCATTTGGATCGAGATAGCACTTATATTATTTCTTAATATAAATTCGATTCTGATATTCTTTTATCGATTTATTATAAGATTCCTAAGTTGAAAGTACTTTTCTAAATTCGAGAAATGATCTTGCCAAACGGATAGAACGAAGGTTAAAAAGAATTATATATAATCCCGGATGTATTTCGTGGAAATATTTGTACTGATGATTTCAATTAATAGGTTACACGGAATGGTATATGCTTATAGAATATATTTATATTCACTTGACTTTTATCGGGAGGGAGTCCGTATAAACGGCAGATATGACGAATTTCGTCGGAAGAATCGTATCTCTTTAGCAACTTGATCACAGGAATGTTCAAGTGGAAATACAATATTTGTACCGATTTATAAATTTTCTTTAATAATCGGATATATTCTTCTAATTATATTTGAGTTCAAATACTTTTAAATATAACTTTCTTCTGAGGAAGGTTACTACCTTTGATTATGCTTCGATACTTTTCATAAGATATAAAATTTATAATCGCATTCTTATTCTTAATACGTTGTTTCTAACTAATACGTGAGATTGAAGGAATATTTCTATAATAACTTATTTATATATCGTATAATTCTTGTTGATTCATATTTCTTGTAATTCTATTATTTCATATGTTTTGGTATTACCAAAGAATTTTCTAGAATTCAATCGTGCCTGTAAATTCACAATTTTCTGGCCATTAAAAATTGTCAATTTACCTCACAATATTATTCTAGTAATCTTCCTTGATAATTTTTCTATATTTTCTTATAATTTCTATTAACATAAATTTCTTTCTAATATACTTTTGGTTGATCTGGATCAGAAGAGGATTTCTAATAATTAAACCTGTTGCTCTGATACCACCTGTAACGACCCAGGTGACGCAGCGGATTAGCATTAACAGGTTTAACGGTAATGATTACATTAAGCTGGATTGAAATGTAACCATCGTATCCTCTTCTTATCCAGATCTTCTATTCTTCGGCTTGCTCTTTAATACTTCATATAAGTACCTGACCACATGCTTAAAGTACATTAGTATTTTCATACTAGTGAGACATGCCGAATTTAGACATATTATATTAATAACTCGAGTTTAATGATCATACAATCCTTTCTATTTAGTTCGGTCATTCTATGGTGGAATATATTATCGATGGAGCACCATACAAATGCTTATTATGATTCTAAACCTCTACTTGGTTTAGATGAATATATTCCCGTGAGTATAGATCGATTATAATGGTCCTGTAACCTCTGATTGGTCCAGGCTATACTCTATGATACCGAATGGATCCATCCTACGTAGTTTCTATTCGACCGAGTTCTATTATTTCTATTAACAACTCGATAACACTTTTATAATATAAATCATATGAAATACTTTATAACGACTAAACAAGCATGTAATCAGCCCAAAGGCTTTGAAGGGAAAGGGTCATGTACTCACCTCTATTATATTCTCCCAGATTTTGTAGACTATTCCTTAACGATATAATCTCCAAGTAAACTGTACCTATTATATTTTATCACCATTAGCGCGTGCAAGGCTTGTGCACGTGATAACGTCGGGGACAATTCTTTATATTTTATATTCTTTTATATTCTTGTATATATATATATATATATGTGTGTATATATATATATATATATATATATTACTCGGTTTATTATCGTTATTCTATTTAATATTGTCGGGTTAATATTATCGTCCCTTTCGCTCCACGTTTTATATTATAATAATAATAATACTAATAATAATAATAATAAGAGTTATAATTAATATAACAATATTTATACCTTTAAACACTCCCGTATGTCTAACTGAATGAACGGGTTGAACCCGGTTTAGTTATTATCTCTTCCGAATACTCTTCCTCCTCTGTTGGTCCGCGTATGTTGAGAGTCAGTCAAGAATATGAATAGAATTACTCCATACCAAAGGATAGTAACTGGGTTTACTAAAACGGAGAGTTATATCTCTTCTTCAATATATACACGTACACATATAATCTATATACAGGTACGTGAAGATGAATGGTTAACAGAGGTTGGTTTGTTGTTGTTGGCTACGTTGTAGGAGAAGACGAATAGCCGTCGAGTAATTCGGATCCTAAGTAACAAAGATACCTCATCCCTCTGTTCTAAGATATCAACGTATATATATATATATATATGTATATATATATATATATACACACATATATATATATATAGATAACCGGTAACAAGGTTGGTGAAAACAGGATGAGTTTAACTGGTGGTAACCGGGTATACGATAACAGGTTCAACAGAAGGTTATATGAATGATTATTATGGTTGTCTGACATGACCAACGGTTAACCGGAGATGGAAGTGGTGGTTTGTCGGGTACGATCAAGATCCTGTTAATTGTAAATAAGAGTGACCGGAGATGTTATTGTGGTTCAAGAGCTAGTTGGATGGTTATAACCGGGTTAAGATGAGGACGAGAGATGGTTGTTTGGAGGTGGCCGGGGATATCAAACGGGTTTAACAGTGATGACCTTTACATATGGAACGGGTGTCATGGGAACCCGAAGGTATTGATAAACATAATTGGTGATGACGATGTAATCAAAGGAATAACAGTTGGTGATCAAGTTGACATAGCCGGAGAAGATGAATAACCAAACATGGTTGGTTGACGAAGATGGCGACTGGTGTCGGAGCAGTTATGGGTGGTTCGCCATAGACGGAGAAGATGAAGCGGGATTGAGTTTAGCTTACAGTTAGGTGGGTTCATGGTTCGGGTATATCGTGATCGCCGGAGAGGGTAGCTCGGCCGGAGAAGGTAACCGGTACCGGAGCTCTCTTTCTGTCTTATACGTACATCTCTCCCCCTCTCAGTATATTAATAATATGTATGTATGCGTACATACTCAGCAAAGGAAAAGGGCTGAAGGTTGGGCCCTGAGGTATTGGGCCGGATAAACTTATGGGCCAAGGTAATTTTAATAGGCTTAGATATTAAATGGGCCAAAAGGGTATTAGTCTTTTATAAATGGAGTCCAATCATAATGGGTTTAACTAATTTATTTTGGGCTTATTATTATCGAGTGGGCTTGATCCATTGGGCCGAATTAGTTTTAATTAATATTAGATGTTAATTAATCATGGATTATAGAAGGTTTATCCTTTCGGTCGTTACATTCTCCCCAACCTATATGAATCTCGTCCTCGAGATTCGTTTCGAGTGGTCTTTATAATGTTTAATAAATGTCTTTTAGTTATTATTCCTGATAATCTTTATAATACTTATTATTAGATTCTCCCCAACCTATAGAAATTGTCCCCATTAATTTTTCTGATAATAAATTCTAAACCTATAAGGATAGGGTAAATGCTTAATTCTAGAGTCCCCTTTTTGCGATTCTATAAATCAAACTTATAAACTCTAAATAGCTTTCTATTCTCGATGGTTTCTCATTCATCATTTATCTTGGGCCAATCTCTTGGCCATATCAATTACAAACTTTCTGGTGGTGTTAAGATATCATTATATCTTAACTCTTTTCTATTTATAATAAGTACTCGATAATTATTAAATCTACGTGTATTATATTTCTTATAATTATCTCTGGTTGTTCATGATAATACACGTTATCTTGAAATATTTTACATTCTATAATAGATTATTTTCTTAGAATTTCGTTCTATAATACGTTTTAAAATATATTCTATGTTTTAATAACGAACATTCTATAACCAAATCGAATGGCTTAAATTCTTAGAAATTGAGACTTCTTTTATATATATTCTGAAAACGAACTACTTGGAGAGTTATTTATAGAATTATCGTAATCATATATGATCATATAACTTACGATATTTTATTAATCCTCAAATTATTTTCTATAACTTATCGGCTTATGTAGAACGGTATAGATACTTCTATTTATGTCATATAATCTATCCGCTGCTTCGAGTTTAATAAGTATAAATGATTATTTTCGAGAATAGCGAGCTGTAGGTATTTTCGAGCTGTATTAAATATTCGAGCTGAGAGAAACTCACATAAATAACGGTATAAAATAGGTTATTAAGAAGGATCATCTTTATTTGAGTGAAATATATTTGACGCGTAAATAATTCTCAAAGGATTTTATGGAATAGAATTCTTTACAAAACAAAGATCCTTGAAGATAATACGTCGCAACTTGCACGATGTCAAGAGAACTATCTGGGACTATTTCGTCAATGTTATACATATATATATATATATATATACATATACACACTGGAAAGAGGTGTTAATACTTATTCTCTATAAATGGAAATGATCGTGATAAATCTTTCCATTGAAAATGATCAAATTATGATCGAATCGAGTTGGCTTAACGAGTAGCTCTTATACTAACTATCTTGCAATTAACTCGGATAATGAACACCAAGAACAATAATTCATGATGTTGAGAATAATCTATCTCAGGAGACCTGTCAGGAAACATTCGGGTATATACCGGAAAATAATCCCTATCATGCAGGATATTTATAGTGTATTCAAACGATAGAGTTCTCTTATCGATATGAAATGAATAGAATATGACCGAAGGAAGTCAATCTATTAGTTATAATCTAGAAATAGGTCATTTTCATATCTAATAAAATATAGATATTATGTTGACCGAGCTAAAAGATCTCTTGATACTATTCTCAAAGTATTAGCAACATCTGTACTGAAAAGTACAAGAATTCTCTCCAATATTAGATAATGCATCTTTTCCTTTATAGTATCATATGTCCTTGTACAGAATCCTGTGGAAACATCCGGATATACCTTTCATAAGGGTCCAGATTTCTTTTACCACAGGGAATGTATAGAGGACATGCAACCATCTTTGATTCTACATACTGATTAGATTACTAGCTTTTAATCAATTCTGTATATAGATGAATCTGGTTATAAAGAGTTTCGGATTTTTGAGGTCTAGGCTGCCCTGGACGTGCCTGTTTTACAGGATCTCGATTTATAGACGATGGTTTATCATCACGATATATTATACTTTCAGTATAATCAAAGTTCTCTCATCACATTGTCACAAGTTTCAGGTTTCGTGACTTAATGATTGAGAATACTGAGTATGATAATCGTCCACAACTTCTCCAAATTTCTTAAATAGAGATAATAGTGGTAATACTATTGGTATAATACCGTTTCATACCTTCTCCAATTTTTACTGGGTTCTCAAATCTTCGAATTTGATTTCCAATATTATTTGAATGATGCAAAGAAGATAGGTATACACTAGGATATACATATTTTTCTTTATATTCTTAGAATAAATAACCAACTCCATGTTTGAAACTTAGTTTGTCTCGGAGAGACTCATAAATTTCCAAAAATTAACATGTCGTTAGATTATCTGTGAAGCTAATATTCTGGTTAAAGTTTACCACTCGAATACTGGTTTTTAAAGAAAACCAGAGTATTGTAAGTCATTATATAAATGACTTAATCATTTTCAGTAAATTGTAGAGTCTTACTGAAAAGGTATAAAGTAGGTTGACATAAGTATTATTCTAGGAAGTAAAGAATATAATACACTGAATTTGAGTAGTAATAACAATCTGGTGGGGATTGTTTTTATAGAATTTCGGAGTAACGATTAACATTAGTGCTGATAATCGAGGTATAAAGTCGTTAAGATCGAGTTTCAAACTTTTGATGTTAAAGTCATAAGAATTCAACTGAATAGGTTGGGATACTTTATAGGATTTCTGAGGTAATGAATTAGTAATACTAGGTCGTTAATAATTATAAATAAAATTATATAATTGATCTTTTAAACTTGGCGATAAACAAAATCGTGAATGTTTATATTACGAATAAAGTCAGGGAATAACTCGTGATAAAATCAAAAGTTATTTGAAGAGTTTTAAGACTGGATATCGAGCTAAACACGAGGGAATGTCAACCTTAGTCAGAAAATTCAGGATATAGGATTCACCTATTACTCTCGGGCCAAATTCATTGGAGGAAATAACCATATTACTTCCAAAGTCTAAGAAAGTTGTGTGGATTGGTCCGGTTAAATTTGATTCAGTCATTCAAGATAGCAATGGAATCTCAACATTGGTAAAATGCTTAGGGAATTAAGTTAAAGACATTGTGATATTACGGTTATTGGTAATATGGTGTACAAAGCTTTAATGGAGGAATCAGAAATTTTTATCATCTTGTAACATCATTGAAAACGCTTCCGTTGTATGGAAGTTTCTTAAGGATAGAAAGCTTTCTGGACTTATAGCCTTGGATAGGAAACTCGGGTTTCGTCATACTAGTAATCCCAAAACTTTTGGGAAAGAACGTGATTATATAGAGATTGTATACTGATATATTTTCAGATTGGAATACTAAGAAGTCTTCAGATGAAACCTTACGTCCAACGGGCTAAACTTTAACTATACAATTTGTTTCAAATTGTATATCGATCGGTTTTCGAGTTAACACACAAGGAAGTCTTCATGGGATACTCAAGTCAAACGAGCTAGGCTTTTGAATTTTGTTTCGGATGGAATGGAAATATCTTCTTAAAGGTCTTGATTTAATGTAACTTTAATGTTACTTCTATTAGTTCATTTGGATCGAGATAGCACTTATATTATTTCTTAATATAAATTCGATTCTGATATTCTTTTATCGATTTATTATAAGATTCCTAAGTTGAAAGTACTTTTCTAAATTCGAGAAATGATCTTGCCAAACGGATAGAACGAAGGTTAAAAAGAATTATATATAATCCCGGATGTATTTCGTGGAAATATTTGTACTGATGATTTCAATTAATAGGTTACACGGAATGGTATATGCTTATAGAATATATTTATATTCACTTGACTTTTATCGGGAGGGAGTCCGTATAAACGGCAGATATGACGAATTTCGTCGGAAGAATCGTATCTCTTTAGCAACTTGATCACAGGAATGTTCAAGTGGAAATACAATATTTGTACCGATTTATAAATTTTCTTTAATAATCGGATATATTCTTCTAATTATATTTGAGTTCAAATACTTTTAAATATAACTTTCTTCTGAGGAAGGTTACTACCTTTGATTATGCTTCGATACTTTTCATAAGATATAAAATTTATAATCGCATTCTTATTCTTAATACGTTGTTTCTAACTAATACGTGAGATTGAAGGAATATTTCTATAATAACTTATTTATATATCGTATAATTCTTGTTGATTCATATTTCTTGTAATTCTATTATTTCATATGTTTTGGTATTACCAAAGAATTTTCTAGAATTCAATCGTGCCTGTAAATTCACAATTTTCTGGCCATTAAAAATTGTCAATTTACCTCACAATATTATTCTAGTAATCTTCCTTGATAATTTTTCTATATTTTCTTATAATTTCTATTAACATAAATTTCTTTCTAATATACTTTTGGTTGATCTGGATCAGAAGAGGATTTCTAATAATTAAACCTGTTGCTCTGATACCACCTGTAACGACCCAGGTGACGCAGCGGATTAGCATTAACAGGTTTAACGGTAATGATTACATTAAGCTGGATTGAAATGTAACCATCGTATCCTCTTCTTATCCAGATCTTCTATTCTTCGGCTTGCTCTTTAATACTTCATATAAGTACCTGACCACATGCTTAAAGTACATTAGTATTTTCATACTAGTGAGACATGCCGAATTTAGACATATTATATTAATAACTCGAGTTTAATGATCATACAATCCTTTCTATTTAGTTCGGTCATTCTATGGTGGAATATATTATCGATGGAGCACCATACAAATGCTTATTATGATTCTAAACCTCTACTTGGTTTAGATGAATATATTCCCGTGAGTATAGATCGATTATAATGGTCCTGTAACCTCTGATTGGTCCAGGCTATACTCTATGATACCGAATGGATCCATCCTACGTAGTTTCTATTCGACCGAGTTCTATTATTTCTATTAACAACTCGATAACACTTTTATAATATAAATCATATGAAATACTTTATAACGACTAAACAAGCATGTAATCAGCCCAAAGGCTTTGAAGGGAAAGGGTCATGTACTCACCTCTATTATATTCTCCCAGATTTTGTAGACTATTCCTTAACGATATAATCTCCAAGTAAACTGTACCTATTATATTTTATCACCATTAGCGCGTGCAAGGCTTGTGCACGTGATAACGTCGGGGACAATTCTTTATATTTTATATTCTTTTATATTCTTGTATATATATATATATATATGTGTATATATATATATATATATATTACTCGGTTTATTATCGTTATTCTATTTAATATTGTCGGGTTAATATTATCGTCCCTTTCGCTCCACGTTTTATATTATAATAATAATAATACTAATAATAATAATAATAAGAGTTATAATTAATATAACAATATTTATACCTTTAAACACTCCCGTATGTCTAACTGAATGAACGGGTTGAACCCGGTTTAGTTATTATCTCTTCCGAATACTCTTCCTCCTCTGTTGGTCCGCGTATGTTGAGAGTCAGTCAAGAATATGAATAGAATTACTCCATACCAAAGGATAGTAACTGGGTTTACTAAAACGGAGAGTTATATCTCTTCTTCAATATATACACGTACACATATAATCTATATACAGGTACGTGAAGATGAATGGTTAACAGAGGTTGGTTTGTTGTTGTTGGCTACGTTGTAGGAGAAGACGAATAGCCGTCGAGTAATTCGGATCCTAAGTAACAAAGATACCTCATCCCTCTGTTCTAAGATATCAACGTATATATATATATATGTATATATATATATATATATATATATACACACATATATATATATATAGATAACCGGTAACAAGGTTGGTGAAAACAGGATGAGTTTAACTGGTGGTAACCGGGTATACGATAACAGGTTCAACAGAAGGTTATATGAATGATTATTATGGTTGTCTGACATGACCAACGGTTAACCGGAGATGGAAGTGGTGGTTTGTCGGGTACGATCAAGATCCTGTTAATTGTAAATAAGAGTGACCGGAGATGTTATTGTGGTTCAAGAGCTAGTTGGATGGTTATAACCGGGTTAAGATGAGGACGAGAGATGGTTGTTTGGAGGTGGCCGGGGATATCAAACGGGTTTAACAGTGATGACCTTTACATATGGAACGGGTGTCATGGGAACCCGAAGGTATTGATAAACATAATTGGTGATGACGATGTAATCAAAGGAATAACAGTTGGTGATCAAGTTGACATAGCCGGAGAAGATGAATAACAAAACATGGTTGGTTGACGAAGATGGCGACTGGTGTCGGAGCAGTTATGGGTGGTTCGCCATAGACGGAGAAGATGAAGCGGGATTGAGTTTAGCTTACAGTTAGGTGGGTTCATGGTTCGGGTATATCGTGATCGCCGGAGAGGGTAGCTCGGCCGGAGAAGGTAACCGGTACCGGAGCTCTCTTTCTGTCTTATACGTACATCTCTCCCCCTCTCAGTATATTAATAATATGTATGTATGCGTACATACTCAGCAAAGGAAAAGGGCTGAAGGTTGGGCCCTGAGGTATTGGGCCGGATAAACTTATGGGCCAAGGTAATTTTAATAGGCTTAGATATTAAATGGGCCAAAAGGGTATTAGTCTTTTATAAATGGAGTCCAATCATAATGGGTTTAACTAATTTATTTTGGGCTTATTATTATCGAGTGGGCTTGATCCATTGGGCCGAATTAGTTTTAATTAATATTAGATGTTAATTAATCATGGATTATAGAAGGTTTATCCTTTCGGTCGTTACATTCTCCCCAACCTATATGAATCTCGTCCTCGAGATTCGTTTCGAGTGGTCTTTATAATGTTTAATAAATGTCTTTTAGTTATTATTCCTGATAATCTTTATAATACTTATTATTAGATTCTCCCCAACCTATAGAAATTGTCCCCATTAATTTTTCTGATAATAAATTCTAAACCTATAAGGATAGGGTAAATGCTTAATTCTAGAGTCCCCTTTTTGCGATTCTATAAATCAAACTTATAAACTCTAAATAGCTTTCTATTCTCGATGGTTTCTCATTCATCATTTATCTTGGGCCAATCTCTTGGCCATATCAATTACAAACTTTCTGGTGGTGTTAAGATATCATTATATCTTAACTCTTTTCTATTTATAATAAGTACTCGATAATTATTAAATCTACGTGTATTATATTTCTTATAATTATCTCTGGTTGTTCATGATAATACACGTTATCTTGAAATATTTTACATTCTATAATAGATTATTTTCTTAGAATTTCGTTCTATAATACGTTTTAAAATATATTCTATGTTTTAATAACGAACATTCTATAACCAAATCGAATGGCTTAAATTCTTAGAAATTGAGACTTCTTTTATATATATTCTGAAAACGAACTACTTGGAGAGTTATTTATAGAATTATCGTAATCATATATGATCATATAACTTACGATATTTTATTAATCCTCAAATTATTTTCTATAACTTATCGGCTTATGTAGAACGGTATAGATACTTCTATTTATGTCATATAATCTATCCGCTGCTTCGAGTTTAATAAGTATAAATGATTATTTTCGAGAATAGCGAGCTGTAGGTATTTTCGAGCTGTATTAAATATTCGAGCTGAGAGAAACTCACATAAATAACGGTATAAAATAGGTTATTAAGAAGGATCATCTTTATTTGAGTGAAATATATTTGACGCGTAAATAATTCTCAAAGGATTTTATGGAATAGAATTCTTTACAAAACAAAGATCCTTGAAGATAATACGTCGCAACTTGCACGATGTCAAGAGAACTATCTGGGACTATTTCGTCAATGTTATACATATATATATATATATATATATACATATACACACTGGAAAGAGGTGTTAATACTTATTCTCTATAAATGGAAATGATCGTGATAAATCTTTCCATTGAAAATGATCAAATTATGATCGAATCGAGTTGGCTTAACGAGTAGCTCTTATACTAACTATCTTGCAATTAACTCGGATAATGAACACCAAGAACAATAATTCATGATGTTGAGAATAATCTATCTCAGGAGACCTGTCAGGAAACATTCGGGTATATACCGGAAAATAATCCCTATCATGCAGGATATTTATAGTGTATTCAAACGATAGAGTTCTCTTATCGATATGAAATGAATAGAATATGACCGAAGGAAGTCAATCTATTAGTTATAATCTAGAAATAGGTCATTTTCATATCTAATAAAATATAGATATTATGTTGACCGAGCTAAAAGATCTCTTGATACTATTCTCAAAGTATTAGCAACATCTGTACTGAAAAGTACAAGAATTCTCTCCAATATTAGATAATGCATCTTTTCCTTTATAGTATCATATGTCCTTGTACAGAATCCTGTGGAAACATCCGGATATACCTTTCATAAGGGTCCAGATTTCTTTTACCACAGGGAATGTATAGAGGACATGCAACCATCTTTGATTCTACATACTGATTAGATTACTAGCTTTTAATCAATTCTGTATATAGATGAATCTGGTTATAAAGAGTTTCGGATTTTTGAGGTCTAGGCTGCCCTGGACGTGCCTGTTTTACAGGATCTCGATTTATAGACGATGGTTTATCATCACGATATATTATACTTTCAGTATAATCAAAGTTCTCTCATCACATTGTCACAAGTTTCAGGTTTCGTGACTTAATGATTGAGAATACTGAGTATGATAATCGTCCACAACTTCTCCAAATTTCTTAAATAGAGATAATAGTGGTAATACTATTGGTATAATACCGTTTCATACCTTCTCCAATTTTTACTGGGTTCTCAAATCTTCGAATTTGATTTCCAATATTATTTGAATGATGCAAAGAAGATAGGTATACACTAGGATATACATATTTTTCTTTATATTCTTAGAATAAATAACCAACTCCATGTTTGAAACTTAGTTTGTCTCGGAGAGACTCATAAATTTCCAAAAATTAACATGTCGTTAGATTATCTGTGAAGCTAATATTCTGGTTAAAGTTTACCACTCGAATACTGGTTTTTAAAGAAAACCAGAGTATTGTAAGTCATTATATAAATGACTTAATCATTTTCAGTAAATTGTAGAGTCTTACTGAAAAGGTATAAAGTAGGTTGACATAAGTATTATTCTAGGAAGTAAAGAATATAATACACTGAATTTGAGTAGTAATAACAATCTGGTGGGGATTGTTTTTATAGAATTTCGGAGTAACGATTAACATTAGTGCTGATAATCGAGGTATAAAGTCGTTAAGATCGAGTTTCAAACTTTTGATGTTAAAGTGATAAGAATTCAACTGAATAGGTTGGGATACTTTATAGGATTTCTGAGGTAATGAATTAGTAATACTAGGTCGTTAATAATTATAAATAAAATTATATAATTGATCTTTTAAACTTGGCGATAAACAAAATCGTGAATGTTTATATTACGAATAAAGTCAGGGAATAACTCGTGATAAAATCAAAAGTTATTTGAAGAGTTTTAAGACTGGATATCGAGCTAAACACGAGGGAATGTCAACCTTAGTCAGAAAATTCAGGATATAGGATTCACCTATTACTCTCGGGCCAAATTCATTGGAGGAAATAACCATATTACTTCCAAAGTCTAAGAAAGTTGTGTGGATTGGTCCGGTTAAATTTGATTCAGTCATTCAAGATAGCAATGGAATCTCAACATTGGTAAAATGCTTAGGGAATTAAGTTAAAGACATTGTGATATTACGGTTATTGGTAATATGGTGTACAAAGCTTTAATGGAGGAATCAGAAATTTTTATCATCTTGTAACATCATTGAAAACGCTTCCGTTGTATGGAAGTTTCTTAAGGATAGAAAGCTTTCTGGACTTATAGCCTTGGATAGGAAACTCGGGTTTCGTCATACAAGGAGTCATGTCGGACCCACACAAGGAGTCATGTCGGACCTACACAAGGAGTCAAAACCTGAGTAGTCCCAAACCGAACTAGAAAACGTTTACCAAAGTTGTCTCAAACCCGAGACGCATGCTTTTGAGAAAAAGTAGTGAAACTCACCTTAATATGCAAGCAATTAATCCAAACTTCCAAAGAAGGGTATGCTGCCGACTCCCTATTACATGTGTCACTAAGTGAGTATATGTGTAATATCATTACACCATATAACCCGTTTGTCCAAGACGTTTAAAAGTTCAAAACCGTGTAAGTGACACCTAACGATTCTACATGCATAAGTAAACCCTACGGACCCGTTGGTGAATATGTTGATTATCATCAGTTTTACACTTCGTATACATCTCATATAAGTGTCCATTCAAGTTCATGTCTACGTATCATATAAGACTCCAAATAGTCACATAAACGTACATTACATAATCTGTGTTTTTAGGACAGATTATGTGCCGTAAAAACTAATTTATTAAAAACACTTCGTCAGTGAATTAGACTCCCAAAGTTTCCTAAATATTCCAGGGGGTCTACTGGAAAAGTCCATATTTTTTGTTCGTGATAAAACCTTGCACAAAAATTATGAAAAATCACGCAACACAACTATGTCCAGAAAATACACACAACAGATCAGATTAGTAGAAAAATTTCCAAAAATTGTGTATTCATCCAAACGGGATGAATCTACTTGGAACAGTCTAGTTATTCCAATGTTGACCTACCGTCCAAATTTCATACTTTAATTCTTAGTAAGACTCAAGTTATGATCGTTTAAAGTTGACCCAGTTTACTAATCCGAAAATCTGATATGACCTTTAATCAAAGAAAATTCCAAAATATTATCAAACGACGTCCAAATCAGATGATTTTGCCCATTATGAAAAGCTAAGACCATGTATAATACAACCATGCAAAGAAATCATCAAAACTAAAATTTTTAAGTCATGTAACAGACCCTACAAGTCGACCCAAACATTCTGTCCAGATTTTAATCATGCATTAACTCTTATTAATACTACTCACGTATGCATATAATCGATCAAAAATACTCAAAAACCATCATAAAACATTCATAGGACCTAACATGATCAGACCCTTTCATAATACATGCAAAACCATAAACCCTAAAGGTCAAAAACATCATAAACATGCATATCATGCAAACTATCAAATACTAATCACATAAGATTATGTTTAACCCATTCAATCTTTATAAACATCAAGTTTTAATATTTATGAAAATGTTTTAGACCTGGACAAACTCGGTTATAATGTTTTATGAACATATTAAAGAAGATTAAAAAACAAGAGATTGAATATTATACTGCAAGCACTTCACAACTATCAACCGATTGCTCCCCAAGCTTCCCGATCGATGTTCTTGAGCCATAGCAGGTGTTTGGGGTTAATATTTTCGTAACTAGGCAGTAGGGGGCGATTAGGGTTGATTTTAGGGGATACAAGAGGCTTAAGATTGCTTAAAAGTGATTTGAGTCGGTTTTGGTTCTACAGACACCCGCGTGCGGCAGCTCGGAGTGAGTGAGCGGCCACTCATTCCTCCCCGGCCTGCTCCGGGTGGCCTGCTTCGTTGTACTGCGTGTTTTCTTCGATGTTTTCGCTATATTGGACCATAACAAGCCATGTGTTAAGACCCCAACTATCCTAATGGTCCACCCATTACGATTTTTATTAACGCTTTCGGTTTAAGTTCACGTAATCACATACAATTTGCACATAGTTTCACAGAGTTTCACAGAAGCACGTAATTGCAATCAATCTCAATCAATGAATTCTTAATTATCTAATTTCACCGTTCACCAACGTCCGAGGTTAGTTCCCTGAATTACCACTTCATGCAGTTATTAACCTATAACTGTGCAACGTGTGACCTATCTAGCTAACCCTAGTTAAGTAGAATGCGAGGAATGTAACGAGAGTTAGTTAAAGTGAGAACCTGAAATTGCAGGGTATCACATCATCCCCAAGTTGAAAAGAATTTCGTCCCAAAATTCAGTAAGTAAATAGTAAAGCCAGCTTAATAATGTGTGCTTGGTTCCCGGATGTCACATCATCCCCAAGTTGAAAGGAATTTCGCTCCGAAATTCACTTTGAGCGAGCTGCTTTATGTTTAGCATTTGATCTATGTACAGGTTCAGATTTCGTAAAGAGGTGTTGATATTTGAGCCGCATTTGATCTCTGCGCTCCCACGTATATTCCGGTCGTAGACGGGAATTCCATCGTACTTTAACAATAGGTATAGTGCTCTACCTGAGTTTCTTGACGCCTTGCTCAAGAATCTCCACTGGTTCTTCCATGAACCGTAGCTGGTCGTCCACCTGGATCTCCAGTGGCACTACCAGTGTCGTATCCGATAGGTATTTCTTTAGATTTGATACGTGGAATACATTGTGCACTCCATTGAGTTCATCAGGCATGTTTAACCTGTAAGCTACTGGACCAATCCTTTCGATAATCTCGAATGGTCCAACGTATCGCGAGTTCAACTTTCCCCGTTTCCCAAAGCGTATCACACCCTTCCAAGGTGACACCTTTAATAGTACCTTGTCCCCAATCTGGAACTCCAAAGGTTTCCTACGCTTATCAGCGTAGCTTTTCTGTCGATCACAAGCAGCAGCTATCCGGTTTCTGATTTGCACTATCTTCTCAAAAGTTTCGTGCACGAGTTCAAGACCTATTAGCTGGCTATCCCCAACTTCAGTCCAACAGATGGGAGACCTACACTTGCGTCCATAAAGTGCCTCAAAAGGCGCACACTGAATTGAAGTGTGGTAACTGTTGTTATACGAGAATCCAATCAAAGGCAAGTACTTATCCCAACTGTTGCCAAAATCCACTACGCACGCTCGTAGCAGATCTTCTAATGTTTGAATGGTACGTTCACTTTGTCCATCCGTTTGTGGGTGATAGGCTGTGCTCATATCTAAGTGAGTCCCTAAAGCATTTTGGAGAGTAGTCCAAAAATGAGAAGTGAATCGCGCATCGCGATCAGATATGATAGAAGTAGGCACCCCATGCCTAGAGACTACCTCCTTGATGTAGAGATTGGCTAGTTTCTCCAGCGAGTCGGTTTCCTTTATTACCAGAAAATGTTCCGATTTGGTTAAACGATCAACAATAACCCAAATCATGTTATGGCCAGTTGGCGTTCTAGGGAGCTTTGTGATAAAGTCCATAGAAATTTTGTCCCATTTCCACATAGGGATTTCTGGTTGCTGAAGTAAGCCTGAAGGTTTCTGATATTCAATCTTAACCTTCGCACAAGTCAAGCACTTACTAACATAAGTGGCTATCTCAGCTTTCATGTTTGGCCACCACTAAAGAGTTTTGATATCTTGGTACATCTTGTCCAAACCAGGATGTACCGAATATCGAGAGGTGTGAGCTTCATCAAGCACCAGTTGTCTGAGATCCCCAAAATGTGGTATCCAAACTCGATTCATGAAATATTGAAGACCATCTGTCTTTAGTTCCAGGTGCTTATCAGCACCATGTAAAGTTTCAAGCCCGATGTTTTCTTCTTTCAAAGCCTCGCCCTGGGCTTCACGTATCTTATCAGGAAGATTAGAATGTATGGTAAGTTGTAAAGCTCGCACCTGTTTGGGTTTCGTTTCCTTACGACTAAGGGCATCTGCTGCTACGTTAGCTTTCCCCGGATGATATTTGATGGCACAGTCATAATCATTCAGAAGCTTGACCCATCGACGCTGTCGCATGTTAAGCTCCTTTTGATCAAATATGTGTTGGAGGCTCTTGTGATCAGTGAAGATTGTATACTTCATCCCATAGAGATAATGCCTCCAGATCTTTAGAGAAAAAACCACTGCTCCTAGTTCCAAGTCATGGGTGGTGTAATTCTTTTCATGAACCTTTAATTGACGTGAAGCATACGCGATCACCTTCTCACGCTGCATCAGCACATACCCTAACCCTTGGATAGACGCATCACAGTACACCACAAAGTCCTCTGTACCCTCAGGTAGTGATAGTATAGGTGCAATGCAAAGCTTCGTCTTCAATAATTGAAAAGCAGATTCTTGGGCATCTCCCCACTTGTAAGTAATACCCTTCTGTGTCAAAGCAGTGAGGGGTTGAGTGATCTTAGAGAATCCCTCAATGAATCTGCGATAATATCCCGCAAGACCAAGAAACTGGCGCCCCTTTGTAGGAGTCTTAGGGGCTCCCACTTTTTAATTGCATCAATCTTGGCGGGATCGACATGTATTCCTGCCTCTTTAACCACATGTCCTAGAAATTGGACTTCTCGAATCCAAAAGTCACACTTGGAGAATTTTTCATATAGCTGCTCATTTCTCAAAAGTTCTACGATCAGTTGCAGGTGTTGCTCATGCTCTTCCCTGCTCTTAGAATAAATTAATATGTCATCTATGAACACTATGACGAATTTGTCCAAGTAAGGCTTACACACGCGATTCATACGATCCATGAACACAGCCGGTGCATTGGTTAGCCCAAATGGCATTACCAAAAACTCATAATGGCCATAACGAGTTCGAAAGGCTGTCTTCGCCACATCCTCCTCTCGGACTCTTAGTTGATGGTACCCTGACCTCAAGTTAATCTTAAAGTAGAAGCTCGACCCTTGAAGCTGGTCGAACAAATCATCAATACGAGGCAAAGGGTCGCAGTTCTTAACCGTCACCTTGTTCAACTCCCAATAATCAATGCACATGCGGAAACTCCCATCCTTCTTCTTAACAAACAGGATTGGGGCTCCCTATGGTGAAGAACTAGGCCTAATAAAACCCCTATCCAATAGCTCTTGGAGTTGGGTAGACAGTTTTTGAAGTTCGCGTGGTGCTAGGCGGTATGGTGCGCGTGCAACTAGGGCTGCAACAGGTGCAAGATCAATTTGAAAGTCCACCCGACGAACAGGTGGAAGTCCAGGTAGTTCCTCTGGGAATACATCTGGGAAATCTCGAACTACTTGGATGTCCTCAATTTTTGTTTCAACTTCAGCTCGAGTGTCAGATATGTTAGCCAGAATGGCTGGATAGCCCTTTCGAATACACTTCTAGGCTTTCAAGAAGGAGATGATGCCCACCATGGCACCACCACGATCACCCTGTATAGATAAAAGTTCTCCACTGGTGAGGGGGACACAAACAATCTTCTCCTGACAGAGAATTTCAGCGTGTTGCTTGGATAACCAGTCGATGCCAACCACGAGATCAAAACTTCTGTAAGTCCCGAATTAACAATGATATCAAGTAATATAATCAATAAGCGGAATCTAGTGATTATATGATTCAAGAACACAATAAATGATTGATTAAAAACCTCAATAGCATACGATCTCTAAAGGATTCGTCTGATACTAGAGAGTGTTTTATTAGAAAATGTAAAACTGCTAGTTACAAATGTACCAATAAAACAACTTTTATACGTAGGACTTGGGCTCACATAGCCTTAATAGTCTCACAACCCAACCCACAAGAATAAATCCCAACATACTAACTGAGAACTAATTAGTTCTCGACCTAAACACCTTAAATAACCGAGAACCCAAGTGTTCTCGGTCCTAAATAGTAAAACACCTATATAGATCACTAATATTTATTTGATAGCGTCAGTCTCATTTTTATAGACCCAACAATCTCCCCCTAGACTGATGCTATCAAATTGTCTTCGTTACATGAATGCAGCATTGTGATCTCCCCCTAGATTGTTGTGGGTTGTTGGTGTTGTGTTGTTGAAAGTCTTCTTTTCTGTACTCTCAAACTCAGGCTTTTTCTTCTTCTCTGTGGGTTGTTGCCTAGCATCCCCAGGTCTTTGCTTACACAAAACAAAGGAGATACACGAGTTTTCAGAAAAGGTTTCATACCTGGAACACAGTGTGTATCGGGATGTCACACGAGCATTCAAATAAAAAATGTACCAATTCCAAGTGACGTTTCCTACTGAGGCCATATGTTATCTTTAAGTGTGTCACTAGATAAGCCAATTTTCCAGTCGTAAGGACCAAGCCTACCGACACATCACCCTAGAGCCTGACCATTTCAATACTGGTTTTACGTGTGTCAGCCTTTTTCACAAGTGATACAACAAAAAATCTTTTTGTAGTTTTCTCTTTTTCACATGTTTTTTCATTTTTCTCATTTTCTCTCCTATCCCCCCTAAATTTTGTACATAAATAAAATAAAACACTATTTTTGTATTTTCCTTGAATATCTCCCTTCTCCCCCTAAATTTTATGCATAAATAAAGGGAAAAGACAAATTTGTGTATAAAATTTACCTAAGAATAAGAAAATCTTTTTGTTCTTTTCTATAACCATTCTCAAATAACGACCAATCAATCTTTTTCAAAGTTTGTGCATCAAATTTAAATGTACCTGCCATGCTGACCTTACATCCCTTATCTCCTTTGAAGGAAACATACTCTGTGTTAAAAGATGTAGAGGTATGTAACAGAGAGATGTCACCTAACATATGCTTGGAACAACCACTACCAACACACCAGTGGTTATTGATAATCCTCCTTGGCTGTCCCTGCATGAATAAGGAGATTAGTTAAACATTGGTACCCAGGCCATCGCGGTCCTGGGCACTCCTGAAGCATCTATGTAAGACACTTCCCTCAAGCACATGTCCTTATTCTCATTTGGATGAGTTGCTGCTGCCGCCTTTGCTTTCCAAACTTTCTTAGGCTTAAGAACCGGTTTTGCTACTTTCAGAGTAGCAGCTTTCGGTTTCTTAGATTGTTTAGACTTCTGTGGTTGAACAACCTTCCATTTGCTCTTAGCAACATTCCAGTCTCCATTAGACGGTTTGACTTTGGGATTCGCATTCTTCCCTGCCTTAGGTTTTTCAACCTTCATTGGCTTGGAGTAGAAGTTTTCCCTAGGCATAACCTTCTGATATTGTCTGTAATAGGGCACATAAGGACGATGTGCACAGTTTCTTGCAATGTGACCGGGTCTTCCACAGTTATAGCATGTCTACTTCTTTGCATAAGGAGCAAGTCCCGGTCTGTTAGATCCCACTGTAGAATGTGAGTGATGAGATCCGTTTGATGATTTGTTTGCAGGCTTCTTACTTTTTCTGCTCTCCTTAGAAGATCTTGAACACCCGTGTGAACAAGATTGTCTTTGTGATGTTGACTGTCTTTGAGCATTCTGTTTGACTTCAGGAACCGGTTCATGAGAGTTAGCACATGTAGTTTTTCTATGTGGTTGCACGTATTTATCAGTCGTGCCATTAACAGATAGCTCAAAAACAGTCTTTTTCACATATGGTTCAACATCTTCAGATAAATTAGATTGTTTCACGAAAATGTTGTTGATTCAAAGACTGTTGGCACAGGTGTGGTAAAGCCAACAGTCCCTGATTTTAAATGTGTGAATGTTACTAATGCTTGTGTGCAGATGAAGTTAAGGTTGAGGGGGATGATGTTGTTTGCACAAATAATGCAGATGTTTGTGTGAAACAATCTAATTTATCTGCTGATGCTGAACCATATGTGAAAAAGACTGTTTCACACAAACATCTGCATTATTTGTGCAAACAACATCATCCCCCTCAACCTTAACTTCATCTGCACATGAGGTAGAAGCATTAGTAACATTCACACATTTAAAATCAGGGACTGTTGGCTTTACCACACCTGTGCCAACAGTCTTTGAATCAACAACATTTTCTGAGTCAGATTCATCTGAAGTTTTTGACTTACTAGAGGATCTTGAGCAACTGTCAAAATTGATAGACTTTGAAATACTTTTAAACAACATCGATTCAATTGATCCCATTGAAAAATAAGATTTTATTGAAGATGTGTCATCATTGACATTGTCAGAGTTGTTATTTTCAGATTTAACATGGTTGCTCATTTCATTGCTTTCTGGTTTAACGAACTTAGCAATAGGAACGTCACTAAGTGGAGCAACATACGTAGATTGTTTCCTATGCCCTTCTGGTTCAGCAATCTTAATTGGCACAGATTTAACCGGCTCTACCACTAACCCCTTTGGTTCTGTTATCTTTATGGGAACACTCTTTGCGGGTTCAACCACCAACCCCTTCCCATATTCCATATTTTTCTCATGATCTATTTCCTCATCCGAACGAGGCAATCCGGTGTAGTTGTGATTGTAGGGAGGTGCAATTTCTACAAAACCTATACCAGCTCCTTTGTTTTCCCTAAACTTGAGTTTTGAACTTATCATTTTCTCAACACGCTCACTAGAACAATCAAATTTTCTAAAATGGAAATCGGCATTTTCAAATTTTGATTTCAAAGAATCTAGCTCAGCACTAAGTTCATCAATAACTTTCTTCTGATGCATTACAAGGCATGTTTATTTGCTTAAATCATTATTGTATTGAACGATATCCTTTTCTAAGGATTCTACTCTAAGTTTATAGGCAGAGGTTCGGCTATTAAGACAAGAAATCTTTCCTTTTAGCTCATCGTTTTCTCTTACTAACTCAGAGTTATATCCTATGTAATATTTAGCCTTTTCAGCACAAGCATTAGAGCATAGATCAGAAAATACCTCATGTGAAGCATGTTTGATATATCGTACCAGCACAGGAACCTGATACTCAACAAGTATTGGAACAACAGGAGCGGGTGTCGAAATAGTAGCAGGTGTGCAACGTGGCTGAGCAGCAGCATTTTGATTTTGCACCTTTTTCTTGTCGTCCGAATCACAAGCTTTGATGATGGATATGAGTCCTGATAGAGACAGTTGTTGAAGATCCTCCGTCTCTTTGATCATGGCAACATTCTTATCCCAGCTCTTTGGAAGAGCATTTAACATCTTCTTATTTACCTCAGATTTGTTCAAAGTTATGCCTGCGGTCTTCATGTCAGTAACTAGAGATACGTATCTCGCAATTTGGTTTTCAAGGGTTTCACCTAGATTGCAACTGAACAGATTGAACTTATGCCGCAACATGTCCCGTCGACTTTGCTTCATGTCATCATTGCATTCATAAAATTCAATCAGAGAATCCCACAATTCTTTGGCAGATTTAGTCTCTTTATATTTTGAGATGATGTTTGGTGCTAAACCCATAGCCAATGTGTTAAGAGCCTTTTCATCAAGCTTGACTTGGTCCCAATCTTAATCTGTATATTCGGATTCTGGTTTAAGTAGTGTAGTACCCTTATCTTCGTAAGTAATTGGGGTAGGACCTCTACAAATAGCTCTCCAAACTTTGGCATCCTTTTCTTTAACATAAATGCCACAACCATCAACTGAAACCAGCTGAGTAGTTTCTTTCTCTATGTTCTTGACTTCTCCTGAACCAACACAACTACCAAACCTCTCAATAACATGCGCCTACTCTTCTTGTTCCTTTTCGTCTACCTTACACACCTCAAACAACCAGATCATTATCCTTCAACAAAAGCAACATAGTCAGCTGGGTGTATGTCCGGGTGGTTGTGGAGGGGCTGTGGCCGCGGAGTAAGTTGGGGGTCGGTGATGTGTTTGAATAATGGTGTCCGAGTTGGTTTGTTCGGGTGAAGATGAGTGTTGGTTTCTGGGTGGGGTTCCGAGTAGAGGGTTTTGAATGGTTGGTGATGGAGCGGGTTGGGTCTGGTTTGTGGCGGGTAGGTCTGGTGTTGTTGGGTTTGGTTGTAGGTACAAAAATAGTGTAGGATGGGGGTGGGTTGTTTTGTGAATGAAAGAGTCGGGCACGTCTGGTAGTTGGAGGTATAAGGGCGTCGGTCAGTGGTGGTTTGTTGTTCTTGGGTTAGATCGGAGATTGGTTTAGGATGAATGGTGATGGTTACAATTTCTGGCGAAAACAAAAATGGCATTCCGGTCAATGGTTGAGTTACCGGATCCGAGGTGTGTTCTCGAATTGCAAAAAGGATTCTCGAATGCCAAGAGTTCTCGAGTGGAGGGTGAGTTCTCGAGTGCCCGATGAGTTCTCAACTGGTGAGCTGTTCTCGAGTGTAGGTGCGTTCTCGGATCAAAGGTGAGTTCTCGAGTGAAGGACGAGTTCTCGAGTTGCAAGATGGTTTTCGAGTGAACAGTTTCTCCAGTTTCCTAATGAAGATCTATATTTCCGGCCAAGAGAGGCTGTGACCGAGTGTGCAGCTTGTTTCCGATGGGAGTTCCGATGAAAGCTTCAATTTCTGTTTTGGGAAAATTGTTTCCGAATTGAAAAAGAGTTTTTGGGTTGAAAGCAGCTGAATGTTGTCAAGTTTTTTTTTTCTTTTTTTTTTAATGTGACAGCTGTAACTTATGGAAATCCTTCAAAAAAATTTATGATTTAGTTAATTTTCTAACAAAACTCCCTGCTTTTCCTGTAAATAGATCAAAAACTCCAAAACAAAAATCAAGCTACCAAAAGTTAAAAAAGATTAACTCCAATATTTTAGCAAACATTTTTTGGAACACCCAAAACATATCAAACAGCCTATTCTTTTCCTGTTCTTCGTGTTCTTCAAGAATTTCAACCAAAACAAATCTGCCAACAAAACTAAAAACACAAAACTGATTAAATAAATAAAATTAAAAAAAAGATGCGAATTAAACCTGTCAGAACCGACAAAACGCAACAGCAAAAACTTGAATCCCTTGATATCAAACCGAGCCACAAATGACTACAATGGCTCTGATACCAATTGTAAGCCCCGAATTAACAATGATATCAAGTACTATAATCAATAGGCGGAATCTAGTGATTATATGATTCAAGAACACAATAAACGATTGATTAAAAACCTCAATAGCATACAATCTCTAAAGGATTCGTCTGATACTAGAGAGTGTTTTATTAGAAAATGTAAAACCGCTAGTTACAAATGAACCAATAAAACACCTTTTATATGTAGGACTTGGGCTCACATTGCCTTAAAAGTCCCACAGCCCAACCCATAAGAATAAAGCCCAACATACTAACTGAGAACTAATAACTGAGAACTAATTAGTTCTCGACCTAAACACCTTAAATAACCGAGAACCCAAGTGTTCTCGGTCCTAAATAGTAAAACACCTCTATGGATCACCAATATTTATTTGATAGCGTCAATCTCATTATTATAGACCCAACAACTTCCTAGGGTGATAGATAAAAGGCCGATGGCAAATAATTGCCCATCTAGCTCGAGCTTACAATCAATCGTGAATATGGGTTACCTCAACAGGCTTCCCATCAGCTAACTCTATAGTGTGCGGGGTATCAAGAAGAGTAGGAACCATCCCTAGTTGTTTACTAAGTTTTTTATGACACAAAACTATAGTCCGCACCAGTATCATATAAAACAGAAGCGAGAGTGTCGTTTAAGGAACACATACCTGTCAGGACATTGTTATCAGTCCTAGCTTCCCCAAAGCCAATCACAAATGCTCTTCCACGAGCCCCATTATTGTTGTTGTTGTTGTTATTGTCAGTGTTGGTAGTGTTGTTGTTCCCAGTCTTGTTACCACCACCGTTGTTATTGTTACCCCCATTAATATTTTTACCATTACTATTCAGCTGTGGACAGTCCCTCTTGAAATGATTCTCACTTCCACACTGATAGCAACCCTTACCACTTTTCTGTTGCTACCCCTGCTGTACTGCTGGCTGATTGCCCGGGATATACACCCCACAATCCCTTTGTTTATGCCCCATCCTGCCACAATGATCACACTTAACATTGTTACATGACCCAGTGTGATGCATATTGCACTTGTTGCACTTGGGACGGTTTCCCAGATAACCTCCCTAAGAGTGATTGCGGTTGCTACTACTGCCACAGTTGTCATGCCTCTTATTCTGCTGCTGTTGCTGCTGATTACCATTAACTGGGGGTTTGCCAGATGCATTCTCCCATTTCCTCTTGTTATTATTAGTACCAGAAGATGAAGCACCACGAGGGGGTAACAGTCCCTCTTCCACCTTCTAATCAGTCAGCTGGTGTGCCATGCGAATAACCTGCTGAATGTTATTAAGGTTAGCAGCAATAACCATACTCTTGATTTGGGGCACCAACCCCTTGATGTATAACTCGATCCTTTTGTAGGGCGGGTTGGAATAATTTGGGCACATTGCCGCCAACTCATGCGACCTAGTAGTATAGTTCTCAATCTCAGACCCCACCATCTTTAAGTTGAGATACTCAGTCTCCAACTTCTGAAACTCATCCCGAGGACAGTACTCTCCCTTCATCAGCAGATCCTGTTGGTACTTTGTATCCTTTATATTAAGTCTTAGTGATTTGCTAAGACTTAGGGTTTGGGGGGGGGGGTACTTTTTGGTCTGAGTTAATAAGAGTTTTGGTCACCGATTTGTTGCTATATTTCTTGTTCATGAGTTGTTGTTTATTTTCTATTTATGTTGATGTTTGAGTAGTTAGATTCATAAAATTCTACATGGTATCAGAGCCTTAGGCTTCTGATCTGTGTTCTTGGTTGAGTCTTCCGCTGTGTTCTTTGATCTTCTTTTCTTCTTGTTCTATTTCTTGTGTCTTGTCCGTCTTAGGGTTTTGATCTTCCTTATAGATCTTGACCTTATCTTGGTTTATTGTTATAATAGATCTGGTCTGATATTATAGATCTGGTCTATTACCTTCTTGTGGTTGTTGGTTTGTTGGATTTGTAGGTATTTGAGGTCAACTGTTGTTGGCTAAAGGATTGCACTGGTGACATTGGAGTGGAGTATAATAGCTTCAATTGCTCCCATAACTCAGCACCCTAAGTGAAGGTGTTGTTTGTGGGTTTGGCGAAACCCTAACTTGGGTTCCCCTCACTGTGAGATCGTTCTATCTTGGTTCTTTTATCTTGTATTGTCTAGGTGTCTTGACCGGGTTAAGGTGGACCGGTATTGTGTTGATATTGTTCTTGTTTGTCCTGCTACTTGTATGATCTTGTTGTGTCTAACTGTTCTTGTCTGGTATTATTACGATATATATATATATATATATAAATATAGATAATAACAGAACTCCCGTGTTAAGATCTGGGTGGGCACCCTTGAGTGATGAACCCACTATCTGAACACTGACACAACTTCGTTCTGCTTAGGTTGTCTTACTTGTTCCAGGTTGGATAGTTGTTGCTATCTGATCTTATTGTTGGTTATTGGTCTTGTGTGATCATTGTTTGTTTGATTAAATGGGTGATACTGGTGGGGATGGTACTGTTACCAACCCTGCTGGTGGTGGTGGAGGTTCAGAGAATACCTTAATCAGTAAATTGGATATAGGTGATCCTCTGTACATCCACCCAAGTGACACTAGTGCCTTGTCTATCATTAGTATCAAATTAAAAGGAACAGAAAACTATTCTGTCTGGTCTAACTCTATGAAACTTGCCTTGGAAACTAAACACAAGTGTGGTTTTATTGATGGGTCTGTCACTAGATCTGTTACAGATGAGGTCTTAGGGAAACAATGGGATAGGTGTAATTCTGTTGTTCTTACTTGGTTGTTAAACTCTGTTAGTGAAGAATTATTCCTAGGACAAGTGTTCTCTAAATTTGCTAGGGATGTTTGGCTAGATTTAAGGGAAACTTATGATAAGGTGGATGGGTCTGTGGTGCATCAAAAGATAAACTCATTAACTCAAAGTGGTTGTTTTGTGTCTGAATATTATCACAAACTTAATACAATGTGGAAGCAACTTGATTCAATTATCCAGTTGCCTACTTGTTCTTGTGCTGCTGCTGGAAAATTTAATGATTTTAATAGTTTAATAAAATTGATGCAGTTTCTTATGGGTTCAAATGATGTTTATCAACAAGTGAGGTCAAATCTTTTGATGTAAGACCCACTGCCATATGTTAAAACTGCTTTCTCTATAGTTTCTAGAGAAGAGTCACATAGGGGTTTCTCAGTTAGTACAAAGGGAACTAATGTGGCTTTTGTGTCTAAAGGAAGTCAGGTTACTGACAATAGAAAGAGTTTTAATAGAGGGCCTAATCCCAACTTGAAGTGCACCCATTGTAACAGAATTGGCCATACAGTGGACAGGTGCTTTGAGTTGGTTGGTTATCCACCAGGGGTTAAAAAGGGGGTCCCTAATAGACCAAACAATCAGTCTTGTAGAACCAATGCTTCTAGTAACATGTCTAGTGGTAAAAATTCCTCTTCTGCTACTGTGTCTAATGTTCCTTTTTCACCTGAATAGATATCAAAGTTGATGAATCTGATCAGTGAGAAGAGTAGCAATGAAGCACAAAGTTCCAAAACTGGAGGTGAGAGTGTTGTCATCTCTGGGTTCTCTTGTATGTCTAGAATATCTAGGTTGGAAAACATTTTCCAAAATTGGTCTAATTGTTCTAGTTTTGTTAAGTATGCTATTAGTCATGGTTGGATCACTGATTCTGGTGCTAACCAACACATGACTAAAAGTGATGAGTGCATGTTTAACTGTATAGATCTAGGAGACTATGATATACAAGTTAAACATCCTACTGGGACTTGTGCTAAGGTCACTAAGATTGGTGACATTCAATTAGTAGAAGGAGTTATTTTAAAAGATGTCTTCTTAGTTCCTGATTATTGTATGAGTTTAATGTCAGTTCATAAACTTGCAAAGGATAATCAGTTATCTGTCTTATTTGATGAACATAGTTGTTATGTTCAGGATTCCAAGTCCAAGAGAGTTCTGGTGACCGGTAGGCAGAGTGATGGCTTGTACTTTGTTGGTAATAATGTGAGTAGTCATAATGTTTCTTATAGTAGTACTAATGATAGAAGTCTTTGGCATAGTAGATTGGGGCATCCCTCTGATCAGGTTCCTGCTATTTTAAAAGATGATCTGGGTATTAACAAAACTGATTCTGTACCTTGTGAAATTTGTCATAAAGCTAAACAAGTTAGAGTTCCTTTCCCAATCAGTGAACATAAAACCAAAACCATAGGAAAGTTAGTTCATTTAGATGTCTGCTTACAAGATAGCAAGTAGGGAAGGATATATATACTTTCTAACTGTGGTTGATGACTTTACTAGAACTGTATGTGTTATATGATGAAAGGAAAAGGAGAGGTTTTTGAAAACTTGTTAGCCTTTTATGAATTATTAGTAACTCAGTTTAAAACCAGGGTAAAAGTGTTTAGGAGTGATAATGGTACTGAGTTTATAAATAAAC
Source organism: Ambrosia trifida (assembly GCA_028751855.1). NCBI lineage: Eukaryota > Viridiplantae > Streptophyta > Magnoliopsida > Asterales > Asteraceae > Ambrosia > Ambrosia trifida. The sequence continues at coordinate 84,338,394 of CM054127.1, forward strand.
AAATGGAGTCTTTTTGTATTTCAAAGGGTATTATTCATCGAACTTCTTGTGTCTATACACCACAACAGAATTGTGTGGTGGAAAGAAAACATAGACATCTTCTTAACATGGCCAGAGCTCTTTTATTTCAGAGTGGGTTGCCTCTTAGGTTCTGGTCTAAATGTGTATTAACTGCTACATACTTGATTAACAGGGTTCCCTCTTCTGTTGTGTCTGGTAGGAGTCCTTATGAGGTAATGTTTGGGTCCCCCCCACACTTAGTTATATTAGGAATTTTGGGTGTCTTTGCTTCAATACTATTCTAAATGATCCTGATAAATTGTCAAGTAGGGCAGACAAATGTGTCCTGATTGGGTATTCTAATCATAAAAAAGGTTACAAATTATGGTGTCTTGAAACAAAAAAGGTTGAGTACTCTAGAGATGTTAGGTTTTATGAGGATGTCTATCCTTTTAAACAAAAAAATTTACAAACTGAGGTCTTTGATAATGATAATAGTGGTCTTACAACTTTAATTTTTTTTGATAGCATTGAAGCAAATGAACCTCAATCTTCTAGTATGACTAATAACCGTCCCAATGATGAAAGGGGAACCATTAGTACTCATACAAGCCCAACTAGTCAGCAACCAGGGACTGTTCCCAGGGCTGCTGGGGGGTGGGGGTAGACCATCCTGGTGGACTGCAGCCTGGTAGTCTAGGTTGTAGCAGTTCTCCTGAGGTGGCTGACAATGATGTAGGGCCTGTAAATGAAAAGTTTGACCCATCTGAGGGAAGTATTAGACACTCAACTAGAGTGTCTAATATGCCTAGGAAGTTTAGTGATTATATTGTGGAGGGAAAGGTCAAGTATGGTGTTGAAAAATGTGTTAATTACTCCAATTTGTCTTCTGATAACTTTAGTTTTGTGTCAAACATAAATAAGTCTATTGAGCCTACATCTTATTTTCAATCCTCAAAAGATCCCAATTGGATTGAGGCTATGAACAATGAGATGGAAGCCTTGCATAGGAACCACACCTGGATTGTCACTTATCTACCTCCTGGTAGAAAGGCAATTGGGTGCAAATGGTTCTATAAGATAAAGTATAGATCCAATGGTAAAATTGATAGGTACAAGGCTAGATTGATAGCTAAAGGTTACAATCAAAGAGAGGGTTTAGACTTTGGAGAAACCTTTTCTCCAGTTGTCAAAATGGTCACTGTTAGGTGTGTGATCAGTTTGGCAGTCCAGAATAATTGGTCTTTGTTTCAGTTAGATATCAACAATGGTTTTTTGTATGGGTCCATAACTGAGGATGTTTACATGCAACTTCCTGAAGGTTATTCATCTGAGGGAAGTACAAAGGTGTGTAAACTTGTAAAATCCCTTTATGGGCTCAAACAAGCTCCAAGAAAATGGAATGAAAAGCTTGTTGATGTCTTGAAAAGTATAGGATTTGTTTAGAGTAAATGTGATTACTCTATGTTTGTTAAGTCCAACAAAGATGTGTTTATTGTCTTGCTTGTATATGTTGATGACATTGTCATTACTGGTAATAGTGAGAAGGAGATTAATAATATTAAAGTTATGTTAAAAGAAAGTTTTCAAATAAAAGATTTGGGGAAGTTAAAATACTTTCTTGGAATTGAAGTGTTATATTCTGAGTCTTGTATCTGTCTAAATCAAAGGAAGTATTGTCTAGATTTACTAAGTGGCTTTGGTTATCTTGGTTGCAAGCCTGTGAGTGTCCCTATAGAGCAGAATTATATACTTTCTGTTAAAAATGGGAAAAATGTTAAATATCTAAGTGATGTTACTGGTTTTCAAAAACTCATAGGTAAGTTAATTTATCTGTCCCTAACCAGACCTGATATAAGCTATGCTGTACAATTTCCCAGTCAGTTTATGCATAAACCAACTGAGAATGTTCAACAGATTGCTTTGAGGTTGCTTAGATATCTAAAGCAGTTTCCAGGTAAAGGTATTCTGATTAAGAAAGGGAAAAATTTGCCTATATCAGCATATTCAGATGCTGATTGGGCAAAATGTCTTACAACAAGGAAGTCAGTTACAGGTTTTTGTGTTTTCCTTGGTGAAAGTCTTGTGTCATGGAAAAGCAAAAAACAAAACACTATTGCTCGTTCGTCAGCTGAAGCTGAGTACAGAGCAATGTGTACTACCACCTGTGAACTGATTTGGGTCTCGAACTTGTTAATTGAGTTAGGAGTTAAAAGTGAATTGCTTGTAAAACTATTTTGTGATAGCAAATCTGCTATTTCTATAGCTGAGAATCCTGTGTTTCATGACCGAACAAAACACTTTGAGATCGATTTACATTTCCTAAGGGAAAAGGTTAGTTCAGGTTTTGTTCAGGTTGTTAAAGTCTCTTCTGATCAGCAAGTTGCTGATATTTTGACCAACGGGTTATACAGTGCTCAACATGAGTTCTTGTGTAGCAAACTTGGTTTAGTTGACATGTTTCAAGCAGTCAAATTTAGGGGGAATGTTGAAAATAATGTTGATAATTTGACTACTTGAAACATCTAGGCCTAAATGAGATGTTTGGGCTTGGTTACTGGGCTTATGATAAAATAATAACTGGGCTCGTGATAAAATAACCCTTTGGCCTTTGGCCTGGGTCAATAGCTTTGAACTGGTTCATGTTATTAAAAGTTGTTGGCAGGTTGTTCGAGATGGGTTTAGCACCATTGGATTAAATGAATCTCGTCCATTGGTTTGGCATCTGGCTGGAAACTTTCTGGAGCTGCTATATAAACGTATTATTATTGTTTTTTATTTATTCTCTGTATTCGTTCATCTTGTTCATCTATTTCGTCTCTCTCTGTTTGTATTAGGGTTTGTACCCTTCGTCTTTGTATTTCATCTGTATGTTCTTGTGATGTTCTGCTGATATTATTAATCAGCAGATCATGTTGCTACTTTGCATCCTTTATATTAAGTCTCAGTGATTTGCTGAGACTTAGGGTTTGGGGGGTACTTTTTGGTTTGGGTTAATAAGAGTTTTGGTCACCGATTTGTCGCTATATTTCTTGTTCATGAGTTGTTGTTTATTTTTCTGTTTATGTTGATGTTTGAGTAGTTAGATTCATAAAATTCTACACTTTGTAAAAAAGTTTATAACCCAAAGCCCATCTCACAACATCCAGAAGATAAATTCGTAACAAATGTCCATCTCACAACATCCATAAGATAAATTCGTAACAAATATGTCATGATGCAAGTACAGGTTATCATATGTCAAGAGTGATGTTGATGCTAGAGCTAAAGATTCCTACTCTAGTATCCAGTCCTAAGAAAGGTTTGTATTCTTGTATGTCATGTTACAAAAGTAAAAGCATCATCTTAAAGGTTTACTTGATATTTGTATTTCACAACATATGTTTACTCCTAGCGAGTTAAAGGTGCAAGGAACGTGATTATGAATTAGTAACATACTATAATAATATGTGGTTTTATACTTGAAAGATAAAGATGACATGTGTAGCATATTACAAAATACGAGTTTAATTAAGTCATTGAAACTGTCTTATTCTGTATTTAGTGCTCACATTCTATTCGTTTTAGGAAGGAAGGGCATTGAGCAATAACAGTGGACGAAAATGGTACCTGAGATGGATACGTGATCTCTTTTCTTTCTTGGTCGTCCATGGAAGAAACAAAGGAAGTTGATACACATGTAGAATTGTTCAACCTTTTTTAAATGCTTAGAGAAATGTAAATAAATTACATAGTATATTTCTTTCTTTTTATTTATTTATTTAGATCTTAAGAGACTTTTATTTGCAATGTAAATTAACCTGATGTTTGCTTTGAGATGACAATGATTTTGTCTCTAAAACCTAAATTCGATACTAAAATTATGACATGATATCTAAGATTAATTTCAATCACTAAAAGAAATATATTAAGGACAAATGAAGTGGCATCTAAGACTAATTCTCAGTCTTTGAAAAATCCTAATAGAGAGTAAATTATCATGGAACTGCGAGCATAACGAAGCGTATTAAGGACAAAATAGACGGGTTAAAGGACTGTTTTTTAGTCCCTAAAAATAAGCATTGGGGATTGAAATAACGTAAAATCGAAGACTAATTTCCAGTCATAGAAAAATGCATTGAGGACTGAAATGACATGGTACCGGATGACACATTTAGGATTGAATTTACGTGTATTGGAGACTGAATGTTAATTCCCGTTGGTGCCATGCAATAGGACTGATGTTCAGTTACTAAAACCACTATCTAGGACTAGGTATCCGCCACTGACTGGGGACTGGCAAAATCAGTCTCAGATAACCATTAGAGACTGATTTTGACGTATCGGGGACTGACTTTTCAGTCCTAGATGGCCATTTTTTTGAAGTGTGGGAAGATAGTATCACTGAGGCCAATCAAAACATCTTCTGCATCTCCTTAGGGGTACCACACCAAGCGGTTGGTAAGGTAAAACTCCATTCTTGTGGGTCTCAGATTTTGCTGCTGGAACTTTCGGAATATAGAGGCAGGAAGAATTTTGATGTTGATATGCGAATCATCAATAGCTCTGGTGTAGATACTTTCTCCCACGGTGCAAGGGATTACAACTCTGCCAAGGGGTGTTTTTCCTTGGACAATTGATGAACAAACTTTTTTAACGGGTATGATGACTCCTTCTTCAAGAGTATCCTTTTTGGAGAGGATATCTTTTAGAAATTTAAAGTAAGCGGGTAGTGTGAGCTGACAATCGGCATATGGGATGTTGAGTTGCACTTCCGTCATCAAGGAATTGAACTTGTGAAGTCTTTTCTCCATGGTGGGAACAACAACGTCTTCAATTTCATCTTCTTTTTCTCCTGCTTCCAATGGTGGATCACGGACTTCTTCCTTTGGCTGGGCTTTCATCTCTTCCTCTTCAGCTGCATCCTCCATAGCATAAATATACATGAGGTAGTTTTTGACAACCTCAAGTTTTTCCACAAACTTTTTCAAGTCAATCAATGGAGGGTCTGGTTCAGGTATGGATTTGGGTTCATGTTCCGGTTCAGATTGACTTGGTGGTGGTGAGGAAAATAAGTGAGATAATGGAGATGGCATGTAAGGTAATGGGCTAGGGACAGGTGCAGGTAAAGTTGGAGTGAATTGTTAGAGTTGTGGTCAAATGTATGGTGGCGGTTCACCCAAGTGATACATTCTATCGAGTGTATCAGGTGATGGTGGGATAGGATTAAATGGTGGTGGTGGAGATCTAGGTGGTGAGGGTGGTTGAGAGCTTAATCGACAACCATCGATGTGGTAAATTTCTTCATTGGGGTTATGAGGAAATGGTGAATGGTTGTAAGGTGGTGGTTCAATCGGGGGTGAATAGTGGCAGTTGTACTCTGGAAGGTACCAGGACAAATAGTCTTCACAGTTGTGGTAGAACGAAGGTCCACCACAATATTCACAGAACTGCTGAACATAAAACCCCTCATAGTCGAAAAAGTTCTCTGCCATGAACTGATCTTCCTCCATGTGATCCATCTGAAAACGCTATAAAAAACAAACTGTCAAAATAATTAGTAACTAGCAACTTAAAGCCATTCTTTGGAATGTGTTGTATCCCCGGTAACGGCGCCAAAAACTTTGATGTCGTGTGGATTAAGTCTCTTATACATCCTTTTCTTAAAACTAACACTTTCCCGAAGAAAGTGTCAAGACTCGATGAAAAAGGGTAGTTAAGTTGAGACTTTTAAATTAAGACACTTATCTAAGTTTTAAATTTATTAAAGTAAAACGATATCTGCTAATTATTGTAAACCCACACGATAGGCAAGTGGACCTATCGAGCGTAGTATAGACTATAGCAAGTACCGAGTATCGAACCCTAAGATACGACTTCCCGTACTCAGCCCTAAGTCACTTTTATAAAAAAGAAAAATATAAAATAAAGAAAGAGAGAATGAGAACGACCAAAGTAGAAATCAATACAAAAAAGAAGCGCTGCTTCGGGATCCAACTATCCTTGGGACGGATTAATATTAATTACTTAGTTAAGTGGTAGGTACAAGTTGCGCACTTATGCTTAACGTGGAGTTGCAACAACATTCTCCAGAGGTGACTGTTTTCATAAAACGAGATGTGTTCTTGTTATTAAGTGAGGGTCTCCCAAACTGGTAATCTCACCTCTCAACAATGAGTGACGGACTACTCAAGACTGTGTATACCCATCCCCGAAGAATCCACCTCCCAGTGTTGCAATAAAGACATCTCTTCACTTAAAACTTTTGTGAACAACTTGCAGGTGGCCGGAGCATGACCGAACAAGCTGCCACTTGATATCATAGAAGAGTCGTGACTAACTAGAACACGATCATCTCCTACTTGAGTTAATTAACCTTTTAAAAGGTGAGTGGTCTATTATTAACTGTGCGGCAGTATAATAATGAAAGGAAATAAAGACCGTTTCCTTTCAACACGGGTTCATCAATCCTTAACTTGCGCCAAAGCTTTCACATAGACAATGAAGCTAAGTCACAGAATTAAGTCTTGACTTACACCAGGACCGAGTATAAAGACTGTACCGACCCTAAGTGAGATTTTTGATAGTAGAGGATCAAGCCACTAAGTGTGTGTATTTCTACCCACAAATGGGCTAATCACTACTCGCGGGATTAGGTTAGCTTATGAGTGCATGGGTCATTACACACCATGGGTACACTCATAAGTCCTCCCACTTCCTATCAAGACACCCACAAGACGAAAGACTAAGTAATTAGTTTGTTAATTCATCAAACAAAGTTTTAAGTGAAAAGAATCAAACAAGAACACGAACACCACTTAAGAAATAAAAACTATACAATCTATACCAAGAAAAGTCTTCACCCTAGCAACACTCTACTTGTCACACCCCAACCGATGGCGGAATACATCGGGGCGAGACTTGTGGTAGATTGTTCAGAGACTTCATGACACTAATTGTGACAATATGATTTAAAGATAAAATTTCGTTCATAGCATAATCATCGTCTAAAAAGATAACAGAATATACATTGTTTTCATGAAAAGAGAAATACGAAATCAAAATATAGAACTTAAACTAGCGTGAGTTTCTAGTCCAATCCTAAGTAGATTTCTTGAATATCCTGCATCAAACATTTCCTGCAACATGTATAAAATATTCGTCAACACATAAAGCATTGGTGAGCATACTAGTTTTGGTTTACATACGTAGTAATTAGAATGATTTACTCGAATCTCATACTATAGCATCGCACATACATACCATACAAAGAACATAACTTAAACCCGCGAGTACCACTGCATATACCTAACATATTCATGCTAGGTCCGTTTCTTTCTTAACAATGGCCCATAAAGGGGGCGGGGTGCTACTCCTATAGCGCTATACATGTTAAGTGGGCTAATAATAGTTAATGAATTATGTTTAAGTATCAAGAATCGTAAGCATGGCAAATAGCATATAAGTATGTTTAATAGATTGAGCATGATAGTTTAAGAGTATGAAATCGTTTAAGTTTTGATAGTGATACATGTTGAGCCCCAAAGAATAAAGAATAAAAGGGGGACAAGTATGAACTCACCTTTGGGTGCGTTTAGTAAGGCTCCAAAGACGGGTCTTGGGAGATTAGTTCCTTAGCCTTGGTTAACTAGAATTAGAGAATAAAGGGTCTTAGGTTTGAGTTTAGATTATAGATTCACGAGAGTCATGTAAGCCTTTTAGGCAAACCAAGCACAAATTGCCTTTAGGGCAATCCGGATGGTCATGAGATTAAGTTAGACCAAGCACAAAACCATCATAGATGATTCGGATGGTATAAAGTTAGGAATGTGAATCCATTTGATAGGTTCATGTCATAACCACTTCGCTTATGGAATAAACGTGGGTTTTGGACACAGGATTTCCCCTTTCTAGTGTGGATAAATCCGTAGCACAAGAAGGGTCAAGAGAGTTGGTAAGGTAGGGTGTAACCACAAACCTTCCAAAGATTAATAATAAGCTAGTAAGATAGAAACTTGAAAGTATATGTTTATATTATTATATTGTATAGTTCAGAAAACAACCACTTTTGGAATCTCTTTTAGGTGCTCTATCCTTATCACACTGCTGTGGATAAATATGGGGAAGATCCTAGAGGTTTCTCCAAGGAGTTTTAGATGAAAAGAAGAAGGAAAACTGAAAAGAAAGAGAGTTTGAGGTTGGAAAACTTAGTGATGTGTTATCAGGAAGTTTGCTCAAAACTTTGAGGATTAGAGAGTGATTTTAGAGAGATTATGGGTGAACAAGAGGTTAATGGGTGGAGAGGAGTGGTATTTATAAGTGGGGTGAGTTGGTGGGGCATTTAAGGGAGTAATTAGGGTGGTTGGGAGTGAGTTAATTGGGTAAAGGGGCCATTTACGAGCTGATTGGAAGGCTGATCTGGTTGCTGAATTCGTAAGGCCGTCGTGTCACGCGACGGGGTGTTTTTGGCCCAAAAGTGCTTTTTGGTTGGGCTTGGCCCAACAGACTTGGTTTTGGACATGTTTTTGGGTTAAAACTTAAGGTTTAAGCCCATTTTGACATGTTTTTGGGTTGGGCTTGATTTACAACTTGTATGGGTTCACATTGGCTTTACAACTTGCACTCTAAATTTGGGTTGGACTAGAATGGAAAATACGAAAAATACGAATGTTACACTACTATCCTAGCCAAACATTGGCTTTACAACTTGCACTCTAAATTTGGTGTTGGGGAAACACATAGTAGTGGTTGTATTGGGGATTAAATAGGGTTTTTGAATGATTTTTAGTGATCTCTCTCTCAACTCTCGATCAAGTAGTGTTTATGGAGTGATCCCAAGCTCCAAGGGTCACTCACAATACCCTCAAGATGGCTGAAGTGTGAGAGAAACTTGGGTGAAAAGGGATGCCCAAAATGTGGAGTGGAGGCCTCTATTTAAAGGCAAAACAGCCTTGGCACACCCATGCTTAAGCCCTGGCACGCCGATGCTCGACAGTAGGTATGATTGTAGAGTCCTTTGTGCAGCAGATGTCTGTACTAGGTCAAGCATGACCGTGCTTCTTCCCCTGGGACGCCCGTGCTCACTGAAAAGGTGTAACCGTCTTGTCAGTCTTGGTCAGTTTAAGCCTTGGGGGACACGCATAAGGAAGCACGCCTGTGCCATTGTCCTGGGCACGCCCGTGCACATCTGAAATCCTCAGTTTTGCCTCCTGCTGACTAGTTGAGCTGAGATAGGTGCATGGCCGTGCACAGTCGTTAGCGCGGCCGTGCTGCATCTGGATCAGCTCCGAAAGTCTTCAAATCCTTGTCTTTTATGTCAGTTTTCACTTCTTTTCACTTCCTACCTTCAATACCTGCAATTATCCTCAAAAGGATACAAACCGTGATAATACCAAGATAAAAGCATGAATTCAGGTGATAATTAGGTGAAAACTTGTATGTAAAACCTGCTAAATTTGTGACTCATCAATGGTAGTGGGTGCAGACGTAGTAACCATGCTTTGGATGTTGGGAGACATACCCCAAATGTACCGTTCAACTCTCTTGTATTCCAGTGAGTCCATGTGAGGAACAAGTCGAGAGAGTTCATGAAAACGAGTAGTGTAAGCAGTCACAATGGCATCCACCATCGAGAGATTCCAGAATTCCGTTACTAGTTTCTGTAGTTCGCTCCTTGGACAGTACTTCTCCATGAGTAGAGTCTTGAGATCGGCCTAGGTAAGATTTTAAGCCGCGTCCCTACCCAAGGTTTATACCTAAAGATTCCACCAAGTGAGGGCTTCGTCTTGGAAAGTGCAAGTAGAGTACTTCACTTTCTAGTCTTTAGAACAACCGCTGATGTCAACAACTGACTCAGTCTTTTCGATACAACGAACAATCCAAATGGCACCTTCGGTACCATGAAAGTTCCATGGTTTGCAAGCCATGAAAGTTTTGTATGAACATCCCCAAACAGGGTTTTCAACTTCTGTGTATACAATTGTGAATATTATAATTAACACAAAGTTTCGCGTAGGAGTAGCAAGTAGAGAATTTAGAGCCAAAATTTCCACCGTTATCCGTTTCGCTTCCACGTTGACGACCAGTACCTCCAGAACCTACGCTCGAATCGGCTCGAGCAGTGTCATGTCGAGCAATTGTCTCAGCAATCACTCTAGCCAGTGCAGCGGGAGTGGCTGGTAGTGGTTCGACATCGTTGGTTCGTGCAGATTGTCGGGTTTGCATTATTCCCTTCTAATATATCGCATATCAAAAGTGTAAGACACATATTTCCAAATATTGTCGTTCATAGAAATGTAACAATCAAATATAACCACGCATAGCAAGTCAAACACAACTACAAGATAAAAGAATACTGAACATAAACAAATATCATAACAGCGTAAACCATACATAACCCAAGGTGCATAAGTATCAGGGTACAAAAGATAAGCGGTCAAACCGTAGTAGTTCAGATCACAATACAACATAACATAACATCAAGTACCACCATAAAGCCAACTATGAAGAAGAAGACGGGAAAGTAGCGGCAAGAGCAGCAACTGCGTCCCGCATGCGCTGATCCATCTTTGCCATCCTCCTCTCTAAGATCTCCAATCGCCTCTCTGCCTCCGCTCTCCCTAAAGCCGTCGCTAGCCTCCCTCGCTCAGCCTCCGTCGCTCGCTCCTCCAGCTCTCGGATGCGTAAACCCATAGCCACTAGATGCATATCATGAGACAGAATAACGCTGCGCTCGATGTATAACGGTCTCCCGGATGATCCTCCCAATGTCATTGCCTCGTGATCATCCTCCTTGTCCCGATGGGCCAAGTCACCGGTGAGACTGGGGATGTATGGCTGCTTACGGGCCTGAGAACGCCTCCTCAACCCCGGTGATGGCTCGGTCACCGGCACGGGTGCCTCCATAGTACGTAACTCCGGTGTAGGGTCGGCAGGTAGGACAGGCTCGCCGTTAGGGGCAGCGTCGGCGGGCAATGTGGTAGCCGGAGCACGGGTAGGAAGGGCAATGACCACCGTCTGTCGCACCCTTTTACGGGGAGTGTACCTCCGGAGGGTACGACCTGTATAGTCGATGCGGAAAGAAGGGTCCAGACTCGAGGCAATAAGAGTAGTGGAAGGGGCCCTCGGAGGGTGAAAGTTCGGGTCAGCAAGGGAAGGAGGGACGTTATCCTCGGTGTCGTCATCAGAGACACGTCTCACTATGGGTGCATGATCCACATCCATGTCAGAGTCGGAGATCCAACCTCCTCCATGATTGGGGAAATCGGGGGCCTCATAGGGTATAGGAGCAGGTTGGGTAAGCGGAAGGTCCTCCTCGGGGGTGTCATCCACTAGGTAGTCTGGCTCGGAGTCGGAGAAGATAGTAAGATCAACTGTGATAGCCATGATCCTGTCACACGCATGCATATATATATATATATATATATAAATGAACATCTATGTAAATATACGAACTACTATACCCGTATGTCATCGTGGAGTAGCTTGAGACTTGAGAGGTGCAAGGCGAGACAGTGTGGTACTTCGTGAAAACGTTTCGAAAATGTTTTGGGTTATAGTTGACTCAAAAGAATCTTTGTTCGCTATAACCTTATGCTCTGATACCAATCTGTCACACCCTGCCGAGGCGGAAACATGAGGATGCGACGTCGAAAGGTTTTCAAGCACAAGGTTCAAGCAACACACAGTTTTATTTAAATGGATACCACCGAAGGATGGATAATATCATAAATTATTTAAATCATCATAACATTGTCTGAAAAATAGTAAATTGTCTGGAATTCATGACTCAAATACTGAAATGACGTGGGACTGACGAGACCTGATCCAAAATGGTACCGCTTGGTACATGCTTGAACCCCTCTCTCAAATCTCTGCTTCTCATCGTCAATTACCTGAAAAACATGAATAAAAGATTTGTCAATAATAATATTAGTGAGTTCACAGGCTTAGATATACTAAGCAAAGTGCTCGTGTAATTCGTGTATGACCAATCATAGGCTAGCTAAGTGAATGATTACTGTGCAAACCATGAGTTCCATAACCAAACCTCTTGACTGTTATTCCTCACACATTGTACACTAAAGACAATGTATGCATAGTAGAATACTAACACTCTTTTGTATGTAACCAGTTAGAGCGACTAACCAAGAGTGGGAGTGTCAACCTAATAGATCTATTAAAGTGTTCCATTATTGTTAGCTAATGGTTACGGTGCAATGTATGTACGAGGACTATTGAGATCTCATGAATTGATTGTCTCATGTTCCACATGGTAGTCATGATAGAATAACACATAAATGAATGGTGCTAGTGTTGTAGCATGTTTATCCCCCAAAATGGAAAAAAAATAGTAAAACAGGGCCGTGAAACTCACCTGATAATGACATGTGTGGTGTAGTGAAGCTGGAATGTGAAGCAACTACCGCCAAGACACTGGTTTCCCTATGATTATCAAGAGCATGGTAAATTGTACGTTCTGGTTGTTTATCATACAAGTTGTTCACCCGACATTTATGTGCCTTGGTTTTAGTGTAGGGAGGCCATGTTTTGTACACGTAACATTTTGTAATTGATTATTGTACTCGTAAGGGGTACGACTCTAGAAATCCTGGGCGTTTTGTTGTAAGGTGCTATCTATTGTGGACAGAACGGGCCCCACATGTTGTCATGGGTCACAAGTTGTTCCAAATAACACGTGTGGTCGATTTATAACCAAAACAATTATTTAAACATACGTTTAGACCTTTATTATATCTAAGCTAGTATTAACATATGTTTTAGTCTTATTAACATGTGTTATAATATGGTAGCCAAAACTAACACATATCACGGGCTTCAAAATTGATCATTTAAGGGACTAAAATCGGTTGATTTATGATTGCCAAGGTACCATCGAACCCTTACAATGTGTGTTAGTGTGTTGGTGTTAAAAGCCTATTATAAACACTTTGATTATAGACCTTTAGCTTCGAACATAAACCAACAAAATTTTGGTTATGATAACCGATTCTTAGTTTGTCAGTTAAGTTGTGGTTTGATTCCAAAAACATTACTTGAGCTATAGTGGTATCATAAGTGTGACACCCGGCAAATTCTGGTTAACAACGTTGTCTAGATGAAAGTCTACCTTAGCGAGTCACGCGTATATTGTACTTAACTGGGTTAGTTAAGTCGGGTTATGGTTCGGGAACTATTGGTTAGTCTAGAAGATCATTGGATGTTGGTCTAGAGGTTCGTTAGATGTCAGTCCTTAACCAAGTGTACAAACGGTGACGATTTGTAGGATCGTCAGGACATACGGAACGTACGAGTCTCGAGTCCCGGGAATTGGTGAACGAGTGCAAATATGTGTATTTACTTGTGTTATGTGTTTACAATCATTATATGACTTGTCGGTACGTGAATATGTATTAACATATGTTAAAACGGGGTTTAACGCGCAAAACACACGAAACCAGCCCCTATAGGCGAGTAGGAAGGCCTAATCGCCTATAAGGGAGGCGAGTAGGCAAACTTAGGGGCGAGTAGGGGCTACTCGTGTGCCCTTAGGGGCGAGTAGGCCCCAATTGCCTGAACAATCAGGCGATTAGGATTCCTAATCGCCTGAAACTGCTGCATACTCGCTAGTAACGGGCTGGACGACTAAAAACGACTATAAATACCATACTTAACCTCCTAAACTTCATTATACCAACCCTAGTCGTCCCATAACCCGCCCCAACACATAAACAACCTCTGGAAGGCGATTTTTGATCAAAACTCAAGGTTTCAAGCTTGAATCATCATATTTTCATAATCCTAAGGTTTGATTTTCATCCATAACTCTTTACAAACGTTTTTAATCAATCCCTAATGGTCCAGACCTGTTCTTAAACGAAAATGCTTTCTGAAAATCGTCAATAAGGTTTGTTAATCGGATTATAACTAATATGCATGCATTATGGGTGTGTATGATTAGAAAGCTAGGGTTTTTATGATTCATGATGATGATTTGATATATTATTATGATAGATCAGTATTGATATTGATAGTATGATGATAGAAATCTCAGTAATTGGATATTAGGGTTATGATTACGCGTGTTAGTATGATGTTGCATGCTATGTGAATAGGTGTTCGGATTACTTGGTTGCATGCAGGACTGATTATACGAGGTTAAACGAAGGATGTTGGATTAAACATGTTTAGGATAGTGTTTGGGATGATATTGGGTGGTTACACACGTTCTGGATCTGATTTGGAGCGTTAAACGCGCGAAAAACCGGAACAGCAAGGTTACAGGCGAGTAGCATTCCTAATCGCCTATGTTATAGGCGAGTAGGGTGCTAATCGCCTATAACATAGGCGAGTAGAGGCCTACTCGTGTGAAGATCAGGTGATTAGCCCTAATTGCCTATAAGTTCATGTGAATAGCCCTAATTGCCTATAAGTTCATGTGAATAGCCCTAATTGCTAGTAAGTTCATGTGAGTAGCTCCTAATCGCCTATAATAGAGGCGAGTAGGGTTTCTAATTGCTAGTTGACCAACCTAATTGCTAGTTGACTTTTCCTAATCGCGTGTACTGCTGCTGTAAGTGTAAATTAGCATTCCGAGACCCGATTTAACATGTAGTAACATGCTAGGAACCCCGTAACATGTCTAATAACTTGGTAACATATATTTGGATGTATTTCGGTGATACGTGAACTATGTGCTATAACTTGTTGTGCGTTAACGTATGTTAAGTGTACTTGCGTTATTGTATGTTTTGGAGCGTAAACATAACACGGGGAGTCTCGGGTCACCAATGGGATGTCGAGTCTTGTACTTTGGGTCAGTTAAACAGTCACGGTGTTTTCAAACGAACTTGGTTATGGTCTGGACATCTAGGGACTAATTAACCTGCGGGTTATTAGTCTAAGTACTTGTAACTGTCGTATGTTAGGTCGCCGCTTTACGGGACTAGCATAGCAGCTGAGTTTACTCGGGTTAAGGAGTAACGCAACTTAAGGTGAGTTTACGGCCCCTCTTTTAAACTGGTTTTATACTTTCGGGGGAGAAAACATGTGTTAAAACGATTATTTGGTAACTACTGTCATACTATGGGTTTCTATTGTGTACTACACGATCTTTGGAAGTCCCGGGGGGAACCATGAATGTGCGGGTTTGCACAACGGGGAAATGTGAATAGCGCTATTGGGAGTGACCAACCCCGCTCGTCGACTTGGAGGGTCGGCGGGTGCATA
This sequence comes from Ambrosia trifida, assembly GCA_028751855.1. Lineage (NCBI taxonomy): Eukaryota > Viridiplantae > Streptophyta > Magnoliopsida > Asterales > Asteraceae > Ambrosia > Ambrosia trifida. The sequence continues at coordinate 84,353,601 of CM054127.1, forward strand.
TTGTCTCAAACAGGAACAACAGGAACAACAGGAACTACATCGGGCATACTTTTGGTATTCGCGTTAGTAATGGTTTTCCAATCGTGGTAGTAACAAAACGTACGCCTAGCTAGCGTATACTGGTTTTCGATTATTATAGTATGGACAGGTGGACTTGGTACTTGGATACAAAACCTGTAAACTCACCAGCATTTTTGTGCTGACATAAACTTTTACATGTTTTCTCAGGTCGCTAAGGTAGCACGACTGGACTAGGGCGCACGCGTCTGCACGGCGTCTTACTAGGGTTGCATGGTCTTTTGAACGTTGAACTATTGTTTCATTATTGAGATACTGTTTTTGAATAAGCTTCCGCTGTAAACGGGATTTTAAACTATGTTTTGAAATTGCATTTATATTCATTTAGACATGTTTATTGTGATCGTTGGTTTGGATCCTGGTTTGTCATACGCCTCGCGGTAAAACTCCGCAAGTGGATTTTGAGGGTGTGACAGATTGGTATCAGAGCCAATGGTTATAGTGAACTAGGACTGCATGTAGAGTCTAGTCTATAGCCGAGTCGCACACACTAGACGATCACATGGTACTAAACGTTATAGTGGTTTACGTATGGTCTTGTCGGGGTGTCTCTAAATCATTGGTCTTTCTACGTTACATCATCCGTTCTATCTTAGGTTGGGTTACTTGTTTTCTAGGCAGTGTAGTCTATTGGGGTAACTCGTGTGCTCTTGAGATTTGTCCAAAGCTCGGACATCTCCCTTTCGCACTCCAATAGAAACACTTGTCATAAACTACCGTGGTATTACGGTGTGTAGCTAAGAGTCTATGTTCGGTGATTTGAACTTTGAACTAGGAGAACACTTGGAGGACCATGTAGAGCGTTTTATCATTTTGGGTGCACACAAAATCATAAAACGAAATGCATGGAAGCCCTAGTGAGCTCTGGGTTTGAGGGGATAGTCCTGGATTGGATCTAGCTTTGATCTTGTGAACATTAGTGGTTATCTTTAACTGCGAAACTAAATTTTCTCGTTCTTTCTGCCAGAATCATGTCTGGAGTGCGTGGAGGACGTGGAGGTGGTCGCAATGGTGGACGTGGTGGTGGTCGCGGTGGTGCTGGTGGTCGTGGTGGAGGTATTAACCTATCACAGGCTGATCTGAACAACTTGCTCCAAGCTGCCTTTCAGTTAGGGCACAACGGTGGTGGTAAGTTGATTCATCCATTTTCTTTGCCTCATTGGTGAACCTTGTTTACGTTATTCGTGGTTTCTCATACGTTTCATTTCAGGTGGTCCTGTTGACCCACCCCCACCCATGTGCACCTACAAGATGTTCCGGGACTGCAAGCCCCAGGAATTCTCTGGCACTGAGGGTGCGGTGAGCTTGCTTAGGTGGTTGGAGAAAGTGGAGTCGGTATTTCTGATGTGTAACTGTCTCCCAGAAGATCGGGTAAAGTATTCTGCTGCGTTATTTCAGGACGTGGCATTGACTTGGTGGAATGGCATCACCCAGAACATGGGTATTGGGGAGGCATATGCTATGCCATGGGAGAATTTTGTGCAGTTGCTGAAGCGTGAGTATTGTCCGAGGGAAGAGGTACAGAAGCTGGAGCATGAGGTGTGGAACCTCAAGATGACTGGGTCGGAAATTGAGAAGTATACTGTGAGGCGGAATGAGTTGGCAGTGCTGTGTCCCGATCTGCACGTGCCAGAATATCGTAGGATTGAACACTATGTCTCAGGGTTAGTACCGGAAATTGCAGGGTTAGTGGCTGCTGGAAATCATCCTACGTATGCGGAGGTAGTTCGATCGGCCCATAGGATGACCAACTTAAAGGTGAATGAGGGGATTTTGCCTGCGAAAGGTTCGAGTGTTAAGGCTCCAGAGAACAACAAGCGCAAGTGGGAAAATGACGGGAAAGGATCTGGGTCTGCACAGCAGGGTAAAAGGTTTGATAATGGGGGTTCATCTTCTTCGGGTAACAAGCAGGGTGGTTATGCGGGAAAACTGCCCAAATGCAACAAGTGTGGACGCCATCACCAAGGGAACTGCGACAGTAACCGTTGTCACCGCTGCCAGCGAACAGGGCATTATGCTAAGGATTGTCGGGCTACACTTCCATCAACTCAGGCTCCGACTAACAGCTCAGCTCCGACTACTCAGGGGACTACAGGGAAACAAGGATGCTACAACTGTGGTGACACTGGGCATTACAAGAAGGATTGCCCAAAACTGAAGCAGGGTGGGAACAACGGGAATGGGAACAACGGGGGCGGCGGCAGAAATGCACGTGCCTTCGTCATTGGAGCTGCTGAGGCTAGACAGGACCCTGACACAGTCACCGGTACGTTTCTTCTCAATAATCGTTCTGTTAGCGTGTTATTTGATTCTGGTGCCGACAAGAGTTTTGTATCCATGGATGTTAGTCGACTGCTAGATGTAGTACCCGTACCATTAGAGGCCAAGTATATTATTGAGTTAGCTGACGGTAAGACGATTGAAGCTACTAGTGTCCTACGGGAGTGTCAATTAGAGTTGTCGGGTATATCGTTCCCCATCGACCTTATGCCGGTACCATTGGGTAGTTTTGACGTTGTGGTAGGAATGGATTGGTTATCCTTGTATCGCGCGGAGATCGTCTGTTACGATAAGGTTATTCGGATTCCTCTCCCTGATGGAGAATTTCTTTCTGTGTACGGTATCAAGGGTGGTGTTCCGCTAAACATCATCTCTAGCATGAAAGCCCTTAAGTGTCTTCGAAAGGGTTGTCCAGCCGTTTTGGCGCTTTTATCTGTTTCCACTAGTGATGAGAAGAAGATCGACGATATTCCGGTGGTACGCGAGTTTCCTGATGTTTTTCCCGATGATTTACCTGGTCTTCCTCCTCATCGTCAAGTTGAGTTCGGTATTGATCTTGTACCAGGGGCTGCTCCTATTGCTCGGGCCCCCTACCGTCTTGCACCTCCCGAGATGCAGGAATTGTCTAGTCAGTTACAGGAACTCTTGGACAAGGGTTTCATCCGACCAAGTTCTTCCCCTTGGGGAGCCCCGATTTTATTTGTTAAGAAGAAGGATGGAAGTTTCCGATTGTGTGTGGACTACAGAGAACTGAACAAATTGACCGTTAAGAACCGTTATCCTCTTCCACGTATTGATGATCTATTCGACCAGCTTCAGGGTTCTAGTTATTATTCCAAGATCGATTTGAGGTCCGGTTATCACCAGCTGCGCGTCAGGGAGGCTGACGTTGCAAAGACTGCTTTTCGAACACGTTATGGCCATTTCGAATTCTTGGTCATGCCTTTCGGTCTCACGAACGCACCGGCGGTTTTCATGGACTTGATGAACCGCGTCTGTAAACCATATTTGGACAAGTTCGTCATTGTGTTTATTGATGACATTCTGATCTACTCCAAGAACGAGACCGAACACGGGGAACATCTACAGTTAGTTTTGGAACTCTTGCGACGGGAACAACTTTACGCCAAGTTCTCAAAGTGTGACTTTTGGTTGCGCGAAGTTCAATTCCTAGGACATGTGGTTAATGAACTAGGGATTCATGTCGATCCAGCAAAAATCGAAGCGATCAAGGACTGGGGAGCACCAAAGACGCCAACTGAGGTGCGACAATTCCTAGGCCTTGCGGGCTACTATCGTCGTTTCATTCAGGGGTTCTCGAAGATTGCTCAACCCCTCACCACTCTCACGCAGAAGGATAGGAAGTTCGACTGGGGTGAACCACAAGAGTCAGCGTTTGAAGAACTGAAGTCTAAACTGTGTTCTGCTCCTATTTTGTCTTTACCTGAGGGTCCTGATGATTTCGTTGTCTACTGTGATGCTTCCATTCATGGACTCGGTTGCGTGTTGATGCAACGCGAGAAAGTGATTGCGTATGCTTCTCGTCAACTCAAAGTGCACGAGAAGAACTACACAACTCATGACTTGGAGTTGGGTGCCGTGGTATTCGCGTTAAAAATTTGGAGACATTACTTGTACGGTACCAAATGCACCATTTACACCGATCACAAGAGTCTCCAACACATTTTCGACCAACAACACTTGAACATACGGCAGCGTCGTTGGATCGAACTTCTGAACGACTATGATTGTGCTATTAAGTACCATCCTGGCAAGGCGAATGTTGTAGCAGATGCCTTGAGCAGGAAGGAATCTACTAAACCTCGTCGCGTTCGGGCGTTGCAGCTCACCATCCATTCGTCGTTACCTGATCAACTCCGTTCTGCCCAGTTGGAAGCTTTGAAGGAGGAAAACCTTAAAGCTGAAACTATGCACGGTGCCGACAAGCACCTAGAGCGAAGGCCTGATGGCCTGCACTATTTCGCAGAACGTATATGGGTTCCTTTGTTCGGGGGACTACGGGAGCTTGTCCTTGATGAGGCTCATAAGTCCCGGTATTCTATTCATCCTGGTTCGGATAAGATGTACCAAGATCTGAAGGTGCTTTACTGGTGGCCAAACATGAGGTCGGACATAGCCTCATATGTGAGCAAATGCTTGACCTGTGCTAAGGTCAAGGTGGTATACCAGAAACTGTCGGGTCTCTTGCAACAACCTGAAATTCCGGAATGGAAATGGGAACGGATTACTATGGATTTTGTCACACAACTTCCTAAGTCACCAAGCGGGAATGACAAGATATGGGTGATTGTCGATCGGTTGACGAAATCAGCTCATTTTCTTGCTATTAAGGAGACCGACACCATGGATCGTTTGGCTCGTCTTTACTTGAAGGAAGTTGTTTCTAAGCACGGGGTGCCAGTTTCTATTATCTCGGATCGTGACTCCCATTTTACTTCTCACTTCTGGAAGTCTTTGCACAAGGCTTTGGGTACCCAACTAGACATGAGTACGGCATACCATCCACAGACTGACGGTCAGAGTGAGCGCACGATTCAAACTTTAGAAGACATGCTGCGGGCATGTGTGATCGATTTTGGAAAGGGTTGGGAAGCTCATCTGCCGTTAGTAGAATTCTCGTATAATAACAGTTATCACACGAGCAGCAAGGCTGCTCCGTTCGAAGCACTGTACGGACGGAAATGCCGTTCTCCTCTTTGTTGGGCTGAAGTGGGTGAGAGTCAACTCACTGGGCCTGAACTAGTGTACGAAACTTCGGAAAAGATCGTACAGATTCGTAATCGGTTGGCGGCGGCACGGGACCGGCAAAAGAGTTATGCTGATCAGCGTCGCAAACCACTGGAATTCCAAGTCAATGACAAGGTACTTCTAAAAGTCTCGCCGTGGAAGGGCGTCATACGCTTTGGGAAGCGTGGCAAACTCAACCCGCGGTATGTCGGCCCATTTACGATCCTGGAACGGATTGGGCCGGTGGCATATCGACTTGATCTACCGACGGAGCTCGGTAACGTACATAACGTCTTTCACGTGTCAAACTTGAAGAAGTGTCTGGCTGACGAGTCTCTCATCGTTCCACTAGAAGAGATCAAGGTTGATGATCGTCTTCGGATTGTGGAAGAACCTGTGGAGATCCTTGATTACAAGATTCGTAGTCTACGTCACAGCAAGATTCGTATCGTTAAGGTTCGGTGGAACTCGGACCGGGGACCGGAATATACATGGGAACGGGAGGATCAGATGAAGTCTAAGTATCCTCATCTTTTTCCTAAGGAAGCGTTCGAGTCGAGACATGTCTCTTCGGCAGCTGAATGAATCTCGGGTCGAGATTCCTTTTAACGTGGGGATGATGTGACAACTCGGGTAAATCTCTCTTTTGGTTTCTATCTTTTTGTTTGTTTCCTTCGTTATTTCTTTTGTCCTTTTGGTACTTGTGCAATTTTCGGGACGAAAATTCTTTTAACGTGGGGATGATGTGACACCCGGCAAATTCTGGTTAACAACGTTGTCTAGATGAAAGTCTACCTTAGCGAGTCACGCGTATATTGTACTTAACTGGGTTAGTTAAGTCGGGTTATGGTTCGGGAACTATTGGTTAGTCTAGAAGATCATTGGATGTTGGTCTAGAGGTTCGTTAGATGTCAGTCCTTAACCAAGTGTACAAACGGTGACGATTTGTAGGATCGTCAGGACATACGGAACGTACGAGTCTCGAGTCCCGGGAATTGGTGAACGAGTGAAAATATGTGTATTTACTTGTGTTATGTGTTTACAATCATTATATGACTTGTCGGTACGTGAATATGTATTAACATATGTTAAAACGGGGTTTAACGCGCAAAACACACGAAACCAGCCCCTATAGGCGAGTAGGAAGGCCTAATCGCCTATAAGGGAGGCGAGTAGGCAAACTTAGGGGCGAGTAGGGGCTACTCGTGTGCCCTTAGGGGCGAGTAGGCCCCAATTGCCTGAACAATCAGGCGATTAGGATTCCTAATCGCCTGAAACTGCTGCATACTCGCTAGTAACGGGCTGGACGACTAAAAACGACTATAAATACCATACTTAACCTCCTAAACTTCATTATACCAACCCTAGTCATCCCATAACCCGCCCCAACACATAAACAACCTCTGGAAGGCGATTTTTGATCAAAACTCAAGGTTTCAAGCTTGAATCATCATATTTTCATAATCCTAAGGTTTGATTTTCATCCATAACTCTTTACAAACGTTTTTAATCAATCCCTAATGGTCCAGACCTGTTCTTAAACGAAAATGCTTTCTGAAAATCGTCAATAAGGTTTGTTAATCAGATTATAACTAATATGCATGCATTATGGGTGTGTATGATTAGAAAGCTAGGGTTTTTATGATTCATGATGATGATTTGATATATTATTATGATAGATCAGTATTGATATTGATAGTATGATGATAGAAATCTCAGTAATTGGATATTAGGGTTATGATTACGCGTGTTAGTATGATGTTGCATGCTATGTGAATAGGTGTTCGGATTACTTGGTTGCATGCAGGACTGATTATACGAGGTTAAACGAAGGATGTTGGATTAAACATGTTTAGGATAGTGTTTGGGATGATATTGGGTGGTTACACACGTTCTGGATCTGATTTGGAGCGTTAAACGCGCGAAAAACCGGAACAGCAAGGTTACAGGCGAGTAGCATTCCTAATCGCCTATGTTATAGGCGAGTAGGGTGCTAATCGCCTATAACATAGGCGAGTAGAGGCCTACTCGTGTGAAAGATCAGGTGATTAGCCCTAATTGCCTATAAGTTCATGTGAATAGCCCTAATTGCCTATAAGTTCATGTGAATAGCCCTAATTGCTAGTAAGTTCATGTGAGTAGCTCCTAATCGCCTATAATAGAGGCGAGTAGGGTTTCTAATTGCTAGTTGACCAACCTAATTGCTAGTTGACTTTTCCTAATCGCGTGTACTGCTGCTGTAAGTGTAAATTAGCATTCCGAGACCCGATTTAACATGTAGTAACATGCTAGGAACCCCGTAACATGTCTAATAACTTGGTAACATATATTTGGATGTATTTCGGTGATACGTGAACTATGTGCTATAACTTGTTGTGCGTTAACGTATGTTAAGTGTACTTGCGTTATTGTATGTTTTGGAGCGTAAACATAACACGGGGAGTCTCGGGTCACCAATGGGATGTCGAGTCTTGTACTTTGGGTCAGTTAAACAGTCACGGTGTTTTCAAACGAACTTGGTTATGGTCTGGACATCTAGGGACTAATTAACCTGCGGGTTATTAGTCTAAGTACTTGTAACTGTCGTATGTTAGGTCGCCGCTTTACGGGACTAGCATAGCAGCTGAGTTTACTCGGGTTAAGGAGTAACGCAACTTAAGGTGAGTTTACGGCCCCTCTTTTAAACTGGTTTTATACTTTCGGGGGAGAAAACATGTGTTAAAACGATTATTTGGTAACTACTGTCATACTATGGGTTTCTATTGTGTACTACACGATCTTTGGAAGTCCCGGGGGGAACCATGAATGTGCGGGTTTGCACAACGGGGAAATGTGAATAGCGCTATTGGGAGTGACCAACCCCGCTCGTCGACTTGGAGGGTCGGCGGGTGCATATTGTCTCAAACAGGAACAACAGGAACAACAGGAACTACATCGGGCATACTTTTGGTATTCGCGTTAGTAATGGTTTTCCAATCGTGGTAGTAACAAAACGTACGCCTAGCTAGCGTATACTGGTTTTCGATTATTATAGTATGGACAGGTGGACTTGGTACTTGGATACAAAACCTGTAAACTCACCAGCATTTTTGTGCTGACGTAAACTTTTACATGTTTTCTCAGGTCGCTAAGGTAGCACGACTGGACTAGGGCGCACGCGTCTGCACGGCGTCTTACTAGGGTTGCATGGTCTTTTGAACGTTGAACTATTGTTTCATTATTGAGATACTGTTTTTGAATAAGCTTCCGCTGTAAACGGGATTTTAAACTATGTTTTGAAATTGCATTTATATTCATTTAGACATGTTTATTGTGATCGTTGGTTTGGATCCTGGTTTGTCATACGCCTCGCGGTAAAACTCCGCAAGTGGATTTTGAGGGTGTGACAATAAGTGCCGATTGTTATCTAACAAGTGAGGTATCTTTATAAATGTGATCACTAGATAGTTGAAACAATTATAAATGAAACAATGTGTGCAAAACTCATGTGAATGTTCGATTGAGTTGAGTCAAGGGTCGAATAGGGCCGGGTAAACTAAATGGGGTCGACGAGATCAAAGTTTAGAGTCATAGGGAACTTACCGAAAGATGGTTAGTGTTAGATAGCCTCTTGATCTCCTCCTTGAATCTTGAAATCTTTGAAGAGTTAGTATAGTGATGGGTAGGCTTCGGTTATGGCTAGGGAGTATACGAAAGTTTGAGAGGAGTAGAATAGTTTGTGTTGTGGCAAATGTTAGCGATGTATGGCCTTCTTTTATATGGGATCGATCAAGTGAGGACAAAGATAAGAAAGGAAAGTTTAAGCTCCTTGGTTGATGCATGGTTTAAGTCTTTAATCACCATATTATGAAAGATATGGACATGAGATCACATGCATTCTTCCCTGTCAATGGGGACAAGTGTTCTTGTCTTACATCCATTTTAGTATAAGGGATTGTTTCATTCATGTTGTAACATTTTTTGTCCATTTTGGCCGCTAGTTGTAGGGATAATCAAGGTATTTTTGGCAAAAGATCAAGGTTTTACAAGGATTGTGGGAATGGTTTAGACCCTTGTTGGTATAACAAGCTTGGTTGTCAAGTGATAGTGACTTGTGAGGAAGCTTATCTTCGACCGAATGTCACCAAAGGAGGAAACAAAGATTTGCAATTTGCCATGGGGTGTTAACATGTTAAGTTATTGTCAATGGGTGGATTGTTTGTCCTTTTTTGATCGATTAGTATCATCATTGACACAATCTTGGCCTTTGGCTGTGAGATTTTGGGAGTGGTGTCAAGGGAATGGATTATCTAGTGAAAGGGACATTCCATAGATGTGATGATGAGGTTTAAAGGATGGTTCCATTTGTATAAATAAAATAACTAAGGGTTGCATACACATATGTGCGTATATATTGTCGTGTAAGTATATATATATAGTTGTAAATGAGCGAGTATTGTACAAGTTTGTATGGATACATAGTGTGTTTAAAGACTCAATGATGATATTAACATGTATTAATACCCATTAATTATGAACACATGTAATTATATGTTAACATATGATAATGTTTATGATTCGTATACATGTGTTAATGAGGAGCTCACCATGTGTTAGAGCCTGGTAACGTCATAAAATACTTTGTGATTGTTCGGGTGTTGTATGCACAAACGAGTGATTTATCGAGTTTCCTAAATAACTTGTGATTCACTAGGTTGGGGGTTATAGTGTGTGCAAAATGTCTAATTATTCACATGAAATGACAATATTAAGTAAAATGAGTTCGGATGTTGACCTGGATCATTGACTGATGTCACAGATCTAGCCCGAAGCATGCTCTAGGATGAACTAATTCGTCAGGAGGCTCGCCAAAAGACCAACCAAACAGTCCTTGTTGCACCATCTTTACAGCAGTAGCCGCACCAGAACGCTCCATATACCAACAACAATACGTAGCAGCCCCAACAACAATTTTACTACAGCCGTAACAGAGGCCGAGTACGCGGCCGCAGACGCAGCAGCCGTGGCCGAGGGTCCGGTGGTCATGGACAACAAGGTTATTAGCCGCAGTGACACCCGTCGAAATCACAGGTCATATCTGTACACCTAGCTACATGTATACAGTGTGCATAGCATTACATTCCATGTGTTACATTTCAATTGGGCCATACAGGGTTCCAACAAGTCAATACAAAGGCATACAGTCTAATAGTAGACACACTAGTCCTATTTAGTTGAATAATTCATGATAGATTCTAGGCAATCCATGCAGTTGAACAAGAATTCCAACTTGTTACCCCGACCAGAACAAAAGCAGACAATGAATCACCGGTACATTATCCATGATGAATTAGTTAGAACACGAGCAATGTGCCCACATGTGCTCCCAAGGAATTGATCCATAAGACTTGTGTAAGTATGTGAATCAAAACAAACACACTATCACTTGTACATACATACGACCATATCTATACACATGTATATCAAAACACAATCCCACCAAATCCAAGACAATTGCCAAAATAGGATCATTGACCACCTTAATCAACCAACCTTACATAAGTTGACTTGCCAAGAATTCCTTGTTCTTTCCCCATGCATGTTTCAGCTCACATGTTTCCAAGGAAATAGTGTGTGCAGTGTTTTGGACACTATCTAACTTGTACAAGACACACTTACATCTCTATATACACGGCTATACACACACACAATCATATGGTGAGAAAATGACAAATACCACTCACACACACATATACACGATCGCGTATATATGCATACACATGCTCTCTCATCTCCTAGTCATAATTCTTATACCGAAAGCACTTAAACCTAGGATATAAACCAACATAGAAGCAAGTTTTTCCCAAAAACACTCCCCATGACATTTGACCTTCCATGAGTATCCAAATATCTTTCCAATAATCGGCCTACACCACCATACATGATCCAACAAAAACCACATGAACACACCACCTCATACTTATCATTTCCAAGATGTTTCACCAACATGACCAAACTTGAACTTACAACATGGATGAGGGAATGTTGACTACCCAAGACCCTTAAAACCGTCTAAAGTTTTGGCTAAGGGATTCCCAAGACAAACTACACACTACACAAGGTCAACTCTTTGCACTAGAATAATAAAACATAAAACACATGAGTATGATTTCTTTGTCAACCTTCCCACAAATAGAATGCCCATTCCCCATGAATATAGCGGCTGAACACTATCCCTACACAACCAAACAAGACTTCAAGGTCAACTTATTACTCTAGCATGCCCTTTCATCTTAGCACTCCATGAAAGCAAGCCATTGACATTCTAAATTTGTTCACCAATGAGATCTTGGTCACCTCCCACCTTCGGCTAAATATAGGGACCCTTAGAAGCCATTGTGATCACACCACAACACCATAATTTGCACTAACACTTGAAAACCTCTCATTTCCCCTTGATAACCCCTCGACCGAAGGCAAGCACACCCAAGAGGCTCGGCTCGATCGACCATCACCACCACTTAGGAGTTCCAAGTCTTTAACTAGCACCTAGGAGCTTCATTGTGAGGAGTTAGCTTATTATTCTTTGATCTTTTTGGCTACACATACACGAGGTATAACATTCAAACCATTTTTCTTTGTTTGTATAGATGATCAAGCAAGGAGGTTCACCCGAGGCTCACACACACTTGCACACTTCCTTAACAAGTAGTTTTTCATATTAAACTAACCTAAACACTTAAGTTTTATGATTTAAGTTCAATGTTTTAAGCTTATGCATACTCACCCACATATATACGATTTCATGCATGTTAGAATCCATATATGGACATCTACGTACCCCCACACATACACATGAGTGTATGCGTGAGAGTATGGGGCCGAGGCTGGCCCAAGCTAAGCCAAACTTGTTTAGTTTTGCAACTTATACTAAAGGTTACTTTATAAATATGTGTTAAGGACACTAAAAACATGTGTTAATAAGCTTAACACAAGAGTTTTCTCAACAAACCACGAGGAACACTAGTATGGTGTATATTCAAGGATAAAATACCTAAAATGTCATTTTTATACAAAAATGTCAAAGGATTTGTCCATATCCCATCCTAGACTTACATAACCGAGGCATAAGTAACACTCGGTAACATTTAGTAAGTCAAGACACTTGTTTTACCAAAGATAGACTAAACATAGTCACTTTAATGACAAAACAAAACTTTTCTGACACATACAGTGTGTGACACAATGGATAGTGGTACAAAAGCCTCTAGTCCATAGGTGTCCCAGTCGGGTGAACAATTGCATGGTAATTAGAACAAAACATAGACTTAAGGTTGCCTTTAAATGCACATAGGGCATCCCTGACCAGACACACCGCATCAGATTCAGTTCAGTCTAGCATCCAGATACCAAGTCAGTATTTCACGACCCCTTTTTACAGTTTTCACATTTTCCGGGGGAAAAACATGCGTACAATTTTTAGTTAGAATCATGACTATTATTGTAACATTTTGAAAATTTTGAATTAATAAAATTCCCGTTTTTATTCATTCAAGTCCCATTCACATTTATTTTATAACATTATTACTTTCATTCCTATAAATTTTAGACATGTCAAAGTTATTAACACAAACCTTGCTCAATAAAACAAAATATTTGAACCCTTTTTAATAATAATAATAATAATAATAATATTCAGATTTTATTATAAAAATTTGTTTTATACACTAACCATCACCATAACCATAACCAAAACATTAATAACAAAGCCAAACCAAGCCCAAATTTCATTTTTTTTCGAAGCCCAAGCCACCCAGCCCAAAACCCACCAAACTTGGCCCAATCTCTTTCCCCTTTCCCCTGCTAACTCTCGACACCAAGATTTTTGATCACAAACACTTGGATTTTGACCACCTAATTGCGCCTATTTTGGAAACCACTTTTGTAATTAATTCGTGTAAATTGACCGACTATAATATACACGTCAAACCGGCTCATCATACACGCGTTCACAGCTAATGATTGGAGTTGAGGACTAGATTTTGACCAAAACGAGTTAACATTTAAAACCTTCCATTTTAGCGACTATAATATAAATTGAACCCATTCCTATGCTCCGAAAGTACCGAATAGCAAAAGCCCTCTCCCTAATCAGTATCTCTAACCCTCTATGTCGTGAAATCAAGCTTCTTTGACTTTCTGATTGACTCGCGATTAGAAGCTTTACGTGTCTGGTATGATCTCATTCGTTATTCTTATACATTAATCGGTCATTGTTAGTTTATAACCCCATGTTTAATCGGGATTTGATTGTATGTTTAATCGGATTAAGATTCTAGGGTTTTTATGTGCTAATTTTGGAAGATGACACGCCTGCATATTTGTTTATAACTAAAACAAAAGAAAACAAATAACAAACTGATCGTCAGATCAGTTGGATAACACGCGTCTGGTTCAAATCTGGCCGGCCGAGGTCTCGAGTTCGAGAGCCGTCCAACACGCCATTTTTTCTAAAATATCCCTTTCATAAAAAAAGAGAACACATTTATTTAAAAACCGGTTATAACCCGAATTCGAACCCATGACCTCTTCAATTTCTAGGCCTTATAATCACAAGTCCAGACCAATTGGTCTGGACCCTGAGAACGTTAACAACCCAGATTTAATTGTATTTAAACACTTATTAATATGGAATAATGTAATTCTTATAATTTCTTTATTAATCAAATTTTATAAGAAAAATCCTTTTATTTAACAAAACGATTTATATAAATTCTACAAAAAATATTTTAGACTAATAAACTAATAAATTTTATAAAACTAAATTTTATTTTCTGCAAAAGGTTAATTATTTTTTTTAATCAATTTATTTTATTTTAATCATATTAAATTCATAGTAAATTCATTTTCCATCATTTTTGCATTAAAATTTCACATAAATTATTCTTAATAAATTAGATCAGAAATAAAATATTATAATCTGAAATTTATGAATTTTAATATTTTTAGATATTAATACCATGTTTTGACTAATTATGTTAGGATCTGAGTTTGATTTGTTTTGATTGTTTAACAAATGAAAGATGAAAGAAGTTAATCTATAAATGGAAAGTGCAGCGGAATAATAAACTATGAATCAAATGATTACAACGATTACACAAGTACTCCCCCTCAGCCTGATCACTCTGTGATAGTTTGTCTAAGAGAATGTTTTGAGTGATGTATAGAACAATACATACACTATTCTATGTATAGACAAACTAAACCACTGATGACCTATGGCTGACGTCGCCTAAGACAGTGACATTTAACATAATAATAACAACATAAAACATCTGATAAAACAAACACTATTACATAGGAAACCTCTGATATCTAAACAGCTGATATGTAAACCTCTGATAGGTTGGATCATCTGTTGAAGCCTAAATGCTGTTGGCTCCAACAGACCTTGAGTCTTCAGTACTTCGGATCAGTAGTTGTTTCTTCATCAGTCCTTTGTGAACATCAGTTGTTCAGCAGATGTTAGAGTCAACAGTCTTTTAGGAGAAGTAACATGTAAATGCTGAATTTATTCTGGATCATATATAGCATGTTTTGGCTTTTCAAATCACATGTTCTTCTACAGGTCAGCAGACCCAACAAATTAATTATAATGTGTTATATATTCTTTAATCAAGAAAATAATTTTATAAAAAATATTTTCATACTATAATATATTAGTACAACAACCCTTGGTTAAGATTTTACAAAAAAAAATCCTTTCATTTATTTATTTTCTTATTTTCTTCCTTACTTAATATCTAAATAAAGATTATTTAAAATTAATTATTAAACGATCGTCAATCCCCAAATTAGGAACCCTAGAATACTTTTAAACTAGAAAACTTAGACTTTTAAGTTTTCCCAACACTTATTTTATTGCCTTAAAAATAGGGTGATACTTGGATACACTCGAGCCACTTTTATTCTATATCAAGGAATTCAATACTACCATTAAGGTGAGTTTACATAGCCTCGTTTATGCAACTTTTTATGCTTGAAACTTTATGCTTTTATACTTGAGCAATTCTTCATACGTGTCTAGTTGTAAATCTGTGATGCCACATGTCATAGACAAAAACTTGTTAGACTTAAACTTAAACTTACATAATCATTAGCTTTGGCAAAGCCGGCGATATACAATGATAGGTCTATTGGATTGACAACCCCACCTAGATTCGTTGACCATTTCTATGGGGAGCGCGGGTGATTGTTATCGTTCCAAACTTTATAAGGAGAACCGTGGATGCGGGATGGACCTAAACTATATAAGGAGAACCGTGGATACGGGATGGACCTAAACTTTATAAGGAGAACCGTGGATGCGGGATGGACCTAAACTTTGTCGGAGGATGGATTATATGCATATTATCATTTGTGATTTTGTTTCCACATGTAGACTTTGATATACAATAGACATATGAATTGCTAAACTTTTGAAAACTTACAAACTTAATGCTAGACTAGGTCTATGTATTCTCACCAACTTTTAGTTGACCCCCCATCTTTTCCAAACTTAACAGTTTTAGGAAACAATGGTGTTTGAAGTCTATTGCTATCCCAAGAGGAGATTGTTTGAAGTTGTTTCTTATCATTGCATGTAAAATTTCAGTTGGTGACAATTGGATGTATTTAGTTTAAATTATATGTAATGGAATAAAGGATTATTTAAACATATGTATTGCCATGAGCTACCGAACAATCATCACTACGTGGCACCTTGATGTTTCCGCCATCGGTTAGGGTGTTGCAATTATGTGAACATGAGACATTAAGGTTCTGGATCCATTAAGCCCTCATGTCATACATCATACCATAACCATTAGCTATGGACTTAGCCATGAAACATCAGGATTGATCTATGGGTTGACACCCCCACTCTTGGTCAGTCGCTCTGACCGGATGACAAATATCAAAAGAGTGCTTTTATTTCACATTATTTCATTGTCTTTAGTGTACAATGGGCGAGGCACAACATGTCAAGGTTTGGCTATGGGCTCATGTCAGATCACATATTGATTATTGCCCTAGCTAGGCAATGATTTAGTCGGTTTTGGATTACATATCCACTATATAGAAAACCTGTGAACTCACCAACTTTGTGTTGACCTATATTTCCTTTAATGCCTATTTTTCAGGAAATTAGCATGCATAATGGAACTTGCGGGGGTCGCGTGTGAGCATTTGTGTGATACCTTCTTTTGGACCGTTGTGTTGTTGTTTTAACACTAGAAATTTACATACAATGGTTTTAATTTTAAACAATTAACATTATGTTGAACAAATTTGGTTGTTTAATGAAAGTTCCCGCTTTGTTTTAATTAATGCTCGTGCGACCTTTGTGCTTGGAAATCTTTCGAATTCGCACCTCGCGTTTCCACCTTGGTGGGGTATGACAGATTGGTATCAGAGCATGGGGTTATAGTGAACTGAGATTCTTTTGAGTCAAACTATAATCTAAACAAAACTTGATTTCGAAATGTTTTCCAAAGAAAGAAACACAACACTTATCCCTACGCGCTACGCAAGTTCCATGCCAGTTATGTATCAAGTGCAAGAAGTTCAAGCGGATGGGACATCCCACAGTGCAGTACTAGGCCAAGACAGTTGTGAGTGATGTTTCGAGTGTGGTGCTACCGACAATTTCAAGAAAGACTGCCCCAAGCTGAAGGGTCAGGCTCATGGCAGGGCTTTTGTCATGGGAGCTGATGACGCACGCGAGGATCCTAGCGTTGTCACGTGTACGTTTCTCGTAAACAATCGTACTGCTTCTGTACTATTTGATACCGGTGCTGATCTATTCTTTGTGTCAACTAACTTTAAATGGACCCTCGGATTAGAGTCACATAAGTTGCATGAACATTACTCCATAGAATTGGACAATGGTAAGGCAATTAGGTCCGAAGAAGTAGTTAAGAATTGTGCGTTAAAGTTAGGAGATCATGAGTTTAGTATTGATCTTCTACCGATCGAATTGGGAAGTTTCGACGTTGTAGTTGGTATGGACTGGTTGTTGAAGAATCGTGCAGAGGTCATCTGTTTTGCGAAAGTGGTTTGAGTTTCGTTGCCCAGTGGAGAGGTTTTATCCATACAGGGGGAGCGCAGGAAGACCCCGTTGCGATTTGTGTCTTGCATGAAGGCCAAGAAGTGCTTGCGAAAAGGTCATTTTGCTTTCCTAGTGATTGTGCATGAGAAGAAGCCAGCGGTGAACAGAATCGAAGACATCCCTGTCATGAGGGATTTTCTAGAAGTTTTTCCTGAAGATCTGCCAGGATTGCCACCCGCGAGGCAAGTCGAGTTTCGTGTTAATCTCATTCCCGGAGCTTCTCCCGTAGCCCGTTCACCTTACCGCTTAGCTCCATCCGAGATGCAAGAACTGTCCACCCAGTTGCAAGAGTTGCTTGACAAGGGATTCATCCGACCAAGCTTGTCACCTTGGGGAGCTCCAGTTCTGTTCATCAAGAAGAAGGATGGATCATTTCGCATGTGCATCGACTACAAAGAGTTGAACAAGCTTACAGTGAAGAACTGTTACCCTCTTCCCAGAATAGACGATCTGTTCGATCAATTGCAAGGCTCCAGTTTCTACTCGAAGATTGATCTGAGGTCAGGCTATCACCAGTTACGTATTCACAAAGAGGACATACCCAAGACTGCTTTCAGAACGCGGTATGGCCATTTTAAGTTTCTGGTTATGCCATTCAGTTTGATGAACGCACTAGAAGTGTTCATGGATTTGATGAACAGGGTGTGCAAACCTTACCTCGACAAGTTCGTGATCGTATTCATTGACGACATTCTGATCTACGCACGGACTCGAGAAGAGCATGAGCAACATTTGAGAGTGATTCTGAATCTACTCAAGGAGGAAAAGATGTATGCCAAGTTCTCCAAATGCAAATTCTGGATTCGTGAAGTTCATTTCCTCGGCCACGTAGTGAACGAGAAAGGCATACATGTTGATCCAACCAAAGTTGAGTCGATCAATGACTGGCCTAGACCCAGTACCCCCACAACAGTTCGACAATTTCTAGGGTTAGCTAGCTACTATCGATGATTCATCAAGAATTTTTCAAAGATAGCCCAGTCCCTAACAGTCTTGACTTAGAAAGACAAGAAATTCGAATGGGGAGATCCACAAGAATCCGCTTTTCAGCTCTTGAAGTTCAAGCTCAGCAGCGCACCCATTCTCTCACTGCCAGAGGGAACGGAAGACTTCGTCATCTATTGCGATGCATCTCACCTAGGTCTCGGTTGTGTCTTAATGCAGAGAAACAAAGTCATAGCCTATGCCTCTCGACAACTCAAGGTGCGCAAACGGAACTACACAACCCACGATCTGGAGTTGGGTGCAGTAGTGTTCGCATTCAAGATATGGAGACACTACCTATATGGGACTAAGTGTACTATCGTTACTGACCATAAGAGCCTACAACATATCATTGACCATAAGGATCTGAACATGCGTCAGAGATGATGGGTTGAGCTACTCAATGATTATGACTGTGAGATTAAGTACCATCCAGAGAAGGCAAATGTTGTAGCAGACACATTAAGCCGAAAGGAACGTGCCAAAACGCCGCGTGTTCGTGCGTTAGGCATGACCATTCATACTGATCTCACTGCTCATATTCTCCAGGCTCAGGAGGAAGCTCTTAAGGATAATATTGGACATGAAGCTTTATACAGTCAGGCTAGTCAACTGACGAAGAGGTCTGACAGGACAAAGTATTTCTTGAATAGAATATGGGTTCTTTTGTATGGAGGTTTGCGTGACTTGGTTTTAGATGAAGCACATGAGTCCAAGTACTCAATACACCTTGGCACAGACAAGATGTATAAGGACTTCAAGCAGTTTTATTGGTGGCCTAACATCAAGGGTTGTATTGCGACCTATGTGAGACGTTGCCTAACGTGTTCAAAGGTGAAGGCAGAGTACCAGAAGCCGTCCGGTATGCTTCACCAACCAGAGATTCCTGTTTGGAAATGGGAGCAAATCTCTATGGATTTCATCACTAAGTTGCCAAGAACATCTCGTGGTCATGATGTGATTTGGGTAATTATTGACCTTTTAACAAAGTCCGCGCATTTCTTGCCAATCAAAGAAACAGACAAAACAGAGAAATTATCCCGATTGTACATCAATGAGATTATATCAAGGCATGGCGTGCCTACTTCCATAATCTCTGACCGAGATAGTCACTTCACTTCGAGATTTTGGCAGTCACTACAAGACGCTCTTGGTTCCCGATTTGACATGAGCAACGCTTACCATCCTCAGACAGATGGGCAAAGCGAAAGGACCATCCAGACGCTGGAGGACATGCTCCGCGCATGTGTAATTGACTTTGGGTAAAATTGGGATACACATTTGCCGTTGATTGAATTTTCCTACAATAAGAGTTACCACACCAGCATCAAAGCTGCCCCTTTCGAAGCATTGTACAGACGCAAGTGTCGATCGCCCGTGTGTTGGGCTGAAGTAGGGGACAAGCACTTGACAAGTCCCGAACTCATCCAGGAGACAACTGACAAGATCTTCCAGATCAGGGCCAGATTGAAAGCCGCCAGAGACAGACAGAAGATTTATGCGGACAAAAGGCGCAAGCCCTTAGCGTTTCAAGTGGGTGACAGAGTTTGGCTCAAAGTATCTCCATGGAAAGGGGTTCCCAGGTTTGGAAAATGTGGGAAGCTCAATCCCAGATACATAGGTCTGTTCGAGATCCTTGCACGGATTGGATCGATTGCTTTAAAACTCAAGCTACCCCAAGAACTCAGTGGTGTCCACGACACGTTCCCTGCTCGAACCTCAGGAAGTGTCTTGTTGATGAATCATTGGTTATCCCTCTAGAGGAAATCCACATCGACAAACAACTTCATTTCAAAGAGGAGCCACTCGAGATAACAGATTGGAAAGTTCAGAAACTTCACCGCAGTCAGGTCAAGTTGGTCAAGGTACACTGGAATTCCAAATGCGGACCTGAATTCATGTGGGAGCATGAGGATCAGATGAAACGCAAGTACCCATATCTCTTTCAGGAGACCACCGGTTCATATAACCCACACCGAAAATTTCGCGGACGAAATTCCTCTAACAGGGGGAGAATGTGACAACCATCGAAATCACCGGTCATATTCGTACACCTAGCTACATGTATAAAGTGTGCATAGCATTACATTCCATGTGTTACATTTCAATTGGGCCATACAGGATTTCAACAAGTCAATACCGAGGCATACAGTCTAACAGTAGACACACTAGTCCTATTTTGTTGAATAATTCATGATAGATTCTAGGCAATCCATGCAATTGAATAAGAATTCCAACTTGTTACCCCGACCAGAACAAAAACAGACAATGAATCACCGGTGCATTATCCATGATGAATTAGTAAGAACACGAGCAATGTGCCCACATGTGCTCCCAAGGAATTTATCCATATAAAATTGTGTAAGTATGTGAATCAAAACAAACATACTATCTCTTGTACATACATACATACGACCATATCTACACACATGTATATCAAAACGCAATCCCACCGAATCCAAGACAATTGCCAAAATGGGATCATTGACCACCTTAATCAACCAACCTTACACAAGTTGACTTGCCAAGAATTCCTTGTTCTTTCCCCATGCATGTTTCGGCTAACATGTTTCCAAGGCAAGAGTGTGTGCAATGTTTTGGACACTAGCTAACTTGTACAAGACACACTCACATCTCTATATACACATATATTGTAACATCGCGTGGTTTTTACTTTTACAGGAATTCTATATTTAACAAATTCCAAGTTCGCCTTTATTCGTTTTTTTTATGTTACTCCTACCAAATGTTGACGAGACGTCAATATAATTTATCCTAATCAATTTAGAAACTCATTTAGTTAAGATCCTAATATATATATATTTTTTAAAAAAAAACATGTATGTTTATAAATAATAATATTTTTAGTTTGAAAAAAAAAATGAAAACGTGATTTATATTTTGTTAATTTGACTTTTGTGACAAACAACAGACAAATATTAATGCTCATCGCTTTTTTTTTCTTTTCTTTAAAAGGGCGATGACCATAACAATAAACAAAACCATCACCATCCCTTAATAATCAAACTTAACCACCAACTAATCCCCTCCTAACCACCCTAATAACTCCTTTCAATACCTAACCACCTTAGCTCACATATAAATACCCCTCTCCCTCACTCCTTAATCGTTTGTTCACCCCTAATCACTCTCTAAAACTTTCTAACCTTTCACTTCTTTTCTTCTTAAATCTCCTTGGAGGAACCTCTAACATCTATCCCTTGCTTTTCCATAGCAAAATAAATGGATAGAGCACCACAAAGAGGCCTCAAAGGCGATTGTTTTCCTTTTGTTCTTTTATGTTCTAGGATCTTTCTTGTAGAGATACCAATCAAGTCCACCAACAACTCAATGTTGGATGGATTTGTGGTATGGTAATGGTTGACAAAGGAGAGCCAAGGCTCATCCAAACAAGATCACCATACTCTACTTAAACCTCCTAGCTATATTATGTATTAAATCTAAGTATACTTTCAACCTTTTATTACAATAGTAACAAATTCTTGGAAGCTTTGTGGTTACACCCTACCTTACCAACTTTCTTGACCCTTCTTATGATATGGATTAGTCCACACTAGAAAGGGGAAATCCCGTGTTCAAGACCCACGTTTATTCCATAAGCGAAGAGGTCACGACATGAACATATTCCAATGGATTCACATTCCTAACCTTCATACCATCCGAATTATCTTATGGTAATTTTGTGCTTGGTCTAACTTCAAACTCATGACCATCCGAATTGCCTTAAAGGCAATTCGTGCTTTGGTTTGCCTAAAAGGGTTGCTTGACTCTCTTGAATCTATATCTAAAACTCGAACCTAAAACTCCTTCATTCGAAATTCTAGTTAATCGGAGCTAAGGACCTATTCTTCTAAGACCCATATTTGGGAATCTTATTAACGCACCCTAAGGTGAGTCATACTTGTCCCCTTTTCTTTTATCACTTTGGGACTCAACATGTATCACTATGCAAAATACACTAAATTCTTTCATATTCACATGCTCAATCTATCAAACATGCTTGTATGCTATTGTCATACTAAAATTCTAAGATACAACTGCCCTAGCATAATTCATTAACTATTTTTAGCCCACCTTAACATGTATAGCGCTATAGGAGTAGCACACTGACGTGCTTGTCGTGGTACACGTAAAATTTCCCAATTACAACTAATGAATAGTGGTAAGAAGGTATCGAACACAGGGAGTTTGTGGAAAATGTGTAGATTCTAGCTTTGTTAATTAACTAAAATTTAACTACTTAACAAAAAGTAAATGATTAAGATTTTTGATTGTTTTAAGTTGAACTAAAATAACGACTAATTATTGATTTAAACTAAAGAGCGTTTCTTCAAATTATGAGATAATGACCATTCAAGGATCTGGTTTCTCTAAACACTTGTATAAAAGTTCCAACTAGAAAGAGTTACATAGACATAACTCATGTAAAAACAATTGTTGTGATAAAAGGGAACAAAGTACTCGGATTATATTAATGCGAGGTTGTTTCCCGATGACCAATTAATCAATAACCAACCCAAATCCTTCCCGTGATATCTCGGTTGTTAACAACACCAAGAACGTACGCTTGAGACTAAAGATTGGTAAATTAAGCAACACGCTACAAACAATTATTCAAACATCATAATAATCAAGCAAGAATACTAAATTATCATTCTAGAAATTCAAGGAAACATACACAAGAGTTTGAGAAAAACCTTCACCAAGAATGATCACCAAAAGTTTTAGCCTAGCATAGTTTGGTGAATCATCATAACCTTCAAGTAATTGTTCTCCAATGATTACCAGCAGCCAAAATCGCCCAAAACTTGTCTAGAAACGTTCACAAGTGGGAAGATACCCAAAAGACACCATAAATTCGTCTTTAATAATGGGAGTTACAAGCTGGTGCAGGGGCCAACGTACCTTACGGTGGCTACCGTAAGGTACGGTGGAGATTGAAAAACCAACGCTGGGTAGAGACTGAGCAACGGCGGGCTTTTTGGTGTCTGTTGCCACCGTACCTTACGGTGGCTACCGTAAGGTACGGTGGAGCCCTTTAAAAACTTCAATTTTTCTTTTCCAATCTTCTCCGCATTCCGCTCCGTTCCGGTCCGATCCAAAGCTCGTATTTCTTCGTTTTAAACTCCTTTATGCACCTGTAACCAAAGTACCCGTAGTCACCCAATTCCAAGCAATAACATGGTCAAATGCGGATAATTTAAGCGTTTTATCATAGTAAAGGGTTGTTCCTTGAACCACCCGTCACACACCGCCCCCTTTATGGGTCATTGTTAAGTTTTAATGGCCTAACACGATAGTGTTGGGTGTACGCAGTGGAATCCAGGGATTGATTTATGCCTTTTGTATGATTCTATGTATGCAAAGCTATAACATGATGATTTGAGTATAACATTTTAAATACTATGTATGTAAACCAAAACTAGTATGCTCACCAATGCTTTATGTGTTGACGGATATTTATACATGTTGCAGGAAATGTTTGATGCGAAGATTTCAAAAAACTTATTAGGATTGGACTAGAAACTCACTCTAGCTTAATTTTCGTACTCATGGTGTCGTATTTTCCTTTATTTGAAACAATTTGTATTTCCGTTTTAGACATTGTTATGCTATGAATGAAATTTATCTTTAAATTAGTTGTCATGATTCTAGTGTCATGAAGTCTTTGAACAATCTATCACAAGTCACGCCTCGATGTATTCCACCATCGGTTGGGGTGTGACAGATTGGTATCAGAGCCATGAATATAGAAAATTAGGAAAATTGCCATGATTGACCTAGACTATAGTTTGGAACCTCTTATTGACCATCCTTTTATCATGCTAAATATACTTGTTCTTCCTAAATTGCTTCTAATCTATTCTCTTGGTCTATAAACTTACCTTTCTTATGGTGGATCTTTCTACACTCGAAGACACTCTTATACCACAAATGAAAGGAAGTCACCGAAATAGGCATGAAACCCTCACTTTGGTGACAAGTTTCAATCCGCGTTATTCTTTTGTGTTTTTGAAACTACAGCAAGATAGGCGTGAATTCCTTACCTTGGTGGAAATTTCACAACTTCTCATTATAGTGGAAACTTACCAATTGAGTGTTGGAATTAATTTTCCTACCTCTTTGGACAAGTGCAAAAACCACACTCAAGAAACGACATCGCTAAGATATGAGTGAAATCCGCAACTTAGCGACTAGTTTTAATCCTTGATTTTTTTATCTCGCCAAAGTCTCAAATTTACTAATGACAAGGAACATGTAGTAACTGGAAGGGTGAATACCGTTAACCGAAAGTTTCGGCGAGAGTATTTCCACCTATTAGGCCAAAGCATGTTTCCAAACTCAAAGGTAATTTCGAATCATTTTGTTAGTCTTAGTTCCGTTTCGGAACACTCCCATTGTTATTAGACAAGCCTTTCTTTTTATGCTAATACTACTTTCAATGTTGTTTTCATGCTATATTTTCGTTACATATTTGATTTACTTGCTCGCTTACAATCACAAGACTCGCAATACAAGCTACTCTCGCAATCTCCAAACAATACTAATAATCGCAAACCAACATAAATAAAAAATCCTTCATGTTAACTAAGTGCACTATACTTGCTTATAATTATGTGTTACGCTATATGAACAATGTGAAACTTCAGGCTACTTGAACTACTTGACAGTTTGTGTTTTATATGTTGAATACATTGCTAAAAACGAAACAAAATGCAATATTTATACGAACAAACCATTGATCAAAGCTCATAGTCCTTTTGTTTATTCTTTAGATGTCTTCCATGTCAAACGGAATGAACTCAAGGCAAAGCACCAACAAGAAAATGCTATCTTTCATGGCCAATCAAATGGCCAAGGTCATACCCGATGTGGTTAGCAAGATCCAAGCCTTCTCAAGCCCTCATGGTTCTATTGACTCAAAGATTGAATCATCCAAAACTACCTCCTTCACCTTTAAGCAATTCAACCTACATCGACCTGACTCTTTGACGGGAAACGATGGTGCTACCGCTATGCTCGAATGGTTCGACCACATCGAGCTAGTTTTCATCAATAGCGAATGCCCCGAGGATCTCCGCACTCGTCGCGCCACTAGTGTCTTCTAATCAAGGGCACTCGAGTGGTGGAAAAGCGAGAGAGCCACCCGTGGGAACGAAGCCGCTTTAGCCCAACCATGGGAGGAACTCAAGAAACTCATGATTGAGGAGTTCTGCCCCGCACAAGAGATTAAGCGACTCGAAGATGACTTTTGGAAACTCAAGCAACACAGTGGTGATAACCCAACCTATATCAATCGTTTCAAGCAACTCCTTGTCCTTGTACCTGACCAATTCAACACCACTAAAAGAGTCATAACTAAGTATCTCAAAGGCCTCCCAACGAGTGTTCGTAACATCGTTGAAGGAGCCGAACTCACCACCCTAGAAAAAGCCATTCGTTTAGCTTCCAAATCTCGAATAACCAAGTGAAAGATGGAACCTTAACTATCCCAAACACCATCAAAACCGTCAACCAAACCACCACTATTCCCACCGAGAAGCCAAAGGAAACAAAAACCCACCAGCCAACAGCAATAACCGAAAACGCAAGTCTCAAAACCAAAACTATGTTGTTACCACTCCATCAACCGAAGCTCAAGCCCCAGCCCCTCTTAACCAAGTGCCTTCCAAGAAACCTTACACCAGACCATTTCCAAAGTGTAGAACATGGAATTTCACCACCCAACAACCACTGCTTGTCGCCTTTTCACAAACTGTAACCGCTATGGACACCTTGTCCAAAATTGCAAGGTTGGCCCTAGAACCCAAAACAACCAACCCCAAACTTCCAACCAACCTCCTCTAGACATCGGCAATTCCCGTGCATGTTTCAGGTGTGGTGATCCTAACCATTTTGCTCCTCAATGTACTCGCAACAACCCAACTCAGGCTCAAAATCAACCACCAAGGGGTCGCGCTTTCAACCTCAATATAGCCCAAGCTCAAAACGCAAATGATGTTGTGAACAGTGCGTTCCTTGTTAATGGATCTTATGCTTTTGTACTCTTTGATACCGGTGCGGATAAGAGTTTTGTCTTTTTAGAATTTGAACCTTTACTTACTTGTGCACGATCTAAATTATCGAAACCCTTCACTGTTGAAGTCGCAAATGGTGAACCTGTCTCTATCGACTTCATTGTCAAAAATTTCACCTTGAATCTCAATGAGCATGTTTACCCCCATAGACCTCAATCCCATGCAATTGGGAAGCTTTAAAATCATAGTAGGCATGGATTGGCTTGCAAAATATCATGCCGAAGTTGTTTGTTTTGAAAAATTAATCCGTATACCACTTCCTAGCGGTGACACTTTACAAATCTATGGTGAGAAACCCTCAAAAGCACTCAAGCTCATGTTTTGTACGAAAGCTCAAAAGTATCTCCGAAAGGATTACATTGCATTTTTGGCTCGTATGTGACTTTCCCAATGTCTTTCCCGAAGATCTACCCGGTCTTCCTCCCGCTCGTTCTGTTGAATTTCGTATTGATCTCATACCCGGTGCTACACCCGTTGCAAAAGCCCCATATCGTTTTGCACCTTCCGAAATGCAAGAACTTGCTAGTCAACTCCAAGAATTTCTCGAAAAAGGCTTCATACGTCCGAGTACTTCTCCATGGGGTGCTCCTGTTTTTTTTTGTTAAAAAGAAGGACAGATCTTTTTGCATGTGTATCGGTTATCGTGAGCTTAACAAACTCACTATCAAAAACCGATACCCTCTCCCAAGCATTGATGACCTCTTTGACCTGCTCCAAGGAACTACTTGTTTCTCAAAAATCGATCTTCGTTCGGGATACCATCAACTTCGAATCCACGATGAAGATATTCCAAAGACTGCCTTTCACACGAGATATGGTCACTACGAGTTTATGGTGATGCCTTTTGGTTTAACCAACGCACCCGCAGTGTTCATGGACTTAATGAATCGTGTGTGTAAACCTTATTTGGATCGCTTTGTGATTGCGTTCATTGATGACATTTTGATCTATTCCAAATCTGAAGACGACCATAAACGACATCTCTGTTTGATTTTAGAACTCTTACGAGCCGAACAACTTTATGCCAAGTTCTTCAAATGTGAATTTTGGTTAAAAGAAGTTCAATTCCTTGGGCACATTGTAAATGAAAAAGGTATTCATGTTGATCCTGCCAAAATTGAAGCTGTCAAGAATTGGATTGCACCAAAATCTCCTACCGAAGTTCGTTCTTTTCTAGGATTGGCGGGATACTACCGTCGGTTCATCTCCAACTTCTCCAAAATTGCTACACCTTTCACCGCTTTGACTAAAAAATCCAAACATTATATTTGGGGTTCTAAACAAGAAGAAGCCTTTCAAACCCTCAAGAACATGATTTGTGATGCTCCTATTCTAGCTCTTCTCGAAGGAAATGATGATTTCGTGGTCTATTGTGATGCATCGAACCAAGGTCTTGGTTGTGTTCTTATGCAACGAGGCAAAGTCATCGCATATGCATCAAGGCAACTCAAAATCCACGAAAAGAACTACACCACTCACGATTTCGAACTTGGTGCTGTCGTTTTTGCCCTAAAAATATGGAGACACTATCTTTATGGTACAAAATGTGTTGTCTTTACTGACCACAAAAGCCTCCAACACATTTTTAATCAAAAGGATCTTAACATGCGACAACGACGTTGGGTCGAATTGTTAAACGACTATGACTGCGAAATTCACTATCATCCTGGTAAAGCGAATGTAGTAGCCGATGCCCTTAGTCGAAAGGGTCATGCAGTTCTGTGCAACATCCGAGAAACTTACCGTCTTTGTAGCTCTCAATTTCAAAATTATGTCTTCAATCGGATTCGAGATGCACAACACACATCGGTCAATGAAAATACTCTGTACGAAGAAATTTCTTGTGGTGCCGAGTTACACTTGGAGTCCAAGGCAAATGGAATTCTTTATTATCTCGATCGTATTTGGATTCCCAATCGTGATGACCTTCGTGCTCTCGTAATGAACGGAGCACGCAAATCCTGATAGTCCGTTCATCTGGGTGCGGATAAAATGTATCAAGATCTCCGTCGCAATTATGGGTGGCCCGGTATGAAAAAGGACATTGCCCTCTTTGTGTCCAAATGTCTCCCTTGCTCCAAAGTAAAAGCCGAGCACCAACGTCCATCGGGTTTACTCGAATAGCCCGAAGTCCCCATGTGGAAATGGGAAAGCATTGCTATGGATTTCATTACCAAGCTCCCTCGAACATCATCTGGTCATGATAGTATTTGGGTGATCATTGATCGTCTAACAAAGTCAGCTCACTTCCTTCCCATTCGTGAAGATTACAAAGTTGAAAAGCTAGCCCATATCTACACCAAGGTAATCATTTGTCATCATGGTATTCCTCTTGATATCATCTCAGACCGTGATGGTCGATTTACCTCCCGTCTTTGGGAAACATTTCAAGTTGCCATGGGAACTCAACTTAATCTTAGCACAGCTTTTCATCCTCAATCTGATGGTCAAACTGAACGAACAATCCAGACTCTCAAGGATATGCTTAGATCTTGTGTAATCGATTTCGGTGGAAATTGGGATGCACATCTACCATTGATCGAGTTCTCGTACAATAATAGTTACCATACCTGCATCCAAATGGCTCCATTAGAAGCTCTCTATGGCCGAAAGTGACGTTCTCCCATATGTTGGCATGAGATTGGTGAAGCACAAATCACCGATCCCGAAATCATTCAAGAAACGACCAACAAAATCATCCAGATCCGTGATAATCTCTTAGCTGCTCGAAGCCGTCAGAAAAGCTACGCTGACAAGCGGCGAAAACCCCTAGAATTCAATGTTGGTGATCAAGTACTCCTCAAGGTATCTCCCTGGAAAGGAGTAGTCTGGTTTGGAATGAAAGGAAAGTTGGCTCCACGTTATGTTGGACCATTCAAGATCATTGAGCGAATCGGGAAAGTAGCATACAAGCTCGAGTTACCCTAAGAACTCATAAATGTTCATCCCACCTTTCATGTTTCAAATTTGAAGAAATGCTTAGCTGAAGGGAACATACATATTCCTCTTGACGACGTACGAATCGACGAGACCATGCATTTCGTCGAGAAACCGGTGGAAATTACGGATCGTGAAGTCAAACAACTCAAACGAAAACGTATTCCTCTAGTTAAAGTCCATTAGGAATCGAAGAATGGACCCGAATTCACTTGGGAACATGAAGAACAAATGAAGAAAAAGTACCCGCATCTTTTCAATCAAACCGCTTGATTAAATTTCAAGACGAAATTTCCTAAAATAGGGGAGACTGTAACATCGCGTGGTTTTTACTTTTACAGGTATTCTATATTTAACAAATTTCAAGTTCGCCTTTATTCGTTTCTTTTATGTTACTCCTACCAATTCTTGACGAGACGTCAATATAATTTATCCTAATCAATTTAGAAACTCATTTAGTAAGTTCCTAAGAGCATTCACAATAGATGCTCTATAATAGTGTGAGGGGGGCCTCTATATTATATAGAGTGGGTATAAGTGGTTGTGAGTTAAGGAGAGAGAAAATATATAAATGAGACACTGTTCATCAGTAAATTTGGAGGAGATGCTGTTCACCCTCCATAATTTTTTATATTTTTAAAAGTGGTTGTGAGCAGAAGAGAGAAAAAAGGTAATGATAAAAGTATAGAATAAATATTATTAAATAGAAAAAGAGAGAGAAATGTAGTGATTTTTAGATTAATTATAGAGATGGAGATAGAGGATTTACTGTGAATGCTCTAATATATATATATATATATATATATATATATATATATATTTAGAACATGTATGTTTATAAATAATAATATTTTTAGTTTGAAAAAAAATGAAAATGAGATTTCTATTTTGTTAATTTGACTTTTGTGACAAACAACATACAAATATTAATGTTGCTCTTCACTTTTTTTTTCTTTAAAAGGGCGATGACCATAACAGTAAACAAAACCATCACCATCCCTTAATAATCAAACTTAATCACCGTTAATCCCCTCCTAACTACCCTAATAACTCCTTTCAAAACCAAACCACTTTACCTCACCTATAAATACCCCTCTTCCTCACTCCGTAATCCTTTGTTCACCCCTAATCACTCTCTAAAACTCTCTAATCTTCAAGTTTTCAAGCCAAACTTTCTCCTTTGCATCAGTAAGTTCTTGAGCTTAAAACTTCACCTTTCTTTCTACTATTTCACTTCTTTTCTTCTCAAATCTCCTTGGAGGAACCTCTAGGACCTATCCATTGCTTTTCCCCAGCAAAATAAATGGATAGAGCACCACAAAGAGGCCTCAAAGGCGATTGTTTTCCTTTTATTCTTTTATGTTCTAGGATCTTTCTTGTAGAGATACCAACCAAGTCCACCAACAACTCAATGTTGGATGGATTTGTGGTATGGTAATGGTTGACAAAGGAGAGCCAAGGCTCATCCAAACAAGATCACCATACTCTACTTAAACCTCCTAGCTATATTATGTATTAAATCTAAGTATACTTTCAACCTTTTATTACAATAGTAACAACTTCTTGGAAGGTTTGTGGTTACACCCTACCTTACCAACTTTCTTGACCCTTCTTGTGATATGGATTAGTCCACACTAGAAAGGGGAAATCCCGTGTTCAAGACCCACGTTTATTCCATAAGCGAAGAGGTCACGACATGAACATATTCCAATGGATTCACATTCCTAACCTTCATACCATCCGAATTGCCTTAAAGGCAATTCGTGCTTTGGTTTGCCTAAAAGAGTTGCTTGACTCTCTTGAATCTATATCTAAAACTCGAACCTAAAACTCCTTCAATCTAAATTCTAGTTAATCGGAGCTAAGGACCTATTCTTCTAAGACCCATATTTGGGAATCTTATTAACGCACCCTAAGGTGAGTCATACTTGTCTCCTTTTCTTTTATCACTTTGGGACTTAACATGTATCACTATGCAAAATACACTAAATGCTTTCATATTCACATGCTCAATCTATTAAACATGCTTGTTTGCTATTGTCATGCTAAAATTCTAAGATACAACTGCCCTAGCATAATTCATTAACTATTTTTAGCCCACCTTAACATGTATAGCGCTATAGGAGTAGCACGCTGCCCCCTGTATGGGTCATTGTTAAGTTTTAACGACCCAACACGTTAGTGTTGGGTGTACGCTGTGGAATCGAGGGATTGATTTATGCCTTTTGTATGATTCTATGTATGTAAAGCTATAGATGATGATTTGAGTATAACATTTTAGATACTATGTATGTAAACCAAAACTAGTATGCTCACCAATGCTTTATGTGTTGACGGATATTTATACATGTTGCAGGAAAATGTTTGCTGCGAAGATTTCAAGAAACTTATTAGGATTGGACTAGAAACTCACCTTAGCTTAATTTTCGTATTCATGATGTCGTATTTTCCTTTATTTGAAACAATTTGTATTTCCGTTTTACACATTGTTATGCTATGAATGAAATTTATCTTTAAATTATTTGTCACGATTCTAGTGTCATGAAGTCTTTGAACAATCTATCACAAGTCGCGCCTCGATGTATTCCGCCATCGGTTGGGGTGTGATATATATATATATATATATATATATATATATATATACACACACACACACAATCATATGGTGAGAAAATGACAAATACCACTCACGCACACATATACACGATCACATATATATGCATACACATGCCCTCTCATCTCCTAGTCATAATTCTTATCTAGAAAGCACTTAAACCTAGGATATACACGAACATAGAAGCAAGTTTATCCCAAAAACACTCCCCATGACATTTGACCTTCCATGAGTATCCAAATCTCTTTCCAAGAATCGGCCTATACCACCCTACATTATCCAACAAAAACCACATGAACACACCACCTCATGCTTATCATTTCCAGGATGTTTCACCAACATGACCAAATACTTAAGCTTACAACATGGATGAGGGAATGTTGACTACCCAAGACCCACAAAACCCTCCAAATTTTAGGCTAGTGCATTCCCAAGACAAACTACACACTACACAAGGTCAACTCTTTGCACTAGAATAACAAAATATAAAACACATGATTATGATTTCTTTGTCAACCTTGCCACACATAGAATGCCCCTTCCTCATGAATATAACGGCCGAACACCACCCCTACACAACCAAACAAGACTTCAAGGTCAACTTATTACACTAGCAAGCCCTTTCATCTTAGCACTCCATGAAAGCAAGCCATTGACCTTCTAAATTTGTTCACCAATGAGATCTTGGTCACCTCCCACCTTCGGCTATATATAGGGACCCTTAGAAGCCATTGTGATCATACCACAACTGTAACATTACGCATTTAACACTTGTACGTTACGATTGCCATGAATGAAAAACGTCAAGTCCCATTATTATTATTCGTATTTACTTATTATTGTGGCGTTTTTGGAACCCTAACACTATATTATTTATATATAATATACATATATATATAGATTAATTACAAAAAAATAATATGCTGGGGCCGTGATTCGAACCCGAGCCCTCAGCCGGGTCACAACCTCAAACAAGGTTACCAACTGAGCTACACACACACTTGGTATTTTTCCCAGCGCGTTATTGTTATATCACAACCTAAGATCTTCACAGTTGACTTGAAAAGTCAACTGAAACACCAATCAACAATAATTAAACATATTGGACGCGTCTGTGATCCCAATATAGTATGATTGTGTGATTATCAATCTAATACGCGTCCCTTACTCACTGATTGGTGGTCAAACATACCAGAATTTAAGCAATTATTCGCGTATACCTTCAATGGCGAGTCAAACTTTCTAATTCTACGATCCAGACCTCATCACTATAAATTGGACACCACACAACCTTCCCAACTCGCCGAATACTCTCTTCCAACCCCCAATTTCTTACTTGAATCTGCTTTTCTTGAGTTTTTGGTTCGTGTTTGACTTTCGGAGTTGACTGATCAATTCATATTCAAAACGTTTTTGTAAGTATCATTTTTTTTCGTGGGTTTTATCCTTCGGCAACCACACAACAATAACCCCATGATTAATTGGGTTATTGTTGTGTGAATCAATCTATTGCCATACCTAGGGCTCGAATTGTTTGAATTGGGGAAGACGACTGTTACGCGATCACTTATAATTTTTTCAAAACGAAAATGTCGACCAACTGATCCACAGATCAGTTGGTTATGCCTGTTGTTCGAAAGCCCGAACCGGCCGAAGGCCCGGGTTCGAATCCCACCTAAACGAGTTTTAGTCTTTTTATTTTTGTTGAATATAAATCATGTTTTTCTTATATTATATAATTAATATAATCTGAAATTAAACGTTCTCAGGGTCCAGACCTGTTTGTCTGGGCTTGTGATTTAAAACACACAAACCGGCCAAGGGCCCGGGTTCGAACCACGGCATCAACAACATTTTTTTAAACATATATATATATATATATATATATATATATTCCTTTATATTATTTTAAAATTCATTTTAAAAATACTAAAACTCTTTTATAAATTCTACAAAAATTATATTATGTTAATCTAGTGAAAAAGTTTAACATACAATTTTTAGTTTTCAAAAATTTATTTATTCAATATATATAATAAATAAATCAAGTTTATTCTATTTTATTTATAAAATTCTATAAAAATATCAAAACAATTTTATAAATTACCACAAAAATTATTCTGAGTTTTTATAACAATAAACTTTTCTGAAATGATTTTTATTTCTGAAAAATCATTTATTTAATATTTTTAATCAATTTTTGTTAGTTTTAATCATAAATAAATCATAATAAATTCATTTTTCAATATTTTTGCGCCAAAATTTTATATAAATTATTTCTGATTATTTGGAACAGAAATATAATTTTTAATCTAATAATTCTTTAATTTTAGTATTTTTTAAATATTAAAGTTAAATTTTGGCAATTTGTAATAAATAGATTTAATATTCTATTTTAGGAAAATAATTTTATAAAAATTATTTTTATACTCTAAACTCATTATTGTAACCATCTTTGATTCAAATTTTATAAAAAGACTTTTGTTTATTTATTTATCAAATTTCTCTCAATTATCAAATATTTTAATTATTAATCAAACGAGTACTTATCCCCAATTCGAAGCTCTAGAATATATTTGTAGACTAGATAGACTTAGACATATTTGTTACCTTATTTATAGGGTAATACTTGGCATATTTGGGCAACACACTATTCTATTTTTCAAGAGATATAACATTTTGCTAAGGTGAGTTTTACATAGCCCCTTTCTATTTATCACAATTTTTGGGGTGAAACGTGTTACAACATTCTATATGCAATTCAATCATCAAAGTGTCTATGTGTTTTTCTATGTTGCATTATGTCTTGAACATGACTAGGGTAAGCACAATTCTAGCATAATCATTAACATTGATCAGCCGACTGTATACAATGATAGATCTATTGGACTGACAATCCCACCCGGATACGTGCCTCCTACAAAGGTAGCGTGGGTGATTGTTATCGCATAACATAATCGAGTGAACCATGAGCGTATGGGATGTACCACAATACAACAGTCACAAGGGTTGATTATGCACTCGATTTACTTCTAGTATGTTTTCACATATGGACTAGACTTGCCATGACACTTGAATTGTACAAGTTTTATTCAATTATCAAAACCTATGTAACTCTCACCAACTTTTGTTGACTCAAAATATTTTCAAACTTAACATATTTCAGGTTATAGCTTGCTTGATGATTAGAGTTGATGCTTGAAGATGTGTATCTAGTATTTTTCATATTGATATACAAATTCTTGTAGAACATTTGTATGTAATGTATTTAAAGCAATTATTGAAATTTATTATTTACCATGAGCTACTGAACAATCATCAATACGTGACATCCCGATGTTTTCGCCATCAGTTGGGGTGTTACAGATTGGTATCAGAGACATGGTTATAGGGAATTAGGTTATTAGAAAAATAATCTAGTCTATAACCATAGGATTATAACCAGTATTTGCTCCTTTACTTGCTAATCTCTATCTCCCTCCTACTTCTTATCCCTACTTTCATCCTTACAAGAAGGTTGCTCTCCATCACTGGAACTACTCTTAGACTAATAGGACAAAATCCTCAGGTTTAACCTGAACCACCTTGAGATCTCGTCGAAGTTCTAGATTTTAATAACGAACACGTGCAATCTGGAAGGGTGAACGCCTGTATTCTGAGTCTTCTGTCTAGGCTGGCATTGCGCATATATCCCAATCAGACGAGGGACCCGGATGCCTACCTGGGAATTCTCGGGATGAGTGTTCACTTATAGGCTAAAGCATGTCTTCATATGTTATTAGAATCTAGAATCTTTGGTAAGTCAACGTTTTCATTTATTCGTTTTAATTAATGAATAAATGATTACATTCCTTATATAACCTCATTCATTTCATTGTGTCTCTTACAGATCATGCCTCCACGTCGCAGCACTCGCCTTAACAGTGGTAACAATCAAGATGAAGTGAATAGCAACAACCACGACGCTAACCACGACAACAACAATAACAACAACAACAATGGTGTCGATGCCCAATTGGCTGCGATCATTTCCCAACAAATGGTGCAGCAAATCGCGACTCTGGTCCCTAACTTACTAGCTCAAGTCATCCAGATGAACGGCAACGGGAACGGTAACGGCAACGGGAACGGTAATGGAAACGGAAATGGAAACCACAACGGGAACGGGAATGGTCTCCTAGCCTGTACTCTTAAGCATTTTAATTCCTGTAATCCCCCTAAGTTCAGTGGAGAAGAAGGAGCTACAGGACTCCTACAATGGTTTGAGGGTATTGAGAATACCTTCATTAACAGTGAGTGCCCCGACAACTATAAGGTCCGTTATGCCATGAGTGTTCTTCACAAACGAGCACTCACTTGGTGGAATGAGGAAAAGCGCACCCGTGGAGCTGAAGCTGCACTGGCCTTAACTTGGGATCATGCTAAAGACATTATGAAGGCAGAGTTTTGCCCTCGTAATGAAATCAAGAAGCTGGAAGATGAGTTTCATGATCTTGCCCAAGATAGTGGAGAAAACCTTGCCTACAACACTCGTTTTCACGAACTTAGCCTACTGCTACCGCACAAGGTCACCCCCTTGCCTATTGCGATCGAAAAATACATTGGTGGCTTACCGATGCAGATTCAAGACACAGTGATGCAGATTCAAGACACAGTGTGGGGAAGGAACCCTGCAACTCTGGAAGAAGCAAAGCGTTTGGCGGCCACCCTAACAGATAACCATGTGAAGGCAGGAACCTTGACCCGGAAAGGGGAAAAGAAAACTGTTGCAAAGGATACTCCCCAACCTGCCGTTGAAATTAAAACCGAGGCCTCCACCAATGAAAGGCGCAAGGTTAGGAATTTTGCAATAGACACCACTGTCCCACCCAACAAGAAACGATACAACGGGAACCAACCTAAGTGTGACACCTGCCAGTATCACCACCCAACCCAAGTGCCCTACCGTCAGTGTACCAATTGTCAAAGGTATGGACATCTTGCGGATGCTTGTCGAATTCCTGCTACAAACGCCCTTGCTGCTCCAAATAACCCCGCTAGGGACCCTCCAACTACTTAACAGCAAGCCCCACCATTTGAATGATGTCTGCTTTTTAATTCTATGTATTGATTCAAGTAATAAATTCTAGTATTATCATAACACCTGGATGCATGCTTGTTTGAATGTGAACTAATTGCTATATCTATATTTAAATCATACTCATTATACATGCTTACTTGTACAACAGTTAGTTGACTACCAAACAACCTACTCAACGATTGGTAGAGGTCATCATGTCTTTCCAACAATCGGGAGAGGCCCTACAACCTGCTCAACGACCGGTGGAGGCTATCGAACCTGCTCAACAATCGGTAGAGTCATAGAAGGACACAAAACCCTAATGTAAGGTAAATTGGTGATTGCGGTCCAGAACATAATCATGAATTTACAGGTACGTTAAGGTAGTGTGAAATTTTATCAAGGTTTTCGGCAGTTGACCAATTGTAAACTCTAGTTACCTGGTAGTTCACTTAGTCCTTCTATAGTCCATCAACTCATTTCTTTTAGGACTCCTAAAACTTAATGCTTTGCTAGATTCTTACTCTCTTTGCGATGTCAGACGAACCTAATTCACACCTACCCGACCTCCTATCCAAATTACCCGAAACCACTATCGTATTACCAACAAAAGAATTTCCTAATCACAGTTGCCCCAAATTCTACCCAATCACCCTCAACCTTGTGTTTTCTTTTAACTTCGGGACGAAGTTCCTAAAAGTAGGGGAGACTGTAACATTACGCATTTAACACTTGTACGTTACGATTGCCATGAATGAAAAACGTCAAGTCCCATTATTATTATTCGTATTTACTTATTATTGTGGCATTTTTGGAACCCTAACACTATATTATTTATATATAATATACATATATATATATATAGATTAATTACAAAAAAATAATATGCTGGGGCCGGGATTCGAACCCGAGCCCTGAGCCGGGTCACAACCTCAAACAACGTTACCAACTGAGCTACACACACACTTGGTATTTTTCCCAGCGCGTTATTGTTATATCACAACCTAAGATCTTCACAGTTGACTTGAAAAGTCAACTGAAACACCAATCAACAATAATTAAACATATTGGACGCGTCTGTGATCCCAATATAGTATGATTGTGTGATTATCAACCTAATACGCGTCCCTTACCCACTGATTGGTGGTCAAACATACCAGAATTTAAGCAATTATACGCGTATACCTTCAATGGTGAGTTAAACTTTCTAATTCTACGATCCAGACCTCATCACTATAAATTGGACATCACACAACCTTCCCAACTCGCCGAATACTCTCTTCCAACCCCCAATTTCTTACTTGAATATGCTTTTCTTGAGTTTTTGGTTTGTGTTTGACTTTCGGAGTTGACTGATCAATTCATATTCAAAACGTTTTTGTAAGTATCATTTTTTTTTCGTGGGTTTTATCCTTCGGCAACCACACAACAATAACCCCATGATTAATTGGGTTATTGTTGTGTGAATCAATCTATTGCAATATGTAGGGCTCGAATTGTTTGAATTGGGGAAGACGACTGTTACGCGATCACTTATAATTATTTCAAAACGAAAATGTCAACCAACTGATCCACAGATCAGTTGGTTATGCCTGTTGTTCGAAAGCCCGAACCGGCCGAAGGCCCGGGTTCGAATCCCACCTAAACGAGTTTTAGTCTTTTTATTTTTATTGAATATAAATCATGTTTTTCTTATATTATATAATTAATATAATCTGAAATTAAACGTTCTCAGGGTCCAGACCAGTTGGTCTGGGCTTTTGATTTAAAACACACGAACCGGCAAGGGCCCGGGTTCGAACCACGGCATCAACAACATTTTTTTAAACATATATATATATATATATATATATTTATATATATTCCTATATATTATGTTAAATTCTACAAAATATCAAAACAATTTTATAAATTACCACAAAAATTATTCTGAGTTTTTATAACAATAAACTTTTCTGAAACGATTTTTATTTCTGAAAAATCATTTATTTAATATTTTTAATCAATTTTTGTTAGTTTTAATCATAAATAAATCATAATAAATTCATTTTTCAATATTTTTGCACCAAAATTTTATATAAATTATTTCTGATTATTTAGAACAGAAATATAATTTTTAATCTAATAATTCTTTAATTTTAGTATTTTTTAAATATTAAAGTTAAATTTTGGAAATTTGTAATAAATAGATTTAATATTCTATTTTTAGGAAAATAATTTTATAAAAATTATTTTTATACTTTAAACTCATTATTGTAACCATCTTTGATTCAAATTTTATAAAAAGGCTTTTGTTTATTTATTTATCAAATTTCTCTCAATTATCAAATATTTTAATAATTAATCAAACGAGTAATTATCCCCAATTCGAAGCTCTAGAATATATTTGAAGACTAGATAGACTTAGACATATTTGTTACCTTATTTATAGGGTAATACTTGGCATATTTGGGCAACACACTATTCTATTTTTCAAGAGATATAACATTTTGCTAAGGTGAGTTTTACATAGCCCCTTTCTATTTATCACCATTTTTGGGGTGAAACATGTTACAACATTCTATATGCAATTCAATCATCAAAGTGTCTATGTGTTTTTCTATGTTGCATTATGTCTTGAACATGACTAGGGTACGCACAATTTTAGCATAATCATTAACATTGATCAGCCGACGGTATACAATGATAGATCTATTGGACTGACAATCCCACCCGGATACGTGCCTCCTACAAAGGTAGCGTGGGTGATTGTTATCGCATAACATAATCGAGTGAACCATGAGCGTATGGGATGTACCACAATACAACAGTCACAAGGGTTGATTATGCATTCGATTTACTTCTAGTATGTTTTCACATATGGACTAGACTTGCCATGACACTTGAATTGCACAAGTTTTATTCAATTATCAAAACCTATGTAACTCTCACCAACTTTTGTTGACCCAAAATATTTTCAAACTTAACATGTTTTAGGTTATAGCTTGCTTGATTAATAGAGTTGATGCTTGAAGATGTGTATCTAGTATTTTTCATATTGATGTACAAATTCTTGTAGAACATTTGTATGTAATGTATTTAAAGCAATTATTGAAATTTATTATTTACCATGAGCTACTGAACAATCATCAATACGTGACATCCCGATGTTTCCGCCATCGGTTGGGGTGTTACAACAACACCATAATTTGCACTAAAACTTGAAAACCTCTCATTTCCCCTTGATAACCCCTCGGCCGAAGGCAAGCACACCCAAGAGGCTCGGCTCGATCGACCATCACCACCACTTAGGAGTTCCAAGTCTTTAACTAGCACCTGGGAGCTTCATTGTGAGGAGTTAGCTTATTATTCTTTGATCTTTTCTGCTACACATACACGAGGTATAACATTCAAACCATTTTTCTTTGTTTGTATAAATGGTTGAGCAAAGAGGTCGAGCAAAGAGGTTCATCCTAGGCTCGCACACACTCGCACACTTCCTTAACAAGCAGTTTTTCAAGTTAAACTAACCTAAACACTTAATTTTTATGATTTAAGTTCAATGTTTTAAGCTTATGCATACTCACCCACATATATACGATTTCATGCATGTTAGAACCCATATATGGACATCTACATACCCCCACACATACACATGAGTGTATGCGTGAGAGTATAGGGTCGAGGCCGGCCCTAGCTAAGCCAAACTTGTTTAGTTTTTCAACTTATACTAAAGCTTACTTTATAAACATGCATTAAGGACAGTAAAAACATGTGTTAATAAGCTTAACACAAGAGTTTTCTCAAAAACCTATGAGGAACACTAGTATGGGTGTATATTCAAGGATAAAATACCTAAAATATAATTTTTATACAAAACTATCAAAGGATTCGTCCATATCCCACACTAGACTTACATAACTGAGGCATAAGTAACACTCGGTAACATTTAGTAAGTCAAGACACTTGTTTTTCCAAAGATAGACTAAACATAGTCACTTTAACAACAAAACAAACCTTTTCTGACACATACAGTGTGTGACACACGTGGATAGTGGTACAGAAGCCTCTAGTCCATAGGTGTCCTAGTCGGGTTAACAATTGCATGGTAATTAGAACAAAACATAGACTTAAGGTTGCCTTTAAATGCACATAGGGCATCCCTGACCAGATATACCGCATCAGATTCAGTTCAGTCTAGCATCCAGATACCAAGTGAGTATTTCAAAGCCCCTTTTTACAGTTTTCACATTTTACGGGGGAAAAACATGCGTACAATTTTTAGTTACAATCATGGCTATTATGTGAACATGAGACATTAAGGTTCAGGATCCATTAAGCCCTCGTGTTTTACATCATACCATAACCATTAGCTATAGACTTAGCCATGAAACACCGGGATAGATCTATTGGGTTGACACCCCCACTCTTGGTCAGTCGCTCTGACCGGGTGACAGATATCAAAAAAGTGCTTGTATTTCACATTATTTCATTGTGTTTAGTATACAATGGGCAAGGCGCAACATGTCAAGGTTTGGTTATGGGCTCATGTTAGATCACATATTGATTATTGCCCTAGCTACCCAATGATTTAGTCGGTTTTGGATTACATGTCCACCATATAGAAAACCCATGAACTCACCAACTTTGCGTTGACCTATGTTTCCTTTAATGCATGTTTTTTCTGGAAGTTAGCATGGATAATGGAACTTGCAGGGGTTACGTGCATTTGTGTGATACCTTCTTTTGGACCGTTGTGTTGTTGTTTTAACACTAGACTTTACATACAATGGTTTTAATTTTCAACAATTAACGTTATGTTGAACATATTTGGTTGTTTATTGAAAGTTCCCTCTTTGTTTTAATTAATGCCTGTGTAACCTTTGTGCTTGAAAATATTTCGAAGTCGCACCTCACGTTTTCGCCTTGGCGGGGTGAGACACGCAGTGGTCTTCTAACAGCCCCTCGTATACGCCTTGGGCCTGGTGGACACTCCACCATGCCCGTATCCAATGCATCCCGCGTTTCAGCCCCCAACACACTTCTCACAGTAGGAGTCCACTTCTTATCAGCAGCCCACGGCCCCACCTAACACGGTTCAGTTCATGCAGTAGCTGCCCACTTCTTATCAGCAGCCTACGGGCTTCAGTCCAGCCCAAAACCCAACCGGTTTCACTCCACAATAGGCTCACTACTTTAGCACTCAGCCTACGGGTGATAAAACTCTCAGACTTTTCGATTTGAGTGCTGTTATGGCGTCAATGTATGTCAAAAATCTTGATCTAGGACTTATGGATACTGGGGCATCTTCTCACGCCACTAACGACTAAGGTATGATCACTTCCCCTAATCCTTTTCCTATAAAATGTAAAATTTTAGTCGGTAATGGCGAGTTTTTGCCAATTCAAGGGTCTGGAACAGGTTACCTAACCCTCCCCAACCGAACTTACATACTACCCAAAATCCTTTACTGCCCTACCATTATTAAAAAGTTAATTTCTGTTAGACGCTTTACGCGTGATAACAATGTTTCTATTGAAATTGATCCCTTTGGTTTTTCTTTGAAGGACCTTCACACAGGCCGCCTTCTTTCCCACCACAATAGTACCGGGGATCTCTATCCAATAACACCACCAGAATTACTAGCTCGAGCTACTTTCCTCACCTAAACATCTCATCCATGGCATGATCTCTTAGGCCACCCTAGAGCTCTAGTTTTGGATATACTTAGTCGTTATTTCAATTTTTCATGTAATAAACAAAAACTATAAGACCCAACCTGAGTAAACGGGTTTAGTGACTTAATCACATGATTTAGACTGTAAATATTGGGGTTAATTTCAAGATTTTTAGCTTATACGTTATTCCCAAAGGTTTGACCAAATAAAATGAAATTTTCAAGTGAGTGTCTATGGTTCCATGCGTTCACAAGTTAGTTTCAACCCCCGTTACCATACAATGTTTATAAACACGAATTATGTGGAAGCGTTTCATGAGATATGCGTGTTCGGTTCTTCGAATAGCTTAATCATCTTCCGGAATCAATGACCTTCATACCTAGGGTTTAAACAAGGCCAAAGAACCCGTTAATCGATAATAGGATTGATTAGAATTCAAAATCAACTAAAACAAGAAAAACGGCAGCCAGCGTCCAGACCAGCGCCTGGGACGCTTGGACCAGCGTCTTGGACGCCCAGGGCCGAAACTGAGCAGCGTCTGGGACGCCGGTATCAGATACAACTCGTGAATTTTGGTTTTTGGCCCGTTTT
This sequence comes from Ambrosia trifida, assembly GCA_028751855.1. Classification (NCBI taxonomy): domain Eukaryota; kingdom Viridiplantae; phylum Streptophyta; class Magnoliopsida; order Asterales; family Asteraceae; genus Ambrosia; species Ambrosia trifida. Next base: position 84,396,775 of record CM054127.1, read on the forward strand.
TAACGCATTTCTTAAGGGGTTTTGTGCTCCTTTTGACCCTTGACTTGGGAGGAACAACCAAGAATAAACTTTTGGGGAAATTCTAAGATTTCAAGAGTTTATCAAGTTGTCTATTTGACCCATTCACTTATAATATATGCATACTAACATGCTATGATCAACAAGGAATGAGTTTGATTACCTACAATTGCATATTGAAATAATACCACTTCTCATCCTTGTGAGGATAACCTCTTGTGATTCCCAAGTTTGTGTTTTGTCTCCCACACTCCTAATCAAGCCTTGACTTGACAAGGTGTGTATCCATTCAAGTCACTTCACCATTGTGGCAATGCCTCATGTCCATGGCCACATGTGCCACTTCTCTGGGTCATACTTGCCCGGTCCCTGTGACTTGTGATAGAAATTCACTTATGAATTGTATGCCACATGGAAATCACAATAGCGTTTCAACTCCTACAACACTCCCATTGATATGGATTCAAGGTATGCATATACATATATATAAAGCCATGGTGATGACTTACCTTAATTCACATCCTTTTTGCTTATAGACTAGCTTGAGATTGATAAAATGGAGTCTATGAATATACTCAAGCAAATAACAAAATCAATATCGGCATAACGTTGACCCTTAGCTTAGGTCCTTGACTAACTAGTGTTTTACCAAATTGACCCGTTAGCCTAATTTGGGATATTGACAACCTTCATCTAAGGCCATTTTCTATGAATTATGAGTCTCGTTTAAGCTTCTTTTATGACACTTCAATGTCTAGATCCCAAATGCATATACAAAGTTATAACTAAACATATGAACATACTAGTAATATATCAATATTTAAGCCATTGAGTGACTTACCTTATGCGTGCTTCCTCTTTACCTCAATCCAAGACTCCTTGGCTATCCAAAGTCTCTTGTATCCGCAACAATGAGGTGAAATATTAATTAGGTTGTTAGAACCTAATATTTACTTGTCTACATGCATTTTTGGTCGTGTTTCACCAATATAAAAGTTTTCACAAATCTATGCCCAAGTGAAATCGAGTTTCATTGAGGCATTTTATCAAACACTTGGTAGGCGTGATTTTCCTAGCCTTAATTTTAAGACTTGGGGACCTCATGGATCCATCCTTAACCAAGATTAACATGTCTAGCATTCCTATAAACATCTTAATCATAGCTTGTCATTTACTAAAGCTAGTATTTCATGGTTTAAAGGTGGTTCCTACCAATCCACCAAGAAACCCATTTAACTTTATAACATGAATTACAAAGATATAATCTTCACACAAAGATTTTGCTTAACACACACAAATTCACACGTATTATGGTTTCCTCATACTAGTGTAACCATTACAAGCCCTTAATTCACGTTTTTATAACAATCCATGATTTTCATCACACCCAAGCATAAACATTCCATTAAATTTAGTCAAATAAAAGGTTACCTTGGTGTGTATTAGGCTTGGAAGATTCGTTTTAGGGCTAATGCACACAAAAGCCACTTGATTTCATCCTTGATTGAACTTGTTCTTGAGTTTGAGCTTAAGTGTGTGTTTTGGGAGGTGTATGGGTCGATTTCCAGAATTTTGTGTGTGTGTTTTCTTTTTTTTTTCTTTTTTTTATAAGTAGTCAACCAAACTCAATTTGGTTATTTGGCACTTTTAACCCCTCCCATATTTCGTTAAGTATGTACTAGTTTAAGATACTAATCGATTTAGTCTCGTATAATTGTTTAAGCCTTGTTTAGTTAACAAGGTTGACGGAGTTAATTTCCCTAGACTAGGAAATTCGCATAAGTCGTGTTTCATACGGTTTAGTTTAAAGCCGCATGTGCTTAGATTATCATAAAACACGGTTTAGAGATTTTGGGGTGTTATAACTCTACCCCGTTAATGAGGGTTTCGTCCTCGAAACCGGATATATGTATATATATATATATATATATGTGTGTATATATATATATGTGTGTGTTCCCATGGGTCACGCCTCATGGTTGATCTTGAGTTTTGTTCCTCCTCGATGAGGGTTATTTTAATGGAATTTGATTACGCCTCTAAGTTTATGTATGCATATTCGTTTACCGTTACAGGAGATTATTCTAGTTTAGGCACCCGCAGGTGTCCTGGTTTGTCCAAGAGCCATCGATTTAATTCTTTTGCGTGTTTAGAACCCTCAAGTCCCCGAAGGCTTAGGGTGTACATTTAATTATTTACTATGCTTAGAATCATTTTTATGCACTGAGGCACATATTGGGTTTTGTTATCATACGGCTTCCCAAAGACCTTTAACTACACTTAACGTCGTTTTAATTTCTGTTTGATTTCGGCTCAAAGGCCTCTAATAATGCCATGTTTTTACCGGAAAGCATCGAGCCCTTTCCATACCACAAGTTTTCTTTGTCATAGACAACGCGTGTCCTTTTTAATTGTGTTTTCCCTTGTCACTAGGCTTAGTTGTATTTATGCATTCCTCTGGGTCCAAGTCGTGATGACTACTCTTGACCCGTTTGAACCTTCTAATGATCGCTTAGTTATCACTAGACTATTATGGTTCATCATTCGTTCTGTTACTATCCAATTGCCAATTCTGTCAATAGTTAATTCATCAGGGTTTTCGGTTACAAATAGACTTAGTTTCATAAGTCACATGCTTTAGTTAGTCATCCAGTCTCAGGACAGCGACTTATGATGTGTTTCTACAGACCATCTGTCAAACTTCTGAGTTAAGATTTGTTGGACTTTATAAAAGTCCAACTTTTGTTTAACAGGCTGTAATAGCCTAAGGTAACTCGTATCGTATATTGTCCGCTTTTTCCGGCCAGCTGTACTAGACTGTGACCAAGCTCATGGTTTTGCATTGGTATCACCCCCGAAGGACTGGCCAAAACACGTACGATAGAGAAGGTATCCCACCCCTTATAAGGAAGTGTTTTATTCCCTTTCGCAACTGATGTGGGATCTTACAACATGCATATGTCCTAGTTTAGTGCTAGGCTAGTACTTCGCATTACTCATTTAGAGTTAGAATATTCCATGGAATCCTCCATATAATACCTCAGATAGCACTGCGCCTGTCTCGTGCATTCTTTAACTCACATTGGTTTTATATAATCCGAATTTTAGTATATTTCACTCTTAGTCGAAATAAGTTCTAGGCGATTGATCACCTATTATCTTTTGCCCCAACACCTCGGGCTTTTAGGATTTTTATCCTATCAAAAGAATTAGCATAGGGTTTGTGACCCTTTCTTATCTAGCATTTCAAATTTATATTTCGAGCACTTGCAAGCATCTTATTTGAGATTTAACCCGAGTCTTCCGACTCTTTTTGTTATCTAGGTATTATTTCGTATATAATACCCCGTCTTCACGTCCCCTTTCGGAGTATGTTTTTTTTTTAATTCCTCAGAACGCTTTGGATCCAAGGCAATTCCTTTATTGGTCTAGCCTTGTAGGGCCCGTACTGAACTATGATCCGTTTCTGTTTATTCGTGTCCCTTAAGAATTATTGACCCATAGATTAATTCAACATTTCTCAACAGGGTTCTTGCTCACTTGTGTTTCATGGTGTTACGTTACCATGTTTAGTCGCATAAGTCTATTTCTTATGTTTTCTTTATTTAGTATTCGTATGCATAGTGATTCAGCAGGCTGTGTTGGGTTTATTATGAAGGCATTGCCTTCATTTCTATGATTCACAGCCATCTATCTGATTTAGAGTTTAGATTGCCTGTTCATCCATCTCATGCTAAAGCCCATGAGATTTATCTCGCTTTATTTGTCTTTGACATGTCTTTATTAGATCACATCATTCATCGTTTACTCTCACACGATCCTTTCTCGAGGCTTGGATCGTTCCTCTGGTGCGGATGCACCTCCGTTTTCCAGGGTCTTCTACGATCCCCCTTTTGATTTAAATTTTATTTCTTCTTTATTTAACACTTCGTTTTACGCTATAATACCTTGTTTTTAGCTCAGATTCGTGTGAATCATAGTTCATACTTGTCGTATGTGTATCTATTTTCGTCGCATTCCAATTTTTTTGCGAGATAAAGTAGTTCTTGGTTGCCCGTGAACTTTCACGGATCCTTATGATTTAGTGTGACGCATAGTTCACATTTGCCCATAGGCTTTCACGAATTTATTACGAGTCAAGTTTAAGTGTAACTAAACCTTAAGCTTAGCTCGAATCTTGGCTTTTGTCTTACCATAGTACGGGGTTCCCGTTGGTATACCAGTTGGCCCTCGGGTACAGTTTAGACTCGTTAAAAGTTTACCCTTTAGATGAGGTTCAAAGTGGTTTATGATTTAACCTTTCGTTAAGGTTTGACTTTTACCGCTTGATTGACTCCCCATTCAGGTTCTAGTTTGACTATGTCTTAACCTTCGATTAAGGTTCAAGTTTCCTTACAGTTTAACCTCTCCTCAAGGTTCAAATGTGATTATGACTTGATCCTTTGATTAAAGTTCAAGTCTACTTACGAGTAAATTCTCGATCTCAAGGTGATTATTATTTAACCTTTTGGTTAAGGTCCAAATCCATTCAGGAAATTGGTCTTTGATTATGGGTTGAATGTATTTAGGACTTAACCTTGGACTAAGGTTCAAGTCTATTTGCGTGTTAACTCTTAACTAAGATTTGAGTGTGTTTACGACTTAACCTTTGATTAAGGTTCAAGTCCTTTCTATGGATTAACCTTTATTGAGGTCTGAATGTGATTATGACTCAACCTTTAATTCAGCTTCAAGTCCTTTTTTACGAATTTAACCTTCTATAAAGGTTCGAGTTTTATTATGACTTGACCTTGATTAAGGTTCAAGTTTATTTACGAATTTAACCTTCTATAATGTTCGAGTTTAATTATGACTTAACCTTGATTAAGGTTCAAGTCTATTTATGAATTTAACCTTCTATAAAGGTTAGAGTTTTATTATGACTTAACCTTTGATTAAGGTTCAACTCTATTTCCGAACTGAATCTGTTTATGACTCAACCTTGATTAAGGTTCAAGTCTATTTCCGAACTGAATCTGTTTATGACTCAACCTTGATTAAGGTTCAAGTCTATTTCTGAACTGAATCTGCTTATGACTCAACCTTGATTAAAGTTCAAGTATATTTTCCTAATCCATGTAACCGTTGTGGTAATACCTTTGGCTCTACGGCCCCGCGGGTCGTTTATGCATCGGTTTTACATACCCGGTCTACCCGGCCTCTTACGTTATTTGGCAATACTTCCTTGTTATATGACCTCGCGAGTTATACTTTTGGAAATATTTAATATGCCTTACTCCCCTAACCCAGTCCTTGTCACGTGAAGGGTAGACGTGTAGATCATGAGAAGCCCACCGCACCATGTGTTTAACACTTACCTGGCCAGGGTAAGCAATCCACACATGACACGGTGATCTTATCGCAATCACCACGGTACTCTCTAAGTGGGCAATTTCTGGTCATGCATCTTGTTTAATAAAAACATTCTTGTTAGTTTGTCTAATGTATTTCTGTATACCCAAATTATTAAGCTATTTGTGTTTTATTTGATCGCGCAGTCTTGTTGGTGCGATCACGCCTTCAATTCCCGGTTCGGTTGAGCCTTAGCCCACCATGACCGTGTGATTGGAATTTGTCCGAGTTTTAAGTATTCTTTGCATCTTTTCCTAGTTTCCGGTTCGGCTAAGCCTTGGCTCACCATGACCGTGTAATTGGCGTATATCCGGATTCTAAGGCTCATTGTACCTTTTCCAAATTTAATTCTTGATTGACTTGTGTTCAATCGTGATGTATAATGCTAATCAACTAGATTAAATTATTTTTGGAAATAAATTCTTACCGGATTGATGATCAAGCTTGTACCAACGCATATCTCATTTTAACCTTGGGCTCTGATTACCACTTGTAAGACCCAACCTGAGTAAACGGGTTTAGTGACTTAATCACATGATTTAGACTGTAAGTATTCGGGTTAATTTCAAGATTTTTAGCTTATACGTCATTCCCAAAGGTTTGACCAAATAAAATGAAATTTGCAAGTGAGTGTCTATGGTTCCATGCGTTCACAAGTTAGTTTCAAACCCCGTTACCATACAATGTTTATAAACACGAATTATGCGGAAACGTTTCATGAGATATGCGCGTTCGGTTCTTCGAATAGCTTAATCATCTTCCAGAATCAATGACCTTCATACCTAGGGTTTAAACAAGGCCAAAGAACCCGTTTATCGATAATAGGATTAATTAGAATTCAAAATCAACTAAAACAAGAAAAACGGCAGCCAGCGTCCAGACCAGCACCTGGGACGCTGGGACCAGCGTCTTGGACGCCCAGGGCCGAAACTGAGCAGCGTCTGGGACGCCCAGCCGGCGTCTGGGACGCCCAGACCAGCGTCCGGGACGCCGGTATCAGATACAACTCGTGAATTTTGGTTTTTGGCCCGTTTTTAACGCATTTCTTAAGGGGTTTTGTGCTCCTTTTGACCCTTGACTTGGGAGGAACAACCAAGAATAAACTTTTGGGGAAATTCTAAGATTTCAAGAGTTTATCAAGTTGTCTATTTGACCCATTCACTTATAATATATGCATACTAACATGCTATGATCAACAAGGAATGAGTTTGATTACCTACAATTGCATATTGAAATAATACCACTTCTCATCCTTGTGAGGATAACCTCTTGTGATTCCCAAGTTTGTGTTTTGTCTCCCACACTCCTAATCAAGCCTTGACTTGACAAGGTGTGTATCCATTCAAGTCACTTCACCATTGTGGCAATGCCTCATGTCCATGGCCACATGTGCCACTTCTCTGGGTCATACTTGCCCGGTCCCTATGACTTGTGTTAGAAATTCACTTATGAATTGTATGCCACATGGAAATCACAATAGCGTTTCAACTCCTACGACACTCCCATTGATATGGATTCAAGGTATGCATATACATATATATAAAGCCATGGTGATGACTTACCTTAATTCACATCCTTTTTGCTTATAGACTAGCTTGAGATTGATAACATGGAGTCTACGATTATACTTAACCAAATAACAAAATCAATATCGGCATAACGTTGACCCTTAGCTTAGGTCCTTGACTAACTAGTGTTTTACCAAATTGACCCGTTAGCCTAATTTGGGATATTGACAACCTTCATCTAAGGCCGTTTTCTATGAATTATGAGTCTCGTTTAAGCTTCTTTTATGACACTTCAATGTCTAGATCCCAAATGCATATACAAAGTTATAACTAAACACATGAACATACTAGGAATATATCAATATTTAAGCCACCGAGTGACTTACCTTATGCGTGCTTCCTCTTTGCCTCAATTCGAGACTCCTTGGCTATCCAAAGTCTCTTGTATCCGCACCTATGAGGTGAATGATTACTTAGGTTGTTAGAACCTAATCTTTACTTGTCTACACGCATTTTTGGTCGTGTTTCACCAATATAAAAGTTTTCACAAATCTATGACCAAGTGAAATCGAGTTTCATTGAGGCATTTTATCAAACACTTGGTAGATGTGATTTTCCTAGCCTTAATTTTAAGACTTGGGGACCTCATGGATCCATCCTTAACCAAGATTAACATGTCTAGCATTCCTATAAGCATCTTAATCATAGCTTGTCATTTACTAAAGCTAGTATTTCATGGTTTAAAGGTGGTTCCTACCAATCCACCAAGAAACCCATTTAACTTTATAACATGAATTACAAAGATATAATCTTCACACAAAGATTTTGCTTAACACACACAAATGAACACGTATTATGGTTTCCTCATACTAGAGTAACCATTACATGCCCTTAATTCACATTTTATAACAATCCATGATTTTCATCACACCCAAGCATAAACATACCATTAAATTTAGTCAAATAAAAGGTTACCTTGGTGTGTATTAGGCTTCGAAGATTCGTTTTAGGGCTAATGCACACAAAAGCCACTTGATTTCATCCTTGATTGAACTTGTTCTTGAGTTTGAGCTTAAGTGTGTGTTTTGGGAGGTGTATGGGTCGATTTCCAGAAGTTTGTGTGTGTTTTCTTTTTCTTTTTTTTTTATAGGTAGTCAACCAAACTCAATTTGGTTATTTGGCCCTTTTAACCCCTCCCATATTTTGTTAAGTATGTACTAGTTCAAGACACTAATCGATTTAGTCTCGTATAATTGTTTAAGCCTTGTTTAGTTAACAAGGTTGACGGAGTTAATTTCCCTAGACTAAGAAATTCGCATAAGTCGTGTTTCATACGGTTCAGTTTAATGCCACATGTGCTTAGATTATCATAAAACACGGTTTAGAGATTTTGGGGTGTTACAAAAACATAGTTTTGGTCATTCATGTCATGTTTCTAATAGTAAACGTTCGCCGTTTTATGCATCCAATTCCATTACCTTTTCACCATTTGATATCATTCATTGTAACTTGTGGAATTATCCGATTTTAGTAAAACAGGTTACAAATATTACATGGTTTTGATTGATAAGTTTTCACACTTTATTTGGATGTATCCTTTAAAATACAAATCTAAAACATTCCCAACATTTTTCAAGTTTCACCGTTTAATCTCAACCCAATTCAACCAACAAATAAAAACTTTTCAATGTGATCTTGGTGGTCAATTTGATAACAATGCTTTTAAAATATTCGCCATTCAAAATGGCCTCCTCTTCCATTTCTCTTGTCCCCAAACCTCCTCCAAAAATGGCCGGGCCGAATGAATGATCCGTCGCCTTAAGGATATTATTCATTCTCTGCTTATACATTCCCAACTACCAACCACCTTTTAGGTCGAAGCACTCCATACTGCAGCCTACCTACACAACATACTTCCCACAAAACGCCTCAACTTTTCACACCTACTTACGCCCTTTACCTACGCCACCCTATATATAACCACCTTCATGTTTTTGGCTGTGCGTGTTATCCAAACACCACAGCTACACAACCTCGTAAACTACACCATCGTGCCACCCGCTACATATTCCTAGGCTACTCACCTGATTTCAGAGGGTACCGACGCTTCAACCCTATTACAGGTAAAGTCACTATCTCCCGACACGTGACTTTTGATGAAACCACTTTTCCATACCCCACAACATCTACCCCAAACACGTATCAGTTTTTGGACGATGCCCCACCTCCCGGATTCACCTTTGCTCGGACTATACCGCCTCCACCTGCACCACCCCACCAACCGGCCAAGCCCACAACCACCTCACCTTTCCTTTTTACATATACCCGCCACCCCAGGCCTACTCAACTAGCACCTGAGCCCAACGCCCCTCCACCACCCGTATTAAATCAACCGGTCCCAGCCACCCTGCCACAAAACCAACCACCACCAGCCTCTAACCCATAACCGGTTACCTTCACCTCTGGTACAGCCCCTCCACCACCACCCGAGCCTTCTACATCTACCTGCACTACCTCCTCACACCTACCATTCCAAATCCGGCAGCCTTAAACCACCACAATACTTTCTCTATACCACCACCATATCTACCATTCCTAACACATATAACCAGGCCTTAACCGACCTGAATTGGTTGCACGCCATGCAGGTTGAGTTTAATGCCTTACAGTAAAATGGGACTTGGGAATTGGTCCCTAGGCCGTCTGATCGACCTATTATCAGGTGCATGTGGTTGTTTCGCCACAAGTTTAAATCTGACGGCACATTAGAGAGATACAAGGCTAGATTGGTCGTCAATGGCAAATCTCAAACAGTTGGCATAGATTGTTAGGACACATTCAGTCCCGTGGTTAAACCTGCTACTATTCGTACCATCCCGTCTCTTGCAGTATAACGCTCTTGGCCCATCCATCAGTTGGATGTCAAGAATGTGTTTTTACATGGACATTTGAACGAGACTATTTTTATAAATCAACCAACCGGATTTCATGATTCTCGTTTACCTGGCTTTGTTTGCTGGTTAAAGAAATCTCTATATGGGCTTAAATAGGGACCTTGGGGTGGTACATTAGATTTGCCACCTACATTCTTGCCAATGGATTTCGAAGCAGTACTTGTGATAATTCACTTTTTATCTATACTCGGGGAAATCAGATGGCTTATTTATTACTCTATGTGGATGATATCGTCCTCACTGCTACGAATGACGCCCTGCTGCATGATATCATTAAAACTTTGTTGCGTGAATTTGCCATGTCTTACTTGGGACGACTACATCATTTTCTGGCTATTCGGGTCACTCACTGGTCTGATGAGTTACTTTTAGATCAAACTCAGTAAGCTAATGAGATCATTACGCGGGCCTCTATGACTGCCTCTAAGCCGTGTGCAACGCCTTTCAACTAATCCTCCAAACTCAGTGATACCTACAACCCACTATTTCATGACCCGACTTTATATTGCAGTTTAGAAGGCACTTTAAACTATCTTACATTCACTCGGCCAGACATCTCTGATGTTGTCCAACAGGTTTCTTTATTTATGTATGAGCCATATGACCCACATTTTGAGTTTATGAAACGGTTTCTTCGGTACATCCAAGGCACGTTGGACTACGGACTTTGCATGATCAAATCTTCGGCTCATAATTTGGTGGCATATTCTGATGCTGATTGGGGTGGGTGTCCCAATTCCCATAGATCTACCAGTGGTTATTGCATTTTTTTTTGGGGTAAAACTTAATTTCTTGGTCGTCTAAGCGTCAGCTGACAGTTTCTCATTCCAGTGCTGAGGCTGAATACCGTAGGGTCGCTAACGCAGTTGCAGAGGTCACATGGCTCCGAAATCTCTTGTTGGAGTTGCAGGTTCCGCTTTTACAGGCTACGGTCGTATACTGTAACAATGTCTCTGCTGTTTATTTGTCGGATAATCTGGTCCAACATCATCGTACCAAGCATATCAAAATCGACATTCATTTCGTTAGGGAAAAGGTTTGTGTTGGTCATATTTGGGTTCTTCATATCCTAGCTCCATTTTGGTATGCGGATGTAATCACCAAAGGACTCTTTAGGTCAAGCTTGACAGTCTGCCCCGTCAGTGCTCAAACTGCGGGGGAGTATTAGCCGATTGATTATTGGCCATGACAGTTGGCATTATATTTATTATTAGTAACTGATATTGATATATTCTGTAATTAGGTGATTGTGTTTATCTTTACCATATTTAGAGATAGGGTTGTATTCTATATAAAGGGATGTATTCTATCATTGTAATTCATTCAGAAATAACATTCATAATCACTTTTAGTTACTTGTCTTACAAGTTACTACATACAATTTGTTCACTTTTAAACATACCAAAATCTCATCAATAACAAACCCTAGATTCAAAATATTGCTTAAACAAGATCATAGACACGTGATACAACATATTCATAACATATAACAGATCCATCATGCAAGATTCATCATGAATATCAATCGCTACAAACCCTAGATCATCAATATTCCTTAACATGCAAGTTGCATTCAATATACCTCATAATAATCATATAACCATGGTATGCATCCCCTTAATCCTTGTCTAAGACCATGTTTATGTTATAAAAAGTTTACATCAGATTTGGACAATCGATTTTATGGTGTTTTAAAACATAATTAAGAAGATTAACACACAAAGGCTAAGATAATATACCCTAAGCACTTCAATCAAGAAAACCGAACACCTTCAACCCTCCCGAATGGTGTTCTTGAGCCAAAGCTGATGTTTGAGAGGTATAATATTTGTATTGGGGTTGTTATGGTCGATTAGGTTTGTGTTATAATGGAAAACTAGGTAAAAAATCGACTTTTATAACAAAAATTCGCCTTTGGCCGATATGGGCTTGGCCTGCGGTACGCGGGGGCTCACCCACAACCGGTTGTGGTCCGCGGCGTGGGTTTTGACGAGATGGGCTTGGTCTGGTCCTTTTTGGTCTAGGTCCAAGTATGTATGTATGTATGTATGTATGTATGTATGTATGTATGTATGTATGTATGTATGTATGTATGTATGTATGTATGTATGTATGTATATATATATAGTTTTATAATTGGGCTTTAACCTCTAAACTAACACCACACTTTGTTAAACCCAATATTTTTGGACTTGAATCACCTTGTTGGTTCGACGGGTGTCGGTTACGAGTTCAGTAATGCGTTTCATTTATATAATCGTAATTATATAATAATTTCTAAATAAATTCACATAAGCTAATAATAGCACATACTTTAAAATACATCAAACATAATATTTATATTTCACCATTTCACCAACGTTTAGGGTTTGCTACTTGTATATGCAGTCCGGTAATTCCCCGAATTACCGTTCCATGCAGTTATTAACCTATAACTGTGCAACGTGTGACTCGTATAACTAACCCTAGTTAAGTAAAATGTTGTGGATGTATATACAAGTTAACTAGAGTTTAGTTAAAGTATGAACTTGAAAATGTGGGGTATCACAAATATGTTGTATCAATGTTTCGGACAATATAATAACATATGTTAAAATGGTGACAACATGTGTTAAACACACTTTTAACATAATAACATTATGATATATGTTAATAACACTTGTTTTTCCGCAATTTCACCACACATGATAGATTGGGAAATATCTATGACCTATGGTAGCATGTGGGACTCGTTTTGTTAACAATCAATGTGTTTTTACAACAAAGATCCCAAAATTCATGAAACCATACACTTTAGAAAAGTACATACAAGATACATAGTAATTTTCACGTGCATGAACAATGGCCCCACGTATGCATGATACGAGGGTGCACAAGTCAGGTGAAAACTTTGTATGGTAAACGACAAAAATGTACAACTTACTATGTCCTTGATAGTCAAAGGGCACTTATTGTTGGGAAAGTAGTTACCTAACTTTTCTGCTTTGCTAGACCGCATATCCAGTCACCAAGTGAGTTTCACGGCCCCGTTTTACTAATTTTACATTTTGGGGGATAAACATGCTACATTACTAGTTACATTACATTTGGGTAAATTTCTATCATGACTACCTTGTGAAACATGAGATATATAGTTCATGAGCTCGACAGTCCCCGAACTTACATTTCCACTATAACCATTTGCTAACATTAGCCATGAAACACTTAAATAGATCTATTGGGTTGACACCTCCACTCTTGGTTAGTCGCTCTAACCGGTTACATACAAAAGAGTGTTTGTATTCTACCATTTATTTGTTTTCTTTATTGTACAATGTGTGAGGCACAACAGTCAAGAGGTTTGGTTATGGGACTCATGGTTAGCACCATAATTATTAGCTTAGCTAGCTTTGATTGGTCATACACGAATTTCACAAACTTATTACATAGTACATTAAAACCTGTGAACTCGGCGACATTATGTTGACAAATATTTTATGCATGTTTTTTAGGTAATTGACCATGGGGATCAGGGACTTTGGACAGAGGTTTGATTGCATATTTAGTGGTACCTTCGTTATGAGACAAGTTTCAATAACTACTTAATGTTTGATGTTTGACATTTGATCTCGTATTTTTAGATAATTTACATTTTTATTATGTAAGACAAATTTGAAATGTTTGGTATCCATTATGTTCTATCTTATGTGTTGCTCAAACCTTGTGCTTGAAAACCTTTTGAAGTCACATTCCCGTGTTTTCGCCTTGGCGGGGTGTGACAGTAGCGGCCGCGATTCAACAAGAGGGAGGGGAGAGGTGTTTTGTTGAATGACTAGAGATAATCATGATGTTTTGGGGGATAAGGCCAAAAATTTGGGTGGTTTGGAAGGCTTTAATTGTGGTTACGGAGACATTATGGATTAGTGAGATAAAAGTTAATTACCATTTTAGGATGATCATGTTTGGGTAAGGATCTTTCATTGAACTTAGTGTTGATTAAAAATCCATGCTATAATAGGATAATATTTGTCTATGATGTGATTGTTTATTAAATGGGGGACAATTTGCATGTTTGTGATACAATGTGATGGGATTGTTCATAGCTTTGTTCCAAGATTACACTTGCATACATATATGTATGTATACATCATGTATATATATCTATAGATTTTGTATGTTTTTTTTGTCAACAACATATGTGTATACATGTACATTTATAGTACTCCAAGTCTAATAAATAATGTTTTTGTGAATTGTTTTGTTGTTTTCACCAATTCACGCTTTAGTGGCTAACACTTTCATCATCCTTGGAATATATGTTGGATTCTAACGTACGAAGGCATGTAACACTGACGTGTTAAACTTAAAGTTTTGGCATGATTGTGTCACTAAAGATAACCGGGCACGTCCCAAGATTTCCTAAGTATTGGATTTGTCCCAAGATTTCCTAAGTATTGGCTTTGTCACAATTTTCCTAAGTATTGGCTTTGCCCAAAGATTTCCTAAGTATCGGCTTTGTCCCAAGATTTCCTAAGTATTTTACTTTGTCCCAATTTGTATTAAGAATTGGCTTTGTCCCAATATTTCCCAAGTTTGTTTATACCCAGAATGATTAAGGACTTGGGAACATAGGCATGTCAAATCATCCTCAGGATACAAAAGGAATTATACACTTGGTTTTTGCCAAACAAATTGGTTTTTTACTAAGGAATAAACTTCTCTGCTAAGAAAATATGGTATGATCCATCTTTCTTCATTTTTTAATGTTGCATAAGATCTTATGTTAAATAAACTTATTTGTTTTATGTTTTGATCAGATATTTTTGAGATACTAACTAAGACACGGATGGTAAAGGAAAGAAAAACAATCATCGGAGTACCAAAAGATAATTATATTATTTACTAAAAGACAACCCAAACTTCGTCCATAAGCCATGACCCATCCGTTGGGGATTGATCTCAAAAGTTAGAGACAAGATGGGGATGACTAAGGTTTCGTCCTGAAAAACATGATCCCTCCATCTTAGCGATCTTGAATTCTTTATAAAAAAACTGATTCAACATCCTAAAACCATTACATGTGATTAATCGAACCTACCACAAACTGCCACCCAGAAACCTTAAAAAAGGTGGGTTCAAGTCTTTTCATTCCCTCCTTCAGTGTCCACTTGGGTCCCTTCAACCAACTTAATCTCCTTAGCCACCTCCACCGCAACCTTTCCAGCATCTTCGCCATTCATAGACTCTTCAGGAATGCGATCACCTTGGGAAGGATCAGGATATACCATAGGTCCTTCTCGAAAGTTGTTCTCCTCTCTTATCAGCACTTTATGTTTCATTCGCTTTTATGAAGGAGGGGATCATTGGACTGAAGAGACATCTTCACCTGACCATATGTCATCGAGGTCATTGCATACCTCATTAGCTTCTTTGGCGTGGGAGATCATGCGGAGCTCAAAAACTATGCTCATGGATTCCTGGTCATAAAGGAGTATAAGGTAAGTAATTAACAAATATTTTCAGGATATTATTGTGTTAACATTCTTAGGATGTCATCATACCTAAGTTAATATTTGGTTGAGCTTGGCTTAGGCATCATGGAAACTCGGCATCTCAAAGGGAGACTTCTCATCAGTAGAATAGGTAAAGCTATTCCTCTCCTTGAAAGCGGCAGGTTTCGACTCCGGTGGAGGGCTTGATATCTTGGAGATGGTAAAGGAGGAGGTATTATAGGGAATGGTAGCATCCAGACTATCAATGTCATCCAGGTTAAAGAAAGGGGCATGCTTTTCTGTATAAGTAAGTTAAATTAGTATATGTTCGACTAACATTTGCAAGATTGTAATGTCTCTATCTGTGAATGTATATAATTCATTCTCAAGATTATTCGGCAAGCATTGTGCTTGAAAATCCTTAGGAATTTCAGCATCAATGGATGAACATGTAAATTTGTTTTCCATGATTGATTAACTTCTTTGCAGGTTGGAATAAATAAAAAAGAAGAGAAGAAAACGAATCTAGATGAAGATTAAGTTATTATAAACCCGCAAAATATAATGGATGAACCATGACCAGTTGAGAAAATTATACCGTTATCTCTACGATTTTTACGTTATAATTTTGGGGACAATTGTTGGTGACGAATATTTTAAAGATGTATTTTTGCTGAAATATTTGAACATACATCGTGAGGATATCTATCATGTTGTCATGTTCAGGATACAACGTTATGATATATTGCGAATATCCTGAATGCTACTAATTGTTTTTTGTCGAATTATATTATCTTTACAGGGCTGGTTCAACGTAAAGACGAAAGACTTGGTCAAACACCTATTTAAGAAATTAGTTGATAGCCGTGTAGCTCCTAAAAACGTGTGAAGATTTCGAATGGCTATATAGACCTAGTCTATGCCATCTCGAGAATATCGGAGTTACAGTTAATGATAATGGCTAAATAAAGCTATAACGGCTAGTCAAGCATAAGACTCGAGATTTTAGTCAAAGATAATCGTTGGGAGCTGGTTGAACAAGTCTATAGCGTTCACAAGGGAATATTTGCAATATCCCGGAGATTTTGAGATATTTTGTTATGTTTTATGTACTGTAAATAGAGGCTATCTAATTTCTTAGGGACAGATCACACACATAACACCCACACTTCGATTACAAGCTCACACTTTCCATGTTCAGGTCACTCACACTGCAGAAACACAATCACTAACACTTGTAATCATCATTGTAACACGTAGCAATCAGAATAGTTCTCAACTTGTATTTTTTAAGCTTTTTCAATAAAACAAACAAGGCAGGGGCGATTGTCTCCTCCCGAGGTTTTGTGCCAGTGATCTAGATTGATCATGGGCTTTCCTCGTATATCTCGTGTTCTTTTTTACTTTATTTGCTCATTTCATACATTGATATACTTTATTTTGACATTGTGTTCATATATTTGCATATCTTAACACTATTATCAGTTACATTATCGGCATATTTCTCACTTGTTCATAATTGATTTTATTATTATTCTCTTTGTCATTCTGAAGTTGTCACCATCCTGATTCTTTTCATCTTAGTGACATCCTGGGCATAGTTGTTCATTTTTGTTAAATACTTTCATCCTGACCATAAATCTAACACTTAACATACGATTTTCATAATATTTTTGCTTAACTATTTAGAAATCATCATAGCACTCTACCTCACAAAACTAATTTGGAACACAAAATTCACTTTTTTTAATTTTTGACCAAAGCACCTACTATTTTATCTTGTTTATAAAACCAAAACCTTTACAAAAACTATTTTTCCTTTTTGAACCCCTCTGTTTATTTTCTTTTCAAAACCGATTAACAACAGTGATGAAAGGTTGAGTAGGGGGAAGTTTGTTCTCTTAAATACGATACTCGGTATTTACCCTAGAAATATATGCTACACACGTCAGGTTCTCTGTCTGTGTGTTAGTTTTAGTTTTTAGGTAAGTAATTATCGTTTACTTATAACTTTAAAACTCGATAATGGTTTAGTAACAATCATTTATTTCGAAAACCAATGTTTTGATGTTTCAAACACCATAAGTTTTTGGCACCGGAAAAAATGATATCATTTATATTACTAAAACCGACACACCCGGTATAAAAGGAAAAAACCACATAACTTTTTCATACGACATTTAAAAAAAAAGGTTTCACCATATTAACAAGTTTTTTTTATCTTTAAATGAGTAACATATTTCTAATTAAAAATAAAATAAACAAAAACAAAAACATGTTAACCGGGTTTTTGTAACTTCATTGTGTTTTCTGCTCATTCATTGTGTTATAAGTGTCACATGTGTGCCAAAAATATGTTCATTGTGATTTTTAGTCTACAATAATTTAACTTTGTCCATTGTGTTTTTAGTATACGTTTCATTGTGTTTTACGTTGTTTATTGTATTTTACACAACTAGGTTTTGTGTTTATGGATTACATTGGGTTTTACTTTGTTGTTCATTGTGTTTTAGTCTACTGTCTATTGTGTTTTAGTATGATGTTAATTTTGTTTTAAATATATTGTCTATTGTGTTTTATTTGTTGATCCTTGTGTTTTATACCCCGTTATTCATTGCATTTTTAGTTTGATACTCATTGTGTTTTATATTTCCTCCATTATGTCTTACGGAATTAGGTTTTTGAATTTTTTTTTCAAAAGTATAACAATAGGGTACTCATATTAAAAATAAAAAGATGCTCTATTTTATGATATATATATATATATATATATATATATATATATATATATGGGAGGGTTATTTTGAGAACGCTAAATATCGCGAGAACCATGAGAACAAATGAGAAAACAAATCAAAATCATTTTTTTCAATACAAACCTAATTATAATTAAAATATAACATTAAAAACGAATTTTCTTTCCAAATAATTCATCTTTTCTTCCAAAACACTCTAAACTTAACTTTTTTACACATGTTTAAATGAAACAGTATACACATGTATAAACAGAAAATTTACACATGTGTAAAAACATTTTATTTTCGTATACGTTTAAATTTTTACGCGTAAATTGTGTTTTTGAGACTGTATTTTAATAATAAAGACAAGTGTAAAAAGAAACTTTGAGCATGTGACTTGCATGACCATATTATTTTTTCCTCATTTGGACTAAACTACCCTTCCCACATGTTTTTTCCTTGGACATATATCATTTTTTAATGGCATCCACACTTCTCATTTTTCTTAGCTTTGTAGGATAACTCAACCTTGAATATATAATGTAATTTAAATGGGAATAAAATATAATAAATGACTAAATAAATGAAAAAGGTAAATTAAATTATTTGAGAGTGTAAATATTCTGAAGTAAATAAATAATTTTACATGTTTATAAAATAATTGTTTGGCACTTCTAAATGAAAGATAGAAATGTAACAAATATGGTTTTAATATAATAAAAATTATAAGACTAAAATTCTTAAGAACAATACTAGATTCTGATTTATAAAAGTGGAAAATAATTTGATAAAATATTTTCTGCTTTATTTATAATTAAAACAATTTTATTACTATTAAATAGTGAATAAAAAATTGAATACGCCATAAAATATTAATCAAGAAATAACGAGTGTGACTTACCTCAACCGAGATGCGTGGAGTCATAGACTCGTAGTTTCTGCAAGGTATAATCCTTTGCCCACCATTCTTGGATGAGATCTGAACCTAAAAAGAATAGAACCAGTGGGCCGTATGAAAGGAGGCGACAGCCTAGAAGTCACAATGACTCGTAATAGCAGACGCAAAAATTGTTTTGGCCCAGTACGTTGTAATAGTGTATGATCGATCCTCAACAAAGGAGGGGTGAGCTCCTTTATATAAGATGTACACGGGTCGGGCATCATTAACCCATAACCACAACGATGGGCTTGGGCCCGGGCTATGGGCTTGCCTCCTTTCGGCCCAATAAGTTATTATTGGACCAGATAATTACAATCAGACTAAACGCAATTAATTCAGGGGAGAGTTAAAAGGTGTACCGCCCTGCCATTGGTCCACGTGGCGCGACTGTATTGGCTACAGACAGTTCTTTTCCTAACTGCGTTAGTTTGCTCCTTCTAGAAGGCGCATGATGTGACGTCTGATACAAATGTGAACAGTGTAGCATGGTGGGAATAAGGGGGTTGCACCATCACTGCCGGTGTTCAGACTTGGTGGGCCAACACTGACATGCGTCGGTTTGTGATTGGTTTGCGATAATCCTTCGCGGTGTTATGCGATGAAGCTTGCATTGACGGACTGGACTCCATGTTTGGCTCCGCAAGTAAAATATGAATTTTATGTAATATAAAATCCATTGACATAAAATGATAAAAACATTTTTATAAAAATTTTGGGCTGTGAATAATAAAAAAAATATTTTTAATTAAATATGATTAAACAAGAAAAATGGTTTAGAAATAAAAAATAACTAGGTGTTTTTAACGAACGCGCGTTGCGCGATTTGCAAATTTGTTAATTACTACTTATACAGCTAGCTCTAAACTACTCGACAAACATCTCGCATAAATATAACAAAAGCTTAATTAGAAACTGCACCTTGGCTTTGATTTTGAATGTCCAACCTATAACTATGTATATTGCAAATATAATGCTTTGCAAGCTCTGTTAGAAAACCACATAGTAGCCTTAATTAAAAGAATAAAAAACAGATAAAAGCATCCGTCTTTCGGTAGCTAGTGTAAATGCCATCACATACTCAAAAACAACGAAACATCAACATTGGAATCAACAGGGGGATGATGTGACACCCGGCAAACTCAGGTTAGTAACTTTTGACCAATTAGTCAGTCTACCTTAGCGACTCATGCATACGTTACACTTAACTGGGTCAGTTGAGTCGAGTTGATGATTCAGGGAATCATCGGAGTTGATTTACACTTACGGATTGTCCAGGGTTCAATGATTCGGAGGATCATTGGGGGTAACATACACATACACGAGCCTTGAGTCCCGTTGTTGGTGAATTGCATGAATTGAATTAAGTGACAAACATGAATTGATCCATATATGATGTGCAATGAGTAGACACATGATTATATGATATTTATATGATTATACATGCTTAACATATGTTAGGATTGCATGTTCATGTATTAGAAGGTGTTAACACGTGTTAAAACGCGTTTAAATGGAAAAACCATAGGAAACTGAATATCAGATAACTGGTTCGACCCTTAGGGGGTTCGAACCAGTGACATGGCAACCCATTCGACCCTCTGATATACTCATTCGACCCCACGAGGGTGCGAAGGAGCTGATACTATAAATACCATACTTTGCAACTTTTTCATCATTTCATAAACCCTAACCGCCCCAAAGTGCTCTCTCTCAACCTCAAACCTGTAGGGAGGAGTTTTTTATCTCGTTTTTCAGATCTTAACATAAAAACACATCCTATTCCATAAACAAGAGAAGAATCAAGGCGTGTTTATCATCTAAATCCTTTTTAATCAATTTTTATTCGTTTTTCTCAAACCCCAAAGGTCCAGATCTGATTTAGGGGAGTTTTTATGGATAAAAACCTTTCTAAAATCATTCTAAACAAAACCTTTTCATTAATAATGAGTTTTTATACAAAAATACATGTTTTAATAATGTTAAATGATGTGTTATGTATTATTCATTGTTTGAATGACGTCTAGATGATATGATAATGATCTATAACTGTTTTAGATGATGATTTAGGATTATTATAGGGTGTAATTGATGATGTTTAGCCCATTTTAGGGGTTTTGTGTTAGATGGTTTGTTCATGATAATATTGTTGATGTTATGATTAGGGGTTTTCATATACATGATAATCTGAGCATAATAATCTGATTATAAGATGATTTTGATAAGTTTCCATTTTGGGTAAAGATTACATGCATTGATGTGACATTTCCATAATTTGCCATTTTGGGTAAGTCGTGAAACGGACTGATTTCGGGATATAATTGGTAGGGTTTTATAGGGATAGATAAAATATAGTGTAGAGGATCGTTTTCACAAAAAACAGTTTAGTTGATCATACAAGTCTACTAATCTAGGTGCGGAAACCCTAGATCAGTTACAAAATGAGAGTAAATGAATCAAACACACAAATTCACCTTTTCAACGTCCATTTCATTCATAAACAATTGATATAAACTTTACAATTAGTGTTTAAGATGAAATAATCACGTTCTAGACACTTCCTGGAAACCCAGAGAGAAACCAGACCAAACACACTGATACAAATGGCAAAAATTAATAATCTAAACAAACTTTGAGTTTATATAGTACTACACATTCGCCCCCCCCCCCCCGATAGGGTCGAATGTGCAGGTTCGCTCTTCAACATAGTACGAATCAGCATATAGTATTTCAGTCTTCCACATTCGCCCATCTCTCTCTACCTTCGACCATAATATCCACCTTCGACCTTCCTTAATTCCACATTCGCCCTCACGACATCAACAAAAACATCTTTGTATTTGCAATCCAAAGCATTAGTCGCAAATCGTGCACTAACAAACTCCCCCTCGACTATTGCTTGGATTGCCTGCGTGCTTCATCCATCTTCTTGTTCATCAGCTTGATACGCAAGATAGTCTTCTGCTCTTTCGTCATTACTGGCTCGAAAGTTGGTTTTGTTTTTTTTCTTTCTGAATCTTTACAAACTTTCCTAGTTTCTTATCATAGTCACACCCTGCATTGACATCCCATGCGAAACACAAGCATACCACACGTTGGTATTTCAGTGCTTGTTCGCTATCCTTCTCCTCACAATATATCGGATTATAATAAAGCATTATGATATCCTCATGTGAACAGTTAATCAACCACATAGGATCAAAGACGTGAATCTTTTTAAACTCATCCCTCTTGTCCTTCAGTAAGATAACAACTTTTGTGGTCTTCCAATCATAGTACCACCACATGAATTCTTTTGAAAAGTGTTGTGGAATAGGCATCAACGGAATATGTTTCAACACAGTCGGTGGTTTATACTTTAATGTCACCTTGTTCAGCCTAGTTATCTGATCAACTTCTTTGTGAACGATTCTTTTAGGATACTGCGGCGTGAACACATCCATCTAGTTCTGCTTTATCTTGCCATACGATCTGCAAAATAGCCAACTACATGATTATTTACACTAGCACCAGTCATAGTGTGCCTGCAGATATCTCGCACAGCCCAGTAAGGTAATGTCTTAATATCATGGAACCTGTTGAAATACAGAATCCCCTTTTCCCACTTTACAGCTACACACCTTAACTGTCTCAGATACTTCCAACCAAGAGCTCTCCCTTTGAACAATTCGTTATGATACTTGTAGAAACCACCCTGAACTTCAGTCTTCAGTCGGTTGGCTTTTTTTTCTTTCAATTTCCTTAACAAACTATTCAGATTATCAGATTGTTCAACATTTGGTTTCCGATTCTCTACATTCTTAAACACTTCACTAACGAATGTTTTGCTCTTCTTCTGTGCAAGTTTCTCAGCCTGTTTTAACATCTCTTCAGAAAATTCAGGAAATGCATCATCCTGTTTATCTTTGAAGTACTCAGGATATTCTTCACTGGTAATATCCTCAATCTCTATATCTTCAAATACCGGAGTATCTCTATCATCAGAGTGATTTCCAGCTTCTTTTTCAGGAATATTTGGAATTTGATTATCACTCATTAACTCTTCAAGAGATTTACCAACCTGTTTCGCCAAATCTTCAAGAATTTCTTTGGCTACGACTGCAGAAACTTCACCATCTTCTAGATCAGGATCATTATATTCAAGCTCATATCTCATATCATCAGACTCAAAAATTTCTCGAAACTTTCCAGTCAGCTAGATCGTCCAAATTTTCTTTGTCAACATCTGACAATACAACTTCTTATCATCATCTGATAGAGCTCTTATCTTGTCAGTCCAGAAAATACTATCATCATCAGTATTTCCACCATGTGCTTTCGAGCTAGATTCACCTGCGTCTTTATCAGATTCTCTCTTTTCACATCGATACTTTTCCGTATCATCATCATCATCAGCAGCAGAACTGTTAGCATCAGAACCTTCTCCAGAATCATCATTATCATCATCCTTCTTCTTCTCAGGAGCATCACTGGCATCCTGATCCAAATCTTCATCATCCTCTTCTTTATCATCTTCAGACTCGGATGGTTCAAAATCAACTTGTTCTTCTTCAGGTTCTTTATCTTCCTCTCCAGCTTTTAACTGTGGAGCTTTCTCATGTAGATCATCAATAAGCTTCCTCAAATTCTTATTGTCTTTTTTCACCTGTTTGTTCTCAAGTCTCAAAGCAATGTATCTTCTTGTGTTTCTCTGTTCATGTTCTAACAACTTCTGATTTTCTTCTTGAAGTTGTTTTACCTTTGCCTCCAATTCTTCTTGACACTCTTGAGAAGAAATAACAACATCTAACATCTTTTTATCATTCTCTCTTAACTGTTCAATCTCCTGCTGTTGTTGGTTAATCAGTTTCATCATATCAGTAAGCTTTTGATTTACTGCATCCATCACATTGCTAGATACAGTAACCTGAGGTGTAGAAGCCTCAGCAACAGGAGTTTTCTTCTTGAACTTATTTATCACTCTCTCCAAAGTAGCGTCAAAATCTGCAATAGGATCAACAAACTTTTCTGTAGCAGATTTCTTCAATTTCTTTGCTACTGGGGATGTCACAAGTGTAGCAGCTTTCGAACTACTAACTTCAGGTACTTTCTTTCCTGCAAGTACAATTTCAACTTCTTTAGCACGTCTTTTCTTAGGATTCTCTTTTTCCTCTTTCTTAGACATTGTCTTGTACTTAGGTTTCTTCTGTTTCTCACCAACCATAGGAGATCCACTGAAATCTTGCTTACCAATACCAAGATCCAGATCTATCTCATCAACTGCAATTGGACTCTTTTGTCTTTGTTCTTCTATAGTTTTGTTCAGACTCTTAGACTCACCAGCCACAGTGTCCTTGGGCTTGGTTTGTTTGATTATCTCATCACCTGAATCCAATCTCTCATCTTCTTGAGTCTCCTCAGAATCGGCAGACTCTTCATCAACTAACATTGTTCCCTTTCTCGCCATACTTTTCTTTCTCCTAGTTGTCTTCTTTGGTTGTTCAACTTCAATAACCTTTGCTTTACCCTTCCCTTTGCCACTTTTTGCACCAACATTCACAACTTGACGTTTTCTCTTTGCTTCTGGATTGACATTAACCAAAGGATCATCGGTATCTGATTCACTGTCAGCATTTCTAGCTTTGTTCTCACCCGGATCCTTATATCCTGGATTAATTAAGTATCCAAACAAGTTCTTATGTGGTGGTTTTTCATTCTCAGGAACCCCTTTATAACCTTTCATCCTTATCAACGTATTCAGATTCATGTTATCTTGAACTAATATCTGAGTAGGATGTGACGTTCGGCAAAATTAAGGTAAATCCGTACACAATTAATATATAATTAACTGTTCTAAGCAAGAATTAATATCAATTAAGTATAATTGAGTATTCAGAAAATAGCGGGGTCCAATAGATGGCATAGGAATGCCTTAGTTTAATTAGAAATGCGACGGAATCACATAAGAATAAACTAGTCCGAAACGGACGTTGGTGATTACCCGGCAATAATTAAATAACCGAAAACGATCCCGAAAGCCCAGGATATAAAATAAAGGGTATTTTTATGAAATATAAAGTGTTTTGGAACCCCAAAACTATAAATGGAAACTCCAAATTAAAATCTCCCGGTAGCAAATAAAGTTCGCGTATCGCACCCGATGCGCGTAAAATATATAATTTCACCCGGTAAGAGCCTAAATAACTTACCAATACTTAAACTAGGCTATGTTTAAGGGTAACTAGAAGTTAATTATATGTCCGGAATAGCTCGTAATAAGAACGCGTAAAAACCCGAAAAACCCTAACCGAACCGATTCGAAACTAACTAAATAATTGCAAGATATTTTGGAACAGAATGTGGGACCCACAAGGCCTTTTTGGCCAGCCATGTTGGCTAAAGTAAGGCACATTATGAGTGTGTTAAGGCATGCTTAAGATATTTTAATTTTTTAATCATAAAATGCACCTTATAAGCCATGAATTCTTATCATTCTCATCACAAATAAACTCCAAAACACCTTCCAAATCAGATTTGATTCTGCCGTGACTTTTATATCCCATACCCACTTCCATTTTCAAGTTAATAACACATAAAAATCACTTCAATCCAACCCTAAATCAAGTGTGTACAAGTGCTTGGAGCATAACCCTTGGAAGACACACATAACCCCTTCATAATCTAGTGTTTGTGTGACTTCCCTAGCCTTGTGCTAGTAGTAAGTTTCTTGAAACTTATCTTGTTCAAGTTTTATTTATTTATATGCTTAACTTGCAAGTTGTTTTTGGGGTGTTTTTTAACCAAAGTTTTTAAACAAGGTTTTGTGTGTTTTCTAACAATGAAATGAAACGTTTACAAAGATGGTCATAAACATGAGTTTTAGGGTGGTTGGTGATGTTATTTTGTTACAAAAATATTGTATGTTCTAGTATTTTTATTTTTTTAGAAGTTGTTTTGGATGAAAAACATAAAGTAACACCTAATACACCTAAAAATGGTTTTGATCATCATATTATGACTAATGGAACCATTTGAACATGAAATATTTGTAACAAAATGTAATGAAGCTAAAATCACAAAAATAAAGTTGTAGACTTTAAAAATAAAAGTATGAACAAATGGACTCCAAGACTTAAATCAAACATGTTAGTAGGCTTAAAATGACCATATGAGACTAATAAAAGTGTTGGATGGTGAAAAGAACACTTATCGTAAATTTTGACATGTTAAAGTTTACTAGTTTTAGTGGAAATTGTCATTTTTATAAGTCTTGGGAATAATATGTAACTTTTGAAAAGATAAAGGTTCGAAAAGTAACTTTGGAAAGTCCATGGGTGTAAAATGTGATTTTGAAAACTTTATTTTGAAAAATGTAACTTTAGAAAGTAAAAGGTTGAGAATGAAAAGTTATATTTTAAAAGGGTTGCTTTTGTAAAAGTAAGGAAACTTACACAAATATTTATTTTGTAAGAATGATATTTTTATAAAAAGTATTTTATAAAAATATAAATTTACCATAAGTGTTGGAAAATATAAACACTAATATTTTTGTAAGAAAAATGGTAATGTAAACAACTTGTGATGTTTTATATAAAAATAAGCATTTTTACATTTATGGGGATGTAAAAGTGTTGTAAGAATTTTTAGGAATAAAACATCCAAGTTAATATATATATTCGAAAGTAGGAAAATGCGTAAACCGGCAAGTAGTATGATTTCCTACAAAAGATATATATATATATATATATATATATATATATATATAAGTTAAGAAATCGGGAAAGCGGACGTATGTCAATGCGGCGAGCTATCGGACTACGTGTAAAACGAACAAAGCATAAATCGAACAAAAGCGTAAATCGGACGGATAAGTATACGAGTATAACTTCCTACAAGATACGAGTATACGTTATTGCGGCGATTACGATTTAACTATTCTAAGTAAGAAAATATGTATATATTTTGTGAACAAAATATATGTAAGGATTATTAAGGGTGAAAAATAAACATAAACACTTTCCTAAGTGTTGGAAGTGAGATGGGAGAATTTGTAAGAAATAAAATAAGTTAAGTATGTTATTATAAGTATATGTATACTTATATGAAAAATAAATACTTAACATAAAATAAATCTCGTTCGACAAGATCTTTGTATATTTATTTTTATGGGGAAATAAATATATAATAAAAGTGAGTCGAGTCGGAAGATATAACGAAATATTAATACAAGTTAGTAAATACATATTGATAAATATGTTTAAAGATCATGACGTGTAAGGAAAACGGGCAATGATCGGGGTTCGCGATGACGAAACCAACTAACTTGGAAATTAATAGCAACGGTTATAATATAAGTTAAGTGAAACTTGTAACGGGATAAATCATCACCAACGGACCTAAGACTAGGGTATATTCCTAATTAAACCATAAGTATAAACGTGGTGTCGGAGTTGGGGAAAGACAACTTGCCAGTAAGACACGCACTTTGAGACCGGTGCCTTATTAAGTTAGGACACATGTAGGTGGTCTCGCATTGGACTTGGCAAAGACTATTTTCTGATTTCGTGACACGCTTGAGGTGAGTTTTCACGACCTCTTTTCTGTTTTAATGTTTTTAAAATCGGGGGAAAGATATGTAAGTAAGAAAGTATTAAATGTGCGGTAACATGTGAAAGTATGAAATGGTACATAAGATGGGCACATGGGTAACGGTAAAGTCACATGGGACGTGAAGTCTCCGCAGTTAACCGTAACCATTTATACAAAGTGATGTAGCCATAGAATATTGGGATAGTACTATTGGTTCTTGACGAGACCCACCCCAGTTGATTAGCGATCAACACGGAAGGACCATGGGGTGCGACGATATTCTAAATTAGTTGTTACCATGTAAACAACTTGCGGGGCAATGTAAAGTAGTCTGGTTTTGGTTATGGGCTCATGGGGATTCCATCGGTATTAGGACTAGCTACCCTAATGTTATATGTAGCACATTTCTTATTTCGTTATGCGCACTTATTTACAAATGAATGTTAATTTATTTGTGTGTCAAAACCTGTGAAACTCACCAATATTTATATATTGACGTTTTCCCTAACATATCTTTCAGGTAACTAAGAAGGTGAAGGCGTGAAATGGCTAGGGCAGGAGAAATAAAGACGAGACGGACTTTTGTTAGGGATTTACTAATATTTCCTATGGGATTGGGAAATAGCTGTAAATCCTTATTTTGTTAAAAACTACATTTTGGGACATGTACCTAAACAAAATACTTTCCACCGTCTAATGAATGTTTATTTTCTAAATTATGTGTTTGTTTAATCTTGGCTATGAAACATTTCTCTTTCGCGTCCACGCCACGTGTTTCCGCCGTTGTCGTGGTGTGACATAGGATCTTTCTTCAGATTAGAATACTTCATATCAAAAATCATCTGTAAGAATCTGGGGTACATCAAAAACTTCTTCGTCTTCATACCTTTCAGAGGTTCAAGCATGTGATCCAAGATCATTCCCGAAACATTAAACGGCTTATTCAGCACCAAAGCAACCATCAAAGAACTTATGCTCTTTCTCATAACATCATCACCACTGCTAACGGATCCAAAAACATGTATCATAACATGAGCTAAATACTTAAACTGCGGACATAGCTTTCCTTTGTTCAAAGCTCCATCGGTTATTGGTCCGTTTTACTTCATACGAAGAAAACACAATCTCTGTTCTATCCAAGATAAGATTCTAGGATCTGTCGGTCCATCTTGCAATCTTAATGCTTCCCGAATATCGCTTTCAGTAACAATAGCAAGCTGTCCCTGAATATTGCTTACTATTGCTGTTCGATGTTCCCAGAAATCTATCTTCGCATTCTTCTAGAAATCCACCTCATGGTCTTTGTAGATAATTGCCGGTGTAGCTAATGCATCAACAACTCTACTTCTTCTCAAAAAGTCAAAAATCCCAGAGAATTCTGTATGTTTCTTTACTTCACCAAGGAATGCACAACAGTTATGAGCTTCCTCGAACGGCAATTCTTCTTCTTTCTGCTTATCAGTTGGTTTTCCTGACAATCCAACTGGTACTTCAATGTTCTGTGGTTCAGCCATTTAGAATTCTACAAAAACGAAACATAAAAATTCATTAGAAACGGACAAAATTAACAAAATTGAAATTTGATATTGAAAATCCCACATTTGACCCGTCGGGGGTACAAATGAAGATTTAAGATGGTTCGAATATGAAAACTAAGGCTCGAATGTGAATTTTTTTATTAAAATTGTTCATTCGACCTAAATAGCCACATTCGACCCTATGAATAGCTCATTCGATCCTTTATTCCTGGTCGAACCTACCTGTTCATATTCAAAATTGCCAAATTCAAATTTAGACCATTTTAACATCTAATTTTTGTTTCTTCATGTCCTATACTTACTAATTAACACACATTATCCTTCAATTGTATCAAACACATTGTTTTAGATGGATTTTAATAAAATCTAGGGTTCTAAACAGTTCGAATGATCAATCATGTAATATGGTATGTAATTAACCTAGATTTTGATATACT
The DNA here is from genome assembly GCA_028751855.1 of Ambrosia trifida. Taxonomy (NCBI): domain Eukaryota; kingdom Viridiplantae; phylum Streptophyta; class Magnoliopsida; order Asterales; family Asteraceae; genus Ambrosia; species Ambrosia trifida. The sequence goes on from CM054127.1 coordinate 84,426,335, forward strand.
CTCCCCCTAAAACTATCTGAAACTTAAAACCCATCAACAATTTGGTCTATAATAGACTAACAATGGTCCAACAGACATAAGGTAGGGTTCGAACACAAAATCAGAGAATCTGACTTTGTTTGTGGATGATTACCTGTAAAACTTGTATGACAATGATTAGAAACAAGTAGGGAACAATATTATAACGTCAAACAAACAAGGGCAACAAGATCTCTTTATCTCAGAAAATTTTGAAAAAGTTTGAATGAGGGTTCGAATGAGGATCTGGGTTTATATAGACACCTACATTCGACCGTTTGAATGGGGCGAATGAGAGACTTTGTCTACATTCGACCCTAATGAAAGGCTCGAATGTAGATAAAGGGTTCGAATGTACAACATTACACTAGAACACTCCCATTCGACCAATTTAAAGGACGAATGTAAGAAAAATTCCACATTCGACCCACCGAAGGGACAAATGAAAATTTTGAATTTTGGAAAATTTACCAAATCTCAAAATCAAATCCCGTTCAATCATTTTCACACATTTTAAGCTTCAAACATTCATCATTTCACATTTGATAGATACAAAACTCAAATTGGTTCATCAAATTTCAGAAAACAACCATAAATCACCATCGGTTATCAAAAATAACACAGAAATGTAAAAATTTTGGTTTTCTGAAATTTATGTTAAAACACACCTAAAATCTTTTTGAGTTTTTGTATATTTTGCAAATTCAAATATAAAATGCAGAAATGTAAACATAAAGCAGTAAACATTTTTTGTGATTTTCGGTAAGAGTATCATATCAGTTTTTGAGAAATCTGATCACACCGTTGATCTTTATTGTATATTATCATTAAAGACAATGTGTGATCCAGCAACTGCTGATATTGTTATCCACATAAGCTCACATGCAGACTGTTATGTAGTGCTTGATACAGTTATTTATATTATAAACAACATTGTCTGTGGTTCCCACGCACACGACATACTCCCGTATCAAGGAATTGTTTTCATAAAAACTCATTGTAACGCGTGATTATGCTTTCGTTATCTGTAATTTACAAGGTATTGAGGCTTAGAGGTGTACAGGTCAGCAAATTAATGCTACAAAGTAACTTATGCACTCTACCAGGTTGAGGGCTTATATCAATCATGATTTGCATCAATGATTAGATACGATGCATTAGATAATCTTTGATTATCATCATACATTGAAAGTTCCACAATTCGGTAACTTTAGGTTTTGGCACTAAAGCTCTTTTACAAAGATACCCTGTCTGATCTAGGTCCGTAAAACTTACGACATAAGATCAGAAAGGCTATCCTTAGATAACTAATAACATAACGACCCGAAACCTCCGAATTTTGTACAAAAACCCTATCAAACGAAATTACGGTACTAAGACCATATGCCCATGAGGTGTTCATCCACATAACAATTCGTTTGATATGTATGTATCCAACACACAGTAATTGGTCTACAAAGCGTACCAACACATCACATAGACTCAACACACGCCTTATATAACTTTTCAATTCTTTAGCATGTGTAAGATTCCCACTGATGTACTATCATCTCCTCTTTTTCTCCTGGAAATCATTTTAGGTTTTTCTGATTTTTACGGCTTTTTGAATTTTTCAATGTTTTCGGTTTTTCTGAATAAAGACTCCCCCTAAAATATAAAACATATTTTTGGGTTTTTAAATTTTCTGAAAAACAGTCAAACTTTGGCATAACAATCACGGATAAAGTGATACTTGATCCAGATATGCATAGCTTTTGAGTGATTGACCGTGTGTTTAGTTAATGCAATTACGGCTTCGTTGTCACAATGAATAGGGGTTTTTAGAAATTGCAAACCGTAATCAACCATCTGCTGCTGAATCCACAGAACCTGTGAGCAACAACTTGAAGCTGCCACATATTCTGCTTCGCAAGTAGATAGTGCGACTGTTGTCTGCTTCTTACACTGCCTGGTCACGAGCCTACTCCTTAAGAATTGACATCCAGCCATTGTGGATTTGCTATCTTTGTCACAACCGCCCCAATCTGCATCACTAAAAGCAACAAAGTCAAAATTATCATCATTTGGGTACCAAAGTCCTCTCGACGGACAACCCTTCAGATATCGTAAGATTCGCTTGACAGATGTAAGATGAATTTGTTTCGGCTTCGATTGGAATCGTGCGCAGAGACATGTAGCGAACATTATATCTGGTCTAGATGTTGTGAGGTACATCAGAGATCCGACGATTGCTCTGTATGTAAAAGGATCTATCAGCTCCCCGTTAGCGTCAACTCCAATCCCGTGATTAGGTTGAATCGGGGTATCCATCGGCTTCGAATCTTCCATCTGGAACCGGCTCAAGACTTCAGATACGTATTTGGTTTGGTCAATGAAAATGGCCGTTGGCCTTTGATCAACCTGCAAGCTTAGGAAAAACTGCATTTCCCCCATTGCACTCATCTCGATCTTTTCCTGCATTACTTTTTCAAATTCTCTCCATAAAAGTTCATTAGTAGATCCAAAAATAATATCGTCAACATATATCTGGACGAGAAGCAAGTCACCCTTTGTACTTTTGGTGAATAGAGTACAGTCTACCAAACCTTGTTTGAATCCTTCGGCAGTAGGTACGTTCTTAGCTCCTCATACCATTGGCGTGGAGCCCGGTGCAACCCATAGAGTGCTTTGTTGAGAACGTAAACCTTATCCTGATGGATAGGATCTTCAAAGCCTGGAGATTGGCAGACGTATACCTCTTCCTTGACCACACCGTATAGAAACGCGCTCTTGACATCCATTTGATACACCTTGAATTTTGTTGTACGAGGCAAACGCTAAAAACATACGGATAGCTTCTATACGTGCCACAAGTGCATAGATCTCATTGTAGTCTATTCCTTCAACTTGGTGAAAACCTTGAACTACCAACCGAGCTTTGTTTCTCACGATTACGCCTCGATCATCTTTCTTACATTTGAAAAGCCATTTGGTTCCTATCTTCTTCCTTCCCGGAGGTAAATCTGTAAGTGTCCAAACACCAAGCTTCTGAAATTGCAACAATTCTTCTTGCATCGCCTCAACCCAAGCATTATCCAAAAGAGCTTCCTTGTAAGTCCGTGGCTCAACCTGCGAAACATAACAAGCAAAGGACCAATCATTCTGACAACCATATTTTTGAATTTTTGCATATAAAGCTAAAGCGCCAAGATTTTCAGGTAAGTTAGCATTACGAAATTGTCATCTAGTCATGAAACTGCTTCCAGGGTCACCAATAACTTGCTCGAGCGGACGAATACGATGAATCCGAGATTCCGGATGATCAGGTACTGGAACTCCCGTCTGAGTAGTTAGATTTTCTGCTGAATCCAGATCATTACCCGTGTTAGACGATGAAGCAACATCTGGATTTGGGTTCACTCGTGGTGCCTCTGTTGCCTGATCTTGAATAGCTTAACTGGAGATTTCATCATCTTCTGATTCTGAAGAATCGAGAGTAGTTGAAGCTTCCTGGAAAACCTCTTCTTCAGCTACAGGAACATTGGTATCATTAGAAGCTGCTGGAGGAGTTACAGTGATCGGACGCACCAACGGTACTCGTAATAAAGTCTTATAACTGTAACACCCCAACCGATGGCGGAAACATCGGGATGTCACGTATTGATGATTGTTCAGTAGCTCATGGTAAATAATAATTCTCATTATATGATTTAGATAAATTACATACAATTGTTCTACAAGAATTCATACATCAAATTGAATAAAACTATGCACACATCTTCAAGCATTAATTCAAATCCTCAAGCAAGTAGAACCTGAAACATGTTAAGTTGAAAATATTTTGGGTCAACAAAAGTTGGTGAGAATTACATAGGTTTTGATAATCGAATAAAATTGTTGTGCAATTCATGTGTCATGGCAATCTAGTCCATATGTGAAAACATACTAGAAGTAAATCGAGTGCATAATCAACCATTGTGACTGTTGTATTGTGGTACATCCCATACGCTCATGGTTCACTCGTTTATATTGCAGTAACAAACACCCACGCAACCTTTGTAGGAGGCACGTATCCGGGTGGGATTGTCAGTCCAATAGATCTATCAATGTATACCGTTTGGCTGATGAATGTTTATGCTAGAATTGTGCTTACCCTAGTCATGTTCAAGACATAATGCAACATAGAAATACACATAGACACATTGATGATTGAATTGCATAAATAATGTTGTAACATGTTTCACCCCAAAAATAGTGAAAATAGAGAAAAGGGGCTATGTAAAACTCACCTTAGCAAAATGTTATGTCTCGTAAAAAAAATAGAATAATGTGTTGTGAATGTATGCGAGGCGAATCATAAAGACTCAACAACGTAGCTAGTCCAAATTGAAGAAAACGAAAAAGAAAGAATATCAAGCTTCCAATTCGCCAATTACAAGAGCTTATAATCAAAGCTTCAATTGTAGAAGTAATAGACTATAGAAGAAAGGTATGAGGGAAAGTTTAATCGGATTGAAACAATCGATTTAGAGGTGCAAAGTATAATGGGTCATAGGTGGTTTTTATACTAGTTTTGGAGTCAATTAGTCATTAAAATTGGTCAACACCATAAAGTAAGGTTTTATGATGAATTGACTATTTGACTAAGACTTTGACTGTTTGACTAAGACTTTGACTAGGACTTTGACTATTTGACTCAAGGCTTTATTTAAAAAAAAAATCTTGTATGTGAAAAAAAAAAGAATTTAGAATCATATTATTATTATTATTTATATACATTTATGTATGTATATAAGTTGTGAGTTAGGATAAAGACTTAGGCACATTTGTATAATATTAATGATAAAGGTGTAATAAAAAAAAAATATATATATATAAGGGCTTTTTATGTATTAAAATTTTGGGGAAAATTTTGCGATGTTACAATAACAGCCTCTTCAACCAAGTTACCACTGCCTTGTACATTTTGGGTGTAACGCTGTACTTCTACGTTTGCCCACTCCTCAACCTGTCGAGTGCTTTTGTTGAATACCCGTTTGAGCGGGGTTGCATATCCAACAAAGTATCCCTCTTCAGCTTTCGGTCCAAACTTTTCAGTTGGATTCAACATCGTACAGGGTACCCCAAAAGGTTCTAGATACTCCAAATTCAGCTTACGTCTGTTCAACAGTTCATAAGAAGTTTTGCAAAACTTCTTCACTGTTAACACACGATTCAATGTGTAACAAGCTGCGTATATGGCTTCATTCCAGAACATTACTGGAAGATTAGAGTCCGCAAGCATTGTACGTGCCGTTTCTATTAGAGTCATGTTTTTCCTCTCAGCGACACCGTTCTATTGTGGGGTATACGGAGCACTATATTCATGATGAATTCCTTTATCTTCACAAAGAGCATCCATCTGTGCATTTTTGAACTCCGTCCCGTTGTCACTCCGAATTCTTTTAATCTTCAAACTGTAGAGATTTTCTAAACGGGTGAACAGAACTTTCAAGTTGGTGAACGTGTCACTTTTATGTTGTAAGCAAATCACCCACGAGAATCTTGAGTAATCGTCGGTAACCACAAGACAGTAAATCTCTCCGACATGACTCTTATGCTTGAAAGGTCCGAATAGGTCCATATGCAAACGCTCAAGTGGCAATTCAACATAGTTCACTTTCTTTGGTTTGTAGGGCTGTTTGTGCTGCTTCCCCTTCTTGTAACTCACACACTTGTCATTGAGATGAAAATGTTTCACATTAACGCCTTCAACAAGTCCATTCTTCACCAAATGATTCATTTTTCTGAGGTGAATATGTCCCATCCTCCTATGCCACATAATTGATTCTTTCTCTATAGCCTTTGATAGGAAACATGTAACTTGGCCCTGAGTTGTCATAGCTTTAGACATATCAAGAATGTAAAGATTATTCACTCTTGGTGCTTTCAGCATGATCCACTCCTTTGGAATAACAAATCCGGGTTTGTGGATATAATAAGATTTATCATCGAAGTGCACAGAAAACTGTTTGTCACAGATTTGGCTCACACTTAACAGATTATAGTCAATTTGTTTCACATACGAAATCCTCTCGAAACTCACAATCCCGTTACTAACACTTCCCTCCATCGTGATATAACTGCCTTTATTTCCAACAAACGCTACATATACTCCATTGAAGTTCTTTATATCGAATAGCAACGTCAAATCACCAGTCATGTGACCAGAAGCTCCACTGTCTACAATCCAAAGACTGCTAACAGGGCCAGCTGGAGCTCCCTGCACAAATCAAGGAAAAACATTAATTCTTTCGGGGGACCCAAGCCTGCTTGGTCTTGGGTCTTTAAACATCAGATTTCAAAAATTCATTCACACAAACATTAGATTTTGTATCGACCTTTTTCTGATCTATCAAACCTTTCTCACTTTGAAGTTTTTCATTAGCCTTTGAGGTAGAAACACCCGGAGAACTTGACGGTGACCAAGATTGTTCCAAACGTTTTAGAATCCTGATCTGAGATTTTGGAGTCTCAGTCGGTTTGTTTGTATCGTTCTTAAATGAAACCTTCTTAGTTACCTTCTCTGATTTAACAGAGATAGGTCCAACTGATGACTTAACAACAGGTTTTGGAGGAACCTTTTGTTTATCAACAGTTGAGTTCACCATTGGTTTCTTCAAAGGTTTTTCCATAGCAATCTGGTTTCGACGATCATAAGTAAATTGATGATTCTCCCTCCTTTGAAAATAACAACTGTGATTATAAAATGGTGTTGGTTGAGGGACAAAACGTCTTTGAGGATAACTATGATTGTCGATTGGACTGCTATAAGATTCCCTCATCTCAACTTCCTGCCTTTAATGCCTTACGTACGGGCAGTGAGCAAGTAAATACCCTCTTTCCCCACACTTAAAATATGCACGGTATTCCTCAAAAACATTCTTGGCATTCGACTTATCGTAGGAATTGATCGGATATTGATCATCCACACATCTACGTCTCAAACTCTTAGGAGCTGGGTCCTTTGAGTAAGCCGGTTCAAGAAAACCATTAACCTTTTCTTTCGGCTTAATGAACTCAGTGACATGAACCTTAGGTTCTTTGGGAGTATCCAAATACAGTTTCTTTAAAATTTCTGGAGGTACATCATTGGTCCTTTCATGTTTAGGAAACCAAATAGTACTTTCCTGCCAGATTTTCTTGATTTTTGAATAATTGGCAAATTTTATCGGATACTCCTCGTCAGAGATAATCTTATCGGATCCTTCCATCCGATAAAATACTTTGACGGGTTTGTCAACTGATTCATTTTTCACTTGTTTCTTTACTGATTGATTCACTCGATGTGCATTTGCCATCAGATGTGAAACCTGGGAAGGTGATATTGGTTCATTTGTGATAATGTGATTTTCCATAGGAATATCACTCACTTTCTCAGGTTCCTCATTTCCTGTCTCAGAATCATCAGTCATAGCTGTCACTCCCTCATCATTCAACCCTAAAATCGGTCTCACATCGGAATGTGGATCTCCAACACTAGAAGTGTTAGATTCATTATCCGATGCAGAATCAGATTTGACTGAATTCTCCGGTGTTATTGAATGTAAATTGTGTTTCTCAAATAACACTGGGGATGGAACAGCCTTGTAGTTTGCACTACTAGGTTGTGAGGGTTCTTCAATGATATGGTCAACCACATAAGCAATGTGTTTATAACTTTCTAACTTCTTGTTGACCTTTTCAGCAAAGCATTTGATGGTGGCCATTTTTAATTTTGTTTCTTCAAGTTCATTTATATAACTGTTTATAGCAAGTTGTTTTAAAGCAAGAGTTTTCTTTAGATCAGAAATGTCCTTTTTATAACCATTAAGCACTTTGTTAAACTCATTGGCTTCCTTGTGACAAGATTGCCAGTTGATTCTCGCACTCTCAAGTTGAACCTTGAGTTGCTTGTTTTCCTCTGTCAGTCTATCACAAGTTACACAATACTTATCACTTTTCATATCAATATTGGATTCAGAACTTACCTATTTCGGAGGATCAGTCATAGCCATCAAAGCAAAATGCGCTTCCTTTATAGCAATGAACTTTGAGTAGTCAATCTTTGTGAAGGCGTCATCAACAATGCATGACTTCCGAGTCATTAGAAAATCAGCTTCAACCAGGAGTTGATCAATCTCATCATCTAATGAATTGACACTAGCTTCCGACTCTGTTTCACTCTCCGAATCAGAATACGCCGAATCATGCTCATTAGGAATATCAGTGACAGAATCAATGACCATTCCCGAAGTCTTCTCAACTTGTGATTTTTCAATTTGATCAGTAACAGAAACATCAACTTCATCTACCATCTCCTCAATTTTTACTTCAGAAACCTTCTCAGTCTCCAAAACTTCTCCAACTATCACCACTCCTCTAACTCAATCTTCTGAGCAACACAAGCTACATTCCCAGCAGTAATTTCTTCAACAGCCAATTGCATCCCTGTCTAGTCAAAACCTTCATCCTTTTGGATCACCAACGCCTGATTTTGAGTTTCTGTTTGTTGTTGGCTATTTGGTGTTGAAATTGGAACAATGGTTCTGGTTGGGTTATGTGGTGTTTGAGTTTAAGTCTGGTTGGATGTATTTGTTTGTCTAGCAGAGTTATTCTATGAGGTGTTCTGTTGGTTTTGGTAATTGTTTTGTGGTTGATAGTTATTGTTGTTTTCGCTTTGATATGTTACATGGTTCTGAGATTGGCGGTTTTGATAATTTGAGTTGAATGGATTTCTGTTACCTTTTTGAGCTAGCTGAGTGTACTCCCTCTTGAAATGACCTTTAGCACCACAATTAAAACAAGTGACTTTGGCTTTGTTGAAGCCATATGTGGTATTGGGTGATGTAGCCAGATCAGTTCTTCCTATTTTCTCAATAAACTCAGTTGCTCGTCTCATAACACTCGCAAAAGCCCATTGGATATCGATAAGCTCCATTTCTTCCTTATCAATCTGAGCATAGTCTTCATTGGTTAGATTGTTGTTACCAATTTGACTAGCCACCAATCCATTGTATGAAGCAACCATTGTTGAAACCAATGCAATGTGTTGCTGAGCAACTTCAACTATGACATTTTTCATGTTGGATGTTTCCAACACTACTGGACTTTGACTTGGTTGATTTTGATTCATTTGTGGAATGTAAGGTTGTTGTTGAGGTTGATTCATGCTTGATGTATAACATGCTACTTGTTGCATTGGTGAAAAAGATGGAATGTGAGAATTAGTGTATGATGGTGGTGTGTAGGATGAAGTTTGAGCAAGGTAGTTTATTGGGTTTTTAGGTGGTTCCATGACACTTGAGACACATGCAATGTGTGGAGCAACTATACCACCAACACTTGAACTAGCCAAAGTAGAAGATGTACCAGCATGATACAACTCCGGATTTTGAGGAAATTGTGATCTCTTTGCTTTCCTCTTTTCTTCTAACTCTTTGTTTTCTAGCTTTTGAATAAGCTCATTGATGGTCCAGTATTGATAAGTATCTTTCTCCTTTAAGACCTCAATATGTTGGTTCCAATACGGTGGTAGAGAATCAGCAAATTTGTCTACCAATTCAGACATTGGAATCTGAATCTCATAGTTCGACAGTTCAGTCAAAAGATGACAATATCTGGGAATAAGCTCCTTCAGAGTCTCATTTCCAACATAACTGAAGTTCTCAAATTCCTTCTTTAATTCTTCTATCCTTAACTTCCTGGTTTTCTCATTACCATCATGACGATTCTTCAACATATCCCAAAGCTGTTTGGAAGTTGTACATGATCCAAACTGGTGTAGAAGATCAGTAGTGATAGCTTGAGATAGTTGGGAGAAAGCTTTCTTCTCCACTGCAAACTTCTTCTTTTCATCCTCGGCTAAACTCTCAAGAGGAATTGGTTCACCTGTATTCTCCAACACTGGTGCAACATATCCTTTGGCAATCATCTGCCATGCCTCTGTACCTTCTAATCCCATCTCTTCCAAGTGAATTTTGAACGTTTTTTGCCATTGATTGTACTCTATCATCTCCATCAGCTTCGCTGGACGACTCCCGCTACCTGAAGACAAATCATTTATTAGAGTAGAAATAGCATTTGTAGTTTGAGAGTGTACCGCTGCTGCTGCAACGCCCCAATAATCATTCATGGGTTGCTGTGGATGTTGAGCAACAGTCTGTGGAATCGAACTACTTATCGCGAGGTAATTGATCGGTTGAGATGCTTGAGTGTTCGTCTTTTGTGCAGCTACAGTCCAAGGGTCCATGGACGTGTTGTTGCTGGGTAGTATTAGGCCTAGGTGTTATAGGAAATCCCCACATATCATCTATGAAGTTCGAAATGTGAAACACTTAGAAAAATTTTCAAACACAATTTACGTTCGACCTATAAACTCCAATCGGGGGATCGAATGTGGAAAAATTCCAGGTTCGCCCCTTAATTCTAACTCAAATGAAAAAAATGTAACCCACTGACTCACGTTCGACCGTTTACAACCCACGTTCGACCTCCCATAAGGTCGAATGTACCAACACTGGTCGAATGTACAAACACAACACACAAAAATCTTGGTTCGACCTAAACTACTTCACCTTCGACCTGAAAAAGCTAGGTTCGACCCCAAAATCCTACACATTCGACCCTTCTCTCTCTGGTTCGACCTGACCCATTTGAAAAACGGTTATTCTTTGAAAATCAGTTATTTTGATCCCAATTTTTCAAAAGTTGATGAATTTTGATGATGTTTAGCAGGTTTTGCTTCGAAATTGATTTGGAACAACTTTAATGAATGGAAATCTTGATTTTATCAGTAAAATCTAGTCCAAATCCATCATTTTCATCAAAACTCATTGTTCATTCAAAACAGAAAAATTTTGATCAAATTTGGGTCCAAATCAGTTCAAAAACTATCAATTTGTAGTTGTATGATCCGTATAGGCTCTGATACCACTTTGTAGAGGATCGTTTTCACAAAAACAAATTAGTTGATCATACAAGTCTACTAATCTAGGTGCGGAAACCCTAGATCAGTTATAAAATGATAGTAAATGAATCAAACACGCAAATTCACCTTTTCAACATCCATTTCATTGATAAACAATTGATATAAACTTTACAATTAGTGTTTAAGATGAAATAATCACATTCTAGACACTTCCTGAAAACCTAGAGATAAACCAGACCAAACACACTTATACAAATGGCAAAAATTAATAATCTAAACAAACTTTGAGTTTATATAGTACTGCACATTCGCCCCCCGATAGGGTCGAATGTGGAGGTTCGCCGTTCAACATAGTACGAATCAGCATATAGTATTTCAGTCTTCCACATTCGCCCATCTCTCTCAACCTTCGACCATAATATCCACCTTCGACCTTCCTTAATTCCACATTCGCCCTCATGACATCAACAAAAACATCTTTGTATTTGCAATCCAAAGCATTAGTCGCAAAACAGGGGGCGAATGTGCAGGTTCGCCGTTCAACATAGTACGAATCAGCATATAGTATTTCATTCTTCCACATTCGCCCATCTCTCTCAACCTTCGACCATAATATCCACCTTCGACCTTCCTTAATTCCACATTCGCCCTCATGACATCAACAAAAACATCTTTGTATTTGCAATCCAAAGCATTAGTCGCAAAACGTGCACTAACATATAGTCACGCGGCGCCGCCGCCGCCGATAACAACCCATAACAACAAACAACACGTGCAACCTTCATATTCTACTTCTTCTTTCCCCGCCCTTCTTCTCTACACACCCCTACACTCACAGATCGACAACCACCAACAACCACCACCCGAGCCACCATAAACCTCCGCCAAACTGTCCTCCCTCCCACGCACAAAACCACCATAAACCCATCTATTTAACCTATCTAAATCCGGTCACAAGTGACACAGAGGCACAACTGAACAACAACGACACATGAGGTGATTTTACCTTTGTTCTGTTTACCGAAGGATGTGACAGAGCACTCCCTGACGATGACCACGTCCTCGTTAGACAAGGGTCAATTGGAGTCGAGGCCTCGAGGCTTGGTTCAGATAGGGATAATCGGGTCAAAGGGCTCTGAAGGGCCTCGCTTTGATTTGGTTCCAGTCGACTTAGCTTTGGGGAAATCATGTAGTGTTCTTATTCGTTGATGATTCCGAGACCAGTTGTGGCGTTTGGTGCTGAGTTGGGTGAACTTTGGGTAGTGGTCTTGGTTGTGGCTTATTCTCTTTTATGGTCAACGGTCAAAGCTGGTCAAACCAGTCAACACAAAAACCGAGATGGTGACATGTCATTTAGTTTGCAAGACTATTTCGGGAAGGTATAACGCGCGCACACTTTTGGTTCATTTATTTGGGATTACTTTGTAAATACATACATACACACACACACACACACACACACACATATATATATATATATATATCTACATATAATATAAAACCGAACCGAACCGACTTGTAATAAAAGCTTAGAGTAATAATGAGGTGATACGTGTGTGTGTATATATATATATAAACGAACATTTTATTTGACGAAACATAATTATAAATGTTTATTTTAGCTAGTCGTTTTACTATTTTTGTTTTTGAAACATTAACTATCTAGCGTCAAACCACATATATATTTATGCAAATTAATATGACGACTATGAAATGTTGGAATGTATATATATATATATATATATATGTTACTTATCAAAAAGTATAGTTTCCTCGCGTGTCATAGTTTTAAGAACTTGAACCTTTGCCACATATAAAGACTTGATTAAAATGTATTGGTATTAGTGGGTTTTGGACAATTGATGTTTTGGGATAAAATAGACGACTTGCGTTGTCTGGTATCTTACAAAAACAGAGGAGACTCTGCCTACATTTTTATAAAATATAAGAAACATATCGGATAGTCAAATCTATTATTTGGTACAATTGAAGCTATGTATTTGTAACACCCCGAGGTGTTACGGGTCTCTTAAACGGGTCGGGTCGGACCCGACCACCCGATTACGTAATAAAATATTTAAGTTCGAATCTCGCGACCAACCGTTTCAACCGAATATATAGATAATATTTATTGAATTTTTATTATCTCGGTTAAACGCTCCTTATCTGCTAATTAAAACGCTGCCAAACGTTTCTTATTTAGCTTTTATACCCGTTACCAATCACCCAAGTTCCAGCTATTATCCCCGTTCCAAACACCCTCTAAATTGGGATTGACTATATAAGGCCCACTCTTGTTCTTGTCTGTACATTCATTAGGTATACACATACATATGTGAGTTAGAGAGAGAGAGAAAGCCCACCGGTCACCACCACCTCTGGCCGCCAGAACCGCCGCAGCCGGCCGACCGGCCGTCTTCCTTTCTCCGGTAGCACAACCACCCTTCCATGTTTCTGCTGTAAACCGGGTCCCAAACCGTTCCTTTTGTTTCTGTTATGATACTCGATAAACCGAACCCACTAATCTACCTCCTTTGCTTCTAATAACAACTCGATAACCACCCTTTAACCTTTATTAATCGGACAGTCACCAGAGTTATGGTGACTGTCATGAGTGCCTTGCTTATTCCCTTTGTTCCGATAGACACACATAACCCACCTTTCTGCTCGGGATTCAATCGGTAACCAAACTCACGGCCATCGGATCAGTTAAGTTGTTGAACGAACCCGAGCCCTTTTCTCGGTTCAGTGAAGCAAATCGGGTCAAACCATGTTCTACTCTGTTGGATTGATGGTTCGGTTAGTTTCCGGTCAAGATCCCGATTATGTCCGATAACATCCAATTGTTTCTGTTACCAAAACTGAATCACCGGTTATGTATAAACAGTCGAGTCTGAATCAGGGTCGCTGATACGGGTACGTGTTGTTGACTGTTATCGGGTCTCTATGAAACCATCGAATCCTCATGAGCTATGGTTCCTAGCATGTATTGATAAAGAAACATGTACCACACTTCTGTTTGGATTTGTACTCGTGAACCACCTCAAAACCCACCCGATAAACTTATCACACACACACATCGATGTGTGTGTGGTATTATTTTTAGTTATGAAGTGACGGATCGAGTCTTTGATTGGCATATTGTATCGATTAAGTTACGGTGATAATCGGGTGAGGGACTTGTTATAGTCCGATCCTGGTTTCGGTAAGAATCCGGTCACTTCCCGGTGAGAATCCGATAAGGTATAATCTTAACAGTAATTTTATTGGTATTAATAATGGATACCGATTATAATATTGTTTCCATGATTATTGCGAGGTACCGTTAATTAAATCGGAGAGTTGAATCGATACCGTGTCAACTCAGTGACTCGGTCAACACCCGGAATAGAACCCGGTCCAATAGCTAGACGAGGATTATTAGAATTATACGAATATATATATAATACGAATAACATACGGACTTGATAATAATAATAAGAGAATAATAAACATATATAAAATATATATGTTTATATATATAAGGTTCGATATATAAAACGATATACTAGACTCGGGTTAATAATAATATGCTCCGCCGAGCCATCATCCGGGTAAGTTCGTGTCTAGAGTTCTTTAGGTTCGTGTGCCAAGTTGTAATGGCCAGCTTTATTTCTTTTTGCCTAGATTTAGGATGCCCGTGTCGTGTCCATAATGAACCCCGAGTTTAGGACTATCTAATATATACCGAATTCTATATGTATAAATTGTATATATGATATATATCCTAAGTATTACAATCTAACAAGTCCCACGCGTAAAACGTATCCATATATATGACATATAATTGTAATAGGAGAGACTATAGAAGATTATACACAAACCTGTGAGTATCGTGAACTCCCCACTTTTAATATTTTATTAAGTGTTTTCGGGGGAATACATGTCATTTATTAAACCAAGAAATGCTTTACATAATAAAAGATTATCAATAGAAATAAAAGAAGTATAATAGAAAAGGGGACATAGAAACGACAAGGACAGTACTGAACGGTATCCGCCATTTCCTTTCTTGTACCGACTAGAGGGCAAGAATCAGTCTTACCCAAGTAGAGGGTAGGAATGTCCAAGTAGAGGACCAAAACCATTCTTGTCCAAGTAGAGGACAGGAACAGGTATTTTACCACAATCAGAGTGGTACCATCGATAGGAATGGCACGAAATATAATCGATATTATAGAATTGTGATATAATCGAATTGATATATGATAGAGTGGTATAATAGAAATATACTTTCCCCTTCAGAATTATAACTGTAAAGCATGTTTATAAAAGAATGTTTATAAAAGACTATTTATAAAAGAATGTTTATGAAAGAATGGTTATAAAAGAATGTTTTATATAAAAGAATTATCAGTAAACGAACTGGTCATTCACTTTATAAAATACACGACCTCACCAACTTTATGTTGACAGAAACTATTTTTGACATGTGTTCAGGTAACCCAACAGATATAATGACGTGAATCCTGGAAGACTAAAGACTGTTATTATCCGAATCCGCTGCGTAGCTCCGATAACCCGACCCAACGACCCGGCACCGACTGCAGGGTCGTTACAGGTGGTATCAGAGCGGCGCTTAATGACAGTTTTGAAGTCTTTATTAATCCAGAATCTACCAGAAATGCTTTTAAAAGAAATTTTGATTAGAAATATGTATAAGGTAAAAGAATATTAGAGGATAAAATTTTGGGTACCTAAATGCCAAACCATTATAAAGTTGGTGAGAACCATAACAGTATACTAGAAATTAAAACGAATCCACTACATGATATTACTAGAATAATTATGTGGGGTAAATTGACAATTATGTACACAATTGTGAATTTATATGCACATCTAATTTCTGGAAAATCTTACAGGATATTAAGGCCACAATAAATGAGAAATAATATACAGAAAAGAAACCGAATATATTAAAAGAAATTAGAAAATAAATCCAAATATAAAACACAAAAATTATAGAAGTATATATATATATATATATATATATAAATAGATATAAAAAATTACAAAATTATTCTTCGATAATTTAATTGACTTGTATGAGGGTTTAGAAATCGTACTTCACTCTATAGAAAAACTCGTCGATTTATAATCATTCGTCGCATATTCCAGAAATTTCGTATAAATTATCTAATTATTTCAGTCTCGGTAATTATTCAAATCGTTAACCTCACGGTTATTCCGATATATATAAATAGAATACGAATATTACACTCCAACTTGAACATTCCTATGATCAAGTTTCCAAAAATATTATTTTTACACCATAAATTCCGAAATTTTATAAAATCTGATATGCTAGAAACATATAAATATTGTGTTTCTAAAAAAATTTCCTTCGATTATTTAATTAAATATTAAATATATTCCACGATTATCTACATTGTTTTAAATCTTTTTAGTATGATTTTGGAAGTTTATTGAATTTATTCTTAGTTATTACTATTTTTATACTAAGCCGGTATTTCAGTTTTGAGTAAAAATATATATAAATACCCCTCCGTTTAAAATTTTAAATAGACGCTTTATTCAAATTTATAGGTCAAGAAAATCCGTCAATATTATAATTTTCTTTTTATCAAATCTATTATTAATACTCCATACATTATTAAAATGTTCTCAGAATCTATTTCAATATCACGTTTTCAGATAATTCAGTATAATTCGTTTAATACTAAAAATCTGACCACAATATTTTGAGAAATTTATTTTGTTTTATCAGTCCATAATAAGAAACTTGTTTATTAAAAATTTAAGAATTCCGATACTATGAAAAATTTCTACCGCGACTCTTTTTAATAGTTATTATTTTCAAAAATAAATATCATTACGAAACTCGAACCAGTATTGTTATTATAAATCCTCCCTAAAAGTTTTTATATGAAAAATCACGGCCGTATTATTTTGTCCGAACCCATTTCATTTCATAGTTCGTATCATTTTCGTAAACAATCTTTAATCGAATTTATATCCGTTAAAAGTATTTTCGACACGATTTTATAATTATATTCGATTGTATAATTTCTTTGATATTTTATCTCGATATGAACGATGAATATTATATATTACGTTTAATAATTTAAATCTATCTTAGTGTATATATAGAAATATCAGTTATGTATCACCTTCGATCCTTTCCAGAATTAAATAACATTTTGAACGGAAATATTATTATCTCGAATTCATGCGACGAAAATAATTGGAATCTATCTAAAGAAACCGAATTCTTACTCGCTTGATTATACGAAAATATAACTACCGTCTTAATCCTATGACTCGAACAAGTCAAGGATATTAAAAAGATTGGATTGTTATATCGAATATCTTTTGACACGAACCAATTCATGAACGATTGACAGTCTATTTCGTTAGACTCAGATCAACATGTTTTATTCCAGAATAATATAATTTCGAATCTAAGAGAAAATAAAGAACAAAATAATAGAATAATATGTGAAGGACACATAACTATTGTGATTAAAATAAACAAATACTGGAATGTTAGGTGAGGTGAAATAGTAATTATGATCGCGACATAATTATGAAAGTCACAGGCACAGGAACATTCGAGTAAGAATTTATCAAGATCACAGTTTGTCTGTGTAATGAACATATTAAAAAGAAATAATAACAAGAAGAAATATAAATCCGAACTATCAGCGTATCGTATCTGGAGAATACGACCACAAAACTGGCAATATAGTTGAAATTTCCTTCGTGAAATACCACTAAGAATATGTTTGCAGAATACAAACCATCGATTGGTTAAATTCTACAAATCATAGAAATCAGTTTATTGATTTTTGATCACCAACTAAAGATAGTTGTATGTCCTCTGTGCAACCCCTGGGGCAAAGGACATCCGGACCCTTACAGAAGGTATATCCGGACATTTGCCCCCAAGGCACAGGATTCTCTATAAGGATATATGGTACTATGAAAGAATCTTCGCAATCACTTCTGTATAAAAACTCGCGTGAGTTATAGTACAATCAAATTGGTAAAACGGTCAAGTGTTACCAAGTTGAAATTCATAAATAATAAGTGATGAAAGATTTGTTAAATCCATAAAATATAACAGACATAAATCTATATGGATTCAGAAACCGGAAACGGTAGAATCAAACGAATTATCAAAAGAAAATAATTGATATCAAATATATCAAGAAATGATTAAATACCAATTGGAATCGCGTAGAGATTCGCAAGGTATAATCAAAGTGAAAACGAAAAATGAATAAAATTATGCTCATTTTTCCAGTGAAACTCTCCGACCAAGGAATGAAGAATTTCCTGTCCCGAGTTAAAGGTCGTGAGAGATAAATTAAGAAGTCACTGTTCTGGCAAGAACTATCTATACGAATATCCCGATGAAATAAGCTTCGCTTATAATAAATTGGATTAAGAAGATACGATATATTACCTATACATAAGTTTATCATAAAGTGTTTTCGGACACTAAAAGTATACACTTTAATCGAATATATAACTAAGAAAGAATTATTCCAAGCAAGTATATATTATAGAAATGACATATTTATAGTGTCTACTATAAATGATTATCAGTATTCGCTTGGATGTAAAAGAATATAAATCAATAAATAAAAGAATACAAATCGAGAAATGAAAAGAATTATAATTTGAAAAGACATCCGATATGTCTGAATAATAAAAAGGCATTGGAAATGCCATATAGCACGAGAAGGCAATTGAAGTGCCAAATATTAACAGAAGGCATCCGATATGCCAAAAGTAATTATAAAATATTTTTACCGAGAGTGTCAACAAATCCCGAAATAGAATTAAGAAAGAATTTTATAGAAATAGTTGATGCAATAAGTATTTAAACTTCGAATGATAATCATGATTTTGAGAAAGAATAAGTGACGCATTATCATAAGAACCTTAAGTCAAAGAATGGTTAGCGATAAATAATGCAGTCAATCATCAATGAAATAGTCAGTAAGATTATTATAAATGATTTAAGGAAAATCTCAATGACCAAATTCGGTAGGTCAAGATAATAGAAAAGAATTGTTGAAACCGTGTAATTCAACAAGTTCAATTAGTCTTTTCCGGTACCTTTAAGACTCCGGATAAGATACGTATAATGATCTGGGAAACCTCCTAAGTATATATACGAATAGAGTTAACCCAAGGATCAACCATATTACACCGATGTAGATAGAACTTAAAGGATAGAATTTGTAAGAAATAATCCGATAGTTACCAGAAAATATTCCTACTCTTTAAAAATCGGAATTACAATGATGATAAATTCTAACGTTCGAATAAAAGAGGTAGTAGCTCGGATCCCATTCAAGTCATGATAATGAAGGGACTTCCGTATCTATCTCCTAAGAACTATATAGAATCCATCATTGTAATTGAATCTGAATATTAAACAAGGGGAATATCTTATCAATTTGAGACTCTAGAAATGTTTACTGAAAGTTTGTAAATCTTTCAGAAGAAAAATGACTAGAATCTCAAAATCTTTATATAGAAATAATATTCAGTCTACTTCTTATCCTAATGAGAAAAAGATAAAAAGAATATTATAGAAAATATCAATCTATACCGAGAACCTTTAATAGTCATACCAGAAAAATACAGATAATTCCAATATCTGAATTAATATGACTATAGCAAGAAAGGTTAAAACGTAATTAGAAGTATGATCAAGATGTAGTCTTACAGATTGACATTTCTAATATATAATATTGGATTGATATAAGATCGAGTTCCTCGCAAACCATAAGAACCGATCATGTCTCGACGACAAGTATTTTTGTTCTAATTGTAACATCCTTATAGATTAAGGGTGTAAAGGACAAGATCACTCAAATTTCGGGGACGAAATTTCCTAAGGGGGGAAGAATGTAACACCCCGAGGTGTTACGGGTCTCTTAAACGGGTCGGGTCGGACCCGACCACCCGATTACGTAATAAAATATTTAAGTTTGAATCTCGCGACCAACCGTTTCAACCGAATATATAGATAATATTTATTGAATTTTTATTATCTCGGTTAAACGCTCCTTATCTGCTAATTAAAACGCTGCCAAACGTTTCTTATTTAGCTTTTATACCCGTTACCAAACACCCGAGTTCCAGCTATTATCCCCGTTGCCAAACACCCTCTAAATTGGGATTGACTATATAAAGGCCCACTCTTGTTCTTGTCTGTACACTCATTAGGTATACACATACATATGCGAGTTAGAGAGAGAGAGAAAGCCCACCGGTCACCACCACCTCTGGCCGCCGGAACCGCCGCAGCCGGCCGACCGGCCGTCTTCCTTTCTCCGGTAGCACAACCACCCTTCCCTGTCTCTGCTGTAAACCGGGTCCCAAACCGTTCCTTTTGTTTCTGTTACGATACTCGATAAACCGAACCCACTAATCTACCTCCTTTGCTTTTAATAACAACTCGATAACCACCCTTTAACCTTTATTAATCAGACAGTCACCAGAGTTATGGTGACTGTCATGAGTGCCTTGCTTATTCCCTTTGTTCCGATACACACACATAACCCACCTTTCTGCTCGGGATTCAATCGGTAACCAAACTCACGGCCATCGGATCAGTTAAGTTGTTGAACGAACCCGAGCCCTTTTGTCGGTTCAGTGAAGCAAATCGGGTCAAACCATGTTCTACTCTGTTGGTTTGCTGGTCCGGTTAGTTTCCGGTCAAGATCCCGATTATGTCCAATAACATCCAATTGTTTCTGTTACCAAAACTGAATCACCGGTTATGTATATACGGTCGAGTCTGAATCAGGGTCGCTGATACGGGTACGTGTTGTTGACTGTTATCGGGTCTCTATGAAACCATCGAATCCTCATGAGCTACGGTTCCTAGCATGTATTGATAAAGAAACCTGTGCCACTCTTCTGTTTGGATTTGTACTCGTGAACCACCTCAAAACCCACCCGATAAACTTATCACACGCACACATCGATGTGTGTGTGGTATTATTTTTAGTTATGAAGTGACGGATCGAGTCTTTGATTGGCATATTGTATCGATTAAGTTACGGTGATTATCGGGTGAGGGACTTGTTATAGTCCGATCCTGGTTTCGGTAAGAATCCGGTCACTTCCCGGTGAGAATCCGATAAGGTATAATCTTAACAGTAATTTTATTAGTATTAATAATGGATACCCGATTATAATACTGTTTCCATGATTATTGCGAGGTACCGTTAATTAAATCGGAGAGTT
The DNA here is from genome assembly GCA_028751855.1 of Ambrosia trifida. Lineage (NCBI taxonomy): Eukaryota > Viridiplantae > Streptophyta > Magnoliopsida > Asterales > Asteraceae > Ambrosia > Ambrosia trifida. The sequence continues at coordinate 84,447,552 of CM054127.1, forward strand.
GAATCGATACCGTGTCAACTCAGTGACTCGGTCAACACCCGGAATAGAACCCGGTCCAATAGCTAGACGAGGATTATTAGAATTATACGAATATATATAATACGAATAACGTACGGACTTGATAATAATAATAAGAGAATAATAAACATATATAAAATATATATGTTTATATATATAAGGTTCGATATATAAAACGATATACTAGACTCGGGTTAATAATAATATGCTACGCCGAGCCATCATCCGGGTAAGTTCGTGTCTAGAGTTCTTTAGGTTCGTGTGCCAAGCTGTAATGGCCAGCTTTATTTCTTTTTGCCTAGATTTAGGATGCCCGTGTCGTGTCCATAATAAACCCCGAGTTTAGGACTATCTAATATATACCGAATTCTATATGTATAAATTGTATATATGATATATATCCTAAGTATTACAATCTAACAAGTCCCACGCGTAAAACGTATCCATATATATATGACATATAATTGTAATAGGAGAGACTATAGAAGATTATACACAAACCTGTGAGTATCGTGAACTCCCCACTTTTAATGTTTTATTAAGTGGTTTCGGGGGAATACATGTCATTTATTAAACCAAGAAATGCTTTACATAATAAAAGATTATCAATAGAAATAAAAGAAGTATAATAGAAAAGGGGACATAGAAACGACAAGGACAGTACTGGACGGTATCCGCCATTTCCTTTCTTGTACCGACTAGAGGGCAAGAACCAGTCTTACCCAAGTAGAGGGTAGGAATGTCCAAGTAGAGGACCAAAACCATTCTTGTCCAAGTAGAGGACAGGAACAGGTATTTTACCACAATCAGAGTGGTACCATCGATAGGAATGGCACGAAATATAATCGATATGATAGAATTGTGATATAATCGAATTGATATATGATAGAGTGGTATAATAGAAATATACTTTCCCCTTCAGAATTATAACTGTAAAGCATGTTTATAAAAGAATGTTTATAAAAGAATATTTATAAAAGAATGTTTTATATAAAAGAATTATCAGTAAACGAACTGGTCATTCACTTTATAAAATACACGACCTCACCAACTTTATGTTGACAAAAACTATTTTTGACATGTGTTCAGGTAACCCAACAGATATAATGACGTGAATCCTGGAAGACTAAAGACTGTTATTATCCGAATCCGCTGCGTAGCTCCGATAACCCGACCCAACGACCCGGCACCGACTGCAGGGTCGTTACAGTATTACAAGTAAATTTTATTAGCAGACATTACTTTATCATACTAGAAATATATACGCTTATATATACATAAAACTAATATATACACTAACCAACCTACGAAACAAGTTAACATTCGAGTCAAGTTATACCAATATTATTTTCTTAATACAAATTGTGTCTTAAACAATTACTTCAAAACACGACCCTGAAAATAATATATTAAAGTATATATTTTAGATAACTTTACACGTACGCATATTTTCAATAAATAAAACCAAGTTACCATCGGTTCGTTAAGTTATACACATCAAGACACGTATTATTTACAATACGAGCCTAGGTAGTTGGATAAACTATCTTTAAAACCAATAAACGAAATAAGCTCATTTGCATTAGAATTTAAGACATCCTTTACTTGTAATGGACACAAGAGATTCAGTTAATCCAGCTTCAGACATTGTTTGCTATTCCTTCATAATGCACTCCAGGTGAGTTCATACTTTTCCCCCTTTTTTTCTTTAACTCTTTGGGTCTCAACATGTATCTATACAAAAACCTTAAACTTTTTTTCATACTCGTATGCTCAATCTAATTAACATGCTTAAATGCTATGCCATGCTAGAATCTAACTCTTACATACAACTGTCTATTAGCATACAACCCAACTTACATGTATAGAGCTATAGGAGTGACACACCGCCACCTTTATGGGTCATGTTAGGTTTTCTCAATTGTGTATCCGAGTGTTGATGCCTTTTGTTTAGTTCTGTATGCGCATGACTATGACATGATGATTTGAGTAAAACTTTCTTATACTATGTACGTAGGTCAAAACTAGTATGCTCACCAATAATTTATGTATTGATGGATATTTTATACATGTTGTAGGAATGAACTTGATGAGATGATACAAGAAATATCACTTAGGACTCGTCTTTAGAAACAAATGAAGCAATCTATGTTCATGTCTATGTTGATGTATTTTCTTGTGAACGAATTGTAAACGTGTTGCATCTTAGATACAAATGAAATCTATTTTAATATATTGTCACAACTTAGTGTTATGAAGTCTTTGAACAATCTATCACAAGTCACGCCTCGATATATTCCGCCATCGGTTGGGGTGTTACAGATTGGTATCAGAGCCATAACTATAGGAAATTAGGAAAATTGCCATGATTGACCTAGTCTATAGTTAGGAACCTTTATTTGACTACTTCTTTTATCATGCTTAAAATACTAGATTTTAATACTTAATTCTTTCCTATACTTACATACACATGCCTTTCCTAAGGCAAAAGTATGTTACAAAAACAAAGACTCGTATTCCACAAACGAAAGGACCTCACCAAAATAGGAGTGAATCCCTTACTTTGGTGATAACTTTCAATCCGCTTTATTCCTTTTAAATTTTTGAAATTTCACCATCAAGATAGGAGTGATTTCCTTACCTTGATGACAATTTCACTCATCTCACTCTAGTGGAACCTTACCAAAGAGTTAGGATTAACTTCCTTTGCTCTAAGGATAAGTACCAATCCACAATTCAAAGACGACATCACCAAGTTAGGAGTGATATCCACATCTTGATGACTAGTTTCATATTCCCTCATTTTGTAGAAGCTCTACTACCAAGTTAAGAGTGAATTCCTTTATCTTGGGAGCGCTTCATTCCTATACATTATCATAGCAACTTTATCATCAAGCTAGGAATGATTCCCTTTACCTTGGTGATTAGTTCCATTCCTTGAATTTTTCATTCTCTACAAAGTCTCAAACTTTCAATTGATAAGGGCATGTAGTAATTGGAAGGGTGAATACCGTTAACTGGAATCTTGGCTGGAGTATTCTACCTATTAGGCCAAAGCTTGATTCCCGAACTCAAAAGAATTTTCGACCACTTTGGTTAGTCGTAGTACCGTTCCGGAACAATCCAACCCTTGTAAATCTCTTTTACGTTCTACAACCAACATCAAATCCATTTTATTAGATGCGTTACTTAAACCTCTCTCACTTTTGCCTAATCCTAGTTTTGAAATTCTCAAAAGTATCGATAAACATCATCATTTATGAAAATATTTAATTTTTAATATCTGCAAATATTTAATCAAATATTTTATACTAAATCTGGTTTCATATTAAAGCGTTTTATTATCAAGTATTTTCGATGATGCACTTTACAAAGTTTTCTTCAACCTTATACATCGATTGGCAATTGATTCTATAAAATGTTATATTTTGAACAAACCAAAATTTTCACATGTATGACATTTGTTAAATAAATATTTTCAAGTATTATAAATTATTATTATAAAAGTTCCAAAATATTTATACATCAAAAACTTTAACTTTATGTACATGTTTTTACTGATATTATCATATTTCACATTCTATTCTTATCTACCTTACATTATACCAAATTAATTTTTAATATCAATTAATAATCCAATTACTATTCTATACTTTCTAATATCTCTTAAAGTCTAATTTACAGAAATGTATAATGCCAATTATTATTTCACATTATTCTAATTATGTCCTATTTGATTCAACCTATATGAATCTCTTCATAGTGTACTCAAAATTTTTTTAACAAATATTTACTTACACTTTACGATTTCATTATCTTTCGTATTTTTTTACCGTTCTAAATCTCCCCTGTACTTTCTAAAAACAATCTTGTTCGAAACAGGTACACAATTATTTCCGTTATGCGTGATTTCGTAATGCTTAAAAAAATTGCGAATATGAATTTTTCTTTCATGAAACATAAAGTCATTTTATTTACTTAGTTCATACCTGGTTTACAATTGATTTTTTTTCTTTTTTTTTACAACATATGAAACTTGACCTTCTCATATATGGGTATAACAAGAATCATAAGTTCTTTTCGCAAGCAAACGTCTATAATTTATTTAATTATTTATTTTGTAAACCGATCATTTCCATAAACTTGATTTCATGTCAACTAGTCTATACCCACGTGTCTATAAATTTGCAAGTTTAATAAGCTAAACTATTTACCAACAATAATTTCATTATCCACAACCAAGGTTTAAATTTCAACTGTATTCCATATGCATCATTCCCTATGAAATTTGATTACTTATCAACCAAAAGCTCCATTTCTCATTACCAACATTCCTTATCGTCATCCACTTAATTATATATGTCCTCCATTTCTACAATCATTGACTTACATATTGTTAATGTTCTCCAACACATCCTACACCTCCTACAAAGCATAATTACTCATTAATTACTCTTGCCAAGGGAAAAACTATTTCAATTTTTCAATAAACTAAAACATTACTTTCCATCCTGATTGTCCATAAACCTTGGTATGATACAATCACAACCACCTCTACATATACGTCTGTACTCGCATCTAAATACCTTTACAAATACATTTTCAATTTTAAAACGTTTATTTACCCAACAATTAGTAGAGGTCTACGTGTCCTCTCGACTGTTGGGTACATTTCTAGATACACCTTCTAAGATGGTTATATTTATAATACGTTACTTGATGTGTTTCGATACACATACATCCTTTCATAAACTATGAAACCTGATACTTGAAATTCGATGCATATTCTATGCCACTTGCAAACTTGATCATACATGAAACTTGTTTATCCATGAAACCTAAGAATTGATTTTGCGTATGGCTAGATTTTCCCATGATATTGAAAATGAGTATCCTATAATACTTGTAATATTATATAAACTTAATTTTTCACTTGATGCATATGAATCGTCATAAAAAATTCTATCCACAAATTTGAACTTGCTTATACCTAAAACTCAAAACATCCTAGTACTCATGTTGAATCTCCTTTAAACTTGGAAAAGTATACGATCCCTTTCTATTTCAATTAATGCATAAACATGACTTCATGGATTATTACACTTACAACAATTATAGGAATACATCTTGTTGGGATGTAGACTTCCAGACAACCAGTTTTGGTTGTAGCCCATACCTAAATTCATACGTGCTTATATTCATATACATACTTTGTTTCGTTAATACTTGCTTGCCTACCTGCATACATCATCATTACGTTATCTAGTCGTCGCATATCAACATGTTCATTTCACAAATATAATGCCTCGCTTTTAGAGTTAGGACACATTTGCGTCATATCTAGTGTTTTATTTCAAGTTAGTGTCATAGAAAGACATAAAACCCTAATGTAAGGTAACTTGACGATTGCTGTCCGGAAGGTAATCATGAATTTACAGGTACATTGAGGTGGTGTGAAATTCTATTTAGAGTTGTTGGTAGATGCTCAATACGGATTCAAAATACCAATGGTGTGCTGGGTTAGCTGCAGTACACCCTATATATAAACACTAATGGTGTATCGAAGATGTGACTGACGGTCGAGCCAAGGACCAACTCTAGTCAACGTGTCCAAATCACAATAATTCTTGCCCTAAGTCTAAGCGTAATCATTAGAATACTAATTAAAGCACATTTAAACAATTCTCTGTTAACACAAAAGCTTGTTACTAATCTAAAATCAATAACATAAACCATAGCCCTTACATTCCTATTCTTCCAGGTGTCCGCAACCATACACAACAGTCTTTCGATTAAATTTCGGGACGAAATTTCCTAAAGTATGGGAGACTGTAATGCCCGGCTTTTCTCAAATAATAAATAGTAATATTTTATTCATAAAACGATTTTAAGTCGTTAACAATAAGATATTGTTTATGAGATAACGCATTCTTATTTGGGAATGACTATAATTAGTTAGTTCGCCAACTTAATCATTTAAAATAGCATCGGTAAGTATGACGTGCTAGGCAACTAACATAAAACGAAATTTTAATACGACTAAATATATTTGCCTATAATTAAAATATATTCCATGTACTCGATTTAAGTAGATTTATGTAAACGAATCATCTCATAATTATTTGCGCGACAAAATATTAAACCGAGACCCGAGCCAATAACGGGTTCGTTAACGCGGTATATCCTTCTACCTAACCTAATACCCTAGATATATAATCACTCTATCTCCTTCACCTCCCTTATTCCTTACAAGCTCAAACCCTAGCCCCCAAACCTTCAACCCTTCTCATATTCTTTCTCTACACTCCCTCCCTACATACTCTCACCCACAAGATAAAGCACCCTCTCTACATTGGTCTCTTCCTCATCTCCTCCCTACCTTCATCCTCCCTCATCTCTGGCCACTATCACGCGGCGCCGACGCCACCGTCGCCGCCGATAACAACCCACAACAACAAACAGCACGTGCAACCTTCATATTCTACTTCTTCTTTCCCTGCCCTTCTACTCTACACAACCCTACACTCACAGATCGACAGCCACTAACAACCACCACCCGAGCCACCATAAACCTCCGCCAAACTCTCCTCCCTCCCACGCATAGAACCACCATAAACCCATCCATTTAACCTATCTAAATCCGGTCACAGGTGACGCAGAGGCACAACTGAACAACAACGACACATGAGGTGATTTTACCTTTGTTCTACTTACCGAAAGACGTGACAAAGCACTCCCTAACGATGACCACGTCCTCATTAGACTAGGGTCAGTTGGCGTCGAGGCCTCGAAGCTTGGTTCAAGTAGGGATAATCGGGTCAAAGGGATCTGAAGGACCTCGCTTTGATTTGGTTCCAGTCGACTTAACTTTGGGGAAATCATGTAGTGTTCTTATTCGTTGCTGATTCCGAGACCAGTGGTGGCGTTTGGTGCTGAGTTGGGTGAACTTTGGGTAATGGTCTTGGGTGTGGCTTATTCTCTTTTCTGGTCAACGGTCAAAGCTGGTCAAACCTGTCAACAAGAAAACCGAGACGGTGACATGTCGTTCATTTTGCAAGACTAATTCGGGAAGGCATAATGCACACACACTTTTGGTTCATTTATTTTGGATTATTTTGTATATACATATATGTATATATATGTATATATATATATATCTACATATAATATAAAACCGTAAAGGAACCGAACCGAACCGACTTGTAATAAAAGCTTAGAGTAATAATGAGGTGATACGTGTATATATATATATACATATAAACGAACATATTATTTGAGGAAACATAATTATAAATGTTTATTTTAGCTAGTCGTTTTACTATTTTAGTTTTTGGAACATTGACTATCTAGCGTCAAACCACATATATATTTATGCATATTAATATTACGACTATGAAATGTTGGTATGTATATACATGTTACTTATCAAAAAGTATAGTTTCCTCGCGTGTCATCGTTTTAATAACTTGAACCTTTTTCACATATAAAGACTTGATTAAACTGTATTGGTATTAGTGGGTTTTGGACAATTGATGTTTTGGGAAAAAATAGACGACTTGCGTTGTCTGGTTTCTTACAAAAACAGAGGAGACTCCGCCCAAATTTTTATAAAATATAAGAAACATAACGGATGGTCAAATCTATTATTTGATACAATTGAAGCTACACGTATTACAAGCAAATTTTATTAGCAGACTTTACTTTATCATACTAGAAATATATACGCTTATATATACATAAACCTAATATATACACTAACCAACCTACGAAAAAAGTTAACATTCGAGTCAAGTTATACCAATATTATTTTCTTAATAAAAACTGTGTCTTAAACAATTACTTCAAGACGCGACCCTGAAAATAATATATTAAAGTATATATTTTAGATAACTTTACACGTACACATATTTTCAATAAACCGAACCAAGTTACCATCGGTTCGTTAAGTTATACACATCAAGACACGTATTGTTTACAATACGAGCCTAGGTAGTTGGATAAACTATCTTTAAAACCAAGAAATGAAATAAGCTCATTTGCATTAAAATTTAAGACATCCTTTACTTGTAATAGGACACAAGAGATTCAGTTAATCTAGCTTCAGACATTGTTTGCTATTCCTTCATAATGCACTCCAGGTGAGTTCATATTTGTCCCCTTTTTATTCTTTAACTCTTTGGGGCTCAACATGTATCTATACAAAAACCTTAAAAAAAATTCATACTCTTATGCTCAATCTAATTAACATGCTTATATGCTATGACATGCTAGAATCTAATTCTTACATACAACTGTCTGTTAGCATACAACCCAACTTACATTTATAGCGCTATAGGAGTGACACACCACCCCCTTTATGGGTCATGTTAGGTTTTCTCAATTGTGTATTCGAGTGTTGATGCCTTTTGTATGGTTCTGTATGCGCATGACTATAACATGATGATTTGAGTAAAACTTTCTTATACTATGTGCGTAGGTCAAAACTAGTATGCTCACCAATACTTTATGTGTTGACAGATACTTTATACATGTTGCAGGAAAGAGCTTGATGAGATGATTCAAGAAATATCACTTAGGACTCGGCTTTAGAAACAAACGAAACAATCTATGTTCATGTCTATGTTGATGTATTTTCCTGTGAAAGAATTGTAAACTTGTTGCATCTTAGATACAAATGAAATCTATTCTAATATATTGTCACAACTTAGTGTTATGAAGTCTTTGAACAATATATCACAAGTCGCGTCTCGATGTATTCTGCCATCGGTTGGGGTGTTACACATAATCTATGCATAATTCATATCATTTTATATGCATAAGTCCCCCGAGAAAGTCTAGCAAGGTCTGAATGAGTGTAATTTCACCCATATTAACTCACATTGGTGACACGAGCTTAAACGAATATACAAAACCACGTGTAAATGTTTATTTATTTCAATAACCAAGAAAGGTGAAAAGGTCCATGTATAAAAACTAGTATGTTTCTAACTTACAAATAGGGGTGTTCAAAAAATCCGAAATTCGAACCGAAAAAACCGATCTGAATTATTATTCGGATATCCGGATGGATCCGATCCAAATCCGAATTACTTATTTGGATTTGGGATCGGATTCAGATTTCACAAATAAATTATTCGGATTATTCGGATAACCGAATAACCCAAATAAGCTTCAATTAAGTTTTAGTAAGGGAATGACCAATTGTTTGAAACTTAGTTCAACCCATGAGGCATGAGGCCAATACTAAACCATAATTCTTCACCATCGTCCATCCATATGGACTAGTTAGTGTCACGTTTCATGATGCTTGATTTTATTTTTAATACTACGTTTTAAAGTTTGATTTTGTATTAAAATTTACGTTTTGTAGACTATATTTTGAAGTTTGAACTTTGTATTTGTGTTTAAGACTAATCTTTATTTTCGCTTTTGTATGTTTATTGAATTCAAATTAATAAAATGTTAGAAACCATAAATTATTCGGATTTATCTGAATCGGATTCGGATAGGCTCCTAAAATTTCAAAATATGAATAATCCGATCCGAATAACCCCTACTTACAAATCTATACACTATATGTATATATACGTGACCACACATACATACACATATCTATGTGTGTGCATGATGTTAAAAGAAAATTTTAATGTGTAAGATTTCATGCATTTTGTCCCATTTTAATGAACTATTCCATCATACCTTTTGACTCACCAAAAATGGTTAAACCACTAATCAACACTAGGATTTATAAAGCTTCCTAACCTTATATAGCTACCACCACTTTCCATTTTGTCCCACAAATTCAATACACTAGAACACCTTAAATGAAGCGTCTTATCCTTATATTCTTCCTAAGATTAGTCAACCTAAGGATTTGGTGAGTAAACATAATTGGTAAGATTCCTTAATCCCCATGGATCATGAATGTTGGATTACCACAATTGTTAAAGTTGCTTTTCCTTCCCTCTTGCCTTGTTTCGGCCGCTAACCCCCCCCCCCCCCCCCCCCGCATATCTATCCAAAAAAATTTAAAATCAAGTCAACCCATTATAAGCACATGTTAATTAAGGGTTCTAGAATGATCTTATATGTGGACAAGAGTAGGAGATTATGTTCCAACATAATCTATGAATGGTCACTTGACTTGACTTGTTAACTTGACCATGAGGCATGATTATGTTTCCTTAATTCCATGAAAATCTAGTCAACCTTTCAAGACTTTAACTAAGTGTAGGAATGTTCCTTAATCCCTTAGAAACATAATAGATACCCTTCCATAACAAGTAAGATGCACTCCTTGTGGGAACAAGTGAACCGCCCCTTAGGTCCCATGTAGGATCAAATCACCATTTTTCTAACTAAACAACATCATGATGGTTAAAGATCAAGTGTTATGTCAAGGTTAATCCAAGAGATTTAGCACCAAAAATAGATATATTTCCTAAACCACCCTAGCCATGTTAAGATGCTTACCCAAAACAAACATGTTGACTATTCTTAGAGAACCCAAACCGTCACCCCCCTAGCACCCTCTAATTCTTTTTTTTTTTAAACTTAGTCAACTCCTAATTACACATGTGTTGTGTAGAATCCAAGATGATCTCTTGTGTTGTCATTTATGTTAGATCTCCACCCAACATCATCATGAGGTTTGTCAAACTTAGGATATGATTTGGACTAGAGATTATGTTGGTAAGATTTGGGACAAGATTAGATATTATCCAAAAATGGCAAGCACCATAATCTTCCACTAATCCATAGAAGTTGACCTTCCTCTTTGGGAATAAAAACCCTACTAACCAACATCTCTTTCCCTCCCTCACCTCCCTCTCTCTCTCTCTCTCGCTATCCCTCTCCTCACTTCCCCTATATATAGTGAGCCTTGGATGAACATCTCACTTCACACCACACCATAACTCACTCTCTAAACACACACACACACACACACACACACACTGTGACACATGGCAAACTCCGGTTAAGAACTTTCGTCAAACTAGTAAGTCTACCTTATCGAGTCATGCATATTACATACTTAACTGGGTCGGCTGAGTCGTTATGACGGTTCGGGAATCATCGGGAGTCATTACAATGATCCACGGGATCATTGGGAGTCATCCAAAACCATGTGTCCAAGGATTGGTGATTTGTAGAATCACCAGGTTAATGCACACATGCAAGTCTCGAGTCCCGGGAATTGGTGAACATGTATTAACGTGTTAGTTATCATGCTTTATATGTTTAAAATCATTATCTGACTTGTCGGTTGTGGATACGTGCTTATATGTGTTAAAATAGTGTTTAACGCGCCAAAAATCCAAAACAACATGTTGTATGCAAGTAGGAGACCCTGCATGCGATTAGAAGCTTTCATGCGAGTATAATTGGGTAATTAGCCCTATCCACATTATGTTATAGGCGATTACAAGCCCTAATCGCCTATAACAGCAACCTACTCGCCTGTTATGTATCTGACGACTAGAAACGCCTATAAATATTACCCTTATGCTCCAAAACATCATTTGTGCAACCCTAACTCACCCCAAAGCTATTCCACACCATAACCAACCTCTGGAACGCGTTTTTGCCCTAGAATCCATCCTTTCAAGCTTATACATCATTTTTTAGCAAAATCCAAGGTGTGTTATCCATCATAAACCTTTGTAAAGTTGTTATAATGATCCCTAAATGTCCAGAAATGGTTTTATAATGTTTGTGTCTTTGAAAATCCTTAAAAATCAGTTGTTAAACAAGTCTAATCTTTTATCATGTGTTCTATGTGGTGTACTCATGCAAGATAGGATTTTTATGATTAAAACATGTGGATTCTTGTGTGTTTGATATGTTTCTGAGATAAATAGGTTGTTAGCATGATTATTGATGAGTTTGGAGGTTCATAGTTGTGTATTGTTGATAATAGGCGTTTTGACCCGTTTGAATGATTTTGAAGGATTAAGGATGATATGATGTGTTTTGTTGATTGCATGAGGTTAGGGTTTGTTCTAGAAGCATGTAGGAACAATAGGAGGTTGTTGTATAACGTTGTTATGTGATGCAATCTGGATAATTGCCGTTTAGGGTAAGTTTTGCATGTTGATGTGATGTTTTCATGATAATATTGCCATTTTGGGAAATTGTTTGCAATTAGGGCTATTAGATTGATGATAAATTGGGTTTTTTTTTACCTAGGATGGGTTGTTTAATGATTTGGGTTTGATGTTGGGTGTTTGTACATGTTTCGGATCTGATTTGGAAGGTTAAACGCGCAAAATGGGGCTCGACACTGCAGGGGGTGATTAGGGAGTCCTAATCGCCTGAGTGTCATGTGAGTAGCCCTACTCGCCTGTTGACCATCCTAATCACTAGTTGACTTTCCTATCCACATACACTTCATGTGATTACAACTCCTAATTGCCTGTTGACCATCCTAATCACTAGTTGACTTTCCCATCCACATACACTTCATGTGATTACAACTCCTAATTGCCTGTTGACCATCCTAATCACTAGTTGACTTTCCTAATTGCATGTTTGATTCCTAATCATGTGTTTTGTTATTGTAAGTGTATTTTGACATCCCGGAACATAAATTAACACCTAGAAACATGTTAGGAACCCCGCGACATGTCAAATAACCTGATAACACGTGTTCGGACTTGTTTATGCGTTAATTGAACTGTATGCTAGATTTGGTGAACTTTTATGCGTGTTAAGTGTATAGTTGCACATGTATGCATGACACCTTATGTTTGGCTAACACGTGGAATGTCGGGTCACCAATGGGATGTCGGGTCTTGTCTAGTGTGGTCGGTTAAACGTTTAAACATCTTTTCAAACGTACACGGTTATGGTCTGGACTATTGGGGACTAATCAACCTGCGGGTTACTAGTCTAACATCTTATACGCTCGTCATGATAGATCACCGGTAGTTGGTACTATCTATTGAGCAGATTTACTTGCTTTGGGAAGAAAGCAACATAAGGTGAGTTCATGGCCCCACTCTTTACTGGTTTTGGTTTTCGGGGGAGAAAACATGTTGTAATCATTAAACGTGTGTTAACTTATGTTTTCATAAAAGATGTGTCAAACTATGTTTTGGTATTCTTGCATTCTTTATGTATTAGAGTATTCATTTGAGTTACTACACCATCTTTGGAAGTCCTGGGGAAAACCATGAATGTGCGGGGATGCACAATAGGGGAAATGTGGATAGATCTATTTAGGCGTGACCGGCCCCACTCGTCGACTGGAGGTCGGACGGGTGCATGTTGTCTCTTAGGTATTCAAGTATTCAGTATTCATTCGGGCAGTATTCATGTATTCACGTATTCGCGTCCAGTAATGGTTTTCCAATCGTAGTAGTGACATGTATTCATCTGATTCGTATGCATGTGGCCTGGTTTGGCCAAGGGTATTCTTGAAACTTTTGGAGTCGTTGTTCATAAAAACCTGTGAACTCACCGGCATTATTTGCTGATGTTTTTAGCATGTTTTTCTCAGGTCGCTAAGGTAGGAGCAGTCGATAGACACACGGAGTCTCACGGCGTCTAGGATTCATTTGCATGTTTATTGAGTATTATCAAACTTTCATGTTTTACTTTTGGGTTGTAATAAAGTTTTACGCTTCCGCTGTGATGGATTGATTTTGAAAACTTAATGGGCAGTTTACGTTGTTTTCATATCATATAGTTGTCGTTTATTGTGACCGTTGACTTGGATCCTGGTTTGTCACACGCCTCGCGGTAAAACCCCGCATGTGGAATTTGAGGGTGTGACACACACACTCAATCTCTCCCAGTTCCAAGCTCACCTAGTAAGGTATGAACAAATATCCTATCTTTTGTTTCTATTGTTATTGTTTATCTTCATACACTAGTTCTAGTTCATGTATATACTAGTATTCACCCATACTTATGATATAGATGCCATGTTTAGGCATACACTACTCTAAATCTCAACTTATAAAAACTAGTTTCTTAAAAACACATTGAAACTTGGATATATATATGCGAGATGTAGGAAGGTATAGATGTGTATGTTTTGGTCACTAGCACTAGTATAATAAATTGTTTAACCTATAAGTGTACACATGTATGAAAGTAGAACATGTATGTGTGTGTGTGTGAGGTGTGTGTATGACAAAAATATAAACATAGGTATTAATGTGTATAGATTACCAAGGTGCATATATATATGGGTATGTATGTACAAGTGTAGTCTCATGGACATGAAATACCAATGGTTATACCATGAAGTACACATGTATAGTTGTATGTATATATGTGCGCGTATATATGTATGAATACACACATATATGCGATGCTTGTGTGTACTCTTGATGTAGATCAAGTATAGTTATAAATGATACATCACACTTTAAGCAAAAGACATGTGTTTTATAACTAATAACATGTCTTAAGAACCAAGATCTATTTTTCCTATTCAAACTACTATTTTCAAACAACATAAATGTCACCATGAGTAACTAAATTAAAGTATCGCACGAGTTTGGGTGAATCACGAATACCATGAGCCTTTTCGATAAATCTAAGGTATCCATGCGTATATAGGAAGTATAAGTCGGAATACCGAGTTTTCGGACATACACTCTTGCTAGACTACACACGGACTTGAGGTGAGTTTTCACGGCCCCTTTTTACTGTTTTATATTTTGGGGAATAGCATGCATTGTTTACTAGTTTTAGAATGAATTCCTAGCAGACCGGTGTACAGGAAATGGTATGTTTAGAGTACTCACTAAATCCCTCATATATTTAGTTTACCGTAACCATTAGCTATAGATTTAGCCTAGAAACGCTTGAATAGATCTATTGGGTTGACACCCCCACTCTTGGTTAGTCGCTCTAACCAGATATATACGATATGAGAGTGCTTGAATTTCTTTTATGATGATAGATTTCCTTTATTGTGCAATGAGTGAGGCACCACTCATCAAGGTTTGGTTATGGACTCATGATGGTTTATCATCATTGCTCTTAGCTAGACAATGATGGGTCATTCAAGGATTTCATTAAACTTTACATTTTGTTTATTTGAAAACCTGTGAACTCACCAACATTTTGTTGACAATTTTTATGCATGTTTTTCAGGTAACTAAACTATGGATGGAACTTGGGGTATGTTTGGGCATTCATTCACGACTATCACCTATCGTGTTTTCAAAACTTTTGACCTCATGAAGGGTTTTAAACTGTATCTTGTGATGTTTGTTGTTGTTGAACATGTTTGGTACTTTTATTATTAAATAAAAATGAATGTTTGCTCAAATCTTGTGCTTGAAAACCTTTTGTGGTTGCATCCCGTGTTTCCGCCTAGGCAGGGTGCGACACCTACACCATACCCACTACACCATATTGTTAACCCACGTACATGGCACCAAGCATACTAGTTGCTGCAATTTTTATATGTTTAAAGTTAGTTATTTTCCACATTGTTTAGTGGTCTAGTCTATGTTATTATTAACTTCCTTTCGGTTATTTTTAATGTAAGCCTATAAAAGGCATTGCAAGTTTATTAATGAATTAAGAATAATATTGATCAAAGTCTAGTCTACTTTCTCTATCTTATTCTTTGGAGCCTAACCCGCTCAACAGGTCACTTGGGAGATTAGCCATCTCGAATCGGCTTATAACAATGGTGCTTTCATTTCCAAACCATCGTTCCGCCATGCCGCCCACCATCTCCGACCAACTCAACCAATTGATTGTCATCACTACCGCTACCCTCCAATCTCAAGCCAACTTCAACAATCAATTAGCCGTCCTTACAAAAAAAACCACCCAAAACCTCAACTCGAAAATCGATTCCTCACTGAAACTACCGCTACTCTCGTTAACCACATCACAAACTTATCCAACCACATCTCCGCTAAGTTGTCGCACTCTTCTGGATCCAAAACACCAGCCTTGGACCTTGAACCACCTATTAAAACAACACTCCCACCACCGGCACCTTCCACACCATTACCGGCGCCGACACCATTTGTATAGCCCTCAATGTTACCAAAATCATCTCCAACATCGGGTGTACTCAATCGGACACTTAATTCCAATTTTGATAATAACACATGTGTGGTTGTTGTTGAACCACCTTTGACCATTGGATATCCTAATGAAAATTCAAAAAGTGTTGTCGAGTGTGCTTTTGGTACCATTGTTCTACCTCATGTGAAAGCCATGCCTTACAGGAAGGCAGTTTTACATGCATTTGGTTCCTATGGAAGAGGTGTACCTGATGTTTATCCAGATCCAAGTTACGGTTTTGATGGGATTTATTCTCCAATAACCGGTTTCAACGGATCCTTGCTAATGGCCCCGCACGAAGGTGTACCGAGGTAACAAGAGTGGCGACCACGTGGCCAACTCGTTCCATTCTTAAGGACAAGAACGTTTTGAGGCACGCGGGGATGATAGCAAGATGTTCAGACTTACAAACCCTAAACTAGACGATGAAGACAAAAAGAGATTTTAGAGAGTTTTGAGAGTAAAAAGATAACAAAAGGAAGACTGACTAAAAAACTAAAACTGAAGAGAGAGACTAGTATTATATACTAGCTCCTAGAATCTTCCATCGAAAAAACACAAAAGTTTGAATCCAACGGCTGGGACAAATGATATCAATGGTTGATATTAAAGCTCCAGCTATCACACGGATCGTCACATTGAAAAGGCTATCAACTCTGGGCCTTGGACTTTAACCCTGGTTTGGGCTAAAAACTTCTTTCTCTTTAAAAATAATAAGCCCAAACCTCCTCTTTATAATAACTAGCCTAATTGTGCAAGACTGGTCCAATAGACTTCGATATAAGCAGCTTCCAACAACGTCCAAGTCAGCTCCAACAGGGACACATCAGCACCTCCATGTTAGCATCTCCATGTCTGCACCTCCATGTCAACATTGTCAGAACTCCACAACCTGTCAGACTCTTATGCAATTTGTTCAAGAACCAAATATAAATATAAACCTTTTGAAGTTAAATTGCAATACATGTTTACCGTTTTAACACCCCTCCCCCCACCCCACAATTTAACAACCAAAAGGATCTTGCATATTCAAAAACTTACACAACTCTTCATGATGAGCAACACCAAGTCCTTTAGTCATAACATCAGCAAATTGCCGATCATTACTTATTTTAACAGTTTGAATAATACCTTTAGAGATCAAATCCCTCAAGAAAAATACGTCTAATTCAAAATGGTTTGTTTTATCAAAGAAAACTGGATTTGATGCAATATATAGTGCAACACTATTATCACACATTAACTGTACAGGCAACTCAATATCAATGTGCAGTTTAGACAACAAGTTTTTAAGCCACAAAACCTAACAAGATGTAGAACGCATTGCTCTAAATTCAGCTTCAGCTAATAATCTAGCAATTGTAGATTGTTTTTTGCTTTTCTAGGAAATAAGAGAACTTCCTAGGAATATGCAAAATCCAGTCACAGATTTTCTAGTGATATTACATTTAATAGAACTTCCTAGAAATATACAAAATCCAGTCACAGATTTTCTAGTGATATTACATTTAGCTCAATTAACGCCCCACTTACGGAGTGCGCATATAATGTATCTATGTGTGGCCCTTGGGGGGCAAAAGTAAATTTGCACTAATTTTAACGTTATTTTACTAATTTCGTGAAAATAACGTTAAAAACAACGGACGGTTAATCATGCATCATGTGGTGGCGTGGATAGCCAAAAGACAAAGGGGTACATGCACCGATCGGGTTTGTCCCGATTGCTAAGTGTTTTGTGCCTTATGTCCAAGACTTGATACCAAACCACATCGAGTCGGTGGTCTCACTGGAAGCAGCCTCTCTATTTTTAGGGGTAGTGGTAAGGCTGTCTACATCTTACCCTCCTCAGACCCTACCTTAGCTTTGCTATAGGTGGGATTAACTGAGTATGATGATGATGATGATGATGATGATGATGATGATGATGATGATGATGATTACATTTAGCTCAATCGGAATCTGAATAGGCTAGAAGTTTAAAATTAGAATCCTTCTTAAATGAAATTCCCTTTCCAGGAGCCTTCTTCAAATATCTTAACAACCTAAATACAATTTTTAAAGGACCTTCTGTTGGATTATGCATGAATTGACTAAGATAATGTACAACATAGGAAATATCTAGTCTTGTATGAGACAGATATATTAACTTTCCTATAAGCTATTGATACCCAGTCATATTAGCCAACACTTTAGAATGATCATTACATATGTTTGTTAAGACATGATTTGGCTCTAAAGGACTACTAACTGGTTTGCATCCTAACATGCCATACTAAGTTAAAAGATCTAAACAATATTTTCTTTGGGACAAACAGGTCCTATCATTTAAAGATACAACTTCAAGTCCCAGGAAATATTTTAACTCTCCTAAGTCCTTAATTAAGAATTTCTCTTTAAAACAGGATTTAACTTTATTAATTTCACTTACACTATCATCAGTGAAAACTATATCATCTACATAAACAAGCAATAGAACTGTAGAAGACTCAGAAATTCTCATAAACAAACTATAATCACATTTACTTTGAGAAAAAACAAGACTACTTAAAACACTAACAAGTTTTTCATTCCACATTCTAGGGGCTTGCTTTAAGCCATAAAGAGACTTATTCAACTTACAAAACTACTGTCTCATTTTCAGAAAAATAACCTTCAGGTAAAGATATATAAACATCTTTATTTAGATCACCATACAAGAAAGCATTATTAATGTCTAACTGAAACATTTTCCAATTATTTTTAACAAAAATAGACATTACAGTTTTAACAGTTACAAACTTTACAACAGGAGAAAAGGTTTCATTAAAGTCAACTCCCTCCTTTTGACTATATCCCTTAGCAACAAGTCTGGCCTTAAACCTTTCACCCTCACCACTTGACTTATACTTTATCTTGTAGACCCACTTACACCCTACAAGACTTCTTCACTTAGGAAGATCAACTAAAGTCCAAGTGTTGTTTCTATTTAAGGCCTCTATTTCATCATTCATTGCACTAATCCAATTGGGATCAAGTGCAACCTGTTTATAAGTTCTAGGATCAACAATTTTGTTTAACATGCTAGCAAACACCCTATTATCCCATGATAATCTAGCATAATTAACTACCCTCTCTATTCCATACTTAACCTTTCCTTCAATGACAGAATCATCAAGTTTTTTAGGAAGAGATGACCCCCCTAGTGCTTCTTCTAACACTTGAGTATTTGAATCATTGCCATCAGAATTTAAAGAGTTATCACTTCCAGCCATCACATGTTCAGCATTGTCTTTATCTCCCTTGTCATTAGATTCTGGTGACCTAGATTGATCACCAGTTTCATGATGATCAGGAGCAGACTGCTGATTATCATGTGTCCCCGGATCACTCATACCTGAGCCCCTTCCTTCATCATTGGGCTCTTCAGGCTGTTTGGATGTTTGATGTTCAATATCAAAGTAATCAAAAAAGTTTGATAAATCTAATTCAACTTGAATATTATCATTAAATTTTTGAAAAAGAGTTTTATCCTTAAAGGGAAATATTGTTTCATAAAATTTTACATCTCTAGAATAAGAAACAATTTTAGATTCTAGACTATAAACTTTATATCCCTTCTTTTCATTTGAATATCCAATAAAAACACATTTTTAGCTTTCTCATTTAGTTTATTAGACTCATTTAAAATAGTTGAAAAACATAAACATCTAAACACTTTTAAGTGACCTGGGAAGGGTTCAAAACCAAACGTTAGCTCATAAGGGGTCTTTCCTTCCAACACTGATGAAGGAGTCATATTGATTAAATAAGCAGTAGTTAATACACACTCGGACCAAAATCTAACAGGTAAATTGCTTTGGAAAATCAATGATCTAGTAACATTCAATAGATGTCTATGTTTCCTTTCAGCAATTCCATTCTGTTGAGGTGTATAAGCACATGTTGTTTGATGAAATATTCCCAAAGATTTACAATAGTTACTCATTTTGTTGTTGACAAATTCCAAACCATTGTCACTTCTAAAACACTTGATATTTTTACCAAACTAAGTTTTTACAACATTTACAAAATCTTGTATATTTTCAAAAACTTCACTTTTGTGCTTCATCAAACACACCCAAACAGACCTGGAATAATCATCTACAATAGCGAGAAAATATTTGTAACCTTCTCTACTTGGGACTCTGTAAGGACCCCATACTTCTAAATGTACTAAATCACCAAAACCTAAAGACTTGTGATCACTTAAAGGAAAATGCTCACTATGTTGTTTTGCTTTGTGACATACCTCACAAGGCAGATCAGCATCCTTTAACCCTACAGTTCCTATAATAGACTCAAGTTTTTTAATCACAACATCAGCAGGGTGTCCTAACCTAGCATGCCATAGATCATACTTTTAGAACTCATACCAACTTTATTACTAAGAAAATATCCGCCGCAAAAATACAACCCCTCAAGTTGACTACCAGTCACCAAGGTTTTCCTTATTGACAAATCTTGGATATAACAATTTTTCTCATCAAATCCAACAAACAAGTGATTATCTTTCACTAACTTATGAACAGATATTAAGTTCACACAATATTCAGGAACAACAAATACATTATGTAACACAACATTATTACCAAGATCTAATGTTCCAATTTTAGTTACTAATGCATTGGTTCCATTTGGATGTTTAACTTGAATATTTAAATTAGAAACATCCACATAATCAATAAGTTCAAATTCACTATTGAACATATGCTGATTAGCACCAGAATCTATTATCCAACTCATCCTAAACTTTCTCTCATTAACATTAAAACAGAAGAACATAGGTTTCAAATAAGCAGTTGCACAAAAAGGTGACACAATATTACTAGAAAATGGACTACCTGAAACATTATGACGTTAAGGAGCATCACCACTTTTCTCAGAAATCAAACTCAACAATTTAGTTAACTGTTCACTAGACAAAGAGGGAATTTGAACATCAGTCTTATCAACACAAGAATTATTAGACACAACCCTCTTTTGTATACCCCTAGTCTTTGCCTAGGGAGGATACCCAATTAATTGAAAACATTTATCAGATGAGTGACTAAGTTTATTAGATTGAGAACACTTAGGGTTTTGACCATCATTCACATTAGGTTTCTTGTTAAACTCAACTGACTAGTTAGTTTTTGAAAAAAAAAAAAAAACCCATGGTTTGACCTTTTTTAGACACTCCACTAGAGTTTCTGTGAGATTCCTATAAGAGAATGATCAATCATATTTTATTCATAATTCATACAAGATATATATACAATGAAAAAAAGACATAATCTAGCCTATAATTAAAAGTAATAAAACACTTTGACTATGACCATGACTTTGACTTTGACTTTGACTTGAAATATATATTCAAAATATACAATTAATAACATTGAAAATTTGGTGCATCTCTAGTATGCCCCCGCAAGATGACGGCCTTGGAATAAGTCCAATCTTGTATAGAAGTAGATGGTGTCATTGTTTGAGCAAGAGAGGAAGTTGATGAAGTTGAAGATGTAAAGAAAGATGAACTTGATTAACCAGATGAATCAAGAGAAAATACATTGTGTTTTTTTTTTTTTTTAAATATTGCAGGTGAAGAACATGAATAAAAGAGAATTTGGTGCATCTCTTATATGGATGAAATAGAGATGGTTAAAAGCCATACAAGAGAAATAGAGAAGAATGATTAGAGTGTAAACGGAATAGGTGATAGAAGATTAGAGGTGCAGTTTGTCCGGAACATAAAGGTTGTGGCGCAAAAAGGATTTTAGGTTTTGCAAAACCATACAGAAGGAGAATAAATTATGCTTGAACTTTGAACGAGTAACAAAGTGTAATAGTGTGAGGTAGATAGAGCTTGTTGAGGGGATGAAATCAGAATTTGAAGATGTTGGTAGTCATGTGATTTCTAGAGATGTTGGAAGGGTGATAAAAATGGTAGGAGATGTTTTAAAGAATTTTAGAGTGGTGGTGATCACGAAATAGTTGAAGAAAGGGAGCTTTAGGTAGACATGGTGAGGATCGCAGTAGCCTAAAAAGAAATTTAGGGGTGATAGGCGACAGTTCCCATGTTGATAGGATCAAGAGCTTTCTCGTTAGAGATAACGCTCTTATACCATATAAGAGAATAATCAACCACATTTTATTCATAATTCATACAAGATATATATACAATGAAGAAAATACATAATCTAGCCTATAATTAAAAGTAATAAAACACTTTGACTATAACCAATTAACCATGACTATGACTTGAAATATATATACAATTAATAACATTGAAAATTTGATGCATCTATAATAATTCATCCCTTAACACAATTGAGAAGAGAATGCTCCCTTAACATTAGGTAACACTTCTCTAATCAACAAACTAGTTCTAACAGTTTGATAGGCACTATCAAAACCTATAAGAAATTGCATCAACTTGATCATGTTAGTGAAATTATTAAACTCCCTAGATGCATTGCAGGTACATGCACGCACTTGTAAAATTTAATCTAATTACTTTCATATAATATTCAATTTATGGTAATATTCAGATACAAGCATACCATTTTGAGCAAGTGAATTTAGTTTTTGATAAAAATCAAACACAACATAGCTATCAACCTTATCATATGTTTTTTTAAGTTCAATCCAAACATCAATGGCTAGTCTAGAAAACACATGACGCGTCAGGGGCGGGCCGCCACCATGCCAAGCCCATACGGTTTAGTCTTAAACCACCAGCGTGAAAGATATAAAGTTGGGAGGATAGGCACTTCCTAATCCCTCCTGTCGGGGCTCTCGCCCTCTCTGTCTCTCTCTTCTCCATTTCCTTTGGAATCCGAATAATAAATATTCTTCACGAATATCTCCATTTTTCTTTCTATATTATTATTATTATTATTATCAACCCATCTATCTATCTATCTATCAATCCCTAATCTAATTCTTCAACCCCCAATCCTTTATCGTCATGGATGCACCAATTGAGATCGATGGTCAACTCCTCACCGCCTTCCCTGATCTCTCCATCCATCCCCCCAGGGTAGGTCCCCCAATTTCTCTTTTATTATTAATATTATTTGGATATGATGATGATGATGATGTTGTAGTATTTATTTAATGAATGAATGGGCAGGAGGGGAAGAAGGAAGTGTGCAGCGATGAGAATCATCATGGAATATGTGCGATTTGTTTGAATAAGATCGCCTTACAAGAAACCGCCCTTGTTAAAGGTTGCGAGCATGCATATTGGTTTGTCTCCATTTCATATCTTTTCTTATTTTTTATATATTCGATTCATTTTAGGGATAAATGGTATTTTTGAATCTTAACAGGAATGATATTTATTTAGGTTGTACTCTAACTAAGATGGATCTTTTATCATATCTGTGTGATTTAGATTTAGAAGATACTCATACAATATAATATAATAATATCAAAGTGAAAATGGCTTTGGTCATTTCAAGGTTATGATGAATGTGGCTGATCATCATGATATTAGTTGACTTAAGATGTCAAATGTTTTTATGGTTTTTTTAAGTGGTATCTATCTAGTTTTGTCCAGATCGGCTCAAGTTACCAACTATTCTGTGCACGTCTCATGTATGGATCATGCCGAAACTTCATCATTATTCTTTCATTTATAAATCATCTCATATAATGTTTCACATACTGGCCGCTGTTTGCTACATGTTTACATCTTTGTAGCCATTATCAGAAAAGTTCACCCGACTGGAAACACTATGCAAACATTATCGTTTCTGAATTTAATTTCTAAAAGGTCATGGAAATCTTAGATCTTAGGTTGAGACATTAGATTGAAACTGTCTAATCTTTATGGTAAGACATGTTCATGGTCTCAGACTCTTGATCTATGAATGGGAATTTTTTTTCTGCAAATGGTGAGTTCATTTGTTGTTGAACTTTCTTATAGTGTGATTTGCATTCTCCGGTGGGCCGCGTGTAAGAAGGAACCAAGTTGTCCGCAATGCAAGAATCCGTTTGAGTTCCTCAACATCCATCGTTCTCTTGATGGCAGGTACATGCACAATCAATGACCATATTTGTAATGATAATGACCCCAACATTTTTGGCCATATTGTGTACTACCGGTTTCCTAAATAATAAGAATTTGTCAAACATCCAAAAAATCTGATTATCTGATTATATCAAAAGTACTATACACCTTACCATTTGTGCTTTAACATTGCTTATATGATTCTAATTAGTCAACATCACATTCATCACTTTCAAAAAGCACATCCTAGCCCCCTTAGTGGGAGGTAAATGGTCAATCTGTTCACAATTTCCCTCGAGTTTTTTTCTTTGTTCTAATACTTAACTTGCTTCATTTGGTTTTAGCACTTGAGGACTGTATACGTAAAAAAGTGTTATTGCCAAGCCCTCTAGTTCTTTGACTATTGTCTTATAGAAAGGTTTTCTGTATGAATCGTAATGTTTGTTCTGCGTTGACAGCATTCATGACTATATGTTTGAGGAGAGTGTTTGCCTCCTTTTAAGAGCTCCATGGTTTCATCCATTGCACGTGGAGGAGACTCATGAAGTACAAGATGATATCATACTGGAAGACTTTTACCCTTACGGGTTTGAAGAAGAAGAAGACGATGATGAAGATCTAGATGAAGTGTATCTGGGCCGTTCATCAAACATCAACATCCGTCTTGGCAACCGTAGGTGGGGTAACAATGGGTTTGTGAGGGCTGGAAAACAAGAGGCAAGACCCGTTCATCAACAACCTGTCTTCCAGGATTCAGAGGCTGGTCCTTCCTCTCGCGAGCCTAAAAAGAAAAAGGCTGCTGCTGGTGGAGACGCTGCGGCAGTAGGGCGTCGGGCCAAGCGGACACTCAAGCGCGAAGCTGCTGACAAAGCTGCCGCTGCGAAACATCAGCAGCATTTGGTTAGGCTGGGGCGCAACTGATTTACGGTTCCCGAAGTTCATCCATCTGTACAGTGTTTCTTAAAAAGCTGTGAAATAATTGTTTTTAGTTTAGATTTTTAAGCGATAACAAGGGGCACAGACTGTGCAGGCCCCCTTATGGATCATATAAGTAAAAGCTGTTTCAACTGTCATGTTCCTGATGAAGTTTTTTTTTTCTTCATGTTGATATTGGTTTGAAACCTGAGCAGCATGATAATTTTAGTTCAAATTGCTGTTCATAGTTTAATCGGAATGAAGGTTGACTTTTTTCTAGTCAAAGATGGTATACCAAATTCTAGAAATTTGTATTCTGGTAGTTAGCCTGTTACTTGCCTTGATCTTGGTTCTACTTGTTGGGCTTTTTGACTTCTAATTTATTCAGTGCCAATACATATATATTCATTCATTCTACTTTTTAAGTTTTTCCTATCAATTTTATTTTATAATATATACACACACATGCTTGCATTTATACGTAGAGACCTTTCTTAAAGAACAATATTGCGTCAACAACAATAAGTACTGCTTAATATATTCGTACGTGAAGTCTTATACATAAAGTGGTTAATTTGCGTAATGCATCAAAACATTATCTATGTATTATACGATTCTCATGATTCTTGACATAGTATTCGTTTGGAAGGAACACACTCTTGAATGGTGTTCATTTAATTATCTGCACTCTCGAAAGCTGTGGGAATCTTTTCAATCATGTTCTAATTTTCATTTAAGTTGACTAAAATTCATGTAAATTTCAATACGTTTGAAATTTAAGTTTTAAGGTAAATTGGATTTCAATAATCCTAACATCAAATAATTGGTCGACAAGAACCTCATACTTACAATTGAGCTAATGTCAAGGAGGATAGGGCACAATCGGTAAGGTGATCGGGTGGGTAGGGGTGGTGGTTGTGGTGGTGATGGTGATGATGTTGGAGGTGATGATGTCGCCACATAACAACCATGACATCAGATAACCAAGTTTGGTTGCCACATAAGCTGCCACTTCATAAAAAATAAAAAAACCAACTAGGTTAGTCCTTAGTTAATAAAAGCTCGCTGAGGAAAATATTTTGAAAGTTGTGACTGTTGTGAGTAATTTCATCTAATGGGGCAGAGTTTGGATTATAAAAGTCTAATTCCCCTAAAAAATATCGTTTGTTGTATTAGAATTGCATCAATTCACGTCCCATTTCCACACCCTCACACCGTGTAGTGTAAGGGCAAAACCATTATAATTTCCAGGCAATTAAGTACTAAATTGAGGTTATGTTAATGTCTAAAATCATCAAATACATGTTAATTGTGTAGAAACTAGATAGTTCATATAAACTAGAAAATGATCATGTATGTGAAAAATGGGTTTTGACCCTTATGTAAAACCCACATTCTAATGTTGATTAGAATGACGTCTATGCATTACTTAATGTGTAGTTGAAAAGTCAAGTGCTAGTTAATATGTTGAAATGTTGAAACATAAAAAAAAATGACTAAGTGTTTAGGTGCTTTAGATATGAAATTAGTCTTAGACAAATGTGTCCACCAAGTGTTTGTGAAAATTTTTAAAAGAATGTGAACGTTAGAAATTCAAGTTTATGATTGAAACGAAATAGGTTACATGCCTGTTTTATAATACTTGTATAAAATCACAGAAACTATATATGCTTGAAAAGATCTTTAAATCCTCTTCAAACCATCTTTGAACATGAATACTTGGTTCGGATGTTTTATAGGTCAAAAGGGTCGAATTCAGTGACTAGGTCGGAGTGACAACATGTTATTGGGTATAAAAATAAGATGTTGATTTGTTTTTGAAAAAATCATATACAATCAACCGTAGATCGGTTTAAGACGTTTTATATATGACTGAAAAGAATGTGTTTTATGAACATAACACGTATGATTGTCTAGATACCCATTTCCTAAACACTAAATGTTGCTTCGGTGAATGTTTACGATTGTTAAGGTGTGTTTAAAGTGTTTGTATACATGAAAATGGATTGTACAAGTATTCACTTAAATGGGTCAAACGGGTTGAATACATGGGAAAGTATGTGGATTATTATCAATCTTATGAACGACTTGTACAACCACAAGGTATATTCTAATAATTGAAGGAATGAACTTGTTTCCAAGCTAGGTGTGGCAAAGCTTGGGGACAACATGGCAAATAAGTGGAATTGATGACGACTTTCCTACGTCAAAAGGTAAGTGACTTATCTTGAGTAAGTCCATTGTAAATAAAAATCTGTATGAAAGAATAAATGGGTCAAACGAGTCAAGTGGTGAGATTATCACCATTTGAACCCGGTAGCAATGCTTGTACGACAAAGCATTACAAATAAAAAGTTGAGCAAGTCAAATGGTGACGTAGTCATTATTTGGACTCAGTACTCTATGCTTGTACATCAAGTATTTAAATTCAAGAGTTAAATAGGTTAAGTGGCGATGTTTTCATCACTTGCACCTGGAAGAGTTAATAAAACTGTCGTTAACCTCATTTACAGGTAGGTATATTGGAAAAAAGGCATGTGATGCTAAAAACCACCGACAGGAATCGCAAGGTAGGGAAACAGATCAATTCTATCCGGTAAGTCCATAGTGTAACAGTGGCCTTTGAGCCAATATACTTGCGGGAAAACAACCCATGTGGATGTGGGTGTCGATGTCAAATTGGTAAGTTATGTTGAAAACTATATTAAATACGCGTCATGGCGCATAGTAAGCAACTAATAACGAATGAAATGAATAAAACGCTATAAGCTAAGTCTATAGGGGCTTAAATGTTTTCAAACAAGTTATCGGGTCAAAAATAAATGTTTTAGAACCACCTGTGACGCTAACGGGTGATTAACTTAGAATATTGGCCAATAAGGGCAAAAATGGGAATTTAAATTATGACTAAGGATGTAATATGAACTGCGTCATATTAATATGGAACGGGAGTGGAGTCTTAGTTAATAAAAGTTAAATGATTAGAAAAATGGAAAGTAATTGATGTGGTTTGGTATCAAGCCTTGGACATAAGGCACAAAACACTTAGAAATCGGAATAAACCCGATCGGTGCATGTACCTCTTTGTCTTTTGGCTATCCACGCCACCACATGATGCATGATTAACTGTCCCTCGTTTTTAACGTTATTTTCACGAAATTAGTAAAATAACGTTAAAACTAGTGCAACTTTACTTTTGCCCCCCAAGGGCCACACATATATACATTATATGCGCACACCGTAAGTGGGGCGTTGATCCCTTCTCCATTATCAACATATATTTATATACAAGAGTCATCTCCTATCTATGGAATGAGATTAATCACCTAAGATATATATATATATAGGGTAGGGATCCTAAGAGAACCAACCCCTATTTGAGAACTGAGAGAACCATTCTGAGCCACACATTTCATATAAAGGCAAAAAAAAAAAAAAAAAAAAAAAATTTTTTTTTTTTTTTTTTTTTTTTTTTTTTTGCTTTAATCGCACATTTTTATGCAAGGAAAAATTTTTTTTTTATTTTTTTTGAATTTTTTTTTCATTTATACATATGTGTATATGACAATTATACATATGTGTATATAGCAATTATACATATGTGTATATAGCATTTTTCAGCTATACATATGTGTATATTTCAGTTATACATATGTGTATAATGCAATTATACACATGTGTATATTGAAAAAAAAATACAAAAAAAATAAAAAAAAAATTTTTCCTTACATATAAAGCAGCGATTTTTGCAAAAAAAAAAAAAAAAAAAAAAAAAAAAAAAAAAATTTTGCCTTAGAGAAATGTGTGGTCCAGAATGGTTCTCTAGTTCTCAATTTGGGAAATGGTTCTCATTTGAACCAAATCCTATATATATATATATATACTAGTTTTTATCCCGGGAGCGTCCCGGGTTGAGATATCTAATATAACATAATAAAATATATTGTTATTATTATTATTATTATTATTATTATTTTAAACAAATCTCTGTCATAAGTTATCATATTCAAATATAAAAAAAAATGAATCTCTGCGCCGGGGTATAAATCTAGTGCCATTACAAATGAATTCGGAAGTTTGTAATCGATCATTCTAAAAAGAACTAAAATGAAATAAGAAAAAAAAGTTAATTATTGAAATATCGAACGCATTAGTCTAAGGGTTATGTGATGCGTTAAAAAATTCATGGGTATATGATCGGGTATGTAGTTCGGGTATTTGGGTATGTTGTTTCGGGTAATCGGGTCGGGTATCATCTAATCCCAGACCCGACCCGACCCAAACCCACAATTTTTTTAAACTAATCCCAAACCCGACACAATATCTGTCGGGTTACAAAAAATAGTCATTTTTTTCTCCGATTTTTATATAGCACTATGGTACTCGTTGGAAAGATAATAAAACGCTCGTTAATTTGGTGTAATATTTTTCTTTAAAAAATCTTGTATATAAAAGATATTAACGTTTAAAAGTTATGGGAAGAAACACGAGAGATAAAATAATAAAATTTTAATATTTAGATTTAGTAGATTATGTATTTAATAGATTAGGTTAAAGATTATAATAGATTAGGTTAAATCATATTTATTTCTTTTTTTTATTTGGTTTAGAGTTGTCACATCACATCCTAGGTTAAAGACATTTAGCAACATCCGAATAAGAGGATATGTCCGTTGTTTAAACCAATAGTTTTGCGACTGAAAGTGTACGAGTGTGATAGGATAAATTTTCGTTTATCAAAAACGTAGTTTGCGCAATCTTTGTGATATGGTTGAAAGAATAGAAATAATGCATGAGGATAACTTTTTAGTAACCGAAGTGTATTTTAGATTCAAAACTGATTCATTTGAAAAATCTTCGTAGATATGTGTTTACGAGGAGTCGAGTTTGAAAAATGTTATAAGTCTTAGTATTAGTTGCAAGTTTCTTTCGAAAACATGTATTGGATACGTCATATGAAAACAAAAGATTTATATTTGATCTTTAAAATATGCAGTACAAGTTTGTAAAATGCAAAATGAAACCATTTCATGAAGTATGTGTAATTCTAGTGTGTGTTAAAAGACCATGATTTAAAATGACGTGAATGATAAGATTAGCGTATGTAATAGATTACCAATATTTAAGAAAATTCATAATCAACGAAATATAGAAATAGATCCTTGAGATGTGGATTTCACTCCTGACTCAAAGATGTATTTCAAAATTGAAAACGGTTGTGGAATGAAACCAATCACTAAGTTAAGGATATCACTCCCAGCTTAGTGGTTAAGTTTCTTTTTGAAGGAAATACTCTTTGAGGTGTGGATGTCACTCCTATCTCAAAGACATATTCCTAAGATAAATAACATATAGAGGAGTGAAACTAATCACCAAGGTATGGATGTCACTCCTAACTTGGCGCTATCGTTTCGTTTGTGAAATACGAGCGTCTTCTTTGCCAACAAGATATCGAAAGAATAATGAGAAATAATTATAACAACAATATCTTGAAAGAAAATAATAGGAAATAAGAGAAATATAAACGAGAGGACTCGTGAAAGTAAGCTTAGTTATAGTCTAGGCTAAAAGGCATTCTAATAACCTAATTCCCTATAACCATGGCTCTGATACCAATCTGTAACACCCCAACCGATGGCGGAAACATCGAGGTGTCACGTAGTGACGATTGTTCAATAGCTCATGGACTAAAGTGTAAATTTGAATACATTGATTAAATAATTTATTACATTGGAATGAAATTACAGGATACAATAATTCTAAAAGTGACAGGTCTAGCTAAAATACAATGTAGACAAGACTGAAATATAAAATCCAAAAGCCTAAAAGAAGCGTCTCAAAACAACCTGAAACATGTACAAAATATTTTTGGTCAATACAAAAATTGTATTGGTGAGCATACCCTGTTTAAATAAATATAGTAGAAAAGTGTTTAGCAATTCATGTGTCGTATACTGTCTGCAATTATGTAATAAGTGGTATCCGGGTCAAATCAACCCTAAGAGAAGTAAGCAGATATATATAGTATGCGCTAGTAGTAAAGTAATACATAGCAATGACGAGGACTCTCAACAGAGTCACAAGGGTATAAACCATAGTACTATTCATTGAAATGCCAGGCCGCCCAGCGGTTAATGATTTGACAGGTCATAGATACACAAAATAACACAAGCAAACACACATAAGAATTGCTATTTTAGTAAAAGGAAATATAAACTTGATAGTAAGTACATGAGTCACCCCGAAATGTAAAATAGTAAAAAGGGGAAAGATATACTCACAGTTTGCGAAAGCGATCAAAATCCACTTAAGCGGTCGTGAGCTAAGTAATGGGAATTCCGAGGAATTCAACCTATAATGTGTAAGAATACTAATAAGGAAGTGTCTAAAAAAGTCTAAGGTATCTAGGGTCTAAGGCATTAGGGTTTGCTAAGTCGAATTGGGGAATTAGAGTTTTTATGATCAGTCGCGTTAATGTAAAAGTTGTATATCACAGATAATATATGAAAGGTTGTGGTTTAAATAATATAATCATTACCTATTGAATTTTTAGATAAAAACATATTTTGAATAGTTATGACAATTTAATTAAATTAATTACTTTAACTAAATTATTGTAAATAAATACAATAATCATAAACATTTGATTAAATAATTATGAATACACCATGATCCAAACTAATGATAATAAGGACTTTCGAACGTAAGGACATCTCTATTTTATAAGAAAAATATTTATAAAATAGACGTTAGATAATGTAAATAAATATATAATTAATTATGTCTAATTAAACATAAACAAAACTAATAATTCAAGACATGATCCAAAAATGCTATTTTTATATAAATTGGATACTTTCTGATGTAAAGTAATAGAAATAATTTTCCCATAATTTTTATAAACTTATTTATATTTAAAACTGATTTAACGAGATTAAATCATGTTTAAATGATTAAAAATAATAAAATTAATAAAAATAAATGTTTTCTGAACCAATAATTTTTCTATCAGTTCATGATGATGAGAAATAATTACCCAAAAAGTTTGAGATTAAAATCATTAAAAATGAATTTTTTATCAATTAATTCTGATTAAAACAATTTAAATTAATTAAATCATGAAAATAAATATTTTTCAGAAAACTAAAAATATGACAATTTTCTATGAAGTATCAAGAAGCTACTCCTAAATTTTCATAATTTTTGGAGCAAAAATGAATTTTCTATAAATATTTTAAGATTTATGTGTTTATATATTATTATAATATATCAAAAATCTGGAAATAAAAGGGAAAGAAAAAGAAGGAGGAAAAATGATGAGTATGGGGTTCGAACCTGCCCCTACTCGTTTCACAACACACACACACACACCACTAGGCCAATTCATGTTTTGTTTATTTATTTGGAACTGATTTATATTTAACCAACAATACAAACCTCATCTTCTTCCCCAATCTCTTCCTAAGAACCCTAACCCTATACCCAAAATCAATAGCCCGATTCTGAACATAATTATACTCTGTAATAGAGGGGTTTTAATCTATGATGGTCGACTAACATATTACAAGCAAGATTGTATACTTACAACGCGTTTTTAAAATCGCAATCAAAGCTTCAAACTCGCCAAAAGAAAACGCAAATGGAGGCTTTCTGGACGCGATCGTGCTATGTTTTTCATGGGTTTGCGAAGGGATTCGATGCAGAAACGTAAATGAGAGTTCAAATTATATAATGGACGAATGAAACGGGCGTTTCATCAAGACCCATAAAGGTTGGCGGTTTCAATAACTAATCGTGATTAATCATGATTATTATGCGTTAAATGGACCTAATAATAACAGAAAACGATAAGCTTTTATGGAGAAATGAAGTCCCAACGTTAAAACGTCTTAAAGCTGCTTTAAACTCGCTTTGCCGAGTCGCCGGATTCGTCGCCGGCGGCGACTGTTGGCCGGAAAACGAACGGACAGGAGTAGTGAGGGGGAAGCTTCAAAATGTTCCAGATTTTGACAATATTGGTCCCTGTGGTTATAAAATTGGTAAAACTTAATAATTATCTTTAGAACTAAACCAAAACTCTTTTTTTTTTTTAACTTTCTAACTACAAAAAAAATTTAAAATAAGTAAAATCTATGAAATTTTTTTTTATTTATTTATTTATTTTGTAACGAAAAGTATGAGGACTAGTTTTGCGGTTACATAAATACAAGAAGGACTAAAGTTGTACCAATGATAAAATAAAAGGGACGGTTGTCACATTAATGTTATAGGTTCCGGTTCCGGTTCTCATATTTTGGCATAATCGGTTCCCGGTTCGGTTCCGGTTAGAATCGACGGGTCCGGTTAAGAACCGTTAGAACCGTTTTGAATTAAATTAAATATTTAAATATTCTATTATTAGTTTGAAATAGAATGTGTTGTTTCCTTCTTTATAGATCTTAACACTTTTAAATTGTTTTACTTGGTAGGAATTTAGAGTATTGCCTTATGTGATGGTCAGCAGTCAGTACAGCTTGTTCTGACCCGTTTAATATGTATAAAAAGAATGATCTGATCCAAACAAAACATATTTTAATACGTAAACTGCTATACTTTTAGTAACCATGGTTAACACAAACTGTTGATATTTTTTTTAAGAAACATCATTGTTTTTGTTTATTTTTTTATTTAATTGTTAATGTTAATTTTAGGATTTTATTGACAACCTGTTCCGGTCTAGAACCGTTTCATGAGAACCGTTTCACTCAGTTCTGGAACCGAGCCGTTTAGTAATAAACGGTTCCTGTTCCGGTTCTCATATTTTGGAATAAACGGTTCGCGGTTCGGTCCGGTTCTGAACCGTTGCACAGCCCTAAAGTTGACTATGCATGATATCCGCCTTTGACCAAGACTTGACTTTTGACCAGGCATTAGCGTGCTTTGACCACTCCTTGCGCGCAGACCTTCTCCGCGTAGTAGTGTTTTTTCCGGGTTTGGGTATGCGGAATAGTCTATTTAGTACCCAATCCCATCAAGTCCCCCCAGTCCAGTGTGTCTCTTTTCTCAGAAGCTATGATGAGAGGGGAGTGATGCTGGACTTATAAAAGATAAGTTCTTGATGACAGCTCGTTAAGGTTGCATTTCGCATAGGAGTGTGGTGAATAATTCTTGCGCTGTGGTAGTTTTTGTGGAGAACGGATAATGTGAATTTACGTCAAAACTCCGCAGATCCAAGGCACGTCAGCCTCCACCTGTTCGTCAGAATCTTCCTATGAAGACTCTGAGGCATTTATCAGGTGAAGGGGTAGTGTAACACCCCAACCGATGGCGGAAACATCGGGGTGCCACGTATTGATAATTGATTCAGTAGCACATGGTATAATATAAATTTTAAATAATTTATTCAAACATAATATCCAAATGTAAAATGATGTCTAAGAATTCAATACATAATATCAAATAACAAACTTCAATAACTTCAAATAAAACTTCATGTAAAAATCCTCATGCTAACTCAAGCCTCAGCTTCATTGTTACCTGAAACATGTTAATTTTGAAAGTATTTTGGGTCAACAAAAGTTGGTGAGAATTACATAGGTTTTTGATAATAAAATGAATAAAAATGTTGTGCAATTCATGTGTCATGTCAATCTAGCCCATATGTGAGAACATACTAGAAATAAATCGAGTGCATAATCAACCCTGATGACTGTTATAAAATGATACATACCATACGCTCATGGTCCAATTGAATATGTTATGCGATAACAAACACCCACGTAACCTTTGTAGGAGGCACGTATCCGGGTGGGATTGCCAGTCCAATAGATCTATCAATGTATACCGTCGGCTTGTACGGAGTTAATGATTATACTAGAATGGTGCTTACTCTAATCATGCTCAAGACATAATGCAACATAGAAAACACATAGACACATTGATGATTGAATTGCAATGAAAATGTTATAACATGTTTCACCCCAAAAATGGTGATAAATAAAAGGGGCTATGTAAAACTCACCTTAGCAAATGTTAAACTTGTTGAAAAGATGAAATAATAGTGTTGCCCAAAATGATTCCAAATATCACCCTATAATAAGGTAATATATAATAAGTCTAAGTCTAATTAACTTATAAGTGTATCCTAGGGTTTCGATTTGGGGATAACCAATTGTTGAATTTAAATTAAAATGTTAATTAATAAAGGAAAATTTGATAATTAATAAAAGAAAGTCTTTTTATAAAATTTGAATTTTGAATGTACACATTAAAGTGTTTGGAGTATAAAAATAATTTTTATAAAATTATTTTATTTAAAAATAGATTTTTAAATCTATTTATTATAAATAGCCAATATTTAACTTTAATATTCAAAAATACTAAAATTAAAGAATTTCTATTTTAAAAATCATATTTCTGTTCTAAATAATTAAAAATAATTTGTATAAAATTTTGGTGCAAAAATGATGAAAATTGGATTTATTATGATTTAATTATGATTAAATCTAACAAAAATTGATTAAAAATATAAAATAAATGATTTTACTGAATTAAAAATTATTTCAGTAAAGTTTAACTTTATAAAAAGTCAGGATAATTTTTGGAGAATTTAATAAAATTGTTTTGATATATAAATGGATTTTTATAAATATAATAGTATAAAACGGATTTAATTATTATAAATATTAAATAAATGAATTTTTGAAAGTTGTATATCACAGATAATATATGAAAGGTTGTGGTTTAAATAATATAATCATTACCTATTGAATTTTTAGATAAAAACATATTTTGAATAGTTATGACAATTTAATTAAATTAATTACTTTAACTAAATTATTGTAAATAAATACAATAATCATAAACATTTGATTAAATAATTATGAATACACCATGATCCAAACTAATGATAATAAGGACTTTCGAACGTAAGGACATCTCTATTTTATAAGAAAAATATTTATAAAATAGACGTTAGATAATGTAAATAAATATATAATTAATTATGTCTAATTAAACATAAACAAAACTAATAATTCAAGACATGATCCAAAAATGCTGTTTTTATATAAATTGGATACTTTCTGATGTAAAGTAATAGAAATAATTTTCCCATAATTTTTATAAACTTATTTATATTTAAAACTGATTTAACGAGATTAAATCATGTTTAAATGATTAAAAATAATAAAATTAATAAAAATAAATGTTTTCTGAACCAATAATTTTTCTATCAGTTCATGATGATGAGAAATAATTACCCAAAAAGTTTGAGATTAAAATCATTAAAAATGAATTTTTTATCAATTAATTATGATTAAAACAATTTAAATTAATTAAATCATGAAAATAAATATTTTTCAGAAAACTAAAAATATGACAATTTTCTATGAAGTATCAAGAAGCTACTCCTAAATTTTCATAATTTTTGGAGCAAAAATGAATTTTCTATAAATATTTTAAGATTTATGTGTTTATATATTATTATAATATATCAAAAATCTGGAAATAAAAGGGAAAGAAAAAGAAGGAGGAAAAATGATGAGTATGGGGTTCGAACCTGCCCCTACTCGTTTCACAACACACACACACACCACTAGGCCAATTCATGTTTTGTTTATTTATTTGGAACTGATTTATATTTAACCAACAATACAAACCTCATCTTCTTCCCCAATCTCTTCCTAAGAACCCTAACCCTATACCCAAAATCAATAGCCCGATTCTGAACATAATTATACTCTGTAATAGAGGGGTTTTAATCTATGATGGTCGACTAACATATTACAAGCAAGATTGTATACTTACAACGCGTTTTTAAAATCGCAATCAAAGCTTCAAACTCGCCAAAAGAAAACGCAAATGGAGGCTTTCTGGACGCGATCGTGCTATGTTTTTCATGGGTTTGCGAAGGGATTCGATGCAGAAACGTAAATGAGAGTTCAAATTATATAATGGACGAATGAAACGGGCGTTTCATCAAGACCCATAAAGGTTGGCGGTTTCAATAACTAATCGTGATTAATCATGATTATTATGCGTTAAATGGACCTAATAATAACAGAAAACGATAAGCTTTTATGGAGAAATGAAGTCCCAACGTTAAAACGTCTTAAAGCTGCTTTAAACTCGCTTTGCCGAGTCGCCGGATTCGTCGCCGGCGGCGACTGTTGGCCGGAAAACGAACGGACAGGAGTAGTGAGGGGGAAGCTTCAAAATGTTCCAGATTTTGACAATATTGGTCCCTGTGGTTATAAAATTGGTAAAACTTAATAATTATCTTTAGAACTAAACCAAAACTCTTTTTTTTTTTAACTTTCTAACTAAAAAAAAAATTTAAAATAAGTAAAATCTATGAAATTTTTTTTTATTTATTTATTTATTTTGTAACGAAAAGTATGAGGACTAGTTTTGCGGTTACATAAATACAAGAAGGACTAAAGTTGTACCAATGATAAAATAAAAGGGACGGTTGTCACAGTCTCCCATACTTTAGAAAATTTCGTCTCGAAATTTCTTTCAAGTGGAGGTTTCTATGAAATCAAGGCGTTGTAAAAGTCAAGTAGGTTGAGAGAAGAAAAGGAAAAAAAAAAAAATTTCATCATTTATGATTTGACAAAATTTAAAATAGTTGTCTAATAACCAAAGTAGAAGTGTCAAAACCTTTGACAGTTGACCTGAGATTAGGAAGTTGAGGGTTTAAATGAGAAAAGTTTTAGGAATGTGTAACAGGTGAAGGCACTGACACTGATGAAGCAGTCTCCCCTACTTTAGAGAAGTTTAGAGTATGCAGCAAGTATCCAAATAATCGAGTACGTAAGGGTATACGAGGTTCTTGTTTATGTGCGGGTATTCAAGAGAAAAACCCTAGGAAGACGTAATGAAGCTCGTGTAAGAACGTCTTTATTGGAAAATAATAGCTATTAGTCAACTATCTAATAAGGAGGTAGTAATGGGTAACGGGTCGGTTCTTGGTTAGACTCCTAGTCCGTTCCCGCAGTATCGTTTATGCTTATATATAGGGTGTACCGCAGCTGACCCACCACACTCCCGATACTTTGGACTCGTACTGATTGTCTACCAACAGCCTAATTAAAATCACACACCACCCTCATGTACCTGTAAGCCCATGATTGCGTTCCGGACCGTAATCATCGATTTACCTTACACTTGGGTGTTATGCTTTTCCATAACCCTATCCTAAGTAATACTAGAAATAAATGTGTGCAACCAATATGTAATAGCCACTGTAATGAAATAATGTTCAATCATGACA
The DNA here is from genome assembly GCA_028751855.1 of Ambrosia trifida. NCBI lineage: Eukaryota > Viridiplantae > Streptophyta > Magnoliopsida > Asterales > Asteraceae > Ambrosia > Ambrosia trifida. The sequence goes on from CM054127.1 coordinate 84,485,795, forward strand.
TGGTTAGAGGTCCTTCCCTTCCGGGTTTTCCTTTTAACCGTAATGTGAATAACATGTAAGTATAAGACATGGTTAGAGGTTCTTCCCTTTCGGGTTCACCCTTAACCGGTAGTTTCTGTTTACATCGTTGGCTTTAAACACCCATATTGATAAACTCCGAGATTTACACCGTTCCCCTCGGATTAAAGGAATACTCTAATCCGAGTCGTACGTGGGCACTGGCTTAGATCCCATACGAGTTATCAACTAGTATATTCGTTGGCCATGACGATGAACAAAATAATGTAAAGTATAACAGGGTTTTGCTCAAAACAGGAAAGAAAATGTGCATACCAGATATGCGCTAAGTAAGCATATAAGTATAGCATAAAATTTCGACTGAAAGAATAGTATAACATAAATCGAGTAAATCGCACAATTACACAAAATGAAGGTAAACGAGTTGAATTAATGCAAATAGGCAATGTGAAATTAATCACAAATGACGTGTTAGAAATAACTATGATTAAAAATGGTGCAAGAGTAAAATAACGAAATAACGTGTATAAGTCTTCTGGCATGCAAGTTAAAATCTAGTAATTTTACATATATGCGTTATACTATAAAAGACATTTAGCAACATCCGAATAAGAGGATATGTCCGTTGTTTAAACCAATAGTTTTGCGACTGAAAGTGTACGAGTGTGATAGGATAAATTTTCGTTTATCAAAAACGTAGTTTGCGCAATCTTTGTGATATGGTTGAAAGAATAGAAATAATGCATGAGGATAACTTTTTAGTAACCGAAGTGTATTTTAGATTCAAAACTGATTCATTTGAAAAATCTTCGTAGATATGTGTTTACGAGGAGTCGAGTTTGAAAAATGTTATAAGTCTTAGTATTAGTTGCAAGTTTCTTTCGAAAACATGTATTGGATACGTCATATGAAAACAAAAGATTTATATTTGATCTTTAAAATATGCAGTACAAGTTTGTAAAATGCAAAATGAAACCATTTCATGAAGTATGTGTAATTCTAGTGTGTGTTAAAAGACCATGATTTAAAATGACGTGAATGATAAGATTAGCGTATGTAATAGATTACCAATATTTAAGAAAATTCATAATCAACGAAATATAGAAATAGATCCTTGAGATGTGGATTTCACTCCTGACTCAAAGATGTATTTCAAAATTGAAAACGGTTGTGGAATGAAACCAATCACTAAGTTAAGGATATCACTCCCAGCTTAGTGGTTAAGTTTCTTTTTGAAGGAAATACTCTTTGAGGTGTGGATGTCACTCCTATCTCAAAGACATATTCCTAAGATAAATAACATATAGAGGAGTGAAACTAATCACCAAGGTATGGATGTCACTCCTAACTTGGCGCTATCGTTTCGTTTGTGAAATACGAGCGTCTTCTTTGCCAACAAGATATCGAAAGAATAATGAGAAATAATTATAACAACAATATCTTGAAAGAAAATAATAGGAAATAAGAGAAATATAAACGAGAGGACTCGTGAAAGTAAGCTTAGTTATAGTCTAGGCTAAAAGGCATTCTAATAACCTAATTCCCTATAACCATGGCTCTGATACCAATCTGTAACACCCCAACCGATGGCGGAAACATCGAGGTGTCACGTAGTGACGATTGTTCAATAGCTCATGGACTAAAGTGTAAATTTGAATACATTGATTAAATAATTTATTACATTGGAATGAAATTACAGGATACAATAATTCTAAAAGTGACAGGTCTAGCTAAAATACAATGTAGACAAGACTGAAATATAAAATCCAAAAGCCTAAAAGAAGCGTCTCAAAACAACCTGAAACATGTACAAAATATTTTTGGTCAATACAAAAATTGTATTGGTGAGCATACCCTGTTTAAATAAATATAGTAGAAAAGTGTTTAGCAATTCATGTGTCGTATACTGTCTGCAATTATGTAATAAGTGGTATCCGGGTCAAATCAACCCTAAGAGAAGTAAGCAGATATATATAGTATGCGCTAGTAGTAAAGTAATACATAGCAATGACGAGGACTCTCAACAGAGTCACAAGGGTATAAACCATAGTACTATTCATTGAAATGCCAGGCCGCCCAGCGGTTAATGATTTGACAGGTCATAGATACACAAAATAACACAAGCAAACACACATAAGAATTGCTATTTTAGTAAAAGGAAATATAAACTTGATAGTAAGTACATGAGTCACCCCGAAATGTAAAATAGTAAAAAGGGGAAAGATATACTCACAGTTTGCGAAAGCGATCAAAATCCACTTAAGCGGTCGTGAGCTAAGTAATGGGAATTCCGAGGAATTCAACCTATAATGTGTAAGAATACTAATAAGGAAGTGTCTAAAAAAGTCTAAGGTATCTAGGGTCTAAGGCATTAGGGTTTGCTAAGTCGAATTGGGGAATTAGAGTTTTTATGATCAGTCGCGTTAATGTAAAAGTTGTATATCACAGATAATATATGAAAGGTTGTGGTTTAAATAATATAATCATTACCTATTGAATTTTTAGATAAAAACATATTTTGAATAGTTATGACAAATTAATTAAATTAATTACTTTAACTAAATTATTGTAAATAAATACAATAATCATAAACATTTGATTAAATAATTATGAATACACCATGATCCAAACTAATGATAATAAGGACTTTCGAACGTAAGGACATCTCTATTTTATAAGAAAAATATTTATAAAATAGACGTTAGATAATGTAAATAAATATATAATTAATTATGTCTAATTAAACATAAACAAAACTAATAATTCAAGACATGATCCAAAAATGCTATTTTTATATAAATTGGATACTTTCTGATGTAAAGTAATAGAAATAATTTTCCCATAATTTTTATAAACTTATTTATATTTAAAACTGATTTAACGAGATTAAATCATGTTTAAATGATTAAAAATAATAAAATTAATAAAAATAAATGTTTTCTGAACCAATAATTTTTCTATCAGTTCATGATGATGAGAAATAATTACCCAAAAAGTTTGAGATTAAAATCATTAAAAATGAATTTTTTATCAATTAATTATGATTAAAACAATTTAAATTAATTAAATCATGAAAATAAATATTTTTCAGAAAACTAAAAATATGACAATTTTCTATGAAGTATCAAGAAGCTACTCCTAAATTTTCATAATTTTTGGAGCAAAAATGAATTTTCTATAAATATTTTAAGATTTATGTGTTTATATATTATTATAATATATCAAAAATCTGGAAATAAAAGGGAAAGAAAAAGAAGGAGGAAAAATGATGAGTATGGGGTTCGAACCTGCCCCTACTCGTTTCACAACACACACACACACCACTAGGCCAATTCATGTTTTGTTTATTTATTTGGAACTGATTTATATTTAACCCACAATACAAACCTCATCTTCTTCCCCAATCTCTTCCTAAGAACCCTAACCCTATACCCAAAATCAATAGCCCGATTCTGAACATAATTATACTCTGTAATAGAGGGGTTTTAATCTATGATGGTCGACTAACATATTACAAGCAAGATTGTATACTTACAACGCGTTTTTAAAATCGCAATCAAAGCTTCAAACTCGCCAAAAGAAAACACAAATGGAGGCTTTCTGGACGCGATCGTGCTATGTTTTTCATGGGTTTGCGAAGGGATTCGATGCAGAAACGTAAATGAGAGTTCAAATTATATAATGGACGAATGAAACGGGCGTTTCATCAAGACCCATAAAGGTTGGCGGTTTCAATAACTAATCGTGATTAATCATGATTATTATGCGTTAAATGGACCTAATAATAACAGAAAACGATAAGCTTTTATGGAGAAATGAAGTCCCAACGTTAAAACGTCTTAAAGCTGCTTTAAACTCGCTTTGCCGAGTCGCCGGATTCGTCGCCGGCGGCGACTGTTGGCCGGAAAACGAACGGACAGGAGTAGTGAGGGGGAAGCTTCAAAATGTTCCAGATTTTGACAATATTGGTCCCTGTGGTTATAAAATTGGTAAAACTTAATAATTATCTTTAGAACTAAACCAAAACTCTTTTTTTTTTTAACTTTCTAACTACAAAAAAAATTTAAAATAAGTAAAATCTATGAATTTTTTTTTTATTTATTTATTTATTTTGTAACGAAAAGTATGAGGACTAGTTTTGCGGTTACATAAATACAAGAAGGACTAAAGTTGTACCAATGATAAAATAAAAGGGACGGTTGTCACATTAATGTTATAGGTTCCGGTTCCGGTTCTCATATTTTGGCATAATCGGTTCCCGGTTCGGTTGCGGTTAGAATCGACGGGTCCGGTTAAGAACCGTTAGAACCGTTTTGAATTAAATTAAATATTTAAATATTCTATTATTAGTTTGAAATAGAATGTGTTGTTTCCTTCTTTATAGATCTTAACACTTTTAAATTGTTTTACTTGGTAGGAATTTAGAGTATTGCCTTATGTGATGGTCAGCAGTCAGTACAGCTTGTTCTGACCCGTTTAATATGTATAAAAAGAATGATCTGATCCAAACAAAACATATTTTAATACGTAAACTGCTATACTTTTAGTAACCATGGTTAACACAAACTGTTGATATTTTTTTTAAGAAACATCATTGTTTTTGTTTATTTTTTTATTTAATTGTTAATGTTAATTTTAGGATTTTATTGACAACCTGTTCCGGTCTAGAACCGTTTCATGAGAACCGTTTCACTCAGTTCTGGAACCGAGCCGTTTAGTAATAAACGGTTCCTGTTCCGGTTCTCATATTTTGGAATAAACGGTTCGCGGTTCGGTCCGGTTCTGAACCGTTGCACAGCCCTAAAGTTGACTATGCATGATATCCGCCTTTGACCAAGACTTGACTTTTGACCAGGCATTAGCGTGCTTTGACCACTCCTTGCGCGCAGACCTTCTCCGCGTAGTAGTGTTTTTTCCGGGTTTGGGTATGCGGAATAGTCTATTTAGTACCCAATCCCATCAAGTCCCCCCAGTCCAGTGTGTCTCTTTTCTCAGAAGCTATGATGAGAGGGGAGTGATGCTGGACTTATAAAAGATAAGTTCTTGATGACAGCTCGTTAAGGTTGCATTTCGCATAGGAGTGTGGTGAATAATTCTTGCGCTGTGGTAGTTTTTGTGGAGAACGGATAATGTGAATTTACGTCAAAACTCCGCAGATCCAAGGCACGTCAGCCTCCACCTGTTCGTCAGAATCTTCCTATGAAGACTCTGAGGCATTTATCAGGTGAAGGGGTAGTGTAACACCCCAACCGATGGCGGAAACATCGGGGTGCCACGTATTGATAATTGATTCAGTAGCACATGGTATAATATAAATTTTAAATAATTTATTCAAACATAATATCCAAATGTAAAATGATGTCTAAGAATTCAATACATAATATCAAATAACAAACTTCAATAACTTCAAATAAAACTTCATGTAAAAATCCTCATGCTAACTCAAGCCTCAGCTTCATTGTTACCTGAAACATGTTAATTTTGAAAGTATTTTGGGTCAACAAAAGTTGGTGAGAATTACATAGGTTTTTGATAATAAAATGAATAAAAATGTTGTGCAATTCATGTGTCATGTCAATCTAGCCCATATGTGAGAACATACTAGAAATAAATCGAGTGCATAATCAACCCTGATGACTGTTATAAAATGATACATACCATACGCTCATGGTCCAATTGAATATGTTATGCGATAACAAACACCCACGTAACCTTTGTAGGAGGCACGTATCCGGGTGGGATTGCCAGTCCAATAGATCTATCAATGTATACCGTCGGCTTGTACGGAGTTAATGATTATACTAGAATGGTGCTTACTCTAATCATGCTCAAGACATAATGCAACATAGAAAACACATAGACACATTGATGATTGAATTGCAATGAAAATGTTATAACATGTTTCACCCCAAAAATGGTGATAAATAAAAGGGGCTATGTAAAACTCACCTTAGCAAATGTTAAACTTGTTGAAAAGATGAAATAATAGTGTTGCCCAAAATGATTCCAAATATCACCCTATAATAAGGTAATATATAATAAGTCTAAGTCTAATTAACTTATAAGTGTATCCTAGGGTTTCGATTTGGGGATAACCAATTGTTGAATTTAAATTAAAATGTTAATTAATAAAGGAAAATTTGATAATTAATAAAAGAAAGTCTTTTTATAAAATTTGAATTTTGAATGTACACATTAAAGTGTTTGGAGTATAAAAATAATTTTTATAAAATTATTTTATTTAAAAATAGATTTTTAAATCTATTTATTATAAATAGCCAATATATAACTTTAATATTCAAAAATACTAAAATTAAAGAATTTCTATTTTAAAAATCATATTTCAGTTCTAAATAATTAAAAATAATTTGTATAAAATTTTGGTGCAAAAATGATGAAAATTGGATTTATTATGATTTAATTATGATTAAATCTAACAAAAATTAATTAAAAATATAAAATAAATGATTTTACTGAATTAAAAATTATTTCAGTAAAGTTTAACTTTATAAAAAGTCAGGATAATTTTTGGAGAATTTAATAAAATTGTTTTGATATATAAATGGATTTTTATAAATATAATAGTATAAAACTGATTTAATTATTATAAATATTAAATAAATGAATTTTTGAAAAACAAAAATTGTAAATAAAACTTTTGACTCAGTTTTAATAAATGTAATTTTTTTTTAGAATTTATAAAATAGTTTTAATATTTAAAAATGAATTTATAAGTTTTAAATGAAATAAATATGTAAAATACTTTATTGTTTTTAAAAACAGAAAAAAAGAAAAGAAAAGGGAGTCAGAGCCGGGACTCGAACCCGGGTGACTGCTGTGGCAAGCCTTGGTCACAACCACTTGGCCTAGGCCAGTGGTTGTGATGAAAGCCGTTTAATAATAATTATATACACAGAGGCAAGCATCAGTTTATCCCCATATAAAAATCACGAACCCTAGATTTAACAATTGGACAAATCAGACATTATGAACCCGATTAAAGTTAGGGTTTATGTTGTATGATCGCCGACTAATAAAACCCACAAAAGAACAAGAACTCACAGTGTTGTTTCGTAGATAATTGCCGGGTCAAAAATAAAAGTCAACCGTTTGATCGTGTAGCACAATCAGAGAGTTTCAGAAGTAATTGGAGGTTGAGAGAGAGGTGTGAGCGAGTTGTGAATGATCGTAGAGGGTCTATTTATACTGAGGATCAGTGGGTTTGGTTAATTGGTAAGTTGACCACGATTTATTATCAAACGCGTGGGTTTTCGAAATTAGTCAACGATTTGGTTGTAATTGACGTGTAATCGAGTCACACTGGGCCGGTAATCACATAAATTTGCCATACATAGATCAATTATCAGTTAATGTGGTTTGATTATACGTTCGCGTCAAGGCAGTTGACTTTTCAAGTCAAAATGCAGGTTTTAAAAACGCGTATAAGATAAATAAGAGTCCGGGTTTATTACAAGAAGATGGCTTAGCCCAGTTGGTTGTGTGTTGGGTTGGTTTGGGCTTTGGCGCGGGTTCGAACCCCGGCCAGAGCAAAATTTTTTTTTTTGATATCTTTATAACACAACACATATATAATATTATATATACATAGTATTAGGGTTTCAATAATGCGACAAAAATAATAAATGTTAACGTATAAGATAAAACTTGACGTTTTATTAATGACGAACGTGTAACGTACAAGTTTTAAATGCGTAATGTTACAGTCTCCCCTACTTTTAGGAACTTCGTCCCGAAGTTGGAGTTGGAGAGTCTGGTGGGAAAAGATGTGGATACTTCGACTTCATCTGGTCTTTACGTTCCCAAGTGAACTCTGGGCCTCGTTTAGATTCCCAACGAACCTTAACGATCGGAATACGACTGCGCTTGAGTTTCTTGACTCCAGTATCAACAATCTCGACGGGTTTCTCGATAATGTGCATGCTTTCATCAATTTGCACATCCTCAAGAGGAACATGAAGGTTCTCATCCGCTAAGCATTTCTTGAGATTCGAAACATGGAAGGTCGGATGAACATTGCTTAGCTCAGGTGGAAGTTCAAGTTTGTAAGCCACTTTTCCAACTCTGTCAAGAATTTTGAAGGGGCCTACGTATCGAGGAGCTAGCTTTCCCTTTCTACCGAAACGAATAACTCCTTTCCAAGGGGATACCTTAAGTAGTACAAGGTCCCCAACTTGAAATTCCAAGGGTTTACGACGTTTATCAGCATAACTCTTTTGGCGACTTCTAGCCTTGAGAAGATTATCCTGAATAAGCTGAATTTTGTCTGTGGTTTCCTGGATTAGTTCGGGTCCAGTAATACGAGCTTCACCAACCTCAGTCCAACAGACAGGTGAACGACATTTCCGACCATAGAGTGCCTCAAAAGGAGCCATGTTAATGCTGGCATGATAACTGTTGTTGTATGAAAACTCAACCAAAGGAAGATGAGAATCCCATGCGCCACCAAAATCGATGACACATGCCCTGAGCATGTCCTCAAGTGTCTGGATGGTTCGTTCAGTCTGACCATCCGTTTGAGGGTGATAAGCAGTGCTCAGGTTCAACTTGGTACCCAAAGCATCTTGTAGAGATTCCCAAAAGTGAGAGGTGAAACGACCATCGCGATCAGAAATAATGTCCAAAGGTATACCGTGACGACATACGATTTCACTTACGTACATCTTTGCCAACCTTTCCACAGAATACTTCTCACGAATAGGTAGGAAGTGAGCTGACTTGGTCAAACGATCGACGATTACCCAAATACTATCAAAACCTTTGGGTGTACGAGGAAGTTTGGTGATGAAATCCATAGCTATGCTCTCCCATTTCCAGACAGGAATCTCTGGTTGTTCAAGCATACCAGACGGTCGTTGATGTTCAGCCTTGACCTTGGAACAAGTGAGACATTTTGCAACGAAAAGAGCAATGTCTTTCTTCATACCAGGCCACCAATAAGAATAACGAAGATCTTGGTACATCTTGTCAGCTCCAGGATGAATAGAATAACGAGACTTATGAGCCTCGTTCATGAGAAAAGTACGAAGATCATCACGGTCGGGAATCCACAGTCGGTTAAGGAAATAAAGGAGACCATCGGGTTTGGTTTCAAGTTGAGTTTCGGCACCACAAGACATTTCATCGTACATGTTACCTTGGGTGACTGATGTGTGTTGAGCCTGGAGAATGCGATCCTGAAGATCAGTACGAACTCTCGCACATTGGAGTTTGACACGCTCTTTACGACTAAGTGCGTCAGCCACAACATTCGCTTTGCCAGGATGGTAGCGAATTTCGCAATCATAGTCGTTAAGTAATTCAACCCAACGTCGTTGTCTCATGTTAAGATTCTTTTGATCGAAGACATGTTGGAGACTTTTGTGGTCCGTGAACACCACACATTTGGTCCCATAAAGATAATGTCTCCAAATCTTGAGTGCAAAGACAACAGCGCCTAATTCAAGATCATGGGTGGTATAATTCTTCTCGTGAGTCTTGAGTTGTCGAGACGCATAAGCAATAACCTTTCCTCGTTGCATGAGAACACAACCAAGACCCTGGTTCGATGCATCACAGTAGACCACGAAATCATCATTACCATCAGGTAGAGACAAGATAGGAGCTTCACAGAGTTTCAGCTTAAGAGTTTCGAATGCTTCCTCTTGCTTAGGTCCCCACTCATAGGGTTTACCCTTGTGAGTTAAGGTAGTGAGAGGAACAGCGATCTTGGAGAAATTGGCGATGAATCGACAATAATAACCAGCCAAACCAAGAAAAGAACGGACTTCCGTTGGAGTGGTAGGAACACTCCAATTCTTCACAGCTTCGATCTTTGCAGGATCAACATGAATTCCGTTCATATCAATGACATGTCCCAAAAATTGAACTTCCTTAAGCCAAAATTCACATTTTGAGAACTTGGCATACAGTTGTTCTTTCTTTAGAAGATTCAAGATAGAGTGAAGATGTTGCTCGTGATCGGATTTTGATTTAGAGTAAATCAAAATATCATCGATGAAAACGATCACGAATTTGTCGAGATAGGGTCTACAAACCGGATTCATCAAATCCATAAATACCGCGGGAGCATTGGTCAACCCAAAAGGCATAACCATGAATTCATAGTGACCGTAGCGAGTGCGAAAAGCTGTCTTGGGAATATCTTCATCGTGGACTCTAAGCTGATGATAACCAGAACGGAGATCAATCTTCGAGAAGTGGGTTGCTCCTTGAAGTTGATCGAAGAGATCGTCAATCCTAGGAAGTGGATAACGATTCTTGATGGTGAGTTTGTTGAGTTCACGGTAGTCAATACACATCCTAAGAGAACCATCCTTCTTTTTAACGAACAAGACAGGGGCTCCCCATGGAGAAGAACTAGGGCGAATGAACCCTTTATCAGAAAGTTCCTGTAATTGACTAGCAAGTTCTTGCATCTCAGAGGGTGCAAGACGATAAGGAGCTTTAGCGATAGGATTAGCACCAGGAACAAGATCAATACGGAACTCCACTTGTCGAGCAGGAGGCAAACCAGGTAAATCCTCTGGGAAGACTTCAGGATAGTCCCGAATAATAGGAATGTCTTGGATACTTTTGCCTTTGTCCTTCTTCTCTATCACGTTAGCTAAGAAGGCTGTATACCCCTTTCGTAAGTACTTTTGGGCAGTAGTACAAGACATAAGCTTAAGCTCACCACAGGGTTTCTCACCATAGATCTTCAAAATCTCACCAGATTCGAGAGGAATGCGTATGACTTTCTCGAAGCACAGAATTTCGGCACGATGAGTTGACAACCAGTCCATGCCTACTATAACGTCAAAACTACCAAGATGCATGGGGATGAGATCGATAGAGAAGGTATGATCGTCGAGGTTCAACAAACAGTCACGAATAATAGAGTCGATCGAAATAGATTTCCCGTTAGCTACCTCTACCACGAAAGGTTCCTCTAGATTAGTGTGGGGTAAGTTAAGTAAAGGTTCAAACTTCAGTGACACAAATGACTTATCAGCTCCCGAATCAAATAATATGGATGCATAGTGGTTATTAATGAGAAACGTACCATTCACCACTTCGTTGTTGTCACGAGCCTGTTAGCGTTGAGATTGTAGGCGCGACGTCGAGCACCTTGGTTCTGGTTGCGGTTCTGGTTTTGGTTTTGGTTCTGATTTTGGTTTTGGTTACGGTTACGATTAGGGCAGTTGTTGATGTAGTGATTAGGGTTGCCACACTCGTAGCATTGGCCACGAGTAGGCCTGTTGTTTTGTTGGTTTGGAGCTGGGTTATTGTTGTCTTGGGTAGTAGAAGATCGACAGACGTTCACCATGTGACCATATCTTTGACACTTAGTACAAAAACGACATGGCACCTGCGTTGGATGATGGTACTTGCAAGTGTTGCACAAAGGGTGAGGTCCGGTGTATGGTTTCTTGGCTGGGTTTTGGGCAGCAGGTGGAGTAGCAGCAACCATATAGTTTCTAGCCTTGCGCTTTTTGTTGCTTGAGGTCTCAGGCTTGACTTCAATTGCAGGCTGTGGAGTGTCTTTGGCAACCGTCTTCTTAGTGCCTTTGCGGAAGAGAGTACCGTTCTTCACGTGATTATCAGTAAGAGTGGCCGCTAGACGTTTGGCCTCTTCCAGAGTTGCAGGATTTCTACCCCAAACGGTGTCCTGGATTTGCATGGGCAGACCACCGATATACTTCTCGATGGCTACCGGCAGAGGAGTGACTTTGTGGGGCAACAATAAGCTAAGCTCATGAAAGCGGGTGTTGTAGGCAAGGTTTTCCCCACTATCTTGAGCTAAGGTGTGGAACTCATCCTCAAGTTTCTTAACTTCATTGCGAGGACAAAACTCTTCCTTCATGATCTCTTTGACTTGGTCCCATGTCATAGCAAGAGCAACCTCGGCCCCACGAGTACGCTTTTCTTCATTCCACCATGTGAGTGCTCGTTTATGGAGAACACTCATGGCGTAACGAACCTTGAAGTTGTTGGGGCATTCACTGTTGATGAAGGTATTCTCAATACCCTCAAACCATTGGAGGAGTCCAGTAGCTCCTTCTTCACCACTAAACTTTGGAGGGTTACAAGAGTTGAAATGCTTAAGGGTGCAGGCTTGGGGTCCATTTCCATTGCCATTGCCGTTCCCGTTCCCGTTGTTGTGACCATTCCCGTTGCCGTTCAATTGGATGACTTGAGCGAGTAAATTGGGAACCAGAGTTGCGATTTGCTGCGCCATTTGTTGAGAAATGATCGCAGCCAGTTGAGCATCGACCCCATTGTTGTTGTGGTTAGGAACTTGGTCATGGTTATGGTTATGGTTATCACCACCTTCTTCGTGGTTCTCACCATTGCTGTTGCGAGTGCTGCGACGAGGAGGCATGATCTGTAATAGACACAATGAAATGAATGAGAGTTTATATAAGGAATGTAATCATTTATTCATTAATTAAAACGAATAAACGAAAACGTTGACTTATCAAAGATTCTAAATTCTAATAACATATGAAGACATGCTTTAGCCTATAAGTGAACACTCATCCCGAGAATTCCCAGGTAGGCATCCGGGTCCCTCGTCTGATTGGGATATATGCGCAATGCCAGCCTAGACAGAAGACTCAGAATACAGGCGTTCACCCTTCCAGATTGCACGTGTTCGTTATTAAAATCTAGAACTTCGACGAGATCTCAAGGGGGTTCAGGTTAAACCTGAGGATTTTGTTCTATTAATCTAATGGTGGATCAGGATTGCAGCAGACGAATAGTAGTCACATGTAGGTTTAGGGTTATATAAGGTATAGGATAAGGATAGGATTAGGGAAGCAATTAGGGTTACAAGTAGGAGAAGCAAGTACTGTTTAAGTCCCTAAGGTTATAGTCTAGATTATTTCTAATAACCTAATTCCCTATAACCAAGGCTCTGATACCAATCTGTAACACCCCAACCGATGGCGGAAACATCGGGGTGCCACGTATTGATAATTGATTCAGTAGCACATGGTATAATATAAATTTTAAATAATTTATTCAAACATAATATCCAAATGTAAAATGATGTCTAAGAATTTAATACATAATATCAAATAACAAACTTCAATAACTTCAAATAAAACTTCATGTAAAAATCCTCATGCTAACTCAAGCCTCAGCTTCATTGTTACCTGAAACATGTTAATTTTGAAAGTATTTTGGGTCAACAAAAGTTGGTGAGAATTACATAGGTTTTTGATAATAAAATGAATAAAAATGTTGTGCAATTCATGTGTCATGTCAATCTAGCCCATATGTGAGAACATACTAGAAATAAATCGAGTGCATAATCAACCCTGATGACTGTTATAAAATGATACATACCATACGCTCATGGTCCAATTGAATATGTTATGCGATAACAAACACCCACGTAACCTTTGTAGGAGGCACGTATCCGGGTGGGATTATCAGTCCAATAGATCTATCAATGTATACCGTCGGCTTGTACGGAGTTAATGATTATACTAGAATGGTGCTTACTCTAATCATGCTCAAGACATAATGCAACATAGAAAACACATAGACACATTGATGATTGAATTGCAATGAAAATGTTATAACATGTTTCACCCCAAAAATGGTGATAAATAAAAGGGGCTATGTAAAACTCACCTTAGCAAATGTTAAACTTGTTGAAAAGATGAAATAATAGTGTTGCCCAAAATGATTCCAAATATCACCCTATAATAAGGTAATATATAATAAGTCTAAGTCTAATTAACTTATAAGTGTATCCTAGGGTTTCGATTTGGGGATAACCAATTGTTGAATTTAAATTAAAATGTTAATTAATAAAGGAAAATTTGATAATTAATAAAAGAAAGTCTTTTTATAAAATTTGAATTTTGAATGTACACATTAAAGTGTTTGGAGTATAAAAATAATTTTTATAAAATTATTTTATTTAAAAATAGATTATTATGCGTTAAATGGACCTAATAATAACAGAAAACGATAAGCTTTTATGGAGAAATGAAGTCCCAACGTTAAAACGTCTTAAAGCTGCTTTAAACTCGCTTTGCCGAGTCGCCGGATTCGTCGCCGGCGGCGACTGTTGGCCGGAAAACGAACGGACAGGAGTAGTGAGGGGGAAGCTTCAAAATGTTCCAGATTTTGACAATATTGGTCCCTGTGGTTATAAAATTGGTAAAACTTAATAATTATCTTTAGAACTAAACCAAAACTCTTTTTTTTTTTAACTTTCTAACTACAAAAAAAATTTAAAATAAGTAAAATCTATGAATTTTTTTTTTATTTATTTATTTATTTTGTAACGAAAAGTATGAGGACTAGTTTTGCGGTTACATAAATACAAGAAGGACTAAAGTTGTACCAATGATAAAATAAAAGGGACGGTTGTCACATTAATGTTATAGGTTCCGGTTCCGGTTCTCATATTTTGGCATAATCGGTTCCCGGTTCGGTTGCGGTTAGAATCGACGGGTCCGGTTAAGAACCGTTAGAACCGTTTTGAATTAAATTAAATATTTAAATATTCTATTATTAGTTTGAAATAGAATGTGTTGTTTCCTTCTTTATAGATCTTAACACTTTTAAATTGTTTTACTTGGTAGGAATTTAGAGTATTGCCTTATGTGATGGTCAGCAGTCAGTACAGCTTGTTCTGACCCGTTTAATATGTATAAAAAGAATGATCTGATCCAAACAAAACATATTTTAATACGTAAACTGCTATACTTTTAGTAACCATGGTTAACACAAACTGTTGATATTTTTTTTAAGAAACATCATTGTTTTTGTTTATTTTTTTATTTAATTGTTAATGTTAATTTTAGGATTTTATTGACAACCTGTTCCGGTCTAGAACCGTTTCATGTGAACCGTTTCACTCAGTTCTGGAACCGAGCCGTTTAGTAATAAACGGTTCCTGTTCCGGTTCTCATATTTTGGAATAAACGGTTCGCGGTTCGGTCCGGTTCTGAACCGTTGCACAGCCCTAAAGTTGACTATGCATGATATCCGCCTTTGACCAAGACTTGACTTTTGACCAGGCATTAGCGTGCTTTGACCACTCCTTGCGCGCAGACCTTCTCCGCGTAGTAGTGTTTTTTCCGGGTTTGGGTATGCGGAATAGTCTATTTAGTACCCAATCCCATCAAGTCCCCCCAGTCCAGTGTGTCTCTTTTCTCAGAAGCTATGATGAGAGGGGAGTGATGCTGGACTTATAAAAGATAAGTTCTTGATGACAGCTCGTTAAGGTTGCATTTCGCATAGGAGTGTGGTGAATAATTCTTGCGCTGTGGTAGTTTTTGTGGAGAACGGATAATGTGAATTTACGTCAAAACTCCGCAGATCCAAGGCACGTCAGCCTCCACCTGTTCGTCAGAATCTTCCTATGAAGACTCTGAGGCATTTATCAGGTGAAGGGGTAGTGTAACACCCCAACCGATGGCGGAAACATCGGGGTGCCACGTATTGATAATTGATTCAGTAGCACATGGTATAATATAAATTTTAAATAATTTATTCAAACATAATATCCAAATGTAAAATGATGTCTAAGAATTCAATACATAATATCAAATAACAAACTTCAATAACTTCAAATAAAACTTCATGTAAAAATCCTCATGCTAACTCAAGCCTCAGCTTCATTGTTACCTGAAACATGTTAATTTTGAAAGTATTTTGGGTCAACAAAAGTTGGTGAGAATTACATAGGTTTTTGATAATAAAATGAATAAAAATGTTGTGCAATTCATGTGTCATGTCAATCTAGCCCATATGTGAGAACATACTAGAAATAAATCGAGTGCATAATCAACCCTGATGACTGTTATAAAATGATACATACCATACGCTCATGGTCCAATTGAATATGTTATGCGATAACAAACACCCACGTAACCTTTGTAGGAGGCACGTATCCGGGTGGGATTGTCAGTCCAATAGATCTATCAATGTATACCGTCGGCTTGTACGGAGTTAATGATTATACTAGAATGGTGCTTACTCTAATCATGCTCAAGACATAATGCAACATAGAAAACACATAGACACATTGATGATTGAATTGCAATGAAAATGTTATAACATGTTTCACCCCAAAAATGGTGATAAATAAAAGGGGCTATGTAAAACTCACCTTAGCAAATGTTAAACTTGTTGAAAAGATGAAATAATAGTGTTGCCCAAAATGATTCCAAATATCACCCTATAATAAGGTAATATATAATAAGTCTAAGTCTAATTAACTTATAAGTGTATCCTAGGGTTTCGATTTGGGGATAACCAATTGTTGAATTTAAATTAAAATGTTAATTAATAAAGGAAAATTTGATAATTAATAAAAGAAAGTCTTTTTATAAAATTTGAATTTTGAATGTACACATTAAAGTGTTTGGAGTATAAAAATAATTTTTATAAAATTATTTTATTTAAAAATAGATTTTTAAATCTATTTATTATAAATAGCCAATATTTAACTTTAATATTCAAAAATACTAAAATTAAAGAATTTCTATTTTAAAAATCATATTTCTGTTCTAAATAATTAAAAATAATTTGTATAAAATTTTGGTGCAAAAATGATGAAAATTGGATTTATTATGATTTAATTATGATTAAATCTAACAAAAATTGATTAAAAATATAAAATAAATGATTTTACTGAATTAAAAATTATTTCAGTAAAGTTTAACTTTATAAAAAGTCAGGATAATTTTTGGAGAATTTAATAAAATTGTTTTGATATATAAATGGATTTTTATAAATATAATAGTATAAAACTGATTTAATTATTATAAATATTAAATAAATGAATTTTTGAAAAACAAAAATTGTAAATAAAACTTTTGACTCAGTTTTAATAAATGTAATTTTTTTAGAATTTATAAAATAGTTTTAATATTTAAAAATGAATTTATAAGTTTTAAATGAAATAAATATGTAAAATACTTTATTGTTTTTAAAAACAGAAAAAAAGAAAAGAAAAGGGAGTCAGAGCCGGGACTCGAACCCGGGTGACTGCTGTGGCAAGCCTTGGTCACAACCACTTGGCCTAGGCCAGTGGTTGTGATGAAAGCCGTTTAATAATAATTATATACACAGAGGCAAGCATCAGTTTATCCCCATATAAAAATCACGAACCCTAGATTTAACAATTGGACAAATCAGACATTATGAACCCGATTAAAGTTAGGGTTTATGTTGTATGATCGCCGACTAATAAAACCCACAAAAGAACAAGAACTCACAGTGTTGTTTCGTAGATAATTGCCGGGTCAAAAATAAAAGTCAACCGTTTGATCGTGTAGCACAATCAGAGAGTTTCAGAAGTAATTGGAGGTTGAGAGAGAGGTGTGAGCGAGTTGTGAATGATCGTAGAGGGTCTATTTATACTGAGGATCAGTGGTTTTGGTTAATTGGTAAGTTGACCACGATTTATTATCAAACGCGTGGGTTTTCGAAATTAGTCAACGATTTGGTTGTAATTGACGTGTAATCGAGTCACACTGGGCCGGTAATCACATAAATTTGCCATACATAGATCAATTATCAGTTAATGTGGTTTGATTATACGTTCGCGTCAAGGCAGTTGACTTTTCAAGTCAAAATGCAGGTTTTAAAAACGCGTATAAGATAAATAAGAGTCCGGGTTTATTACAAGAAGATGGCTTAGCCCAGTTGGTTGTGTGTTGGGTTGGTTTGGGCTTTGGCGCGGGTTCGAACCCCGGCCAGAGCAAATTTTTTTTTTGATATCTTTATAACACAACACATATATAATATTATATATACATAGTATTAGGGTTTCAATAATGCGACAAAAATAATAAATGTTAACGTATAAGATAAAACTTGACGTTTTATTAATGACGAACGTGTAACGTACAAGTTTTAAATGCGTAATGTTACAGGTAGGGACCCAAATTCACTTGGGCCCCTACCCAAAAGCCAAAGCCCAAAGACGAGAACGAGGAATCCAAGCCCAAACAACCCTAACGAGCCCAACTAGGGGTGAGTGAAGTCCACTAGATGCGGACGCGGGCCAACCAAGAAAGCGGCGGGCCGCGACCCGCTAAGGGTTGCGGGTTAACGCTCCGACCAGACATGTGGCAATCACACGTATGATCGTACAACATGGTACGAACCAATGAAGGCCCAGCGACGTGTGACAAAGAGCATGCTGCACGATCAACCAGCAGGGGACGTACACGTGTCCAAGATCAAGCCCGCAGGAGACAAAAGTACGTCTCCTGTGCTGATCGGCCAATCAGAATACACGGGACCACTCAGCAAGGATCTCCACCAACGAAGGCCTACAGATGGGACAACAGTACACCCGAGGGCCAATCATATTGGCCCAGGCCTGCGACCAATCGCATGACGACACGTCACAAGAAAAGGTACGATCATTCTCTATGATTTCCTACTCGTCGTATAATATCTTTTGTTGGGCCTAATTGTGGGCTGGTGTGGAGGCAAACCCTTAACTGGGCCTTAGCCCATTGGGTAAGATAAGGGTGAATTTCGAGGCACGTGTGAAACCTATTTAAGGAGCACTTCGTCTCCTTGAGTAAGCCATTCAGAAATCCCTGAAGAACACACTAAGGCTAACCACGTGTTTGTGTCTGCTAAGTAGAATCCTCTGGATTCGAGGCGGTCGCCCCACACCGGATATTGTGTTTTTCAGGTCACCATCGTCAGGGAGCCATCCATCTTAGTGAAGGATCTTACTTGCAGAGACAGATTGTTCCTACCAACCAGTGAGGTGAACATTTGTTTCTTCATCAGGTATGGTAAACTTAGCCTTGCCTTGAATACTTTGGTTGTTATTTTATATAACTTTTATAATAGCTTTTTATGTAGGATCCTTGCCGTTTGCGGAGCCCCGCTCGGAGTGAACTTCTTCTGTTATTGAGAAGGTATCCTCTTCAGACCTTCCGATTACTGAGAACGTTGGTGCAGTTGAGGATCCAGTGAAGAATTTGACGAGTCTGAATGTTTCAGAGTTAGTGGTTGAGGAGAATGTAACTCCTCAGGTAGAGCCGGTCACAGATGTTTTGGCTATTGCTTTGGAGAAGGCGGCTGGGAAGAAGGTGGATGAAACTTCCACTCCCAATTTGAATATTGAAAGACCTGCTGTTTCTTTGGAACAAATGCCCGAGAAAAGTTCTTCGCAAGGGCTAAAGACTACTGCTGATTTGCAGGGTGAAAAAGAGGATGAGAATATCAAGGATAATCCTTCTGCCCTTGTGCGGACTGTGGAAGATTCCACAGTGATATACAGGAAAGCACATTCGGAGGGCAGTTGGAAGTCCAGCCAGTTCGGTCGTTGGCGAGGAAAGTTTTGCTCATGTGGTACTGATCAACCGAGGCCGTATCAGCCGCACTGGGACATCATGGATACAACTCGATTCACAAATGCACTCGATGCTCAAGAGTTTGTGACGTTGTCTGTCCCACCAGCCGAGCGTGATTACCAAGACAACGTGGATCGTCGATGTCTGTTTATCGACATGTCTATGAATCTTGCCTTAGGTGTTAGTAGCCTTGGTTCCCTTATCCGACGCGAAAACGAGTTCATGCGTGATTTGCAGAACTTGAAGGAGTCGGAGGCTAGCCTGTTGAAGCATGAAGAGGAATTCCAGCTTGCGCGCCATGACATCCGGTCAAAGATTGATCATCATAAGAAGTTGGCCTATGAGGCAGCGGAAGAGGTGAACAGGCTGAAGAAGGAGAAGACTGAAGCTTCGAAGGCATGGTCCGTCGCTTGTCAACGGACCAATCAGGAGACTGAGCAGTTGCGCTATACTATTGAGAAATTGAAGAATGAAAACTCCCGACTCGTCAAGGAGGCGGAGTAGAGTCGAAAAACTTGTGATGAGAAACAGGTAGAGCTGGCTAATACCATTGATAATTATAACCGTCAGCATGATGATCTCATGAGATCTACAACCTCATTGTCTGATGTAGAGTCAAAGATAAAACAGCTTGGTGTAGAGAAGGCCAAGCTAGAAGAAGAAAAGGCTTTGGTAGAATCCTCCTGTTCACAGGCTAAAGTGGATCTAGATGAAATGCGGAGTGCATGTCGAGAGGCCACAGACATAGCTGTTGCTGCTAATGAAAGGATTGCCTGGATGATGAGAGATGGTGCCGCGGGGGTAAGTTAACCTTTGCCTTTCTTGAAATTATTTTGTCTTGCTTTATGAATGTAAGTGTAAAATTGTAGCTTTGTATGCGCGTAGGATCGTCAAATCTACAAAGATAGTGATCAAACAAGTTTGATTCAGGTGCGGAATCCCTGAATCAATCACAAAATGATAACAATACTAACAAAACACAGAAATCATCTTTAAAAGCTTCATTTCATTGATAAACAAACTCAATTACACGTTATAATAAGCTTTACAATCAAAATAAGACGTGAATTAAGTTTACACAAAACCCTAGGGAGAGACTCAAACAAGAGGGAAACAAAAATGACCAAAACTTACATTCAAAATGAACTTGACCTATTTATAGGCCTGCACATTCGCCCACTTTGCTTGGTCGAATGTGCAGGTTCACCCATTCAACATGGTCGAACCAAGCTATACATTAACAACTAATTCTACCTTCGACCTCCTTCTCTCCTTCGCACCTTTATGTCTCCTTCGCACCTTTAGAAACACTCATTCGCCCATTCATTCTTCCTTCGCCCACTCAACAGAACACAAAAACATATGTTAATAGTAATCCAAAGAATTAGTCGCACAAAATGCATCTACAAACTCCCCCTCGACTATTGCTTGGATTGTTTACGCTCTTGGTCCATCCTTTTGTTCATAAGCTTTATGTGCAATAACGTCTTTTGTTCTTTGGTCATCACCGGTTCAAACACTTGTTTCGGCTTTTTCTTCTTGACATCAGGAACATCTTGAATCTTCACGAACTTCCCAAGCTTCTTATCAAAATCGCATTCAGCGTTTATGTCATGCTTTAAACTGATACTATTATGTATAGTATAAACATAATTGTCTGTGGTTCCCACGCACACGACATACTCCCGTATCAAGAAGTAAATGCACAAAGACTCATTGTAAAGCGTGATTATGCTTTCGTCGTCTGTAATTTACAAGGTATGAGGCACAGAGGTATACAGGTCAGCAAATTAATGCAGCAAAGTAACATATGCCGTCTGCCAGGTTGAGGACTGATATCAATCATGATTTGCATCAGTGATTAATACGATGTAATTGATAATCTTTGATTATCATAATACATGGAAAGTTCCTCAATTCGGTAACTTTAGGATCTGGCTTAAAGCTCTTTTATAAAGACACCCTATTTGATCTAGGTCCGTAATGACTTACAGTAGAAGATCAGAGAGGGTATCCCCAGACAACTAATAACATAACGACCCAAAACCTCCGAGTTTTGTACAAATAACCTATCAAACGAAATTATGGTACTAAGACCATATGCCCATGAGGAGTTCATCCACACAAAATTCGTTTGATATGTATGTATCAGGAACGCAGTAATAGGTCTACGAAGCATATCAGCACATCACTCAGACTCAGACACACGTCCTATATTGCATTACATTTCTTTAGAATGTGTCAGATCCCCACTGATGTACTATCATTTCCCCTTTTTCTCCAGGAAATCATTTTTGGTTTTTCTGATTTTTATAAATTTTTGAGTTCACTGTTCCCAAGGATAAGCTGAAGCATTTCAAATATGTGACTGCCCAGATATCGTTTGTTCACAGAAATCTGACGACATTAATCTAAGGGAAGAAGATATAGCAGTCAGGAAAGAAGTTTTCTAATTTTTATGGATTTTGAATTTTTTTTAATGTTTTTAGATTTTCAAATTTTTTTGAAAATAGTAAAACTAAACTAAAAAGCGATAAACTGGGGTGGTGATCAGTCTTGTTTTTCTTTAATACCATTAGCTTTCAAAAGATATTCAAATCTCAATTTATCAAAAGCTTTGGTAAAAAGGTCTGCGCGTTGATAGTCAGTGTGGATTTTGACCATGTCGATCAACTCTTTAGCATTACAATCACGGATAAAATGGTACTTAATCCGGATATGTTTAGCCTTTGAGTGATTTACTATGTCTTTTGTTAATGCAATTGCGGCTTCATTATCACAATAAATAGGGGTTTTAAGAAATTGCAAACCGTAGTCCACCATCTGTTGTTGTATCCAAAGAACCTGTGAGCAGCAACTCGACGCTGAAACGTATTCTGCTTCACACGTGGATAATGCAACTGCGGTCTGTTTCTTGCATTGTCAGGTCACGAGCCTGCTCCCCATAAACTGGCATCCAGCCGTTGTGGATTTGCTGTCTTTGTCACAGCCGCCCCAATCTGCATCACTAAAAGCGATTAGGTCAAAATTATCATCATTAGGGTACCATAGTCCTCTTGACGGACAACCTTTCAGATATCTAAGGATACGTTTGACAGCTGCAAGATGACTCTGTTTCGACTTCGACTGATAACGTGCACAGAGACATGTAGCAAACATCATATCTGGTCTGGAGGCGGTGAGATACATCAGAGATCCGACGATTGCTCTGTATGTAAATGGATCAGTTAGCTCCCCCTTAGCGTCAACTCCTATCCCGTGATTAGGTTGTATTTGGGTATCCATCGGCTTCGAATCATCCATCTAGAATCGGCTCAAGACTTCAGAAACGTATTTCGTCTGGTGAATAAAGATCCCCGTTGGTCTTTGTTCCACCTGCAAGCCTAGGAAAAACTGCATCTCTCCCATTGCGCCCATCTCGAACTTTTCCTGCATAACACGTTCAAATTCTCTACACAGAAGTTCGTTAGTAGACCCAAATATAATATCGTCAACATAAATCTGGACTAGAAGCAAGTCATCGCCTGTTCGTTTAGTGAACAGTGTGCAATCTACCAAACCTCGCTTGAATCCTTTTGAAAGAAGATACGTGCTCAGCTCCTCATACCATTGCCTTGGAGCCTGGTGCAACCCGTAGAGAGCTTTGTTCAAAACGTAGACCTTATCCCGGTGAATAGGATCTTCAAAGCCTGGTGGTTGACCTACGTATACTTCCTCCTTGACCACACCGTAGAGAAACGCGCTCTTGACATCCATTTGATACACCTTAAATTTCTTGTATGATGCAAACGCCAGAAACATTCGTATTGCCTCTAAGCGTGCAACTGGTGCATAGATCTCGTTGTAATCGATTCCCTCAACTTGATGAATTCCTTGTACAACCAAACGAGCTTTGTTCCTTACGATCACTCCTCTATCATCCTTTTTGCATTTGAATACCCATTTTGTTCCAATCTTCTTTCTTCGTGGGGGAAAATCTGTCAGTGTCCAAACGCCAAGTTTCTGAAACTGCAACAACTCCTCTTGCATTGCTTCCACCCAAGCGTCGTCCAAAAGAGCATCCTTGTAAGTTCGCGGCTCAACCTGCGAAACATAACAAGCAAAAGACCAGTCATTCTGAAAACCTGATTTTTGTATTTTGGCATATAAAGCAAGATTGCCAAGGTTTTCCGGTGAGTTAGCATTCCTCAATTGACCTCTCGTCATCACACTGCTACCAGGATCACCAATAACCTGCTCGATCGGGTGAATTCGATGTATCCGAGATTCCGGATAATCTGGTACTTGGACTCCCGTCTGAGTAGTTAAGTTCTCTGCAGAAACCAGATCATTACCCACATTCGATGATGAAGCACCATTTGTATTTGGGTTCACTGGTGGTGTCACTGTAGCATGATCTAAGATAGCTTCACTTGTAACCTCATCGTCGTCATCTTCTGATTCTGATGCATTCAACGTTGTGGAAGCTTCTTGAAATACCTCTTCTTCAATGACAGGAACATTGGCATCATTAGAAGCTGCTTGGGGGTTCACGGTGATCGGACGCACCAACGGTGATGTCACTGCATTTTCGACCTCGTAATATAAACGTAATACAGCCTCTTCAACCAAGCTATCTAGGTTGAATGATTCAAAGAAATCTTTGTAATCAAACATCCAGTCTGGACCGCTTCCCTGTAAATTCTGAGTATACCGTTGCACTTCAACGTTAGTCCACTCCTCGACTTGACGAGTTCTTTTGTTGAATACCTGTTTGTGCGGGGTTGCATATCCAACAAAGTATCCTTTCTCAGCCTTCGGTGCGAACTTCTCAGATGGATTAAGCATAGTACAAGGAGCTCCAAACGGTTCTAGATACTCTAAATTCGGCTTTCGACGTTTCAACAGTTCATAAGAAGTTTTACCAAACTTCTTCACCGTTAAAACACGATTAAGAGTATAAGAAGCTGCGTAAATTGCTTCGTTCCAGAACATTATTGGAAGATTTAAGTCCGCAAGAATTGTTCTCGCCGTTTCAATTAGAGTCCTGTTTTTGCGTTCCGCGACACCGTTCTGTTGTGGGGTATACGGAGCACTGTATTCATGATGAATACCTTTGTTTCACAAAGATTGTCCATCTGTGCGTTTTTAAACTCCGTCCCATTATCACTCCTAATCCTCTTGATCTTGAGACCATAGATATTTTCCAGTCGAGTGAACAGAACTTTCAAATTATCAAACGTGTCGCTCTTTCGGTGTAAGCACATAACCCATGAAAATCTTGAAAAATCATCAGTCACCACAAGATAGTATAATTCCCCAGCATGACTCTTACGCTTGACCGGTCCAAACAGATCCATGTGCAAACGTTTAAGTGGCAGTTCAACAGAATTAACTTTCTTTGGCCTATGGGATTGTTTGTGCTGCTTACCCTTTTTGCAACTCACACACTTGTCATTTAAGTGAAAATGTTTGACGTTCACACCTGTGACAAGTTCATTCTTCACCAATTGATTCATCTTTCTTAGGTGAATGTGTCCCATTCTCCTATGCCACATAATGGATTCTTTTTCTGTAGCCTTGGAGAGAAAACACGTGACATGACCTTGGGTGGTCATTGCTTTCGACATATCGAGAATGTACAAGTTGTTCACTCTCGGCGCCTTTAACATCACCCACTCTTTCGGTAACTCGAAACCCGGCTTGAGTATATAGCAAGATTTGTCGTCAAAGTACACAGAAAATTGTTTGTCACATATCTGACTGACACTGAGCAGATTGTAATCTATTTGCTTCACATAAGAAATTCTCTCAAAACTCACTATGCCATTGCTCACACTACCTTCCATGGTAATATAACCTCCCTTGTTTCCTGCAAACGCTACATAACCTCCATTGATGTTTCTAATATCAAATAGTAGCGAAAGATCCCCTGTCATGTGACCAGAAGCTCCACTGTCAACAATCCAAAGACTGCTCACAAGGCCAGCTGAAGCTCCCTGCACATATCAAGTAATGAATTTAGATTTTTCGGGGGACCCAAGCCTGTTTGGTCTTGGGTCTTTGAACAGTTTGTTTCAAAGATTCAGATTTTTCACAAACATCTTGATTTTTATCAATCTTTTTCTTATCACACAAATCTTTCTCTTTCTCGGATTTCACATTTTGTTGTGAAGTTGAAGAACCTTCAGAACCCTTTGGTGACCAAGATTGTTCAGATCTTTTCAAGATCTGGATCTGAGATTTTGGGGTCTCAGCCGGTTTCTTTACTTCATCCTTGAACGAGACTTTCTTGGTTACCTTTTCTGATTTAACAGAGACAGGTCCAACTGTTGGTTTGACATTAGGTTTAAGAGGAACCTTTTTGTTGTCAACAGTTGCGTTCACCATTGGTTTCTTCAACGGTTTCTCAGTGGCTATCCGGTTGCGTCGATCATATGTCATCTGACGATTTTCCCTCCTTTCGAAATAATTGCTTTGGTTATAAAAAGGTGCTGGTTGAGGGACAAATCGTCTCTGTGGATAACAATGATTATCGACCGGACATTCATACTTCTGCTTCATCTCCACCTCGTGCCTCTTGTGTCTTACATACGGGCAGTCGGCAAGTAAATGCCCCCTCTCCTCGCACTTAAAACACACACGGTACTCTTCAAAATGATTCTTGGCATTCGACTTTGAATAACTAGTGATGGGATATTGATCATCCATACACCTTCTTCTCAAACTCTCAGGAGTGGGGTCCTTTGAGTAAGTCGGCTCAAGAAAACCATTTGACTTCTCTATTAATTTAATAAATTGTATGACATGGACCGTTGGTTCTTTAGGAATATCTGAATGAATTTTCTTTAAGATTGCTGGAGGTATATCATTTGTTCGCTCATGTTTTGGGAACCAAATGGTACTTTCCTGCCAGATCTTTTCAATTTTTGAATAATTTGCAAACTGGATTGGATATTCTTCATTAGAAATGATCTTATCGGATCCTTGCATCCGATAGAAAACTTTAACAGGTTTATCACACGATTTATTTTGCTCTTCATTTGACTTTTCAATTTTCTTTTCAATTTTCTTCTCAATTTTCTTTTCAACTTTCTTTTCAACAGGCTTCACTGATTGATTCTTTCTATGAGCGTTAGCCATGGGATGGACAATCTGAGATGGTGAA
Source organism: Ambrosia trifida (assembly GCA_028751855.1). Lineage (NCBI taxonomy): Eukaryota > Viridiplantae > Streptophyta > Magnoliopsida > Asterales > Asteraceae > Ambrosia > Ambrosia trifida. The sequence continues at coordinate 84,512,315 of CM054127.1, forward strand.
ACAGGTTCAGTAGTGATGATGTGATTTTCATCAGGAATATCACACACCTTTTCAGAAACCGTCTCAGACTGTTCATCCTCTTCATCAGAATCATCAGCAGCAACAACACCCTCATTATTTCCCAGAACAGGTCTAACATCAGAATAAGGGTCTCCCACACTAGATGTGTTTGACTCGTCATCTAATGTAGAGTCAGATTTAACTGAGCTCTCCGGTGCTATTGAGTGCAAATTATGGTTTTTAAACAACACCGAAGTTGGGACAGCTTTGTAGTTTGCACTACTAGACTGTGAAGGCTCTTCTATTATGTGGTCAACAACATAAGCGATATGCTTATAACTCTCAAGCTTTTTGTTTACTTTTTCTGCAAAGCACTTGATGGTGGCCATTTCCAGTTTTGTGTTTTCTAAATCATTGATATAGTTATTTACGGCCATTTGTTTTAAAGACAAAGTCTTTTTCAATTCTGAAACGTCTTTCTTATAACCATCAAGTACTCCGTTAAATTCTTTTGATTCTTTTTGATATGATTGACAGTTGATTTTTGCACTCTCAAGTTGAACCTTGAGTTGCTTATTCTCATCTGTCAATTTATCACAAGCTTTGCAATGTTTAACACAAGTTGAATTTGAATTAACAGCAGATTCGGTACTTACCTGTTTTGGAGGTTCTGTCATGGCCATCAGTGCAAAGTGTGCTTCCTTCCTAGCGAAAAACTTGGAATAATCAATTCTGGTGCAAGCATCATCCACTATGCATGATTTCTGTGTCATCAAGAAGTCAGCTTCAGCAAGCAACTGGTCAATGTCATCATCCAGTGAATTAACACTAGATTTAGAATCAGACTCACTCTCCTCATCAGAATAAGTAGAATCAAACTGCTCTGGAATATCAGCAACTGAATCAAGAATCATTCCAGACTTCTTTTCTTCACAATCAACATTCATCTCTTCATTCAACTCCTCAATCTTCAACTCAGTCATCTTCTCAGTCACAATTTCTTCTTTAACCTCCACCGGTTCATCCAAATTCATTTGCTGTGCCACACAAGCCACATTACCAGTTGTGATTTTTTCAACACCTAACTGCATACCAGTCCAATCAAAACCCTCATCCTTTGTATCACCAAAGCTTGATTTGGATTCTCGGTTTAGGTTTGTGTGTTTGGTGTAGAAATGGGAATGATTGTTCGGTTTGAATTATGTTGTGTTTGGTTTTGTGTTGTGGATTGTCTAGCATTGTTATTTTGTTGGGTATTTTGACGGTTTTGATAGTTGTTTTGAGGTTGAAAACTTGAAATGTTGGGACTTTGGTATGATACCTGATTTTGATTTTGGGTTTGTCGGTTTTGGTAGTTAGAGTTGAATGGATTTCTATTACCTTGTTGTGCTGGCTGTGTGCCCTCTCTTTTAAAATGACCTTTCTCACCACAGTTGAAACAAGTGACTTTGGCTTTGTTGAAGCCATAAGTGGTGTTAGGAGAAGTAGAAAGATCAGTTCTCCCGGTCTTTTGAATGAAATCAGTAGCTCTTCTCATGATACTTGCAAAGGCCCACTGAATATCCATGAGTTCCATTTCTTCCTTGTCAATCTGTGCGTAGTCCTCATTAGTCAAGTTGTTGTTCCCAATTTGACTAGCAACCAATCCATTGTATGATGCTACCATTGCTGAAACTAATGCTACATGTTGTTGAGCAATCTCAACAGTAACATTGTTTAGATTTGATGCCTCCAACACAATCGGGCTTTGGTTAGTTTGACTTTGGGTAATTTGCATCTGGTTCATTTGAGGATTGTATGGTTGTTGTTGTTGAGGTTGGCTAGCAGAGTAACATGCTGCTTGTTGCATGGGTGAAAATGGTGGAATGTAAGTAGTTGTTGGATATGATGGTGAGGTATATGAAGATGTTTGAGCAAGGTAATTGATTGGTGTTTTGGGTGGTTCAACAATGTTAGATACGCACGCGATGTGTGGAGCAACATTAGAAGTAGAACTGGAAGTAGAATGGGAAGAAGATGTACCACCAAGATACAATTCCGGATTCTGAGGAATTTGAGCCCTTTTTGCTTTCCTCTTTTCCTCCATCTCCTTGTTTTCCAGTTTCTGAATGAACTCATTAATAGTCCAATACTGATACGCATCCTTTTCTTTTAACACCTCAATATGTTGGTTCCAATACGGTGGCAATGCATCGGCAAACTTGTCCACCAATTCAGACATAGGTATGCTTATCTCATAGCTTGAAAGCTCTGTGAGTAAATGGCAATACCTTGGGACCAACTCTTTCAACGTCTTGTTACCCATGTAACTAAAATTCTCAAACTCTTTCCGAAGCTCTTCCATCCTTAGCTTCCTAGTCTTCTCATTTCCATCATGCCTATTATTCAACATGTCCCACAGCTGTTTAGAAGTTGTGCAAGAACCAAACTGATGAAGCAAATCAGTATTGATAGCTTGAGACAATTGAGAAAACGCCTTCTTCTCAATAGCAAATTTCTTCTTTTCATCATCTGCAAGATTTTCCAATGGAATAGGCTCTCCCGTGTTCTTCAAGATCAGAGCAACATAGCCCTTCGTAATCATCTGCCACGCCTCAGTTCCCTCTAAACCCATTCCCTCCAGATGGATCTTGAATTTGGTCTTCCAAGTGTTATAATCGACCATTTCCATGAGCTTAGGTGGACGGTTTCCACTCCCGGAAGACAAGTCTTGGATAAGAGTTGATATGGCATTAGTCGTCTGTGAGTGAACCGCTGCTGCTGCTACTCCCCAATAGTCACCAATCGGTTGCGGTTGTGGTTGTGCAACGTGTTGAGGAATAGTACCAGTCATAGCCATATAATTGATTGGTTGTGATGGTTGACTAGACATTTGGGCAGCAACCGACCATGGATCCCTGGTTGTCTGCTGTTGTGGTGTCGTGTTAGGTCGTGGTGTAGTAGGAAAGTTCCACATCTTGATCTGAAAATGTTTAAACACGAAAAGATTAGAAAAGTTTTAAAACAGATTCTTCCTTCGTATATATCGAGTGGTCGAATGAGATAAACTGTTCTCCTTCGACCGTTTGAAAATATACGAATGAGAAATACAACAGACACAAATCACTTTCGACCCTTTACACCCTCTTTCGACCGTTTGATTTCACCTTCGACCGTCCGAATGGTCGAATGAGACAACTCTGGTCGAATGAACAACAATACTCTAACAAACTCTAGATTCGACCAGTTAAAACACCACCTTCGACCAAAAATCCCTTGGTTCGACCATTCTCCCTAGGTTCGACCCTGCACTTTCAAAAACGGTTATTCTTTGAAAATCAGTTAATTTTGATCAAATTTTTCAAAAGTTGAAAGAATTTGATGATTCTAATCAGGTTTTGCTTTGGATTTGATTTGGAACAAGTTTATCAAAGATAATTATGCATTTTATCCATGAAATCAAGCTCTAATCAATCAAATTATCACCAGTTCAGTTTTATCAATGAAAATAGGAAGTTTTTGATCAAAATAGGGTCCAAATCAGCAGTAAAATTATCAATTTGTGGTTGTTTGATCTATATTGGCTCTGATACCACTTTGTATGTGCGTAGGATCGTCAAATCTACAAAGATAGTGATCAAACAAGTTTGATTCAGGTGCGGAATCCCTGAATCAATCACAAAATGATAACAATACTAACAAAACACAGAAATCATCTTTAAAAGCTTCATTTCATTGATAAACAAACTCAATTACACGTTATAATAAGCTTTACAATCAAAATAAGACGTGAATTAAGTTTACACAAAACCCTAGGGAGAGACTCAAACAGGAGGGAAACAAAAATGACCAAAACTTACATTCAAAATGAACTTGACCTATTTATAGGCCTGCACATTCGCCCACTTTGCTTGGTCGAATGTGCAGGTTCACCCATTCAACATGGTCGAACCAAGCTATACATTAACAACTAATTCTACCTTCGACCTCCTTCTCTCCTTCGCACCTTTATGTCTCCTTCGCACCTTTAGAAACACTCATTCGCCCATTCATTCTTCCTTCGCCCACTCAACATAACACAAAAACATATGTTAATAGTAATCCAAAGCATTAGTCGCACAAAATGCATCTACAAGCGTTTTATCTTTGCAGATATTCAAGCGTGTTTGGAATGATCCCAAGTTGGCAGAGGTTATTTCCCGCATCTCCAGTACCTCCGTGAAGCAAGGTTTGAAGCTCGGGTTTTGTGAAGGCTTTTGTCATCATGAGGATGGCAAGAAGAAAGAGGACGGGCCATATCATGACGAATCTTATGATGATGAACTGATACAAGCCTATGACGATTAAGAGCATTTGAAGTTCGAGGTATTTGACCTGTTGGATGCGTGTATGAAGACTGATGACCTCGTTGGCGAGTTGCGCAATTATTTTAGGGAGTCAGATCGCCTTGGTGATGAATTGGCTAAGAAGGCGTGCAGAGAGGAGGAAACCAAGAAGGCTGCCTCAACTGGCGGAGCAGGTACGTTGTCCGCAGTCTGCGATACGCATGAAGAAACTCCGAATACTGATGATGTTTCTCAGTATTTAAATCTTTGATGAATGTGTTTCTTTCTTTTCCTTTTGTGATCATGTAACAATTATGAACAATCTGTCATGCTTTCTTTATGTTATGACTGATGGTATGTTTCTTTAATTGCGCACGTTTGCCAATCATGAGGTGATGTCACCTTTTTCTGACACAACTGTGTGTCAGTCAAGTAGTGATTGATGTGACAGTTATGACGGCTGTCGTCAGGTGACTGTCACACTACTCTAGGGGAATTGAGTGGTTACCATTAATGGTAATTAATTACCATATTCTCTCTCCTCTATATATAGTAAGTTCATGCTATTATTTTCTTCATAAGTTACCTTGAAAAATTCTTTCATTTCCTCCAAGGGAATGTCGACCAACACTACTTCCGGTAAGATTCGAGCGACAGAAATATCAGCTGTGCAAGGGATGATGAAGTTATCTCAATATCCTATCCATAATGAGTCTGCAACAGATGCTCTTGATTGACTTGCTGAGTATTGTGGTTATGTGTTGTCACAAGAAGATATGAGACCTGATAATCTTGATGATTAAGGGACCTATGATGGGCAGTCGTTAAAGATGAAGAAGCTTTCAGAATTAGGAGATTTACCCAAGACTTCCCATCGTAAACTCAAGAAAATTAGAGGTTAATGGAAGCATTCTTCTTATGTCTTCAACTTTTAAGTTCTTAGAGGTAGGTCATATGTAGAAGCTTTTGAAATTGCTGTTGAGTGTCTGTATGTCGGGTGTGTTTGTTTTTTGTGATGATCCCCTTCTTTTGTGTATATCGATGTATCAATAACTTATGTCTTTTGTTTGATCGTTGAAGCATATAACAATGAATTGTATGAAAAATGCTTGTTTGTAATATAAATGAATTGGGCTTAAAGCCCTTATTACAAAATTTGAAGAAATAAATTAAACATAGCATATGCGCAATTGCGCTGCATTCCAAGTACGTGGACCAGGTGAACCATCTAGGCGTTCTAAAGCATACGCGCCCTTTCCCAATGCTTGCCAGCTTTTTCAGCATTTGATGCCTCATTCCTGCGGAAAACAAAGTCCCCAACGCGGAAAAGATGTTCCTTGACTCACGCGTTGTAATATTTTTCCAACTGTTGTTTATACGAGGCTTCGCGAACATAGGCTGAATCTCGACGCACGTCTAGCAAGTCTAGATTCATTCGTAGTTCTTTGTAATTATCAGTTCGTTGCGCGAACAAGACCCTTGGGGATGGGTATGTTACTTCTGTGGGAATTACCGCTTCAGTTCCGTATGTCAAACTGAACGGTGTTTCCCCGTTGCTTGTTTTTGAAAGGGTGCGATGGGCCCATAGAACATGGGGTAACTCATCGACCCAGCCGCTTCGTCTTGTTCCCAGACGTGCCTTGATTCCATCAATGATGCTTCGGTTTGAGCGTTCTACTTGGCCATTGCCTTGAGGATGCGCAACTGAAGTGAATATCTGTTTAATTTTCATGGATGACAGCCATTCTTGTAGGTGTTGGTCCGCAAACTGCGTACCATTGTCACTTAAAATTTCTAGTGGCGGGCCAAATCTGCAAATGATGAATTCCCATATGAATTTTTTGATGTTGCGCCCATCGATTGTGGCCAATGTTTTGGTTTCTACCCATTTGGTGAAGTAATCGATGGCGACCACTAGGTATATGACATTACCCGGCGCCATAGGGAAGGGTCCAACTAGATTGATGGCCCATTTTTGGAATGGCCATGCTGCAGTGACTGGGACCAAGTTGTTTTTTGGCCTGAGTGTTCCGGGTGCGCGCCGTTGGCACGCGTCGCACTTGCGCAATTCTTTTAATGAATCGAGGCGCATTCCGAGCCAGCAGTACCCCGCGTTCATGAGTTTTGCCACAACCATCCTAGGGCCCGCGTGCAATCCGCAGGTTCCTTCGTGGATGTCCTTTATTAAGTATGTGGCTTCTGCGGAGTCTACGCATCGTAACAATGGTCCGAGGTAAGATCGTTGGTATAGAATACCATCGACGACCTCATAATGCAGGGCCTTGTGTTGCAGCTTCCTGGTTTCAGCTCTGTTTGATGGAAGGATCCCTTTGGTCAAGAAGGCCATTATGGAGGTGATCCAAGATTCTTTTCCGGTTTGGCCCACGTTCACTTGTTTTTGTGGTACAGATGGATTAGTCAGTACTTCAACTCGCACGTGTTTTTCCATGTGATCAAATGCGGTTGATGCCATTTTGCTTAAGGCACCCGCCGGCTTGTTTTGGCTTCGACGTACGTGAGTGATTTTGCAGTGGATGAAGCTGTTCATCAGTTCTTTGGTGTGCTGTAAATATAAGATCATAGATGGCTCTCTTGCTTCATATGAGCCATCTATGCGGTTGGCAACTAACATGGAATCAACATGGGCTTCGATGTAATGCACTCCCATCTTTTTGGCAATGCGTAAGCCTACTATCAGTGCTTCATACTGTGCCTCGTTGTTAGTTGTTTGAAAATCGAGCCTTATTGTGTAGGTATACTCTTTCCCTTCTGATGTTATCAGACGTAACCCCGCACCAGCTCCTTCATCATTGAAAGCACCATCAGTGAATAGTTTCCACTTTTGTGTTTCATCAGGCGGAGTTGATTTGGATGACGCTTCGTTTGCGCATTCTTCAACTCTATCTGCTGGGACCTCCGCAATAAAATCTGCCAAGATTTGTCCTTTAAAAGAAGGTCTAGCTTTGTATGTGATTGAGTGTTCTCCCAATTCGATGGCCCACTTGGCCAATCGGCCAGAAAGTTCTGGCTTGCGCAGGATGTCGTTGATGCGGAAATCTGTGAGGACATTGATTGGATGCTCTTGGAAGTACCTGCGCAATCTTCTGGATGCGTGGACTAATGCAAGAACCAATTTCTCCATTGTTGAGTAGCGGGTTTCAGCATCCAGCAATGTACGACTGACATAATAGATTGGGGTTTGTACCCCTTTCCTGTCGACCATAAGTACCGCGCCAACCGCCTTATCAGTGATGGATAGGTACAGAGTAAGCGGTTCTTTAGGTAACGGAGCAGTGAGTGTTGGCAAATTTCTCAGACACTTCTTCATTTCTTGAAAAGCCGTTTCTGCTTCTGCGGTCCAATGAAAGTTGGATTTCTTCAAGCAATTCTTCAGTGTTTCCACGAAGGGGAAAGATTTGGACGCGTAGTTTGACAAAAATCTGTTCAAAGCTACGAGGCGCCCTATTAATGTTTGGACTTCTTTGACAGAAGATGGAGACGACATGCGTTCGATTGCTTGGACTTTTTCTGGATTCGGGCGGAAACCATCTTTTGTTACAATGACCCCGAGGAACTTTCCTTCCTCCATTCCAAAAGAACATTTTCACGGGTTTAATTTTATCCGCACGCTGTACAGGTGGTCAAATGTTTTTTGGATGTCGTTTTGCATCTGGTCCTCTTCTCTACTCTTGATTACCAGATCGTCGACGTACACCTCCAAGTTTACACCGATTTGTTTTACGAACGCGGTGTCCATTAAACGCTGATATGTTGCCCCAACGTTTTTTAGCCTGAATGGCATTTTGGTGTAACAGAAAGTTCCCATGTCCGTGCGGCACGCTGTCTTGTCTTCGTCTTCTTTTGCCATATGGATTTTGTGATAGCCCTCGTAGGCATCCATAAAGCATTTAAATCTGTAAGGTGCTAACGAGTCGACTTTTAAATCAATCTCGAGTAGCGGATAACAATCTTTTGGGCAGGCTTTATTCAGATCTTTGTAATCGACGCACATGCGCCAAGTGCCATTAGATTTTCTAACCATGACTGGGTTTGCCACCCAGGTTTGATACTTGCTTTTGCGGAGAATACCCGCCTTCAAAAGCTCCATCACTTGCTCGTTCATCGCCTTTGTTTTCTCCGGCCCCATGCTGCGTTTCTTTTGAGCAACTGGTTCTGCGTTCTTGTAGACGTTAAGTTTGTGTTCCGCTATGTGACGCGGAACGCCAACCATGTCTGCTGGCTTAAAGGCGAATATGTCCATGTTCTTTGTTAACAGTTGCTTTAAATGTGAGCGAATGGAGTCGGAGATTACATGGCCGATGACAACTGTCTGTTCCAGGAATGCAGGGTTGATAACCCATTTTTCCGGTTCATTTCTAACAGTTGGTTTTGTTTGCTTTGCGGGTTTCGGCGCATCCGTTGTATGGCATGTTTTGTTCCCGCGTATTAATGTGACTCCTGTTAGCGTGGGAAATCCTGCCATCTGATGTGGTGTAGATGCGTTGCAGTTAAATTTTGCCACTCCTTCCCGGCCTAACAGGATGTCATGTGAGGAATTAACGGGAAGGACAATAAAATCACACGTCTCAGTGCGTGAGTGCTTTCCGTCTGAGAGCATTACTGGAAACGTGAGCATTCCCAATGGGTAAATCATTTCATGAATAAAGCTGGAGATGGGCTGTGTGACAGGTACTATTCTTGCTTTATCATCATCGTCCAGCTGATCGAAACATTGCTGGTGCATAATGTCTGTGCTGCTGCCATTGTCTAAAAACATATACCTTGTCCGGTAATGTCCGACAACACCTGTGATGATCAATGGAGCTGTTGAAGAAGCCCCTCCCTTCACTCTTGGCATAATGACTTGCTCTTCTTTCCATGAATCATCGTTCGTGTCAGCGAATGTGCGTTTGTAGCTTGTAGCTCTGTGGATCATGTTGCAGTTGTAGCGCGACGTGCTGTACACATGATGCGCATTGAGATTACGTATCCTCTTCTGCAGGGGCTCGTTCCCTTCAGTATTGTCTCTTTGTTTTCTCCGCATGTTCTTCGCGTGGTGTGCTAGCTGCCCAGACTTTATAGCATTTTCTATTTCCATCTTTAGACTGTAACAGTTGTCTATTAGATGGCCATAGTCTTCATGGTATTCGCAGTATTTGGATTTGTCCACATTCCGTCTGTCACCTCGGAGCTCTTGCGGTTTTGGAAATTGGATCTGTTCGGTTTTCAACACTTCAGACGGTGTTTTAGACAGCGGAGTCCACCCGTAATTTTTATTTGAGTGCCCTTTATGATCACGAGGCCCTTTCGAGCTAAGCATGTTCCGCGCGTCTTGCGCAGAAGAGTATTTTCCTTTTTCTGCCGTGCCAGAAATTCTCGACCAAACGGATTGTTTTCCTTTTCCTCTGTTGTTAGAGGGTGGATGATGGTTGCTGCTGTGGTGTGTGTTTTTATTCCGATGGAAAGATCGTTCGGAGGATGCGTATACCTTTGCAGCTTCGATTACCTCGTCCCAGGCGTGCTACACGCCATCTTTTCCTGTCAGATGTAACATCGCAAAATTTTTCCCCAAATTTTAATACATAAAAGCCCTTATTTTTTTTATTTTATTACATCTTTATCATTAATATTATACAAATGTGCCTAAGTCTTTATTTTCCTAACTCACAACTTATATATATATATATATATGTATATATGTAATAATAATAATAATAATATGATCTAAATTTTTTTTTACACATACACTTGTCAAGAATTTTTTTAAATAAAGCCATAGTCAAAGTCTTGGTCAAAGTCCTAGTCAAAGTCTTAGTCAAACAGTCAAAGTCCTAGTCAAATAGTCAATTCATCATAAAACCTTACTTTATGGTGTTGACCAATTTTAATGGCTAATTGAATCCAAAACTAGTATAAAAACCCACCTATGAACCATTACACTTGCCACCTCTAAATCGATTGTTTCAATCCGATTAAACTTTCCCTCATACTTTTCTTCTATAGTCTATTACTTCTACAATTGAAGCTTTGATTATAAGCTCTTGTAATTGGCGATTTGGAAGCATGATATTCTTTCTTTTTTTTCGGATTTCTTATTTCTTCAAATTGGACTAGCTACGTTGTTGAGTCTTTGGGATTCGCCTCGCATACATTCACAACACATTATTCTATTTTTTTCACGAGACATAACATTTTGCTAAGGTGAGTTTTACATAGCCCATTTTCTATTTATCACCATTTTTGGGGTGAAACATGTTACAACATCATTTATGCAATTCAATCATCAATGTGTCTATGTGTTTTTCTATGTTGCATTATGTCTTGAACATGACTAGGGTAAGCACAATTCTAGCATAATCATTAACATTGATCAGCCGACGGTATACATTGATAGATCTATTGGACTGACAATCCCACCCGGATACGTGCACTCGATTTACTTCTAGTATGTTTTCACATATGGACTAGACTTGCCATGACACTTGAATTGTACAAGTTTTATTCGATTATCAAAACCTATGTAATTCTCACCAACTTTTGTTGACCCAAAATATTTTCAAACTTAACATGTTTCAGGTTATAGCTTGCTTGAAGATTAGAGTTATTGCTTGAAGATGCGTAGCTAGTATTTTTCATTTTGATGTACAAAATTCTTAGAACAATTGTATGTAATTTATTTAAATCATTTGTTGAAATTTATTATTTACCATGAGCTACTGAACAATCATCAATACGTGACATCCCGATGTTTCCGCCATCGGTTGGGGTGTTACAGATTGGTATCAGAGCCATGGTTATAGGGAATTAGGTTATTAGAAAAATAATCTAGTCTATAACCATAGGATTATAATCAGTACTTGCTCCTTTTACTTGCAACCCTACTTGTTTCTATTCTCTATCTCCCTCCTACTTCTTATCCCTACTTTAGTCCCTACAAGAAGATTGTTCTCCATCACAAGATGTACTCTTAGACTAATAGGACAAACCCTCAGGTTTAGCCTGAACCACCTTGAGATCTCGTCGAAGTTCTAGATTTTAATAATGTACACGTGCAATCTGGAAGGGTGAACGCCTGTATTCTGAGTCTTCTGTCTAGGCTGGCATTGCGCATATATCTCAATCAGACGAGGGACCCGGATGCCTACTTGGGAATTCTCGGGATGAGTGTTCACTTATAGGCTAAAGCATGTCTTCACTATGTTATTAGAATCTAGAAGTTTTGATAAGTCAACGTTTTCGTTTATTCGTTTTAATTAATGAATAAATGATTACACTCACTTTCCTTAAACTAAGCTCTAAAATCTCAAAATTTTACAGCTTAAATCAATCTCATTTCATAACCATCTATGGATTTCACAATCACACTTCACCTTACCATCTTAGCCACTTTTTAAATATTCTACACCCTACCCAAATCATATTATTTCATTTCTCCACATGTTACTTATTTTTAAAAAAAACTATAACCTCATACCTTAGCACAAACTAAAGATTTCTAAATCCTGTTGTATTTTCATTACCTAGTAACTTTACAAAGTACATATTTTTGTCAAAAGATGTCCTCGAACTTAAATTCAATTGTTTATTTATTGACGTAACAAACAATTTTCTATATAATGCTTTAAACTATTAAAAATCACTTAATAGAACCTTGATCTTCAAAACCTAATGTCATGTTTGAAATCTCCAACTAACAGAAATATTTTAATCTTAGCCCACTTAGCTTGTACTATTTAACAACTTTTGCTTTATGTATAAAACCAATTTTTTTTATCCATAGGAATAATATCTAGTCTCTAAATTCTCAATCGACACTCACTAATTTTCAACTTGTTCAAATTTTTACAATATTTGGCATATACCACAATCATGTTTTCTTATACACTTGATTATAACCTTTGATCCAAACCCCAAAATTTACACTGCTACATAATCTCCTTACTATAAAATAAACTCTTTATCAACTATCTTTACATTCACTATCTCTCACAACCTTGATTCTGCTTCAAGATTTTTCATCATCCTCTCAAGAACTAAATTCATATCATTCACCTTCTCACACATGAGCTAGGTACCCATGATAACCAAACTATTGAAACTTGATTGTGTGTTGCATCAAACATAATCCTTAGTTATACATGAGGATTCGACTATCTACCATATTTGAACATTTGAAACTAGAATTCATGGAATATAAACTATTTGCTATAGACACACCTAGAGTCATTAACCTTGTCTAGGGCAACTCTATTATAACTCGTATGCTATACTTGATACTTGATTGCTTACATGTACATATTATCAATTTGCAATTCATGTGTGTAATAATTGGTACACTTAATCAAACAACTGATAGAGAATGAAGTACTTGCTCAACAGTTAGTAGAGTACCAAATAACCTACTCAACGATTGGTAGAGGTCATCATGCCTGCTCAACAGTCGGTAGAGGCCCTACAACCTGCTCAACGACTGGTAGAGGCTATCGCACCTGCTCAACAATCGGTAGAGGTTCTTACTCACTGACTGGTAGAGGTCTTTTTTTTCTGCTCAACAGTTGGACTTATTTTTTTTTGGATACATTGTATACGATTCAATCACAAGGTTAATTGCATTATTTTACATGTGTGTTTAGAGTCATAGATGGACATAAAACCCTAATGTAAGGTAAATTGGTGATTACGGTCCGGAACGTAATCATGAATTTACAGGTACGTTAAGGTAGTGTGAAATTCTATCAAGGTTTTCGGTAGGTAACCAATTATAAACTCTAGTTACCTGGTAGTTCATTTAGTTTTTCTATAGTCAATCAATTCATGCATTTCTTTTAGGACTCCTAAAACTTAATGCTTTGCTAGATTCTTACACTCCTTACGATTTCAGACGAACCTAATCCAACCCATAAGACTCACACATATTAAACCTCTTACCCAAATTATTCGAAAACAGATTATTCTATTACCTATAAGTTCATGTCGTCCCTTAACTCAAATTTTACAAACCATAGTTGCCCTAACTTCTACTCAATCACCCTCAACCCTGTGTTATTAATAACTTCGGGACGAAGTTTTCAAAAGTAGGGGAGACTGTAACATCGCAAAATTTTTCCCCAAATTTTAATACATAAAAGCCCTTATTTTTTTTTATTTTATTACATCTTTATCATTAATATTATACAAATGTGCCTAAGTCTTTATTTTCCTAACTCACAACTTATATATATATATATATATGTATATATGTAATAATAATAATAATAATATGATCTAAATTTTTTTTTACACATACACTTGTCAAGAATTTTTTTAAATAAAGCCATAGTCAAAGTCCTGGTCAAAGTCCTAGTCAAAGTCTTAGTCAAACAGTCAAAGTCCTAGTCAAATAGTCAATTCATCATAAAACCTTACTTTATGGTGTTGACCAATTTTAATGGCTAATTGAATCCAAAACTAGTATAAAAACCCACCTATGAACCATTACACTTGCCACCTCTAAATCGATTGTTTCAATCCGATTAAACTTTCCCTCATACTTTTCTTCTATAGTCTATTACTTCTACAATTGAAGCTTTGATTATAAGCTCTTGTAATTGGCGAATTGGAAGCATGATATTCTTTCTTTTTTTTTTCGGATTTCTTATTTTTCAAATTGGACTAGCTACCTTGTTGAGTCTTTGGGATTCGCCTCGCATACATTCACAACACATTATTCTATTTTTTTCACGAGACATAACATTTTGCTAAGGTGAGTTTTACATAGCCCCTTTTCTATTTATCACCATTTTTGGGGTGAAACATGTTACAACATCATTTATGCAATTCAATCATCAATGTGTCTATGTGTTTTTCTATGTTGCATTATGTCTTGAACATGACTAGGGTAAGCACAATTCTAGCATAATCATTAACATTGATCAGCCGACGGTATACATTGATAGATCTATTGGACTGACAATCCCACCCGGATACGTGCCTCCTACAAAGGTAGCGTGGGTGTTTGTTACTGCAATATAAACGAGTGAACCATGAGCGTATGGGATGTACCACAATATAACAGTCACAAGGGTTGATTATGCACTCGATTTACTTCTAGTATGTTTTCACATATGGACTAGACTTGCCATGACACTTGAATTGTACAAGTTTTATTCGATTATCAAAACCTATGTAATTCTCACCAACTTTTGTTGACCCAAAATATTTTCAAACTTAACATGTTTCAGGTTATAGCTTGCTTGAAGATTAGAGTTATTGCTTGAAGATGCGTAGCTAGTATTTTTTAGTTTGATGTACAAAATTCTTAGAACAATTGTATGTAATTTATTTAAATCATTTATTGAAATTTATTATTTACCATGAGCTACTGAACAATCATCAATACGTGACATCCCGATGTTTCCGCCATCGGTTGGGGTGTTACATCAGACACTTCATTAAATCATCGTTTCTTACCCCGTGAATGAATGCTGCACGGGTAAGTTCTTCTCCGCAACCTAGCTGAAGGGCTTCCTTGTTGTATTTGACGATGTAGTCTTCCAGGGATTCATTCTCATGGCGTGCGCACAAGAGGATGTGTGCTTTATCCTTCTTCTGCTTGCGCAAGAGTGAAAAGTGATTTTTGAATTTCCTTATGAGATCATCAAAGTCTAGCAGACTTCCGACAGGCAAACTTTCATACCAGACCCTGGCTGCCCCTGTTAGCGTTTGCACGAACACATGACACCAGGCTTGTACATGCCATAGCTTAGAACTGCCTGCGCAGTCAAAAGCATGTAAGTGATCGTCTGGATCACGTAAACCATTGTATTTCCCAATCGTGATTGGGAGATTATACTCTTGAGGCATTGGTGCTAGCACGATGTGCGCACAAAACTTTGATCTCTCAGCGAAAGTCTTTGGCCTGTACGGCTTGTAGAGATCATCGTCCTTTGGTGCTGGGTTACTGGCAACAGATTTAGAATGCTGCTTTCAATTGGAGTCGTGGTGTACCTCATTTTCTGATTCATACCCGCCTGGTTCCTCATTCAGGTTGACGGGGTCCTGACCGCGAGTATTTCTACCACGGTCTCCACCACGTACCGCCTGGCGAGGCCCATTAGTGCGACGACCATTGTTGTTTTTGCGAGGTGATTCTGAATCATCCTCCATTATGCCGAAGCTTAATGTTTTTTGGACATTAAGTTTGGCTTTTTCCATCACCATCGTATGATACTCGGCAATTGTTTTTGAACTTTGCCGGGCCAACCACTCGTCCGGATCTACCGGATGTTGGTTTTCTTGTTTCTTCTTTCCTCTAGTAAGTCCTCCCGTGATTGGGTTGAACTGAAATGTTGACGTTGGCTGTTTCTGGGTCACTTTTTTGGTGATGGTGTTTGGTGTGACGTCATTGATTTCGTCGTCGATTGTTGCATCTACTTCAGCGGTGTTGTTGTTTACATCCTTTGAGGGAGCCATGGTTACTAGTTTGAAAGATTTGTGAACCGTAAGGGATGGCGCCAATGAAGAAACAAATAATCTTACCACGGGTTAGGGAGGATAAGATTATGAGTATTTACAGGGTTGATCCTTCACTAGCAACTACAGATTGAGGAACCTGCAAACCAGAGTTGATTGTGGATGTGGAGACGACTACACAAGGTAGTAGTTTATGACAAAAACGGGGTGAATGGAGATACTATCTTGTTATTGATAGCTCTCCGGGTCAGCAGAAAGTGTCCTCTCCTACTAGGGATATGATCCCTTTTATAGGAGAGTTCGTATGCTACCATTACCCAAGTCCTAACCGTGGTTAGGTTGTCTCCATCACCCTTAATTGTGTTAGTATGGTGATATAAGGAAAGCTAAATCAATGGGAATGATGGAACATTGTACCGCCTTTAATATTGAGTCTACGTGATTGTCTCCCTGATTTATGCATGGCAGGTTACCATGCATGATATCCGCCTTTGACCAAGACTTGACTTTTGACCAGGCATTAGCGTGCTTTGACCACTCCTTGCGCGCAGACCTTCTCTGTGTAGTAGTGTTTTTTCCGGGTTTGGGTATGTGGAATAGTCTATTTAGTACCCAATCCCATCACTATCTCATATTACATCCCTGCACTCGAAGCAAGAGGTGACCGAATGTTGAGACTGGATCTGAAATCATCGAACAACACCCGTGGGAGACCTTTTGTGAATATATCAGCAACCTGAAAGCGAGAAGGAACGTGAAAGACTCAGACCTGGCCTCATTGAACTTATTCCCTGATGAAGTGGATATCAAGTTCTATATGTTTCGTACGTTGATGTTGAAAAGGATTGTCGGATAAGTAAATGGCACTGGCATTGTCATAGTAGACTAAAGTGGCTTTTGAAAGAGGATGAAAGAGCTCCAAGAGTAAATGGCGAAGCCAACAAATTTCAGCAACTACATTTGCAACACCTCGATATTCTGCTTCGGCACTAGACCATGAGATGGTTGGTTGACGTTTGGAAGACCATGAAATAAGATTGTCTCCATAATAAATGGAGTATCCACTCATGGAGCGGCGCGTGTCCGGGCATCCTGCCCAGTCGATATCAATGTAGGCACGGAGATGAGGGGTAGAGGATGCAGACAAAGTGAGGCCATAAGAAGCTGTCCCCTGGAGATAACGATTAATCTGCTTCAGTGCATTCCATTGCGGTACTTTAGGTGCATGAATGTGCATGCAAATTTGTTGCACTGCGTAGCTGATGTTTGGACAAGTGAAAGTCAAATATTGAAGGGCTCCTGCAAGACTACGAAATAAGGTAGGGTTATCAAAATCATCATCCCCATTCGCACTAAGTTTGGACTGGGTATCCATTGGTGCACGAAGACATGCTAGCACGATCTATAATATCACTGGTATAAGATTGCTGAGACAAGAATATAGTGTTGCAATTCTTGGTGACATAAATTCCAAGAAAGTAGCTTAGGGTACCAAGATCCTTCATTGCAAATTCACTATCAAAGTGAGTCATGAGGTGAGACCAAAGTGCCGGGGATGATGTGACAAGCAAGATATCATCCACATAGAGGAGAAGGAAGGTCGAATGATTATCATAGTGGTAGGTGAAGAGAGAAGCATCACACTTGGTGTGATTGAATCACATAGTCAACACAAAATAAGTAAATCTTTGATACAGGCCCGGGGAGCTTGTTTGAGGCCGTAAAGAGACTTTTTTCAGGCGACAAACATGATATGGGAATTTTTTGTTACGGAAACCCATAGATTGATGGATAAAGACGGTCTCTTGCAAATTGCCAGGAATGAATACATTTGTGACATCTAATTGATGAACATCCCAAGCTTTAGAAAGAGCGAGAGATAATACTGTGCGAATAGTAGCCAGTCTAACCACTGGACTAAATGTCTCCCTACAATCGACACCAACCTGCTGTAGCCTACCATCAAGCACAAGATGAGCTTTGTATTGCTCTAAAATGCCATCAGATTTAAATTCATTCTTAAATAACCACATGCTACGAATGATATTCATTTTTGGGTGACGTGGAACAAGTTCCCAATTTTCGTTTTTAATTAGCGCATTGAATTTCGTAGTCATTGCGGTGTACCATTCTGGGATGGACAAGGCGGTAATTGGGTTTTTAGGGATAGGTATAAGAGGTGAAGTGGAGAGGTTAAAATTTTGTTTAGGTTTGAAGATCCCAACCATGGCTCGCGTGCGCATTGTGCGAGTAATGGGAGCAGGGGAGGCGGTTGAGTTTAGTGGGATCAGATTGGTTATTAGGCTGGGTATATGTTGGGTTGAAGGGGCGGAGGTTTGGGTAGATGTGTTAGAAGTGTTGTTGATTGTTGTGGAGGGTTCTGGGTTGAGAAGGTTGTTTGGGCCGGTTGGTGTGTTTAAGGAGGGTGGTGATAATGGGCTGGAGATTGGGCTTAATTGTTGGTGGGGATGGCTGGTTAGGCCTGGGGAGGGTGTATGGTTGTTTAGGCCGAGAGGGTGTTGGGCGGTTATGGGCCGGTCGGGTTTAAAGTATGAGGGGAAGGTATGATCGAATGTGGTGTGGAGTTGATATGAGGCAGTAAATGTGGTGTAAATTGCTTAGTTAAAAAATCGTATGACGGAGGTGGGCGGATGGTGTTGGCAAATGGAAAAGTGGTTTCATATAAGGCGGCATGATGAGAGATAGTTATTTGGCGGGTGGTGAGGTCGAAACATTTATAGTCTCGGTGATTGGTCAGGTAGCCGAGAAAAACACAAGGGTGGGAGCGGTATTCGAGTTTGTGAATGGTGGTACTAGAGGGTATAAGAGAGTAGCATAGGCACCCGAACACCCGTAGGTGGTCATAGGTGGGGATGCAGTTACATAGGAGTTCGGTTGAGGATTTATTTTTGTTTGATTTGTTTGGTAAAATGTTTAGGAGGTAAGTGGCGGTGTCAAGGGGATGGTGCCAAAATGTGTTAGGGAGAGATGCATGAGCCAAGAGTGTGCGGATCATATTTTTGATCGTATGTATTTTCAGCTCCACTTTTCTGTTTTGGCTTGAGGCGAAGGGATAAGATAGGCAAAAAATCATGCCATGTTGGTGAAAAGATTGTTGGAAGAAAGCGCTTAGGTATTCTCTCCCGTTATCACAATGAAAGGTTTTAATTATTCGTTCAAACTTAGTTTTAGTTTGGTTTACTAGTTGGAAAAATATGGTGAATGTTTGGGATTTAAGGGCAATGGGAAAGGTCCACAATGTAGATACACGAAAGTGCGACTAGTGCTATTGAATTGCGAATTTCAAGTTGTATAGTTGTTATCGGTTGGTCAAAGGTGGATTCTGAACGGTCGAAGGTAGAAGTAAACGGTCGACGGTAGACTCTGAGAGGTCGAATGAAGATTTACTTGTATATATGTCCAGGTTCGCCCTATATGAACGGTCGAACCTACACATTCGACCAAGCTATTTGGGCGAATTTGCAGGTCTATATAAGGCTGAATCATTTTTGAATGTTTAACTTTTGGTCATTTTGTTTCCCTCTTAGACTGTGTCTCTCCCTAGGGTTTTTGATAAGTCTGTAATTGATTAATATCTTTATAAACAAGCTTTCAAAGTGTAATTGATTATGTTATTGAATGAAATGAATGTGTTTATGATGATTTGTGTGTTTTGCTAGTTTTATTATCATTTTGTGATCAATTCAGGGATTCCGCACCTGAATTGAACTTGTTTGATCATATTCTTTGTTGATTACCCGATCCTATATGCATACAAAGTGGTATCAGAGCCATAAGGATCAAACAACCACAAAATTGATAATATTATAACTGATTTGGACCCAATTTTGATCAAAACGTTTTGTTTTCATTGAACATTTGAATTTGATGTTAAATTGATTGATTTGAACTTGTTTTCATGGATAAAATTCAAAATTCTCTTTGTTAAACTTGTTCCAAATCCAATCCGAAGCAAAACCTGCATAAGATCATCAAATTTCATCAACATTTGAAATTTTTTGACCAAATAACTGATTTTCAAAGTATAACCGTTTTTCAAAATGAAAGAGTTGAACCTAGGGAGATTTGGTCGAGAGTGGAGTTTTTAGGTCGAACAAGGGAGTTTTTGGTCGTTATTTGGTCGAACCTAGAAAGTTTTAGTGTGTTATTGTTCATTCGACCTTAAGTGGTACATTCGACCAATCGGGTGGTCGAACGTGGGTTAAATTGGTCGAAAGTGAAACGAGTATGTTATTTTCTACATTTGAACCTTGTCAAACCGTCGAATCTAGATTAATTTTTACATTCGACCACACGATACTTCAGAAGGGTCGAACGTAGAATCTGTTGTTAAATTTTTCTAATCGTTTCGTGTTTTATCATTTTCAGAGCGATATGTGGAACTTTCCTACAACACCACGACCTAATACATCACCACAACAGCAGACAACTATGGATCCTTGGTCAGTAGCAGCTCAGAAGACTAGTCAACCATCCCAACCGATCAACTATTTGGCGATGACTAGTTTCATGCCCCAACAAGTTGCACAACCACAACCACAACTTATGGCTGATTACTGGGGAGTTGCAGCAGCGGCGGTACACTCTCAGACTACCAATGCGATTTCGACACTTATTCATGACTTATCTTCGGGTAGTGGGAGCCGTCCACCAAAGTTGATGGAAATGGTAGACTACAACACATGGAAGACAAAGTTTAAGATTCATCTAGAGGGAATGGGATTAGAAGGAACGGAAGCTTGGCAAATGATTGCTAAGGGGTATGTTGCTCCGGTTTTGGAGAACACGGGTGAGCCGATTCCGTTAGAGAGTCTTGCTAAGGACGAGAAAAAGAAGTTTGCAGTGGAAAATAAGGCGTTTTCCCAATTGTCCCAGGCCATTAACACTGATCTCTTACATCAGTTTGGATCGTGCACCACTTCTAAACAACTGTGGGACATGTTAAGGAATCATCACGATGGGAATGAAAAGACAAGGAAGTTGAGAATGGAGGAGTTAAGAAAAGAGTTTGAGAACTTCAGCTATATGGAAAATGAGACGCTGAAGGAGTTGATTCCGAGGTATTGTCACTTATTGACTGAACTTTCAAGTTATGAGATTAACATACCGATGTCTGAGCTGGTGGACAAGTTCGCTGATGCATTGCCACCTTACTGGAATCAACACATCGAGGTACTCAAGGAAAAGGATGCTGTAACATTATGCAATTATACTTGTACGTTACTATTATAATGAATAAAAAACAAGTTTCGTTATTATTATTCGCTTTTAATCATTATTGTGGCGTATTTGTAACCCTAATACTATATTAATTATATATAATATACATATATATATAATAAAATGTCAAAAAAAAATAATATTGCTTGGGCCGGGAATCGAACCCGCGCCCCAAGCCGGGTCACAACCTCAAACAACATTACCAACTGATCTACCCAACATTTGTGATTGATATCCAACACGTATTAATCTTATAATGTAATTGAATACTCATAGTTAACTTAGAAAAGTCAACTGTGACGAACGATTCCATAATTAACCAAATTAAACGCGTTTTTGATTTTGTTTTGGTATGATTTCATTATTGATTGACCATTACGCGTAAAACCCACGAGCTATCATCATCAATTCGATCCAATTATAGACAATTAACCGCGTCATCATCTTTATGAGGGTCAAACCTTCCAATTCAACGACCCAGACCCTATCACTATAAATTGGACCTCCCCAAACCTTCTACACTCGCCGATAACTCTCCCTCAATCCTTAATTTCTGTATTAAATCTGCTGTTCTTGAGTTTTTGTTCGTGTTTGACTTTCAGCGTTGACTGATCAATTCGTATTCAAATCGTGTTTGTAAGTATCATTTTCTCAGTGGGGTTTGATCTTCGGCAATCACACAACAATAACCCTATGATTAATTTGGTTATTGTTGTGTGAATCAACCAATTGAAATTTCTAGGGTTCGAACGTTTTAATTGGGGAAGAACACATACCAGTACGTGGTTTTATAATTTATATAAACTGGAATCAAACACAACCCCTGATCTAGATCAGGTGGTTGTGTCTGATGTTGTTTAACGAGGTCACGCGGGTTCGAGTCCCACTGAAACGGTTTTAACCTTTTTCTTATTTAACTAAATATAAATCTGATTTTCCTATATTATATAATTAAACTAATTAGAAATCAAACGTTCTCAGGGTCCAGACCAGTTGGTCTGGGCTTGTGATTTAAAACACACGAACCGGCCAAGGGCCCGGGTTCGAACCACGGCATCAACAAACATTCTTTTTAATTAAACATATATATATATATATATATAATCCTTTTTTTTAAAAAAATTCATTTTAAAATACTAAAACTCTTTTATAAATTCTACAAAAATTATATTATGTTAATCTAGTGAAAAAGTTTAACATACAATTTTTAGTTTTCAAAAATTTATTTATTTAATATATATAATAAATAATTCAAGTTTATTCTATTTTATTTATAAAATTCTAGAAAAATATCAAAACAATTTTATAAATTTCCACAAAAATTATTCTGAGTTTTTATAACAATAAACTTTTCTGAAGTGATTTTTATTTCTGAAAAATCATTTATTTAATATTTTTAATCAATTTTTGTTAGTTTTAAACATAAATAAATCATAATAAATTCATTTTTCAATATTTTTGCACCAAAATTTTATATAAATTATTTCTGATTATTTGGAACAGAAATACAATTTTTAAATTAATAAATCTGTAAATTTAATATTTTTAAATATTAAAGTTATATTTTGACAATATGAAATAAAAAGATTTAATATTCTATTTTTAAGAAAATAATTTTATAAAAATTATTTTCATACTTTAAACTTATTACTGTGACCATCTTTAAATTAAAATTTACAAAAAGACTTTTGTCTATTTATTTATCAAATTTCTCTCAATTATCAAACATTTTAATTATTAACCAAACGAGCACTTATCCCCAATTCGAGGCCCTAGAATATATATTTGTAGACTAGATAGACTTAGACATATTTATTACCTTAATTATAGGGTAATACTTGGCATTGTTAGGCAACACACTATTCTATTTTTTCAAGAGATATAACATTTTTGCTAAGGTGAGTTTTACATAGCCCCTTTTCTATTTATCACTATTTTTGGGGTGAAACATGTTACAACATTCTATATGCAATTCAATCATAAAGTGTCTATGTGTTTTTCTATGTTGCATTATGTCTTAAACATGACTAGGGTAAGCACAATTCTAGCATAATCATTAACATTGATCAGCCGACGGTATACAATGATAGATCTATTGGACTGAAAATCCCACCCGGATACGTGCCTCCTACAAAGGTAGCGTGGGTGATTGTTATCGCATAACATAATCGAGTGAACCATGAGCGTATGGGATGTACCACAATATAACAGTCACAAGGGTTGATTATGCACTCGATTTACTTCTAGTATGTTTTCACATATGAACTAGACTTGCCATGACACTTGAATTGTACAAGTTTTATTCGATTATCAAAACCTATGTAATTCTCACCAACTTTTGTTGACCCAAAAATATTTTCAAAATTAACATGTTTCAGGTAACAATGAAGCTGAGGCTTGAGTTTGCAATTGGATTTATCATGAAGTTTTTATTTGAAGCTATTTGAAGTTGTTGCATTACTTGATATCATGTATTTGAATTCCTAGACATTATTTCATTTGAATATTTATGTTATGAATAAATTATTTAAAATTTAATTTATACCATGTGCTACTGAAACAATCATCAATACATGACATCCCGATGTTTTCGCCATCGGTTGGGGTGTTACAGATTGGTATCAGAGCCATGGTTATAGGGAATTAGGTTATTAGAAAAATAATCTAGTCTATAACCATAGGATTATAACCAGTATTTGCTCCTTTTACTTGCTATTCTCTATCTCCCTCCTACTTCATATCCCTACTTTAATCCCTATAAGAAGATTGCTCTCCATCACTGGATCTACTCTTAGACTAATAGGACAATCCTCAGGTTTAGCCTGAACCACCTTGAGATCTCGTCGAAGTTCTAGATTTTAATAATGAACACGTGCAATCTGGAAGGGTGAACGCCTGTATTTTGAGTCTTCTGTCTAGGCTGGCATTGCGTATATATCCCAATCAGACGAGGGACCCGGATGCCTACCTGGGAATTCTCGGGATGAGTGTTCACCTATAGGCTAAATCATGTCTTCACTATGTTATTAGAATCTAGAATCTTTGATAAGTCAACGTTTTCGTTTATTCGTTTTAATTAATGGATAAATGATTACATTCCTTATATTGCCTCATTCATTTCATTGTGTCTCTTACAGATCATGCCTCCACGTCGCAACACTCGCAATAGCAATGGTGAGAATCATGAGGAAGGTGGCGACAACCACAACCATAACCACAACGCTAACCACAACAACAACAATAACAACAACAACAATGGCGTTGATGCCCAACTGGCTGCGATCATTTCTCAACAAATGGCACAGCAGATCGCGACTCTAGTTCCTAACTTACTGGCTCAAGTCATCCAGATGAACGGAAACGGCAACGGAAATGTATGTGCTATAAGGATCGTCAAATCAACAAAGAAATGATCAAACAAGTTTTGTTTTAGGTGCGGAAACCCTAAAACAATCACAAAATGATAATCAAACAGATCAAAACAAGTAAATCATCATTTCAAAGCTTTTTCATTAATAATCAAGACTCAATTACACGTTGATAAAGTGAAAACAACAAGGTATGAACATGAATTAAGCTAAATAATATCCTAGAGAGAGAATCAGAAAGTGGAGGGAACAAAATGACTCAAAAGTTGCATTCAAAAAATCAGCTTGACATATATATAGTCTGCACATTCGCCCATTTTGTAAGTGCGAATGTGCAGGTTCGACCACTTCATCCAGTCGAACCAAGCCATACATAAGAAACCTATTCTACTTTCGACCAAAACCTCTCCTTCGTACCTTCTGATTCTCCTTCGACCAAACTAAAACCTCCTTCGCCCATTCGACTATTAACAAAAACAAGTTTATTGAACAATCCGAAGCACTAGTCGCATAAATGCATCTACAAACTCCCCCTCGACTATTGCTTGGATTGCTGTCGACGTTCTTCGTCCATTCTGATGTTCATCAACTTGATATGCCGCTGAATCTTCTGTTCCTTAGTCAGCACCGGTTCATGAAATGTCTTCGGCTTCGTCTTTTTCACTTCAGGCACCTTCTGTATCTCTACAAACCTCCCGAGCTTCTTGTCATAATCACATCCAGCATTTATATCATAAGCAAAGCACAGAAATACCACACGTTGGTATTTGCTTGCTTGTTCAGCATCCTTAACCTCAGAATAAATCGGATTATAGAACAACATTATTATATCCTCATGTGAACAATTAATCAACCACATGGGATAAAAAATGTGTATCTTCTTGAAGTTCTTTTCACCATCTTTCAGCACGATCACAGCCTCTGCTATCTTCCAATCATAGTACCACCAAATAAAGTCTTTGGCGAAGTGTTGTGGAATCGGCATCAAAGGAATCTTCTTCAACACTCGCGGTGGCTTATACTTCAGCGTCACTTTAGGCATTCCAGTAATCATATCAATATCCTTTTTATGAATGATTCGTTTTGGATATTGAGGTTCAAATAAATCCCACTTAGTTCGGCTCTCTCTCGTCATCCTCTCAGCAACGTATGAAATTTGACTATTTGACGCTCCCGATATACGGTGACGACAAATATCACGAATAGCCCAGTAAGGGAGAGTCTTCAGGTCATGGAATTTGTTAAAGTACAGAATTCCCTTCTCCCACTTGACTGCTATGCATTTCAGTTTCTTAACAAACTTCCAGGCCAATGCACGACCTTTGAAAATTTCACTGTGAAGTTTGTAGAAGCTACCTTGTATCTCAGCTTTAGGACGGTTATTCTCCTTCTCTTTCAATTTCCTCAAAAGTTCTTTCAAACTATCAGATTGCTCAAACTGTGGCTTATCATGCCCTTTGAACACTTCATCTTCAAACAATTTGCTCTTTTCCTTAGACAGTTTCTCGGCCTGGTTTAGCACTTCATCAGAAAATCCAGGAAATCCAGAATCTTGATCATTCTTAAAGTATTGTGGATATTCCTCACTTGTAATGTCTTCCATCTCAACTTCTTCAAATGCAGGAACGTCACGGTCATCTGAATGATTCCCGGCTTCCTTTTCAGGTATCTTTGGAATGAAATTATCAGCAAGTAACTCTTCCAAAGTCTTTCCAACCTGTCTAGCTAAACCTTCAAGTATTTCCTTAGAAACCACCGCAGAAACCTCTCCATCTTCTAAATCTGAGTCGTCAAAATCCAACTCATACAGCTTATTACTAGACTCGAATATTTCTGGAAACCTGCCTGTCATGTCAATCGTCCAGACTCGATCTGTAAGCATCTGGCGATACATGTGTTTGTCTTCTTCAGATAAAGACTGCATTTTTTCATTCCAGAAAATGTCATCATCTACATTTTCACCTGGAGTCTTAGAGTTTGATTCTCCACCTTTGCTTGAATCACGCTTCTCATACTTATATTTACCAGCGTTGTCATCATCATCGTCATCATCACTATCAAAAGCAGAGCTGTTTGCATCACTTGATCCACCATCTGAACTACCATCATCTCCATCATCTTTCTTCTTTTTCTTTTGAGGATCTTTACCAGCATCTTCATCAAGATCTTCATCCACTTCATCGTCAGATGGTTCATAATCAACTTTCTCTTCTTCTTGTTCTTTATCTTCTTCACCAGCTTGAAGTAGAGGAGCTCGAGAGTACAAGTCTTTTATCAGATTGTCCATGTTCTTGTTACTCTCCTTCAGCTTTTTGTTCTCCTCTTTCAAAGCTATTATCCGTCTGGTGTTTCTCTGCTCATGTTTCAGCAACTTTTTGTTCTCTTTCTTCAACTTTTTGATTGTTTCCTTCAACTCTTCACTGTTATCATGAGATGTGACTACAACTTCCAACATCTTTTTATCATTCGACTTCAATTGCTCAATCTCGGTTTGCTGTTTGTTGATAATGCTCATCATTTCAGATAGCCTTTGGTTCACAGCAGTCATAACATCACTATCAACTGTGAACTTCTTTTTAACAGGCATCTCAGCAACTTCAGGCAGTTTGCCTTTCCTCATCTTCTTGAGCACATTGTCTAACGCTTCATTGAACTCATCAACAGGTAATTCATCTCCCTGTTGTGTGCTAGAAGTAGTTGCTGTCCTTTGCTTCTTAGATACAGGTGCAGTAACCGGTGACTTCGGACTAGAAACTGGTGGTAGTTTCTTTCCAGCAATGAGTGATTCAATCTCCCTCAATCTCTTTTGACTCGGTTTCAGTACGTTCTCTTGTTTCTTGTACTGAGGCTTCTTCTTTGATTTCGCAGCCTGTACTGGTGAACCAGGAAAATATTTTTCTACATTAAGACCCTCTTCATCTTCATCAACAAGAATTGGACTCTTATTCCCTTGATCTTCAACAGACTGGTTTAAGCTAACAGACTCACCAGCCACAGTGGCCTTGGGCGTGGTAGTCTTCAGCGTTTTAGTTTCCGAATCCCAGTGTTCATCTTCTTGCGTCTCCTCAGAATCAATCGACGCCTCATCCACAATATGCACTCCCTTCTTAGCCATTGTCTTGCTTCTTCTCGGTGTACTCTTCTTCTTAGCAGGTTCAGGTACAACCTCTATTCTGATCTCTTTTTCCTTACCCTTTCCACTCTTTGCACCAATATTAACAACCTGTCTCTTGCGCTTTGCATCTGGATCAACAGGATGTAATGGGTTATCTGGATCTGAATCACTGTTAGCATGTCTTACTAGCCCTTCACCTGGATCCTCATAATCAATCCTTGCTAGATGTCCAAATAAATGTCTTACAGGTGGACGTTCATTTACTGACAATCCTTTGTAAGCTTTCATCCTAGCAAGAGTATTGATCGACATATGTTCTTGAACAACAATGTGCTTAGGATCCCTCTTCAAATCTTTGTATTTATTATCAAACACCATCTGGAGGAATCGAGGATACAGCAAGAACTTCAGATTCCTCGTACCATTCACAGGCTCTAACAAATGTTCCATTAGCATTCCTGATACATTGAACGGTTTGTTCAATACCAGTGCCACCATCATTGAGCTAATACTCTTACGCATCAAGTCATCTCCTCCAGCAGCTGAACCAAAGACGTGTATTAACACATGTGCCAAGTATTTGAACTGTGGACACAGCTTTCCCTTATGCAATGAACCATCAGTGATCGGTCCATTGTACTTCATCCTCAGGAAGCACTTCCGTTGATCCATAAAACTAAGCTCTTTGGGATCCGTCTTCTCATCTTGCAGATTCAATGCTTCTCTAATATCCTGCTCACATACAATCACCATCTTTCCTTGGATCTTGCTAATCATAGATGACTCGCAATTCCAGAAATCTAACTTCGCTTCAGTCCAGAATTCTTGCATCATGTCTCTGTAAATAATGGTAGGTGTAGCAATCGCGTCTATCACCCGACTTCTCTTCAAGAATTCTATGATCTCGATAAACTCAGTATGCTTTTTAACCTCTCCAAGATACGCACAACAATTATGCGCATTCTCGAAGGTTAAAAGCTCTTCAGTAGCTTTCTTTACAGGCTGTGAGGATGATCCGGCTTGTTCAGTAGACTTCTCCTGTTCAGACATGGTTTGATCTGCAAAACAAAAACAAAGAAACATGTTAAAAATCGACAAAAAATTCAAACTTTGAAAATTTGGTAGTTAATCTTCTCATTCGCCCAAACGGGGGTGCGAATGAGAAAAAAATTGGTGCGAATGAGAAATTTTAAAGGTACGAATGTAAGAGTTTTTAATAAAATGTTTCATTCGCCCAATTATCGTTCATTCGCCCAGTGAAACATCTCCTTCGCTCATTGAAACATCTCCTTCGCCCATTCGATAGGTGCGAAGGAGTCTGTCTGCAATTTTAAAATTTTCAATTCTGAATTTTATTGTTTCTAATCATGTTATTTTGATTTGTTTGGCAAGTAAAGACACCGATTAAAGTTTTTAAAGCAACAATTTTATCTATCATTCATTTTATCCATGTTTTCAGTTCAAAATTAGGGTTTATCCATTTATCATGATCAACTAATCAATCTGATGGATTAACACCACTAATTGTTGTTTCTTCTCCCCCTAAAACATTGATAGAATGAATCCTAAGCATCAATTGCAACAATGAACATATTTATTGCAGGTTTTAGAAAACTAGGGCTTGAAACTGAAAAAACGACGATTTTTCCTTGTTGTGGAAGTGTTAACCTGTAAAAATGAATGGCAAATGATCAGCTAAGATAAACGATCACAATGGTATGGTGCAAAAGATCAGGGCAACAAGGTGACTTCAGTTCAGAAATTTTGAAAAACTTTTGTGAAGGTTTGAGAGGGACTGAATGGGTATTTATAGACAAGCTCCTTCGACCATTCTCACCGGTCGAATGAGATAGTTTTGTCTCCTTCGACCCTAGTTAAAGGTTCGAATGAGGCAAAAGGGTTCGAATGAGACAGATGTTCAAGAACACTCTCATTCGCCCGTTTTAAACATACGAAGGAGCATTAAAAATCCCACATTCTACCAAACGAATGGGCGAACGAGAACTGGGATTTTTGATAAATTTTTCAAATCTCAAAATCGAGTCCCGTTCCAATTATTTTTCAACTTTTAAGCATCCAACATTTATATTTTCACATTTAAAAGATTACAAAGCTCAAATGGGTCATCAAGGTTTAGAAAATCGACATCAACCACCATCAGTTATCAAAAAAGAAGATAGAAATGTAAAATCTTTTTGGATTTTCTAAAGTTTATGCTAAAACACACCTAAAATCTTTTTGAGTTTTGTAATTTTTGACGAGAAAATAAAATGCAAAAATGTAAATGAAAAACAGTAAATGTTTTTGTGAATTCCGGTAAAGGGATCATATCAGTTATTGAGAAATCTGATCACACCGTTGATCTTTTGAATTATTATCATTAAAGACAATGTGTGATCTGGCAACTGCTGATATTGTGATCCACATAAACTCACATGCAGACTTTTGTGCAGTGCTTTAAACTGATACTGTTATATATAGTATAAACATAATTGTTTGTGGTTCCCACGCACACGACATACTCCCGTATCAAGAAGTAAATGCACAAAGACTCATTGTAAAGCGTGATTATGCTTTCGTCGTCTGTAATTTACAAGGTATAATGCACAGAGGTATACAGGTCAGCAAATTAATGCAGCAAAGTAACATGTGCACTTTACCAGGTTGAGGACTGATATTAATCATGATTTGCATCAGTGATTAATACGATGTAATAGATAATCTTTGATCATCATAAAACATAAAAAGTTCCTCAATTCGGTAACTTTAAGATTTGGCATAAAGCTCTTTTATAAAGACACCCTGTCTGATCTAGGTCCGTAATGACTTACAGCAGAAGATCAGAGAGGCTATCCCCAGACAACTAATAACATAACGACCCTAAACCTCCGAGTTTTGTACAAATACCCTATCAAACGAAATTACTGTACTAAGACCATATGCCCATGAGGAGTTCATCCACACAACAATTCGTTTGATATGTTTGTATCAGACACACAGTAATAGGTCTACGAAGCCTATCAGCACATCACACAGACTCAGACACACGTCTTATATAGCAGTACATTACTTAGAATGTGTCAGATCCCCACTGATGTACTATCATTTCCCCTTTTTACTCCAGGAAATCATTTTTGATTTTTCTGATTTTTATAAATTTTTGAATTTACTGTTTCCAAGGATAAGCTGGAGCATTTCAAATATGTGACTGCCCAGATATCGTTTGTTCACAGAAATCTGACGGCATTAATCTAAGGGCAGAAGATATAGCAGTCAGCAAAGATATTTTCTAATTTTTATGGATTTTGAAATTTTTCAATGTTTTTGGATTTTCGAAATTTTTCTGAAAAGCAGTAAAAATTTAAACTAAAAAGTGATAGACTGAGGTGGTGATCAGTCTTGTTTTTCTTTAATACCATTAGCTTTTAAAAGATAATCAAATCTGGATTTGTCAAAAGCTTTGGTAAAAAGATCTACGCGTTGGTAATCAGTGTGGATTTTGACCATATCGATCAACTCTTTAGCATAACAATCACGGATAAAATGATATTTAATCCGAATATGTTTAGCCTTTGAGTGATTTACTAAGTCTTTTGTTAATGCGATTGCGGCTTCATTATCATAGTAAATAGGGGTTTTAAGAAATTGCAAACCGTAATCCACCATCTGTTGTTTGATCCAAATAACCTGTGAGCAGCAACTCGATGCCGAAACGTTTTCTGCCTCACATGTGGATAGTGCAACTGCGGTCTGTTTCTTGCATTGCCAGGTCACGAGCCTGCTCCCCATAAACTGACATCCAGCCGTTGTGGACTTGCTGTCTTTGTCACAGCCGCCCCAATCTGCATCACTAAAAGCGATTAGGTCAAAATTGTCATCATGAGGGTACCAAAGTCCTTTCGATGGACAACCCTTCAGATATCTAAGGATACGCTTGACAGCTGCAAGATGACTTTGTTTCGGCTTCGACTGATATCGTGCACAAAGACATGTTGCAAACATTATATCCGGTCTAGACGCGGTGAGATACATCAGATATCCGACGATTGCTCTGTATGTAAATGGATCAGTCAGCTCCCCCTTAGCGTCAACTCCAATCCCGTGATTAGGTTGTATCGGGGTATCCATCGGCTTCGAATAATCCATCTGGAATTGGCTCAAGACTTCAGAAACGTATTTGTTCTGGTGAATAAAGATCCCCGTTGGTCTTTGCTCCACCTGCAAGCCTAGGAAAAACTGCATTTCTCCCATTGTGCTCATTTCGAACTTTTCCTGCATAACCTTTTCAAATTCCCTGCACAGAAGTTCGTTAGTAGACCCGAAAATAATATCATCAACATAAATTTGCACAAGAAGCAAGTCATCTCCTGCTCATTTCGTGAATAGTGTGCAGTCTACCAATCCGCGTTTAAATCCTTTCGAGAGAAGATACGTGCTCAGCTCCTCATACCATTGTCTCGGAGCTTGGTGCAACCCGTAGAGAGCTTTGTTTAAAACATAAACCTTATCCCGGTGAATAGGGTCCTCAAAGCCTGGTGGTTGACTTACGTAAACTTCCTCTTTGACCACACCGTAAAGAAATGCGCTCTTTACATCCACCCGATACACCTTGAATTTCTTCCAGGATGCAAACGCCAGAAACATTCGTATAGCTTCCAAGCGTGCAACAGGTGCATAGATTTCATTGTAGTCGATTCCCTCAACTTGATGAAAACCTTGAACAACCAAACGAGCTTTGTTTCTCACTATAACTCCTCTATCATCCTTTTTACACTTAAAAACCCATTTGGTTCCGATCTTCTTTCTTCCCTGGGGAAAATCTGTCAGTGTCCAAACTCCAAGTTTCTGAAATTGTAACAAATCTTCTTGCATCGCTTCCACCCAAGCATCATCCAAAAGAGCTTCCTTGTACGTCCGCGGCTCGACCTGCGAAACATAACAAGCGAAAGACCAGTCATTTTGAAAACCAGATTTTTGTATTTTGGCATATAAAGCAAGATTGCCAATATTCTCTGGTGCTTGAGCATTTCTCAATTGCCCTCTTGTCATAACGCTGCTACCAGGATCACCAATAACCTGTTCAAGCGGGTGTATCCGATGTATCTGAGATTCCGGATAATCAGGTTCTTGCACTCCCGTTTGAGTCGTCAAATTCTCTGTAGAAACCAGATCATTACCCACATTCGATGTTGAAGCATGAGTTGTAGTTGGGTTCACTGGTGGTGTCACTGTAGCATTGTCCAGAATAGCTTCACTTGTAGCATCATCGTGTCATCTTCTGAATCTGATGAATTAAGCGTTGTTGAAGCTTCTTGGAACACTTCTTCTTCCATCACAGGAGCAGTGGTATCATTAGAAGCCGCTTGAGGATTTACAGTGATCGGACGCACTAACGGTGAAGTCACTGCGTTTTCGACCTCGTATATAAACGGAGTACAGCTTCTTCAACCATGCTATCTAGATTGAATGATTCAAAGAAGTCTTTGTAATCAAACATCCAGTCTGGACCGCCTCCCTGTACATTTTGAGTGTATCTTTGTACTTCGACGTTAGCCCACTCCTCGACTTTTCTAGTTGTAAGACCCTCAAAACCGACAGGTCAAACAGTTGGCATTCAAAGACTAAAACCATGTTAACAATTCAAAAGAAATCTTATTTTATTTCAGAAAATACGCAGCGGAATGTTAGAAGAAGTTATTAAATTTCAAAACATATTTTTCCCGAGACGAGTCAAAAGAATATTTAATAAACAACTAAAATCTTTGGAAAATAATGTAATTAACGTTCGAGCAATCTCGTAGACGTCTTCTTAATTGAAATGTCAACCGCAACGGAGTAGCCCCTCCACTGCATGCCAAGGTGTCTTTTATTCAACAACAACCTGAAATCAATCTAACGTGTATGCAAAAGTCAGCTACGCTGAGTGAGTTCAAGTTTTATAAATTTATATAAACAAGTAACTTGTCAAAATAAGATTTAACAAAATACCTCAACTTCAGAGTTAACACTAAGCGCAATCCGCTAATTTGTTTATTTTTTTCTCTCCAAGCAACAATCAAAGTCTAGGGTAAGCGCAACCCGCCTATTTAATCAAGACTTCAATTTCCATCTATAATAAGCGCATTCCGCTTATCAACACAAAGTACAATCAAGTCTATTTAGCTCAACCAAGTCTAGAGATCAAAGCAGGCATCTCCCACTTCTGTCATAGCTCAGTTTATAATAACCCATATGACATAAACCATGTAACAACCATGACACAAAACTAATACCATAAATCAGAGTAGGCCTATCCCACTTCTAATAACACCTATAACTCAAACCATATAATAACACATTAGGCGCATTCCGCCCAATTACGTTTCATGTGCCAAAATAATATGTATGAGTTAATATATATTTCTTTCGTACACAAAAGTATTTATAACTTCATCAAAATATTTTGTGACTTCACAAAATAATCATACTGGTTTAGCATGCACGTCAGCCCCAAGATATTTAAAAAAAATAATTAAAAGAGTAGGCTCAAGAACTCACCGATTACAAAGCTTTCAAATATAGAGTTAAACCACTTTGAATCGCGGCTCTTCTCGTACGAACCATGTACCACAATAACCAGCTGTTGAAGTCAACTAATATCCGCGCACGCTTACACTTCCAAATCCATTAATATGAAAGTTTAATACTCATGGCCTTCCATATATAGTCGGGTTTCCCAAGAACCGTTTACCCAAACCGGTTCTAAATCAACACCCCATGCATAACTTCCTTCTCAAATACCTTCATGCATCAAGCACCTATACCATAACAACACCAACATCACCACGTCACCTTGCAATCAGCCACACAAGCCCCATGGAATTAACAATCATCCAATAATGAATCCTACTCCATTATTTACACAGATCCCATGCAACCAATATATACTACCATTGCCATAATATCAAGTAAGCCAAATGAAATTAATCAAGACATATATAATCTTATTAATCCACACGTTCGTGGTGTAAATATCCTAACCATATCATTCTCCATCCATTGCATATTATAAGCTTCATGAGATACCTACTCTAAACTCAGGGCCACCATCATCGAAACAACATAATTGATCACTCCTTCAACCACCATCATCATCATGATAACACTACCCCATTAAACCCACTATCCGACATCTTTCCCTTGCAACTGTAGCCGCCAAAAATCCATCACGGTCCCCACCGGCGACCACCATCCATGCCTCCATCTTCGTCGTGCACCGTCACCACTCCACAACCGAACCGAAAGGACCCTTAACCCTAACCCATTCAGTACGCCCTTGGTTAAAGCCCCACCAATTAATGATTGGGTCGCGGTTTCCGAATGAGCAATACGATCCCATCCGTGAAGATGGTTATCTTTATACATTCGATATGAAACCCCAACGAGCCTACGCACGTGGCGCGATGTTGCTAACCATTGAGATCGAATCGACTAGAACCTTGTCAAACAATATCTTGAGATGACGAGTGTACCTGGTTCCAATGTCGCCTTCAACCCTTGAAGTGGGCTTTAAGAGTGCAACAATGGAGATCTACAAGATCCCTTGTACTTGTCTTTGCGGCAGCCGAATTCACAAAATGTTACAGCACCGACGTGAATCGACTTTAGGGTTTTCATTTAAATGTTTTCTTAGCATTTCATTAGCATCTAGGCCCCTTGACTTTTCACAATAGGCAACTTGCTCACAAAGTTGTAAACCATCTTCCAATAATGACAACTAAGTCCCTACAGTCACCTTTGATCAAGTTAGAAGCACTAAACTTGCTAGCGAACCCACTTGATGAGAACCGGTTAGTCGATTCCTTCAACATAGGTTTTTAGCTAAAACATATGCGTGCCGAACCCAGTTATCAACCTAATTAATAACATCGAATGTTTGAATGTTTCATAATAAAACAATAAAGAATTCACTTGATGAAAACCGGGTTTTCATTTAAATAAATATTGGCAAATTTTCGGGATGTTTCAAGTCTACCCTCCTTATAATAGGATTCGTCCTCGAATCCTGTGGCGTAGAGTACTTCTTTGCTTATAAGGATTCCATAAACTTACCAAACAATGGGTTTAGATATCCCTAAAGTAAGGCTCCGTTATGTTAACATAATCCTATGCTTAATTAGGAACCTCCCCAAAGATAGAACATCCATATGATTATTTTAGGTTAAAACTCAGAACAGAAAAGTAACAATGATGACACAAAACCATTACTATAGATCAGAGCAGGCATATCCTACTTCAATCATAGCCTAGTTTAGTCAGGTAGTCACCAAACACAGTAACTTCTCATACGGTGGCATCCCAAAAGTGGTGTGATGGCTATTGTTATATGAAATTTCCGCCAAGGGTAGGTGATAATCCCAACTACCGCCAAAATCAATAGTGCAGGCCCGAAGTATATCTTCGAGAGGTTGGATGATGCTTCCCGACTGACTATCCGTCTGCGGATGATACGCGATGCTGATGTGTAACCTAGTACCCATCTCATCATGAAACCTATTCCATAATTTTGACGTAAAACGAGTGTCTCTATGGGAAACAATAAAATTGGTACCCCGTGCCTCGATACAATCTCCCGAATAAACAATTCAGCTAACCGTTCGAAGTTAAAGGTCTCTCGTATCAGCAAGAAGTGAGCACTCTTTGTCAACCTATCCATCACCAGCCAAATGGTGTCCAACCCCTTTGGCGAACGGGGTAGCTTAATGATGAAATCCATAGTAAGATGCTCCCACTTCCACTCCGGTACCTCCAAAGGGTGGATCTTTCCAAACGGTTTCTGGTGTTCCGCCTTAACCTGTAAACAAGCCAAACTCTACTCACGTATGTCGCTACCTTGTACTTCATTGCTGGCCACCAATAGTTCTTCTTGAGATCTTGATACATTTTGGTCGCTCCCAGACGAAGTAATTTCTCCATAGTTTAAGCATGAAAACAACAGCCGCCAACTCCAAATCATGAGTCGGGTAATTAACCTCGTGAGGTTTTAGCTGGCGTGAGGCATATGCAATCACCTTACCACGCTGCATAAGAACGCACCCGAGTCCCCAGAGTGACGTGTCCAAATATATCACTAAGTCTTCAGTCCCATCCAGCAAGGCTAGGATCGGTGCATGCGTCACCCTTTTCTTTAGTTCAAGAAACGCGTTCTCCTTGCCCGAGTCCCAAACAAATTTTGCCTCCTTCTTGGTCAGTTTAGTCACGGAGGAAGCTATCTTGGAGAAATCCTGTATGAACCTCCGATAATAACCTGCCAAACCCAAAAATCTACGAATCTCAGATGGTGATTTTTTGTGTCGCCCAGTTCATCACTGCCTCCACCTTCGCGGGATCTACCATGATACCATTGGAATTAATGTCATGACCCAGAAATTGAACCTCATGCAACCAGAAAGCACACTTTGAGAA
Source organism: Ambrosia trifida (assembly GCA_028751855.1). Lineage (NCBI taxonomy): Eukaryota > Viridiplantae > Streptophyta > Magnoliopsida > Asterales > Asteraceae > Ambrosia > Ambrosia trifida. Next base: position 84,549,238 of record CM054127.1, read on the forward strand.
TTTAGCATAAAGTTTCTCATTCCTCATAGTTTGAAGAACCTCTCCAAGATGTAGAGCATGGTCCTCTTCACTTTTGGAATATATGAGAATGTTATCAATAAAAAAAATAATAACCAAACGGTCGAGCATTGGCCTACACACCTGGTTCATCAAATCCATGAATGCCGCGGGCACGTTATTCAAACCAATGGACATCACAAAAAAACTCGTAATGTCCATAACGATTACGAAAAGCAGTCTTCGGTACATCCTGCTCTCATATTTTCAGTTGATGGTAACCCAACCTGAGATCAATCTTCGAGAACCAATTAGCTCCTTGGAGCTGATCAAACAAGTCATCAATCCTTGGCAAAGGATACCTATTCTTCACCATCAAGTGATGCACATCCGCATACTACCGTCTTTCTTTTTACAATTAAAACCAGCGCACCCTATGGTGGGATACTTGGTCTAATGAATCCTTTCTCGAGCAAATCCTCCAACGGAGATGAGAGTTATTTCATTTACGCAGGGGCTAGGAGGTAAGGTCTCTGGCTACAGGTTAAGCTTTTGGCACAAGGTATATTTGGAACTCAACCTCGCGGTCTGCTGGCAATTCCGTCAAATCCTCAGAATATACATCCAAGTAATCCTGCACTACAGGGACATCCCCTAGCCCTGCGCCAGGTACGCCTTACACCAACGCTGAAACATCGTCCCCGCCTTTAGCATAGAAATAACCCAAGGTAATGAGCAACCATCGTGCCCATGAATAGTAATACGATTCCCATTCGGAGCTGTAAGTCGCATGAGTCTCTGCCCGACACAAAGTGAGCATCCACGGTAGCCAGCCAATCCATCCCGAGATTAACATCAAAGCAACCCAATGACATTAAGTACAAGAGAATAGGAAGACTATGGCCCGATAACTCGATCCGACAATTATCTACAGCCTTGGTCACAAGGAGTGAATTTCCTACTGCAACCTTGTCCTCGATTAAATGTCTAGTATCCTTGGGATCTTATCTAACCCAATACAAAAGGTGATAGACACAACCCATACAAAACATTCACGATAAAACCGTCACATGATCCGTCACAAGGCATATTCAGGATGTGTAAAGTAAGGGTAAACTTCTAATAACGTTGATCAAGTGTGATTAGCTATTTACTTTACTTTAGTCACCCTAAACACAACAAGTTACGACCACATTAACAATTCTGCCTACACATTAACACAAATACACATGGTATTTAACTATTAAAACTTAAAGGTTTGCAATTAACCATTGAAGTAGGGAATTCTATCCTACCTCAAGACACAAGAGCATAACACCCTTATGAATTATTGCACTTAAGCACTCAATAAGAGCCGTCATAACATACTCAAACAAATATAGGTATTGGGTTTCCTTCTGACACTTTATGTATCTAAGTGTTCAACGAGAAGCATTCCAACCTACGTATCGTGCATTATACACTACATAATAACTTTCCCATATTACATCAAAATGTAAGGGCACTAACCGCTCATTTATGACTTCATGCTATTAAGCATCCAGTGAGATATATATATATATATATATATATATATACATACATACGTCAAAACTAGGGATTACATCTTGGCATGCATGCTACCCAACAGTTGACATTTCTTAGTAATAGTTTGGTCCCATACCAGATTCGAGTTCGAGCACAAACTGCCCGAATCCCTAGAACCATTGCTCAAATACCAACTTGTAAGACCCTCAAAACCGACAGGTCAAACAGTTGGCATTCAAAGACTAAAACCATGTTAACAATTCAAAAGAAATCTTATTTTATTTCAGAAAATACGCAGCGGAATGTTAGAAGAAGTTATTAAATTTCAAAACATATTTTTCCCGAGACGAGTCAAAAGAATATTTAATAAACAACTAAAATCTTTGGAAAATAATGTAATTAACGTTCGAGCAATCTCGTAGACGTCTTCTTAATTGAAATGTCAACCGCAACGGAGTAGCCCCTCCACTGCATGCCAAGGTGTCTTTTATTCAACAACAACCTGAAATCAATCTAACGTGTATGCAAAAGTCAGCTACGCTGAGTGAGTTCAAGTTTTATAAATTTATATAAACAAGTAACTTGTCAAAATAAGATTTAACAAAATACCTCAACTTCAGAGTTAACACTAAGCGCAATCCGCTAATTTGTTTATTTTTTTCTCTCCAAGCAACAATCAAAGTCTAGGGTAAGCTCAACCCGCCTATTTAATCAAGACTTCAATTTCCATCTATAATAAGCGCATTCCGCTTATCAACACAAAGTACAATCAAGTCTATTTAGCTCAACCAAGTCTAGAGATCAAAGGAGGCATCTCCCACTTCTGTCATAGCTCAGTTTATAATAACCCATATGACATAAACCATGTAACAACCATGACACAAAACTAATACCATAAATCAGAGTAGGCCTATCCCACTTCTAATAACACCTATAACTCAAACCATATAATAACACATTAGGCGCATTCTGCCCAATTACGTTTCATGTGCCAAAATAATATGTATGAGTTAATATATATTTCTTTCGTACACAAAAGTATTTATAACTTCATCAAAATATTTTGTGACTTCACAAAATAATCATACTGGTTTAGCATGCACGTCAGCCCCAAGATATTTAAAAAAAATAATTAAAAGAGTGGGCTCAAGAACTCACCGATTACAAAGCTTTCAAATATAGAGTTAAACCACTTTGAATCGCGGCTCTTCTCGTACGAACCATGTACCACAATAACCAGCTGTTGAAGTCAACTAATATCCGCGCACGCTTACACTTCCAAATCCATTAATATGAAAGTTTAATACTCATGGCCTTCCATATATAGTCGGGTTTCCCAAGAACCGTTTACCCAAACCGGTTCTAAATCAACACCCCATGCATAACTTCCTTCTCAAATACCTTCATGCATCAAGCACCTATACCATAACAACACCAACATCACCACGTCACCTTGCAATCAGCCACACAAGCCCCATGGAATTAACAATCATCCAATAATGAATCCTACTCCATTATTTACACAGATCCCATGCAACCAATATATACTACCATTGCCATAATATCAAGTAAGCCAAATGAAATTAATCAAGACATATATAATCTTATTAATCCACACGTTCGTGGTGTAAATATCCTAACCATATCATTCTTCATCCATTGCATATTATAAGCTTCATGAGATACCTACTCTAAACTCAGGGCCACCTCAGACCACCATCATCGAAACAACATAATTGATCACTCCTTCAACCACCATCATCATCATGATAACACTACCCCATTAAAACCACTATCCGACATCTTTCCCTTGCAACTGTAGCCGCCAAAAATCCATCACGGTCCCCACCGGCGACCACCATCCATGCCTCCATCTTCGTCGTGCACCGTCACCACTCCACAACCGAACCGAAAGGACCCTTAACCCCAACCCATTCAGTACGCCCTTGGTTAAAGCCCCACCAATTAATGATTGGGTCGCGGTTTCCGAATGAGCAATACGATCCCATCCGTGAAGATGGCTAGCTTTATACATTCGATATGAAACCCCAACGAGCCTACGCACGTGGCGTGATGTTGCTAACCATTGAGATCGAATCGACTAGAACCTTGCCAAACAATATTTTGAGATGACGAGTGTACCTGGTTCCAATGTCGCCTTCAACCCTTGAAGTGAGCTTTAAGAGTGCAACATGGGAGATCTACAAGATCCCTTGTACTTGTCTTTGCGGCAGCCGAATTCACAAAATGTTACAGCACCGACGTGAATCGGCTTTAGGGTTTTCATTTAAATGTTTTCTTAGCATTTCATTAGCATATAGGCCCCTTGACTTTTCACAATAGGCGACTTGCTCACAAAGTTGTAAACCATCTTCCAATAATGACAACTAAGTCCCTACAGTCACCTTTGATCAAGTTAGAAGCACTAAACTTGCTAGCGAACCCACTTGATGAGAACCGGTTAGTCGATTCCTTCAACATAGGTTTTTAGCTAAAACATATGTGTGCCGAACCCAGTTATCAACCTAATTAATAACATCAAATGTTTGAATGTTTCATAATAAAACAATAAAGAATTCACTTGATGAAAACCGGGTTTTCATTTAAATAAATATTGGCAAATTTTCGGGATGTTTCAAGTATTGTAACGATCCCACATCGGTTGGGAAGGAGAACTAACACTTCTTTATAAGAGGTGGGATACCTTCCCTATCGTGACGCGTTTTGGCGTGGGAATTGCCTATGACCAATGCAAAATCGGGACATGCCCGGACAATATCGCGGTACGGGAGTGGGCTGTTACAAATGGTATCAGAGCCAGGGCCGGGCCGTTGTGCCAGCGAGGACGCTGGGCTCCTTAAGGGGGGTGGATTGTAACGATCCCACATCGGTTGGGAAGGAGAACTAACACTTCTTTATAAGAGGTGGGATACCTTCCCTATCATGACGCGTTTTGGCGTGGGAATTGCCTATGACCAATGCAAAATCGGGACATGCCCGGACAATATCGCGGTACGGGAGTGGGCTGTTACACTAGTTCTTTTGTTGAAAACCCTTTTTAGTGGGGTTGCATATCCAACAAAATAGCCTTCTTCAGCCTTTGGCACGAACTTCTCCGAAGGATTAAGCATTGTACACGGGGCTCCAAACGGTTCTAGATACTCTAGATTCGGATTTCGTCGGTTCAACAGCTCATAAGAAGTTTTGCCAAACTTCTTCAGTGTTAAAACACGATTTAGAGTGTAACATGCTGCGTAAATTGCTTCGTTCCAGAACATGACTGGAAGATTTGAGTCCGCAAGCATTGTTCTCGCCGTTTCGATTAGAGTCCTATTCTTTCTTTCTGCGACACCGTTCTGTTGGGGTGTATACGGAGCGCTGTATTCGTGATGAATTCCCTTGTTTTCACAAAGAGCATCCATCTGAGCGTTTTTGAACTCCGTCCCATTATCACTCCAGATTCGTTTGATCTTTAGACCATAGATATTCTCCAGACGAGTAAACAGAACTTTCAGGTTGTCAAACGTGTCGCTTTTCTGGTGTAAGCACATAGCCCATGAGAATCTTGAATAATCGTCAGTCACCACAAGACAGTACAATTCCCCGGCATGAGTTTTACGCTTGACTGGACCAAATAAATCCATGTGCAAACGCTCAAGCGGTAGTTCAACGGAATTAACTTTCTTTGGTCTATGGGTCTGTTTGTGCTGCTTACCCTTTTTACAACTAATACACTTGTCATTCAAATGGAAATGTTTCACATTAACTCCCGTGACAAGTTCATTCTTTACCAACTGGTTCATCTTTCTCAAATGAATGTGTCCCATTCTCCTATGCCACATAATAGATTCTTTTTCTGTAGCATTAGAGAGGAAACACGTGACTTGGCCATGGGTGGTCATAGCTTTGGACATATCGAGAATATACAAATTTTTTACTCTTGGTGCCTTTAGCATCACCCACTCTTTTGGAAGTTCAAAACCCGGTTTCAGGATGTAGCAAGATTTGTCGTCAAAATAAACAGAGAATTGCTTATCACAGATTTGGCTGACACTGAGTAGATTGTAATCTATCTGTTTCACATACAATATCCGCTCAAATGTCACTACCCCATTGCTAACACTACCCTCCATCGTAATGTAGCCTCCTTTATTTCCTGCAAACGCTACGTAACCTCCATTTATGTTCTTGATATCAAAGAGTAGCGTGAGATCCCCTGTCATGTGGCCAGAACCTCCACTGTCAACAATCCAGAGGCTGCTAACAGGGCCAGCTGGAGCTCCCTGCACATATCAAGTAAAGCAATTAGATCTTTCGGGGGACCCAAGCCTGTTTGGTCTTGGGTCTTTGAACTGGTTGTTTCAAAGATTCATTAGATTCACAAACATCTTGGGTTTTATCAACCCCTTTCTTTTCACACTCAACTTTCTTTTTCTCAGATTTCACATTCTGTGAAGTTGAAGCACCCTCAGACTCCTTTGATGACCAAGACTGTTCAGACCTTTTCAAGATCCGGATCTGAGATTTTGAGGTCTCAGCCGGTTTCTTTACTTCGTCTTTAAATGCTACCTTCTTGGTTACCTTCTCTGATTTAACAGAGACAGGTCCAACTGCTGATTTGGCATTAGGTTTAGCAGGAACCTTTTTGTTTTCAGCAGTTGTGTTCATCAATGGTTTCTTCAATGGTTTCTCAGTGGCTATCCGGTTGCATTTGTCATAAGTCATCGGACGATTTTCCCTTTTGTTGTAAAAATTGTTTTGGTTATAATAAGGTGCTGGCTGAGGGAAAAACCGTCTTTGTGGATAACTGTAATTGTCAACCGGATAATCATGTCTCTGCTTCATCTCCACCTCGTGCCTCTTGTGTCGTACATACGGGCAGGTGGCAAGTAAATGTCCCCTTTTCCCGCACTTAAAATACGCACGGTACTCTTCATAGTTTTCCTTGATGTTCGACTTGGAAAAACTCGCAATGGGATATTGATCAACCATGCACTGTATCCTTAAACTCTCAGGAGCTGGTTCCTTTGAGTAAGTCGGCTCAATAAAACTATTTGACTTGTCTACTGGCTTAACGAATTGTGTGACGTTGACCTTTGCGTCTTTAGAATTATCCGAATAAATTTTCTCTAAAATGGCTGGAGGAATATCATTGGTTCGTTCATGTTTTGGGAACCAAATTGTACTTTCCTGCCATATCTTTTCAATTTTGGAATAGTTCACAAATTGAATCGGATATTCGTCATCAGACATAATCTTATCGGAGCCTTGCATCCGATAGAAAACTTTTACAGGTTTATCACATGATTCGTTGTTCATTTCATTTGATTTCTCAGTTTTAGTTTCAATTTTCTTTTCAACAGATTTAACCACATTTTTCCCATCTTTCTTTTCAACATTTTTATCAACAGACTGCTCAGCTTTCTTAGCAACATTTTTTGCTGGTTGATTCTTTCTGTGAGCATTAGCCATGGGATGGACAATCTGAGATGGTGAGACTGGTTCAGTAGTGATTATATGATTTTCATCAGGAATATCACTTTCATTCTCAACAACTATCTCAGACTGTTCATCTTCTTCATCAGAATCATCAGCAGCTACCACACCCTCATTGTTTCCCAATACAGGTCTCACATCAGAATACGGGTCTCCGACACTGGATCTGTTGGACTCGTTATCTGATGTGGAGTCAGATTTGACTAGAGTCTCCGGTGCTATCGCATGTAAATTATGATTCTTGAACAACACCGGAGATGGGACAGCTTTGTCGTTTGCACTACTTGACTGTGAAGGTTCTTCGATGATGTGGTCAACTACATAAGCAATGTGCTTATAGCTCTCTAATTTTTTATTCACCTTTTTAGCGAAGCACTTTATGGTTGCCATTTCTAACTTTGTGTTTTCCATTTCATTTATATAGTTGTTAATGGCAAGTTGCTTTATAGACAAAGTCTTTTTCAGTTCAGAAACATCCTTTTTGTAACCATCAAGTACTTTGTTGAAATCTTTTGATTCTTTTTGATAATTTTGACAGTTTATTTTAGCACTCTCAAGTTGTACCTTGAGTTGCTTATTTTCTTCTGTCAATTTATCAAAATCAGAACATTTAACACAAATTTTAGATTGAGATTCAGTACTTACCGGTTTAGGTGGTTCTGTCATTGCCATCAACGCGAAATGAGCTTCCTTCCCTGCAAAGAATTTTGAGTAGTCAATCTTTGTGCAGGCATCATCCACCATGCACGACTTGCGGGTCATAAGAAAATCCGCTTCAGCTAGCAACTGATCGATGTCGTCGTCTAGTGAGTTCACACTAGCTTCTGAGTCAGAATCACTTTCCATGTCCGAATAAGCTGAATCATATTGCTCTCCAACATCTGTGATAGAATCAAGAATCATTCCAGACTTCTTGTCTTCACACTCATCATTCACATCCTCATTCAACTCTTCTATTTTCAACTCCGTCAATTTTTCTGTCACAACATCCTCTTCAATCTCCACATGTTCATCCAAACTCATCTTTTGTGCTACACAAGCCACATTTCCTGCAGTAATCTCTTCAACTCCTAATTGCATACCCGTCCAATCAAAACCTTCATCCTTTTGGATCACAAGTGCTTGGTTTTGATTTTCAGTTTGGGTTTGGGTTTGAGTGTTACGTGTAGAGATTGGAACAATGGTTCGGTTTGGATTCTGTTGTGGTTGGTTTTGAGATGTGGATTGTCTAGTATTGGTGTTTTGTTGTGTGTTTTGACGGTTCTGGTAGTTGTTTTGAGGTTGAAAGCTAGAGATGTTTGGACTGTTGTATGATACCTGATTCTGGTTTTGGTTTTGTCTGTTTTGGTAGCTTGAGTTGAACGGGTTTCGATTACCTTGCTGAGCCGGCTGTGTACACTCTCTCTTGAAATGACCCTTCTCACCACAATTAAAACATGTAACCTTGGCTTTGTTAAAGCCGTAAGTAGTGTTTGGAGAAGTCGAAAGGTCAGTTCTTCCTGTTTTCTGGATAAAATCAGTGGCTCTTCTCATGATGCTAGCAAACGCCCACTGTATGTCCATAAGCTCCATTTCCTCTTTATCGATTTGTGCATAGTCCTCATTGGTTAGATTGTTGTTTCCAATCTGACTAGCAACTAAACCGTTGTATGATGCAACCATAGCAGATACTAATGCTACATGCTGTTGAGCAATCTCAACAGTAACATTGTTAAGATTAGAAGTCTCTAACACAATCGGACTTTGATTTGATTGTGTTTGAGTGATCTGCATTTGGTTCATGTGAGGATTATATGGTTGTTGTTGAGGTTGACTGGCTGTGTAACAGGCAGCTTGTTGCATAGGTGAAAAAGGTGGAATGAAATTTGGTGTTTGATAAGATTGTGGTGTGTATGATGAAGTTTGGGCAAGATAGTTTATTGGTGCTTTGGTGGGTTCAACAACATTAGATACGCAAGAAATATGAGGTGCAACACTTGAAGTAGAGCTAGAAGTTGAAAGAGAAGTAGATGTACCACTCACATACAACTCTGGGTTCTGTGGAATCCGTGCTCTCTTTGCTTTCCTTTTCTCCTCCATTTCTTTGTTCTCCAGTTTTTGTATGAACTCATTGATAGTCCAATACTGGTATGCATCTTTTTCTTTCAACACTTCAATGTGTTGGTTCCAATATGGTGGTAAAGCATCAGCAAATTTATCCACCAGTTCTGGCATTGGTATGCTAATCTCGTAGCTCGAAAGCTCTGTGAGCAAATGGCAATACCTTGGAACCAATTCTTTTAATGTCTCATTACCCATGTAACTAAAGTTCTCGAACTCTTTACGAAGCTCTTCCATTCTCAGCTTCCTAGTCTTCTCATTACCATCATGTCTATTTCTCAGCATATCCCACAACTGTTTTGAAGTAGTACACGATTCGAACTGATGCAGCAAGTCAGTGTTGATCGCCTGAGATAATTGAGAAAACGCCTTTTTCTCGATCGCGAACTTCTTTTTCTCATCATCAGCCAAATTCTCCAATGGTATAGGTTCTCCAGTGTTCTCCAGAATAGGAGCAACATAACCTTTCACTATCATCTGCCATGCCTCAGCTCCCTCTAAGCCTTGTCCCTCCACATGTATCTTGAACTTTGTCTTCCATGTGTTATAATCCATCATATCCATGAGCTTTGGTGGATGATTGCCACTGCCTGATGATAGATCATGAATAAGTGTAGATAGGGCATTGGTCGTTTGTGAGTGAACGGCAGCTGCTGCTACTCCCCAATAATAGCCAATTTGTTGCTGTACAGGTTGCACAACTTGCTGAGGAGTAGAACTAGTCATAGCCATGTAATTGATTGGCTGAGATGGTGGACTAGTCTTCTGAGCTGCAACTGACCATGGATCTCTTGGTGTCTGCTGCTGTGGTGCTTGATTAGGTCTTGGCGTTGTTGGAAAGTTCCACATCTTAACCTATAAATGTTCAAACACGAAAAGATTAGAAAAATTTTAAAACAAATTTCTCCTTCGCACTATCGTATGGTCGAATGAGGAAATTTCTTCTCCTTCGACCGTTTTGCAAGATACGAATGTGGACTGTGATAACACACAAACTCTTTCGACCATTTGTTTTCTCTTTCGACCGATTTGTCCCTCCTTCGACCGTTCGATCAGTCGAATGTAACACAGATGGACGAATGTAAACAGATAAGCTATAAGACTCTACGTTTGCCCACAAAAACTACACCTTCGACCACAAATTCACTCGTTCGACCAAATTAATTCACACCTTCGACCGTCTCTCTAGGTTCGACCCCTGGTATTTAAAACGGTTATTCTTTGAAAATCTGTTAATTTTGATCATGTTTATCAAATGTTGATAGATTTTGATGATCTTAATCAGGTTTTGAATCGGAATTGATTTGGAACAAATTTATCAAAGAGAATTATCCATTTTAACCATGAAAACAAGTTGTAATCAATCAAAAACTTATCAAATTAGTTTGTTCTATGAAAACATAAACTTTTTGAACAAAATTGGGTCCAAATCAACTGAGAAACTATCAATTTGTGGTTGTTTGATCCAGAATGGCTCTGATACCACTTTGTATGTGCTATAAGGATCGTCAAATCAACAAAGAAATGATCAAACAAGTTTGTTTTAGGTGCGGAAACCCTAAAACAATCACAAAATGATAATCAAACAGATCAAAACAAGTAAATCATCATTTCAAACCTTTTTCATTAATAATCAAGACTCAATTACACGTTGATAAAGTGAAAACAACAAGGTATGAACATCAATTAAGCTAAATAATATCCTAGAGAGAGAATCAGAAAGTGGAGGGAACAAAATGACTCAAAAGTTGCATTCAAAAAATCAGCTTGACATATATATAGTCTGCACATTCGCCCACTTTGTAAGTGCGAATGTGCAGGTTTGACCACTTCATCCGGTCGAACCAAGCCATACATAAGAAACCTATTCTACTTTCGACCAAAACCTCTCCTTCGTACCTTCTGATTCTCCTTCGACCAAACTAAAACCTCCTTCGCCCATTCGACTATTAACAAAAACAAGTTTATTGAACAATCCGAAGCGCTAGTCGCATAAATGCATCTGCAGGAAACGGTCATGGAAACGGGAACGGTAATGGAAACCACAACGGAAACGGGAATGGTCTCCCAGCTTACACTCTTAAGCACTTTAATTCCTGTAATCCCCCTAAGTTCAGTGGAGAAGAAGGAGCTACGGGACTTCTACAATGGTTCGAGGGCATTGAGAATACCTTCATTAACAGTGAGTGTCCCGATAACTTAAAGGTTCGTTATGCCATGAGTGTTTTTCACAAACGAGCACTCACTTGGTGGAATGAGGAAAAGCGCACCCGCGGAGCTGAAGCTGCACTGGCCTTAACTTGGGATCAACCTAAAGACATTATGAAGGCAGAGTTCTGCCCTCGTAATGAAATCAAGAAGCTAGAAGATGAGTTTTATGATCTTTCTCAAGATATTGGAGAAAACCTTGCCTACAACACTCGTTTTCACGAACTTAGTCTACTGCTACCACACAAGGACACCCCCTTGCCTATTGCAATTGAAAAATACATTGGTGGCTTACCCATGCAGATTTAGGACACGGTGTGGGGAAGGAACCCTGCTACTCTGGAAGAAGCAAAGCGCTTGGCAGCCACCCTAATGGATAACGATGTGAAGGCAGGAACCCTGACCCGGAAAGGGGAAAAGAAAACTGTTGCAAAGGATACTCCCCAACCTGTTGTTGAAATTAAAACTGAGGTCTCAACCAATGGAAGGCGCAAGGTCAGGAATTTTGCAATAGACGCCACTGTCCCACCCAACAAGAAACAATATAACGGGAACCAACCTAAGTGTGACACCTGCCAATATCACCACCCAACCCAAGTGCCATGCCGTCAGTGTACCAATTGTCAAAGGTATGGGCATCTTGCGGATGCTTGTCGAATTCCTGCTACAAACGCCCTTGCTGCTCCAAATAATCCTGCTAGGGACCCTCCAGCTGCTTAACAGCAAGCCCCACCATTTGAATGGTGTTTGCTCTTTAATTCTATGTATTGACGCTTTTGATTTGAGTAATAAATTCTAGTATTATCATAACACATGGATGTATGCTTGTTTGAATGTGAACTAATTGCTATATTAATACCTAAACCATACTTGTTATACTTGCTTACTTGTACAACAGGTAGTTGGCTACCAAATAACCTACTCAACGATTGGTAGAGGTCATCATGTCTTTCCAACAGTCGGGAGAGGCCCTACAACCTGCTCAACGACTGATGGAGGCTATCGAAGCTGCTCAACAATCGGTAGAGTCATAGAAGGACACAAAACCCTAATGTAAGGTAAATTGGTGATTGCGGTCCGGAACGTAATCATGAATTTACAGGTACGTTAAGGTAGTGTGAAATTTTATCAAGGTTTTCGGTAATTGACCAATCATAAACTCTAGTTACCTAGTAGTTCATTTAGTCTTTCTATAGTCAATCAACTCGTGCATTTCTTTTAGAATTCCTAAAACTTAAGTTTAGCGTTTTGATAGATTCTTACTCACCTTGCTATTTCAGACCAACTTAATCCAACCCTTAAAAACTCACACATATCATTCCTCTTACCCAAAGTATTTGAAACAGTTTATTTTATAAAGTTCATGTTATGCCACAGTTACCCTCACACTTACCCGAAAACCCTCAACCCTATGTTTTAATAACTTCGGGACGAAGTTCCTAAAAGTAGGGGAGACTGTAACATTACGCAATTATACTTGTACGCTACTATTATAATGAATAAAAAACAAGTTTCGTTATTATTATTCGCTTTTAATCATTATTGTGGCGTATTTGTAACCCTAATACTATATTAATTATATATAATATACATATATATAATAAAATGTCAAAAAAATAATAATATTGCTTGGGCCGGGAATCGAACCCGCGCCCCAAGCCGGGTCACAACCTCAAACAACATTACCAACTGATCTTCCCAACATTTGTGATTGATATCCAACACGTATTAATCTTATAATGTAATTGAATACTCACAGTTGACTTAGAAAAGTCAACTGTGACGAACGATTCCATAATTAACCAAATTAAACGCGTTTTTGATTTTGTTTTGGTATGATTTCATGATTGATTGACCATTACGCGTAAAACCCACGAGCTATCATCATCAATTCGATCCAATTATGTCCAATTAACCGCGTCATCATCTTTATGAGGGTCAAACCTTCCAATTCAACGACCCAGACCCTATCACTATAAATTGGACCTCCCCAAACCTTCTACACTCGCCGATAACTCTCCTTCAATCCTCAATTTCTGTATTAAATCTGCTGTTCATGAGTTTTTGTTCGTGTTTGACTTTCAGCGTTGACTGATCAATTCGTATTCAAATCGTGTTTGTAAGTATCATTTTCTCAGTGGGTTTTGATCTTCGGCAATCACACAACAATAACCCTCTGATTAATTGGGTTATTGTTGTGTGAATCAACCAATTGAAATTTCTAGGGTTCGAACGTTTTAATTGGGGAAGAACACATACCAGTACGTGGTTTTATAATTTATATAAACTGCAATCAAACACAACCCCTGATCTAGATCAGGTGGTTGTGTCTGATGTTGTTTAACGAGGTCACGCGGGTTCGAGTCCCACTGAAACGGTTTTAACCTTTTTCTTATTTAACTAAATATAAATCTGATTTTCCTATATTATATAATTAAACTAATTAGAAATCGAACGTTCTCAGGGTCCAGACCAGTTGGTCTGGGCTTGTGATTTAAAACACACGAACCGGCCAAGGGCCCGGGTTCGAACCACGACATCAACAAACATTCTTTTTAATTAAACATATATATATATAATCCTTTATTTTTTTTAAAATTCATTTTAAAATACTAAAACTCTTTTATAAATTCTACAAAAATTATATTATGTTAATCTAGTGAAAAAGTTTAACATACAATTTTTAGTTTTCAAAAATTTATTTATTTAATATATATAATAAATAATTCAAGTTTATTCTATTTTATTTATAAAATTCTATAAAAATATCAAAAATTTTTATAAATTTCCACAAAAATTATTCTGAGTTTTTATAACAATAAACTTTTCTGAAATGATTTTTATTTCTGAAAAATCATTTATTTAATATTTTTAATCAATTTTTGTTAGTTTTAAGCATAAATAAATCATAATAAATTCATTTTTCAATATTTTTGCACCAAAATTTTATATAAATTATTTCTGATTATTTGGAACAGAAATACAATTTTTAAATTAATAAATCTGTAAATTTAATATTTTTAAATATTAAAGTTATATTTTGACAATTTGAAATAAATAGATTTAATATTCTATTTTTAAGAAAATAATTTTATAAAAATTATTTTCATACTTTAAACTTATTACTGTGACCATCTTTAAATTAAAATTTACTAAAAGACTTTTGTCTATTTATTTATCATATTTCTCTCTATTATCAAACATTTTAATTATTAATCAAACGAGCACTTATCCCCAATTCGAGGCCCTAGAATATATATTTGTAGACTAGATAGACTTAGACATATTTATTACCTTAATTATAGGGTAATACTTGGCATTGTTGGGCAACACACTATTCTATTTTTCAAGAGATATAACATTTTTGCTAAGGTGAGTTTTACATAGCCCCTTTTCTATTTATCACCATTTTTTGGGTGAAACATGTTACAACATTCTATATGCAATTCAATCATAAAGTGTCTATGTGTTTTTCTATGTTGCATTATGTCTTAAACATGACTAGGGTAAGCACAATTCTAGCATAATCATTAACATTGATCAGCCGACGGTATACAATGATAGATCTATGGGACTAACAATCCCACCCGGATACGTGCCTCCTACAAAGGTAGCGTGGGTGATTGTTATCGCATAACATAATCGAGTGAACCATGAGCGTATGGGATGTACCACAATATAACAGTCACAAGGGTTGATTATGCACTCGATTTACTTCTAGTATGTTTTCACATATGGACTAGACTTGCCATGACACTTGAATTGTACAAGTTTTATTCGATTATCAAAACCTATGTAATTCTCACCAACTTTTGTTGACCCAAAAATATTTTCAAAATTAACGTGTTTCAGGTAACAATGAAGCTGAGGCTTGAGTTTGCATGAGGATTTATCATGAAGTTTTTATTTGAAGCTATTTGAAGTTGTTGCATTACTTGATATCATGTATTTGAATTCCTAGACATTATTTCATTTGAATATTTATGTTATGAATAAATTATTTAAAATTTAATTTATACCATGTGCTACTGAAACAATCATCAATACGTGACATCCCGATGTTTCCGCCATCGGTTGGGGTGTTACAGATGCGTACCAATACTGGACCATTAATGAGTTTATTCAGAAGGTTGAAAACAAAGAGATGGAAGAAAAGAGGAAGGCGAAAACAACACAAGTTCCTCAGAATCCAGAGTTATACCATGGCGGTACAGCTTCATCTCTAGCTAGTTCAAGTTCTAGTTCTACTGTTGCTCCACACATTGCTTGTGTATCAAGTATTGTTGAACCACCCAAAGCCCCCATAAATTACTTTGCTCAAACTTCATCTTATACCCCACCATCATACCCTACTACTACTTACATTCCACCATTTTCACCGATACAACAAGCTGCTTGTAATTCTACAAGTCTAAACCAACCTCAACAACAATCCTATATTCCTCAAATGAATCAAACCCAAATGAACCCAAGTCAACCTAATCAGAGTCCAATTGTGCTGGAGACTTCGAACTTGAACAATGTTACTGTTGAAGTTGCACAGCAACATGTAGCATTGGTTTCTGCTATGTCGCTTCTTATAACGGTTTAGTCGCTAGTCAAATTGGTAACAACAATCTAACAAGTGAGGACTATGCGCAAAATGACAAAGAAGAGATGGAGCTCATTGACATCTAGTGGGCGTTTGCTAGTGTTATGAGGAGAGCTACTGAGTTCATCAAGAAGACGGGCAGAACTGATCTTTCTACTTCTCCAAACACCACATATGGCTTCAACAAAGCCAAAGTGATATGTTTTAATTGTGGTGGGAAAGGTCACTTCAAGAGAGAATGCACACAGCCAGCACAGCAGGGGAACATAAATCCTTTCAACACCAACTATCAGAACCGTCAAAATCAGGTATCATACCAAAGTCAACACAACTCCAATTTTCAACAACAAAACAACTACCAAATCCGCCAAAACAACTCACCAAACAATATGGTTAGACAAAACACTACACAAACCAGAACCAAAATCCAACACCACACAATCCAACCAGAACTATATTTCCTATCTCTACACAAAACAGCCAAACCCAACCAGATAACAAGAACCAAGCTTTGGTGATTCAGAAAGATGAGGGTTTTGATTGGACTGGTATGCAACTCGGCGTTGAGGAGATTACTGCTGGTAACATGGCGTGTGTTGCCCAGAAGATGGATTTGGATGAGTCGGTATCTGTTGAAGATGTTTTGGTGACTGAGAAGATGTCTGTGTCTGAAGTGAAGATTGAAGAGTTGAGTGAAGAAAGTGATGGTTGTGTTGAGAAGAAGTCGGGATTGATCCTTGACTCTGTTACTGAGATTCCAGAACAGTGTGATTAAGCTTATTCTGATACGGAGAGCGATTCTGATTCTGAAACTAGTGTTAACTAACTAGATGATGATATCGATCAACTTCTTGCCGAAGCTGATTTTCTGATGACACGCAAATCTTGCATTGTGGATGATGCTTTTACCAGAATCGACTATTCTAAATTCTTTGTTGG
Organism: Ambrosia trifida; assembly: GCA_028751855.1. Lineage (NCBI taxonomy): Eukaryota > Viridiplantae > Streptophyta > Magnoliopsida > Asterales > Asteraceae > Ambrosia > Ambrosia trifida. Next base: position 84,566,096 of record CM054127.1, read on the forward strand.
AAAGGAAGCACACTTTGCATTGATGGCGATGACTGAGCCTCCTAAGCAGGTAAGTTCTGAATCTAAACTAGATATGAATAGTGAGAGGTATTGTGGTGCATGCAATAGATTGACAGAGGATAATAAGCAACTCAGGGTTCAGCTTGAGAGTGCTAAGATCAACTGTCAATCGTATCAAAAAGAAGTACGAGAATTTAATAAAGTGCTTGATGGTTACAAGAAAGACATTTCAGATCTTAAAAAGACTTTATCTTTGAAACAATTGGCCATTAACAACTATATCAATGAATTGGAAAATACAAAACTTGAAATGGCTACCATCAAGTGCTTTGCAGAAAAGGTCAACAAGAAGCTTGAAAGCTATAAACACATTGCATATGTTGTTGACCATATCATTGAGGAGCCTTCACAGTCAAGTAGTGCAAACTACAAGGAAGTCCCATCTCCTGTATTATTTGAAAACCATACTTTGCATTCAATAACACCGGAGAGCTCAGTTAAATCTGACTCGACATCGGATGATGAGTCTAACACCTCTAGTGTGGGAGACCCAAATTCTGATGTTCGGCCTATTTTGGGACTAAATGATGAAGGTGTGATTGCTGTAACTGATGATTCCGACTTTGAGGATGACAAATCTGAGAAGGTGTGTGATATTCCTGCTGAAAATCACATAATTACAAATGAACAAGTGTCACCATCTCAGATTATGCATCCCATGGCTAACGCTCATTGAGCGAATCAATAAGTTAAGTCTGTTGAGAAAAATGAACAATGTGACAAACCCATCAAAGTTTTCTATCGGATGGAAGGATCCGATAAGATAATTTCTGGCGAGGAATATCCAATCAAATTTACCAACTATTTCAAGATTGAGAAAATTTGGCAGGAGAGTACCATTTGGTTCCCAAAACATGAGCGAACAAATGATGTACCTCCAGAGGTTTTAAAGAAAATTTATTTGGATGTTCCAAAAGAACCAAAGGTTCATGTCACAGAATTTATCAAGCCAAAAGAGAAGGCTAATAGTTTTCTTGAGCCGACTTACTCCAAGGACCCAGCTCCTGAGAGTCTTAGAAGGAAGTGTGTGGATGATCAATATCCTATCACTACATATGCTAAGTCGAAATCCAAGAACAATTTTGAGGAATACCGTGCGTGTTATAAATGCGGGGAGAAAGGGCATTTACTTGCTCACTGCCCGTATGTTAGGCACAAAAGGCATGAGGTTGGAGGGAAGCAAAAATACCAGAGTCCAGTCGATAATCATTGTTATCCACAAAGACGATTTGTTCCACAACCAGCACCATTTTATAACCAAAACAGATATTTTCAAAAGAGGGAAAATCGTCAGATGACATATGACCGTCGAAACCGGATAGCCATGGAAAAACCTCTTAAGAAACCTGTGGTGAACACAACTGTTGACAAGCAAAAGGTACCTGTAAAACCTGCATTCAAACCAACAGTTGGACCTGTCTCTGTTAAATCAGAGAAGGTAACCAAGAAAGTTTCCTTTAAGGACGAAGTAAAGAAACTGGTTGAGATCCCAAAATCTCAGATCCAGATCTTGAAACGTTAGGAACAGTATTGGTCACCAAAGGGTTCTCAAGGTGCTTCATCTTCACAAAAAAAAGTGAAAGCTGAAACTGAAAAAGATTTAATTGATCAGAAAAAGATCAATTCAAATCAATTTGTTTGTGAGAAAGAATCTTTGAAACTCAATGTTCAAAGACCCAAGACCAAGCAGGCTTGGGTCCCCCGAAAAATCTAATCTTTTACTTGATATGTGTAGGGAGCTTCAGCTAGCCCTATGAGCAGTCTTTGGATTGTTGACAGTGGAGCTTCTAGTCACATGACAGGGGATTTATCGCTACTGTTTGACATCAGAGATATCAATGGAGGATACGTAGCGTTTGTCGGGAATAAAGGAGGATACATTACTATGGAGGGTAGTGTAAGTAATGGGATCGTGAGTTTTGAGAAGATTTTGTACGTAAAGCAAATTGATTATAATTTGCTCAGTGTCAGTCAGATATGTGATAAACAGTTTTCGGTATTCTTTGATGACAAATCTTGTTATATACTCAAGCCAGGATTCGTTTTACCAAAAGAGTGGGTTATGCTAAAAGCACCGAGAGTGAACAATTTGTACATCCTCGACATGTCAAAAGCTATGACTACACAAGGCCAAGTCACGTGTTTTCTCTCCAAGGCTACTGAAAGAGAATCAATCGTGTGACATAGGAGGATGACACACATTCACCTTAGAAAGATGAATCATTTGGTGAAGAATGAACTTGTCAAAGGCGTGAATGTTAAACATTTTCATTTGAATGACAAGTGTGTGAGTTGCAAGAAAGGAAAGCAGCACAAGCAGTCTCATAAACCAAAGAAAGTCAATTCAATTGAACTACCACTTGAGCGTTTGCACATGGACCTGTTCGGACCGGTCAAGCGTAAAAGTCATGCTGGTGAATTGTACTGTCTTGTGGTTACAGATGACTATTCCAGATTTTCATGGGTTATGTGCTTGCATCATAAGAGCGACACGTTTAATAATCTGAAGGTTTTGTTCACTCGATTGGAAAATATCTATGGTCTGAAGATCAAGAGAATTAGGAGTGATAATGGGACGGAGTTCAAGAATGCACAGATGGATGCTCTTTGTGAAGACAAAGGAATTCATCATGAATACAATGCTCCGTATACCCCTCAACAGAACGGTGTCGCAGAACACAAAAACAGGACTCTAATTGAAGCGGCAAGAACAATGCTTGCGGATTCCAATCTTCCAGTAATGTTCTGGAATGAAGCTATTTACGCAGCTTATACTCTCAATCGTGTTTTAACGGTGAATAAGTTTGGTAAAACTTCTTATGAGCTGTTGAATCGACGAAAGGCGAACTTAGAGTATCTAGAACCGTTAGGAGCTCCGTGTACAATGCTTAATCCATCTGAGAAGTTCGTACCAAAAGATGAAGAAGGATTCTTTGTTGGATATACAACCCCACTCAAACGGGTATTCAACAAATGAACTCGTCAGGTAGAGGAGTGGGCTAACGTTGAAGTTCAGCGGTATACTCAGAATGTACAGGGTAGCGGTCCAGACTGGGTGTTTGATTACAAGGATTTCTTTGAATCATTCAATCTAGATAGCTTGGTTGAAGAGGCTATCTTACGATTATATTACGAGTGTGAAAACGCAGTGACATCACCGTTGGTGCGTCCGATCACCGTAAACCCCCAAACAGCTTCTAATGATACCAATGCTCCTGCAGCTGAAGAAGAGGTATTTCAGGAAGCTTCCACAACTCTCAATTCATCGGATTCTGAAGATGACGTTGATGTTACAAGTGAAGCTGTTACAGATATTGCTACAGAGACACCTCCAGTGAACTCAAATCCAAATGGTGCTTCATCATCAAACTTGGGTAATGATCTGGATTCGATAGAGAATTTGACTACTCAGATGGGAGTGCAAGTACCTGATTATCCGGAATCTTGGATACATCGGATTCACCCACTCGAGCAGGTTATTGGTGATCCTGGTAGCAGTGTTATGACGAGAGGTCAACTGAGGAATGCAAACTCACCAGAAAACCTTGGCGCTCTTGCTTTATATGCCAAATTCAAAAATCAGGTTTTCAAAATGACTAGTCTTTTGCTTGTTATGTTTCACAGGTCGATCCGCGGACATACAAGGATGCTCTATTGGATGACGCTTGGGTAGAGGCTATGCAAGAGGAATTATTACAGTTCCAGAAACTTGGAGTGTGGACACTGACAGATTTACCTCCAGGACGGAAAAAGATAGGAACTAAATGGGTGTTTAAATGTAAGAAGGATGACAGAGGAGTGATTGTTAGGAACAAAGCTCGATTGGTCGTACAAGGCTTTCACCCACTCGAGCAGGTTATTGGTGATCCTGGTAGCAGTGTTATGACGAGAGGTCAACTGAGGAATGCAAACTCACCAGAAAACCTTGGCGCTCTTGCTTTATATGCCAAATTCAAAAATCAGGTTTTCAAAATGACTAGTCTTTTGCTTGTTATGTTTCACAGGTCGATCCGCGGACATACAAGGATGCTCTATTGGATGACGCTTGGGTAGAGGCTATGCAAGAGGAATTATTACAGTTCCAGAAACTTGGAGTGTGGACACTGACAGATTTACCTCCAGGACGGAAAAAGATAGGAACTAAATGGGTGTTTAAATGTAAGAAGGATGACAGAGGAGTGATTGTTAGGAACAAAGCTCGATTGGTCGTACAAGGCTTTCATCAAGTTGAAGGAATCGAATATAACGAGATTTATGCACCGGTTGCACGCTTAGAAGCTATCCGCATGTTTCTGGCGTTTGCATCTTATAAGAAATTCAAGGTGTATCAAATGGACGTTAAAAGTGCCTTTCTTTATGGTGTGGTCAAGGAGGAAGTTTACGTAGGTCATTGTAAGCGAAAGATTTTGACTAAAACAGGATTATTTGATCATACAAGTTACAAAACCAGGTGCGGAAACCCTAGCTTTGAACAAACTGATAGAAACTCAAATCAAAACACAATCAATATCATTTTCAAAGCTTTTCATAGATTAACTTTTGCATAAACTTGATTACAATGACAATTCGGTTAATCTAGATCAAATACAGACACTTTCAATCTAACCTGGAACCTGACCTCAAAACACACACTACTAATAACTCTCTTACATTCACAAAAACACAAAATCTATATATAGAGTCTGCACATTCGCCCAGTTGATGTGGTCGAATGTGGAGTTCTTCCACATTCGCCCACTCTAGGGTACGAATGTGTATCTTGATCAGGAACCATTCTACCTTCGCCCATTATCTTTCTACCTTCGCCCAAATATGTCTACATTCTACCAATCAGCACTATTTAACACATGTTAACATCCAATCACTAGTCGCAAAACGCATCTACAAACTCCCCCTCGACTATTGATTGGATTGTCTTCTCTTTTCGTCCATGGCTTTGTTCATCAGCTTAATTCTGAGCTGTTTCTTCTGCTCATTAGTCATTACAGGCTCAAACTTTCTCTTCACTGGTTTTGACACATTTGCCATCTTCACCGTCTTGCCAAGTTTATTCTCCAAATTACTCCCTGCATTAATATCATAAGCAAAGCAAACTCCAACCACTTGAGTATACTTCCTTGCTTGATCAGCGTCTTTCGGTTGAAAGTAAATCGGATTATAGAAAAGCATGATGATGTCTTCAAAAGTACAATTAATCAACCACATCGGATCAAATACATGAACATGCTTGTATTTGTCCTTCCCGTCTCTCAACACTATCACCGCTTCAGCCTTCCTCCAATCATAATACCAGAAAATAAAATCAGCACTGAAATGTTGTGGCATAGGCATCAAAGGTATTTTTCTCATCACTTCAGGTGCTTTGTATATCAAAGTAACCCGCTTCAGCTTGGTTTGAGGATCAATATCCCTATGAACTTTCCTTCGGGGATATTGAGGCTTGAATCGATTCCATCTTGTTCTACTTTCCCAAACCAGCTTATCTGCACACCAACCGACATGAGTACCATTCACTGAAGCACCAGAAATAGGGAATCTGCATAGATCTCTGACCGCCCAGTACGGTAGAGTTAGCAAATCAATGAATCTGTTAAAATACAAGATCCCTGTTTCCCATTTAGCAGCTATACACTTCAGCCTGCCCAAATATGTCCACCCGAGAGCTCTGCCTTTGAACTTGGCATTGTGAATTTATAAAAGTTTCCTTGAGCTTCAGGCTTCGGTCGATTCTCATCCATTTCTCTCAATTTCTTCAAGTAACTCTTCAATTCATCAGATTGATTTGAAGATTCTTGCTTATCAGCACCAAACACCTTCTCCACAAACTCTGCACTTCTTTGCTGTGCCTTTTTCTTTGCCGAATTGTTTGGTGTCTCAGTAAAATCAGGAAATATCTCATCTTCATCTGTTTATCTGAAGTACTGAGGAAACTCTTCATGAGTTATATCTTCAACCTCCACTTCATCAAGCTCAGGAGTATTCTTATCATCTGAGTGACTTCCAATATCCTTTTTTGAAATATCTGGAATCGACTCATCTACTATAAACTCCTCAAATGTTTTCCCTACCCTCTGTGCAAGTCCATCCAGAATTTCCTTTGCCACAGAAGCAGGTACTTCACCTTCTTCAAGATCAGGATCTTCGTATTCGAATTCATATCTCAAGTCATCAGTTTGGAATATCTCAGCAAAACATCCTGTGAACTCAATAGTCCATTCTCTTCTTTCCAACATATCTTTATACACTTGTTTAGCATCATCTGATAAAGATCTCACCTTCTCATTCCAGAAGATACTTTCATCTGAATCAACATTCTCACCTTTCTTTTTCTTTGAACTTGATTCTCCAGTACTCTTCTTATTGGATGTTCTCTCTTCAAATGTAAACTTTGAAGTATCATCTCCTCCATCATCATCATCATCACTATCACTATCATCCTCTTTCTGTCTCCCAGACCCTTCAGCATTATCATCATCATCATTATCATTATCATCCTCATCATCACTTTTCTCTGACTCTTCATCATCCTCATCATCATCTTTTTCTTCATCCGATTCAGACTCTTCATAGTCAACTTTCTCTTCTTCTTCTTCTTTATCTTCTTCACCCTCGTTCAACTTGGGTGCTACATTATACAAATCATCAATCAAATCACTAAGGCGTTTGTTCTCAGCCCTTAGTTCTTTGTTGTCTTCTTTAATCAACTTTATCCTGTTCTTGTTTCTTGAACACTTTCCTTCAAGCTTCTTATTCTTTGCTTCAAGCTTCTTAACCTTCTCGTTAATCTCATCTTGATTAGATTTAGAAGCTACAACTATCTGAAGCATTTTCTCTTCATTCTGCTTAAACTTGGCTATTTCAGCTTGTTGAGCCACAATCATCTTCATCATATCATCCATTTTCTTGTTCACCTGCTTCATTACATCATCATCCACAGAGACTTTCTTGGATTTGGATCTAGATGGCTCAACTTCCTTTTCTTTCTGAGGCTTTCTGAACATGTCAAGTACATTGTCCAGTGCAACATTTAGTTGATCAGCTGATATTATCTCTGCCTCTTTAGACTTCTTTTGCTTTTTGGTGACCGGTGAAGATAACTTTGATGACGTACCAGCATCAGGTACTCTTTTTCCCTTCAACAGTTGTGCTAATTCTCTCTCTCAACTGTTTAGTACTTGTCTTCTTAGACATGGTCTTGTGCTTGGGCTTAGGCAAGTTTACTACCACAGTCTCTCCAGTATTCAACTCATCAAAGTCAATGCCTAATCCTTCATCTTCAACATTCAACGATTTCTTTCTTTTCTCAGCTTCCTCAATTGATTTGTTTAAAGATTCAGACTCACCAACCATAGTGGCCTTACGTTTGGTGGTCCTAACATTCTCAGCATCAGAATCCCATCGTTCTTCTACCTCAGTTTCCTCTGAATCCACTGATTCTTCATCCACCAAACCAGTACCTTTCTTTGCAGTTGATTTCTTTCTCACCTCCTGTTGCTTAGAACTTCCTTGATCAGTCTTTCCCTTACCCTTCCCTTTGGCTCCGGGATTAACTACCTGTCTCTTCCTCTTAGTGCTTGCATCAACATACACCAAGGGATCATCATTATCAGAATCACTGTCATCATGTCTTGCTCTGTTCTTGCCAGGATCAGTGTAATCCTGACTAGCCAAAGCTCCAAAGAGTCTCCTGTGAGGTGGCTTTTCATTGTCTGGCACACCCTTATATCCTTTCATTCTCACCAAAGTACGAATGTTCATGTGATCTTGAGCTAGGATCATAGTTGGATCCTTCTTCAATTCTGGATACTTGTGGTCAAAAATCATCATGAGAAATCTCGGATATAGCATGAATTGCTTCTTCTTCAATCCCTTTAACATCTCAAGAATGTGATCTAAAATCATACCAGATACGTTGAATGGTTTGTTGAGAGTCAACGCAACCATCAACGAGCTTAGACTTCTTCTCATAACATCACAACCACCACTCACACATCCAAATACGTGGATAATGACATGTGCAAAGTACTTGAACTGCACACTCAGCTTCCCATTATACATAGATCCATCAGTGATCGGACCTTTGTACTTCATTCTTAAGAAACAAGCCTTCTGTTCAGTCCACGACAATTCTCTGGGATCCTCACTGACCTCGAAATTTATCTGGAGTGCTTCTCTAATATCAGACTCTGTAATAAACATCTCCAAGTCTTGTATCTTGCTTCTAATGATTGTCTGATTGTCCCAGAAGTCATACTTTGCATTCTTGTAGAAGTCTTCAATGATGTCTTTGTAAATGATAGTCGGAGTAGCTAAAGCATAGACAATTCTGCTCCTCTTCAAGAATTCAATGATTCTAGTAAACTCTACATTCTTTTCCACATCGCCAAGATAAGCACAACAGTTATGTGTTTTCTCAAACAACCAACTGCTTGTACTTGACGATTCTCCTTCCTGAACGTTCTCTGGAACTGGTTCTGAAACGATATTCTCCACTAGAGTCTCAACATTCTCAGTCTGGTCAGCCATCTGCACATCAAAAACAGAAACAAGCGTCAAAATACAAAAACGACAAAAATTCAAAATTTTAAGGTTTTAAAGTTCCACATTCGCCCATTTTGATCTGGACGAATGTGAGTTTTAAGGTGCGAATGTAAAATCTTCTGGACGAATGTGAAAAGACTTTGAGTTAAAAACACATTCGCCCGTTTTCATATACATTCGTCCAAAACTCTTCACCTTCGCCCGTTTTGTTGACCCGAAGGTGAACCTGTTCATCCCCAAAATTTAAAAATTTTGCCAATCATGTTTTTAACATGTAATTTTGATTAGGATGTGTCCTAATGTGGCCGATAAACACTCGTCCATCATCAATTGTTTGTTAATTTCAATTTACATCGGTTTTAAAGACGAATTAGGTTAAAACTGTTTCATTCGATCAATTTACCAATCAAACAATGTTATTATCCTAATTCTATGACTCTTCTCCCCCTAAAACTGATGTATATTGAAATGCAATCACAAAGAACAAACAAATAACATCCTAAGACCCCTAAATATGAAACCCTAAGTCCGGTTATAAAAACGATGATCCTGATCTCGTTAATGCTCCATTACCTGTGATTTTAGTATAGAAATGATCAGTAAATGATAGGGAATCAAATGCACAAGAACAAGGAATCAGAGCAACAAGGTTTGGTATCGAAGAAAAAATTCTGAAAAATATATGAATGAGGGTTCGAAGCTGGAAATGGCTTATATAGGAAGTCCACCTTCGCCCGTTGTAGTGGGCGAATGAGAGGCTATTCCACCTTCGCCCCAACTTAATGGCCCGAAGGTGAAACTGTTACCCGAAGGTGAAATTTTATTATAAAATGCCCACATTCGTCCAAATTGTAACGGCCGAAGGTAAAGATTTTTCCACATCCGACCCAATTAAGGGGCGAATGTGAAATGGAAAAATCTGAAAATTTTACCAAATCACGAATTCGAATCCCGTTCAACATTTTTTAATCTGTTAAACTTCCAAAACTCAAATTTTCACTTTTTGAATGATACAAAGCCCAGATGGTGTTATCAAATCTCAGAAATTGACCATCAAGCATCCCCGGTTATCAAAAATAAAGCAGAAATGCAAAAATTTTGGGTTTTCTAAAATTTTATCAAAACACACCTAAAATCTTTTTGGATTTTGTATCTTTTTGACAATAAAAGTAAAATGCAACAAAGTAAAATGCATCAAAGTAAATGAAAGCAGTAAACATTTTGTGACATCCGGTAAGAGGATCATATCAGTTTTCTGAGAAATCTGATCACAGCATTGATCTGTTTGTTTAATATTATCATTAGAAACAATATGTGACACGGCAATTGCTGATATTGTGGTCCACGTAAGCTCACATGCAGACAATTACGCAATGCTTTAAAATGATACGAATTAGGTGTATTAGACTAACACATTGTGGTTCCCACACACATGACATACTCCCGTATCAAGTAATTGCACAAAGCTTCGTCGTACCGCGTGATTATGCCAGAGTTATCCGTAAAATTTTCAAAGTATATAGCACAGAGGTGAACAGGTCAGCAAATGAATGCAGCAAAGTAACATGTGCGTATACACTAGGTTGAGGCTGATATTAGCCACTGATTTGCATTAGAAAGTCAATACGATGTAATAATGATCTTTGATCAATAAAACATAAAGTTCCTCAATTCGGTAACTTTCGGTTTTGGCAATAAGCTCTTTTTGCAAATATTCTGATGAAACTAGGTCCGTAAATCAATACGACAGAAGTTTAATCAGAATATCCCGGATAACCATAACATAACGACCCGAAACCTCAGATTTTGGCAATCCTATCAAACGAAATTACGGTACTAAGACCATATGCCCATGAGGTGTTCAGCCACGAACGCGTAGTTTGTTATGTTTATATCACTAATGCACGCAATATTTAGTCTACGAAGCCTATCAGCATATCACACGTAATCAACATACGTCTCATTATACTATACAATTCTTTAGCCTGTGTCAGATCCCCACTGATGTACTATCATTTCCTCTTTTTATCCAGGAAATCATTTTGGTTTTTCTAATTTTTAGGTCTTTTGAAACTTTTCAATGTTTTTGGTTTTTCTGATAAAATGACTCCCCCTAAAATAAAGAACATATTTTTGGGTTTTTAATTTTTCTGAAAAACAAAAACAAAAATTTGAAAGAAACAATCCACTTGAAAGCATCAACTTCTTTGAGGATTAAACAATCCCCTTGAAAGCATCAACTTCTTTGAGGATTATGATAGAAAAGAGAAATTCCCAATTAGCAAAGAGAAATTCCCAATTAGCAAAATTTTAAAAACTAAAACTAAAACTAAAAAGCGATAAACCGAAGTGCCGATTAGTCCTGTTTTTCTTTTATATTGTTTACTTTTAAAAGATATTCAAAGCGGGATCTGTCAAAAGCTTTTGTAAACAAATCTGCACGTTGGTAGTCAGTATGGATTTTGACCATATCTATCAATTCCTTAGCGTAACAATCACGGATAAAATGATATTTGATCCGGATATGTTTTGCTTTAGAATTATTTTCAGTATTTTTAGTTAATGCAATTGCGGCTTCGTTGTCACAGTGTATAGGGGTTTTAAGAAACTGCAAACCATAATCCACCATCTGCTGTTGGATCCAGAGTACTTGCGAACAGCAACTTGAGACTGCAATGTACTCAGCTTCACAGGTAGACAGCGCCACGGAAGTCTGTTTCTTGCACTGCCAGGTAATTAACCTGCTCCCTAAAAACTGGCAACTAGCTGTAGTAGATTTGCTATCTTTGTCACAGCCGCCCCAATCTGCATCACTAAAAGCAATAAAATCAAAATCATCATCATTAGGGTACCAAAGTCCTTTTGAGGGACAACCCTTCAGATATCGAAGGATACGCTTGACCGCTGTCAGATGACTTTGTTTCGGCTTCGATTGATAGCGAGCACAGAGACACGTTGCATACATAATATCTGGTCGAGACGCCGTCAAATACATCAGAGATCCGATGATTGCTCTGTATGTAAATGGGTCTGTCAGCTCCCCCTTAGCATCCACTCCAATCCCGTGATTGGGTTGAATCGGGGTATCCATCGGCTTAGAGTCCTCCATCTGGAACCGGCTCAAGATGTCGGATACGTATTTCGTCTGGTGAATGAAGATCCCGTCGGGTCTTTGGTCCACCTGCAAGCCGAGGAAAAACTGCATCTCCCCCATTGCGCTCATTTCGAACTTCTCTTGCATGACTGTTTCGAATTCCCTGCATAAAAGCTCGTTAGTTGAACCAAATATTATATCATCAACGTAAAATCTGTACTAGAAGCAAATCATCTCCCGTCTTCTTCGTGAAGAGGGTGCAATCGACGAGGCCGTGCTTGAATCCTTTGGAGATGAGGTATGTACTTAGCTCCTCGTACCACTGTCTCGGAGCCTGATGCAAACCATATAGAGCTTTGTTCAGCACGTAGACCTTATCCCGGTGGATTGGGTCCTCAAAGCCTGGTGGCTGCCCGACATAAACCTCTTCCTTGACTTTCCCGTACAAAAATGCGCTCTTGACGTCCATTTGATAAACTTTGAATTTCTTGTATGAAGCAAACGCAAGGAACATCCGAATAGCTTCAATCCGTGCTACTGGTGCATAGATTTCGTTGTAATCAATCCCTTCGATTTGATGGAAACCCTGCACGACCAATCTGGCTTTGTTACGAACAATAACCCCACGATCATCCTTTTTGCACTTAAACACCCATTTAGTGCCTATTTTCTTCCTTCCCGGCGGCAAATCCGTGAGCGTCCAAACTCCCAATTTCTGGAATTGTAATAACTCCTCCTGCATGGCTTCAACCCAGGCATCTTCATTCAAAGCGTCCTTGTATGTCCTTGGCTCTACCTGCGACACATAACACGCAAACGACCAATCATTTTGACTACCATATTTTTGAATTTTGGCATATAATGCTAAAGCACCAAAACTCTCTGGCGAGTTAACACTTCTCATCTGCCCTCTGGTCATAACACCACTTCCAGGATCACCGATAACTTGCTCCAGCGGGTGAATACGATGAATCCGAGATTCCGGATAATCAGGTACAATAACTCCCGTCTGAGCAGTCAAGTTTTCTACAGCATCCAGATCATGACCCGTGTTTGATGAAGTAGCAACATCTGGAATTGGAGTTGGGTTCACTGGCATTGCCTCTGGTTCTTCTGCATGTTCAAGAATGACTTCTTCAAATTGTTCAACTTCAGATTCTGAAGAGTCTAATGAAGTTGAAGCCTCTTGAAACACATCTTCCTCTTGTATAGGAGCATTGGTATCATTAGAAGCTGCTAATGGGTTCACGGTGATTGGACGCACCAACGATGAAGTCGACGCGTTTTCACACTCGTAAAGTAATCTGATAACAGCTTCTTCAACCAAGCTATCTAGATTGAATGATTCAAAGAAGTCTTTGTAATCAAACATCCAATCAGGACCCGTGCCTTGCAAATTTTGAGTATATCGTTGAACTTCCACGTTAGCCCAATCCTCCACTTGACGAGTTCGCTTGTTGAATACCCGTTTGAGCGGGGTTGCATATCCAACAAAATATCCCTCTTCAGCTTTAGGACTAAACTTCTCACCTGGATTCAACATCGTGCATGGCGCCCCAAAAGGTTCTAGACACTCTAAGTTGGGCTTTCGTCGGTGTAACAGTTCATAAGATGTTTTTCCAAACTTCTTCACTGTTAGAACCCGATTTAGTGTATAATTTGCTGCATAAATCGCCTCGTTCCGTAACATTACCGGAAGATTTGAATCAGCAAGCATTGTTCTAGCCGCTTCAATTAGAGTCCTATTCTTTCGTTCAGCAACACCGTTCTGTTGTGGGGTGTACGGAGCCGAATATTCATGATGTATTCCTTTGCTTTCACAAAGTTCAACCATCTTGGCATTTTTGAACTCCGTCCCATTGTCACTCCGAATTCTCTTTATCTTCAAATTGTAGAGATTCTCCAGTCGAGTGAACAGAACTTTTAAGTTGTTAAAGGTGTCACTTTTATTTTGCAAACACATCACCCATGAAAATCTTGAGTAGTCATCAGTGACAACTAAACAATAAAGCTCACCAAGATGACTTTTGCGCTTGACCGGTCCGAATAGGTCCATGTGCAATCGCTCAAGTGGCATCTCAACAGAGTTGACTTTCTTCACTTTGTAGGCCTGTTTGTGTTGCTTCCCCTTCTTACAGCTTACACACTTGTCAATCAGATGGAAATGTTTCACGTTTACTCCATCGACAAGTCCATTTTTCACAAGTTGATTCATTTTTCTCAGATGAATATGCCCCATTCTTCGGTGCCACATTATCGATTCTTTCTCAGTCGCTTTGGATAGAAAACATGTTATTTGCCCCTGTGATGTCATCGCCTTGGACATATCAAGAATATAGAGATTGTTGACGCGAGGTGCCATCAACATTATCCACTCCTTTGGAATTTTGAAGCCCGGTTTGAGAATATAGCAGGATTTGTCATCAAAATGCACAGAAAATTGTTTATCACATATTTGACTGACACTCAGCAGATTATAATCTATCTGCTTCACATAAGATATCCGCTCAAAGCTCACTATCCCATTACTCACGCTCCCCTCCATTGTGATATATCCACCTTTATTACCAGCGAATGCGACATACCCTCCATTGATGTTTTTCACGTCGAACAATAACGCAAGATCCCCTGTCATGTGGCCTGAAGCTCCACTATCAACAGTCCAAAGACTGCTAATAGGGCCAGCTGAAGCTCCCTGCACACAAAAAGTAAATCATTTAGTTCTTTCGGGGGACCCAAGCCTGAGTCTTGGGCCTTTGAACATCAGCTTTCAAAGAAACATTCTCATTCACATTTTCAACAACTTTTTGTTTTGGATCAATCTTTTTCTGATTGTTCAAAACAGTTTCCTTTTTCTCATTGACCTTAGAAGTAGAAGCTCCTGGAGTACCATTGGGTGACCAAGATTGTTCAGACCTTTTAAGAATGCGAATCTGAGATTTTGGGTTCTCAGTCGGTTTCTGAACATTGTTAACAAATGTAACTTTCTTGGTTACCTTATCTGAGTTAACAGACTTAGGTCCAACATTTGATTTGACAATCGGTTTTTGTGGAACCTTTTGCCTATCAATTGTTGCGTTCACCACAGGCTTCCTCCATGATTGTTCCATAGCAATCCGATTTCTTCGATCATATTGAATTGGACGATTGTTCCTCATTTGATGAAAATTGTTTTGATTATAAAACTGTTGTTGTTGAGGAACAACTCGTCTGTGTGGTGGAACATAATGATCAATCGGTTTTCTCATGGAATTTCTCACTTCAACCTCATGCCTTTTATGCCTTACATATGGACATTGAGCAAGTAAATGCCCACGTTCCCCACATTTAAAGCATTTCCGATACTCTTCAAAAACGTATTGAGCATTTGGTTGAGCAAATGATCTAATAGGATATTGATCATTGTACTGTTGATTCCTCAAACTCTCAGGAAGTGGCCCTTTTGAGTAAGTGGGCTCTTGAAAACCATTAGCTCCGTTATTGGGTCGAATGAACTCTGTGACATGGACCTTTGGTTCTTGAGGAACATCCAAATACAATTTCTTTAAAATTGCTGGTGGAATCTCATTTGTTCTCTCATGTTTTGGGAACCAAATAGTGCTTTCTTGCCAAATCTTTTCTATTTTAGCATAGTTAGCATTTTTGATTGGAAATTCCTCATCAGAGATGATTTTATCGGATCCTTCCATCCGATAAAACACCTTGACAGGTTTGTCACTTGGTTCATTCTCAAGGTCCTTTTTAAACACATTCTTTTCAGACTTTTTCTCACGATGAGCATTTGCCATTGGATGCACATGTTGAGATGGTGAAACTGGTTCAGTAGTAATGATGTGATTTTCTTTTGGAATTTCACATGCATTAACAGTTTGGTCATTACCAGTATCATCACTCTCTGAATCTGAATCCACACTTTCAGCATAAACACCCTCATCATTCAAGCCTAAAATCGGTCTCACATCGGAATGAGGATCACCAATACTCGAGGTATTAGATTCAATTTCGGATGATGAGTCTGATTTTACCGAGCTCTCCGGTATAACTTGGTGATAATTATGATTTTCAAAAAGCACCGGAGAAGGCACAGACTTGTAATTAGTGGTGTTATCATCTATGATGTGGTCTACCACGTAAGCAATGTGCTTATAACTTTCCAACTTTTTGTTTACTTTCTCAGCAAAGCATTTTATGGCTGCCATTTCCAACTTGGTATTTTCAATTTCATTGATATAGTTGTTAATTGCCAATTGTTTTAATGATAAAGTATTTTTCAAGTCGGAAATGTCCTTTTTGTAGCCATCTAATACCTTGTTGAAAGCATTCAACTCTTTGCGAGTAGATTGACTGTTTATGATAGCACTATCACGTTGAACTCGGAGTTGTTTATTCTCCTCAGTCAATCTATCACATGTGCCACAATATTTATCACTTTTAATATCAGTACTAGACTCAGAACTTACAGGTTTTGGCGGATCAGTCATGGCCATCAATGCGAAATGAGCTTCCTTTCCAGTAAAGAATTTGGAATAGTCAATCTTGGTGAAAGCATCATCAGCAATGCACGACTTCCTTGTCATCAGAAAATCCGCTTCTGCTAGCAACTGATCTATGTCATCATCTAGTGATGTAACACTTGCTTCCGTATCCGATTCACTGTCTGAATCAGAATAAACCGATTCACACTCCTCAGGAACATCAGAAACAGTATCAATCACCACTCCAGAATTAGTTTCTTCAACCTTAACCTCAACAGGTTCATTCTCCACATCCATTTCAGCCTCGGACTCATCACTTTCACACTCAGTTTCTTTCTTTTCATCTACCGTCACCGACTCTTCAATATCAACCTTGCAAGCAACGCAAGCCACATTGCCACCAGTAGTAATTTCCTCCACTCCTATTTGCAATCCCGACCAATCAAACCTTTCATCTTGTTGAGTCATCAATGCTTGATTCTGACTCGTGTTCTGTTGTGTCTCATTCGGTGTTGTGATCGGTATAACTGTTCGGTTAGTGTTGTTAGGAGATTAGTTTTGGATCTGGTTTGATGTGTTAGGTTGTCTGTTTTAGTTGTTGTTAGAGTTATTTTGACGGTTTTGGTAATTGTTGTTGTTTTGGTAAGAAACTCGGTTTTGGTTTTGTTGTTGACGATTCTGGTAGCTTGCATTGAATGGGTTTCTATTACCTTGTTTTGGTGGCTGGGTGCATTCACGTTTAAAGTGGCCTTTTTCTCCACAATTAAAACAAGTAACTTTCTCCTTGTTGAACCCGTAGGTTGTGTTAGGAGAAGTTCCCAAATCTGTTCTACCTGTCTTTTCAATAAACTCCGTTGCTCTTCTCATGATGCTTGCAAAAGCCCATTGGATATCAATGAGTTCCATCTCTTCCTTGTCGATCTGTGCATAGTCCTCATTGGTTAAGTTGTTATTCCCAATTTGACTAGCAACAAGTCCATTGTAAGATGAAACCATTGCTGAGACTAGTGCAATATGTTGTTGAGCAATTTCCACTGTCACATTGCCCAAGTTAGAAGTCTCCAAAACCACTTGTTGTTGATTAGGTTGAGTAACTTGGTTCATTGGTTGTTAAGATTGGCTAGCAGTATAGAAAGATGCTTGTTGCATTGGGGAGAATGGTGAAATGTAGGAATTGTTGTATTGTTGTTGTGGTGGTGGTTGTGTGTATGATGGTTGTGAGTAGGATGAAGTTTGTGCCATGTAGTTGATGGTAGGTTTTGGTGATTCCATAACATTGGAAATGCAAGCAACATGTGGTGCAACTATCCCTCCTGAACTTGAGTTACTCACAGGAACTGAAGTGCCTCCAAAGTATAAGCTAGGATTCTGAGGAACCTGTGCTCTTCTGGCTTTCCTCTTCTCTTCCATTTCCTTGTTTTCCAGCTTCTGTATAAACTCTTGAATAGTCCAGTATTGATATGCATCCTTCTCCTTGAGAACTTCCACATGCTGATCCCAGTAAGGTGGTAGAGCATCTGCAAACTTATCCACCAAATTCTTCATAGGAATCTGTATACCATAACTTGACAATTCAGTTAGTAAATGACTATATCTAGGAGTTAATTCTTTTAAAGTTTCATTTCCAATATAAGAAAAATTCTCAAACTCCTTTCTCAATTCATCCATCCTCAAACTTCTTGTTTTCTCATTCCCATCATGCCTCCTCTTAAGCACATCCCACAATTGCTTAGACGTTGTACAAGTCCCAAATTGATGCAGTAGATCATTTGTGATTGCCTGAGTCAATTGGGAAAAGGCTTTCTTTTCCACCACATATTTCTTCTTCTCATCCTCAGTTAAGCTTTCCAACGGAATTATTTCACCTGTGTTCTCCAAAATCGGTGCTGTGTAACCTTTAGCAATCATACTCCATGCCTCTGCTCCCTCCACTCCCATGCCTTCCAAGTGAATCTTGAACTTGTTCTGCCACTGATTGTATTCTTGTATCTCCATGAGCTTCGGTGGCCGATTCCCGCTACCTGAAGACAAATCGTTAATCAATGTAGAAATAGCATTTGTAGTTTGAGTGTTTACCACCGTTGCTGCTACTCCCCAGTAGTCAGGTTGTGGTGCTGGAGGTGCTACACTTTGAGGCATCGAGCTCGTCATCGCCATGTAGTTAATCGGTTGCGAAGACTGTGTGCTCGTCTTTTGTGCTGCCACCGTCCATGGGTCCATCACTTGCTGTTGTGGTTGTGTCGTTGCTGGTCTCGGAGTAGTCGGAAAATTCCACATGATCACGAACTTCGAAAAATCCAACACTTAGAAAATTTTCCAAAAACTAAGCCTAGGTTCGCCCAGTAAAACTTCACTTTCGTCCCTTCTGATGTAGGTTCGCCCAAACAGTGTCACCCGAATGTAAAAACTCACCAGAATGTAAAAACACACTAACACTTTTCCACTTTCGCCCAAAAGATTATAGGTTAGAACAATAATTTTCCACGTTCGCCCGTTTTATCATCCGAATGTGGAAAAATGTGACCCGAAAGTGAAAAATTTAACCAACAAATTTCAGGTTCGCCCAAAATTTCCTAGGTTCGACCAGACACAACTCACGTTCGCCCACTAGGTTCCAGGTTCGCCCATTTTCAGAAAATTTCAGATTTGAAAAACGGTTACACTTTGAAAAACGGTTATTTTGATCTCTGATTTTCAAAAGTTTGTGGATTTGAATGATCTTAATCAGGTTATGATTCGGAATTGATTTGGAGCAACTTTAATTCTTGGAATTTTAGATTTTAACCACAAAATCAACTTCAAATCAATCAAAAACACTCAAAAACCATTTTCATGCAAAAACAGATGTATTTTGATCAAAAATATGTCCAAATCTGCTCTGAGTTTATCAAATTTGTTGTTGTATGATCCGTATGGCTCTGATACCACTTTGTAAGCGAAAGATTTTGACTAAAACAGGATTATTTGATCATACAAGTTACAAAACCAGGTGCGGAAACCCTAGCTTTGAACAAACTGATAGAAACTCAAATCAAATCACAATCAATATCATTTTCAAAGCTTTTCATAGATTAACTTTTGCATAAACTTGATTACAATGACAATTCGGTTAATCTAGATCAAATACAGACACTTTCAATCTAACCTGGAACCTGACCTCAAAACACACACTACTAATAACTCTCTTACATTCACAAAAACACAAAATCTATATATAGAGTCTGCACATTCGCCCAGTTGATGTGGTCGAATGTGGAGTTCTTCCACATTCGCCCACTCTAGGGTACGAATGTGTATCTTGATCAGGAACCATTCTACCTTCGCCCATTATCTTTCTACCTTCGCCCAAATATGTCTACATTCTACCAATCGGCACTATTTAACACATGTTAACATCCAATCACTAGTCGCAAAACGCATCTACAGTCAACCACCAGGCTTTGAAGATCCTATTCACCGGGATAAGGTCTACGTTCTAAACAAAGCTCTCTATGGGATGCACCAGGCTCCAAGGTGTAACACCCCAACCAATGGCGGAAACATCGGGATGTCACGTATTGATGATTGTTCAGTAGCTCATGGTGAATAATAAATTTCATTAAATGATTTAAATAAATTACATACAATTGTTCTACAAGAATTCATACATCAAAATGAATAATACTATGCACACATCTTCAAGCATTAATTCAAATCTTCAAGCAAGTAGAACCTGAAACATGTTAAGTTTGAAAATATTTTGAGTCAACAAAAGTTGGTGAGAATTACATAGGTTTTGATAATCGAATAAAATTGTTGTGCAATTCATGTGTCATGGCAATCTAGTCCATATGTGAAAATATACTAGAAGTAAATCGAGTGCATAATCAACCCTTGTGACTGTTGTATTGTGGTACATCCCATACGCTCATGGTTCACTCGTTTATATTGTAGTAACAAACACCCACGCTACCTTTGTAGGAGGCACGTATCCGGGTGGGATTGTCAGTCCAATAGATCTATCAATGTATACCGTCGGCTGATGAATGTTTATGTTAGAATTGTGCTTACCCTAGTCATGTTCAAGACATAATGCAACATAGAAAAACACATAGACACATTGATGATTGAATTGCATAAATGATGTTGTAACATGTTTCACCCCAAAAATGGTGATAAATAGAAAAGGGGCTATGTAAAACTCACCTTAGCAAAGTATTAAGTCTCGAGAAATAGAATAGAATAATGTGTTGTGAATGTATGCGAGGCGAATCCCAAAGACTCAACAACGTAGCTAGTCCAAATTGAAGAAAACGAAAAAGAAAGAATATCAAGCTTCCAATTCGCCAATTACAAGAGCTTATAATCAAAGCTTCAATTATAGAAGTAATAGACTATAGAAGAAAGGTATGAGGGAAAGTTTAATCGGATTGAAACAATCGATTTAGAGGTGCAAAGTATAATGGGTCATAGGTGGGTTTTTATACTAGTTTTGGATTCAATTAGCCATTAAAATTGGTCAACACCATAAAGTAAGGTTTTATGATGAATTGACTATTTGACTAAGACTTTGACTGTTTGACTAAGACTTTGACTAGGACTTTGACTATTTGACTCAAGGCTTTATTTAAAAAAAAAATCTTGTATGTGAAAAAAAAAAAGAATTTAGAATCATATTATTATTATTATTATTTATATACATTTATGTATGTATATAAGTTGTGAGTTAGGATAAATAAAGACTTAGGCACATTTGTATAATATTAATGATAAAGGTGTAATAAAAAAAAATATATATATATATATATATAAGGGCTTTTTATGTATTAAAATTTTGGGGAAAATTTTGCGATGTTACAGTCTCCCCTACTTTTGGAAACTTCGTCCCGAAGTTTATTGAAAACACAGGGTTGAAGGTGATTGGGTAGAAATTAGGACAAGGGTGGTTTCGGAAGTTTCGAGTTAAGGCATGACATAAATTTATAGGTAACAGAATAAACTGTTTCGAATAATTTGGGTAAGAGTTTTGATATGTGTGAGTTT
This sequence comes from Ambrosia trifida, assembly GCA_028751855.1. Classification (NCBI taxonomy): domain Eukaryota; kingdom Viridiplantae; phylum Streptophyta; class Magnoliopsida; order Asterales; family Asteraceae; genus Ambrosia; species Ambrosia trifida. The sequence continues at coordinate 84,587,288 of CM054127.1, forward strand.
TAAGGGTTGGATTAGGTTCATCTGAAATAGCAAGGAGAATAAGAATCTTAAGTTTTAGGACTCCTAAAAGAAATGCATGAGTTGATTGACTATAGAAAGACTAAATGAACTACCAGGTAACTAGAGTTTATAATTGGTTATTTACTGAAAACCTTGATAGAATTTCACACTACCTTAACGTACATGTAAATTCATGATTACGTTCCGGACCGCAATCACCAATTTACCTTACATTAAAGTTTTGCGTCCTTCTATATCTCCACCGTTTGTTGAGCAGGTCCGATAGCCTCCACCAGTCGTAGAGTAGGTTGTAGGGCCTCTCCTGACTGTTGAAAAGGCATAATGACCTCTACCAATCGTTGAGTAGGTTCGATAGCCTCCACCAGTCGTGGAGCAGGTTGTAGGGCCTCTCCTGACTGTTGAAAAGGCATGATGACCTCTATTAAGTGCAGCATTTATTATACACATAGGTTGCAAATTGATAACATGTTTATGCAAGCAAGTATAACAAGCACAGTATATGAGTTGTAGTTGTATAGATTTATATAATTAGTTCACATTCAAACAATCATGCACCATGTAACAACTCTCAGACAAATATTTTATTACTTGAATCAAATAGCGTCAATACATAGAATAAAAGCAACCAATAGTCAAATGGTGAGACTTGCGGTTAGGTAGCTGGAGGATCTTCATCTCTGTTTAGTTTAGGGCATCGGTTACGGAAGTGATTTGGGTAATGAATGTTCAATAAGATATGGGTTGAATGAAGGACAATGAGGTAATATAAGGAGTGTAATCATTTATTCATTTAATTAAAACGAATAAACGAAAACATTGACTTATCAAAGATTCTAAATTCTAATAACATATGAAGACATGCTTTAGCCTATAAGTGAACACTCATCCCGAGAATTCCCAAGTAGGCATCCGGGTCCCTCGTCTGATTGGGATATATGCGCAATGCCAGCCTAGACAGAAGACTCAGAATACAGGCGTTCACCCTTCCAGATTGCACGTGTTCGTTATTAAAATCTAGAACTTCGACGAGATCTCAAGGTGGTTCAGGCTAAATCTAAGGATTTTTTCCTATTAGTCTAAAAGTAGATCCAATGATGGAGAACAACCTTCTTGTAAGGATGAAAGTAGGGATAAGAAGTAGGAGGGAGATAGAGAATGGCAAGTAAAAGAAGCAAATACTGGTTATAATCCTATGGTTATAGACTAGATTATTTTTCTAATAACCTAATTCCCTATAACCATGGCTCTGATACCAATCTGTAACACCCCAACCGATGGCGGAAACATCGGGATGTCACGTATTGATGATTGTTCAGTAGCTCATGGTGAATAATAATTCTCATTATATGATTTAGATAAATTACATACAATTGTTCTACAAGAATTCGTACATCAAATTGAATAAAACTATGCACACATCTTCAAGCATTAATTCAAATCTTCAAGCAAGTAGATACTGAAACATGTTAAGTTGAAAATATTTTGGGTCAACAAAAGTTGGTGAGAATTACATAGGTTTTGATAATCGAATAAAATTGTTGTGCAATTCATGTGTCATGGCAATCTAGTCCATATGTGAAAACATACTAGAAGTAAATCGAGTGCATAATCAACCATTGTGACTGTTGTATTGTGGTACATCCCATACGCTCATGGTTCACTCGTTTATATTGCAGTAACAAACACCCACGCAACCTTTGTAGGAGGCACGTCTCCGGGTGGGATTGTCAGTCCAATAGATCTATCAATGTATACCGTTTGGCTGATGAATGTTTATGCTAGAATTGTGCTTACCCTAGTCATGTTCAAGACATAATGCAACATAGAAAAACACATAGACACATTGATGTTTGAATTGCATAAATGATGTTGTAACATGTTTCACCCCAAAAATGGTGATAAATAGAAAAGGGGCTATGTAAAACTCACCTTAGCAAAATGTTATGTCTCGTGAAAAAAAATAGAATAATGTGTTGTGAATGTATGCGAGGCGAATCCCAAAGACTCAACAACGTAGCTAGTCCAAATGGAAGAAAACGAAAAAGAAAGAATATCAAGCTTCCAATTCGCCAATTACAAGAGCTTATAATCAAAGCTTCAATTGTAGAAGTAATAGACTATAGAAGAAAGGTATGAGGGAAAGTTTAATCGGATTGAAACAATCGATTTAGAGGTGCAAAGTATAATGGGTCATAGGTGGGTTTTTATACTAGTTTTGGATTCAATTAGCCATTAAAATTGGTCAACACCATAAAGTAAGGTTTTATGATGAATTGACTATTTGACTAAGACTTTGACTGTTTGACTAAGACTTTGACTAGGACTTTGACTATTTGACTCAAGGCTTTATTTAAAAAAAAAAATCTTGTATGTGAAAAAAAAAAGAATTTAGAATCATATTATTATTATTATTATTTATATACATTTATGTATGTATATAAGTTGTGAGTTAGGATAAATAAAGACTTAGGCACATTTGTATAATATTAATGATAAAGGTGTAATAAAAAAAAATATATATATATATATATATAAGGGCTTTTTATGTATTAAAATTTTGGGGAAAATTTTGCGATGTTACAGTTAGTAATCATTTCTGAAGACGACATCAGACAGGCATTGAAGCTGAGAGATAGGAAGACTGATCCAAGAGTTCTTTCATGGATTGAGCAGAGAAAGTGTTTCCTACGAATGAAGTACAATGGACCGATCACTGATGGTTCATTACACAAAGGGAAGCTATGCCCGCAGTTCAAGTATCTTGCTCATGTTATGCTACATGTGTTTGGATCAGTGAGTGGAGGTTATGATGTTATGAGAAAGAGTATTAGCTCTTTGATGGTTGCCCTTATCTTGAACAAGCCTTTCAATGTATCCGGAATGATACTTGAACACATGCTGGAACCACTCAGAGGATTGAAGAATAAGAAGTTTATGTTATATCCGAGATTCCTGCAGATGATTTTTGATGAGATGTACAAGAACTTGAGAAGAGATCCTACTCAGATAGTCGTACAGGATCACATGAATCTGAACACGCTAGTAAGAATGAAGGGTTATAAAGGCGTGCCAATGAATGAGAGACCACCACTGAAGAATTTGTTTGGTCATTTAATTAATCCAGGATATGAAGATCCTTTATGCTAACAGGATCAAAGAGAAAACGGCAAGTAGAGAATGTCGGTGCAAAGAGTGGAAAAGGGAAAGGGAAAGAGAAAGAGGATGATGTAGAACCACCAAAGAAAGTTTCTAGAAGGAAGAAGAGTGTTGCGAAGAAAGGCACACATTTGGTGGATGAAGAATCAATGGACTCAGAAGAAACTCAGGTTGAACAGAGATAGGATTCAGATAATGAGACTGTTAAGAGCACCACGCCCAAGGCCACTATGGCTGGTGAGTCTGAAAGTCTAAACAAGTCTTTAGAAGAGCAGAGGACAAAAAGTCCGATTGCATTGGATGAGATTGATGAAGGTTTAGGTTTGGGATCTAAAGATTTTGGAGGATCGCCAAAGACGGGAGAGAAACAGAAAAAGCCTACATATAAGAAGAAAGAAAAGGCAGAGAAAATCGTAAAACCGATGCAGAAAAGAGCTAAAGATATTGAAAATTTGATTGCTGGGAAGAAAGTTCCTACAGCATCTAGCTCTAAGTCTCCCATGACATCCCCAGTGGCAAATAAACAGAAGACATCATCTGCTGCTGAGCAAACTGAATTGCCAACTGATGATTTCAATGCTGCTTTAGACAGAGTCTTGCAAAAGCTAAATAAACAAAAGACTCCAGTTGCTGAAGCTTCAACACTAAAGGTTGCTGTAGATAGTGATGTGATGAATGCAGTTAACCAGAAGCTTGCAGATATGATGAAAATCATTAATCAGCAATAAGCAGAGATTGAGCAGTTGAGGAAGAATGACAGGAAGATGTTGGATGTTGTTGTCTCTTCACAGGAAAATCAAGAAGGTTTGCAAGCAAAGATTAAACAACTTCAAGCTGAGAATCCGAAGTTGTTATCACATGAGCAGAGAAATACGAGAAGGTATATTAATTTGAGGCTTAAGAACAAAAAGTTGAGAGAAACGAACAAGAGCATGAATAATCTGATTAAAGATCTATACTCAAAAGCTCCAAAACTGAAAGCTGGAGAAGAGGATAAAGATCCTGAAGAAGAACAGGTAGATTTTGAACCATCAGATGAAGAAGAAGATGATGAATTGGAAGAGGATGCCGGTGATGCTCCTAAGAAGAAAGATGATGGTGATGATGATGGTTCAAGTAATGATTCAGGTGATGGTAATAGCTCTGCTGATAGTGATGAGGATGATGATGATGATTATGATACTGACAAGTATAAGTATGAAAAGAGAGGATCAGGTAAAGACACAGGAGAGTCTAGTTCGAAAGCTCCTGGTGGCACTATTGACGATGATAATATCTTCTGGAACGAGAAATTAAGAGCCTTATCTGAAGAAGATAAGAAATTAAATCGCCAGATGTTGACTGATAGAGTTTGGACGATCGAGATGACTGGTAGGTTTCCAGAAATATTTGAGTCAAATGATATGCGTTTTGAGTTGGAGTATAATGATCCTGATCTAGAAGACGGAGAAGTTTCTGCAGCCGTGTCGAAAGAGATATTAGAAGGACTGGCGAAACAAGTTGGTAAATCTCTTGAGGAGTTGATGAGTGAAAACCAGATACCGAATATACCTAAGAAAGAAGCAGGTAATCACTCTGATGATAAAGATGTCCCAGTGTTTGAAGAGGTAGAGATGGAGGATATTACGAGTGAGGAATATCCAGAATATTTCAAGAATGATAAAAATTCCGGATTTTCTGAATTCTCTGTTGAAATGTTGAGCCAGGCTGAGAAACTTGCTCGTGAGAAGAGTAAAAAGTTTGTTGAAGAAGTGTTCAAGAATACAGATTGTCAGAAGCCAAATGTTGAACAGTCTAATGATTTGAAAGAATTACTGAGAAAGCTTAAAGAAAAAGAAGCTAACCGTCCAAAGACTAAAGTTCAAGGTAGTTTCTACAAATTCCATAATGAGTTATTCAGAGGCAAAGCTCTCGGTTGGAAGTATTTGAGGCAGCTTAAGTGTGTCGCTGTGAAATGGGAGAAAAGAATTCTGTATTTCAACAGATTCCACGACATTAAGACACTACCGTACTGGGCTGTTCGCGATATCTGCAGACATGAAATGTCAGGTGCTTCAGTAAACAACCATCTTGTTGGTTACTTTGCAGATCACATGGCAAGGGAGAGCAGAACGAAATGGGATGTGTTTACCCCAGAATATCCTAAGAGAATTGTTCACAAGAAGGAGAAGGATGAGATTACGGGGTTACACAAGGTGACTTTGAAGTATAAACCACCAAAAGTGTGGAAGCATATTCCTTTGATGCAGATTCCACAACACTTTTCGAAAGATTTTATGTGGTGGTACTACGACTGGAAGACAGCAGAGGCTATTATTGTTCTGAAGGATGGTATGAAGGATTTTAAGAAGATTCATATCTTTGACCCAATGTGGCTGATCAATTGCTCGCACGAGGATATCATCATGCTATACTATAATCCAATTTACTGTGAAGAGAAAGACAGTGAACAGGCATCCAAGTACCAACGTGTGGTATTTCTATGTTTTGCGTGGGATGCCAACGCGGTTTGTGATTTTGACAAGAAGCTGGGGGAGTTTGTTAAGATTCAGAATGTTGAAAAGAAGAATCCAAAACAAACTCATGAACCAATGATGACGAAAGAACAAAAGACGTTATTGCGTATCAAACTGATGAACAAGACTATGGATGAAGCAATTCAAGCAATAGTCTAGGGGGAGTTTGTAGATACACAAAAGTGCGACTAGTGCTATTGAATTGCAAATTCCAAGTTGTATAGTTGTTATCGGTTGGTCGAAGGTGGATTCTGAACGGTCGAAGGTAGAAGTAGACGGTCGAAGGTAGACTCTGAGAGGTCGAATGAAGATTTACTTGTATATATGTTCTGGTTCACCCTATATGAACGGTCGAACCTGCACATTCGACCAAGCTATTTGGGAGAATGTGCAGGTCTATATAAGGCTGAATCATTTTTGAATGTTTAACTTTTGGTCATTTTGTTTCCCTCTCAGAGAGTGTCTCTCCCTAGGGTTTTTGATAAGTCTGTAATTGATTAATATCTTTATAAACAAGCTTTCAAAGTGTAATTGATTATGTTATTGAATGAAATGAATGTGTTTATGATGATTTGTGTGTTTTGCTAGTTTTATTATCATTTTGTGATCAATTCATGGATTCCGCACCTGAATTGAACTTGTTTGATCATATTCTTTGTTGATTAGCCGATCCTATACACATACACACAAGAAATTTGTGTAATCATCCAAAAATAAAACATAATATATGTGGCCTTCAGAACTAATTAGAGGCGTTGTCCATAGATCACTATGCAAAATATCAAATGGTGCAAATGTTTTATTTAAAGAAACATCAAATGGTAGTCTTGTACTTTTACCAAAAACACAAGATTCACAGAAGGTTTTATTCAAAGAACCAACATTCATAGAACTAGAAGTTTTCAAAGAATTTAAAATAGGACGCCCAGGATGGCTTAGACGTTGATGCCAGAGATGAGATGGCCGCAAAAGTGGATGGTGTGGAGGTGTCGAATCCAAGAAGCAGAGGATAGAGATCACCGATGTTGTTGCACCGGTGAATAGGCATCTGGTTCTTGTAATCCTTCACAAGAAAACCAAAAGGGTCAAACTCGACAAAAATGGAGTTGTCAGTTGTAAAACGACAAACCCAAATCAAGTTTTTAATAAGTTTGGGTGCATATAGGACATTGTTTAATTTAAATGGGGGGGGGGAGGTGGTGGAAGGGTTATGTTGCCTTGTCTAAGAATGGGAATTGTGGATCCATCACCAACAAAGATTTTAGAATTTATACAATTATTCAAAAATGAATCAAAGTTACCTTGTTCCTTTGTCATGTTGGAGGAAGCGCCAGTGTCCACATAGCCCAAAGGATCCGATTGTTGAACTGACATTGTGTAGAGATCTTGGTCAATGTTGGTTGGTGTGTAATGTGCCATCAATTACACATATAAAACATGCATAAATAGTCTCATAATAGGAAACAAATTGAGCTTAAATTGATAATTATAGCTACTTAATTGTTCCTATTGGTGTTTTGCACGACATTGGAGCTCCAACCCAAAAATAGATGATTCTGGCAAAAACAGCTAAAACCAGAGATTCCTGAGATTATGAGACCCGAAGCATGTTCCAAGTATCTGTAAAGTCCTTCTCGGGCCTTAAATGATGATAAAATTGACTCGGGGTTGACCAAGCACGCCCATGCTCACTTGCACGCCTATGCCCTTCAATTGGCACGCCCATGTACGACAACAAGTATAGAAAAGACAGATCCTGCAGCAACAGAATGTACGTGGGGTAGTGCACGCCCATGCACCACTACGTGATACGCCCATGCAGGGCCTGGCAGCTCTATAAATAGTAAGCTCAACTCAATCATTTGGTGTTCCTTCTTGTGCCTTCTTTGGTCAACTTACAAGTTTCTTTTAGAGTTCTTGGGGTATTGTGGGAGGCCTTAGGGCCCATCCTAACACACCACCAAGGTTAGGATCCATCCTACCTTGATTATCTTGGCCGAGAATGGAACCGTAGGAGTAGTTACAAGCAATAAAACATTGAGGGTCGTGAGGATCACATTTGAAACATAGGATCAAGGAGGTGAAAGGCTTGTCTATGAGTTGGAAGCATCCATGTTCTTTTGTTGATTATCATTTATGATTGTATCCATCTAGTATCTTCCGTACCTATTTCAATTTGTAGACTTTTATTATTATTAGTAGTTAATTTTTAGTTATTTAGTGTGTTTATCTTATTAACTAATTCTTGTTTGTTTATTTATGTGACAGGTTCAATTAGTGATTAACTTGATAAACCTTTAAAATCAACCCTAACTTATATAATAAAATTAACTATCATGGGGTTCGTACGGTTTCTGGTAGTCCCGAGCTAGATCAAAGGCAAGGAAACCTGTAGTGAGTCAGATCCTTCGGATTTCTGATTTCCAAACCGGGCTCTAAGCAATGGCTTCTGAATGGACCAGATCCGAGTGACTCGTTTGTGGTTCTTACCAAATGTATGAGTGATTTTCTTGGCAAAGGGAGGATTCCCTACGGGTGCACCAGTGATCTTCGGATTACACACCTTTAGGATTATGTTCCACCTTTGTTAAGGACTTCATTCATCTCGGGAGCTTATGGGTTGGGTTTTTTTAAGTCATTTGATCACTAAACCAAACTTAAATTTATCTAATCACTAAATTATTAAGTTATCACTTTTAAAAGATAAATTAAACAAGGATACTTTACCCAGCTCTCGTTAGTACAATGCCGTTAACTTCTTAGAGGGCCCCCCCTCACACAAGCTTATGGTAAGTGAGATCCTTTGGCACAGAAAGTAAGAATTGAGAGAGGTGGAAGGGATTCCCGGTCGGATATAAGCCTCTACATAAATTTAGTAAAGTAAATTAGAGGACCAAGTGCTTAAACGAGTGGCTTGGTGGTGGTTTAGGAATTGCCTAAAAATCAAGACTCAAGCTTTCCAAAAAGCTACACGGTAGTGTGAGTTAGGTAACACCACATTGTCAATCAGGAGAAGACCAACTTACGAGCCAGTAGTTCGAAGGCACATTTATTGGGAATCGTACACTTCCCCTGTGCGTGACCCGTAGAGTTGCCAGAACGTCATCCCTTGTTTATTTGTTTTCTCATCCCTAACTCTGAAGGGACCATTCACCCTGTTCTCCTCACTGATAGTTAAACATAATATTGCTTTTACAATAAAATTGAATACTTATACGGAGGGTCCCCAAGATGTGCATGTTTGCTATCCCTACTATTTTTATCCTTTTTTAAAACCAAACCCTTTTCAAAACCCATTTTTCTTTTAGAACCCCTCCGTTTTATTTTCTTTTTCAATCCCGATTAGTTAATGTGATAAAAGGTTGTGTAGGGGAAAACGTGTTTTTTGGAATACGATACTTGGTTTTAGTTTCTTAGTATATATCATTTACTTACAAATTTAAAACTTGTTTAAAGGTTTAGTAAAAAGCAGTTTTTTTTTTCGGAAAAGCAATGTTTTGGAGTGTACCTACCAAGTTTTTGCCACCGGGAAAAATGACATTTTTTTAATTACTAAAACTAGACGCATCAAGTTTTTGGCGCCGTTGTCGGGGACCACAATTGATTTCCAAAGATAGACCTAAGTCACTTGATTAATCGGTTTATTTTTATTTTTCATAACTTTTCACTTTATTTTTATTTTTATTTTTATTTTTATTTTTATTTTTGGTCTTCTTTATTTTCCTTTTTCATTTTATTTCCCCTTTATTTTAGATGATTGCGGTGTTTTAGTTTTTCTTTGCAAGTTTACTTTCGGATTGGCCACTTTAGAGAATTCTCGTAAAGAAAGCTGAAACCACCAATTTTATCAACTTTCTTTTTGGAGGATTTTTGTTTCTGCTTTATTATCATTAGAGAGAGGTTTTTCATGCCATGAGGATCACCAGGTAAGTGAATGACACGTGAAAAATGAGCCGGGGAAAAAAAATTTCAAAAATTTTAAAATTAAACTGTTTTCGAACTTTAAATGGGGTTATAAAATCATGTTGGATAAATCCACTTAAAATTTTAAAACCATATCTTTAAAAACAGTTTAAAAATTGAAAAACGCGAAAACATGCAATTTTCAGGCGTGCACGCCGGTGCTTAGTCGGCAGATCAGGTAAGTATTTAAAGGGTCTTGACCAGTCAAACCCTTATTCTTCTTCTTCCCCACTTCGGAACCCATCGCCTGCCCCCTTAAAGCCTCAATTTTTACCATTTTCTTCCATTTCACTCTTTAACAACATTTATGTGTTTTTAGGTCCAAATCTATCCAGATTCTTGAGTTTTTGAGTAGCATCATTTCTTGAAGAAAACCTTAGATTTATAGCCTTTGTAGCCCAAATCTGTGGATGAAACTTTAGGAAAATGATTAGGGTAGTGCTAGGAACACAATAGGGTAAAAATGATTAGAGTTGAGAGAGGTGGAAGGGATTCCTAGTAGAAATTAAGCCTCTACATAAACTTAGGAAGGTAAATTAGAGGACCCAGTGCTTAAACAAATGGTTTGGCGGTGGTTTGGGAAGTCCCTAAGAGGCATGACTCAAGATTTCCAAAAATCTACACTACAGTGTGAGTTAGGTAACACCACATTGTCAATCAGGAGAAGACCGGCTTACGGGCCAGCAGTCCGAAGACACATTTATGGGGAATCATACACTTCCCCTGTGAGTGACCCATAGAGTTGCCAGAACGTCATCCCTTGTTTATTTCTTTTCTCATCCCCAACTCTGAAGGGACCGTTCATCCTGTTCTCCTCACAGATAATTAAACTTAATATTGCTTTTATAATAAAATTGACTACTTATATGGAGGGTCCCTGAGATATGCATGTTCGCTATCCCTACTATTTTTATCCTTTTTTAAAACCATACCCTTTTCAAAACCCATTTATCTTTTAGAACCCCTCTGTTTTATTTTCTTTTTCAAACCCGATTAGTTAATGTGATAAAAGGTTGAGTAGGGGATAGTGTGTTCTTTGGAATACGATACTCGGTAATTACCGTAGAAATTTATAATATACACGTCAGGTTCTCTGTCTATGTATTGGTTTTAGTTTCTAAGTATTTATCGTTTACTTATAAATTTAAAACTTGTTTAATGGTTTAGTAAAAATGAGTCTTTTTCCCAAAACCAATGTTTTGGAGTTAACCTACTGATAACATAAGATGGGTAATTAGAAGATTAAATGAATAATTAAATATCACATGAAAACATAAAACAAAAAACAAAACTAAAATAAACAATATAACGACCCGACCGATCCGATGGTTAGACCAGTATGCCGATCCACAAAACTTAGACCACTATGCCGATCCAAATATATGACAAGGACTTACTAAAAGGACTAATAGAGGATTGGATTATCCGATAAGGAGGACCGAACGAATGGACCATAGGACAAAGGACGATGGACCGTTGGAAAAAAGCGAGGCGACCATTAACTATCGGATAAAGTAAAAGCGGCTATTACCCTCCGGTGCATAGCCGCAATAAATAAAATAATAATAAAACCTATACCCTAACAACGGCTATAGTGACATCTTTCACTGTTCACGCCGACCGTATCATTACGCGCCATTATTGCGCAGTCTTTACAAGCCTATAAATGCTCGGTGGTTGCGAGCATTTACCACAACATTAATAACCCCCGGAAGTAGTCCTGCTTCCGAACCGATTAACTAACCAACTGTATGCGCGTAGGATCGTCTAAACAACAAAGATAATGATCAAACAAGTTCAATTCTGGTGCGGAATCCCTGAATTGATCACAAAATGATAGTAAAACTAGCAAAACGCAGAAATCATCATAAACATATTAAATTCATTCACTTTAATAATCAATTACACTTTTACAGACTCAATAAGATAACCTAGGGAGAACACACACAGGGAGGGAAAACAAAATGACCAAAAGTTGCATTTCAAAAACTGATTCGACCTTTGATAGACCTACACATTCGCCCAATTGAGTTGGTCGAATGTGCAAGTTCGACCATACGACATGGTCGAACCAAGACAATACAATACATAAATTCTTCCTTCGACCTCCCTATGTACCTTCGACCCTTCTGTTCCACCTTCGACCATTCTTTAATCTACATTCGACCATTCGATATTGAACAAAACATTTGTAATCCGCAATCCAATAGCATTAGTCGCAATATATGCATCTACAAACTCCCCCTCGACTATTTCTTGGATTGCTTGAGTTTTCGTTCTTGGTCCATTGCCTTGTTCATAAGCTTGATGCGCAATAACGTCTTCTGTTCCTTCGTCATTACTGGTTCATAAGTTTGTTTCGGCTTCTTCTTCTTAACTTCCTTAACATCCTGAACTTTCACAAACTTCCCCAGTTTCTTGTCAAAGTCACACCCAGCATTCACATCCCATGCAAAGCATAAGAATACCACACGTTGGTATTTGCTTCCTGTTCACTATCCTTAGCTTCACAATAGATCGGATTATAATAGAGCATTATGATATCCTCATGCGAACAATTGATCAACCACATAGGATCAAATATATGAATCTTCTTGAAGTCCTTTGCACCATCCTTCAAAACGATAATAGTCTCTGCAGTTTTCCAATTGTAATACCACCACATGAAGTCTATTGAAAAGTGTTGTGGAATCTGCATCAAAGGAATATGTTTCAACACTTTAGGTGGTTTATACTTCAAGGTCACCTTAGGCATCCCAGTAAAATCATCCTTCTCTTTCTTATGAACTATCCTTTTCGGATACTATGGAGTAAACAAGATCCACTTCGTTCTGCTCTCTCTCGACATACGATCTGCAAAGTAAGCAAGATGATCGTTTACTGAACCTGTCATCTCCTGTCTACAAATATCACAAACAGCCCAGTATGGTGGTGTCTTCAAGTCATGGAATCTGTCAAAGTACAGAATTCCTTTTTCCCATTTCACAGCAACACACTTCAGCTGTTTCACGTACTTCCATCCAAGAGCTTTCCCTTTAAACAAGCCATTGTGAAACTTGTAAAAGCTACCTTGAACTTCTCTCTTTGGACGGTTAGCTTCTTTCTCTTTAAGCTTCCTCAAAAGTTCTTTCAAAGTGTCAGGTTGTTCAATGTTTGGCTTATTACAATCTGGAAACACTTCTTCAATAAACTTCTTACTCTTTTCATGAGCAAGTTTCTCAGCCTGGCTCAACATCTCATCAGTGAATTCAGGAAATCCAGAATCTTTGTTATTCTTGAAGTATTCTGGATATTCCTCACTAGTGATATCCTCAATCTCTACCTCTTCAAATACCGGAACGTCTCTGTCATCGGAGTGATTACCTGCTTCTTTTTCAGGTATATTTGGTATCTTATTATCAGCCATCAACTCCTCCAAGGTCTTACCAACCTGTTTCACCAGTGCTTCCACTATCTCCTTAGACATGGCTGCAGAAACTTCTCCATCTTCTAAATCAGGTTCGTTGTACTCCAACTCAAATCTCATGTCATTCGACTCAAATATCTCAGGAAACCTGCCTGTCATCTCTATCGTCCAGACTCTGTCAGTCAACATCTGGCGATACAAGTTCTTGTCATCATCAGATAAAGATCTAATCTTCTCATTCCAAAAGATACTATCATCGTCAACGGTTCCACCAGGAGCTTTTGAACTTGATCCTCCTGTATCTATTCCCGATCCTCTCTTCTCACACTTATACTTGTCTGTGTCATAATCATCATCATCACTGTCAGAACTCGCAGAGCTATTACCTTCTCCTGAATCATCTCCTGAACCATCATCATCACCATCATCTTTCTTCTTCTTAGGAGCACCACCGGCATCCTTATCCAACTCATCATCTTCTTCTTCTTCTTGATCAGATGGTTCATAATCAACTTGCTCTTCATCACGCTCCTTATCTTCTTCACCAGCTTGTAATTGAGGAGCTTTAGAGTACAAGTCTTTAATCAGATTATACATACTCTTGTTACTTGCTTTCAGCTTCTTGTTCTCCTCTTTTATAGCAATGTACCTCCTGGTGTTTCTTTGTTCATGTTTCAACAACTTCTTGTTTTCTTTCTGAAGTTGTTTAATTTTAGCTTCCAGAGCCTCATGATTCTCATGTGATGATTCAACAACATCTAACATCTTCCTGCCATTGTTTCTTAACTGTTCAATCTCTGCTTGTTGCTGATTTATAATCTTCATCCTGTCAGCAAGCTTCTGGTTAACTGCAGTCATAACATCACTGTCTACAGTTACCTTAGGTGTTGAAGCTTCAGCAACAGGAATCTTTCCTTTCTTCAACTTCTTTAACACTCTATCCAATGCATCGTTGAATTCATCAGTTGGTAACTCAGTATATTCAGCAGCAGATGATGTCTTCTGTTTCTTAGTTGCTGGGGATGTGATGGGTGATTTAGAACTAGATGTTGGAGGCAGTTTCTTTCCAGCAACCAGATTCTCAATATCTCTAGCCCTTTTCTCCATCGGCTTTAAAACTTTCTCTTTTTTCTTGTACTGTGGTTTTTTCTGTTTCTCACCTATCTTTGGCGATCCTACAAAATCTTCGGATCCCAATCCTAAACCTTCATCTGTCTCATCCAACGCAATAGGACTTTTTGTCCTTTGCTCTTCCACAGATTTGTTTAGACTCTCAGACTCACCAGCCACAGTGGCCTTGGGCGTGGTGCTCTTTACAGTCTCACTATCCGAATCCCATCTCTCGTCTTCCTGTGTCTCTTCAGAATCGACAGACACTTCGTCAACTACATGTAAACCCTTCTTGGCTACACTTTTATGTCTTCTAGAAAACCTTCTTCTGAGCGGGTTCAGTATCATCTTGTTTCTCTATACCTTTCCCTGTCTTTGCACCAACGTTCACAACTTGACGCTTTCTTTTCGCAACAGGATCAACTGGACATATAGGATTATCTGGATCTAAATCACTGTTATCATGTTTGACTTGATTCTTTCCTGGATCTACATACCCTGGGTTGATCAGATGACCAAACAGATTCTTGTGAGGTGGTCTTTCATTCAATGGCACACCCTTATAACCCTTCATTCTAACAAATGTGTTCAGGTTCATGTGATCCTGTACAACAATCTGGGTAGGATCTCTTCTCAACTTCTTATGCTTCTCATCAAGTATCATCTGTATGAATCTAGGATATAACAAAAACTTCTTGTTCTTTAAACCTCTAAGTGGTTCCAGCATGTGTTCAAATATCATACCAGATACATTGAACGGCTTGTTCAATATAAGAGCAACCATCAAAGAACTAATGCTGTTTCTCATAACATCATACCCTCCACTCAGTGATCCAAATACGTGCAACATGACGTGAGCTAGATACTTGAACTAAGGGCATAGCTTCCCTTTGTGTAACGAACCATCAGTTATCGGTCCGTTGTACTTCATTCGTAAGATGCACTTTCTCTGTTCTATCCATGAAAGTTCTCTAGGATCTGTCTTCTTTTCATCATACAACTTTAGTGCCTCTCGGATATCATCTTCAGAAATGATTACAAGCTCCCCCTGAATCATACTAACCACAACAGATTCATTGTTCCAGTAGTCCATTCTGGCATTCTTCCGGAACTCTTGTTTATGGTCTTTATAAATGATGCGGGGGTAGCAAGTGCAACTATCACACGGCTTCTTTTCAAGAAATCTACGATGCCAGTGAACTCTTGATGTTTCTTTAAACCTCCCATGAATGCACAGCAGTTGTGCACCGGTTTGAATGGTAATTCTTCCATATGTTTCTTTCCGGTTGCCTGTTCTGAAGATCAAGTGGGAATATCAGCACTTTCTAGTTCAGACATTATTAGACTGCAAAACAAATCAAGAAAACACGTTAAAAACGGACAAAATAAACAAAACTTGAAATTTTTGATTTTTAGATTCTACATTCGACCGTTCGAGAGTTCGAATGTGAATGCACAGCAGTTGTGCATCGGTTCGAATGGTAATTCTTCCATATGCTTCTTTCCGGTTGCCTGTTCTAAAGATCCAGTGGGAATATCAGCACTTTCTAGTTCAGACATTATTAGACTGCAAAACAAATCAAGAAAACACTTTAAAAACGGACAAAATAAACAAAACTTGAAATTTTTTATTTTTAGATTCTACATTCGACCGTTCGAGAGTTCGAATGTGAAATCAGAGGTTCGAATGTGGGATTAAAGGTTCGAATGTGAAAATCATTTTGTAAAAGTGTACATTCGACCATTTGTTTCCACTTTCGACCGTTTGAACATCTACATTCGTCCAAAAAGTCACATTCGGCCGTTTGAATTAGGGCGAAGGTGACTGTTCATCTTCTTCATTATCAAATTTTGATTTAGTTCGTTTTATCATGCCATTTTGATTTGAATACCCTCTAACATGACCGATTAAGCATTCCCAATCAACAATTTCAATTTTATCCATTGATTATGTGTATTCTAATAAAAACTAGGGTTCGATGGTTTTAAACATCAATTTGACAATCTGATAAGTTTTAAACTCTAGTTTTTGTTTATTCTCTCCCTAAAACACATAAGCAATGAATGCTCTTCAAAAATTATGGCAATTAACAGTTTATAATTGAGTTTTAATGTCAGTTAGGGCTCAGTCACAAAATCTATGATTATGATCTGTATGATTGATGATAACCTGCAAATGATATAGCAAAATGATCAGCAATTCAAGACGAACACAATGGTATAATTTTTAATGCATAGGCAACAAGATCACTTTAGCTCAGAATTTTGAAATTTTTTGAAAGTGAGGGTCGAATGTGCAGATCTGATATATATATATATATATATATATAGGCTCCACATTCGACCGTTTGACTAGGGCGAATGTGAAACTTTTTCCACCTTCGACCCTATTGAAAGGTTCGAATGTAGAAAAAGGGTTCGAATGTGAAAATATCACATGAACACTCACATTCGACCGTTTAAAAGGTACGAATGAGCAGATAAAATTCCACCTTCGACCCAACGAAGGGGCGAATGGAAATTGGAATTTTTGAAAATTTTACCAAATCTCAAAATCGAGTCCCGTTCAAAATATTTTTCAACTTTTAAGCATCCGACATTCATTATTTCTCATTTAAAGATGACAAAACTCAAATGGTCCATCAAGTTTTAGAAAATCATCATCAACCACCATCAGTTATCAAAAATAAGATAGAAATGTAAAATCTTTTTGGATTTTCTAAACATTTTGTTAAAACACACCTAAAATCTTTTTTAGTTTTGTATTTTTGACGAGAAATGTAAAATACATAAATGTAAAGATAAAGCAGTAAATGTTTTGTGATTTTCGGTAAAGGAATCATATCAGTTATTGAGAAATCTGATCACACCGTTGATCTTTTGATTTATTATCATTAAAGACAATGTGTGATCTGGCAATTGCTGATATTGTGATCCACATAAACTCTCATGCAGACTGTTGTGCAGTGCTTTAGACTGATACTATCATTTATAGTATAAACTCAATTGGCTTTATAGCTATTTTATAAAGACACCCTATCTGATCTAGGTCCGTAATGACTTCCAGCAGAAAATCAGAGAGGCTATCCCCAGACAACTAATAACATAACGACCCGAAACCTCCGAATTTTGTACAAATACCCTATCAAACGAAATTACGGTACTAAGACCATATGCCCATGAGGAGTTCATCCACACAAATCGTTTGATATGTATGTATCAGGCACGCAGTAATAGGTCTACGAAGCCTATCAACACATCACACAGACTCAAACACACGCCTTATATTGCATTACATTTCTTTAGCATGCGTCAGATCCCCACTGATGTACTATCATTTCCCCTTTTTCTCCAGGAAATCATTTTGGGTTTTTCTAATTTTTATGGGTTTTTGAATTTTTTAATGTTTTTGGTTTTTCTGAAAACAAATTCTATCTAAAAACTGTAAAACATATTTTTTGGATTTTTGTATTTTTTGAAAAGCAATAAAAACTGAACTAAAAAGCGATAAAATGAGGTGGTGATCAGTCTTGTTTTTCTTTTATACCATTATCTTTTAAAAGATATTCAAATCTTGATTTATCAAAAGCTTTGGTAAAAAGATCTGCACGTTGATAGTCAGTGTGGATTTTGACCATATCGATCAACTCTTTTGCGTAACAATCACGGATAAAATGGTATTTGATCCGGATATGTTTAGCTTTCGAGTGATTTACTAAGTCTTTTAGTAATGCAATTGTGGCTTCATTATCACAGTAAATAGGGGTTTTAAGAAATTGCAAACCGTAGTCCACCATCTGTTGTTGTATATAGAGAACTTGTGAGCAGCAGCTTGATGCTGAGACGTATTCTACTTCACATGTGGATAAGGCAACTGCGGTCTGTTTCTTGCATTGCCAGGTCACGAGCCTGCTCCCCATAAACTGGCATCCAGCCGTTGTGGATTTGCTGTCTTTGTCACAGCCACCCTAATCTGCATCACTACAAGTGATTAGGTCAAAATATCATCATTAGGGTACCACCGTCCTCTCGACGGACAACCCTTATGATATCTAAGGATACGTTTGACAGCTGCAAGATGACTCTGTTTCGGCTTCGACTGATAACGTGCACAGAGACATGTGGCAAACACTATATCTGGTCTAGAGGCAGTGAGGTACATCAGAGATCCGACGATTGCTCTGTATGTAAAAGGATCAGTTAGCTCCCCCTTAGCGTCAACATCAATCCCGTGATTAGGTTGTATTGGGGTATCCATCGGCTTTGAATCATCCATCTGGAATCGGCTCAAGACTTCAGAAACATATTTCGTCTGGTGAATAAAGATCCCCGTTGGTCTTTGGTCCACCTGCAAGCCTAGGAAGAACTGCATCTATCCCATCGCACTCATTTCGAACTTTTCCTGCATAACACGTTCAAATTCTCTACACAGAAGTTCGTTAGTAGAACCAAAAATAATGTCATCAACATAAATCTGCACTAGAAGCAAGTCATCCCCTGTTCGTTTTGTGAACAGTGTGCAATCTACCAAACCTCGTTTGAATCCTTTTGTCAGAAGATACGTGTTCAGCTCCTCATACCATTGCCTTGGAGCCTGGTGCAACCCGTAAAGAGATTTGTTTAGTACATAGACCTTATCCCGGTGAATAGGATCCTCAAATCCTGGTAGTTGACCTACGTAAACTTCCTCCTTGACAAAACCATAAAGAAACGCGCTTTTAACGTCCATTTGATACACCTTGAATTTCTTATAAGATGCAAACTCCAGAAACATTCGAATAGCTTCTAAGCGTGCAACCGGTGCATAAATCTCGTTGTAATCAATTCCTTCAACTTGATGAAAGCCTTGTACGACCAATCGAGCTTTGTTCCTAACAATCACTCCTCTGTCATCTTCTTACACTTGAACACCCATTTTGTTCCTATCTTTTTCCGTCCTGGGGGTAAATCTGCCAGTGTCCACACTCCAAGTTTCTGAAACTGTAATAACTCCTCCTGCATAGCCTCTACCCAAGCGTCATCCAAAAGAGCGTCCTTGTACGTCCGCGGCTCAACCTGCGAAACATAACAAGCAAAAGACCAGTCATGTTGAAAACCTGATTTTTGAATTTTGGCATATAAAGCCAGAGGGCCAAGGTTTTCTGGTGAGTTTGCATTTCTCAGTTGACCTCTCGTCATCACAATGCTAACACGATCACCAATAACCTGCTCGATCGGGTGAATCGGATGTATCCGAGATTCCGGATAATCAGGTACTTGTTCTCCCGTCTGAGTAGTTAAGTTCTCTGTTGAATCCAGATCATTACCCAAATTTGATGATGAAGCACCATGTGGATTTGGGTTCACTGGTGGTGTCTCTGTAGCAATATCTGGAACAGCTTCACTTGTAACATCATTGTCATCTTCGATTCCGATGAATTAAGAGTTGTGGAAGCTTCCTGAAATACCTCTTCATCAGCTGCATGAGCGTTGGTATCATTAGAATTTGTTTGGGGGATAACGGTGATCGGACGCACCAACGGTGATGTCACTACGTTTTCAACCTCATAAATTCACGTGCTTCTTTCTAATACGATTGACAGTTGATCTTAGCACTCTCAAGTTGAACCTTGAGTTGCTTATTATCCTCTGTCAATCGATCACATGCACCACAATACTTCTCACTATTCATATCAAGATTAGATTTAGAACTTACCTGCTTTGGAGAGTCTGTCATCGCCATCAGTGCAAAGTGTGCTTCCTTACCAGCGAAAAACTTTGAATAATCAATTCTGGGACAAGCAACATCCACCATGCATGATTTGCGGGTCATCAGAAAATCAGCTTTAGCAAGCAATTGGTCGATATCATCATCCAGTGAGTTAACACTAGCTTCAGAATCTGACTCACTCTCCACATCAGAATAAGCTGAATCATACTGTTCTGGCACATCAGTAACCGAATCAAGAATCAAACCAGACTTCTTCTCTACACAATTATTACTTTCTTCACTCAACTCCTCAATTTTCACTTCAGCCATCTTCTCAGTCACTATCTCTTCTTCAACACATATCGGCTCATCCAAATCCATTTTCTGTGCAATACATGTTACATTACCAGTGGTAATCTCCTCAACACCCAACTGCATACCCGTCCAATCAAATCCCTCATCTTTCTATATCACCAAGGCTTGGTTTTGGTTATTTGATTGGGTTTGTGTGTTTGGTGTAGAAATAGGAATGATTGTTCGATTTGGATTTTGTGGTGTTTGGTTTTGGTTCTGGTTTTGTGTAGTGGTTTGTCTAACAGTGTTGTTTTGTGAAGTGTTTTGGCGATTTTGATAGGTATTTTGTGGTTGACAACTTGAAATATTTGGACTTTGGTAAGATACCTGATTTTGGGTTTGACGGTTTTGGTAGTTGGTGTTGAAAGGATTTCTGTTCCCTGCTGTGCTGGCTGTGTGTAACGTTCCGTATTTTTTATTTATTTTGTCATAATCATTATCTAATAAAATCATATGAATCTTGACGTTTTAACGTATTTTAAAATTTTTCGTAACATTATTTATCATATTATATTCACAATATATATTAAGTAATATTGTCTTTATAAAAAAAAATTTCCCCGTGACAATTTGAGCTTAGGCAATGAGGACACCGGTGTGTGGGTAAGGATTCGAACTTGGACCTCTAGGTTAAGGTCGTACAAAGATTTCCACTGAACTAAGCCATTAAAAATAATAATAAAAATATCTATCTAATTATTTTTAATTTAAAAAAAAATATAGTGCAAATCAAACATAATTTAAAAAAAAAAATTAAATACGTAAATCATAAAATGGTAAATAAATGTTTTGATTGGAATGAATATAGAAACTAACTTAAATGATTTGACTATTATGGTCAACATAATTAATATGAATGAAAATATATGATACAACTATCGTCTTCTCCGGATTTAACGCCACAACTACACGTGGTTACAATTTGACTTACTAAAATTGATTGAAAATAATTTTTCTTAAATAAGTGAAACAAGGCAAACTAAACCCACTCCCATCTTTGCCTCTTCATCTTGACCAATATGTTCCGACCACCATATTTTTTTTAAATTCTGGTGAAACAACCCCGCCGAACAAGTCACCGACAACTGCGCAACGTCGCTGTGTTATCCTGTACAGCCGGAAACCACTTCTCCGATTGAAACAAACTCGCCGTCATTGATTGCTTGCCGGTTCCGCTATCAACAGCCGTAAAACTCATCACCACAACCTTCCTCATTTTCTATTCCGTGAATCGAGTATGATCTTGTGCTAGGACTAGGTGGCACCATCGTGTTTCGTCATGCGTCGGGAGCCACCGTGATTCCTCCTTCTCTCTGTTTCTTCGCAGTTTACTCATATAAGGTATAGGACAATATACAACTTCATGCATATATCACAACTCTTAATAATGCACTTATATAATATATCATTAACATATATACGTAACTTTTAATAATTATTTACATGGATTTAAATTTTGTAATAGTAAACTTATTTAAACAAATTGTATTTTAACAAGATATTTTTCTAAAAGACTAGAAATAGTTATCTAGTAATAACAGACATATATATATATATATATACATAATTTTTTTTTCTATAATCAAAGACTTGTTTATTTAAACATTTTTTTAATTGTTTATTAAATAATTAACCAAGTACTATCTTTTTATCCAACCAGTTTAACTTCTTTATAATTATAAGTTACTCACATTTTCATGCAATGCAAACTAAGATATATCAAAACCCCTAAATGTCACTCAATTTACATCTTGAATCACTCCGAGTCTTAAAAGTCGCTAGACACTAATATTAGTCCATCAACTCATGATTATCATTTGAACAACTTAGGTTAATTCTTTGGAATACTACTCTCAACATGAAAGATCAACTTTGTGAACAATTATTAGCTTATCAAGGTGAGTTTACGTAATCCTGTTTATGCGATTCTTTATACTTGCAACAATTTTAAGCAATTCAACATATATGTCTAGTAGTAACTTTATTGCCTCATGTATTAGTCAACAGTTTCAACGAGTTTCAACGAGTTTCAACATTTACATAATCATTAGCTATGGCCAAGCCGGCGATACTCAATAATAGATCTATTGGATTGACAACCCCACCCGAATACGTGTACCTCCTACATAGGTCACGTGGGTGATTGTTATCGTTCAACATATTACTAAGGTGAACCGTAGATGACGGGATGGACCTAAACTAGTCGGAGGTTTGATTATGTCAACATATTATACTATGCATGTAGACTTAAATTTACGATAGACATACGAATTGCTAGACTTTTATACTTAAACTATATGCTTAACATGGATTATGTATTCTCACCAACTTCTAGTTGACCCCCCCATTTTTACAACTCAACAGGTGATAATGATGCTTGAAGATTAGAGTATTTATGAAGAAAATAAGGAGTCTATGCATGCTTGATTCTTGTGTGATGTTATAGAATTCCACATTCAAAACTCTTATGTATTTCAATTTTTGGATATTTGCAATTTAATATTTATTTCAATTAAAATTTGGATTACCATGTGCTACTGTATACTCATCAATACGTGACACCTCGATGTTTCCGCCATCGGTTGGGGTGTTACAGATTGGTATCAGAGCCATGGTTATAGGGAATTAGGTTATTAAAAAAAATAATCTAGTCTATAACCATAGGATTTTAACCGGTACTTGCTCCTTTTACTTGCAACCTTACTTGTTTCTATTCTCTATCCTACTTCTTATCCTTACTTTAGTCCCTACAAGAAGAGTGCTCTCCATCACAAGATATACTCTTAGACTAGTAGGACAAATCCTCAGGTTTAGCCTGAACCAACTGAGATCTCGTCAAAGTTCTAGATTTTAATAACGAACACGTGCAATCTGGAAGGGTGAACGCCTGTATTCTGAGTCTTCTGTCTAGGCTGGCATTGCGCATATATCCCAATCAGACGAGGGACCCGGATGCCTACCTGGGAATTCTCAGGATGAGTGTTCACTTATAGGCTAAAGCATGTCTTCACTATGTTATTAGAATCTAGAATCTTTGATAAGTCAACGTTTTCATTTATTCGTTTTAATTAATGAATAGATGATTACACTCACTTTCCTTAACTAAGCTCTAGAATCTCAAAATTTTAAAGCTTAAATCAACCTCATTTCATAACCATCTATGGATTTCACAATCACACATCACCTTACCATCTTAGCCACTTTTAAATATCCAACACCCTACCCAAATCATATAATCTCCATACTATAAAATAAACTCTTTATCAACTATCTTCACATTCACTATCTCTCATAATCTTGATTCTGCTTCAAGATTTCTCATCATCCTCTCAAGAACTAAATTCATATCCTTCACCTTCTCACACATGAGCTAGTTACCCATGATAACCAAACTATTGAAACTTGATTGGATGTCGCATCAAACATAATCCGTAGTTATACATGAGGATTCGACTATCTATCATATCTGAGCATTTGAAACTAGAATTCATGGAATATAAACTATTTGCTATAGACACACCTAGAGTCATTAACCTTGTCTTGGGCAACTCTATTACAACTCACATGCTATACTTGATACTTGATTGCTTACATGTACATATTATCAATTTACAATTTATGTGTGTGTGTAAATTGGTACACTTAATCAAACAACTGATAGAGGATGAAGTACTTGCTCAACAGTTAGTAGAGTACCAAATAACCTACTCAACGATTGGTAGAGGTCATCATGCCTGCTCAACAGTCGGTAGAGGCCCTACAACCTGCTCAACGACTGGTAGAGGCTATTGTACCTGCTCAACAATCCGTAGAGGTTCTTACTCACTGACTGGTAGAAGTCTTTTTCCTGCTCAACAGTTGGACTTATTTTTAGATACATTGTTATTTTGCATTACTTACATGTGTGTTTAGAGTTATAGAAGGACACAAAACCCTAATGTAAGGTAAATTGGTGATTGCGGTCCGGAACGTAATCATGAATTTACAGGTACGTTAAGGTAGTGTGAAATTCTATCAAGTTTTTCGGTTGGTACCCAATTATAAACCCTAATTAATTGACAGTCCATTTAACCTTGATGGTCATTTTGTGCATCCTTGAAACCTACAGCTTAGTGCCCCATAGGACCCCTATCTCAGACCAATATTACTCAAAACCATGATCATGTCGCTCTTAAACTTTTACCACGGACACCTTAGCCTGTACCAAATACCCGCACCTCTTTCCAACAGACTCTCCAACTCCAACTTCGGGACGAAGCTCCTAAAAGTAGGGGAGACTGTAACGTTCCGTATTTTTTATTTATTTTGTCATAATCATTATCTAATAAAATCATATGAATCTTGACGTTTTAACGTATTTTAAAATTTTTCGTAACATTATTTATCATATTATATTCACAATATATATTAAGTAATATTGTCTTTATAAAAAAAAATTTCCCCGTGACAATTTGAGCTTAGGCAATGAGGACACCGGTGTGTGGGTAAGGATTCGAACTTGGACCTCTAGGTTAAGGTCGTACAAAGATTTCCACTGAACTAAGCCATTAAAAATAATAATAAAAATATCTATCTAATTATTTTTAATTTAAAAAAAAATATAGTGCAAATCAAACATAATTTAAAAAAAAATTAAATACGTAAATCATAAAATGGTAAATAAATGTTTTGATTGGAATGAATATAGAAACTAACTTAAATGATTTGACTATTATGGTCAAACATAATTAATATGAATGAAAATATATGATACATCTATCGTCTTCTCCGGATTTAACGCCACAATTACATGTGGTTACAATTTGACTTACTAAAATTGATTGAAAATAATTTTTCTTAAATAAGTGAAACAAGGCAAACTAAACCCACTCCCATCTTTGCCTCTTCATCTTGACCAATATGTTCCGACCACCATATTTTTTTTAAATTCTGGTGAAACAACCCCGCCGAACAAGTCACCGACAACTGCGCAACGTCGCTGTGTTATCCTGTACAGCCGGAAACCACTTCTCCGATTGAAACAAACTCGCCGTCATTGATTGCTTGCCGGTTCCGCTATCAACAGCCGTAAAACTCATCACCACAACCTTCCTCATTTTCTATTCCGTGATTCGAGTATGATCTTGTGCTAGGACTAGGTGGCACCATCGTGTTTCGTCATGCGTCGGGAGCCACCGTGATTCCTCCTTCTCTCTGTTTCTTCGCAGTTTACTCATATAAGGTATAGGACAATATACAACTTCATGCATATATCACAACTCTTAATAATGCACTTATATAATATATCATTAACATATATACGTAACTTTTAATAATTATTTACATGGATTTAAATTTTGTAATAGTAAACTTATTTAAACAAATTGTATTTTAACAAGATATTTTTCTAAAAGACTAGAAATAGTTATCTAGTAATAACAGACATATATATATATACATAATTTTTTTTTTCTATAATCAAAGACTTGTTTATTTAAACATTTTTTTAATTGTTTATTAAATAATTAACCAAGTACTATCTTTTTATCCAACCAGTTTAACTTCTTTATAATTATAAGTTATTCACATTTTCATGCAATGCAAACTAAGATATATCAAAACCCCTAAATGTCACTCAATTTACATCTTGAATCACTCCGAGTCTTAAAAGTCGCTAGACACTAATATTAGTCCATCAACTCATGATTATCATTTGAACAACTTAGGTTAATTCTTTGGAATACTACTCTCAACATGAAAGATCAACTTTGTGAACAATTATTAGCTTATCAAGGTGAGTTTACGTAATCCTGTTTATGCGATTCTTTATACTTGCAACAATTTTAAGCAATTCAACATATATGTCTAGTAGTAAACTTTATTGCCTCATGTATTAGTCAACAGTTTCAACGAGTTTCAACGAGTTTCAACATTTACATAATCATTAGCTATGGCCAAGCCGGCGATACTCAATAATAGATCTATTGGATTGACAACCCCACCCGGATACGTGTACCTCCTACATAGGTCACGTGGGTGATTGTTATCGTTCAACATATTACTAAGGTGAACCGTAGATGACGGGATGGACCTAAACTAGTCGGAGGTTTGATTATGTCAACATATTATACTATGCATGTAGACTTAAATTTACGATAGACATACGAATTGCTAGACTTTTATACTTAAACTATATGCTTAACATGGATTATGTATTCTCACCAACTTCTAGTTGACCCCCCCATTTTTACAACTCAACAGGTGATAATGATGCTTGAAGATTAGAGTATTTATGAAGAAAATAAGGAGTCTATGCATGCTTGATTCTTGTGTGATGTTATAGAATTCCACATTCAAAACTCTTATGTATTTCAATTTTTGGATATTTGCAATTTAATATTTATTTCAATTAAAATTTGGATTACCATGTGCTACTGTATACTCATCAATACGTGACACCTCGATGTTTCCGCCATCGGTTGGGGTGTTACACTGTGTACATTCCCTTTTGAAGTGACCTTTCCCACCACAATTGAAACATGTCACTTTGGATTTGTTGAAGACATATGTGGTGTTTGGAGAAGTAGAAAGATCAGTTCGGCCAGTCTTCTCAATGAATTCAGTAGCTCTCCTCATAACACTAGCAAATGCCCACTGAATATCTATGAGTTCCATCTCTTCTTTGTCAATCTGTGCGTAATCCTCACTGGTCAAGTTGTTACCAATTTGACTCGCAACCAGACCGTTATAAGATGCTACCATAGCTGACACCAATGCTACATGTTGCTGTGCAATCTCAACAGTAACATTGTTCAAGTTCGAGGTTTCCAGCACAATTGAACTCTGAGTAGGTTGAGTTTGGTTCATCTGGGTTTGATTCACTTGAGGAATATAGGATTGTTGTTGAGGTTCATTTAGATTAACAGAATAACAAGCTGCTTGTTGCATTGGTGAAAATGGTGGGATAAAAGTTGTA
This sequence comes from Ambrosia trifida, assembly GCA_028751855.1. Lineage (NCBI taxonomy): Eukaryota > Viridiplantae > Streptophyta > Magnoliopsida > Asterales > Asteraceae > Ambrosia > Ambrosia trifida. Next base: position 84,614,458 of record CM054127.1, read on the forward strand.
GTAGGATATGATGGTGGGGTATAAGATGAAGTTTCAGAAAGGTAATTGATGGGTGTTTTGGATGGTTCAACTTGGCTAGAAACGCACGCAATATGTGGAGCAACATTTGAACTAGAACTTGAACTAGCAAGAGATGATGATGCACTACCATGATATAGCTCCGGGTTCTGAGGAACTTGAGCTCTTTTTGCCTTCCTCTTTTCTTCCATCTCTTTATTCTCAAGCTTATTGATAAACTCGTTGATGGTCCAGTATTGGTACGTATCCTTTTCCTTAATTACCTCGATGTGTTGATTCCAGTATGGTGGCAATGCATCAGCAAACTTGTCCACCAGCTCAGACATCGGTATGTTAATCTCATAGCTTGAAAGCTCGGTCAGTAAATGACAATACCTTGGAATCAACTCCTTCAGCGTCTCATTCCCCATATAGCTGAAGTTCTCAAACTCTTTTCTTAACTCTTCCATTCTCAACTTCCTCGTCTTCTCATTCCCATCATGACGATTTCTTAACATGTCCCACAACTGTTTAGAAGTGGTGCAAGACCCAAACTGATGTAAAAGATCAGTATTAATGGCCTGGGACAGTTGAGAAAACGCCTTCTTTTCCACAACAAATTTCTTTTTTTCATCCTCCTCAAGACTTTCCAACGGAATTGGCTCACCCGTGTTCTCCAAGATCGGAGCAACATAGCCCTTAGCAATCATTTGCCAAGCTTTCGTTCCTTCTAATCCCATTCCCTCAAGATGAATCTTGAACTTAGTTTTCCATGTGTTGTAGTCTACCATTTCCATCAACTTTGGTGGACGGCTTCCACTACCCGAAGATAAGTCTTGAATAAGAGTCGAAATCACGTTGGTAGTCTGAGAGTGTAATCTCAACAGTAACATTGTTCAAGTTCGAGGTTTCCAGCACAATTGAACTCTGAGAAGGTTGAGTTTGGTTCATCTGGCTTTGATTCACTTGAGGAATATAGGATTGTTGTTGAGGTTCATTTAGATTAGCAGAATAACAAGCTGCTTGTTGCATTGGTGAAAATGGTGGGATAAAAGTTGTAGTAGGATATGATGGTGAGGTATAAGATGAAGTTTGAGCAAGGTAATTGATGGGTGTTTTGGATGGTTCAACATGGCTAGAAACGCACGCAATATGTGGAGCAACATTTGAACTAGAACTTGAACTAGCAAGAGATGAAGATGCACTACCATGATATAGCTCCGGGTTCTGAGGAACTTGAGCTCTTTTTGCCTTCCTCTTTTCTTCCATCTCTTTATTCTCAAGCTTATTGATAAACTCGTTGATGGTCCAGTATTGGTACGTATCCTTTTCCTTAAGTACCTCGATGTGTTGATTCCAATATGGTGGCAATGCATCAGCAAACTTGTCCACCAACTCAGACATCGTTATGTTAATCTCATAGCTTAAAATCTCGGTCAGTAAATGACAATACCTTGGAATCAACTCCTTCAGCGTCTCATTCCCCATATAGCTGAAATTCTCAAACTCTTTTCTTAACTCTTCCATTCTCAACTTCCTCATCTTCTCATTCCCATCATGACGATTTCTTAACATGTCCCACAACTGTTTAGAAGTGGTGCAAGACCCAAACTGATGTAAAAGATCAGTATTAATGTCCTGGGACAGTTGAGAAAATGCCTTCTTTTCCACAGCAAATTTCTTTTTTTCATCCTCATCAAGACTTTCCAACGGAATTGGCTCACCCGTGTTCTCCAAGATCGGAGCAACATAGCCGTTAGCAATCATTTTCCAAGCTTCCGTTCCTTCTAATCCCATTCCCTCAAGATGAATCTTGAACTTGGTCTTCCATGTGTTGTAGTCTACCATTTCCATCAACTTTGGTGGACGGCTTCCACTACCCGAAAATAAGAGTCGAAATCACGGTGGTAGTCTGAGAGTGTAATCTCAAAAGTAACATTGTTCAAGTTCGAGGTTTCCAGCACAATTGAACTCTGAGTAGGTTGAGTTTGATTCATCTGGGTTTGATTCACTTGAGGAATATAGGATTATTGTTGAGGTTTATTTAGATTAGCAGAATAACACGCTGCTTGTTGCATTGGTGAAAATGGTGGGATAAAAGTTGTAGTAGGATATGATGGTGAGGTATAAGATGAAGTTTGAGCAAGGTAATTGATGGGTGTTTTGGATGGTTCTACTGGGCTAGAAACGCACGCAATATGTGGAGCAACATTTGAACTAGAACTTGAACTAGCAAGAGATGAAGATGCACTACCATGATATAGCTCCGGGTTCTGAGGAACTTGAGCTCTTTTTGCCTTCCTCTTTTCTTCCATCTCTTTATTCTCAAGCTTATGGATAAACTTGTTGATGGTCCAGTATTGGTACGCATCCTTTTCCTTAAGTACCTCGATGTGTTGATTCCAGTATGGTGGCAATGCATCAGCAAACTTGTCCACCAGCTCAGACATCGGTATATTAATCTCATAGCTTGAAAGCTCGGTCAGTAAATGACAATACCTTGGAATCAACTCCTTCAGCATCTCATTTCCCATATAGCTTAAGTTCTCAAACTCTTTTCTTAACTCTTCAATTCTCAACTTCCTCGTCTTCTCATTCCCATCATGACGATTTCTTAACATGTCCCACAACTGTTTAGAAGTGGTGCAAGACCCAAACTGATGTAAAAGATCAGTATTAATGGCGTGGGACAGTTGAGAAAACGCCTTCTTTTCCACAGCAAATTTCTTTTTTCATCCTCCTCAAGACTTTCCAACGGAATTGGCTCACCCGTGTTCTCCAAGATCGGAGCAACATAGCCCTTAGCAATCATTTGCCAAGCTTCCGTTCCTTCTAATCCCATTCCCTCAAGATGAATCTTGAACTTGGTATTCCATGTGTTGTGGTCTACCATTTCCATCAACTTTGGTGGACGGCTTCCACTACCCGAAGATAAGTCTTGAATAAGAGTCGAAATCGCGTTGGTAGTCTGAGAGTGTAATCTCAACAGTAACATTGTTCAAGTTCGAGGTTTCCAGCACAATTGAACTCTGAGTAGGTTGAGTTTGGTTCATCTGGGTTTGATTCACTTGAGGAATATAGGATTGTTGTTGAGGTTCATTTAGATTAGCAGAATAACAAGCTGCTTGTTGCATTGGTGAAAATGGTTGGATAAAAGTTGTAGTAGGATATGATGGTGAGGTATAAGATGTAGTTTGAGCAAGGTAATTGATGGGTGTTTTGGATGGTTCAACATGGCTAGAAACGCACGAAATATGTGGAGCAACATTTGAACTTGAACTTGAACTAGCAAGAGATGAAGATGCACTACTATGATATAGCTCCGGGTTCTGAGGAACTTGAGCTCTTTTTGCCTTCCTCTTTTCTTCCATCTCTTTATTCTCAAGCTTATGGATAAACTCGTTGATGGTCCAATATTGGTACGCATCCTTTTCCTTAAGTACTGTAACAACCGGCAAAATTAAGGTAATTCCGTACTAATTAATTAAACGCAATTAACGTAATTAACCGTAATTATGTGCTGAATATTTAATTGAGGCCTTAGAAAGATAGGATTTCCCAAATAATGCATAGGAATGCATGAGTTTAATAGCAAAGCATGATAGGATCGTGCGCAGACAAAACTATCCGGTATGGACACTGGCGATTACCCGGTAAAACTGAAATAAGCGAAACGAACACCGGACACCCGGAATATAAAATAAATAATATTTTCACAAAATATTATGAGTTTTGGAAACCCAAAGCCATACGTAAAAGCTTAAAGCACGAATCTCCCGGTAACGAATAAAGTGCGCGTACCGCACCCGATACGCGCGTAACACGTAAATTCACCCGACAAAAACCGAAATAAATTATCAGTAATTAAACTGGACATAATTTTATGAATATTAACGGTATTTTAATACCGAGAGAAAACGCGACGAAAATTTGAGAAATACCCGGGCGGTACCCGAAAGGAACTAACTTAAACTTAATATAGAGAGATAATTAGCAAAGTGGACCCCACCAAGTACCCCATAGGGGCCGGCCATGGGCCCACTTGGGTGAGAGATTGTGTGGGATAGCTTCTTAATCCTTCCATATTATTGTTAATCATGAGGATGCATGTAATAAGATTGGACAAGAGAATTAACCCAATCATTTCTCCTCCCTCTCTCTTAAACTCGGCCAAACACCCTCCTAAATCTCCCAAAGATTTCATTTGTAATCTTACTAAATCCTTCCATATCTTCCATAATCTAGCTAAGATATTGAGTGATCTTGGAGATTTGAAAGAAGATTATATAGATACATACATACACCCACTTGAAGCAAAACACAAAAATTTCTTCTCCTCTTTTCTTCTTGGCCGTGGGTTTACACCCCTACATTAACAATTCTCTTTCAATTTTTATACTTCCAAATCACCTCTAGATCATCATCCTTCAAAACCCCTTCTTGTGTGTTAAGAGCTTGGAGCATAACCCACTTGGAAGAACACACTAAACCACACCCAAAATCCAAGATTTTGTCTTCCCTAGCCTTGAGCTAGTTGTAAGTCTTGCATTGTTTTATTAATTTAAATATTTTGTTTTTGTGCTATGATGCAAGTTGTACATTATGGGTAATAAAAATGAGTTCTAAAGAAGTAATGGGTTTTTATTAAAAATGAAGATGAGAGAATAATATTATGATGAAATCTTAGTTATTTTTAATAAAAGTAATATTTTGATGAAAGTATAATAATAAGAACATGTTTGGATGATTGAAGATGAGAAAAGCAATATTTTGAAAAGTGACTTGAATATGATGAAAAGTGATTTTAATCATCTTAGGATGATATAATAAAGTCATAAAAATATTAAAATGGATTACAAAGCCATAGGTGGAAAAATTTGTTCTTCAAAGTCCACTCACTTGGATGAGTGAAAGTTTGATGTTTTGGATAAAAGTATGAAATAAACATGTTAGTGATATCTAGAATGGATTAAAAGAGCATTGGAAGTAAAAAGAGGTAAAAACAATTAATCATGGTGAAAAGGATTCTTCAAAGTCCACTAAAGTGGAAGAAAAATAATAACCATGAAAGATTTAGGGAAAAATGCTACAAGTGTAAATTAAAGGATTTAAAATGACAACCTTGGAAACCAATGGATTAAAATGAATATTTTAGAAGTGTTGGACCAAGAACACAATGATGGAAATATTGGTGTCAAAAAGTGTAAGTAACGATTTACAAAGTTGAGTTGGTAAATAATGATAGCCTACTTAGGCATTTTAAGTAAAAAGTATATTTTTATAAAATGGACGTTTTATAAAAATAAATGGAGTAACGCGAGTATTTTATAAAGTAAGATTTTATAAAATAAATACTTGGAAAGACTTGTACAAAAATAGGGTACTTTTATATAAATGGGAATATAAAAGTATCGGAGACATTTTTGGTAACAAGTTGGACGAGTCGGACTAAAACGTACATAATATATTTTTCCGAGAGATAAACGTTCGAATCGGAAGTTGGAACAATACTTCCATAAGAACACGCAACGGAAATAAATATGAAAAAAAAACGCTAACTAACGAACTTAGTTGCACGAACCAACGTAAACGGACTTATTACGTCGAGATAAAAATATACATATATATTTTACGGAAATAAAATATATATAACAAGGGTGAAACGTGCGTAACACTTTCCTAAGTGTAGTAACAATATTCGTGGGAAGAGAGGAACATAACAAACTAGAAACGCTAAACGACACATGAACTTAACAAGTAGTATCCACGCAATGGTATATATACATATACTCGTTTCCGACGGAATTCTAGTACATCTATTTAAATGGGAAAATAGATGTGCGAGAAGGAAAACCAAGACGAGTAGGTGAGATATATCTACGAACGCGTGAATACCGACAAGATTCTAGTACATTTATTTAAATGGGAAAAATAAATGTACGGTGTGGTAAGTCTAGTCGGGCGTTAAGATTATGTTACCAAACGACAAAGACTTAGCATATTTTATTTAAATGGGAAAATAAATATGTGGCAAAGTAAGTCGGGTCGGTTAATAGGAAAACACTTTATATTGAGCGAAAAGATCCTAAGTATAATTATTTGAATGGGAAAATAATTATACGTTGGGTGGAGTCGTGTCAAGAATAATGTTGTACAAGTCATAAAGAATAATTATAAGAATAATATATGACTTGTAAGAAAAGGGTAATCCATCGCCATCGAACCTAGGATACGAAACTATTAAACGGGAATTGGGATAAAGACGTGGTCGGGAAGTTGGGTGTACAACTTGCCAAGGCACATACACCATAGGTGTAAGTGACTTATACGCCTAGAACCTTTGTAGGTACGGGATCACAAACTTTACTATTTTCTTTGAGCCGAGCACAGTTACAGGTGAGTCTCACGGCCCCATTTCTAAACTATTTAACGTTTTTACGGGGGAAAGATATGTTGGGATTGTGTGACGGGTTGGATACTTGAGTAAAGATCGCCACTCGGGGTTGAGACCTCCCCACTATAATCATTTATTCAGGAATGAGAAACCAAAGGGATATTTGGATAGTACTATTGGTGCCTGACAAGGCCCACCCCTAATCGATAGCGTCGATTATGCATCGGCGTATGCCTGGGGTGCACTTATTCTGAAATAAAGTCGTAGGAATACCGAGTAACGACTTTGGGCGGGGGCATTATTAATTGTCTTGGTTTGGTTATAGGCTCAAGCAAATTGTAGGACTTTGCAACTCCTATAAATGTCATAACAAGGATATTCCCACTTTATAAAGATTTATTAACTTAAAACCTGTGAACTCACCAATATTTATATATTGACGATTTTCAAACATATCTTTCAGGTAATTGATTGATGGAAGTTAGCATGGCGAGCCGGGTCGGGGATGTCTCCAAATTGGGCGTTGGGAATGTCGTGACGGGGTCTTATCTCTTTATTCCATGGATTTAGGGATAAAGGGAGAAGCCTCTTTATCATTTTCGAAAACAATTTATGATTATGTATGAATAATTTGACATGATTATTAGCATTGAATAAATGCCCGTTTTCTAATTAATATTGTGCTTTGCATTAATCTTGGCTTAATACTTTTGAACCGTCACGCCACGTGTTTCCGCCTTAGACGTGGTGTGACAGAAAGTGGTATCAGAGCCAAGGTTATAGCGAATTAGCATTTTTAAACAAATCTAAACTATAATCGGATTTGGTTCAAAATCTTTCAAATAAATGCGAAACGCAATAAAATAAATTTTTCCAACGACCATTTGGGTATATGGAGATTCCGACCAAGCTAGCCATGGTAAGTATATGTATTATTTTTGTTAGAAGGTTAGGAAGAGAACCGTAGATATGTGCCTTAACTACCTAACGAATAATACTTAAATATTAGTACGGTTTCTTTTGCCAGGATGTCGAACGCAGGGAGCGTAGCACCGAGCTACGACAGTAGCCTCCAGATCATCCCAGCACCGCCAGCAGAGCCGATCGAGGTGGTGATACTCGATCCCGAGGATGATGAGATGGACGTTGATGTCGCCATGGAGGGCGCCGACGGAGATAGCTCCGACGAGACGGACCCGAGCGAGGACCCAGCGTGGGCCCCCGCTGGAGACGACATGGCCGCCGTGGCCGACCTACCGATGGCCGAGGCCGACTTGCCTCTAGTGCCATTCCAGGCAGCACCACTGCCAGCACTACCTATCCGCGCCGTCAGGGACTTCCCTGTAGGTTGCGCAGGTCCTTCGAGACCTATCCCTACACGGTCGGAGACTGTCGAGTCTCCATACGATCGACACGCACCAGTCGACCGTGAGCCTTTACCTACCCCACCTATCCCCGTTCCCTCTGGCATGAGGCTTGTGCCTGTCTGCCGGGGACACAACGGGTGGATCTCCGATGACTCTGGCGATGAGTCAACTGCGTCGGTGGAGCACATTGCTGTGCCTATCCCACCAGCAGGCCAGGAGGAGCACGTCGCTCCGATGACAGGGCATGCTACCGCTACCCCAGCCACCTTACCTACCATGCCCGAGCCCATACCACAGGATGGGCCAGCTTCTACTGGGCACATCCTTGAGGGCAGCTCAGCCCGCAGTTCTGAGTTGCACCGAGCAGGACTGGCAGCTCATGCCACTGCTAGCCCTCCCACCTCTACCACTGTGATGTCTACTTTAGAGTGGGTCACTGTCACCCAGCCACTCATGGTCCCACTCGCCGAGCTTATAGTCCCCACACCCTATCCATGACACTACCCATCACCACTTTTCCCACATTACCACCCCTACCCGAGATGCTCCATACCCCACCACCTGCACCATTCAGTATGGATGCAGGAGCCCCATTTGTGACACCCCCATTTGCACCGTATACTCTAGGTGCAGGAGACCCATACCAGGTACCACCCTACTGCTTCACTGGATTACCGAGCTTTGCCCCACCCTTCACACCACTACCCATACCCGATATCGTCGGCCCGTCCCAGCCGACGTACACTGACATCCCCGGGCCGTCGCAGCCCCACGGGATGGCCCCACTGTCAGGACCCGCATGGTCCACGGTGATCTCACTGGAGAGAGATTTCCAGACCCTCACCGACACGGTGCAGCGTACCGTGAGTCAGATGGAGCAGCAGGCCCAGCTCATGTGGGCCAGGATCATTGATGCCAGGGATGCACTGGCACATTATGCTGAGGAGCTGCTGAGCATGGATGCTCATTGTGGCCTTACGGGCGACGCACACTTTGCGCATCGCCAATTATTGTATGATCGCATTATGGCGATCAGTATGACCATCAGCATGTGCGCACCTCAGTACCAGTACCAGCACCCGCCGCCGCCACCACCACAGTAGCATAGCATCACGGACGTTTTGGGAGATCACTCGCGGACATAGCAGTAGTAGTAGTAGTATGATAGCACAGCATGGGTTGTAGCACCCATCTGCATTTTTTTGCCTAGCCGAGCGGGATTGTGCCGGCATATGACATTATATTTCTAGTGTATTTCAAAGAGCAATGTAAGAGGAAGGTATCCTCGGTTTTTGTTATTATGAACAAATCATTGTACTTGGTATTGAAATTAAAGAAAGTTTTGTTATGGTAAAATATGTGTTGTGATTATCTACGATTATTATTACTTATTCTGTTTATGTTGTGATTGCGTGTTGTTGTTATGGTGATTATTGTGTTCATATGTTGTGTGGTTGTTTATACTATATATGTGATGATATTGTATGAATGATTGTTGGAAATTAACCTTTGATATTGGTTATTGAAGAAACATGGCACCAGCCACAAGAAGCAACAGTGGGAATGAAAGACTACCCACGACACCTGAAGAGCTTGAAACCCTAGTTTCGGGACGTATCGCTCAGGCTCTCGCAGAACACAATGCCACACGCACCGAAAGGTCGCGAGACCGAACCGGGAGCGACAGACGCGAAACCTCCCCTACTGGTAAGAAGACGTCGGGTATATGAGACAGGAGTCTTCGTGAAACTCCTACCTTATATTTAACATTGCTTTATTATTGCAGAAACGGCCTCACGAGAACGTGGCTGCACGTTTAAAGCTTTCCTGGACTGCAAACCACTGAACTTCAGCGGCACCGAAGGTTCTGTCGGACTAGTCAAATGGTTCGAGAAAACCGAAGCTGTGATTCGTATTAGCAGTTGTACCCCACGACAAGCTGTCATGTATGCCACCAACCTGTTTCTGGATCAAGTTCTGACCTGGTGGAACAACCAAGTGCAGACACTGGGAGATGATGCTGCTTACTCCTTATCATGGTTGGAGTTGAAAGAACTAATGATCGCCGAGTACTGTCCAGCAAGTGAAGTGCAGAAGCTAGAGACTGAGTTCTGGAACCTCACCATGGTTGGACCGGACGTAGCTGGATACACGTCCAGATTCCATGACCTCTCCCGGTTAGTGCCTCGCCTGGTCACCCCGGAAAGCAAGAAGGTGGAAAGATACCTCTTCGGACTGGCACCACAGATACGCGGCATGGTCACTGCTTCCAAGCCTACAACCATGCGCGAAGCCATCGACCTCGCTTTGAGCCTCACTGAAGACGCCATCCGAATGGGCACGCTAATCCGGAAAGTGTCAGGGTTGAAGCTTACTGAGTCCAGCAGTGTTGAGGGTAAGAATCTGGGTACAAGTTCAGTCGTTGGGTCAAGTGAACAGGGAAATAGGCCAAGGTTTGGGAAGCGTAAGCGCGATGAAAGGAAGAAGGACGGATCATCAGGTTCAGGGAAGAAGGGAAAAGGGTATGTAGCCACTGGACGTGGAAATAATGGGAAGCAAGGTTATCAGGGCAAGAACGAAGTAATCTGCGGTAAGTGCCGTCGTTCGGGGCACAAGACTGAAGACTGCAGATCAGGAGCGCCAAAGAACAGTGGAGCGAGGCCCTGTTTCTCATGTGGATCGCTCGATCATTGGAAGAGGGACTGCCCCAAACTTAACAACCAAGCCCGTGGGCGAGCGTTCGTGATTGGTGCCGGTGACGCACGACAAGACCCTAATGTGGTCACTGGTACGTTCCCTCTAAATGGTCATTATGCTTCAGTATTGTTTGATACTGGCGCTGATTTTAGCTTCGTATCTGTCGAATTTAAAAGATTACTTGGTTTAAAGACTAGTAAGCTAGACACACCATATTCCATTGAACTAGCTAACGGTAAGACCATAGAAACTCGAGAAGTAGCGAAGGGTTGTAAGTTGGATCTCTGTGGTCATGAGTTTGATATTGACCTATTACCAGTCGTACTGGGTAGCTTTGACATAGTCGTTGGCATGGATTGGCTATCCGCACACCGCGCCATCGTCGTGTGCAATGACAAAGTAATTCAAGTTCCCCTCGCGAGCGGTGAAACCCTATCGATCCAAGGGGAAAGGCGTGGAACGCCACTGAGAATCATTACCAGCATGAAGGCCAGGAAGTGCCTAAGGAAAGGTCTCGTCGCATTCTTGGCGCATGTGGTAGACAAGAAGGCTGACGAGCGAAAGCTAGAAGACATTCCGATAGCCAGAGACTTTCCAGATGTGTTTCCAGAAGATTTGCCGGGATTGCCACCACCCCGACAAGTCGAGTTTCGTATCGACCTTGTTCCAGGAGCAGCACCTGTAGCGCGATCGCCATATCGCCTAGCTCCTTCAGAAATGCAGGAACTGTCTGAACAACTGCAAGAGTTGTTGGACAAAGGTTTCATAAGACCAAGCTTCTCACCCTGGGGAGCTCCCGTCTTATTCGTGAAAAAGAAGGATGGCACTTTTCGAATGTGCATTGACTATCGGGAACTGAACAAGCTGACTATTAAAAATCGCTATCCTCTTCCCAGGATCGACGATTTGTTTGATCAACTTCAAGGATCCAGTTTCTACTCCAAGATCGACCTAAGGTCCGGTTACCATCAGTTACGTATTCAGGAAGAAGACGTGCCAAAAACAGCGTTCAGGACTCGTTACGGGCACTATGAGTTTCTGGTTATGCCTTTCGGTTTAACTAACGCACCAGCTGTTTTTATGGACTTGATGAACCGAGTGTGCAAACCATACTTGGACAAATTCGTTATTGTCTTCATTGATGACATCTTGATCTACTCACGCACGAAGGAGGAACACGAGGAACATCTCCGATTAATCCTCGAGGTACTTCGCAAAGAGAAACTCTATGCTAAGTTTTCAAAATGTGATTTTTGGATTCGAGAGGTTCACTTTTTAGGCCACGTGGTGAATGAAAGGGGTATACATGTCGATCCCGCCAAGATCGAAGCAATCAAGAATTGGGACGCCCCTAGAACGCCTACTGAAGTACGACAATTTCTTGGCCTTGCGGGTTACTACAGAAGGTTCATCGAGAACTTTTCTAAAATAGCACAGTCCTTAACCATGCTAACCCAAAAGGATAAGAAGTTTGAATGGACGGAAAGGCAGGAAGCAGCGTTTCAGTTGCTGAAGGATAAGTTATGTGGCGCACCGATACTATCACTCCCCGATGGTACAGAAGACTTCGTAGTTTACTGTGACGCCTCTCATCAGGGATTGGGTTGTGTATTGATGCAGCGAGAGAAGGTCATAGCCTATGCTTCCAGACAGCTAAAACTTCACGAGAAGAATTACACCACACATGATCTGGAACTAGGAGCCGTGGTATTCGCACTCAAGATATGGAGACACTATCTGTACGGAACCAAATGTACGATCTTCACCGATCATAAAAGCTTGCAGCACATCTTTGACCAGAAGGAATTGAACATGCGACAACGGAGATGGGTCGAATTATTGAACGATTACGATTGTGAGATAAAGTACCATCCCGGGAAGGCAAACGTCGTAGCCGATGCCTTGAGTCGCAAGGAACGGGTTAAGCCACTGCGTGTCCGAGCTTTGGGTCTAACCATCCACACGAACCTGACTGACCGGATTCGTGAAGCTCAAACTAACGCTCTTAAACCCGAGAATGTCAAAGGTGAAAGGTTGCGGAAGATGGTTGAGTCACTGGAGTCAAAAGCGGATCAAGCTCTATATTTCATGAATAGAATTTGGGTACCAGTGTACGGTGGATTGCGTGAACTGGTATTAGCCGAAGCCCACAGTTCGCGATATTCGGTTCACCCTGGAGCAGACAAGATGTTCCATGATTTGAAGGAATTTTACTGGTGGCCAAATTTCAAGAGAGATATAGCGGCGTATGTTGCGCGATGTTTGACTTGCGCGAAGGTCAAGGCCGAGCATCAGAGACCATCCGGTTTGCTCCAGCAACCGGAAATACCGGAATGGAAATGGGAAAGGATCACTATGGACTTCATTACCAAATTGCCCAGGACAACAAGCGGCCATGACATGATCTGGGTAATCGTTGATCGATTGACAAAATCGGCACACTTCCTCCCCATTCGCGAAACGGATAAGTTGGAGAAACTAACCCGTTTGTACATTAAGGAAGTTGTGTCAAAGCACGGTGTACCTATTTCTATCATCTCCGATCGAGATAGTCGTTTCACCTCAAGATTTTGGGAAAGTCTGAATAAAGCCCTAGGTACTCGCCTTGATATGAGTACCGCATATCATCCACAAACCGATGGTCAGAGTGAACGAACCATCCAGACCCTGGAGGATATGCTACGGGCATGCGCAATCGATTTCAGCGGAAATTGGGATACTCACTTGCCACTAGTAGAGTTTTCGTATAACAACAGCTACCACACGAGCATTCAAGCTGCACCTTTCGAAGCCCTGTATGGACGCAAGTGTAGATCGCCTCTATGTTTGGCCGAAGTTGGCGAAAAGCAACTTACCGGACCCGAAATTGTTCAAGAAACGACGGATAAGGTCTTTCTGATTAGAGAACGTCTCAAAGCGGCACGTGACCGACAGAAAAGCTACGCGGACATGAGGAGGAAGCCTTTGGAATTTCAAGTCGGAGACAGGGTCCTACTAAAGGTGTCACCTTGGAAAGGTGTCGCGCGTTTCGGAAAGCGCGGAAAACTAAACCCACGATATGTTGGACCATTCGAAATCCTGTCCAGAGTAGGTCCCGTAGCATACAAGCTCAAGTTGCCACAAGAACTTAACGGGGTACACGACACGTTCCACGTGTCGAACTTGAAAAAGTGCTTATCCGACGAGACCCTCATCATCCCCGCAGACGAAATCCACATTGACGACAAGTTACACTTCGTCGAAGAGCCAATCGAAGTAACCGATTGGAAGGTCCAAAAACTAAGACGCAGTAAGATCAGATTGGTCAAAGTGCGTTGGAATGCCAAGCGTGGACCGGAGTTCACATGGGAAAGGCTGGACCAGATGAAGCAAAAGTATCCCGCCCTATTTAAGAAGACCCCTATACCGGAGAGCTCATAGTGAATTCCGGGACGGAATTCTCTTAACGGGGGGAGAATGTAACAACCGGCAAAATTAAGGTAATTCCGTACTAATTAATTAAACGCAATTAACGTAATTAACCGTAATTATGTGCTGAATATTTAATTGAGGCCTTAGAAAGATAGGATTTCCCAAATAATGCATAGGAATGCATGAGTTTAATAGCAAAGCATGATAGGATCGTGCGCAGACAAAACTATCCGGTATGGACACTGGCGATTACCCGGTAAAACTGAAATAAGCGAAACGAACACCGGACACCCGGAATATAAAATAAATAATATTTTCACAAAATATTATGAGTTTTGGAAACCCAAAGCCATACGTAAAAGCTTAAAGCACGAATCTCCCGGTAACGAATAAAGTGCGCGTACCGCACCCGATACGCGCGTAACACGTAAATTCACCCGACAAAAACCGAAATAAATTATCAGTAATTAAACTGGACATAATTTTATGAATATTAACGGTATTTTAATACCGAGAGAAAACGCGACGAAAATTTGAGAAATACCCGGGCGGTACCCGAAAGGAACTAACTTAAACTTAATATAGAGAGATAATTAGCAAAGTGGACCCCACCAAGTACCCCATAGGGGCCGGCCATGGGCCCACTTGGGTGAGAGATTGTGTGGGATAGCTTCTTAATCCTTCCATATTATTGTTAATCATGAGGATGCATGTAATAAGATTGGACAAGAGAATTAACCCAATCATTTCTCCTCCCTCTCTCTTAAACTCGGCCAAACACCCTCCTAAATCTCCCAAAGATTTCATTTGTAATCTTACTAAATCCTTCCATATCTTCCATAATCTAGCTAAGATATTGAGTGATCTTGGAGATTTGAAAGAAGATTATATAGATACATACATACACCCACTTGAAGCAAAACACAAAAATTTCTTCTCCTCTTTTCTTCTTGGCCGTGGGTTTACACCCCTACATTAACAATTCTCTTTCAATTTTTATACTTCCAAATCACCTCTAGATCATCATCCTTCAAAACCCCTTCTTGTGTGTTAAGAGCTTGGAGCATAACCCACTTGGAAGAACACACTAAACCACACCCAAAATCCAAGATTTTGTCTTCCCTAGCCTTGAGCTAGTTGTAAGTCTTGCATTGTTTTATTAATTTAAATATTTTGTTTTTGTGCTATGATGCAAGTTGTACATTATGGGTAATAAAAATGAGTTCTAAAGAAGTAATGGGTTTTTATTAAAAATGAAGATGAGAGAATAATATTATGATGAAATCTTAGTTATTTTTAATAAAAGTAATATTTTGATGAAAGTATAATAATAAGAACATGTTTGGATGATTGAAGATGAGAAAAGCAATATTTTGAAAAGTGACTTGAATATGATGAAAAGTGATTTTAATCATCTTAGGATGATATAATAAAGTCATAAAAATATTAAAATGGATTAGAAAGCCATAGGTGGAAAAATTTGTTCTTCAAAGTCCACTCACTTGGATGAGTGAAAGTTTGATGTTTTGGATAAAAGTATGAAATAAACATGTTAGTGATATCTAGAATGGATTAAAAGAGCATTGGAAGTAAAAAGAGGTAAAAACAATTAATCATGGTGAAAATGATTCTTCAAAGTCCACTAAAGTGGAAGAAAAATAATAACCATGAAAGATTTAGGGAAAAATGCTACAAGTGTAAATTAAAGGATTTAAAATGACAACCTTGGAAACCAATGGATTAAAATGAATATTTTAGAAGTGTTGGACCAAGAACACAATGATGGAAATATTGGTGTCAAAAAGTGTAAGTAACGATTTACAAGGTTGAGTTGGTAAATAATGATAGCCTACTTAGGCATTTTAAGTAAAAAGTATATTTTTATAAAATGGACGTTTTATAAAAATAAATGGAGTAACGCGAGTATTTTATAAAGTAAGATTTTATAAAATAAATACTTGGAAAGACTTGTACAAAAATAGGGTACTTTTATATAAATGGGAATATAAAAGTATCGGAGACATTTTTGGTAACAAGTTGGACGAGTCGGACTAAAACGTACATAATATATTTTTCCGAGAGATAAACGTTCGAATCGGAAGTTGGAACAATACTTCCATAAGAACACGCAACGGAAATAAATATGAAAAAAAAAACGCTAACTAACGAACTTAGTTGCACGAACCAACGTAAACGGACTTATTACGTCGAGATAAAAATATACATATATATTTTACGGAAATAAAATATATATAACAAGGGTGAAACGTGCGTAACACTTTCCTAAGTGTAGTAACAATATTCGTGGGAAGAGAGGAACATAACAAACTAGAAACGCTAAACGACACATGAACTTAACAAGTAGTATCCACGCAATGGTATATATACATATACTCGTTTCCGACGGAATTCTAGTACATCTATTTAAATGGGAAAATAGATGTGCGAGAAGGAAAACCGAGACGAGTAGGTGAGATATATCTACGAACGCGTGAATACCGACAAGATTCTAGTACATTTATTTAAATGGGAAAAATAAATGTACGGTGTGGTAAGTCTAGTCGGGCGTTAAGATTATGTTACCAAACGACAAAGACTTAGCATATTTTATTTAAATGGGAAAATAAATATGTGGCAAAGTAAGTCGGGTCGGTTAATAGGAAAACACTTTATATTGAGCGAAAAGATCCTAAGTATAATTATTTGAATGGGAAAATAATTATACGTTGGGTGGAGTCGTGTCAAGAATAATGTTGTACAAGTCATAAAGAATAATTATAAGAATAATATATGACTTGTAAGAAAAGGGTAATCCATCGCCATCGAACCTAGGATACGAAACTATTAAACGGGAATTGGGATAAAGACGTGGTCGGGAAGTTGGGTGTACAACTTGCCAAGGCACATACACCATAGGTGTAAGTGACTTATACGCCTAGAACCTTTGTAGGTACGGGATCACAAACTTTACTATTTTCTTTGAGCCGAGCACAGTTACAGGTGAGTCTCACGGCCCCATTTCTAAACTATTTAACGTTTTTACGGGGGAAAGATATGTTGGGATTGTGTGACGGGTTGGATACTTGAGTAAAGATCGCCACTCGGGGTTGAGACCTCCCCACTATAATCATTTATTCAGGAATGAGAAACCAAAGGGATATTTGGATAGTACTATTGGTGCCTGACAAGGCCCACCCCTAATCGATAGCGTCGATTATGCATCGGCGTATGCCTGGGGTGCACTTATTCTGAAATAAAGTCGTAGGAATACCGAGTAACGACTTTGGGCGGGGGCATTATTAATTGTCTTGGTTTGGTTATAGGCTCAAGCAAATTGTAGGACTTTGCAACTCCTATAAATGTCATAACAAGGATATTCCCACTTTATAAAGATTTATTAACTTAAAACCTGTGAACTCACCAATATTTATATATTGACGATTTTCAAACATATCTTTCAGGTAATTGATTGATGGAAGTTAGCATGGCGAGCCGGGTCGGGGATGTCTCCAAATTGGGCGTTGGGAATGTCGTGACGGGGTCTTATCTCTTTATTCCATGGATTTAGGGATAAAGGGAGAAGCCTCTTTATCATTTTCGAAAACAATTTATGATTATGTATGAATAATTTGACATGATTATTAGCATTGAATAAATGCCCGTTTTCTAATTAATATTGTGCTTTGCATTAATCTTGGCTTAATACTTTTGAACCGTCACGCCACGTGTTTCCGCCTTAGACGTGGTGTGACAAGTACCTCGATGTGTTGATTCCAGTATGGTGGCAATGCATCAGCAAACTTGTCCACCAGCTCAGACATCGGTATGTTAATCTCATAGCTTGAAATCTCGGTCAGTAAATGACAATACCTTGGAATCAACTCCTTCAGCGTCTCAATTCCCATATAGCTGAAGTTCTCAAACTCTTTTCTTAACTCTTCCATTCTCAACTTCCTCGTCTTCTCATTCCCATCATGACGATTTCTTAACATGTCCCACAACTGTTTAGAAGTGGTGCAAGACCCAAACTGATGTAAAAGATCAGTATTAATGGCCTGGGACAGTTGAGAAAACGCCTTCTTTTCCACAGCGAATTTCTTTTTTTCATCCTCCTCAAGACTTTCCAACGGAATTGGCTCACCCGTGTTCTCCAAGATCGGAGCAACATAGCCCTTAGCAATCATTTGCCAAGCTTCCGTTCCTTCTAATCCCATTCCCTCAAGATGAATCTTGAACTTGGTCTTCCATGTGTTGTAGTGTACCATTTCCATCAACTTTGGTGGACGGCTTCCACTACCCGAAGATAAGTCTTGAATAAGAGTCAAAATCGCGTTGGTAGTCTGAGAGTGTAATCTCAACAGTAACATTGTTCAAGTTCGAGGTTTCGAGCACAATTGAACTCTGAGTTGGTTGAGTTTGGTTCATCTGGGTTTGATTCACTTGAGGAATATAGGATTGTTGTTGAGGTTCATTTAGATTAGCAGAATAACAAGCTGCTTGTTGCATTGGTGAAAATGGTGGGATAAAAGTTGTAGTACGATATGATGGTGAGGTATAAGATGAAGTTTGATCAAGGTAATTGATGGGTGTTTTGGATGGTTCAACATGGCTAGAAACGCACGCAATATGTGGAGCAACATTTGAATTAGAACTTGAACTAGCAAGAGATGAAGATGCACTACCATGATATAGCTCCGGGTTCTGAGGAACTTGAGCTCTTTTTGCCTTCCTCTTTTCTTCCATCTCTTTATTCTCAAGCTTATGGATAAACTCGTTGATGGTCCAGTATTGGTACGCATCCTTTTCCTTAAGTACCTTGATGTGTTGATTCCAGTATGGTGGCAATGCATCAGCAAACTTGTCCGCCAGCTCAGACATCGGTATGTTAATCTCATAGTGTAACACCCCAACCGATGGCGGAAACATCGGGATGTCACGTATTGATGATTGTTCAGTAGCTCATGGTGAATAATAAATTCCATTAAATGATTTAAATAAATTACATACAATTTTTCTAAGAATTTGTACATCACAAGTTGAAAATACTAGCTACACATCTTCAAGCATTAACTCAAATCTTCATGCAAGTATAACCTGAAACATGTTAAGTTTGAAAATATTTTGGGTCAACAAACGTTGGTGAGAATTACATAGGTTTTTTTAAATATCATTGATAACAATAGTTTGTACAACAATCATAGTTGTATAATGATAGAGTATGAGTCCGACATGTAACAATGCGTCTTTGTACAATCAAACCTTGTGTCGACTGTTGACTAACTCGCAAGTTAGTTAAATGTTGTTACTGTTATCGATCATCCCTGAATTTATGCGGGGGGATGGGTTTGTCAGACCTATAGCGCTATAATCTAAACAGGCGGCTTGATCATTGTTAATGATTGTACTGTGTCTTTTTGTTACAGTCAAATGATAGAATAATAGTGTAATTGAATCACAAGTAAGTATGAGTAAATGATAGTATAAAATGTTTAAACATGTTTCACCCCAAAAATATACAAGAGAAAAGGGGCTATGTAAACTCACATTGGCTAAGGTGAATTATCCTCTAAGTGTTATGAATGTATGCGAGGCGAATCCCAAAGACTCAACAACGTAGCTAGTCCAAATTGAAGAAAACGAAAAAGAAAGACTATCAAGCTTCCAATTCGCCAATTACAAGAGCTTATAATCAAAGCTTCAATTGTAGAAGTAATATACTATAGAAGAAAGGTATGAGGGAAAGTTTAATCGGATTGAAACAATCGATTTAGAGGTGCAAAGTATAATGGGTCATAGGTGGGTTTTTATACTAGTTTTGGAGTCAATTAGCCATTAAAATTGGTCAACACCATAAAGTAAGGTTTTATGATGAATTGACTATTTGACTAAGACTTTGACTGTTTGACTAAGACTTTACTGTTTGACTAAGACTTTGACTAATCAATTTAAGGAATGTGTTAAGTTTATTTTCTTCTGAAATACTACACAAGATGATAGTTGGCTCAGTTGGTTGTCACTGTGTGTTGGTTGGCTGTGGACGCGGGTTCGAGTCCCGGTCCACATAAATCTTTTTTTTGGCAATTATTTCCCTAAAACTATATTATTCTAAATTCATAATATGATTATATAAGCCCGAAAGTGACTCGAAATATTTTTAAAACGTACAAAAGTGTCGAGATACAAATAATTATTAGTTTAAGGTATTTAAAACATATATTGTTTAAAACAATACATTCTTTTTATCAAAAAAAAAATTAGGGGAAATTCGCGATGTTACAGTCTCCCCTACTTTTGGAAACTTCGTCCCGAAGTTATTAAAAACACAGGTTTGAGGTTGATTAGGTAGAAACTAAGGCAGCTGTGGTTTGGGTTAAGGCACGACATGAATTTATAGGTAATAGAATAATTTGTTTCGAATAATTTGGATAAGAGGTTTGAGATGTGAGTTTTAAGGATTGGATTAGGTTCGTCTGAAGTAGCAAGAAGCATAAGAATCTAGCAAAATACTAAACTTATGTTTTAGGAATCTTATAAGAAATGCATGAATTGATTGGCTATATGAAAACCAAATGAACTACTAAAACCTTATTAGAATTTCACACTATCTTAACGTACCTGTAAATTCATGATTACGTTCCGGACCGCAATCACCAATTTATCTTACATTAGGGTTTTGTGTCCTTCTATGACTCTAAACACACATGTAAGTAATGCAAAATAACCTTGTGATTGAATCATTTACAATGTATCCAAAAATGAGTCCAACTGTTAAGTAGGAAAAAGACTTATACCAGTCAGTGAGTAAGAACCTCTACCGATTGTTGAGCAGGTGCGATAGCCTCTACCAGTCGTTGAGCAGGTTGTAGGGCCACTACCTACTGTTGAGCAGGCATGATGACCTCTACCAATCGTTGAGTAGGTTATTTGGTACTCAACTAACTGTTGATCAAGTACTTCATCCTCTACCAGTTATTTGATTAAGTGTACCAATTATTTCACACATAAATTGCAAATTGATAATATGTACATATAAACAATCAAGTATCAAGCATAGCATGCGAGTTGTAATAGTGTTGTCCTAGACAAGGTTAATGACTCTAGGTGTGTCTATAGCAAATAGTTTATATTCCATGATTTCTAGTATCAAATGTTTAAATATGGTAGATAATCGAATCCTCATGTATAACTAAGGATTATGTTTGATGCAACACACAATAAAGTTTCAATAGTTTGGTTATCATGGGTAACTAGCTCATGTGTGAGAAGGTGAAGGATATGAATTTAGTTCTTGAGACGATGATGAAAAATCTTGAAGCAGAATCAAGGTTGTGAGAGATAGTGAATGTGAAGATAGTTGATAAAGAGTTTATTTTATAGTAAGGAGATTATGTAGCAGTGTAAATTTTGGGGTTTGGATCAAAGGTTATAATCAAGTGTATAAGAAAACATGATTGGGATATATGCCAAATATTGTAAAAATTTGAACAAGAAGAAAATGAGTGAGTGTCGATGGAGAATTTAGAGACTAGATATTATTCCTATGGATAAAAAAAAATCTTATTTTCAAAATTGGTTTTATACATAAAGCAAAAGTTGTTAAATAGTACAAGCTAAGTGGGCTTTTGATTAAAATATTTCCGTTAGTTGGAGATTTCAAACATGACATTAGGTTTTGAAGATCAAGGTTCTATTAAGTGATTTTTAATAGTTTAAAGCATTATATATAAAATTGTTTGTTACGTCAATAAATAAACAATTGAATTTAAGTTCGAGGACATCTTTTGACAAAAATATGTACTTTGTAAAGTTACTAGGTAATGAAAATACAACAATATTTAGAAATCTTTAGTTTGTGCTAAGGTATGAGGTTATAGTTTTTAAAAAAATAAGTAACATGTGGAGAAATGAAATAATATGATTTGGGTAGGGTGTTGAATATTTAAAAAGTGTCTAAGATGGTAAGGTGAAGTGTGATTGTGAAATCCATAGATGGTTATGAAATGAGATTGATTTAAGCTGTAAAATTTTGAGATTTTAGAGCTTCGTTTAAGGAAAGTGAGTGTAATCATTTATTCATTAATTAAAACGAATAAACGAAAACGTTGACTTATCAAAACTTCTAGATTCTAATAACATAGTGAAGACATGCTTTAGCCTATAAGTGAACACTCATCCTGAGAATTCCCAGGTAGGCATCCTGGTCCCTCGTCTGATTGGGATATATGCGCAATGCCAGTCCTAGACAGAAAACTCAGAATACAGGCGTTCACCCTTCCAGATTGCACGTGTTCGTTATTAAAATCTAGAACTTCGACGAGATCTCAAGGTGGTTCAGGCTAAACCTGAGGATTGTCCTATTAGTCTAAGAGTAGATCTT
Organism: Ambrosia trifida; assembly: GCA_028751855.1. Lineage (NCBI taxonomy): Eukaryota > Viridiplantae > Streptophyta > Magnoliopsida > Asterales > Asteraceae > Ambrosia > Ambrosia trifida. The sequence goes on from CM054127.1 coordinate 84,636,701, forward strand.
GTGATGGAGAGCAATGTTCTTGTAGGGGTTGAAGTAGGGATAAGAAGTAGGAGTGAGATAGAGAATAGCAAGTAAAAGGAGCAAATACTGGTTATATTCCTATGGTTATAGACTAGATTTTCTTTTCTAATAACCTAATTCCCTATAACCAAGGCTCTGATACCAATCTGTAACACCCCAACCGATGGCGGAAACATCGGGATGTCACGTATTGATGATTGTTCAGTAGCTCATGGTGAATTATAAATTTCATTAAATGATTTAAATAAATTACATACAATTTTTCTAAGAATTTGTACATCACAAGTTGAAAATACTAGCTACACATCTTCAAGCATTAACTCAAATCTTCATGCAAGTATAACCTGAAACATGTTAAGTTTGAAAATATTTTGGGTCAACAAACGTTGGTGAGAATTACATAGGTTTTTTTAAATATCATTGATAACAATAGTTTGTACAACAATCATAGTTGTATAATGATAGAGTATGAGTCCGACATGTAACAATGCGTCTTTGTACAATCAAACCTTGTGTCGACTGTTGACTAACTCGCAAGTTAGTTAAATGTTGTTACTGTTATCGATCATCCCTGAATTTATGCGGGGGGATGGGTTTGTCAGACCTATAGCGCTATAATCTAAACAGGCGGCTTGATCATTGTTAATGATTGTACTGTGTCTTTTTGTTACAGTCAAATGATAGAATAATAGTGTAATTGAATCACAAGTAAGTATGAGTAAATGATAGTATAAAATGTTTAAACATGTTTCACCCCAAAAATATACAAGAGAAAAGGGGCTATGTAAACTCACATTGGCTAAGGTGAATTATCCTCTAAGTGTTATGAATGTATGCGAGGCGAATCCCAAAGACTCAACAACGTAGCTAGTCCAAATTGAAGAAAACGAAAAAGAAAGACTATCAAGCTTCCAATTCGCCAATTACAAGAGCTTATAATCAAAGCTTCAATTGTAGAAGTAATATACTATAGAAGAAAGGTATGAGGGAAAGTTTAATCGGATTGAAACAATCGATTTAGAGGTGCAAAGTATAATGGGTCATAGGTGGGTTTTTATACTAGTTTTGGAGTCAATTAGCCATTAAAATTGGTCAACACCATAAAGTAAGGTTTTATGATGAATTGACTATTTGACTAAGACTTTGACTGTTTGACTAAGACTTTACTGTTTGACTAAGACTTTGACTAATCAATTTAAGGAATGTGTTAAGTTTATTTTCTTCTGAAATACTACACAAGATGATAGTTGGCTCAGTTGGTTGTCACTGTGTGTTGGTTGGCTGTGGACGCGGGTTCGAGTCCCGGTCCACACAAATCTTTTTTTTTGGCAATTATTTCCCTAAAACTATATTATTCTAAATTCATAATATGATTATATAAGCCCGAAAGTGACTCGAAATATTTTTAAGACAAAATTACAGAAAACAACCTTTTTGTATTACCAAAACTGCACATTTCACCTTTATCTTCAAAAAGCACTCTAATCAACCTTTACCTTTTTTATTAGTTGCAAAGCCAACCTTTAACCCTAACTGGGTTAGTTTTCTCAGTTAACTCTTGTCACATGCCTTGCATGTGAGGGCTTTTTAGTCTTTTTAATTTGTCATTTATTGAAATATTTATTTTAAAGAAAAACCTTATAAAACATCATTTTCCCAAACGAATAAGCATCATATATTCATCTTCCTAGATGGATAGCTCTTGCTAACTGGGCTTGGACATCTGTCATGATAGGTGGCACAACCAGATCCTCTATTCCCTGTTCACCAATTCAATTCCAAAAATATAATTATTAGTAGATGCAGCAACAGACCCAAATTTAAAATACCGTCACATCCACGTTAGAACCAGGTATACAGACTTTCATAACGCCGTTCATGTCTGGAAGTTCATCGGTTGGTGTTTTTGTTGATACGATGGGTTTAGGTGTGGTTTTTCAGTGGTCGCAGATACGATTGGTTTAGGTTTGATACCCATTGGTTTTTTTTTTATGATGAATTGGAATTGTTAGGGCTTGATCAGGTTAGGGTTTTGGGGAAGATGATGTTTTCTAAGGTTTTTCACCTGTCATTTACTGTTAATCTTGACTATTGCAGGATAAAGTTGCAACAGAAGATCCATCATTTAAAAAAAATCTGGCAAAGGGACGTCGAGGAATCAATCTGCAAGGAAATGTGAAACCTTTTGTCGAGGAAACCGCTCTACAAGTGTTAAACTGGCCATTTAGCATAACAGATCTACAAGTGCAAAAGAAATGCCCAGAAAAAAGCTTGTTTCGCTGGTTCAACTTCATGTCTGATGAACCAGAATGCGAATTGGTCGGGTTTCTCGAACTGATTCACATATGGCAGGTTTGTAATTTCATCACAGCTTTTGTTCAAAGCAGCTTTAAGAAGTTGGTAATAACTAATAATTATATTTTTGGAATTGAATTGGTGAACAGGGAATAGAGGATCTGGTTGTGCCACCTATCATGACAGATGTCCAAGCCCAGTTAGCAAGAGCTATCCATCTAGGAAGATGAATATATGATGCTTATTCGTTTGGGAAAATGATGTTTTATAAGGTTTTTCTTTAAAATAAATATTTCAATAAATGACAAATTAAAAAGACTAAAAAGCCCTCACATGCAAGGCATGTGACAAGAGTTAACTGAGAAAACTAACCCAGTTAGGGTTAAAGGTTGGCTTTGCAACTAATAAAAAAGGTAAAGGTTGATTAGAGTGCTTTTTAAAGATAAAGGTGAAATGTGCAGTTTTGGTAATACATAAAGGTTGTTTTCTGTAATTTTGTCTATTTTTAAAACGTACAAAAGTGTCGAGATACAAATAATTATTAGTTTAAGGTATTTAAAACATATATTGTTTAAAACAATACATTCTTTTTATCAAAAAAAAAATTAGGGGAAATTCGCGATGTTACACATAGCTTGAAAGCTCTGTCAGTAAATGACAATACCTTGGAATCAACTCCTTCAGCGTCTCATTCCCCATATAGCTTAAGTTCTCAAACTCTTTTCTTAACTCTTCCATTCTCAACTTCCTCGTCTTCTCATTCCCATCATGACAATTTCTTAACATGTCCCACAACTGTTTAGAAGTGGTGCAAGACCTAAACTGATGTAAAAGATCAGTATTAATGGCCTGGGACAGTTGAGAAAACGCCTTCTTTTCCACAGCAAATTTCTTTTTTTCATCCTCCTCAAGACTTTCCAACGGAATTGGCTCACCCGTGTTCTCCAAGATCGAAGCAACATAGCCCTTAGCAATCATTTGCCAAGCTTCCGTTCCTTCTAATCCCATTCCCTCAAGATGAATCTTGAACTTGGTCTTCCATGTTTTGTAGTCTACAATTTCCATCAACTTTGGTGGACGGCTTCCATTACCCGAAGATAAGTCTTGAATAAGAGTCGAAAACCCGTTGGTACTCTGAGAGTGTTATCTCAACAGTAACATTGTTCAAGTTCGAGGTTTCCAGCACAATTGAACTCTGAGTAGGTTGAGTTTGGTTCATCTGGGTTTGATTCACTTGAGGAATATAGGATTGTTGTTGAGGTTCATTTAGATTAGCAGAATAACAAGCTGCTTGTTGCATTGGTGAAAATGGTGGGATAAAAGTTGTAGTAGGATATGATGGTGAGGTATAAGATGAAGTTTGAGCAAGGTAATTGATGGGTGTTTTGGATGGTTCAACATGTCTAAAAACGCACGCAATATGTGGAGCAACATTTGAACTAGAACTTGAACTAGCAAGAGATGAAGATGCACTACCATGATATAGCTCCGGGTTCTGAGGAACTTGAGCTCTTTTTGCCTTCCTCTTTTCTTCCATCTCTTTCATCTCAAGCTTATGGATAAACTCGTTGATGGTCCAGTATTGGTACGCATCCTTTTCCTTAAGTACCTCGATGTGTTGATTCCAGTATGGTGGCAATGCATCAGCAAACTTGTCCACCAGCTCAGACATCGGTATGTTAATCTCATAGCTTGAAAGCTCGGTCAGTAAATGACAATACCTTGGAATCAACTCCTTCAGCGTCTCATTCCCCATATAGCTGAAGTTCTCAATCTCTTTTCTTAACTCTTCCACTCTCAACTTCCTCGTCTTCTCATTCCCATCATGACGATTTCTTAACATGTCCCACAACTGTTTAGAATTGGTGCAAGACCCAAACTGATGTAAAAGATCAGTATAAATGGCCTGGGACAGTTGAGAAAACGCCTTCTTTTCCACAGCAAATTTCTTTTTTTCATCCTCCTCAAGACTTTCCAACGGAATTGGCTGACCCGTGTTCTCCAAGATCGGAGCAACATAGCCCTTAGCAATCATTTGCCAAGCTTCCGTTCCTTCTAATCCCATTCCCTCAAGATGAATCTTGAACTTGGTCTTCCATGTGTTGTAGTCTACCATTTCCATCAACTTTGGTGGACGGCTTCCACTACCCGAAGATAAGTCTTGAATAAGAGTCGAAATCGCGTTGGTAGTCTGAGAGTGTAATCTCAACAGTAACATTGTTCAAGTTCTAGGTTTCCAGCACAATTGAACTCTGAGTAGGTTGAGTTTGGTTCATCTGGGTTTGATTCACTTGAGGAATATAGGATTGTTGTTGAGGTTCATTTAGATTAGCAGAATAACAAGCTGCTTGTTGCATTGGTGAAAATGGTGGGATAAAAGTTGTAGTAGGATATGATGGTGAGGTATAAGATGAAGTTTGAGCAAGGTAATTGATGGGTGTTTTGGATGGTTCAACATGGCTAGAAACGCACGCAATATGTGGAGCAACATTTGAACTAGAACTTGAACTAGCAAGAGATGAAGATGCACTACTATGATATAGCTCCGGGTTCTGAGGAACTTGAGCTCTTTTTGCCTTCCTCTTTTCTTCCATCTCTTTATTCTCAAGCTTATGGATAAACTTGTTGATGGTCCAGTATTGGTACGCATCCTTTTCCTTAAGTACCTCGATGTGTTGATTCCAGTATGGTGGCAATGCATCAGCAAACTTGTCCACCAGCTCAGACATCGGTATGTTAATCTCATAGCTTGAAAGCTCGGTCAGTAAATGACAATACCTTGGAATCAACTCCTTCAGCGTCTCATTCCCCATATAGCTGAAGTTCTCAAACTCTTTTCTTAACTCTTCCATTCTCAACTTCCTCGTCTTCTCATTCCCATCATGACGATTTCTTAACATGTCCCACAACTGTTTAGAAGTGGTGCTAGACCCAAACTGATGTAAAAGATCAGTATTAATGGCCTGGGACAGTTGAGAAAACGCCTTCTTTTCCACAGCAAATTTCTTTTTTTCATCCTCCTCAAGACTTTCCAACGGAATTGGCTCACCCGTGTTCTCCAAGATCGGAGCAACATAGCCCTTAGCAATCATTTGCCAAGCTTCCGTTCCTTCTAATCCCATTCCCTCAAGATGAATCTTGAACTTGGTCTTCCATGTGTTGTAGTCTACCATTTCCATCAACTTTGGTGGACGGCTTCCACTACCCGAAGATAAGTCTTGAATAAGAGTCGAAATCGCGTTGGTAGTCTGAGAGTGTAATCTCAACAGTAACATTGTTCAAGTTCGAGGTTTCCAGCACAATTGAACTCTGAGTAGGTTGAGTTTGGTTCATCTGGGTTTGATTCACTTGAGGAATATAGGATTTTTGTTGAGGTTCATTTAGATTAGCAGAATAACAAGCTGCTTGTTGCATTGGTGAAAATGGTGGGATAAAAGTTGTAGTAGGATATGATGGTGAGGTATAAGATGAAGTTTGAGCAAGGTAATTGATGGGTGTTTTGGATGGTTCAACATGGCTAGAAACGCACGCAATATGTGGAGCAACATTTGAACTAGAACTTGAACTAGCAAGAGATGAAGATGCACTACTATGATATAGCTCCGGTTTCTGAGGAACTTGAGCTCTTTTTGCCTACCTCTTTTCTTCCATCTCTTTATTCTCAAGCTTATGGATAAACTCGTTGATGGTCCAGTATTGGTACGCATCCTTTTCCTTAAGTACCTCGATGTGTTGATTCCAGTATGGTGGCAATGCATCAGCAAACTTGTCCACCAGCTCAGACATCGGTATGTTAATCTCATAGCTTGAAAGCTCGGTCAGTAAATGACAATACCTTGGAATCAACTCCTTCAGCGTCTCATTCCCCATATAGCTGAAGTTCTCAAACTCTTTTCTTAACTCTTCCATTCTCAACTTCCTCGTCTTCTCATTCCCATCATGACGATTTCTTAACATGTCCCACAACTGTTTAGAAGTGGTGCAAGACCCAAACTGATGAAAAAGATCAGTATTAATGGCCTGGGACAGTTGAGAAAATGCCTTCTTTTCCACAGAAAATTTCTTTTTTTCATCCTCCTCAAGACTTTCCAACGGAAGTGGCTAACCCGTGTTCTCCAAGATCGGAGCAACGTAGCCCTTAGCAATCATTTGCCAAGCTTTCTTCCATCTAATCCCATTCCCTCAAGATGAATCTTGAACTTGGTCTTCCATGTGTTGTAGTATACCATTTCCATCAACTTTGGTGGACGGCTTCCATTACCCGAAGATAAGTCTTGAATAAGAGTCGAAATCGCGTTGGTAGTCTGAGAGTGTAATCTCAACAGTAACATTGTTCAAGTTCGAGGTTTCTAGCACAATTGAACTCTGAGTTGGTTGAGTTTGGTTCATCTGGGTTTGATTCACTTGAGGAATATAGGATTGTTGTTGAGGTTCATTTAGATTAGCAGAATAACAAGCTGCTTGTTGCATTGGTGAAAATGGTGGGATAAAAGTTGTAGTAGGATATGATGGTGAGGTATAAGATGAAGTTTGAGCAAGGTAATTGATGGGTGTTTTGGATGGTTCAACATGGCTAGAAACGCTTGCAATATGTGGAGCAACATTTGAACTAGAACTTGAACTAGCAAGAGATGAAGATGCACTACCATGATATAGCTCCGGGTTCTGAGGAACTTGAGCTCTTTTTGCCTACCTCTTTTCTTCCATCTCTTTATTCTCAAGCTTATGGATAAACTCGTTGATGGTCCAGTATTGGTACGCATCCTTTTCCTTAAGTACCTCGATGTGTTGATTCCAGTATGGTGGCAATGTATCAGCAAACTTGTCCACCAGCTCAGACATCGGTATGTTAATCTCATAGCTTGAAAGCTCGGTCAGTAAATGACAATACCTTGGAATCAACTCCTTCAGCGTCTCATTCCCCATATAGCTTAAGTTCTCAAACTCTTTTCTTAACTCTTCCATTCTCAACTTCCTCGTCTTCTCATTCCCATCATGACAATTTCTTAACATGTCCCACAACTGTTTAGAAGTGGTGCAAGACCTAAACTGATGTAAAAGATCAGTATTAATGGCCTGGGACAGTTGAGAAAACGCCTTCTTTTCCACAGCAAATTTCTTTTTTTCATCCTCCTCAAGACTTTCCAACGGAATTGGCTCACCCGTGTTCTCCAAGATCGAAGCAACATAGCCCTTAGCAATCATTTGCCAAGCTTCCGTTCCTTCTAATCCCATTCCCTCAAGATGAATCTTGAACTTGGTCTTCCATGTTTTGTAGTCTACCATTTCCATCAACTTTGGTGGACGACTTCCATTACCCGAAGATAAGTCTTGAATAAGAGTCGAAAACCCGTTGGTAGTCTGAGAGTGTTATCTCAACAGTAACATTGTTCAAGTTCGAGGTTTCCAACACAATTGAACTCTGAGTAGGTTGAGATTGGTTCATCTGGGTTTGATTCACTTGAGGAATATAGGATTGTTGTTGAGGTTCATTTAGATTAGCAGAATAACAAGCTGCTTGTTGCATTGGTGAAAATGGTGGGATAAAAGTTGTAGTAGGATATGATGGTGAGGTATAAGATGAAGTTTGAGCAAGGTAATTGATGGGTGTTTTGGATGGTTCAACATGGCTAAAAACGCACGCAATATGTGGAGCAACATTTGAACTAGAACTTGAACTAGCAAGAGATGAAGATGCACTACCATGATATAGCTCCGGGTTCTGAGGAACTTGAGCTCTTTTTGCCTTCCTCTTTTCTTCCATCTCTTTCTTCTCAAGCTTATGAATAAACTCGTTGATGGTCCAGTATTGGTACGCATCCTTTTCCTTAGGTACCTCGATGTTTTGATTCCAGTATGGTGGCAATGCATTAGCAAACTTGTCCACCAGCTCAGACATCGGTATGTTAATCTCATAGCTTGAAAGCTCGGTCAGTAAATGACAATACCTTGGAATCAACTCCTTCAGCGTCTCATTCGCCATATAGCTGAAGTTCTCAAACTCTTTTCTTAACTCTTCAATTCTCAACTTCCTCGTCTTCTCATTCCCATCATGACGATTTCTTAACATGTCCCACAACTGTTTAGAAGTGGTGCAAGACCCAAACTGATGTAAAAGATCAGTATTAATGGCCTGGGACAGTTGAGAAAACGCCTTCTTTTCCACAGCAAATTTCTTTTTTTCATCCTCCTCAAGACTTTCCAACGGAATTGGCTCACCCGTGTTCTCCAAGATCGGAGCAACATAGCCCTTAGCAATCATTTGCCAAGCTTCCGTTCCTTCTAATCCCATTCCCTCAAGATGAATCTTGAACTTGGTCTTCCATGTGTTGTAGTCTACCATTTCCATCAACTTTGGTGGACGGCTTCCACTACCCGAAGATAAGTCTTGAATAAGAGTCGAAATCGCGTTGGTAGTCTGAGAGTGTAATCTCAACAGTAACATTGTTCAAGTTTGAGGTTTCCAGCACAATTGAACTCTGAGTAGGTTGAGTTTAGTTCATCTGGGTTTGATTCACTTGAGGAATATAGGATTGTTGTTGAGGTTCATTTAGATTAGCAGAATAACAAGCTGCTTGTTGCATTGGTGAAAATGGTGGGATAAAAGTTGTAGTAGGATATGATGGTGAGGTATAAGATGAAGTTTGAGCAAGGTAATTGATGGGTGTTTTGGATGGTTCAACATGGCTAGAAACGCACGCAATATGTGGAGCAACATTTGAACTAGAACTTGAACTAGCAAGAGATGAAGATGCACTACCATGATATAGCTCCGGGTTCTGAGGAACTAGAGCTCTTTTTGCCTTCCTCTTTTCTTCCATCTCTTTATTCTCAAGCTTATGGATAAACTCGTTGATGGTCCAGTATTGGTACGCATCCTTTTCCTTAAGTACCTCGATGTGTTGATTCCAGTATGGTGGCAATGCATCAGCAAACTTGTCCACCAGCTCAGACATCGGTATGTTAATCTCATAGCTTGAAAGCTCGGTCAGTAAATGACAATACCTTGGAATCAACTCCTTCAGCGTCTCATTCCCCATATAGCTTAAGTTCTCAAACTCTTTTCTTAACTCTTCCATTCTCAACTTCCTCGTCTTCTCATTCCCATCATGACGATTTCTTAACATGTCCCACAACTGTTTAGAAGTGGTGCAAGACCCAAACTGATGAAAAAGATCAGTATTAATGGCCTGGGACAGTTGAGAAAATGCCTTCTTTTCCACAGCAAATTTCTTTTTTTCATCCTCCTCAAGACTTTCCAACGGAAGTGGCTAACCCGTGTTCTCCAAGATCGGAGCAACGTAGCCCTTAGCAATCATTTGCCAAGCTTTCTTCCTTTTAATCCCATTCCCTCAAAATGAATCTTGAACTTGGTCTTCCATGTGTTGTAGTATACCATTTCCATCAACTTTGGTGGACGGCTTCCATTACCCGAAGATAAGTCTTGAATAAGAGTCGAGATCGCGTTGGTAGTCTGAGAGTGTAATCTCAACAGTAACATTGTTCAAGTTCGAGGTTTCTAGCACAATTGAACTCTGAGTTGGTTGAGTTTGGTTCATCTGGGTTTGATTCACTTGAGGAATATAGGATTGTTGTTGAGGTTCATTTAGATTAGCAGAATAACAAGCTGCTTGTTGCATTGGTGAAAATGGTGGGATAATAAATGTAGTAGGATATGATGGTGAGGTATAAGATGAAGTTTGAGCAAGGTAATTGATGGGTGTTTTGGATGGTTCAACATGGCTAGAAACGCACGCAATATGTGGAGCAACATTTGAACGAGAACTTGAACTAGCAAGAGATGAAGATGCACTACCATGATATAGCTCCGGGTTCTGAGGAACTTGAGCTCTTTTTGCCTACCTCTTTTCTTCCATCTCTTTATTCTCAAGCTTATGGATAAACTCGTTGATGGTCCAGTATTGGTACGCATCCTTTTCCTTAAGTACCTCGATGTGTTGATTCCAGTATGGTGGCAATGTATCAGCAAACTTGTCCACCAGCTCAGACATCGGTATGTTAATCTCATAGCTTGAAAGCTCGGTCAGTAAATGACAATACCTTGGAATCAACTCCTTCAGCGTCTCATTCCCCATATAGCTTAAGTTCTCAAACTCTTTTCTTAACTCTTCCATTCTCAACTTCCTCGTCTTCTCATTCCCATCATGACAATTTCTTAACATGTCCCACAACTGTTTAGAAGTGGTGCAAGACCTAAACTGATGTAAAAGATCAGTATTAATGGCCTGGGACAGTTGAGAAAACGCCTTCTTTTCCACAGCAAATTTCTTTTTTTCATCCTCCTCAAGACTTTCCAACGGAATTGGCTCACCCGTGTTCTCCAAGATCGGAGCAACATAGCCCATAGCAATCATTTGCCAAGCTTCCGTTCCTTCTAATCCCATTCCCTCAAGATGAATCTTGAACTTGGTCTTCCATGTGTTGTAGTCTACCATTTCCATCAACTTTGGTGGACGTCTTCCACTACCCGAAGATAAGTCTTGAATAAGAGTCGAAATCGCGTTGGTAGTCTGAGAGTGTAATCTGAACAGTAACATTGTTCAAGTTCGAGGTTTCCAGCACAATTGAACTCTGAGTAGGTTGAGTTTGGTTCATCTGGGTTTGATTCACTTGAGGAATATAGGATTGTTGTTGAGGTTCATTTAGATTAGCAGAATAACAAGCTGCTTGTTGCATTGGTGAAAATGGTGGGATAAAAGTTGTAGTAGATAATGATTGTGAGGTATAAGATGAAGTTTGAGCAAGGTAATTGATGGGTGTTTTGGATGGTTCAACATGGCTAGAAACGCACGCAATATGTGGAGCAACATTTGAACTAGAACTTGAACTAGCAAGAGATGAAGATGCACTACCATGATATAGCTCCGGGTTCTGAGGAACTTGAGCTCTTTTTGCCTTCCTCTTTTCTTCCATCTTTTTATTCTCAAGCTTATGGATAAACTTGTTGATGGTCCAGTATTGGTACGCATCCTTTTCCTTAAGTACCTCGATGTGTTGATTCCAGTATGGTGGCAATGCATCAGCAAACTTGTCCACCAGCTCAGACATCGGTATGTTAATCTCATAGCTTGAAATCTCGGTCAGTAAATGACAATACCTTGTGTTAGGACAAAGAGGATTGGTGAAACCACTTTTGAAAACCTTAGTCTAATTCACTTCTGTCATTTTGGCTAAGTATAGAAGTACTGAAGAGAAGACAAGAAACTGCTGAAGAGAAGATATGAGAAGTGCTGAAGAAGAAACTTCATCAGAAGTTCTGAAGTCCAAACCAGACAAGTTCACTTCAGAAGTACTGAAGACAAACTACTCATCAGTAGTTTGTCATTCATCAGCACTTAGCATCAGATATTTTCCACCGCCTTTTGTATCAGTAGTTTATTGTTTATTATTACTTTTAGCTGTAATTGTTAGTTTCAATGTTGCAACTTGTGCAACTTGTTTCTGATGTTTCTGTACTTGCTTTATGGGCAAGATACATGTATGTAAACGTCTATAAATAGGAGGCTTCAACCTTCTATTTTAGACATTGATTTTAATAGAAAAATCCTTCAAACACTTTCACTGTTCTATTCCATTTCAGTATTTATTGTGAATCTGTCTAAGTATCTAATTCTCATTTACTGCTTAGATTCATAATAAATACTTGTCATTATTAGTTTCAATCATCAAGGGGGAGTAATAACTCCTCTTAAGTATAAAAAGTGTTGCTTTAAATTATACATTCCGCTGTGCTTACAATCTGATATACAAGAGCTTGCTAAACACTTAAGTGTCAAAGATAGCAAGTTCTTACTTAAACAAAGAGCATACTGATCCAACAATTGGTATCAGAGCATTGGTTTATCTGATCACATATCAATCTAACAAATTGAGAATCAGACACAAAGCTCTTATTGATACTCAATAAAAGATCAAAAGTTCACTTTTTATCAACATCCATCACTTAAAAGAGTCATCTGACAAATCAATACTCTTTAAAATGGATCCACATAATACTGGTTCTGCTACTAAACCTGCCATGCTTGTAAGAAATGAATACAACATATGGCAAAAGAGAATGGCACATAGCTTGTCACAAACCAACACAGGTTGTTGGAGATCTGTGATATATGGTCCTCACAAACCAGTAAACATAAATCTTGAAACTAAAGTTGAGGTTCCTAAAGAACCAAAAGACTATACAGATGATGATTTCCTAAAACTTGAGCTAGATGCAAAAGCATTCTCTATGTTGGCAATGGCTCTCCCAAATGAGATACTCTGGCCTTTTACATTGTGAAAGTGCCAAAGAACTCTGGGATTGTCTTAAAGAACAGTTTGGAGGAACTGAAGAGGTGATTGCCAACACCAGAGAGATCTTAGCTCAAAAATATGAGACATTTGCTCACATTAATGGGGAAACTTTAACTCAACAATTTGAAAGATTCTCCTCATTAATATCTGAGCTAAAGTTAAATGGTCAGACCTATACAACAGTATCTATGCTACATAGATTTTTAAGGGAAACATACTCCATTGTTTTAAGATCCTCACCAGATTTTAGCTCCCTCACTCTTACAAAACTCCATGGGAGATTACTTACTTTTGAGAGAGAAATTGATCAAAAGAAGAAATTGCAATCATCTGGTAAAACTGCTGATGACTACCTACCAGGTAGTACAACACTTTTGGGACAAGACTCACCAACTTGTTCCTATGGATCTTATGACAACATTGACATAACAACTGGGATCTCATCAGAAAGATCTTTCCCAGGTTATGACAATGATGACCAAAGTCAAACTGCTGATAATCTATGTTTTATCATGGATGATTTGAAAAACTTTAGCAGTGATGACTTAGAAGAAATGGACATTTTACACCAACTGGCCATGCTAAGCATTAAAACTAACAAGTTTTATAAAAGGTCAGGAAGGAAATTTCCAGGATTGACCAGTCATACAAAAATTGGTTTTGACAAATCTAAACTGAGATGTCACAAGTGTCAGAAGTTGGGACACTTTGCTAGAGAGTGTAGAAACTCTAGCTTTAACCAATCACAATCTGGAAATAACTTTAACCCCAATTATAATAGGAATAATGGAACTCAAGGGAGTGCTCATTTTGTACAGGCACAAGCTCCTCAACAGCAATACATGCCACAAGTACAATATGTTCAAATGCCTGCTCAACAGATGCAGAGCCAACAATCAATCCCTCCCTTTCCAGCTGCTCAACAACCTCCACAGCCTCAACAACCCTCTCAACAAAGTCTTTTCACCTCAGGGTATGTTGACTGGAGCAGTCTCCCTTTTGACACCACAGAGTGCAATCCTGATGCAGACAACAAGGTGTTTGACATCAATTGGGGAGAACCAGACAATGGCAGAAAGAACTTTGCCTTAATGGCATTTGAAGGTTGTACTTCAAAATCTGCATTGTCACAGGTATCAAAAGAATCTTTGACAAAACTTTGCTCAAATTCTTGCAAAGAAACTTTTGCTCTCATAAGAGAGACAAATATGCACTTACAAGGAAAAGCCAATGATTTAGAATGAAAATACACTCAGATGAAGTGTGATTTAGAGAGAAAACTTACTTCTAAAACAAAAGAAGCCTCTAAATTAACTAACTCAGCTATTGAAACCCAAGCACAAATTAAAATGATGATAGAAGATCTTGGGAATGTCAGAAAAGAGCTTGTTGACACCAAGATCAGTTGTGAGAAATGGGTGGATTCTTGTAAGGGGTACCAGCTATTGCTAAACAAACAGAGTGCTTCAAATGTTAAGTTTGGCATAGGGTACCATCATGTTGAAACACCAACAGATTTCTCTCCCAAAACTACTGAAGATGGGAGAAAAATTGTTTCAAATGAAACTTCTGAAGGGAAAGACTGCACATCTTTCCATGAAAACTTTCTAAACAGAAATCCTGGTATTTTCAAAGAAAGTACTTCAGAAGTATTAACAAAATCTGACAACCAGCCATCAGTAGTTTCATCTACATCAGGAGTTGAGACCCTGAAAACTACTGATGAGCAAAATCTTTACACTAATGTCAGAAATTTGCCTTTAGATCAAAAACAAAAGGCAAAAGAGTGTGAAATTTGTGGTCTGTTCAGCCACAAAACAGAGTTTTGTAGATACAGAAAAGGAATTCAGTTCAATCATAAAATTAAACAACAGGTTGTGGGAAATCAAATTAGAAATGATTATGAAAGAACCTTTAAACCCAAGAAACAACAACCTGAAAACACCTTTTCTCAGAAAAAGATAAAATCTCAACTAAATCTTTTTCTCAAAATTCTTTGTCAGTAGTTAGACCTGAATCATCAGCAGTTTCACAAACTGCTGAGATTCAAAAACTAATGAACTTGGTACAACTACTGATGACCAAGGTTGATGGTGGTCCTGAAAAGGATACCACCATGGTTCTTAATGAAAAATCCATTGCCAAAAAGACATGGATTTCTCAATCTGGTCAAGAACAAACTGTAACTGTTCTCAAGAGCAAACCCAAAGCCAAACAGGCTTGGGTTCCTAAATCTAACTAATTTGTTATTGTGTGCAGAGAGTTTCCAGGGGCTTAAACAGCATATGGTATGTTGATAGTGGGGGCTCTATGCACATGACTGGATGCAGATACCTGATAAACAATTTTATCAGCCAAAGAGAAGGATCTGTATCCTTTGGGAACAATGCTAAGGGATATGTGCTAGGACATGGCAATGTCTCCTCTGGCAAAATACAGTTTGACAAGGTCAATCTGGTTGAAAACCTTGAATACAACTTGCTGAGTGTGTCACAAATGTGTGATAAAGGATATTCTTCCTTTTTCACAAAGACAGCATGCAAGATCATCTCACCAGAAGGCCAGAAGTTGATAGAGAAGATCATTGAAGATCATACTTTGCTGATTGCCAAAAGATGTGGCAATGTCTATGCAGTGGACATTGAGAAAGACAAAGTATTGAACAACACTGCCTGTTTCTTCTCAAGGGCATCAACTTCAGAAACTGATCTCTGGCACAGGAGACTTGGCCATGTGAACTTTAAAACCATAAATAAAGTCACAAAAATGGGCTTGGTTAGAGGTCTACCTTTGAAAGTATACCAGTGTCAAGAACACTGTGTATCCTGTTTATAGGGAAAACAGCATAAGTCCTCCTATAAGTCTATTGAAGAATCAAAAACAACTGCATGTCTTCAACTACTCCATATGGACTTATTTGGACCTGTCAAGATTATGAGCCTTGGTAAGAAGAAGTACTGCTTAGTCATCATTAATGACTACTCAAGATTCATATGGGTATTCTTCTTATTCTCCAAGGATGAGGCTGCTAAAACCATCAAGTTCTTCATTCTACAAGTAGAGAAACAATATTCTCTACCTGTCAAAACCATTAGAAGTGATAATGGGACAGAGTTCAGGAACAAAACTCTGGATGAATTCTGTTTGTCTAAAGGGATTATTAGACAATACAGTGTTCCCAGAACTCCTGAACAAAATGGTGTAGTAGAAAGGAAGAACAAAACCTTAATAGAGGGAGCAAGAACAATGTTAGCTGATTCTGGACTGCCCTTGTACTTTTGGGCAGAAGCAGTTAACACATCATGTTATGTTCAGAATAGAGTTCTTGTGGTCAAGAGACATTCCAAGACTGCCTATGAAGTTCTTCATGGCATGAAGCCCCTTATCTCCTTTTTCAGGGCTTTTGGGTGTCAATGTTTCATCTTGAACATCAAGGAATCTATTTCAAAGTTTGCTGCCAAAGTTGACTCAGGTTACTTTCTTGGTTACTCTTCAACTAGAAAAGCCTACAAGGTTTTTAATTCTCACACCAGGATAGTAGAAGAAACATTGAATGTCAAGTTCAATGAGTCAAAACACACTCTTATTCCAGCACATCCTGCTGAACTTTTTGACCTTGACAACTTCCATTTTGGACCTGAGAAGGCTGTTACTTCATCAAAACCTACTTATTATGGTGACAAAAGGTTTGATGATGAGGATCCCACACCATGGACTCCTCAAACTGTTATCAAGTCAACTTCAAAATCATCAGAAGTTCCCCAAACTTCTGATCAAACAAGTACTGAGGAACAAACTCAAACTTCTGGTTCAGTAGATCCAACTACTGAAGATCAAGAAACATCTGAACCAGATATTATAGACCTCAGTAGTTTGTTTGAAGAACATGATCCACCTACACATGTCAGTGGTTTACAACAACTGATTGAACACAGAGATCATCCACTTGATCAAATCATGGGTGATATAGCTTCAGGTGTTCTTACCAGAAACCAGCTCTCCAACTTTTGCCTATTTTCAGCCTTTATCTCACAGTTGGAACCAAAGAAGTACCAGGAAGCCCTCAAAGACAATAATTGGGTGCAAGCTATGCAAGATGAACTGCTTCAGTTCAACAAGCAACAGGTCTGGGAAATCTGTCCCTTACCTCCAAACAAGCAACCAATTGGCACAAGATGGGTTTTTAGGAACAAACAAGATGAAGCTGGTATGATAATCAAGAACAAGGCAAGACTGGTAGTTCAAGGGTACTCTCAAGAAGAGGGAATTAACTATGATGAAACCTTTGCTCCAGTTACAAGGCTTGAGGCCATCAGGTTATTTCTGGCCTATGCCATTTCCAACAAAATTAAAGTTTATCAAATGGATGTAAAGAGTGCATTTTTGTATGGAAAGATAAAAGAGGAGGTGTATGTCTGTCAGCCACCTGGGTTTGAGGATCCTTCTCATCCTGAGTGGGTGTACAGACTGGACAAAGCTCTTTATAGGCTCAAACAAGCTCCAAGAGCCTGGTATGATACACTCTCCACCTTTTTACTCAAAAATAACTTTACAAGAGGTGCCATTGATAAAACTCTTTTCATTAAACATGTTGGAAATCATTTGTTCAAATTTATGTTGATGATATCATTTTTGGTTCAACAAACACAAAACTGTGTGATGATTTTAAGAAACTCATGCAATCAAAATTTGAGATGAGTACCATGGGAGAACTGCAGTACTTTCTGGGACTGCAGATCAAGCAACAAACAAATGGAACTTTTATACATCAATCAAAATATGTTAAAGAATTATTAAACAAATTTTCTTTAAAAGACTGTAAATCATGTTCCACTCCCATGACACCTATCACACAAGTTGAACCTGATGATCAAGGAAAACAGGTTGATCAAACCATGTACAGATGCATGATAGGTTCCCTTTTATATCTAACTGCTTCTAGACCAGATATTATGTTTTCAACATGTGTCTGTGCTAGATATCAATCAGCACCAAGGGAATCACACCTTATAGCAGTCAAAAGAATTTTCAGATATCTGAAAGGAACTCCAACACTTGGAATTTGGTATCCTGCTTCAAGCAATACCAAGTTATCAGCTTTTTCAGATAGTGACTATGCAGGGTGTAAGATGACAAGAAAGTCAACATCTGGTGGTTGTCAATTCTTGGGTAACTGTCTAGTGTCATGGCAATCAAAGAAGCAAACATCTGTTGCAACTTCAACTGCTGAAGCTGAATACATTGCAGCTGCAAGTTGTACATCACAGATACAATGGCTCCAATATCAACTTCTTGATTATGGAATCAAAGAAACCAAGACACCTTTGTTTGTAGACAGCAAATCTGCCATTAGCATCATTCAAAATCCGGTACAGTTCTCAAAAACCAAACATATTGAGATCAGGTACCATTTCATAAGAGATTGCTATGAAAAAGGCATGATTGAGGTGAAGCATGTAGCAACAGCTAATCAAATAGCTGACATCTTCACAAAACCCCTTGACACATCAACATTTCAGAAGTTAGTATCCATGCTTGGGATGCTAAATTTGTAAGTGTTTATTTTATTATTCTACACATATTTTTCATTTTTCACTTACAAAAAGACAAAAAGTCTGAAACAAAACTTCTGAAAACAGAGAAACTACTGATGAACAAAACATCAGTATAGGGATAATTTCTGAAAAGTGTATAACTTCTGATAAAATAACCTTCAGAAGTTATGAATAAAGTATTTACGAAACATTTCTCATCAGCTGTTAAAACTACTGAAGAGAAAATGGGAACTACTGATGAAGATAATCCTTCATCAGCAGTTTAGTCAAAAAGGGCAAATCTGACTTTTCCCATCATCAGAAGTTTTGACCTAGTCGGTTTAAAACTTCTGATAAATATCTTTTTTCAACACTTATCCTTTCAAACTCAAAAATTCCCTCCTTCTCTCTCAAAAACTCTCTCAAAAACCTAAACCTGCAAATCAACTGTTCGATCAAAACCCAAACCACATGGCTCTCGTTCTAAAACAGGGACACAATCAAAGGGCCTTTCTTGAAAAACAAGAAGGCTGGTCCCAATACGATGAGATCATTAATCTTGTCGTAAAATCCCAATATTTTACTGCTCTCACAATCGACCCACCAATTCATACTGAAACTCTGAATGAGTTCTGGGCTAATGCTGAGACGGTGATGGCTGATGATGAAATTATTTCCCTCAACTCAAGAATAAAAGGGAAACCACTGACCATCACACCGGCCACACAGGCAACAAGACTGGGCCTGAATGATGTAGCTGCCCCTGATCATGTTGCTAACTCTGATATTCACCTAACCATGACAGAGTGTGGTTATCAAGGTACTCTCTCCCATGCTACTATCTTCAAAAAATATTTTGAACCAAAATACAAGCTTTTGTTTCATTATATTATTATGTGTTTGAGTCCAAAGACAGGGTCTTATGACCAGATGCCCTCTACTTTTCAACCAATATTTCATTCCATAGTGAATGAAACCAAATTCAGGGCATCAAAATTATTTTTCAATGAGTTGGTGTTACATCATAATAATACCAAGAAAAAGTTTTTGTTATACCCAAGGTTCATTATGCAATGCATAATAGGGGAACTGGGTAATGAGGTGCTTGTGGGAAAAGTTTCAATTTTAAATCCATTAACCTCACAAGCATACTCTAGGCATAACAAACCGGCTACCTGGCCAGAAGATGATCAGGGAGAACAACAACAAGTCTCCCTGAAGCCCACATCTTCCAAACTCACACCACAAAAAGCCAAAAAGCCCAAGCCAACAAAAACAAAAACCCACCAACCCAAAAGAAAAGCTGTTCAGGAGGATGAGATGCCTGAACATGCTCATGAGCAATCTGCTCTTCATATAGGTGAGACTGAAACACCCTCTCAGTCTCATCCATCTCAAACCCCACCAAGAGCACCCATAACAATCTTATTCAAAAGAAAAAGACTTAGAAAAACAATTGCAACTCACACTTCTTTTGAAACTACTGACCAACCTATTTCACCTATTGCCCAAACTACTGAACCAACCCCTCAAATTTCTGAACCAGAGGCAATAGAGATTGCCAAACTTCTCTCTGGGCTAAAAGAGAAAGTCCCATCTGATAATGTCAGTCCCCTACAACAACATCAAACAGGGGACATAACCACAACATCAGACATGGATGTGGACATCACTAGCCCTAACCCAAGAGATGAGGGTGGACCAGAGTCTTTAAACCCAATCTTAGAGACTCTTGGGGCATCTGAGGCTGCTACTACTCAGTTACCACCCAGTGGTGGATCTGAGGACAGAAGTAAAACAGCTAAGACCTCAGATGTGGCAACTACTGATGAAGGCTTAATGCCTGAAGTAGGAAATCCTCAGAACCAAGAACAAGAGGTTCATGAGAGAACTGAGTTGGGCTCAGCTCATGATTTAACTGAGACAGTCCTCAATGAGGACAACAGCAGGGATTCAGATGATTCCATTAATTTGGATGATGTTTCAAAAACCAAAACTACTGAATTGACGGCACTTTATGAAGGTCCTGTTTCAGGGGTATCCAAGCTCAAGAAGCTAGTCACCCCTGAACAAGTTAAAGTCCACTCAATCCCTAAAACCCCTAGAGTGGCATCCTCTGTACAACATGAGGATCTCCCAAAAACACACCCTTCACATCAAATGCCTACCCAATTCCCTGGGCAAACAAGCATAGACATGAACCAGCTATGCAGCCCAGAGGGTCCCTTGTACCACATGATGAACACTCTCATCAAGAATCACTTCCAAACATACATAGCTAACTTGGAGCTGTCAATCAAAAACCAATTTGGAGTGATCAAGACAAAGATGAATGATCTGTCCAACAAGATTGAATTCAACAGCAAACAGATTGCTCATCTTCAAGGTCAATTCTCCCAACCCTCAACCTCTAAACTTGATGAATCCAAAAAGGGGGAGAAAATTAGGGAACCTAAGGAGTCATTCGAAGCCAGGATAAGGGCAAGAGTGGCTATCCTTGAAAGAGATCAGAAGAATCAAGCCAGAAAGGAAAACTGGCCAAACAGTTTGGTGTCTCTATTCAAGAAATAGAGGATGCTGAAAAATCTGATGAATCCCAAGGGCATAATGAAGAAACCTCTAATGGCCAAAGTTCTGATGAAGAATCAGAAAGTACTGAAGACAATCCTTCAGTAGTTGACAAACCATCAGCAGTTGTCAACCCATCAGAGGTTAACACTTCCAAATCTCAAACTACTGACCCTTCCAGAACAACTGCTCCCATTCAACTAACATCTGCTCCTATCAGGCCTACTACAACAGTTACAACAATGACTGTGCTAAACCCTTCTCCAATCTCTCAATCAGCTGAATTACTAGAGAAGAGTTTAGTTGCAGCCCAGAAGAAGGCCAGAGAAGATCTGATCTGGAAAACTCTGGAAGAAAGGGATGATTTAGACCTGAGCCATGAAGAAAAACTTCAGGCCTATGAAGCTGAACTACAAAGGCAGGCTAGCCTTGATGAAATTGCTGAACAAGACAAAAGACAACAACTGATGTCTTACATCACAAAGAACAGCAAGACTAAAGCCTACACACTCAAGGGACTCTATATGCAAGAGCTAACAAGAAGGGCACAACTGATTGCAGACAAACTGGCCACAAGTAAAGAAGAAAAGGCCAAGAGAGCCCAAATGATAAATGAATTAGTAGCAGATGGCTATGGTTCAAAAGCCTCAGTATCCAGATGGAAAGAAGAAAGACTGATGGATACTTATCGAAAATACAAGGCTGCCAAGGCTGCAAATCCAGAGAAGTTTCAAACTGCTGATCCTTCAAGATCAGTAGTTAGAACATCTGGTATGTCAACAAGAAGGCCTGCTACTCAAAGAAAGAAAGCAGAGGACAATGTCAAAACTGATTTCAAAATGGTACTACTTGAAGGAAGTTCAGTAGTTCATTCAGATTTTGACATTGAGGAGAAACCTCTGTTAACACAATTCAGGGATCCTTCCACTTTTGCCTACCAAATCCAAAAGACTATCAAAGAAAAGATGCATACCAAGGTAGTGACTGAACACCATCTCCCAACTATTCAGATGCCTAATATGCAACAATAACAACAAGGAAGAGACTCCCACCTGAGGTTTACTGAAACAGAAAGCATCCAACACTCAGGATCATCAACCCAAGGGACAAGTCTGGTTCCCTATACCTCTAACTTTAACAAGTCAAAGGTACCTATCATCAGATGGTCACTTACTGCTAACAACTCAGTATTATTGACAAGAAGAGACCTTTCAAGCAGGGCTTACAAGAAGATCAGTGATCTAAAGAAACTGTCAACACAAGACTTGCTCACAATTCAACATCTGGAACCACAGAGAGGATCTCTATCTGATGGACAGTTAAACTAGCTCAAGAACACCATGTACAAAGAGATATGGAAGATTGTTCAAGACAGAAGAAGATCATAAGGAATTAGTAAGGTTTTGGGTTCATCAATCCAGGGGGAGATTGTTAGGACAAAGAGGATTGGTGAAACCACTTTTGGAAACCTTAGTCTAATTCACTTTTGTCATTTTGGCTAAGTATAGAAGTACTGAAGAGAAGACAAGAAACTGCAGAAGAGAATATATGAGAAGTGCTGAAGAAGAAACTTCATCAGAACTTCTGAAGTCCAAACCAGACAAGTTCACTTCAGAAGTACTGAAGACAAACTACTCATCAGTAGTTTGTCATTCATCAGCACTTAGCATCAGATATTTTCCACCGAATTTTGTATCAGTAGTTTATTGTTTATTAATACTTTTAGCTATAATTGTTAGTTTCAATGTTGCAACTTGTGCAACTTGTTTCTGATGTTTCTGTACTTGCTTTATGGGCAAGATACATGTATGTAAACGTCTATAAATAGGAGGCTTCAACCTTCTATTTTAGACATTGATTTTAATAGAAAAATCCTTCAAACACTTTCACTGTTCTATTCCATTTCAGTATTTATTGTGAATCTGTCTAAGTATCTAATTCTCATTTACTGCTTAGATTCATAATAAATACTTGTCATTATTAGTTTCAATCATCAAGGGGGAGTAATAACTCCTCTTAAGTATAAAAAGTGTTGCTTTAACTTATACATTCCGCTGTGCTTACAATCTGATATACAAGAGCTTGCTAAACACTTAAGTGTCAAAGATAGCAAGTTCTTACTTAAACAAAGAGCATACTGATCCAACACCTTGGAATCAACTCCTTCAGCGTCTCATTCCCCATATAGCTTAAGTTCTCAAACTCTTTTCTTAACTTTTCAATTCTCAACTTCCTCGTCTTCTCATTCCCATCATGACGATTTCTTAACATGTCCCACAACTGTTTAGAAGTGGTGCAAGACCCAAAGTGATGTAAAAGATCAGTATTAATGGCCTGGGACAGTTGAGAAAACGCCTTCTTTTCCACAGCAAATTTCTTTTTTTCATCCTCATCAAGACTTTCCAACGGAATTGGCTAACCCGTGTTCTTCAAGATCGGAGCAACATAGCCCTTAGCAATCATTTGCCAAGCTTCCGTTCCTTCTAATCCCATTCCCTCAAGATGAATCTTGAACTTGGTCTTCCATGTGTTGTAGTCTACCATTTCCATCAACTTTGGTGGACGGCTTCCACTACCCGAAGATAAGTCTTGAAAAAGAGTCGAAATCGCGTTGGTAGTCTGAGAGTGTAATCTCAACAGTGACATTGTTCAAGTTCGAGGTTTCCAGCACAATTGAACTCTGAGTAGGTTGAGTTTGGTTCATCTGGGTTTGATTCACTTGAGGAATATAAGATTGTTGTTGAGGTTCATTTAGATTAGCAGAATAACAAGCTGCTTGTTGCATTGGTGAAATTGGAGGGATAAAAGTTGTAGTAGGATATGATGGTGAGGTATAAGATGAAGTTTGAGCAAGGTAATTGATGGGTGTTTTGGATGGTTCAACATGGCTAGAAACGCACGCAATATGTGGAGCAACATTTGAACTAGAACTTGAACTAGCAAGAGATGTAGATGCACTACCATGATATAGCTCCGGGTTCTGAGGAACTTGAGCTCTTTTTGCCATCCTCTTTTCTTCCATCTCTTTATTCTCAACCTTATGGATAAACTCGTTGATGGTCTAGTATTGGTACGCATCCTTTTCCTTAAGTACCTCGATGTGTTGATTCGAGTATGGTGGCAATGCATTAGCAAACTTGTCCACCAGCTCAGACATCGGTATGTTAATCTCATAGCTTGAAATCTCGGTCAGTAAATGACAATACCTTGGAATCAACTCCTTCAGCGTTTCATTCCCCATATAGCTTAAGTTCTCAAACTCTTTTCTTAACTCTACCATTCTCAACTTCCTCGTCTTCTCATTCCCATCATGACGATTTCTTAACATCTCCCACAACTATTTAGAAGTGGTGCAAGACCCAAACTGATGTAAAAGATCAGTATTAATGGCCTGGGACAGTTGAGAAAACGCCTTCTTTTCCACAACAAATTTCTTTTTTTCATCCTCATCAAGACTTTCCAACGGAATTGGCTCACCCGTGTTCTCCAAGATCGGAACAACATAGCCCTTAGCAATCATTTGCCAAGCTTTTGTTCCTTCTAATCCCATTCCCTCAAGATGAATCTTGAACTTGGTCTTCCATGTGTTGTAGTCTACCATTTCCATCAACTTTGGTGGACGGCTTCCACTACCTGAAGATAAGTCTTGAATAAGAGTCGAAATCGCGTTGGTAGTCTGAGAGTGTAATCTCAACAGTAACATTGTTCAAGTTCGAGGTTTCCAGCACAATTGAACTCTGAGTAGGTTGAGTTTGGTTCATCTGGGTTTGATTCACTTGAGGAATATAGGATTGTTGTTGAGGTTCATTTAGATTAGCAGAATAACAAGCTGCTTGTTGCATTGGTGAAAATGGCGGGATAAAAGTTGTAGTAGGATATGATGGTGAGGTATAAGATGAAGTTTGAGCAAGGTAATTGATGGGTGTTTTGGATGGTTCAACATGGCTAGAAACGCACGCAATATGTGGAGCAACATTTGAACTAGAACTTGAACTAGCAAGAGATGAAGATGCACTACCATGATATAGCTCCGGGTTCTGAGGAACTTGAGCTCTTTTTGCCATCCTCTTTTCTTCCATCTCTTTATTCTCAAGCCTATGGATAAACTCGTTGATGGTCCAGTATTGGTACGCATCCTTTTCCTTAAGTACCTCGATGTGTTGATTCCAGTATGGTGGTAATGTATCAGCAAACTTGTCCACCAGCTCACACATCGGTATGTTAATCTCATAGCTTGAAATCTCGGTCAGTAAATGACAATACCTTGGAATCAACTCCTTCAGCGTCTCATTCCCCATATAGCTGAAGTTCTCAAACTCTTTTCTTAAATCTTCCATTCTCAACTTCCTCGTCTTCTCATTCCCATCATGACGATTTCTTAACATGTCCCACAACTATTTAGAAGTGGTGCAAGACCCAAACTGATGTAAAAGATCAGTATTAATGGCCTGGGACAGTTGAGAAAACGCCGTCTTTTCCACAGCAAATTTCTTTTTTTCATCCTCATCAAGACTTTCCAACGGAATTGGCTCACCCGTGTTCCCCAAGATCGGAGCAACATAGCCCTTAGCAATCATTTGCCATGCTTCCGTTCCTTCTAATCCCATTCCCTCCAGATGAATCTTGAACTTGGTCTTCCATGTGTTGTAGTCTACCATTTCCATCAACTTTGGTGGACGGCTTCCACTACCCGAAGATAAGTCTTGAATAAGAGTCGAAATCCCGTTGGTAGTCTGAGAGTGTAATCTCAACAGTAACATTGTTCAAGTTTGAGGTTTCCAGCACAATTGAACTCTGAGTAGGTTGAGTTTGGTTCATCTGGGTTTGATTCACTTGAGGAATATAGGATTGTTGTTGAGGTTCATTTAGATTAGCAGAATAACAAGCTGCTTGTTGCATTGGTGAAAATGGTGGGATAAAAGTTGTAGTAGGATATGATGGTGAGGTATAAGATGAAGCTTGAGCAAGGTAATTGATGGGTGTTTTGGATGGTTCAACATGGCTAGAAACGCACGCAATATGTGGAGCAACATTTGAACTAGAACTTGAACTAGCAAGAGATGAAGATGCACTACCATGATATAGCTCCGGGTTCTGAGGAACTTGAGCTCTTTTTGCCATCCTCTTTTCTTCCATCTCTTTATTCTCAAGCTTATGGATAAACTCGTTGATGGTCTAGTATTGGTACGCATCCTTTTCCTTAAGTACCTCGATGTGTTGATTCCAGTATGGTGGCAATGCATCAGCAAACTTGTCCACCAGCTCAGACATCGGTATGTTAATCTCATAGCTTGAAATCTCGGTCAGTAAATGACAATACCTTGGAATCAACTCCTTCAGCGTCTCATTCCCCATATAGCTGAAGTTCTCAAACTCTTTTCTTAACTCTTCCATTCTCAACTTCCTCGTCTTCTCATTCCCATCATGACGATTTCTTAACATGTCCCACAACTGTTTAGAAGTGGTGCAAGACCCAAACTGATGTAAAAGATCAGTATTAATGGCCTGGGACAGTTGAGAAAACGCCTTCTTTTCCACAGCAAATTTCTTTTTTTCATCCTCCTCAAGACTTTCCAACGGAATTGGCTCACCCGTGTTCTCCAAGATCGGAGCAACATAGCCCTTAGCAATCATTTGCCAAGCTTCCGTTCCTTCTAATCCCATTCCCTCAAGATGAATCTTGAACTTGGTCTTCCATGTGTTGTAGTCTACCATTTCCATCAACTTTGGTGGACGGCTTCCACTACCCGAAGATAAGTCTTGAATAAGAGTCGAAATCACGTTGGTAGTCTGAGAGTGTACCGCCGCTGCTGCTACTCCCCAATAGTCAGCCATCGGTTGTGGTTGTGGTTGTGGTTGTGCAACTTGTTGGGGCATAGAACTAGTCATCGCCATATAGTTAATCAGTTGAGATGGTTGACTAGACTTTTGAGCAGCTACTGACCAAGGATCCATGGTTGTCTGCTGTTGTGGTGTTGTATTAGGTCGTGGGGTTGTAGGAAAATTCCACATATCGATCTGAAAATGATTAAACACGAAACGATTAGAAAATTTTTATAATAGTTTCTACGTTCGACCCTTTGGAATGATCGTGTGGTCGAATGTGAAAATTAGTCTACGTTCGACCGTTTGATAAAGTTCGAATGTAGAAAATAACAAACTCAGTTCACTTTCGACCGTTTAAACCCACGTTCGACCACTCGATTGGTCGAATGTACCCAATAAGGTCGAATGAACAAAATCACACTAATACTATCTAGGTTCGACTAAAACACACTCCACGTTCGACCAAATAATCCCTGATTCGACCAAATACTCTCACTTTCGACAAAATCTCCCTAGGTTCGACCCTTCATGTTTGAAAAACGGTTATTCTTTGAAAATCATTTATTTTGATCAAAAATTTTCAAATGTTGATGAAATTTGATGATCTTATGCAGGTTTTACTTCGGATTGGATTTAGAACAAGATTAATAAAGAGAATTTTGAGTTTTATCCATGAAAACAAGTTCAAATCAATCATTTTAACACCAAATTCAGTTTACAATGAAAAACAGAAAGTTTTGATCAAAATTGGGTCCAAATCAGCTGTAATATTATTAATTTGTGGTTGTTTGATCCAAATGGCTCTGATACCACTTTGTATGCACGTAGGATCATCTAAACAACAAAGATAATGATCAAACAAGTTCAATTCAGGTGCGGAATCCCTGAATTGATCACAAAATGATAGTAAAACCAGCAAAATGCAGAAATCATCATAAACATATTCAATTCATTCACTTTAATAATCAAGTACACTTGAAAATGTAGTTTATAATGATAAAACACTTTTACAGACTCAATAAGATAACCTAGGGAGAACACACACAGGGAGGGAAAACAAAATGACCAAAAGTTGTATTTCAAAAACTGATTCGACCTTATATAGACCTGCACATTCGCCCAATTGAGTTGGTCGAATGTGCAGGTTCGACCATTCGACATGGTCGAACCAAGACAATACAATACATAAATTCTTCCTTCGACCTCCTTGTGTACCTTCGACCCTTCTGTTCCACCTTCGACCATTCGATATTGAACAAAACATTTGTAATCCGCAATCTAATAGCATTAGTCGCAATATATGCATCTACTCCAACCCCTAATCTGCTTACTTCAACATTTTGGCGCCCACCGTGGGGCCGATCAAAAACCACTTTCGGATACTTTGTCCCCACGTTTTATGTCATCATCCGACCCTCCTCCGACAAGTGATGTCACCCCGCTCCCGGCGGCAATGTCACTTCCAATGCAACTCTCACCGTGTCACTGGAATTGGTCCGATCCAACTTCCTTCAGATACGGTAGCTGATGAATGACTGTGTCCGAGAGGAAAGAGTCAAGGGACTAGCCCTAAGGTTGTCCTTCGACGAGGAAGATGAGCCAGCCGAAGGTAACCGTACGGTGCCATCGGTGGGGGGCGCGGGACCACAAGGAGTGGCCATGACTTCCGCTTCCTGGCTGACAGATACGGCCTGTAGAAACTCTCGTCCGGATAGCTCAGGACAGCCTCTAGTGTCGGCTCCCATGACCCATAACCCAGGACCAATCATGCATGCTGAGCCGTTTGCTGCCACGCCTGGGGGCAATGATTTAAGCTTACCCTACCGACCACCCGAAGGATCCAAGTTTACGCCTCGGATAACTGATTTTGTTCCTCTCATCCGCATAAAGATGCCTTCGAACGTTAGGATCTACGATGGGACCGCCGATCCCGAGGATCATATCTTACTATTTGATAGTGTGGCTCGTATGGAGGGGTGGCCGATGCCCACCTGGTGTCATATGTTTGTACAGACCCTTTCAGGAGTAGCACTGGACTGGTTCAATGGCATTCCCTTGGGAATCCTTGACAATTTCCATGAATTAAAGGTGCGTTTCCTGGAGCATTTTAGGCAACAGCGGAGACACATGAAGGATCCCGTGGAACCGCACAACATCAAACATAAGGAAGGGGAGAGCTTAAAGGAGTTTGTAGCTCGATTTAAAGAAGGGTCCTTACAAGTAAAGGACGCAGACGAGAAAATGAGAATCTCAGGTTTTCTGCATGGCCTCAGGACGAAACAACTGGCCGAAAGCCTAAACGCACGAGTCCCGGTGACGATGGAAGAAGCAATAGAACGAACGGAGGCTTTCGTGCGAGGAAAGGAGGTTTTCCAAGCCATTGATTTCAAAAGGAAACCGGATGATCATCCCCAGAGGGGGCCCTTCCAGAAGAAAGATCAGTTCCCACAGAAACGCTTCCACCAAGATGGAGAGAAAGGGTCCCCGGTCGACCGGAAAGGGCGAGACGATCGGTCAAGGGCATCTGGAAGAAAGGAGTTCCTCTTCACAGAGCTAATAAAGACTCCACAGGAGATCTTCGTGACAGAGACAAACGTCAACTTCAAACTGCCCTATCCGTTACAGAAGATGGCTAAGCAATAGAGCTCCCGAAAGTATTGCGAGTTTCTCGAAGACAAAGGTCACGACACTAATGAGTGTTTTCAACTCAAGAAACAGATTGAAGAAGCTGTGCAGCCTGGACAGCTGGACCATTTGGTAAAAGATATAAGGAATCGGAAGCGTAAGAGTGACGGAAAGAACGATAAGACGATCATGGTCGTAAGGCCCACTGTGGCGTTGAAGCGTCCCCGAGTCTTCTACGAAGACAGAAAGAAGGTGATGCACTGGAGCGAAGTCCCAATCCATTTCCCATCTATTAAACCTCACGAGGCCAAGGAAGACCCCCTCATCATTAAGGTCAAGATAGGAGAGCAGCTAGTTCATCGGGTCTATATAGATGAAGGAGCGACTTCCGATATAATGTACGAGCACTGCTTCGTACGGCTGTCGAAGCACGTACAGAAAGGGATCATACATGTGTCATACCCATTGGTGGATTTTTCAGTAGAGCAAGTATCCCCATGGGGGCAAATACAGCTTTACGTGGGAATAAGACAGGAGCCAGAGAAAAGGGTCGAAGTGTTGAACTTCATCGTAATTGCTGGCAGCACCCCTCACAACATGCTGATTGGAAGGCCCGGTATCCGGATCTTCGGAATGGTCTCTTCCAGCAAACACGGTTTGATCAAGTTCCCCACCCTGGGAGGAATAACTACGATGAGAACCCTTGCTCAATATCCGGAAATTGGGTTCGCAGATACCGAAGGGGCACCTGAAAAATGGTACATCAATTCTAAATATCCTGATCAATTCATGACCGTTGGAAGTACCCTAAGCCCCGAATGTAAGGAGCATCTATATCGGTACCTTCGACGCAACCTTGATATATTTTCATGGCCCCAAGTGACATGATAGGAATACCCCGTTACATCGTAGAACACCACTTGAATGTATATCCCCAATGTCAGCCGATCGTTCAAAAAAGGAGGTCGTTGGCCTCCGATCGAAATGCAGTCGTATCCGAAGAAGTCCAGGCATTAACGGAAGCAGGCATAATGAAGCCGGTCCAGTACCCTTCGTGGGTATCAAATCTGGTGATGGTGGAAAAAAATCAATGGGTCGTGGAGAATGTGTGTGGATTACAGAGATCTAAATAAGGCATGCCCCAAAGATCACTGTCCCCTCCCCGAGATTGATTCAAAGGTAGAATCGGTGGCATGTTTCCGATTTAAATGCTTTTTGGATGCATACAAAGGCTATCATCAGATACAGATGGCCCGGTGAGATGAAGAGAAGACGGCTTTCCACACAAGCCGGGGATTGTTCTGCTATCGGAAGATGCCCTTCGGACTTAAAAATGCCAGGCCACGTATCAGCGGCTGATAGACAAGGTGTTCCATGATCAGATCGGAAAAAATATGGAGGCTTACGTGGATGATCTTGTCATAAAGAGTGCCGATGAAGAACAACTCTTGCTAGATATTGCCGAGACGTTCAGCAACTTAAGAAGAGTTAACATGAAGCTGAACCCTGTAAAGTGCCATTTCGGAATGGAAGAAGGAGGATTCCTAGGACACATCGTCACGAAGAAGGAAATCCGAGCTAATCCAGATAAGGTTCGAGCCATACAAGAAATGAGGTCTCCCAGAACGTTAAAGGAACTCCAAAGTTTGAACAGAAGACTCGGGGCACTTAATAGGTTCTTATCGAAGTTGGCTGAATGATCACTGCCGTTTTTTAAGATCCTCAAAAACCACACCAAGAAAACGAGTTTAGGTTGGACCGATGAGGGTGAATCGACTTTCCAACAGATGAAGCAACATCTCTGTAACCTGCCATCTTTGGTCATCCCGGAAACAGGAGAAACTTTGTTTGTGTACTTAGTAGCCGGACCCGAAGCCATTAGCAGAGTTTTATGTGCTAACCAAACAAAGGGTTTTATGCCCATTTTCTTTGTCAGTCGGCGCTTAAGGGATGCGGAAACCAGATATTCTCCTATAGAGAAGCTAGCTCTGTGCCTGACACATACGGCCCGGTGAGTACGAAGATATTTCCAAGCCCATCATATCGTGGTACTTACTAACTCAGTCCTACGAGAAGTTTTGGGTCGACCTGGAGTGGCTGGAAGACTCACCGAATAGGCCATAGAGCTGGGAACGTTTGGCATCGAATGTAAACCAAGGTTAGCAATTAAAGGACAAGTTTTGGCCGATTTCATGATGAGAATGCGAACCATGTGGAAGACCCGATGATCATTGACGTTATTCAGGATCAGCCAGAAAGTTCGGGAACGTGTGAAGGGTAGTGCCTGTACACAGACGGTGCGTCAAGCCGAGAGGGCGCTGGGGCGGGGCTCATCCTCGTAGATCCCGATGGTATCGAAACAGCATATGCCCTGTGTTTCAACTTCAAATGCACCAATAACGTGGTCAAGTATGAAGCTTTACTGGCAGGACTTTGGATAGCCGTACAGATGGGGATAAAAGATCTGGTTGTGTTTGTCGATTCTTAGCTAGTTGCTAGTCAGGTGAATAATGACTTCGAAGCAAGAGATACGATCATGAACAAGTATTTTAAGGCAGTCAAGGAAATACTGGTTTTGTTCAATGTATGCCGCATCAAAAAGATACCATGAAGTAAGAATAAGGGCGCGGACGCCGTAAGTAAGATGGCATCCGTTTCCTTTGCACATTTAACTAATGATAATGGTAAAATAGCTGAATGAGTCTTCGATAGGGGAACACCAACGGTGGTCGTACATGATATCCAGAAAGAAAATGACTGTAGGCAGCCCATTGTGAACATACTTGAAGGAAATACAGATGAGGCTAGTGAGCAAGAGCTACAGCGAAGCAAGGTGTACGAGATGTACAAGGGTACGCTCTTCAAGAAAGGATATATCTCTCCCTCACACCGGTGCGTCTCACCAGAAGAAGGGATCAAAGTACTAGAAGAGATACATAAAGGGCTGTGCGGTGCTCACGTGGGGGCCAGGTCATTACTCACTCGAGAAGCCAACTTGGGTACTATTGGCCCATGATGCGGCAGGATAGTGAAGAGCTCACCGAGCGATGTGAATCATGTCAAATACATGCGCCTATCCCCAGGATGCCCAAACACAGGATGGTCCCCGTCACCTCCCCATGGCCCTTCTACCAACGGGGCATGGATATTCTAGGACCGTTCCCCGCGGCAAAGGGGGGGTGAAATATTTGTTGGTAGCGGTTGATTATTTCACTAGGTGGGTGGAAGCCAAGCCGATTGGAAGTATCACTGGAAACCAAATAACGAACTTCGTATGGGAAAGTCTGATATGCCGATTCGGCTTACCGGGAAAGTTGATCACCGATAATGGTACCCAATTTGCAGACAAAAAGTTCAGTGCATGGTGCAAGGGTTTAGGGATACAACAGGTGTTCGCATTGGTAGCCCATCCTCAAGCGAATGGCCAGGTGGAACGGATGAACCGAAGCATTCTCATAGGATCGAAGACTAGATTGGGGAAGCAGGGGAAGAGCTGGTTGGCCGAATTACCGAGCGTGTTATGGGCACTACGAACTACTGAGAAGACAGGTATAGGCCGAACGTCGTTCAGTTTGGTCTTTGGGTCAGAGGCCGTTATTCCGGCAGAAGTAGGTCTGCCCACTAAGAGGGTACTCAGCACGCGTGAGCAAGAAGATGAAGAAGCACTAAGGGTTAACCTGGATAACTTGGAGGAATACCGCATGAATGCAGCCGTTCAAGAGGCCCGGTACAAACAACAGATAAAGAAATATTATGATGCAAGGGTCAAAGAGATGAAACTACAACCAGGGGACCGAGTGCTAAGAAGCAACGAGGCAAGCCAAAAGGAAAGTACTGGCAAGCTCGGATCAAATTGGGAAGGGCCATATACGGTCATCGAAGTCCATGAGAAGGGGTCCTGCAAATTTGCTACCATGGATGGAAAGATGGTTCCAAGGCACTAGAACTTGGCTCAACTTAAGAAGTACTTCGTTTAGAACGGCACCTCCGGACCAGTAGCAACTAATAATGATTACTTTTGTAATGGTCCTTACAGACCAGAAATTATTGTAATGAATGAAAGGGAAAATCTTTTGTTTCGATAATCTTGACGATAGGTTGGGCACCTCAAAATAGTCTACCAAATCAAGGCTCAGCCCCTTCGAATATAGCTGATCGAGTGCACAACTCGATAAAAGGGTCCGACCCCTTAGAATAGCCAAGCATCAATAATAATCGAAAACAAAGAGATACCGATCAGCTCTAGGCCGAGGGGAGAAACATAATTAGAAGTTAACAAAAACATCATTACATTGTCTTAAAAGATATGGCCCACCGGCCCAAAATACATGACAAACAAGTTTAGAATACTTTACAACCATATCGAAATAAGAAAGAGGAACGGAAAGCAAGCCAGATGGCAGCACGTCCGAAGGAAGGAGTTCCTCGACTTCCTTGATAGACTTGCCTGCTATACCCTTAAATTTCTCTAAGAATTCATAGGAGGTCGCATCCCAAGACTTGGCTCCCACTTCATACTCCTCGTTGGCCTTTAGATTATAGCCATCCACCTCCTCAATCTTCAAACAATCTTCCTTCGCCTTGAAGCCGGCCATCAATCCGTCATGAAAGGCAGTGTTGTAAAGCAAGGACTCCATATCGCTCAACGGCTGAAGGAACTCCACGGACTTCAGGAGTTTGTATGTGGTAGCCGGGATGACGGACGTAATGAGGTGATTCCGATCCCTCTCAGCGTCCGCCTGAAGCTGCTCCATCACTTTTTCACCCGCCTCCAGAGCCTTATTATAGTTAGCCTTACACACACCCCACGCCTTCTTCTCCTCGACAGCTTTGTCGATTTGTTCCTAAAAAATCAAAGGCAATTAGGAAAGAACAATATTACAAGTAACAAATAATGGCTAAATCGTACCTCGAAACCGGAGATGGAATGAGTCAAAGCGAGGTTCTGCTCATCCGACAAGCGTAGCTTTTCTCTCAAATCTTCCATCTCTTTTTCCCGATCCGACAACTCCGCACGGATGACCCCCAACTCTTTCTCATGCGTCACCTTCATCTCTCCCATGGCCCGGATTGCCTCTTTCCCTTTCCTAACGCCGGAACGGTCTCCCTTCTTGAGTTTGGATAACTTGGAGCTTAGACTCTCCACCTCCGCACGAAACTCTCTGATCCCCTCCTTTAACTTTTGCTCCATAGAAAGCTTTTTGTAATGATTTTGCACGAGCTCTGAAACAAAGCTTAGTGCTCGGACAATCGACACACCAGCCCCAACGGCACAATACTCTTCCCCTTTACCTCGGGCACAATCTAGCTTGCCTGGAGGAATAGCGTGATTCAAGATCTGATAGCACACCGTCGGATCAGCCAAGGTATCCCCATTCTTAACTTTCCAACGAGAAAGGTAGGGTTCACTAACAACATAAGATTCTTCCGAATCTTGGGATTCTTGCACATCACTATCAGTCTTAGTGTGACACCCGACATATTTGGCTTAAACATTTTAGTAACACCTAAGTCTACCTTAGCGGGAAACATTTATAAACGAACTTAACTAGGTTAGTTGAGTCGGGTCAAGTTAGGATTGTCCAGGGTTCAATGATCCGGAGGATCATTGGGAGTCGTTTTGGGAATACACTAGTACCGGGTCCCGTTGTTGGTGAAATTACATAAACTAATTAAGTGTATGTGTAGATTGATTGTCGTGTGGTAGATTATATGCATAGATGTGTTTAAACGATGTGTAGATAATCATCCATGCTTAAATATATTAAACATAGACTAAGGTTGCATGCTCATATGTTAAGGTGCGTTAAAATGCGTTAAACACGACAAATTGGAAAACTAGAAAAACATAAGTCCTGGTTCGACCACATCGAGTGGGCGAACCTGGGAAATAATCTTGGTTCGACCCTTATCAAAGGGGCGAACCTGGAATGTGGAAATGAAAAAGTTTCATTCGACCAGGACATGTACATTCAAACCTGTGAAAGGGGCGAATGTGGGTACATTCGCCCAGGTAGAAGGGGCGAATGTGGACTAGTATAAATACCAAACTTTGTCATTTTTCACCATTTCACAAACCCTAACCGTCTCAAAACACTCTCAAACGATTTTAATCACTAAGGAAGGAGTTTTTGCTCTTCTTTTTCATAATCTAACCTATCAACAACATCTAATCAAGAATCCAAGGTGTGTTCTTAATTCTAAACCTTTTTCAAGTATTGTAATTCGTTTTTATCTAACCCTAAATGTTCAGATCTGTTCTAAGGATGTTTTTATCAATAAAAACCTTTTAAACATCTTTCTAAACCTAAACCCTATCATTAAACATAGGTTTTCATATCAATAAACATATGTTAATTATGTGTTATGTGATGTTATGTGTTATTTAATGATTTGCTGCTGTGCTAATGCTAGAAACATGATCTAGGGCTGCTATTGATGATAGTTTAGGATTATTGAAAGTTATAATTAGATAGATGATGATATCAAGTCTAAATTTGGGGATTTTATTGAATCTAGGGCTTGTGCATGTTAGTATTATCAATAAAGCGATTGGGGGTTTTTGATTACATGAAAAACTGAGCATTTTTAGATGATTATGGATTGATATTGAAAAGTTTCCAAATTGGGTAAAGATTACATGCATGATGTGACACTTCCATAATCTTTGCCATTTTGGGAAAGGACTGAAACGGATAGGTTTTGGGGCAAAATTGGTGGGGTTTTGTAGGGATAAGTTATACATGCTTGACTACAGTGTTGATAATGTTTCGGGATGTTTTCGGATGTTTTTGAAGCGTTTTTGGAAAAAGTAATCTGTCTGGGTCGAACCTGGACAGTTTGGTTGAATCTGTTAAGAACGGTCGAAGGTGGCTTTCCAAAGGGTCGAAGGTGGGTTAAAAACGGGCGAAGGTGGATTAATCTTCCTGGTTCGACCCTTCAGATCCAAAAATGAGATTTTTGATACAAACTAAGTGTTTTATGCTTGAACCTTGTGTGTAATCTATGTGTACTTGATTAGTTAGGGTAATGAGTCACCAACGGGATGTCGGGTCGGTCTAGTGTGTCGGTTGAACACTTAAACACGTTTTAAAACATACTTGGTTACGATCTGGACAATCAGGGACTAGATAACCTTATGGTTATTAGTCGGAACACTTATGTGAACATTTTGATAGATCTCCGGTAGTGGGACTATCAAGGGCTTGGCACTTTACTATTTACTGAAGAACGCAATCTAAGGTGAGTTCACGGCCCCACTTTTACAGCTTTAACTTTTGGGGGAGAAAACATGCGCTAAACTATTTTGGTAAAATATGTCGTACTATGGTTTTAACTTTGTATTGCTATACGATCTTTTAAAGTCCCGGGGAAAACCATGAATGTGCGGGGATGCACAACGGGGGGGTGGATAGATCTATTGGGTGTGACCTGCCCCATTCGTCGGCTTGGAGGGCCGAGCGGGTGCATATTGTCTCGAACTGGTAACATTGGTAACATGTTGAACAATCGGGCTGAACATTGCTAAACATTGCTAAACGTGTCTAGTAATGGTTTTCCAATCGTAGTAGTAATAAAACATACGCCTAGCTAGCGTACTTGGTAACATTGGTATAGTATGGACATGGTAACGCTTTGTTAACTACTTCGGTAATATATTGAACAAACCTGTGAACTCACCAGCGTTATATATGTTGACGTCTTTTTGGCATGTTTTTCTCAGGTCGCTAAGGTAGCATCGGTTGGACTAGGCGCACGAGTCTGCATTGGCGTCTAGGCTTAGTGGCATATTTTAAATAAGTGTCTTGAACATTTTGGAACACAGTTTGTAATTGATTAAATCTTTAAATGCTTCCGCTATATTTTATTGGTTTGATAACCAAGTTTTGAGTTTACGTATTTCATATAGTGTTGTTTATTGTGACCGTTGACTTGGATCCTGGTTTGTCATGCGCCTCGCGGTAAAACTCCGCAAGTGGAAATTTGAGGGTGTGACAGATTGGTATCAGAGCCAATGGTTATAGTGAACTAGGACTCCATGTAGAGTCTGGTCTGTCGCCGAGTCGCACACACTAGACGGTCACATACTTTGAGTCTATTAGTGGGATACGTACTAACTTTGTCGGGGTGTCCTTACATCGTCATCATACTTCTTCGTTACATCATCCGCTTTTATTTGGGTTCTTACCTACTCTTGTCTTCTTCTTCGGGATTGAAGAGGAAGAGGTCGATTTGTTGACTCTAGCACACACATGCTTTCTTACACTTGCACCTATCGTAACACGTTACTAGGCGACGATATTCGGTGACCGGAGTCTGGACTAGGAGTACATTTGGAGGACCATGTAGAGCAGTTTATCATTTCGGGTGCACACGAAATAATAAACTGAAATGCATGAAAATCCCGGTGGACTTTGAGCTTAGATGATCAGTCCTGAATTTGTCCCTAAGTTAACTCTTGTAAATTTATAGTGGTTGACACTAGAGGTGAATCTGAATCCCTCGACTTCTTAATTTGTTAGATCATGTCCGGTGCTCGTGGTGGTGGACATCGTGGTGGCGGCGGTGGCCGTGCTGGCGGCGGTGGCCGTGCTGGATGCGGTGGTCGTGGCAACATCAACATTACCCAAGCTGAACTGAATAACTTGTTACAACAGCAAGTGAACACGGCTATGGCTAACTTCCGGGCTGGGATTAATGCCATGGGTGGTGAGTTGATTTCTGTCGACTTTGCCTCATTCTTAGGTGTCATGTTCTTTCGTTTGTGTTTTATTGTGTATCGTGTTTCAGGTTTCGCTGTCAATCCACCTGCACCTCAGTGCTCTTATAAGAAGTTCTGGGACTGTCAGCCCCATAACTTCGCTGGGACTGAGGAAGCGGTGGGACTGCTCCGATGGCTGGAGAAGGTAGACTCTGTGTTCGTCATGTGTAACTATCCCGCTGGGGACCGGGTTAAGTATGCTACTGCGAGATTCGAGGGGCCTACATTGTCGTGGTGGAATGCTACTGCTCAGAACATGGGATTGGGGGAGGCTATTGCTATGCCTTGGGCGGATTTTGTACATCTGTTGAGGAGTGAGTACTGTCCGAGGGAGGAGGTACAGAAGTTGGAACATGAAGTCTGGAGTTACAAGATGGTCGGGTCCGAGATTGAGGAGTACACTGTGAGGAGGAACGAGCTAGCGGTGTTGTGCCCTAATTTGCACACACCCGAGTATAGGAGGATTGAGTACTACGTATCTGGGTTAGTGCCGGAAATTGCTGGGTTGGTGGCTGCTGGGAATCTTCCCACTCTTGCTGAAGTTGTTCGATCAGCTCATCGGATGACTAACTTGAAGGTGGCAGAAGGTGTTTTGCCTCCTAAAGGTACTACTGTGAAAGGTTCGGATTGGAACAAGAAGAAGTGGGATAATGTGGGGAAGAGTGTCGTGCCAGCGCCATCTAAGCCGGCAAAGAAGTTTGATTCATCTGGGTCTTCTTCAGGGCATAAGTCGGGAGGGTATGTTGAGAAGCATCCCAAGTGCAACAAGTGTGGTTATCACCATACTGGGAATTTTGATCGGGCTCGATGTCATCGGTGCCATCAGTTGGGGCATCATGCTAAGGATTGCAGGGTGACACTTACCTCAACTCAGACTCCTACTGCTACTTCTACTCCTGCTGCTCAGGGGACTTCAGGAAAGCAGGGTTGTTATAACTGTGGTGACACGGGATACTTCAAGCGTGAATGTCCTAAGCTGAAGCAGGGTGATAATGGGAGGGGCAGGAACGGTAACGGGAACAACGGGGGCAGAGGCAGGACTGCACGTGCTTTCGTCATTGGATCTGCAGAGGTTAGGCAGGATCCAGACATAGTTACCGGTACGTTCCTTCTTAATGATCGCTATGCTTCTGTCTTGTTTGATTCTGGTGCCGATAAGAGTTTCGTATCTGTGGACATTAGTCGATTGCTAGATATAGTACCCACACCTTTAGAGGCTAAGTACTTAATAGAATTGGCTGATGGTAAGAAAATCGAAGCGACGCACACCCTTAGGGAATGTCGCTTGGAACTGTCGGGTTTGTCTTTCCCCATTGACCTTATGCCAGTACCCCTGGGTAGTTTTGATGTCGTTGTCGGCATGGATTGGTTATCGTTGTATCGTGCGGAGATCGTTTGTTTTGATAAGATTATTCAGATCCCTCTCCCTGATGGAGAGACTCTTTCGGTTCATGGCGAGAAAAGCGGTACTCCGCTGAGTATCATTTCTAGCATGAAAGCCCGTAAGTATCTTCGGAAGGGTTGTTCGGCCATTCTGGCACTTGTTAACGTTTCTACTGACGATGAGAAGAAGATCGAGGATATTCCGGTGGTTCGTGATTTTCCCGATGTGTTTCCTGATGATTTACCTGGTCTTCCTCCTCGTCATCAGGTTGAGTTTGGTATTGATCTTACTCCGGGTGCAGCTCCTATTTCCCGGGCTCTGTATCGTGTTGCACCTCCCAAGATGCAAGAGTTGTCCAGCCAGTTGCAGGAACTCTTGGAAAAGGGTTTCATCCGACCGAGTTCTTCCCCGTGGGGAGCTCCTATTTTGTTTGTGAAGAAGAAAGACGGAAGTCTTCGTATGTGTATTGATTATCGTGAGCTGAACAAAGTGACCATCAAGAATCGTTATTCTCTCCCTCGCATTGATGATCTCTTTGACCAGCTCCAGGGCTCTAGTTACTACTCGAAGATTGATTTGCGGTCTGGTTATCACCAGCTGCGCGTCCGGGAAGCTGACATTCAGAAGACTGCTATTCGCACTCGTTATGGCCATTTTGAGTTCTTGGTCATGCCTTTTGGTCTCACTAACGCATCGGCTGTGTTCATGGACTTGATGAACCGCGTTTGCAAACCTTACCTTGATAAGTTCGTTATCGTGTTTATTGACGATATTCTGGTTTATTCTAAGAACAAGACGGATCATGAGGAACACTTACGGTTGGTCTTGGAACTTTTGAGACAGGAGCAGTTGTATGCTATGTTCTCAAAGTGTGATTTCTGGTTACGTGAAGTTCAATTCCTAGGGCATGTGATTAATGAACTGGGAATTCATGTCGATCCGGCTAAGATCGAAGCTATTAAAGACTGGGAAGCACCAAAGACGCCATCTGAGGTGCGGCAATTCCTAGGTCTTGCAGGTTACTATCGTCGTTTCATTGAGGGATTTTCGAAGATCGCTCAACCCATCACTACTCTTACCCAGAAGGACCGAAAGTTTGACTGGGGTGAACCACAGGAATCAGCATTTCAGATGCTGAAGTTTAAACTTTGTTATGCACCTATCTTTTCTTTACCTGAGGGTATGGATGACTTCGTTGTATACTGTGACGCTTCTATTCGTGGTCTCGGTTGCGTGTTAATGCAACGCGGGACGATTATTGCCTATGCTTCTCGTCAACTCAAGGTTCATGAGAAGAACTACACTACTCATGACTTGGAATTGGGTGCGGTGATCTTTGCGTTGAAAATCTGGAGACATTACTTGTACGGTAC